>OW026415.1:20020000-21506985 GCA_932274075.1 Diarsia rubi | reverse complement strand
ATTAAACTTATAACCTTATTAAAGGAGGAAAAACAACGAACGATTCGCAAACATTGAACTGAAAGATGCTAAACAAAGGAATGACCAACAAAAAAAGTTGCTTACATCATTGTGTCCTTCGGCATGACTGCATCTAAACCTTTTCCACTCCACACACTCTCGCAGTGAAATAAACATAAAAAAACACTAGCAAGTTAAACAGGTATTTAAATTCAAAAGAACTATCGCAATATATTGAGATGGACAATTAAATTGGGTAATGATACGTCTACACTGACATGGAGCAATTGAAGGAGTTCTTGCGATACAGATGAGCTATATAAGGAAACTACATGTTGTTACTTATGAGTCTATAACACTAGTCGATGTTGATAGTTACTATTTTTTTTTCAAAACAAATATAAATAAATTGCTATCTACAAAAAAATCCAGTGGTATGTGCAGCACTCAGTATTTGTATAATAAACCATATTTGATTTAGTGGACCCGATTTCCACCAGCAACATTAACTAAGTAAATAAAATGTCATCTTACTTTACATTGATCTCGTGTGTCAAATACAATTTTCATCAAACATTTTCGTTTAAATTCAATCAAACATTAAAACTAATACGTCGCATATGTGAAAAAAAAAATCAAGCAAGAAGTAAATAAATAGTGTTATTATAACAAAACAATCAATAAAACGCCAAAAATGTGTTGTACTCGTGTAACCACACAAAATCTGCGCAGAGTAAGGATGTCAGTTAATTGCTTTTGCGCAGAAATATGACGACTTTGTTAAGGCGACGCGACGCTACTAATTAAACTCGATAGATATAAAGAAACAGTATATTTTTCTTAAAACAAAATTGCTACACAGCTATTTACTATATTGCTTGCTTACTCAGGGTCATTAAAATTTAAAAATAATAATTGCTTACTCAGTGTCATATTATGTTGACAAATTGGCAACATTTTGAAAGTGGGAATAGAAATGTCATTGTCTGTCAATGTCAAAAAATACAGAGTATAAACCCTATTCGACAGTTTACAAATGACAAACTATAAGTTTAAAATCTATAGTAAGTGGTCTAGCCTGTCCTGTCACATTGGTACACCTGCAACTGTGTACTATTAGGTACTGATGTCCTCTAATGAGCAAACTCTTACGTACAAGCAAAATGGCGACGACGACGTTCAATTGAATAATTTGGGTGAAGAAGAGCAAATTGCACCTACCTAGAAAAGTGTTGCTCCGTTGAGGCAAAGTGTTATTATTCATACCATACATTGATTGCTACGGTAAACCTGCACTATCCCACATCGTCCCACACTAGGGAAAGGTATCTCCCCATGTTTTCTAGTTTTTTTTAATCCTGTGCTAATGGGACACCTCACACCATACTATTACCATATTAAATTGATAACTTCAGCCTACAAACAATGCAAAAACGTATAAAATTTCTTCAATAACTTTAGTTTATTGTAGCATTTAACAATTTATTGTTTATCAGCAATTATGACAGATGTCAATGGACAAAAATGAAATATTACATTTTACCTACCGTCGAATGAATTATTAGTGAATGTGCTAACAGTAACCTGTTTCAATATTTGGTAATAACGATCCTAACTGGGATTTTGTGATTTATAACTTTTTATTTATAATGCCTTTTTCATTTATTCTTCAATAGTCGAACTGGTCACCATAATGCAGTAATTTCTAATAAATTCTATGTTATGATGATTTTCCCAACAATGTCTCATTTCCGATGAGACTTTTATTGAATAGCCATAACTTTTGGTGCATCTCATATCTGTCATTAAATTAATTAAGTATATTACAATGTCGTAAAAAACCCGCAAGGCATGAAAACCAATTTGAAACGCATTGTAAATGAATCAATTGCAATCTGACATCAGCAATGCCTAGATATGGCCATGTTTTGAGGTTTCAAAAAGTAATTATTCCTTAACGAAAAACTAGCGAAAAAATCATCTTATCGTAGGTAACTAAAACAGTTAGTCCGAACAAAAAAACACGACTTCAACTTAAGAACAGTAAAAAATAATAACCTTTCTAGGACAAGAACTCCTCACATTAACAATTAATCAATAGTTAATGAACCAAAAACCAATCAAGCCTATAAAAAATCACCTTCGCCTTAACAGTGTGGGTGTCGCGGAATGGCCACTAAATAACACCGGCGTTTTATAGTCGCGTATAATTCTAATTGTAAATCCGTTTGTCAATTAAAAACAAACGGAACGGATTGAAATCGCGTGCGTCGACGCAATTTAGACATGCTGTTTGGGCGCTCGTGCCAATTCTGAGAACACGTTGTATAATAGATGTAGTTACTTGAACAATGGTCGATGCAAAAAATAGCGTAATTGCAGTTTATTTTATTCTAATTGTTGCTTTTTGGGAATTTATTTTATTGTGGTATTTTACTTATTTGTTCATCTTTAGTAGGACTTAACTACTGGTTTTACTCGTAATCGTAACTCTTTACTTAAAATAGTAAGTAATTAGGTATTATAGGTCGAAAGAATTAAAGAGATTTATGGTTACGGAACGATGTATTTATGTCTTTAATTATTTTAATCGTAAATTATCGAAAGACCATTACAGGTTTTGGTCAGAGGTCAGCTTAAAGATTTGGTACAAATCGTACTGACGTCATTTGTTCAATATTATTCCTAACAATGTAAATAATTCTAGTTTGCAGTCTATGTCAAATTAAGTAATCACTAAAGTATAGCCCTCTTGAGCTTGACAGCTTAACTACAATAGAGATCACCTAATTGTCTCGTACAAAAAATACAGTAGATATGAGTATCATATACCATTTGATTGAACATGTTTAGCATCTAGCATTTTTATAAATTGTCTTGTACAGGTATGCCGTTTAGTCTTGTTTTTTACATATAATCGAACGAATTGAGGTCAACCTGATTAAAATTATCTAATTTGGCGTGCCCGTAATAGCATGCCAAACGATGACAATTTTTTGGTTGGTCCAGCCTTCCTAAGGCTAGCTAATGGGTAGCCTAGTTAATTGGTAAGTCTCAACTTAATGTTGACCATTGCCGAAGCAAATCAGTTATATCTAGTCCTACTTTCTGGTTGTCAAGAAAAGTAAGTTAAAGTTACTAGTCAGCAGGAAAAATAAATTTACTGGCACCAAGTAGATACCAGATTGTCTTGCCACTAATGAAGAGCATGTGAAGTTCTCGTTCCCTAAGTATTATAATTCAATAATTTACGTTTTTGGTTAGTTATAAGATTGAGCAGTCAAGTAGAGCGCAGAAAGTTAAACACTTCGCCCTCCGTTCCTGAAAGCCACCAAGTCTGTTGTAGTCAGAAAGTCAATCTATTTATTCTTAGCGTATCGATGGCAAATCATTAAATACAAAATTTGCAGAAAATTCAACTATGCAAATAGCTGTCATAAGATCGTCAAGTGAGCAGATATCAGAACATGCAGCACAAGGTGGAAGGTGGGCATTGTCTGTGGAGACATACTGCATACACACTTGAGATCTGATCATCTACTGGCAGGCCATGATTGCACTAGAAAACGCTTGATTAGGAAAAATCAGTCCCTATTTTATCAAGCGTATACTTCAGCTACCGTAACTGTAGTCTAGCGTAATTTATTGAAAAGGCTTTCAGAAACCGAGGGTTATGTAAGTAAGCGTTAGTAAACCCTTACTCTAAATAATATAGGTAAATTACCTGAGGGTGCTGGCGGTGATGGCGCGGTGGGTCGCGGGGTTCCGGCGCGCGCGCCGCGCTCATGCCTCAGCGCCGCCGGCGCATGCCCCCCACGGCACCGCCGCCGCTCTGCAACGGTTGAGGTGGAGTTAGCTATCAGTATACTCACATGGTGAAATATGTTTTCAATAAGCCAGTCTACTTCTTTATCGTGTGGCTTGTGCCAAACCTGTGTCAGTTTTTATGCCGTCTATGGACTTGGCTTTTCATAGGGTCGAAAAATATCAAGACGGACAGACGGTAATAATAAGATGTTGAATATTATGAAGACATTTTTTGGACAGTACTTTTAGGGGCGAATGGAAGAAGAAACCACGTTGTTCCGACCCCAAGTGATTAAAATAGGGCAAAGGTAGAACGAGAATGATGCCATTCAGTAGACTGTACGAGATAACTGTACAGCTCAAATTGTAGATTAAATAGAGAGGTACCCGAAAATTAAAAAAAAAATCGAACTAGTCCGTCTGTTAGATTATCGAAAAATATTGGATACGTGTTCTTTGTTTTAACAAATTAATAAAAATTGACGAAAATAAAACGTGTCGAAGATCATGAGTCCGCTTTTGACGTCACTTCGTGGGTAAAAAAGTACTAACCTTGTGACGTCACACGACCTGACGCGTCTTGATTTTTTGAAGAAAACATACGTGTCCACTATTTTTTTTTAATCTATTTGCCGGGCTAATTAGTTTTTTTTTGGTAAAATACCCTATTCTGTAACCGTGATTTTATAAATCAGTAAAAGGGTTATAGTAGTAAAATTTAATTCGTCATGAACTCATGATTCATGACTCAGAAAAAGGGCCCCAGAACCAGAGGCCTCCTGCTATCGAACAAAACGGCCTTTTATGTCCCTATACGCAGAGTTAAAATAATCTATTGTGTTGTTATGTTAACACCAACCAAACATTGTTAAAAACCAGTGTTGTCTATCACGATTATAAAGAGATTTCTTGGTAATTGGCAAGTGTTAATTAACAGTCAATGGACGGCGAGCCTTACGTTAGGTGATAAGTGGCATTTCCCATCACTTTTCCTTTTAAATAGCATATAACAGTCGGAATCAGCAGGTCGCAGCGCCTCCTACACCATTTTCGTACATTTTATAAGAACCTTAGCATAACACAGGCGTGCCGCATCGCAGGACAGTATGTGTCTATCACAGCGAGGTTCAGGGGAGACCTCTGAATAGTCGCCCCTGTGATGTGCCTTAGGGTCCGTTTACACTGGTTCACACCCACCGGCTCAGAGACGAGAGCAGATTTTTTACCACGTTTAAAATAGTATTTTGTATCATTGAAATATGATTTATTTTTACATGTCACTTCTTTTATTCTTGAGACCAATTTGTTATTTTATTCGTGAGCGTGGCATGTCAAAATTAACCTTATTACAATGACTCAAAACTCTGTTTTAAACGTGCTAAAAATCTGCTCTCCTCTCAAAGCCGGTCGATGTGAACGGACTCTTAACAGTCATATTATAAGAGCAAACGGTGCCTCTCATGACTGTGTGAACTGTGACCACCGGGGTGGTTCTAGCGAGTTAAAAATCCCACACTCCCCGGTTTTCCCCCAAAAGACCGACCGCCTTTCGCGAGGGTTCCTCCAGAAAAAAACTGGCCAAATGCAAGTCGAACTTGCACATGAAGGGTTCCGTACCATGACTTCTTATAGGTTTTCCTGTAATCTTTAAGTTTGAACTAATTTCTGTATTTTTTCTGAATTTCAGGCTCAGTAGTTTCGGAGATAAGGGGGCAGGGGGTTGTAAGAGATACCGCGGCTTCGACATAAAGGGTTAAGAAGTGGTTTTTAGTCGGTAGAAGTCTGACTCTCCCTTTCGCTTTGCCCAAGAGCGGATGGGGTTATTCGATGATTTTACACCCGGCAAAAAAAAAAGTGAGTGAGGGAATGGTCGGACAGACAGACACACGGTTGATCCTATAAGGGTCCCGTTTTTTCCTTTTGAGGAACGAAACCCTAAAAACGACAGTTGTGTGTAATCATCCATATTATTAGCATCCTAGTTCCACAAACTGCTAGGTACATGGCTTCTACCTTTCATGCAATGCTTCCCTGCCTACGTGAGTTTCTTCCGGTCTTACCAGCGACCTTTGGAAAGCATCAACCCACATGGCTGTTCTGCCAACACTTCTTGTCTCACTTATTAAATAATTACCGAGAGAAGGTAGAAGAAGTAGAAGTGTGCGATGCTTCATTCAAAAGCGTGATGAAGATGTGTTGCGGAGGGTTTTTGCAATGCGTTGCCGCGCGGCTTGCGCAAATCTACACTAGCCTTTACTATCACCACACATTGAGATCATTGCAATGGGCTATTCCATTCTGTCAAGTGACACCAGGCATTCATCATAAATGAATTATATTTCTTTTTTCTTCCACCTAATTATGTCACAAATCTACATATTTCACAGTTAGTCAATTCTGAGAGCACACTAAAAGTCACCTAACTAATCACACAAAAAGATGACATGCAGGAAAATTAAAACCAGAATGAATCTTTATAACAAAAACTGATTATTTATATGCAAATAATGCTATATTAGTCGCATAAATTGTATCAGAATGCCTATAAAGCACGTACCAGCGCGGATCTTGGTCTCTCGAGATGAACTTTCTCGTCACACCCAAAGTCCCACACTATCGTTAACTCTTCTTATAAAAGAAAGTAAATATTTTAAACTCGGAGGAAATAATTTATTGAACGTAATTCATTTAGGAGGATGGTGAGAACACCAGTTCTCGGTTGTTGGTAATTGGGATTTTTTTTTAATAGGAAAAGCTAAGTTTTAGTTTCCTTGATTATTTTTATTGCATTTCCATGGAATTTAATTGTCAGTATTGTCGTAATTTTAGGCAAGACTGTAAATAATACACAGGTGATCGTTATTATGCGCTTGTGCAGTCAGAAGTACCTTTGTGTGTATTTAAAAAATATATAATTTTGTTTATTGAATGATTATGCATTGCCTAACATCGACAAGGCATGTTACCTAGCCCTTTTTTATTTTGGTGGGTAGGAAATCATCAAATTACTCCTTCCGCTTTGGGCAGAGCGGTAGGGAGTGTCAGACTTCTACTGACCTAAAACCACTCATGTTCTTTCTTAGCCCTTTGTTTCGAGGCCGCGGTATCACTTGCGAACAACCCGCAGCAATAAAAGGAACAAAAAATCGTGTAGGAGACGATTTTGTTTTTTTTTTTCTTTAGGTATAGGTCATTGACTCATTGGATGCATTTTTTTCACCAAAAGAAAAAATGAAGCCAATGACCTATCGCTAATCTATTAATTGCAGAGATATTAAACTGATGTCTCGGCTGACAACTGTCTACTCACTTCTAAGCATAGCGTCCGCGGTGCGTATCGTCTGCGACACAGAGGTCATACGACGCACTACGTTCGAAAGTTGTTTGTCCACCCGTCCGCATGTCCCCACAATCGCAGCCCAAAGACATGTCAATGCGACCCAAGTGTGACCATGTGATTAATATCACCCAACCATTGATAACGGCCCTTAGGGCCCTTGACCAAACGAAAATTAATTACATACATCACTTTTTCTATTAGCTTTTTCCATTTTAAATGGATAGAGTAGTTGTCGCTTTAATGGACCGACAGCGGCACGATTTGCATGCAAAACAACAAGATTGTTTATCCACAAAAACATTCCAAATGTCAAAGTGTCATGTATTTGAATATTTAATTATCAGTTCCAAAGAGATATCGGTAGGACAAAGGCTTTATGCACGACCACCCACATTACATACCCAAAATTAAAAACACATTAATTCTCTAATTAAATATTCAAAAATGATCGTTCTATTTTCAAGTCCATCCTTTTCACACCCGCTGAGAGCTTTCAACTGTCACAATGACAGCTACTGTCGGCCAGTGATGAAAGGCCTCCCTCGCCCTTCTGTGAGCTTAGTAAATAAGGTAGCGGAAGAAGTGAAGCAAAGATTGAAAGAGGTCTAAATGAAGCGGCCATGTTTGCCGCTACTGCAGCGCCTCCCGCAGGCTTTTATGTAAATTGGTCAAGGTCGGTTGAGGTGTTTTAAAATAGACACTCTCAAAGGTGAGGGATTAATTCATCAGTGAGGAAAAAAGTTATCGATTATGCCTAGGAAGAGTTGACAGAAGCTACAAGTTTAACACAAAAGGACATTGTCACATGGCACTGGCAATAAAAGGGCGTATGTAATAATGTGTTGCATACTTTTAAAAGAAAAGTTAATTTGTACGCAAGATTCGATAACAAAATGAAAAAATTATCAACATATTGTATGCCTACATAACCTATCATATTGCTTATCAGTAGTCCCCAAAGGTTCGGAGTTGGGTAATCTATATTAAATACAAGAAGGCTTCGTTTAAACCTGTTAAATAATATCATTATTTAGCCATGTTTGCAAAAGTTGCAGTAAAACATTAAATGATTGATAATAAGACGTATGACGCAGAGCAGTCGCGCTCGGAGCATGCGCCCCAGCAACCTCCCTGTAATTCTATTAATTTTCTTTTCTTGGACATCACTGGCCTTTATCTATAAAAACAAACACTTTAAGACGGCACGCAACACCCAATGATCCAATTATGTCATCTGTCATCCATTGATGAAAATATTCATTCAGAATGCGAGCCTTGAGGGGCTGCGCATGAAATCTTGAAGTATGAACCAGTTTTCATGAAAAAACCAGGGAAGAACTGACAGGATTCATCGCACAGACCTTGGGTTCCACAACAACGGGATAATTCTAGCTCAGGATAGCTCAAAACTGGTGCATTGAAACCAAAATATGGACTGGGCTACCCTCGAGCATGAACTGTCAAATACTCACTCAGCACACAACGTTACGCGGAGTTTTCACAAACAATATTCACTTGGTACAACGGATGCACAATACAGTACAACACACCTATGATTACATGCACTTTTCTAATGAATTTTCACAGTTTTCAGGGAGGCCTGAAGGCTGCAGAGCCGTATCACAGTGACATTTGTCATGTGCGGCGCGCGCTCGGCGTGCGTCGGTGTTTGTCGGGAGCGTTCGGGTGTCGTCGGGGTGTTTCGCGGGTGTTCGGGGTTCGTCGTGCGGTATTGATCGGGCGGTGTCGGCCGGCGCCCGGCCGCCGGTCGCCGGTGGCGCCCCCTCTCGGTGCTAATGAAAGCTGATGGCCATCCATTATTTAGCAGCCTCCAAGACTGTGCGGTACGCGAAAATTAATGGCGAATTTATTGATTTATTGCAAGCGAAATTAAAGATTGATTGGTTAAGTGAGTTTGCTTCGTCTGATAGCGATTAATCTGTTTGTAGCTAAACAATTGTCACTTTAGTGTTGCGGGTGTATTGATAGCTACACAGTTACACTGATAAGTGATAATGGTGGGTTCGCTCATTATCTGAGGCTAAAGATAAGCTTAGCGACAGTACTTAATTGATTCAACGTTAGGGAAAGCTAGTTCACTTTTAAATTTAGTAGTGTACCTACCTAGTACATTCATAATTCACTAGCTGTTGCCAGTGGCTTCGCCCGCTACAACTCGAAAATTATCCTATGGGAAGATAAAATCGGGATAAAAATGTCCTATGTGTTAATCCAGGTTAAAAACTATATGTGTACCAAATTTTATACAAATCCGTTTAGTAGTTTTTGCATGAAGAAGTAACAAACATAATAAAATATAACAATGAGTTTTATTAGAAGGCCCAGTAAGTTGATTCAGAATGCAATTTACAGAATTCATTTTATCACGGGGTACGTGGCTGAATAGAAACAGCAGCTTTGTTTGATCGAAGGTTAGGTAAAAATTTAGTAAAGTGCTGCACGCGGAGGGGGTTGGGGGGGAGGGGGGGAGGGGGGGAGGGGGCGGGTCCCCCCTTCCCCCTGGTACCACTCCCATTACAAGGTAATGCACCATTCCTGAGAAAAACCGATTAATGTAACCTAACCTCAAAACACTTAATAGTCGCTTAAAAGGCGTAGTAGGGATAAAATATATGGTATACCACTCACCGAGGCGCGGTTGAGGGTGGGACGGTCGACGGAGCCCCGCTTCGCGGGGCTCCTACTTCTGAATGGTTTAAAAAAAAATAACCACGAAGGGTATGGCGGGGTCTATTCGCTCGCTTCGCTCGCTCATTTGACCCCGCCATACCCTTCTAACCTAACTTATCCGTGTCGGGGTGCCCCAAGTCCCGAGCTCGCTTCGCTCGCTCTTGTATTCTATACCACTCACCGTGGCGCAGCTGAGGGAGAGCTGGTCGACGGAGCCCCGCTTCGCGGGGCTCCTACTTCTGATTGGTTAAAAAAAAAAATAACCACGAAGGGTATGGCGGGGTCTATTCGCTCGCTTCGCTCGCTCATTCGACCCCGCCATACCCTTCTAACCTAATCTAACCTAATAGTAGGCAGAAAATCGGTGTCCGGTGTACAAAAGCGTAGGTTATTCGTGAGGGCAAACAATTCGAGTCCAGAGGGAAAGCCAAAGTCGTCGAATATAGCCACAAAAAAAACACAACGAAACAGGGAACACATTCACGCAACTCGAGGAGAAACGGAATGAACACACGAATGACAGTATTGACAGTGTCACTTAACAAACAATTTTTTTTTTTTTTACGTTCCGTTTTGCACATTTTTCACGTAATTTTGCACCATAGACAATTCGTGGAACAGATTTGGTTGTCAATCGTCCATTTTAACGTTCCGTTTTCCTTAAAAAACTGATTTGAGGTTAGAAACAGTTTTCATTAATTTCTCGAAAAATATGCATTACCTTGTATGAAGAGTGGTCTAGTAATAACCGGGGACCCATTCCCTACCGGCTTTAACCACTTTTTCCTCCCTCCGCGGGCAGCACGTCTCTAAAGCCAACCCGAAGGTTAAGCTAAACTAGCCGATATCACTCCGTGGATGGGTGATCATCCTCCATTCATCAATATCCACCACAATAATAACACTGAACTGTGACGTTGTAGACCGGGCGGTGTGCTTCAAGTAGACCTGAGCAGGACATCAGAGACGTAGCGTGCCCATAACTCGATTCCCACCGGCTAGGGCTTCCCTTCGGGAAAATGACACTCTACGTAGTGTCTACTTTAGTAAAAATATTTAGTACATTATAGAATTAAAAATATTACAAAAATGCCAACATTTTTAATGTGAATAAAGAGAACAACAGAGCCAGGATTTGACCGAGTGGTAGCCTAGGTTTGGCCAAAGAAACCAGGGTCCTAAAGCTCGTTAACCAGCTGTGGGTGTTTCCGGGCTAATAAGGTATTTCACCAAAAAAAAACTAATTAGCCATTAGCTTTGTCTGTTAGACTATCGAAAAATATTGGATACAGTGTGTTTTGCTTTATCAAATTATTACAAAATTAACGAAAATAAAAAGGTGTAAAAGATCATGAGTGACGTCACTCTGTGGGTAAAAAAGTACTAACCTTGTGACGTCACACGACTTGACGAAGCACTTATTGTTTCAAAAATCTATCTGACGGACTAATTTGATTTTTCTGGTGTTTTTTTTTTCTTTTTTTTTTTTAAACTTTGCCCCACAATAGAAAATTTTCCTGTATCGTGGGTGCGTTCACAAACATTTAAACTTCACATACACAAATACACCCAGATCCGAAACAAATATCTGTAGTCCATACAAATATTTGTTCCGTGCGGGAATCGAACCCGCGACTCAGCGCAATAGTTCAATCGCTCAGCCACTGCGCCAACCGTGCCGTCAAATACCCTATTGATGATGATCTTGAAGCACTCTAGGCCGCATGTTAGTGCTTATACTTCGGAGTTTAGCTAACTTTCCGAAATATGACGTTGAAACATAGACCAGCTTATACTGCTGCGGGTTGATCGAAAGAGATACCGCGGCCTCGACACAAAGGGCTAAGAAGGAACAAGGGTGGTTTTTAGTCAGTAGAAGTCTGAGACTCCCTCTAATCATCAAATGAATTCTCCCGGTCTGGGCAGAGCATTTGATAATTTTCAACCCTTCAAGAAAAAGAAAGGCTATTTAAAGGCTTACTCGTATACTGGCACTGTTACCATAGCAGTGTGCTCAAATGTACCTGAATGTCAGTGGCCTTAACAAAAAAATATGGGTAGTTAACAAAAAAAATCTAATTAGTCAGATAGATTTCCAAAAACTATTGGACATGTATTTTTTTTCTTTTTTCACGTAAACAAACAATGAAGACGATACAGTGCTTTGAAAACTCGTGTGATGTCATTTTCCAAGACATTAGTATGACATTATTTACCAGTGAGTGACGTCACCACCCCCCAACTCAAATCTTTGACTCGTTGTATTTTCGTCAATTTTCATTGATTTGAAAAAAAATACGTCTTCAATATTTTTGGATAATCTCAAAGACTGACTAATTAGAATCATATTTTTTTAAGTCAGTAAACATCCATATTGGAGGTTAAAATAGATTGGTAGACTATAAGTACAGCTTAGATTAATTAATGCACTATCTTGGCTTAACAAGATTTACTAGGAGAACCAAATGCCAGCTGATGGACAAACAGACTGGATTGCGCTGGATGAAGCATTTTTGTTGATATGGATTACAGCTGTCGCATTTGCCAATCACGCTATGATATTTGTATTTTAGATATATAAATACCGGCTAGGTGCGAGTTGGACTCGCTCACAGAGGGTTCCGTACCTGTAAGACATTGCTTTTTAGTTAATTTATGATTATCTATAGGTCAAGGGAAAGTACCTTATACGTTTTGAACCTACAAGTTTATACGGGACCCTCGATGCGCTGGTCCAACTCACAATTGGCTGTTATACTGTACTGATAGTGTCAAAGAAAACTTGTTGTTCTGTACAAAACTGACACATTACGTATAAATGATGTACCAATTTCCAGAACTAAGGACTCAATTCAGTCCATCTCAGTGACGAATTGTTCTCCTCAAATACAGCAGTAGCCTAATTGCCAAGGAAGTACCACCTCCCCCTACCCTTACGGTTTCAGAAGTTTATCATTAATGTAGATGGATGTTCGTTTACTTTTTTGTTAATAAGGAATTTAACTAATTAAAAGTTCCACCCGGAAGTTTACTGTGGATCCCTTGAAACGCCAGTATGTGTATAAAAAGAACTACTTAGATACAAAACTTGAGGATGTACCTAACAGGGCCGCGGGTAGTCCAACGGTTATCGCGGCCTCGACATAGAGGGCGAAGAAGGAACATGGGTGGTTTTTAGTCAGTAGAAGTCTGACACTCCCTTTCGCTCTGCCCAAGAGCGGGAGGGGTTATTCGATGATTTTACACCCACCAAAAAAAAAAAAAAAAAAAGGATGTACCTAACAAAAGAGGGATGAGTGTCTCCTCTCTGTCTTGTTGTCTTGTCTTTGATACTCCTTGTATATTTGGCAAACGGTGATGAGTAATGGTAACTGTAAAGAATAATGGGTTTTATTGATCCGTGTTTTATTAACAAAATTGAGGAAAGATTAAAATATAGAGAGATATTGAATAGTTAGACGGCACGGTTGGTGCAGTGGCTGAGCAATTGGACCGCTGTGCTGCGTGTCGCGGGTTCGATCCCCGCACGGAGCAAATATTTGTATGGCCTACAGATAGCTGCTCCGGGTCTGGGTATTTGTGTATGTGAATTTAAATGTTTGTAAACGCACCCACGATATAGGAGAAATTCCTAGTGTGGGGCATTGTTTTTCAAGAAAAAAAAAAGTTAAAAACCAAATAGCACAAATATTTAGAAGTTCTTCAACCCTTTTTTTTCTTCTCGTTTTGTGTTATATTTGCAGAATATGCGGTGTTGCACAGACTCGAGTACTCTGTACTTTTCATTCATGTTTTTTACCCTTTTTTCACTTAAAAATAAACTCCACCAACCACCCTACCAGTATTTGCACTTTGACACTCCAAAACAGTACACAGACAGACACATAAAAATCGAATAAACAGCCTTAAAAAAATCAAAACAAAAAAAGAAAAAAAAAGTTAAATAGCACAAATATTTAGAAGTTCTTCAACCCTTTTTTTTCTTCCCGTTTTGTGTTATATTTGCAAAATATGCGGTGTTGCACAGACTCGAGTACTCTGTACTTTTCATTCATGTTATTTACTCTTTTTCACTTAAAAATAAACTCAACCAACCACCCTACCAGTATTTGCACTTTGACACTCCAAAACAGTACATTAAAGCAGACAGACACATAAAAATCGAATAAACAGCCTTAAAAAAATCAAAACAAAAAAAAGCTCTAATCGCGTCCCTAGTACATCGGTGCGTTATCGATGAGCTCGCGCTCTGTCGAGTCGGCGGGCAGATCGAGTGCACTTGTTTTTCACTGTCTGCGGGGCTAATTGCGCCATTTTTCATTTGCGGCCCTTCCGCCCCCCTCCCGGGCCCTGCGCGGCGGTGGGAGGGAGGGGGGAGGCGTCCACCCCGTGACCAGACATGGCTATTCTTGGCTACTGCGTGTTTACTAAATGGATGCGTGAAATGGTTTGCGTTGGATTGATACGGTGATGAGCATTGGTGATAAGGGTTGGCCGAAGATCTGCTGAATTTTTAGAGCGAATTTTGGTACGAAGTTTCGATTTTGAATGATTGACACTGATAGATTTTGAACAGGGTTGAGGTTTGCTGTTCTCGTTCGGTTTTATTGGTGAGATCCGCTCTAAAAGTTGATGCGCAGTAGATTGGCAATGAAAGGCATCAATAAAATACAAATATCATCTTCTTTATCTTTATATTTCTACTGTAGGTACGTTTGTTTGTCACTGAACTCCCCCTAAACGGCTGGACCGATTTTGATGAACATTTTCGTATGTGTTCAAGTGGATACGAAAATGGTTTACATGTATAATTGAACTCGGTAGGTAGCGCTGCTGTCCGGGCAATAGATGTCTGCCAGGTTGGTGCCAGGTACTAGACCTATTTGTTATAAATAATATATGAAGAAAAGATTAGAAACAGTAACAGGTTTATTTTTAACACTAATAAGCTAGAATATAAACACTAATTATTACTTTATATATTTTTTTAACTTTTATATTTTTTTTTTTGTGAACTCTTATATTTTTTTGTGAACAATTTTTAATGCATTACCTATAAGTTTCTCCTGTTTGTGAGTAATAACTTGTCAATAAAATATCATTATTATTATAATCAATGCAGCTGCAACAGCTGCCTAGCACTCATAATTTAGGCACGGAGCTAGCGTTTTTTTATTCCAATTAAAATGTAAACGGGTCTTTTGAGTCAATAAAAATACACTATCCTATTATCTCAATAAAGCACACATTTCACTGTTAAAACTTAATAAAACTTCGATTCAGAGATGAGTGACCAACAAAATATGTATATTTATTCCGCTACTTTTAATTGTGTCACTCAATTCAAACCAGACTGATGTGATTAGGTAGCTAAATTGACTTGAACATCAACATTTTGCATATCCATATTGATCCGGGTAGGCAAACGGACAGCTAGACACCTCTATAATATCTATTCTAATTGTGATTTATGGATGAGTAGTACATTTTAAATATGACTTCAATTTGCCCACTACCTTTGCTTAAATGTAGCCTGTAAAAATGTTTGGGAGTTTCGAAGATTATCACTAGGTACTTTTACACTTACAAATCAACAAACAAAACCTCTCTATAATATTAGTGTAGATGAGAAAGCAGTCCTTAAAGGTTTGGTGTGATAGGTTTTGGGAACCGGGAATATTAAACAATTTGAATCGATCAGAATTTAGACGCAGTATTAATATTCACCCCGATACGGAAAACAAGAATTTATTGTGTGGTGGGCTGAATATCATTACAGCATTTAAAAAAAAAACAATATTATAACGCGATGACGATGTACACAATACACAAAGTAACCAATGGAACATTTTGAACATTACCTATTTTGAAAATTAAGAAGACTTTTGCAATGGTCTACTTACCTACTTGTTCGTCGTCGTCATATAGGTAGATGACTTTTTAAGATTTTCAGCCGGAACTAAGCCGATAAACAGATGAAATAATTTAATAGTATCTAAATTAATACAACTGCAAGACACATTGAGAAATTCTTGAATATTTTAGTCCGAATAAACAGAGCAGTACACTCAAAAGAGTTCAAGAATGTAGTTAAATATTAACCAAGAACCCATAAATCCGGTACACACGACTCTCTGACGTAAATATAGCATATTAAGATAACTTTTAATAGATTAAATACTTAACAATTAGAGGTCCGGCATTGGCGTGGTCGGTACATCAATATAAAGTTAATGTCATTAAAATAAAATAATGCTAATGAATCTGAAATAGCCGCCAAACATATCGCACCGGATACATATCTCAAAGTTTAATGTTTCCATCTAATTGGTCATACTAGCTTGTAGGTCAGGAGATAGCGTGCGCGGAGAATGTGGTATCTAAGATCAACTAATCAACATAATTATTAAATTATGCATGTAATTCTGTTTGCTCTACGCAGGTGCTAAAGTTGACAGAGTTTTCGTTGATATTACGAAAAGTTACAGGATAACCAGCAGAATTTTCGTGGACCTAACTAGGTGCTTAAAAATTGCAAGTACATGGACAGAATTATTAGTATCCATATTCTTAACAAGATGGAGTTATTAGTGAAAAATGCTTTATATTTAATTGCTATACTTGTTTATTGCAGGTTCATCTTTTTTTTGGGTGTGAAATCATCAAATAACCACTTCCGCTTTTGGGCAGCGCGAAAGAGTGTCACTTCTACTGACTAAAAACCACCCATGTTCTTTCTTAGCCCTTTATGTCGAGACCGCGGTATCTCCTACAACATCCCGCAGCCCCAACGGGGTTGCTGGTTCATCTTTGGACCCACACTGGAATTAAAATTTTTACTAAATTAATTGGCAGAGGTTTTGTAGAACCTTTCAAAAATATATAAGTACGACAAATAAATAAGTACACAGAACGGTTTTCTTTAAATCTTCCATTATGTCGAAGAATTCAATGAAATGAAATTGCATACAAAATTAATTTAAAAAAAAAAACTATATTTCAGTAACCGGTCTCCTGGCCTATCCAGTCTCCTAGAGCACAGGTCGGTGTCAAGTCCCTTTCCAATATACAGGGTTACCGGTTCAATGAACATTATTATCCTTTGGTAGCTGTTAGTGACACTTTTTTCATATACATAGGCTTTTTCCTCAAGCGAAGTATACCAAATAGCACAATAGATATACTGTGTGACGTTTCGGCCAATACAAGCAATGGTGTACAGATAAATTCTGGGTTCATTCGCTCGTTCCATCATAGATCTCATCCATCGTTTTCCATCAGGCGTGATTGAGGTTGAGAGCAGGCCCATTTTGACAAATAAAACTTAAATAAAATTGGTTTATCGATATAATCATTCCTTCTCAATCTCCTCATACATTACCCAATTTTATGTTTTCAATAAGCCTGATTACAAATACATGGTTCATAACAATAATATATTAAAACTATAGATACGTTGTCCACCCTCAAAAATGACAACATAAAATGAAGCCAATTGGCCACATCGCGCTTAGTTACTCGCCAACCTCTCGCGCGACGCTACGTTTGTTCTTAATTTAAATCGTGTGTGTAAACCTGCGCAAAACATAAAGAAAACAGGCATCCCGCTGTACGGTGTCATATTTTCTTTCCCTTTCTTTACGCGTAAAAGTAGTTATCTAATATTATCGCCGTTTATCGCCGTTTTGAAGCGCCCGCCATGTTAGTTCATGACGTGTCTTTAAATAATACGTCATTGGTTCATAAGACATCGACGTGCAAACCAAAAGTAGTGAAATATTTCGAAAAAAAAAAACAATTTTCAGTAATAGAGCAACAGATTTGTTTTTCAGAATCACTAATTCAGCAGCAATTTTGTGCGACGATGCGATGTTTCAACGCACCTAATGATTATAAAAATTATTAGATTCTTGAATTCTTCACAAAAAAAGTATGTTGTCTCGTAAGCCAGTTGTCGCGGTAACTTTCCAATAGTGCGCGCGCGCCGGTAACGGTTCAATGGACATAATTAGTGACGTACCAGTTTCTTAGTGTATTTACATTTTTATGCGATGGCGATCGACGCGTTTAACGGATAACGGCTGCTCAAGCGCATATTTTCATCTCGGAGACGAATTTGATGATTTTTGTCGGTAAATCGAATTTATTTATTTTCTTTTAAGTTAAATAGCCTTCTTGTTAAATTGAAAGTTCAAGAAGAGCAATCTATTGCGTCATATATTCGGTGATTGATGAAAACATCGGTTCCTGCCCTCAGACCAAGTA
Source organism: Diarsia rubi (assembly GCA_932274075.1). Taxonomy (NCBI): domain Eukaryota; kingdom Metazoa; phylum Arthropoda; class Insecta; order Lepidoptera; family Noctuidae; genus Diarsia; species Diarsia rubi. The sequence continues at coordinate 21,488,882 of OW026415.1, read as the reverse complement.
AAAAGTATAGACGGAACTCTGCGAACAGCAAAGTAAGGCCGGTCAAACTACGCCTCGCATACACGCACACACGTCTCAGACCAAATAAAAAGTTTAAGACCAAGGCGTGGTTTATGTTGTACGCCTCGCTGTGTATGTACACAGCGAGGCGTAGTTTGACCGGCCTCACTTTGCTGTTCGCAGAGATCCGTCTTCCTGCCTAAGTATTTCTTTAGTAGCCTGTACTCTCAAAACTTATAGTAAAATGTTGCATTCGTGAAGACGGGTTTTTAAAATTACTAGGCAACACCATAATGTATGTTTAAGTAAAAACCTACTGCTGCATTTATGAGATAACTTTAACATACCGTTTTCTAGCTTTTAATCCTTAACTCTCCACTTCAGGTCAACTGCTCCCAAAGTGAGTTGAATGTCGGTCGTGTCATAATACGGAGCTGTCTCTCATTCTAGTCGTTAGCCCTCGCCTTCTGGGTCTCAATTTCCCTGCATTTATCAATATCTGAAACAGCAAAACTAATGTAACCTGTAATCAAGAAAGGGATTTTATTGAGATTTAAGGTTACAATTGTAAACTTAGCAAGCCTGCTGAATTCCTGAAACCATTGTTCGTAAACACTATCCTGTGTGAAGTTTAGTTTGCTCCACTTCCGTATCTCGCCGAAATAACGATAGTTCACGCCTCTAGAAATAGATGGCGTTTGCAGTGAACTCCTTACAACTTCAAATAATGGATCAGCAGAGTAGGTACCTAACTCAAACTTATAGAAGCTTATATCATTAAACCTCAAATAGTAATTCTTTTAATCAAAACTGGACACCGAATAATGCTGGAAAATTCATCATAAATTTTCTTTTAATTCTATTTCCCGAGTCATGGTACAGTTATAGTTTAAATCGTCGCCATGTGTACCTACCTATAATTCAACTTAGCAGCTGCACTTCTTTAGTAGCTAAAGAATATACGAGGGGCGTTCAATATATTCTTGGTATGGATTTGTTAGAAAAAAGATAAAACATTGAAAATAAAATATTTTTCAATATAGTCTCCGGTGATATCAATACATTTGTTTGATCGTGAAATAAGTTTTTCTATTCCCCTAAAAAATATACTTTCTTGTTGGTCCGAAATATGCTCATTTACTGTGGACTTGAGCTCATAATTGTTTTCCTTTTTTTTTAAATTCGGGAATAAAAAGTAGCCACTGGGGACCAGGTCTGGACTGTAGGGTGGGTGGTTAATTTCCTCGAACCCGCACTCTCGTACAAAGCCTCTGCCTTGGTGAGCAACGCAGTGTGAACGGGTGCGTTATCTTTAAGAAGCCAGCTTTCCTCTTCTTTTTTTCTTTTATTGCTTCTCTTCGGCCGACATCTTGATTTTTACACGTGCATATTCTATACAAATTTTTCGATTATTTCCCTGCCTCTTTTGAATTCACTTGACCACTTCTGTATGGTCGATAATGAAGGAGCAGAGTCTTGATAAACAGCTACCATTTCTTCATGAATTGTTTTTTGAGATTTTCCTTGTTTAGCGAGGAATTTAATCTCCGCACGATGCTCGATTTTCTTCAACATTGTCGCGTCAGTCATATTCGTCGTCTTTCAATGGAGGTCGCAAAATAACTAATGCAGTTATTAAAATTAAATTTTATATGAATACCCTTTTTTTTTTTGGTGGGTGTAAAATCATCGAATAACCCCTCCCGCTCTTGGGCAGAGCGAAAGGGAGTGTCAGACTTCTACTGACAAAAAATCACCCATGTTCCTTCTTCGCCCTCTATGTCGAGGCTGCGATAACCGTTGGACTACCCGCGGCCCCGACAGGCGTCGGCCCTTTCGGGCCCCTCCCATGTTGCTGACATCTCTTTGAGGCGCGCGTGGAACACGAACGCGCCGTCGACACGGCCTGTTTTCGTCGTGAGACGGACGGACGGCGAGTTAGCCCATCACTCACCGTCCACAGGCCCGCGTCTACGGTGGCCGGAGGTCATCGCGGGACCCCCGACGCCCGGAGCGCCTCCCGCGGCGGCTGGGACGAGAGGTTCTCTCCCTCTCGCGTTCCGCCACCTCCTTCGCCAGCATCACTGCTTCGCAGAAGGAGGCGACGGCGTCCCATTCCTCCTCGCCCCGGACCATGGCTTGCACCAGGGCCGGGCGCGAAAGGTCGCCGCCGCCGATCGCCGCTACGAGAACACGGCGGGGCTCCGCCCAAGCGGGGCACACCTCCACTGTGTGCTCCACCGTGTCCTCCGGCCGATCCTCACAATGGTGGCATCCGGGCGTTTCCTCCCGCCTGATTCGGTGCAGGTACCTCCCGAAACAACCGTGTCCGGTGAGGACCTGCGTCAGACGGAAGGTGAGGGCGCCGTGGCGCCTCTCAAGCCACTCCTCAAAGAGGGGACTTACCGCCCAGATAGTGTTCTTAGCTAATGATATATTTTAATTACCCACAGTAATATCAAATCACCCCGATACCGAGAATACATTGAACGCCCCTCGTAACATATAACATTACGCCTGTTATCCCCGAAGGGTTAGGCAGAGGTGTACCTAATATTACCATGTAAGTATCTATAGAAGCAGAGCTTGTACAATTTTTAATTATTTCTACTTTTACTGTACAATCGTGAAATAGCCGGAAATAATAACATCCATGTCGGTTATGAGGTCAGACAAAACGACAATTAAAATTAAAATGATTAGTAAAACAACAATTTCTAATTGCTTGCAAATCATCAAAGTCTGCATAGAACCGGTCGTGAATGAGTTCTATTGCAATTTGTACGAAAATAACAAAAAATCATTAAGAAACGTTAATTAGTTCTATTCGTGATTATGTTTCGATAAATAATAATTGATTTCTGTGATTTGACGCTTGAGGTCAGAGAGTTAAATACATAGGTGTGTTTTATTTTATTCAACCCCGCCTTCGTTTTGACAACTTCATTATATTCGGTTCATAAAGAACTACCGTTACAGTAGTAAGATCATCCTCAAGTTTTTGCTTCTTTTACTACAAGGCTATATTTTTAAGACAGTTATTAGGACACTGGCTTACAAGGAATCTATGTTTTTATGCTATCAGGGGCTGAAACAGAAAGACCGCCCAATATATACAGAGGGGAATTTTGTAATGCCACCTGAAAGGAAAGTACTCTTACGTGGGTCAGCTAGTATATTATAATCGTATTTCATGTAAATTTGATTTTTTACATATCCCCACAAAAAAAAATCGAATGGGGTGAGATCTGTCGATCTCGCAGGCAACCTGATTGTGCCGTTTGTACCAATCCAGGTATTAAAATGGTTATTAATGTAGGCAGTAGTGACCCTAACGATCGATGCAATAAAAGTACAGCGTATAATTTTTTCAGATTTTAGCCGGTTCGATTCCCGGGTGTGGGAGAAGAGAATTTTCGAAAATCTTTGAATGCAGTTTGCTTTCTATTCAAAAATAAAGGAATGTAATATAATATTCCACAACTATCACACAACGCCATCTAGTCCCAAGCTAAGCAGAGCTTGTGTTATGGGTACTAGACAACTGATAAACATACTTATATATTTCTAAATACATACATATGATAGATAAATTACACCCAGACACAGAACAAATGATCGTGGTCATCACACAAACATTTGTCCTGGGTGGGAATCGAACCCACGACCTCCGGCATAGCAGTTAGGGTCACTAACCACTAGACCAACAGGCCAATCCATCAACGTTTCCTTTGAGTAAAATTTTCTATCTTCAGTATTAAGAGTACTTTCCCTCCAGGTGGCATTACAAAATTCCACCCTGTATATTCCAAAAGCCCTGCTTCCTCGTACGGGGGTAACTAGTTGCGAAATGTGATGATTTCAGCCTACTCCGAAAACAAAATCGAACAGTTTGCATTGGTAGTCGGACTTTAGTTCATAGTAGAAACTTCGGCTCGCATTAATCGCCACACCAATAGGGTAGGTATTTCACCAAAAAAATCTAATTACTCCGTCTGTTAGATTGTCGAAAAATATTGGATACGTGTTTTTTGTTTTGTCAAATTAATAAAAATAGACGAAAATAAAACGTGTCAAAGATCATGAGTTGAGTGATGACGTCACTTTGTTGGTCAAAAAGTACTAACCTTGTGACGTCACACGACTTGACACGACTTTTCGAAGCACTGTATCGTCTTCATCTTCGGTTTACGTGAAAAAAGATAAAATACGTGACCATTATTTTTTAGAAATCTATCTGACGGGCTAATTAGATTTTTTGTTGAAATACCCTATTATTGTAAGTAGTACCTACCTACCTACCTACCATCTCTCGCCCAAGTGTGCTTCACTCATTTGTTTTTGCCCTACATTCTGTTAATAGTAACTTAAAACTGAAGGGTCGCAGGATCGAAGAACGAATTACACAGCGGAAGATAAAATGGTAGCGAAAACGTTTACTATAGATTTTTTACATGATTCTGATTCGACTTATTCCTGATACAACTGAAGGGTCTTGCTGTTACCCGTCGGGGCTGCGGGATGTTTGAAAGAGATACCGCGGCCTCGACACAAAGGGCTAAGAAGGAACATAGGTGGTTTTAAGTCAGTAGAAAGTCTGACACTCCCCTTGCACTCTGCCTAAATGCAGGAGGGGATGATGATTTCCCATCCCCCAAAAAATAACGCATATATGGTTGTATTCTTTCAGGTTATCTAGGTGAGCTGATTATGGAAGATACTACTCCTCACTAATAGTTAGGAGTTGAAAGCAATAATAATAAGGGAATCTTGAAGGTTGTGGGGTTTGGCTTCTTGGTTGAATGTAAAATGCATAGTAAATATTTGCATAGGATTCCAATTACAACTAAAAATGGAAAAAAAGGAAAAACTTTTTTGCAAAAAAAACCGACTTCAAAAACACAAAAAAAAGTCAAAAAAAGAAACAAAAATGTGAAAAATTAACTTCAGAAGAAAAATCAGCTTCTGAAGTCGGTGGAAAAAAAAACGAAATCAAACAAACAAATGACATTTTAAAAATTTGTTTTAAAAAATGACATTTGTTTGTTGTTTTTATCAAAATCAAAATCAACACTCATTTATTCAAACTAGGCTGATAATCAGCCCTTTTCGAACGTCAAAATTTACTTTACTTTACTTATTTACAAGAGACAGTTCCCAAAACACCCCCCCTTCGGCACTTCCTAGTGTTTTAGCTGGAAAGAAGAAGTGGCGGAACAAACTCCCCAGCAACACATCTGTCTGTTAGGTTGGTTAGAAGAACTAGACTCGATACAATAGTAAGGTGCAAGTTAATGACTAGACACAAATTTTAATCAATAATTAGGAATACAAAAATTAAAACAAAATTAAAACATTAAAATAAATACGTGTTGTTTTTATTGTAATGTTTTAATTTTTTTTTAATTTTTTTTATAATCAGTCAACTAATCTTGGAGAAAGAACATAAATAACAAACAAATAAATAACAGATGTGTTTTTGAAGTCGGTTTTTTTTTATAATAAAGCTCGTCAATGACAAAAATATCTATTTTTTTTTTTTGCATAAGTGCGGCATGGGACACACAAAAACACGTGTACACGATCATCCATTAAAACCTAAAACATATTTAGACCATAGTTATATGTAATAAATCTATGGGATTCATAGTGACTCACGATCAACTATAAACGCCTTTCAGACAATCATAATGGTGATAAGAACTATAATAATAATCATTCGCAGACTTAACGGCGATGTACACCGAATTCGTTATGATAGAGGGAGCGCTGCCCTTACGACTTTAACAGCCGGGAGGGCAATCACCGCTCCCTAAACATTTTATTTTGCAGACTTTATTGTGTCCATAACCAAATTATTCAATTTTTTCAACTTTTTCTATCGATGCAAAGTTCAAAAAAGTTCATATGCAATGCATAATTATGAACTTTTTTGACCTTCAGGAGATAGTGGAATGGACCGCAGCATACGAGTGATCACCCAGTGGGCAAGTGTAAACCACGCTGGCACGTATTTTTGGTTGCCATGCCATTACCTTCACGATATTTACCTATATAATTTTGATAGCCAGTGATAGATAAGTGAAGTGTATTTTTTTAAGGATGGTGAATCATCGATTGACTAGTGTCGAGTGTCAGACTCTTACTGACTAAAACCCATTCATGTTCCTTCAAATGCCCTTTGCATTCCAGTGGCGGGCGCGGTGAGTCTTTGGAACAAATTTCGCAACCTTGGCAAGTGTAGGTGTCGGCCTAGATTCGAACCTACGCACCTACTTCCTCATAAGACGCGGGCGCTTGTTTTTGGGGTGCTGAAATACAACCACATTTCATTCATCTTTCATTAACGACACATTCAAGGCCACATTGTCGTAAGGATCTAGAATAATGTTCTTTTGATTTCGGTGGTAAGGTATCATTTGGGAGACAAACTTGGGTGTTCGGGTTCAGTCGCATTTAAACCGGCCACGCAACATCTAAGGCAAAACTCTCGACACATCGGTAACGTGTGGAACCTAGACAAGCCTGCCTCACTATTTCGGCTAGGAAAACGTGTTAAACGTGTTAAATCGCGACTTTAATTGATTCTAGCTTAAGAGCTAAGCTAAGCTAGGTATAAAGCTTCTTTTGGCTTTAGCTCGTCCCATCGTCGACGTCATCCCTGTCCACAGGACAATATTGGGGTCCAGAGAACGCGGATTTGATATTAAAAAAACAACAGTGACGTGCACGAGTAAGACATGGATAGCAAAGGAAGTAAACTAGCTTGAATGTTTTATTAATTTCTTTGTTGTGGCGTTACGCTACGCAACCGACGACGACGTACGAAGCGCATCTTCCGACGGATCCACATCCAAAATTTTTTTGTGAGTTTTGCGAAATCATCAAATGACTTCTCCCGCTCTGGACTGAGGAGTAGGGAGTGTCAGAATTCTGACTAAAAACCACCCAGGTTCGTTCTTAGCCCTTTGTGCCGAGGCCGCGGTATCTCTTACGAACATCCCGCAACCCCGACGGGAATCCACATCCACCCTTAGGTAGATAATTGTTGACTTATACTCATAGCCCGCGATGATATTAGACCGTTTATTCATTTCTTTTCTTTAAATAGTTTCCTAATTAATTGATATGAACGCCTACGCGTGATGTAGCGCAAAGAAAAACAGTATTAGCTTATCAGCCCGCGCAAATTGTAAATGTCAGCTCTTGGACAGGTATTGTTTTAATTGAATGAAATCCATGTAAAGATTGGCTGCCGATTTCTCACTGAAATGACAAGTTAGCAAAAAAATGGGCAGAATTTAGTGCGAATAATGTTTTCAATAGATTAGCATGGACTCTTTTATGTTCATGCTTAGTATTTCAATGTATATTTAATATATATTTTGGCCATTGCAACTTTGTTGAAACGAACCCACATTGTGGACCTTTATGACCACGTTGATTTATTTTAAGAAAACAACAGAAAAAAATAAGAAACCAAAACAGCGAGTCGTAAATATCATTTGTATAACATGACGACGTCAATTAAGTCACCCCCGCCCGAACTATATCAAAGCACTTAGCAAATAAAACATCGCGGCATCACTCGGCAATAAGTCGGTAGATGCCGTGACGGGTCGACATTACCGCCGAAGACAACGGTAGGTGCGGCCCGAGGCCTATTGACCGCGGTTTGCGCGTAAACACCACCACCCAATACGATCCACCCACCGAACAAACTCGCCAAAACCTTTCGCGTTACGCAACATCCATTGACCATATAAAACTTATTTCCTGATCCCCAAACGGCACCACAGCAGCAATGGATATCGAAAACGCCCAAACAACAGTCAATGAACTTTCGGTAAGCCGCAAGCTAACCTCTAGATGAGTGCGTACAAATCACGTTTCGCGCGAATCAATACTTAAGTTCAGGCGATCGCCCCCCCTGCAATAAACAGTGGGGGAGTAGTTAGGGGCGGGCGCAGGGGGTGTGGGGGTGAGTTATCGACCGCCCTCCGCTGCGCCCACCTGACCGTCACTAATCAGGGCTCATCCCGCGGACACCTAGAGTAATTGTACGCACTTTATTGCTCGAATGTACTTTTGTTATAGTAGTGTGCGTGGGGTTTGTAGATGTATTAGGAAACCTGTGTCTGTGTGAGTGAGGTACAGGCGTCGACGTAAACATAGATATAGCAGCGGATGTCCGGAATGGTAATTTGCTTTATTGGGGCGGATTTGGATGACGATAATTAGGACTACGAGTCCTTGTTTTGTTAGTATAAACTTGCACCGTTCTGTACCTCTGTAAACAAATGGAATCTGCTCAACAAACAGGGGTCCATGGAGTCGGATGGACCTTACACTAATTATATTCTTCGGTCATCTATCAGAGTGCTGCTAACATTTAATTTAAATGCAGAGGAAACGCCTAAAGCCTAGTTATATCTGAAATTGATAATGTAGAGGTAGCTTTTAACTTATACTGTGGTAATGTGTGCATGGAGAAAAACAATATGAAGTGCTACTGAGTTTCAAAGTGGAAAATTGCGTTTATTTATTTTTCTCTGTTCTTCCATTTGCACTTATAGTCAGAGACAACAATCACAGCGTAATATTGACCTGCATTAAAATAGATTCGCCCTACCCCAATCGACCTAATTCCAACAGATAGAATAGAGTAGACAGAACTTCATCTGCAAATTGACTCCGTTCAAGACACAAACACAGCTTCATCATCAATCATCAACAGCCTATTAATGTTCCCACTGCTGGGATACAGGCCTCCTCTCTTTTTGAGAGGGAATGGGCTATAATCTAACAAGCGGGCCAAGTGCGGATTGGTAGATGTCACATGTGTTCGAATTTTTGGTTCTAAGACATGCCGGTTTCCTCACGATGTTTTCGTTCACCGTTTTGAGAGCAGCGGTGATGAAATAAATTACACGAAGTAATGTGCCTGCCTGTGTTCGAACCCACGACCTACTTGTTCGTAAGTCGGGGCCGCCACCACTGAGCCACCGCTGCTCACAATACTGCTACAATGCAATGCTGCTCACCTACCCTTCAATAATTTCAAATCAAAATCAAAGACCGTTTAACCACCCCTAACCTTCAGCACACCCATACATACATACACCTCCTAAATCTATTTCTATCGCTGTAATTCCACGTGTAATTTAGTTGCGGAAGTAACCAGGAGTCATGTCCGCCGTCACGCGAGCGACGCCGCGGCGCAACCTATGTACCGATATGCTTGTTACTTTTATAATTTGTAATCAACTGAATATTCGTATGGGTTCCGTATGGAGGGGGGGAATTGCAACTGTTTGGGGGTAGTGAAATAATTGAGTTTCTGATTGAGGCGAGGGTTCGCGTTTAAAGTTGGGTGGTCTTTGATGTAGTGCTACTGCTGCCATATGGAACTTTATTAGAAATAACAGAATAAATAATATTTAAAAGGGAAGTGTTTAATAGGAATTGTAGTACCTAGTTACAATGAACAAAGCTAAAGTATGGAAATCGCTACCATATATAATACCAGTGTCTACTCCAACCTTCTAAGCAGAAATGCACGAAGGATCTTTTGAGTACGCTCAATCCATAAATCCTTATCCATCGCATTCCACTAGTAAAAATAATGCAACATATTTGCAATTTGATCAAAGTCAAAGTCAAAGTCAAAATTATTTTTTTGCTTGATAATTATTATTAATTTATTTATTTGATAGATAGAATAATAAGCAAAGTTTTGTGTTTGAATTTGGAGGGGTATAAGAGTAGAGGAATACCAAAGAAACGATGGATGGACTTTGTAAAGGATGAAAATATATCAGGAGGTGTTTGATGAGATGAAAATAGAGAATTATGGAAGAAGAAGACTTACTGCACCAACCCTAATTGCATTTTTTAAATAATTGAAATAGATGTTTTCCAAAATTAGTTCCATAATCATCCGCTTGAGGCGCCACTAAAAATGTACTGCTCCTCTTTCCCACTAGAACAAGAATAATTCTACTCAAAGAACTACAATTAGATTTAATCAAGCCAGCTCGGAACCCTAAAGCAAACTACCCCTAGTTACGGTAAACACGAACCAATTTACATTATTACGGTCGGTAATTACCGCGGCAACAGTAAGTGTTACCAGTAACCACGGAGACCAGCTAAACTGGCGACGGCGGTGATATTTCGAATGAAAGGCTGGTTTTATGATGACTGTTTTTAGAGGCAGTGATCAATGGCATTATTGTGTGGTTAAGCCTTTTGAAATTTCGTTGTTTGGCCTCATTTGAATCAGGGGAGAATGAAGTATGTGCTGAAAAATTGGTCTCTATGACCACAGTCCAAAAATATCATTGGGTATACATTTTTTTTTTAAATAAATCCCGCTTGTAATGAAGGATCATGGAGGTTCCTGTAAAGCGCCCACAATTCGATAGTTACGTTTAAATCTTATGTAACAAGGATGGACAAGTCTATTGCCATCAACTGACAAATGCTGCACTGACCGGACGGGTCCACTCAAATCTGTGTGGTGCTTTCTTCAAAAGACCGTCTCAGACATTAATCTGCATGGTCTTCATGTGTGTATTATACCTTATTGTTAACCCAAACGATTTTAAAAGAGTAACCTTTGGGGTTTTTGCCGGTTCTTCTCCTTAGGAATCGACCAATGCACCGAACCGGGCCCCTTTTTACCGACGTTTTATAAGTGCCCATGTAGGCCTATGTGAAATAAAAATATTTTGATTTTGATTTGATCAAGCCGTTACAGATCTGGACTCCGGGCCGTAAAACCAAACAACACTATGCCCGTCCTGGGAATTGAAACCAGGACCTCGTGCTCAGTACTTTAGCTATACGAGGCAGTTGTTCTATCCCTTTCATTATAGACAGAAGCTTTCTCTTTTTGGGCCTTTTTGCTCAGGCGTTAAGTTGTGTACTCGAAATATGTAATAAAATATATTACCAGGCACGCTTATCCTAGGACTAACCCCGTGACATTCTCTCCGTGGATGTTGTTTACATCCCTGTCTGACCGCGTAAACAAAACGATTTGTCGCGCTGTTGTAAACACCGCCTAATGTGCACTAGCGACGCCATTTTATTTGTTTTCGCGCCAAAATTAACAATATATCGGTGATAGATTCTACTGAGTTCGGTAGTTTTATTTATTTTGTTTTGTTAAGCCTTTTAACTTTGATTTGAATGTGTGAAAGTTCTTCTTTATTCGAAGAGTAATAAATTGATATTTCGTTTTCTTGGTTATTTACGGTGTTTGGGCGAAAAAATATTGTCTGGTATTTTTGATCTTACTTAGTAACTTGGTTCTGAAGGACTATCCAAAGTTCATGAAATATTTCATTAGAGTAACCTGAATTTCCTGGTCAGTTTTCATACAATTCCCGAAGGGTCGTGCAAAGGTGCCCCTATAAATTGTTACGACAGTGGTAAAGAATAGACAGGAACTGATTCATTATTTTATTCGGACAGAGTCTCGACTTACAGGTTTCACAATCGAGCGCGACAAGACCTCGAAACTGAGCTTACAGGGCATTATATAGACTGATATCCCCACCGGAGGCATCCGGTGGTTATGGCGGTGTCTTCGCTTGACTGTGATTGGCTCGCGAGTCGTTGCCCGTCATTGGCTGGCTAGAGTGGCATGGCTATGGTATGCTAGAGTGGCATGGCTATGGTATGCTAGAGTGGCATGGCTATGGTTTGCTAGAGTGGCATGGTTATGGTTAGCTGTCATTGGCTGGCTAGGGTGGCACGCTGCGAGCAGGCTGTTGTAACATTCGGCCGTCCTGGAACAATTGCTCCCGCAATGGAAACAAGAAAACAGTGATTACAAGTCAGCTCAGAAAAACCAAGTTAAAATGGGGCAATAGACCTCTCAGGAGATTTATGAAATCTTCGGTTTTCAATTGTTCTTTCACACTACTGGTGCTATCAGACAAAAGCACTGCTACGATATGTGACAGCGGATACTAAACCTGTAAACCCGTTGTATCATATAATATGACCTTTCATACTTCTTAGTTTACGTCAATCATTACCTAACTCCTCAATATCACATAATATGGCCAGAAAACAAATCCTCTAACAAACAAGAGTAAACCTGGCTCGCCCCCTATAGCATGGAACTTTAAGCTGAAGGAAAAGGAATAAATGCATAAGAAAATTTGTAATAGGTACCCACTTGTACTAATTATTATGGACAAAGATGTAGGAAATGCTTAGTGCCAACAATTTTTAACGACATACCTTACGATTTAGAAAATAGCTGTACCACGAAAATGTCTTTTAAAAATAAATTAGGGAAGTTTGTTTTTAACACCTATGTAAAAACCTCATTACAAGAGATGTGTAGATTCCATTTATGATTATTTATTGTTGTATAAGTATATATTTATGCCATACTACCTTATGTTTGCGGCTTCACCGCTATTAATTGAAGTGTTTTAACGCAACTTAAATGTTATAGCATTACGTTATAGTCAACTTTTGTGTTCAATAAATGTGTTTAGTTGTAGGTAAAAGTGTCGTTGTTATTGATGGAAACGTACTAACAAGTTGTTACATTTAAATTAAATATAACTGTTTTACAGTATGGCAAAAGTAATATACCTTGTAACACGGATGTAACCATAAATAAGCACTTTTTAATTCATTTCAATTTACTAGCGAAATGTGTGTGTACTCATGAGTATACCTCTGCCTAACCCATTGGGTATTACATGCGTGATGTTAAAAGCATTACCTTGTTGCCGCCAGTAGTCATCGCCTGGCGCCAAAGTACATAATCATATTTTTTTTTTGTAAATCACACTATTAACATATTTCCTTTCCTTTTTTTTTTTTTTTCTTTTGCCATAACACTAAGTTTACTAACCCTAGTCGTTAAGTTATTTTGTTGTTACTAACACTATGGACACTTGTCTGAATTAAAGAGTTTGAATTTGAATTATCATTTTTCACCTTGTATCTAAGTTACGTCCCATTTCTGAGATAACCCTACCGCACCTAGATTGCCCTGGTTGCCTGGAGCAACCCGATCTGGGATAAATCGTAAGGCTTATAGGTACCCGGTTGTAATATTAACAGTATTATAAGAACTCCATATTATCTGCGACATTAAAAACATGAAACATTTTTCATGTAAGAAAATATAAATAAACTGTTTTGCCAAACTATCGTTTGAAGAAACGGAAGAAACAATTTAAGTTAATTACATCATACCATTAAGACGCACGCATACATACATGTACATACTCACACACATAATTCTTAGCGTGTCGATGGCAAAACTTCATTACTTATACACACCAATACACAAGAATACGTTTTTCTATTTTTCCAATATATTAATTTTATGTGTTTAAAGCTTTTAAGTACTAATGTTAAGTTAATGCAACTCTGGCCCCCAAGATACCCACCCACAGGCGCAGCCTCGTTTCAGGACATCAGTTTTATCACCATTTTAAAATTAAAATTTAGCTTGTTACTGTCATGTATTATCAGAGCTAAGTTAGATTTAGAATTGGATGTCGTTAACCCTCTTTCCTACATTATCCCCTTTACAGTACGCACAATGTAAACATGACGTCACATAATAATATTTACTTATAAATCGGGTTATTTTTAGAAATCAGAAATTTTGTTGATATTTATAAAATTCAGAACTTCGTTTTACTCCTTGTTATTGTCATGATGCATTTTGTAATATCTTCCATCGCGCGAAGTTTGACACAACTCACACAACTAATCTGGTACCGTAAAGGTTTGTTTACGTTATAGCCTACCATCAACGATTACACAATTACTCACTATAGGTATCTGTACATCCACTTCGCAGTAAAACAATACTACTTTTCGGCTTTTCATCTTGTCATTGCACAGTACTGAACAAATCGTTCACGTCTAAATGGTACACAATAAACGGCATCCATCGAACGATCTACTTACCTAAGATAGGCATAGACTTTGACTTTGGCTTTTCGTTTTAGCTTGCTTGGGCTTTGGCTCATCGGTCACCATAGTGAAAAGTAATATCGGGCAATACATGGCATAAGACCATGATTAGTCATTGTATAGCTTACTGCAGTACAGTCCGAATTACATGGACATTTTTACATAACACGTCATAATACGAAATCTTAGCAACAATTTTATCACTGCAAGGGATTCAAGCCCAAAATCATGATAAACACTCTATCTGACTTGTAACGCGACTAAACTAAAAGACAGGGCGCAAACTACCGTCAATCTACTTTATAAAAGATACGTGCAATACCTGCAATACGTGTGAATTTCTGTTGGAAAACTAGGATCGTACCTACATAATCACTAATACCGACCTATAACATTTTTTTTTTTTTTCATAACAAGATTTATGTGACTTGCCTCATACCCACATCGTACTTTTTTTTTTTAAGTTTGATAAACGGGCGAGCTATTATTGCTAAGTTATGAATGGACTTTCTTTAGTAACTAGATAGAACTAGATAGAATAAACTGACGCACTTCGTTTACATTACTCGGGATGAGAAATTAAGACGATCAACTTAAATTCACCTGGTTGAATGCCATCGCGTCATGATGTTTTATACCCTAATTAAGAAATATGTAAAAATTAGCAGTTCCTCATATTTAATTTTAAGTTCCTCGTTTTCAATCTGTCAAGAACTTTATCCAATAAGTCTAAAACTGTTTGAATATCGGCTGGCGGTAGCAAGAGGTCGCCCAGGAATGCTATCTATATCTCTGATAATAGTTTAATAAAATTATTGTAGCTATTTATAAGTATGTGATCTACATGATTTACTTTGGAATTGTTATTGTTGGATAATCTAATGCGCACTTGAACTAAATATGTACATTTTAAGTTCTCAACTCTTTAGTAAACAACTAGTACCTACTCGTAAAACATATTTTTTTCGTACCGGGATAATATTATACAGATTAACTGACTATGATTAGATTTACTTATCGGGCTTACCAAATTATTTTGTCTACGATTCGCATAATTATCAACTCATGGGGCACTCCATGGTAAAACACATTTGGCTTATATATTTGGCTAATGGCATTTGGCTAATTTGGCAAATATTGGCATGTTTACTGACCTTGTTATTTATGCATGGTTCCTGGCAGCTCTCAGCGTGAAGTAGGTCGGTTCCTTCCTTCCATGTCCTTGGTTGCTGTTGACAACCTTTAGGTAGTCTTAATTTACCGTAGAACCGTTGCTGGCAGAGAGATGGATACTTCTTGTAACTCAAAGTGTCTCACAGGTGGTTACTGGCCGCAGTCTTCTTTTTCAAGGTCAAATTATGGGATGAGCGATGCGATACTGAGGGTAGTCGCTTCGTGTTCCATCCAGATTGTCACCCGCTTTTTCAATTTGTGCCTTGTGATACTGGGATGGGAGACAATATTTTCCTTGCAGGCGGTGTGCATCGACGTACGTTCTTCGTTTGAATTTTTGACCTCGTCCTCCACAGTAGGTGACCGTTGACTTTTAAGTAGCAGAGAGTCGTTTTATCGTAGGTTTTTTTTTTTATTCGATCCCACTTCTGACTGTTACGACAGTGGTAAAGAATAGACAGGAACTGATTCATTATTTTATTCGGACAGAGTCTCGACTTACAGGTTTCACAATCGAGCGCGACAAGACCTCGAAACTGAGCTTACAGGGCATTATATAGACTGATATCCCCACCGGAGGCATCCGGTGGTTATGGCGGTGTCTTCGCTTGACTGTGATTGGCTCGCGAGTCGTTGCCCGTCATTGGCTGGCTAGAGTGGCATGGCTATGGTATGCTAGAGTGGCATGGCTATGGTATGCTAGAGTGGCATGGCTATGGTTTGCTAGAGTGGCATGGTTATGGTTAGCTGTCATTGGCTGGCTAGGGTGGCACGCTGCGAGCAGGCTGTTGTAACAAAATATTATTCGTAATATTTTCTAACTAAATACCAAGTTTTGACAGCAGTCACGTCTTAGCTCCCCCGAGGACACCATAGGTGTATTGTCTTACACCCAACAATTTGTATTTCTTCATACAAGTTCCCACGAGACGGGGGGCAGTCCACATTACCTACGTATTATCTTTCCATGAAGGGTAATGCTTCGGACATAGTAAATAAAGAGCGATAAAACTTCTCTTAAGTTCTGAAAAGTTATAAGCTCAGAATCTTACTCTCGTCTTTACTTTTACAGTCTTTTTAATAAAAATCGCCTATTACACAGGTAATTGCGAACATGGCCAGAGATTGCACAGGGCACAGTGGGACACTCAATAGGCGGGATTAGGGGATCGGACTGACTCAAAAAAATATGATACCGCGGCGATACCTTCTCTCTCACGATACATGAGAATTCAGCAACTGAAAGCCCATTTCTGGAAACGTTATTATATAGAATACATTACAGAACTACAGAAACGACAGAAATGGCGCAAACAAGGAGATCAACTCCAGCTTGGAGAAATGGTGCTGGTGAAAGATGACCGGCTGCCTCCCACCCGGTGGCTGCTAGGGCGCGTAGTTCGCCTGTACCCCGGCTCCGACGGCGTGACCCGCGTGGCCGACGTGCTCACCACTTCGGGGACTCTTCGACGAGCCTTCAACCGATTGTGCCCGCTGCCAGTCATGGACCAGAACTGCGTTCCTGGGGCGGCAACATGTCAACGCCTAGCATGTGTGCACACAAACGTCTCACGCACATACGCAAACGACGTAGACTCAACAGTCGCGCGCGACCCCGCCGCGCGCGCCACTCGCCCATAGACAGCGTCAGAGTCACTACACGCTCATTTATTTTATATTGTAAACGTTATTAAACGTATGGAAAAGTCGTACATCTCACTTCTTTCTTCCACCCCGACCAAATCCACAAAAAGCAAAGTACAATAAATAACTGTATATAATATAAATATCCGCCAGTTGGCGGACTAAAGTCCGCCAGTTAAATTATCGAAAATTATTGGATACGTATTTTTTGTTTTATCAAATTAATAAAAACTGACCAAGATAAAACGTGTCAAAGATCATGAGTGAGAGCTTGTGACGTCACTTGCAGGTAAAAAATGTACTGACATGTGACGTCATACAAGTTTTCGAAGCACTAGCTGTACCGTCTTCAATTTTTTTGTTTACGCGAAAAAAGAAAAAAATATTTGTTCAATATTTTTTTGGAAATCTATCTGGCGTAACGGACTAATTCGATTTTTTTGTCCGATCACTTTTTTTTTGGGAAGTGGGAAATATTCAAATAACCCCTTCCGCTCTGGGCAGAGCGAAAGGGAGCGTCAGACTTCTACTGACCACCCATGTTCTTTCTTAGCCCTTTATGTCGAGGCCGCGGTATCTCTTACAACATTCCGCAGCCCCTACGGTCGTCGGCCTCTTCCATGTACGGCTTGTCGTCGTCATAAGACGGACGGCGACCTAACAATGTGCACATGCCTTTTTTTTTTTTTGGCTGGTTGAAAATCAGCGAATAACTAACTAACAAACTAACTAGTGTACAACCCGCGGCCATGTGCTTCATGTCAGAATTTTACTTCAATAATTCAGCTCCGCCCATCGCTCCAGCGACGAACGGTAACCAAGCCGCAACCTAACTTATAATATTTTTCCAAGTAATGTCTATTTATGTGTCCAATCATAGGTCGTTTGCAGTAGTGCATGAAGGACGAGGCCGCACGTCTATCAAGCATACATTATTGAGTACAGAACTACTATTGATGTGCTAGACTAATAGCTGTGACGTATGTCGACCTAGCTTCTAACAATTTTCTAGACTTATGTGGAAAATGCATTTTTATTTTCAGAGCAGCCGACTTACAAACAGTAAGTCGTGGGTTCGAACCCAGGCAGGCGCATCACTTTGTGTAATTTATTACATCACCACTACTCTCAAAGCGGTAAAGGAAAACATTATGAGAAAACAACATGTCTTGTGACATCTATACCATCCCGCACTGGGCCTGCGTCGTCGATTATATCTCATCCCTCTCCTAGAGAGGAGGCCTGAGTCTCTGCAGTGGGAACATTATACGCTGATGATGATGGCCAGAAAAACCATCATCGGAATTTAACAATTTTTTTGGTTAGCTTTTCAAGTATCCTACAGCTGAGCAAATACCTCTCCATTCTCTGCCTAGCCTAGCCTATCTTGTGCGATATCCTGGCCATGATTACCCCGCAAACAAGATTTGACCTTATTATGGAATTAGCATACATCACTTCTGAAATCTCCAAAGCTACCTACATGTCTCTACTTATCCCCCATATGATCTACTAAACAGCTGATATAAAACTTGTTAGAAAGGGAAGCTCATGACGGCAACGCCATGTGCTTCCCTTTCTAGAGAAGTACAAGAGGCAGAACATAAAACCCCAAAATAGAGATATCCTCTCCACCTAATCCATAAACCCACCCAAAAACTACTCAAACCATTTGAACCCACCAAAATATTTAATAAATCCAATATCAAAAACTTGTAGTTGTACGTGAGTCCGTCAGCCGCCCACACGCCACCCGACCTGGCATCGCCGCCCGCCCTTACATTGCCGGGGGGCGCACTCACGCACCGGAAGTACCCGTTCAGCCTTCTTGCTTCCTATTCATATAGGAACGGTTTTGTTTCTACGTTTGTGCGTTAGAAAATATTGGTAAAGTATTCATTTCCTGGATTTTGGGGTAAAGGGTTGTTGGACGATTTTATTTTTGTAGCGAACAAAAACAAATTAATGTAACTTCTTTATCGACCCACGGTGTCGTAGAGGCACAGTGATAAAGACTTCGCCTTTCGTTCATGATCGAGGTTGTGGGTTCAACTCCATTCAAATACATGTACTCGTATAATGGCTATCAATATGTAATAATGCACTCTCTAATTTAGGGCATAAAGTTGACATTCGTTTAAGAGAAATTAATGTCCACTGAATACAAGGATTTGAAAAGAGTGGAGATCCATGGACTCAACAGAACAGAAACTAAATTTACAAATGAAAGCTCCTGCCGTCTCGTCGACGAACATTTATCGTAACGGACATTTCGTCGATAAACTGTATCCATACATTCGATATACTCACCTATCTCTCGATGTAACGCTTACTCGAAGGACGGATCCCCTAAAGAATTCTATGGCTCTTGCTATGCCGATAGAATAACGATAAACCTTTGTCTAACTTAGTAAATATTTAAAATGTAGACTTCAGAAAGTATTTAGTTTGATCATTTGATGATTTCGGAGATAGTGTTGTTTGGGAATCCCCGAAGAATTAGGCTGTGCGTAGCTTGTATTAGGTGTTGGGTAGCTGATGAGGCGCTAGTGGTACGTTGGTGCCGGGGAAGATTCAATAAAACAGCAAATAATAAAATGTACGTCTGTATTGGACCAGTGTCGCAGATGGAAGGGCTTAGTGTTGCCACTTTTTATATGAGGATTTACATTTAATGTTGGTGTTGCAAAATAAGAATTAAAATCTCCAACATGCTGATGTGTACACATTAGTCGCCCGAAGAATCCAACTAGGATGGGCAGCGTTCTGGAAACTACGCGACATATTTTCGTCTTCAATTTCGCAGTGTCTTAAGACGAGGGTCTAAAACCAGTGTGTGTTGCCAGGTTGCCAGTGATGACTTATGGCTCGGAGACATGAAAGGTCCCAAACTGCTGGCCTCTTAGAGAAGCTCAGAGTCACGCAACGAGCCATGGAGAGAGCTATGCTCGGAGTTTCTTTGTGCGATAAGATCCGAAATCAGGAAATCCGCCGAAGAACCAGTGTCACCGACATAGCTTTCAGAATATGCAAGTTTAAGTGGCAATGGGCAGGCCACATCGCTCGAAGAACCGACAACCGATGGGGAAGGAAGGTTCTCGAGTGGCGACCACGAACCGGAAGACGTTGATAAGATGACATAGGACGACATCGTGAGACACGCGGGCAACCGGTGGATGCAAACGGCAGGCTGCTGTTCTGTATGACGTTCCATGGGGGAAGCCTTTGTCCAGCAGTGGACGTCTTATGGCTTATGATAATGTACCTATTAGTACACCGACATTTCACCAGTTTTGTTTAAGGCTCATGAAAAAGGGGCCGAGCGTATTTCCATCAACAGGGAACAAATCTAATCTTCGTGGTAGCTACTGACAGATTCCTAATGGAAATACTCAATAACACTTTGCCCGACCTGGGAATTCAAGACCTCTTCCACAACAGTTGAGGTATATTACCAAACGAGGCAGTCTGAATCTTATCTATAGAAATAAAAACTACATAGTCTTCACACAAATTAGTGTGGGCGGTTTCAGATTAGCGTATTTTATGGCGCGTATAGGAACGCCTTTCGCCACTCGTACAAGCGTTGACGCGCATATTATACAAGCACGGTCTGAAACCGCTCTAAGACTAGATCGATAGATTGTTGCATTGCTAATGGCTTCAAGGTTGTGTTGGAGAGCATTCTCGATCAAATATACCTACATTCTGAAATAAAAATGGAGCAAATGCCACTTCAAACCTTTGGAGTGGTATTTGTTCCATTTTATTTATCTAGAGCCTCTATGAGTGTAGATATTTATCTAAACCATATCTTCATTCAGCAAACAAACTAAGCACCCTTAGACTCATACCAACCCCGGCGAGTATAATACAACCATTAAACAATCTTTAATTTATAACCGGATATCAAAAAATCATTACGTAGGACCATCGAAATTGGCAATGTTGATACGGCTTTAACTACAAATCAAGCAGGAAGGTTTAATAGGTAAAACAAAGTAAAAAGCCTTCACAGCATTGAGAATGCTATGACTCACGAATTCGGGTTATTACAGCTTGCGAATGATTCACGGAATACACTTACATGAACGTTAGTAACTTAGTACAAATGTCTTACCGGAATGGAGCGATTTTACTTGCAATTAATGACGTCATAATAATATCATCTTATTGGGGAAAATAAATATTCATTCGGTCATGAGTCATTTGTTCACAAACTTCGAGGTTGACCGCAAAAATTACATTATTTTATTTTGGAGATAGTTTATCGTAGAAACGGTATTTTTAAGCTTTGTATGTTTTCCTTATTGCTAATTGCGTGTATATTTCTAAGTTAAAAATTTACTTAGAAATGTTTCAAAATTGTCGATGCTACAATCACCGTGTTTACTTGGAAGTTCATGTGCGTACTTTGATTATGAACGCTAACACTTTTCTGATTTCTCTTTCAGTGTTACAAATTTTCTGACGTAGGGTTATGAGAGCAATCTACGTCATTCAATTGTTACATTTACACGTAACAATAAACAACAAAATTTACAATCCTTACGTTTGATGTAAAATTGGGCAATAGCCTGAACCCTAAATAAAATGTCTAAACAAGCGCACTCTTGGATTCTATAGATTAGCTTAGGACCGATTAATAAAAATCGAACATTTTTGATAGTGAAGCAGCATGGGCAGCATTCCAACTCATCTAAAAACTACAATTCCATATTCATCTCACGACCAGAATCCAAAAAAAAACCATCTCCACACATCCCTTTCCCGCAAAATAAACGGGCGATATGAACAATACTATCTCATCATAACCACTACACATCAATAACATTTGCACAGGACCGGACCTCCCCCTACGCCCCCCCCGGGTTCACCCCCCTACTACCCACAAGTGCGCACAACGGTTCAAATCAAAAGGTTTCCAGTAAACATTGGAGGGTACTTCCGCGTTTGTTATAACTTACACTTTCTATGTATAGGTTAGGCGATATCTGCTATTATTTTAACCCGTGATTTGTAATTTAAATATATCCATTGTGAATTAGTTTTAGAATCGAGCATCATTGGCAGGCTTATCGCTAGGAAGCGGTGTAGGGTTTTTAGGGTATTTAAAAACATATTATGTAATCCACGTGGAGAACTATTAAAATCAAGATTCTGTCTTTGATTTTGATATCTAAACTATTCATGGCTACCTGGCCGAGTAATTGAATTTCGAAAGAAGAAATAAATTTACTCAATGTAGTTCAGAGTTTCTTCAGATTCGTCAAAGTTGGACAGTCTTCATGGCTCAAATCCGAGCGCAATAATAAAAAGGATGTGCTCTGACCCGGCCGTTTGTCTTGTGATATGTGAAGGACTGTGAGGGCCGAGCGAGGGAAATAGGTCAACTCCGCGATTGTACAAGTCAAGTTAGAACAGCGGCTGCATAGTATTGACATTTCTTCATAACATCACTTTATGCTTGGATAAATTGATCTGCGATAGTTTATGCACTGGATGTGTACTAATATATTGATTGGCAACTCGGATTGATACATTGTATTCATTCCTATCCTAGGCAGCAGCTGCTCTACCTTAACGACAACACTACACTTTTTTTTTGCAATTTTTACATAGAGTCAAAATAAATGAAATTGTTGCAGTTCTTCAGATAATTTTCTGCGACACCAAAAAAATGTCTATTGCAGTAATATTTTTACTTTATTTTAGGTGTTACACCTGTTTCCACCACTTCCATAAAAAGATAAAACCATAAGGTGTTCCGCGTGAAACAAGTGATAATATCCCTTAATGCCATCCCCAATTTTTTACACAATTATCTTCCACCTAAATTCACTACAAAAACTGCGTATCATTCTTACACACAAACCTGCAGCCCACAAGGAAAGCAATGATGTGGTGGAGTAATCTTTTGTTAAAAAACATCATTAGCCCCCCGCCCCCCTCATACGTGACAGGGGTGGCGGGTGGGGAGGTACGGGGCGACCCCAGACGCAATAGTAAGCTGTAATAAGCTCGGACTTTTCTCCGCCACTTTGAGACTTTATGTGCAGTGTTGTACGTTTAGATTTTTATTTTCGGATTGCGGCTTTATTTTTGGAGTCAGGGAAAGTTGTGAGAGGGAAAAGATTATTTTTTAATGTGATGTGGATGAACGAGCAAAAGATTGTAAGGGCCGTTCGATCGAAAGATTGTAGATTCGCACCCTCGCTACGATGCAGATAGTGATAGTAGGTGTTTGTCGATATTTCTGAAGTAGCTACAATATTTAGCGAGCTTATGACGCGATGTAGTATTAAATGGGCATTAACTGATTGAGCGCCTTATTATAGACACTATTAAAAAGCCATTGTTTTATGTACAGATTGTGTTCGCAAGGCGCGCGAGGTGTTAACTGTAGGAAGGTGAACACGACATATTTGCAAACCATACTCAGTAAAACGCCTCAATAAAATACCAAATAATTGCCACAAAATTTTATTCGCAACTCACGCTCTACAAAAAACGGACATTACATCATTAGGGCCAAACATGAAATCGCCGCCAAAAAAATACCAATTTTAATATGTCTCCCGAATGAAGTAAAGCATTTGTCAACAGCAGCAGTCACCGTGACGGATGAGCCAGCGATGACGGCCCGATGGGATGGCAGGGGGTGTAGCAGGGGGGCAAGGGTGTCGTCTTACCCCGCTTTGAGTACGTGTGATGCAGTGCAGCCGCGTCAGCTGAACCTTGGCTTCTTTGGATTTAAGATGAATTCATTAAAATTTGTAGCTAGTGATGCGTATGAGAAAATAAGACTATTTTAGTTATACAATTCGATGAGAGACTTTTTATTCGGGACAAAACATCCAATTTTTTACGGCTACATTGAAGTTAGCCGTTCGGCTTCTGCATTGAAATATTTTACGCCCATGTTGAAAAATACCCTGTGGTTGATCCATTGGATTGCTACTTATTTATTTTAGCGAAGTTATATAGCTGGCGCATGAATAAACACAGGTGTCAAAGTTACTCCCCCTTTTAAGATCTGCTTCATTCATACTACATACATATATCAACCTTTTGTATAACAGTAACGTCTGGTAAAACGATACATTTAGGGTTATAAGCATAACAAAACTGCATCGTGCAAGGGTGCTAGACGGTTCCCTCTGAGTGTTACAGCTACCCTCACTTGACTTACAATTTGCGTAACAATTGAAGGGGTGGTAATGGAAAATAGCGCCGATAGGATTTCTTTTTCACCCACTTCCTTTATATTGATGTAATATTTTGTCAGTTTAATTTCGTCAAGGGATGAATGATGATGAAATTGTTTACCATTCAGAATTTTCATTAATCTGAGTTTATTATAAAAATAGTTGAAAGCCTGATAAAATTATTGATCTACAAAATTGTTTAGTCAAAGAATCAACGACTTTTTTGTAAAAACAAACTGTTAACCTTTACTAACTCTACGCCAGCACACAGCGTGGCCCAACCGTGCAAAAGCTCGTCTGGTCCGAATCAAGCAGATCCGCGCACCGCTCAGCGCATTTACGATTACACTACAACTATCATTACAAGCGCACTATTGATTCCTAATCCGCACTTCCGGATGTTACGTAACCCCCCCTCACCCCGCGAGCGGCAGCCGCGCCCTGCCCCGCGCCACCCCTGCAAAGATTTACAACCGGCCGGGTAGCGTTTGACGAATGATTGGCCGGCCGGTCGCTTGTTACAGGAAGGCTTTACGGATTGTTTTGTTTTTCGACCACGGATATGTACGAGTATAAATATCACGAAGCTGCGAAGTTTAGACGCTTGTTGTTGGGTTTAGTAAACAAGCTGGCGGGTTATTTTTGGAACGTTTAGCTAAGCTTTTTAAATACCTTTCCTAATTATTATTAAGCTTCTTTACAAGGTACCAAAATAACAAAAATGCATCCCTCTTGTTATTTATCAAAAACTTCCGGTAAAAATTTTGGTAATATTGACACTTCTTTGAACAAATTTTGCAATATTGAGATCATTGTTCCGATTTCGTAACATCCATCTTCAGTTTAACGTAGATACATTGTGGGGTTAAATTCTGCCGCCCCCTGAGTGGTAGTCGGAGCGTGAGGATAAGTCCGTTTATAGCCAGGGCCGTGCGTAGGGTTGAGTCCATATCTCATTTAAAAAGTATTAACAGATGAATGTCCGATTTTGATAAGTAAACTATAATGAATAGCGAACGAAGATTATCTTTTGGCATGATTGTGTATCGAGTATAAATAGGGTATTTCACCAAAAAAATCGAATTAGTCCGTCAGATAGATTTTCAAAAAGTAATGAACACGTATTTTATCTTTTTTCACATAAATAAAAGATGAAGACGATACAGTGCTTCGAAAAGTTGCGTCAAGTCGTGTGGCGTCACAAGGTTAGTACTTTTTTACCCAAGAAGTGACGACAAAAGCTCAGACTCATGATCTTTGACACGTCTTATTTTCGTATTTTTTTATTTATTTGATAAAATAAAAAACACGTATATCCAATATTTTTCGATAATCTAGAAGACGGACCAATTACATTTTTTTTTGTGAAATACTCTATTATTTTCGCAGTTACAAGGGAATACTGTCGTAAGGGACATAGTGACCCCGTCGGGACTGTGGGTTGTTCGAAAGAGATACCGCGGCCTCGACACAAAGGGCTGAGAAGGAACATAAGTGATTTTTGGTCAGTAGAATTCCGACACTCCCTTTCGCTCTGCCCAGAGCGGGAGGGGTTATTTGATAATTTTACACCACCCAAAAAAAAATGGACGTTGTGACTCAAACTTTTACCAGTACACGCCAAAAATAAAAAATAAAATAATTGCTGAAAACTATATGGAACAGCTGATTTTAAATAACCGATGAAGATGCTGAATCTTGGCAAAATATTGTACATATTAGGTTCGATGTCTCCTACGGTGTATGGTGTAGTCACGAACAGCAATAAGTATACATACACTTAGCATGCGAACACTTACATGTGCGAATTTCTCCTGAAATAACTATTGCAACTTTGAAATATTCCTGTCTATACTTCATCATGAAATTAATTCCAAAACGTTAGTTAGTTTTGTTACGTAACATGAAAATTTAATCAAATTAAGCAATTTATTTCATTATCGCTACTCACAAAACGGTGAAGGAAAACTTTGTGCGGAAACCGGCATGTCTTAGAAACCGCACTGGGCCCGCGTGATGGATTATATTCCATCCCTCTCCTAGTGAGGAGGCCTGACTCCCTGCAGTGGGAACATTATAGGCTCATGATGATGATGTTTACATGTTGGTGCTACTGACTGTACACTTGAACAGTATCTTACTGTCACAAAACTCAGGTTCCATCAGATCGTCAGAAGAACAGTTCCTCCAAAATGTAATACTTGTAATAACTTGATAGAGCTATTCGTGCCTGCAGGCGATATAAATGGGATGGTAATCAAATTTAATGGTGGAAGGCGGGTCACCTTCCAAGGAGTAATGATGATAGGTGTAGCAACGACAACCGTAGAAATGGTAAGCGTATTTATTACAGAGCCATGAGAGAGGGAAGCCAAGCAATTGAATGAAGCAAGGGGGAAGAAACGAAGAAAGCAAACAAGCGAAAAGCATAAAAAAGCTTCAGATTGTTTATTTAGCACTGTGTTGAAAGCACAATTGATTCTAAAAATGCAGTAGGGATTTGGTCACTTACCTATATAAACTCCAGCACCCCAAACTGTGAAGTTGTTTCTATTTTTTCCATTTTGTAATGACCCACTGCTTGGCAAAGGCCGCCCCAATCCTTTCCAACTCTCCCGGAGTTGTGCCTTCTCTATTCTCGTGTTGATTCTTATGTTTGTAAAATTCGTGTGCTTTAACAACTTCAACGACAATCACGAAAAGAAAATAGTTTAACAGTCAAAATGAAGACTTGCGAGACACCAAAATATTTCTGCTAATTACTGTGCTTTCATTAAGGAGGATGCGCCAGGTTAGCCCGCGAAATTCAATTCATTTTCTGTATTTTTTCGCAATTTAATCATTAAAATCATTAATACAAAACTCTCAGTTTATTTAATGCGATTCTATGACAGTTTCATGAAAAATTCATTCATCGAAATAAACATCGACTCTAATACTCGTTCACTAAAATCATTAAAACAGTCGTCTAGGTCTTATTGATGATTTTAATGATTATAACAGAAAGCCATATTTCGCATGTTCACAAATCATATTTTAATCAACATACAACCTGAGATTGACCTGGAAATTGCAACACGTAAGGAAAAAACAATTATCGGACTAGATTATCCTGGCGGTTCCATCTTTACTTATCAGGTTTCAGAGCTAACCTCAGAGCTTGAAGATATTTTTGGCAGTAGCTCGACACTGACTTCTGAATCCTGTCCAATACTACTTCGACTACTACTTTCACTTCACTTCACTTCACTTCTACTTTTTCTTTCTTTCTTTCAATGACCAGAAACTTCTAAAAAAATCCTTAAATTATTTTAAACCGAGACGTAGTATTCTATTTCCGTCTCGTCTCATGCCAAAATGTTTTTCATAGTAAAATCACTTAGTACAATC
Organism: Diarsia rubi; assembly: GCA_932274075.1. NCBI lineage: Eukaryota > Metazoa > Arthropoda > Insecta > Lepidoptera > Noctuidae > Diarsia > Diarsia rubi. The sequence continues at coordinate 21,461,502 of OW026415.1, read as the reverse complement.
TGTACAAAATATTTATACAAAAGATCAGTGTAACCGCGTGTAACGTGTTAGTACATCAATCGATTGGGCTTCTATCGTCAGCGGCGCATTAAGCTGTAATGGACGATATGAAACAAGTCCACTATTGTTACGTAAAGAATACTTATATAGATATTGGTTATTTGTAGATAAATGGTAGGTCTTCCGGGTGTGAGTGATTTTTGTAGCAAAATGGCAGTTTTCGCCGTGGCGTGCATAGCGCGCAGTACCGTGGTCATCATCTTACTGGTCTTTTCTCATCCATGTTGGGGTCAGCTTCCAGTCTCAGCAGATACAGCTGAATTAAACGTCGAGCTACTGCATATTTGACCTACATAACCTAGTAAGCATTGTGTACTACCGTGGTATACCTGCATATATTTTGTGCCACGGTCGACCTTAAGTCGCTTGGACGCAATTCACTGTTAGTGTCACATCGTTTTCGTTAGAGGTCCGTGAGTCTGTCTAAAATACGACCACAAGAAGTGACATCATGAAATTAAATAGGTACCTGGCTGGAGAGCGTGACGAAGTTTTAAATGAAGATAACCGTAGGATTTAAGTCAGTTCTGAGAGCCTGACAGACCACTCCGTCAAAAGGCAGAGGAAATCCACGAGAACTTCCACAAGCAAATCTATGCTTATATTATAAAGAGGTACAATATGTTTGTGATAGAGGGTAATTTACGGAACCAATGATCGTATTCCAAAAATTGTTTCACTTACAAAAAGATAAACTATTGATTTGGCTATAAATTATATTTATGTCATGTATAGTAGCCGAACTATCACAATTTTTGCGGACAAAGTCGCGGACGAACTGCAACTGTAAAATATATAGAGCTGTCTGTCCAGCACCGATTCCGTCGACTAATTCACTCCATGAAAGTTCTATATTTTTAAAACATTTAGCATACGTCCTTATAGCGTATGTCTTTAAGTTCAAATTCCGATGAGAACCTTAATAAGTACCAAAACACTAAAAATTCTCTCCCACAATGCAAAACACCCACCAAATTCGATCTCTATGCACACACTACAAGACAAAGCTATTTCATGGCTCGATAAAACAAAGGACTACAGACATAAGTGATATTACAGGGAGTACTCGTCTCGTCTACCCTCGGGGGTGAGCAGATACGTAGGTAGTAGTGTATAGGTACGATATTACCTATAGTCCGCTGCAGACAGGGTCCCTAGCGATGGGGGAACGGCCCATCTATATTAATCGGGCAGTCCCTAATTTTGGAAATAGGAGATAATATTGTTTTTAGATCATTGGTTGGTGATTGAACGAATAGTTACGTTTATAAGTACTAATTTAGGATGAGTGTCAGCTCAAACTAGAACTAGAATTAATTACTGTCGAAGTGTTTAAAGTCATCTCATTTAAACACATTAGAAAATGCCTATTTAATATTATAAAGTGAACAACTTAGCTGATGCCCGCGACTTCGTTCACGGTAACTTAGATGAGTGACTGAAAAAAAAATATTGGGGTGGGTTGGTAGTTGATAGTGACACGAGCATTAATCATCAAGAAGAAGATAAAATAAGAGGATAGGAGAAGATGATATTAATCATCTAGCTCCTAACCCAAGGCTACAGGTACCCTTTTTAATAAATAAGACATTAAAGAAACATGACCAAATGAGAGACATATAAGTAATAAGAACCTAAAAATTGCATTTACACTGAACTTTCTATCCTAAGTTCAGACGGTTTAATATACTGTTCAGTGACGTCAGAGCCTGTGCACTTAACAACCTAAGTATAACCAGGTCTATCTGTGATCACAGCAGTAACGATCGGGCGGTGTATGCTAATTCTGAAATAGATTCAACGCTGCCTTGAAAAATCTCAATTGGAGAACTCTATGAAGAGAATTGATTAGAGTAAATGTATGCAAGCTTATAACGACCCCTGAGAAGGAACGCGGGGAAAAATCTGATCTTATTAAAATAAAAATACTATCAATAAAACTAACGATACACATCATAGAGGAAACATAAATGTTAACATTAAAACCTAACTTAAAGTATCATACGAATATGGTCTCCTAATCACAAATTTAGAATAAAACCTGATTTCAATAATACGATTACAGAATGATCACTTGTCGACCAAATTAATGACCAAGATGTTCTCAGTGAATATGAGATTTTATTGAGCCCGTCCAATTTATTCACTAATCTTTTTATATCATTTATTTTAATGCTACTAAAGATGTAATAAATGATTGAACTAATTTCCTGTTCGAAACTAGATTCGTGTTTCTACTCTGTGGTGGATATACGAAGTGGAGTACAGATACTTAGTAGACAGCAAGCGAAAGTCCTGCCACGAGGCATCGCCGCAATAAATTGTAAGCGCTCGCGTTATTGGGCGACGAGATGACACGCGTCGCAGTGCGATGACGTCCTGAAACATCCATGTTTCATCGGCGACCGACGTCCGGCGTGCGTCCGGCAGCGTCCGCGCGCGTCCGGCCGTCCGGCGGCCGTGGGCGGCCGCTGTGGGCGTGCAGGCGCTGCACCGCCCCGCCCCCCGCGCTCCCCACGCTGTTTATTCTCGGGCCGAGTGGCGGGGCGCGCGACAGTCGCCCGCGTGACGCGCACCCGAACGCACGCGTGCGTCAGGTATACACCGGACACGGTCGGCTCGAGCGGTGCATCCAACACCGGACATCACCAAAAAATACAGTTGTCAACATTTTCGGATAAATTCGTGTTAGTACGGTGACGGAAACGCGAGAAGGGTGTAGGCAGCGGAGTCGCGGAAAATGCATTTCCCGTGTGCATGGCGCAGGCGGAGCGGGCGAGGGGGGGTGGGTGCATGCGATGATGGACATCGTATTGATTTCTATCTGCCCGCTCCTCCCTTATAGTGGCAGTGCAGGGCGCGCCATCGATCGTTGCACCGGCCCTTTACATTAGCACCCCGCGGTTCGGCTGGACACACGATATTTGGACTTTATTGGTTAGCGTTGCAGTGTCGTGTGCGTGTATCAAGTGCGGATTCAGTTTAATTATTTATTGCGTCACGTGGATGGCAGTACGTGAGTTATTTAGTCAATTGCAATTAATGTTAATTACTTATTGATTGGAATAGATATTAACTGTGTAATACATTAACAGTTTAACTCATTTAAGTTAAATTGTTTGTGATAGAGTAATGAAGTTCAGTTCTGTAATATTTATGTACCTACTACTTATATATGTTGTTTTTACACGTCGAATCTTGATAATTCGGGAAATATTTTACAATAAACATATAATTATTTTTATTGCCAGAAAACTTTGCACAGTTAATTAAGTTCAGAACTTTGACAATTTAAATTAAATTTGAACCGCAAAGCGAACAAACTTCCGCTACGTGTAAATTATAAATATTTATCATCGCTCCTCCACCCTTCTCGGCGCACACAATCATAAATTAGCCACGAATTACAATAATTAAACACGGAGATGTCACCGCTCGATCCTGCCGGCACAGCGTGAAACTATTCATTACATTTATTCATAAAACTAACGTGCAAACGAAATTTTTCAGAACAAAAACATCAAAAAATTCGCAATACTCAAACAAAAAACAATCAAGCTTTAAAAAATAATCTTTCAATTTTTGTAACTGACGAAAAAGTTTGTACGGGTGAAGAAATAAATAAAGGGTTGCAAGTCGTGCGTGGTGCACGGCTTTAGCGGATAGTTTTGGTGCGAAGCTGTGGAAGGCATTACGGTGGCGGCTACACTGGGCGCGCGGTTGGAATGCGCGGGATTGGATACGTTTAGCGCGCGCGCACGCCCCGACACGGTGCCGCCTTCCGAACACCCGGCCATGGCCACCGACACCGGTGAGTACGAAACACAACAACACAAGTGCGCTATACATCACCTAAATCATTACCATCCCTTTGACTTTACCATAATCGGCTATGTCCAAGGATATTTTTGTACCATGTTAGATGATGAGTACAAGGCAATGACAAATCATAATTGCCCATTGCATTAATTTGCTGTAATCGGGTAAAAACCATCAAATAACGTAAAAAAGGAGAGCAATTGTCTTGAATAGGAAGATATGTAGCGCACTTAATACTATTAGAAACTTTGAATTAGAAATAAGAAAAACTGTCGAAAGATGTATTTGGAAACATTTGCTGCATAAAATTAGAAAAGATTTAACGACTAGTTATGGATGAAAAGATAAGATAAAGATCTAATTCGTTATCTTATACAAGCAAATGATTCGAAATAGATTTCCAGCATGCTCAGAAGTCTTCCACCTCTAAGAATTTAAATTCAAGACTTATATTTTAAAATGTTTGGAATTGAATTTGCATCAGATTTTAAATCTCTCGTTCGCACCGAAATTACTTGTAAAGCATCTATGATTTTAGGATGAGTTTTATCTGACTTTATGTCGAATATTATATTGTTTAGTAGTAATATTCGTCATTTGTAATCGGTTTGACTTTAAAATGGGGCATCCGATTAAAAATCCGTATGGGTAATGGTGTTTTCTTAAAATCTTGCAAGCCTTTAAAATCGAACATAAGTTACCTAATTACAATCGAACTAATAGCAAAAACCATCAAAGCATATCAATAGCTCTTAATCCAAAAAAGCATAAGTTAACTCCACAATAAGGCTCACAATCCATACATATCAAGGCAACCAAAAGCCTCAGAAAAATCCGAAAAAAACAAAAACCCCGAATTAAAAACGCAAATTGCAATGAGACGCAATTGTTTACCAACAGAATGTATACTATGGGTACGTACGCGTGGCTACGTCACACGAACGTATGAGTTCGTTGATATTCGCTCCCCCCTCACCGCACCCTCCGACGTCCTGCCCCAGGATCTACCCCGCAGGATAAGGGGATGGGGCGATCGTTCTTGCTTAATGACGTCGCTTCACTCGAGACCCGAGTTTTTCTCTTTTATTTTCGCCAAATGCATTTACAAATAATTGTTCGTGGTAAAATGTTTTTGGTGTTCTCTTCTTATTTTTAGAAGCTTGTTTCGGAGTATAAATGGCGTTTTATTGGACAAATTGCGTGTTTACTACGTTCTTCCTTTTTCCTGAGTGTTCTGTAAGACTCGAGTAATTTTTCAATTATCCGATAAGAATACCAATTACTAACTAGTCAATACAAACACTATTATCGTTCTAAAATGACAGTTAGAATCATAGAGTTCGAAATCCAATAAGAAACTCCAAATCAAATTCTAATGCTCCATTATTCAGCCATCCGAGCGCACTATTGTATCCATTTTTACTGCCGTAAACGCGTTCTTCGGCGCGATTTCGCCGTTCATAGGGTTAATACAACGCTGGCTACAGACACACGCGTCATAAAAACGCTCAGCCCGCCGCCTGCGAAGTCTCACCCTTCCCGAGGGGTGGCATGGACAGGGGATCAAAAGCCGTGCATTCACACTCAAAATATATCATGACCTTTTTGATACGAACCTTTTATGAACAGTGTGAATGGGTATTTAGGGACACTGTTTAAGTATATTGATTTTAGCTAGCCGCTGCTTCAAAGACATTAAAGGCCGTTGAATCTTAAAAGATTCTTGGAATTCACACCACATCGACGATCTTACAAGAAAGGTTATTTTAAGGAAATCGCAGTGTTCTTTTTAACAAAAATCTGACTTGTCCTTAGGATTCATGATAAAGTTACTAAATAGTAGTGGAACAGAATACGTTTTACCAATTGCAAATGCTCTATATTAATCAAAAATAATTCGAATTCCACCACTTTATTTCCGTCTAAGTATAACTTGGGCGAAACTTAGTAATAAATTCAATCCTTCACTGTGACTCTCGACCGGATACTCTGAGATTAATTAGATCCCTAAATCTTTGTAACAGGACCACGACAATCCCAACATCGCTGGGTTACAAACTTCCATTAAAATCTTAAACTTCGCCGATAATACCGAAGCATTTCCTATTATAATAAATTCTTATTTGAAGGACTTTTAAAAGTAGAGGTGTTCCGTAGTACAGCCAAGTTTCGCCAGGTATGCTTATGTCCCATGTAATAGGGAGCATTCATATTGACATCAACCTGGCACAGATCCAGGCTCCGTGCTGTTATTGTGAAATTCCCGATGGAAATGTTACCTGGGATTTGGAAAGAAGTGCTCATACTAAGTTAGCAGTAGCAGCGTCACACGCTTCAACTCGGCTTGCTCTTATTACTTCTCTTCGTGATATTAGGTTTTCTAAACACCCTGCTTGCCCTACGGGCTTGCCGTATTGTTGGCCCCTAGACATGCCACTGTCAACAGTACCACTTCCAACCAGTAGATCAATAAGGCGGTCTTACATTACAAGATCTTTATAAATCAAATCGAAAAACAAATGGGATTCAATGCAAAAGCCGCTTTAACAAGTCGATCGGAGCTTATCAGATTATGAATGGACAACAAAATACCAATGAATTTTAATACAATAGCTTGTAAAAAAATGTTCCAACGGTCTTGACACAGTCTGTAGACAAGCAGATCTTCTCATTTTGTTGATATTTCTGAGAATATTATTGGATTTGGATGTTCATTTTGCGTTATCATTTAAATATTTGCCCAGTCTAGTAGTTTCCGGTGGTTAAACCAAACAGTGAATCAAGTTGATGAAGCTTTTAAAAAGATAAGTACAATACAAACATACATTTTGGAATAAACAATCAACAAGAAAAAAAAGTTATATCGTGGCAAAGGAAATGCCGATGTTATTGACTCATGCAAAACGGTTAGCATTAATAGTAAGTACAATACATTATTTATGTCGATCGGGACACTCGTAAAAGACGCCATTTTTATTTTAAAAAACTCTCCTGTTGTTTCCAAGATATGATTGCGTCGGTCCGTGCGCAAATTTCTAATGTATGGAGTAATAAGACTTATAAGTTAACCCAAAGAACTGCGGACATAATATGTATTTTGGATGTGTATAACACAATTCGAACAACTTACTTGGATAATTATTGTTTCATATTTTTGTTAGTATTTCATTTCATTTCTTAAGCTACGAAGTCATTACGATGATAAAACCGTCTCACGAAATGGATATTAAAATTACCATATACCATATACCTACTAAAATTAGACGAAATCTCAATTATTGTGTATGTTTTTAAATTTAATTATGATGCATTTTTAGTTTTTTTTTTCGATCTAATATGTATTACGAATATGAGCAATGTCGTGTTTTCCAAAAATCAATTTTAATTTTACGCATACACGTATGAGTTTATCATTGTTAAAGCTTTGATATAGACAGTTGTCTAAATCACATAGCCAAACTGAAGTGAAATACTAACGACGCCGCGACGGTCTGCTACTTTTCACCCTTAAGACCCAACTAATCAGGTTGAAAAGTGTTCGATCGTGAGCGATCTCGGTAGTATGTCGCTGATGTTGAACCTACTGAGTCGAGAGTATCTTCAACTATCAAAATGATTGTCGATTGGAAAATTCCAAACTTTATGCATTTCTGTAAAATCCACTCAAAATTATCTGTTAAAACCGAAAAAATGAGGAAAACATAATGTATAATAATGTCTAAATTCACCTCGTATGTAATATTCAGAGTTAGTCACAACCTGTACTAAGATCCTTGACATTACCCATTATTAACTACCTGTGAGTGCTCATCTGTTTTAAATATCATCACAACCTTGTTTTTAAATACAAGTAGGTATTACTTGCCTTTGTTGTAAAAAAGCGAACAATTTATTAGTCATTGAAATAAAGTTATTTTTAAAAGTCCTCATAAGTTGCACATTTAAATAATTTCGGTGTTTCGATACCCTTAACATGATTGCCCGTTTTATGTTTCAATTTTATTTTTCTCGCGGATCAAGTTTGGGCTTTTGAAACATTGTAAAGTTTGAAGGGCTTCTGAGTCCCTGGTAATATTTGCACAAGTTTCGTTAAAGAGATAGGAACAATTTTAACAAAACATTATACATCAGGCCTGTAATCCCGAAATGTGAGGCCGAGGTGTCCCTAGTAGACCACCTTTACGCCATTTATGTTTAAACACCGGGTACAAATTCAAACTGCGTGCCTGCAACTGAGACATTTCTGATGGGAGTCTTATTATTCGTATTTTTAAAGAATACAATTTTATGTTTAAAATCAGAATAACTATTAACTACTAAATAGTTACTACAAACAGCAACAATGCTCGTAAATCTCGACATTGTTAAAAGCTATATAAATTGTGAGCTGCACAGCTTACGGTGACATTTAAAACTTTTTGCGAGGTCAAAAACTACCATAAATTGTATCTTTTAAAAACAAAACAATAAATTACAAATACTTATGTAATTAAAAAATAGTTGTTTCCTAAAACATAGATATGAGATTATAAATTGCTAGCATCATATGGCACTTTTTTATTGCTTAGGTGTATTACACAACGGCTTAAAGATATTTATCATATACATTAAATTAAATCTAACGTTTCTTCTACGAACCATATGACCTGTGAGTTGTGAAATGTGCTTTATGGAATCTTTGACATCGAGCGTTTTCACTTACGTAGGTACGAATAAATCAAGCGAATTACAACCTAATAAGTAATGTATCGGTCTCTGATCGAGCTTGAAATGAGAGCTATAGTGATATTAACGTGAAACTAAAGTACGTCTACTCTGAAATTTTAATAATAGGTAATGAGAAATAGTTGAATAATACGCTCAATACAAGTAGGTTACAACTGAACCAACGATTCGCAAACTAACGAAATAACCCTCTCGCAAAGTTTTTTATTTTTTCGAAATTTTATTTTCGCCAAGGTGAAAGATTTTAAGGCCTGATACGATGTGAGTGAAAGCCAGGATATTTTTATGCCTACATTATGCTAATAAAATGTAATTTAAGACTATATTGATAACCTCCTTTATTGAAAAACTTGATGAGATGACATAGCAATTATCTGCCGATTAGGAAATGAGTTATTGCTAAAATGTTTTAATTATTTTAGAGGATATTGAAAATGACTATGAATTTATTTTTAAAATGATGAATAAATTGGATAACTTTCAAGTAATTTGGTGTGCGCTACCGTTACGTAAATTGGTGAAAAAAGTCATGTCATTTGCGATAGTTTAAAATTAGATATAATTTAAGACTAAGGCTCTACAACTTAACTAAATGCGTTAAACGCTAAACGTACTCGAAAAATCACTCCGTCTATTTCATTTCCGAACGATTGACCGGAACAGAGCGATGCAATGTGTTGTCTAAAAACGTTTAGCGCTAAACGCATATCGTAAGTTATGGTGTAGCAGACCAGACGAGTTAATTTAGGGGTTTATTCTTAAACGGTAATCAAATTAAAAGGACGTTTAAACGTCATACATTCATAATGCACTGTTAAACAGGCGCCAAACATGATGTAATTTTAAGAAGCGTTTATGAATAAACTCCATTATTTTGAAAAGTGCTGAAATGCTTACGTATTGTCAAAGCATTACGAATGCTTTTCACCACACTACCGATGACTCTCTTAAATACAGCTATTTTACGACTAAAATAAATTTGTAAGGTACACTGACCGCTCTGTATGGCGCAGGCGGCGCCGCGGCCGGCGGCGAGCAGCAGTACTCACTACGATGGAACGATTTCCACTCGTCAATGGTGTCCTCCTTCAGGCGCTTGCGTGATGAGGAGGACTTTGTCGACGTCACGCTTGCGTGCGCCGGCGCTACCTTTACTGCTCATAAGGTAAGATTAGAAGTAACATAATTCATATAAATATATTTCACGTATAGTGCTGAACGGTTAAATTGGTGCGTAGTAGTGATCTTTTAAAAACTTAAAACAATTTCACAAGTGTTCTGACAAGGCAAAGTCATTCAAGCACTAAAATGACCATGCCGCACTGTACAACATTGAATTAACAAATGTGACGTAACAATTAACACGATTCCGTGAAAGTTCGATATTAAATCGATTTACAACACTGCACTGTTTCCAATAAATTATTTACATATATTACGTATTGGAAGTGCGAGCCAACAATATTGCCTGTCAATACTGCATGGGAATCGGTCTTAATACTTTCTTGCCATTTTCCGAGAAATATCAAGAATGTACATCACGAACATAAGCCCCACGATTGTGGAAGACGTTCACCAGATTGATTTTATTTAGTCAAACTTTCACACGTACATTCTTGGGATACTTTACTTATTTATATTTTGTTTATCAGGTCGTATTGTCAGCGTGCAGTCCTTACTTCCGGAGGCTATTGAAGGCGAATCCCTGTCAACATCCCATCGTGATTCTGCGTGATGTCCACGACAAAGACATGGAAAGTCTTCTTAGGTAAGTTCCTGTGAATTGCTGACGATCACCTGTATTCACAACTATTAGTATCTGCAAATTTCTGACTTGACTACACACTACTTAAATTTATAACATGATGGAATTGAAACATGTCCTTATTATCTCTTTCAGATTCATGTATCAAGGAGAGGTACACATCGGCCAAGAGCAACTGAAAGAATTTCTAAGAGCAGCCCAACTGCTACAAGTGCGAGGCTTGACTGACGTTCCAGCACCAGCGCCCATCGCCACTTTAGATCAAAAGGCTTCACCGGTAAGGCTTTAGTTAGACTATTTATTAGAACTTCACAAAGTATGAGTCACTTGGTCCCACGTTGGGCGCCAAAATGACTTAGTGGCGCCCAACAAAGAATACACAATATTTAGACACATTATAAATAAGTTATGTTGGGCGCCCTTTTTTTTTTTTTTTTTTTTTTTTTTTTTTTTTTTTTTTTTTTTTTTTTTTTTTTTTTTTTTTTTTTTTGGTGGGTGTAAAATCATCGAATAACCCCTCCCGCTCTTGGGCAGAGCGAAAGGGAGTGTCAGACTTCTACTGACTAAAAACCACCCATGTTCCTTCTTCGCCCTCTATGTCGAGGCCGCGATAACCAGAGGACTACCCGCGGCCCCGACAGGCGTCGGCCCTTTCGGGCCCCTCCCATGTTGCTGACATCTCTTTGAGGCGCGCGTGGAACACGAACGCGCCGTCGACACGGCCTGTTTTCGTCGTGAGACGGACGGACGGCGAGTTAGCCCATCACTCACCGTCCACAGGCCCGCGTCTACGGTGGCCGGAGGTCATCGCGGGACCCCCGACGCCCGGAGCGCCTCCCGCGGCGGCTGGGACGAGAGGTTCTCTCCCTCTCGCGTTCCGCCACCTCCTTCGCCAGCATCACTGCTTCGCAGAAGGAGGCGACGGCGTCCCATTCCTCCTCGCCCCGGACCATGGCTTGCACCAGGGCCGGGCGCGAGAGGTCGCCGCCGCCGATCGCCGCTATGAGAACACGGCGGGGCTCCGCCCAAGCGGGGCACACCTCCACTGTGTGCTCCACCGTGTCCTCCGGCCGATCCTCGCAATGGTATGTTGGGCGCCCTTACATTGTTTTGGCACCCAGCATATTACACGATCACTAACACTTAATAATAAAAACACAAATTATAAAAACATTTTTAATTATAACTTTGATTATGTAATTACAAAAGAATATATTTTTCTCCAAATACCTATTACAATACTTTTGTAATAAGTACTATTGAAATAATGTGGGAATTATTTCAACAGTCAGCGTCTTCATGGACTGAAACCGGAAGCGGAGCATCACGCGAGGGCCGAGAGTGTGTGGTTGGACAACAGCGCGAAGGCAGGAGACCACGAAAACCAGACGATGGTGCTGCAAACACACCGCCGCCGAAGCGAGCCAGGTCATCTGACCTGTACCAGGCGCAGATGAAGTCCAGGTATTACTGAGCATTCCATGATTGTGAAACTGATAAACGAAGTACTTAGCATTATTAAACTATTATACTTACCTGCCTTTTCTGACGCGCCCTTAGCTATATTTTTAGTAAAAATATTCTAATGTTAAAGATAAGCGTAAGCGTGCAAGTGTTTATGCTACCTTCGAAATTTTATCCCAAAAGTCATCTATAGTTTTCTACAAGTAATGGGAGTTAGTGGTATTTATGAGTGTTTCAAATTATTGGTGTAGGACGGATCAGCTACTGTCAGTGCAGGGGGCCAGCCCGGAGCGGTTGGGCACTAATGGGCATGAACTGCTGTTCAGCCAAGCTATGGATACTTCGCAGAACCCACATCTATCTGGAGTCTCCAACAATTTGGTAAGTTGATAAATATATTATAGTCGAGTTAAAGATGTGACTTTTCCAATACAATACTGTTTTGGAAAAGTCATCTTCTTCCTAATCTATTTCTAGAAAACAAAATAGTCGTTGTAAGTCGAAATGTTTAGGAAACTTAAATTTTTCTATTCCTATGTGCAGTCTGGAGACGGTGAGGAGTCCTCATCTGACGCCGGCGCCAGTGACACCGAGGGCGAGACCCAGACTCGCGCCAAACAGGAGCCCATCGACTACGACGACCCCGCCACCATGGTCAACACCAACGGAACCCTGCCGCACAACTTTCCCGGACTACTCAATCTACCAGGTATAAGAACAAGATGTGTGTTGCTGGGGAGTTTGTTCCGCCACTTCTTTCCAGCAAAAATACTAGGAAGTGTCGAAGCGTTTTGGGGGACTGTCTCTTGTAAATAAGTAAAGTTAAGTCAATTTTGACGTTTGAAAAGTGCTTATTTTCAGCCTAGTTTTAATAAATGAGTTTTGATTGATTTGATTTGATTAAGATAAGGTTAAGTGGGTCACGAATTTTCCTTTTATTTAAATTGATCTTTAGTTACATGCATGTATGATTGGAATTTGAAATTAATGTGAATGTATTAATTTATAGGTTTCGCCGGCTTGCCAGGACCATCAGGAATACCGGACAATTACGGTAAGTGCATTCCTAACTAACACTAATAACTCTGATGATATGTGACTCAATTTTACAATCACTGAATTTGGACTGAATAATTAAAATCTATTAGAATAATTTCCATTTCCAATCAACAAAAAAATTAATGACGTCCAAGAGAACAAAGGAAGCTAATCAAATCATTAATTGTACATTATTGAGTCATGTACCTATTGCATGTAATAACACTAACAATTAAATAACGAGAACGACACCAAAGCGCTTAATTACTCTATTATAATCGTTTCGATAAATACGTACTTCGCCCCCAAAACATAATACGTATAAACGAAGTTAGAAAAATCTTGGCATCCGTGGAAGTTACGTAGCGACCGATCGTCCTAGACGTGCCGTCGAAAGTCAGACGAGTACCTGGTAGGAGCGCGCACTGACGGAGACCTCCCTGCCCCAGGAGCGACCTGGCCGGGCGGCGGCGACCGGCCCGACGAGAGGCCCGGATACCCCGCGCCCCCCGCGGCCCCCGGTGAGCCCAGCAGGCCCGCGTGCCCCGAGTGCGGCAAGCTGTACAGCAACAATAGCAACCTCAAGCAGCACATCCTCAACGTGCACGCGGCGCACGAGCTCGCGCACTCGTGCCCCGTCTGCGGCAAGGCGTTCAAGACCCGCCAGTACATGCAGATACACATGAACTCGATACACGGCGTCAAACAGAGGAGGCGCGAGCCCGCCCCGTCCGCACCGTGCGACCGATACACTCACCATAGCGTTTAACGATGTTGTTCGGATCTGTGTCTAACCGCCGCCTCTGTGTTACAGGGGCGGCTCTCGCGGGCGGGGCGGCGATGGGCTACCGACCGCAGTGTCCGCTGTGCGGCCGAGTGTACTCCTCCACCTCCAACCTGCGCCAGCATATGCTCAATGTGCACTCGCAGACCGACCGTGACCAGTGGTTCCCTTGCCAGCACTGCGGCAAGAAGTGCAAAACTAAGCACTACCTCATCAACCACCAGCTGCAAGCCCACGGCATCCGGCAGCGGCAGAACTCTTAGAGACGGCGCGACGCTGAGCTCCAACCACCCGTCGCGCTCCAGCCGCCCGGCTCGGTCGGCTCGCTCGGCTCGCTCAGCGCTTGGTGGTGATCGTCGCCGCTCGCCCCGCAACCAACACGCCGCGACGCGCGTTACAATAATAGGAATAGATGTGCCAAGGACCTACGTGAAGCGAAATCGGAACGGGATTGTTTATCGTATCTATATATTGTATTTTAATATGACGTAATATTTTTAGAGAGTTTATTGGGTTCGGACGGTTCGTGAAATTCAGTTTAGGGTCGGGTTTGCCAACCGCTTTGCCCGTAAATAGTTTGTGTAACATGGTGCTGTCGGCATTGCAGATGCCGCGGCGCTGGGCGCGTTGGCAAACCCGGCGGTAAGCGATACCGTGCCGAGTGGGGGTGGAGGGCGGGAAGAGCGAGGGAACGAGTTGCTCAGGTACCTGGAGGCGAGCGCGATGGGCCCGGGCGCGCGGCTGACGTGCCCGCTGTGCGGCGCCGCGCTGGCGTCGCTGGCGCAGGCGCGGCGCCACCTGGACGCGCACTACCCGCGCGACAGTCCCGTGTGCCCGGTGTCGAGCTGCGCGCGCTACTTCGCACATCCCAACTCCGTGCGCAACCACATGCGCATCAAGCACCGCCGCCAGTGGGAGAAAATGAAAACGTTGAAGTGGAGTTGTGGCTGGGCCAACTGAGACCGCAATGACCTAGGAATGCGACTCGTTTGATATTCGGCTTTGTAAAGTTAAAATTTCAACGGCTGTGAAACGGAACTAAGTCGAGAGGGGCTCGTAATTAAACCAGAGAATATAATGATCTCCTGGATGCATTTTTTCATATAACGCTATCATGTTCATAAAACATTGTGTATAAAGCAGTAGGTATAAATCGACTGAAAATTATTTTTGTAGTAGAATAGACTGATATTGTTTAAGTATTAAGGTTTATATTATAAGTGCATTATGACATGTGATGATTGGTGCCATTGATAGGATAGAAGTGCAACTAATGAATGTCGATCATTCTGATCACTTCCTGAATGCCTGTAACTTCCATTGTTGCTTCTACGGTTTCAGACATTCTATTATAAGCGTGGTCTGGCGAACTATTTAACGATAGTGCTAAATGTAGTTCCTGAAGAGTCAGCAAACGCCCTATTTGATCGGTAATCTGCAGGAATAGTCAGGCAATTATTATTCAATAATAACTTGCTGATTACGCGTAAAAATGGGGCTGTTTGAAGATCATTGCAATTGAAGCTATTCCAAGCAGTTAGTAGGTAGGTTCAGCTTTTGTAATAAAGCTTACGTCCGAATGTGCCAGATTCGCTTGACCAGGCGACGCTTATAAGCGATTGGTATTATTCTTCGATTAGCTGTTTATCTTAGGCTCTGGTGTCCTGGTATAAGCGTAGCATTAGTTGGTTCGATTCGCGGTGGGTTTAAGCGCCCCTATAGACGGGACATCATTCTGCCTCTCTACTTTATCCTTAAACATAACTGGTGCAATAGTTTAACTACTTGGAAGTTTTATTTTTTTACATTTGTTATTTTTATTATATTTTTGGTTGACATTTTATTTTTAAGACTATAAAAAGGATATTTAGGTTTGAAAGGACTTCTATACATGATTTATGGTCTATGATGAACGATTGCACCAGTGTGTGCTACTCCTATTCCTTACTTGAATACTTTCGACCATAGATAAGACAATACGAATTAGATTGTAACGAAAGTGAATCTAATGCCTTGGAATGCAATAGTTAAGAATAAGTTCACTTCCATAGAGAATTTATTTTCTAAATGATGTTTGTTCGTGATGCTCTGTACGTGAGTCGTGCACAATCTAAAACATATCTAGTCAATGTAGACAACCGGAGGATTTATTTTAAAATGTACATAATAATCGACGATTCCATTCGCATATATTTTTGTAAAGAAAAATGGAAAGTACACCAAAAAATATAAAACTTATTCTGTTATTGAATGTTGTTGACATATTATATAGCGCAAGTATTGAAGCGCACAGCTCCAGAACAAACATGAAATGCCTTTGTTCTAAATAGCGGCATGCGTTGGTACCCCAGTTGGTGGCCCAGCGCTGCTGCCTGCCAAAGATTATACCGCTCCTACATGGAACACTTAGCCTTAAGAAAGCAATAAATACAATGGTACTCCAATATTGAACCATAGGCCTACAGATAGACTCGCACATTTTATATTTTATCCACGAAGAAATACATTGCCTTAACATAAAATATGAAGTATTTAGGAAAGTCTCAAGTCCAGTTCGTAAGCTCGTGTAAATAATAACGAAGATGCCTTCAAAATATATGCGATGGAAACGAACACATTTCATAGATCTCCAGAACGAAAAAAAATAATTGGTTAAATTAGCGAGTAGATGAAATTGTTCCTGACGCCTGAGAGGCAATGTCGTATATATCTTAATAACTATGAAAAAATAAAAACTAATAAAAAAATATTTGTAAGCGTAAACTTAGTCACTCAATAACCAAATGTTCAATGTGAGTAAACGATTCTAGTTGCGAATGTATTAGTGATACGATATATACGTAATAACTTAATTTTTACCAGAAGAAAGTGTCTGCTTATATAAATACATAAACAATAAAACTACTAAGTAGAAAGATTTCTTTTATTTTGGCCAAACCTCTGGACAATAATTTACTCTACAGTTACGCGCATAAAACAGATTATGTATTGACACTAAACTATAAACTAAATCTAACTACTAACAAAATACTTCTTAAATGTAGTCTACATTTCTAGAGAACAAGGTAAGGACTACTCTAAACATCAGAGGAATGTGTCCCGTAAGCCCTAGAACATAAAAAGTATTATCTGTTACAGGCGGGTGTCGAAGGACTCAGGATCTACTGCGCGTGAGAGCGACAGACCCGCGACCATGCCCCAAGTGCGGTAAGATCTACCGATCTGCGCACACGCTGAGGACGCATCTTGAGGATAAACATACTGTCTGCCCTGGATATCGGTTAGTACCAACTTCCAAACGAGATATTTAGCTAAGGACACTAAATTATTAATAGTAGGTATAGGTAAGAGTTACCACTACAAGGAAAAATTAAAGAAAATATGAAATTGTTTACACCAGTAATACCACTCGTGGCAGTGTACAACCACCTTTTGGCCTATGTAGGCTAAAAGCCGATATGACCGACCATGTCGGTTTGGTAGAAGAATTGTCACGGTCATCCACCCAGTTTATGGCTTTAACAGGCCAACTTTCTCTCAAAAACTTTCCAAATTAGATCTTAGGTTTTGACTAATGCAATATGTTTCCTCCCCACAGTTGCGTTCTCTGCGGAACGGTTGCAAAATCCCGTAACTCGCTGCACTCGCACATGTCGCGTCAACATCGGGGCATCTCCACCAAGGACCTGCCCGTGCTCCAGATGCCCACCAGATTCGACCCAGAACTCGCCAGCCAGTACGTACTCTTTAGAGTCTACAGAGTCACCGTCTGCCTTGCTTTCTCCCAAATTAGGATCGACTTCCAGCCAGTCTAACTGAAATCACATTATAGTTGCATACCAGTATTTTACTTGGAGTGAACGACTTTCTGACCTCTACAATGCTGTTACTGGGTAACCCGATACGATACACCTTTGAATGACACCACAGAATACACAGCAATCACGAAACAAAAATGCTGATTATAATTTGACTTCAGATAAAGCGTTTACAACCGTTAATTTATTTTCATCATCATCTTCTACGCTTAAAAGACGTCCACTGCTCCTATCAGACCACTAACCCTAAGAATTGACGAGGATCCAATACTTACTAATTCTTCCAATTCCATCAGGTTACTAGCAAAAGCCGGTGTGAAGGTATCACCAGAACAGCTCCGGGCACGCGCTTCGCCCACCGGACCTCGGCGCTCAGACATCAAACTGGACGCCAAATCTGCTGCCTCGGAGAGCAGTTCCATCTGCGGAGATAATGATAACGACGACCTAAGCCAGTCGCGGTACCAGGACAGCATACCCGTGTCGCCACCACGTAAGTGACTGAAAAAATTGGTATTTACAAGTCTTTTAAAGAAGGGAAATACTTTTGCGATGCTGATAGTGGAAATGCCATAGGTGGCGGTGGTCAATAAATAAAATGTGGCTCTTTATAGCAGTCGAAAAACCTTGGTTCGCCAACTGACGCTTTTATGTCAGATTTCTTCACTACCTACTTGTTTTGTAATAACAAAAGCACCAAAGGACCAAGTTTACAGGACTCAATAATTCTAAAGGCCTATTTATTATTTTTCTTTTCAGATATTAACAACTTGGCAAACACGACGATCACAAAAGTCCCGGCTGTGCGAGCAGTGACCGCTAAGACTGTGGAGAACCTTCCGCATGGACTGACTGCTGCCATGAAGCATGATGACTACCCACCGGGATACGGAGGCAGCTCGGCACTGCTGGATACCTACCTGCAGTACATCGGAGAGAATATGTTTGGTAAGTAACTTTGTGCAATGATGGAGTAGAGAATTTTCAGTTTTTATTTTAACTATTTTTTGTGTTGAGTTTTTTTCAATAACAGACCTCTTTCCAACAGGAATGAACGCGAAACTGGCACAAATGGGCGCAATGCACATGGACAGGAAATCCTATGAGGAACCGTCTCCACAAATGGGATCTCTGCCACCTCCACCGACCAACCTTGCACACCAGCGCTTTCTCAAACAAATGCAGCGCCAGTACACAGAGAACATGAGCAAACCTGACATCATGCGCGACTCCGATGAACCACTCGATCTCGGCAAAGAGAGACAACGGAATGACAGCATAAGCGAGACAGACACAGACAAACACGACTTGACAGACAAGGACAACGGAAAGGATTACTACAAAGATTATAATGAAGATGACCGGAGAGTTATCTCTGAGGACCCGGAGAACAACGGTCAGGACGAAGGAGACTACTCAGAGGATGAACACAACAAAAACTCATGAAATGAAGGCGTGTTAAGTATAAGTGTGTTGGAATAGTCACGTAGACTACGAGTAACAGATAGGACAATGTTTTGTTGAAATTATCAAAAGGTGCTTGAGTGTTATGTTTTGTGGTCATTAGCTTGATTCGTTTTTGTAATAACGGTTTTAATTGTTGACCCGTGGAATGTCGTTGGTGCCATTTCCGATATTAATGTAAATTTAAAGTTTTAGGGTTAGATCGGTTGCAGCTAGGTTGAGTCTGGTTACTTTGCATAGGTATCACGAATCTGTATTGCTGGTATTATGAACGAACAGATACGTGGACTAGAATCTCGGTTGGGTTGAACCGTGTTCGTTGTTGCACACCGTACGGCGGTCGCGGATAGACGCGGCGTTGTACTTTTAATATAAACCTGTTAGTGAGACATTATTTTTATACCCGATGTGATAACACAGCCATAATTCACTTTAGCATTTACCTGACACATTAGTTCAGATCGACTCGCCACAAGATTGTGTGAGATTGTTTTAGTAGTTAATGAAACTAGTGAGTAGTGTTTTTTGTATTGTGTATGTAAAGGTCCCGGTCACGTAGTAGGGCCCTCTTACATAGTAATTCCATCCATCTACCTCAGCATTTGGGCCAATGCGGCAAACGTTATAAAGTAAAAAAAAATATCCACACAAATTGTGAAATTCCATCCATCTACCTCACTTCAATAGATTTTATTTAATATTTTATACAATTTATAGATATAAATAACTGTTGTTTTATGCATTTTGCAGATTGCATTTATATATATACTATTTAGAGTATATCGTAGGTAAATATATGCAAGTCTTTAGGTCATTGTTAGTGCTGCCCGTAGGTACTCGTAACCGTTATGTTATAGAATCCGCACTCACTAGAGGAACATTAGACTGTGTCACGACCGTAGCGAGTAATGGACATTGACCTGATATCAAAGAGCACACTAACTTTATACGATGAGAATATTGTATACGAACAAATATAACAGAGCTTAAATCATACTATTATTAAAGTAAATATACATATATGTGCGTATACTGAATCGCGGAGGGCGAAGTTATGACGCGATAAAAACAAGATGTATAACGATTAAACCATTTAAGGATCAAAATTGAATGTCGGCAACTTGCTTGAACCGTTTGATGTGTAAGTACTGTGCGTTACTCGCGGGAGTTCCGCCCTGAGCTGTTACCTGTTAGTGTATCGTATATCGCCATCCTCCTTGAGACTGATGTCATCCCAGGGATGAACAGTTATCGCGTTATCAATCAGCGTGCGATTCGTCGAAAGTTCAAATAGACACTTTAACAATAAGATAAGACGATATTTTGCATGTATATAAATTGAGGTGATATGTAAAGTACATAAATAAATAAATAAATAGTAACAAAAAGCAATAAATAAAGTATACCTTGACGTTGCCTTCGATATTGTGTAAATACGTGGGTAGTGAACGGATTGCGTTGGTATTGTGGTAATGTGAACCTTATAGTGTCCAAGTGAAGGTTTATTTTGTAGTAATGATGTGGGCTCGTTACTTACATAACAATTACTGTGATTACTATCTCATGTTAGCCTTCAATACTTATACATATTTTTTAGAGTACAATGTTATAGTTATTTAGTATATTATAAGATAATCGTAAGCGAGTCACAAAATTATATTTACTTCCCGCCCCTGAACGTTAGGATTCACGTTATTTAAGTATTTAGAGCAATAGGTAAAAGCATTTAACCTTTTATATGAGAGATATTACATTTATGAATTTATTGAGATATCTCACTCAGCCACTGGGGCTTGTAAAGCTGTCATTTTGACACTTGCGTGAGTGTTGCCATCGCAAGGAAATTCATAGATATTATTCCTAGGATAAGTTCTACGGGTTGATTGAAAATATTTTTTGTTTAGTGTGTTAGTGAGAATTGATGATTAAGTCAGTTTGGTTTGCGCAAATATAACCTTGTTGACATTTAACAGTGTTGCCATAGTGAGTAATGATTTTCGACTGTATATAAAATAAGTTTTGTTTGTTTAGGAAAATGAGTGCTTAATATTTGATTATTACGGTATAGATGCAAGTATCTTTTATTTAGATTACTCTGACTACATTCTACTCATTATAGTTCTTTTAGATTCTAGAGTTGATGCACGTCGTATTTAACATTAAACAATAGTCAGTTACCAGATTGTGATTAAGGAAAGTATATATATTTTTTCAACACATGCCACTTACAATACAGATTTATAATATCGGGGATTTACGTTGTTTTTTCTAAGGGGCTCTACACAACTTGCAAAAATGGAGTTATTGCAACAAATCAACCTCATATTTCATCGCAGAAACGCTGCCACTCATATGTAGACCCCTTTACTTAGACTCCAATAAGTCTAATACTATTAAAAAACGACTTGAACCCCCCACCGCACTGTACAGTTGTTGATTATACAGAATATTATATACCAGTGAAAATAATGAATATTTAGGACTATAAGTCAATGATATGCTCTCGATATATAATACTTACGTTTAGTTACCTTGTGAACTGCAAGTTCGACATTAGTTTTTTTTCTTTATTTGTTTGGTTATACTAATATACCTCAGAGCATGACCTATCATGTAAAAACTTACTTTATTATATAAAACGCACAGTTGTTTTTTGTCTGTTCGAGTACTACGCTGTTTACGGTAACCGTAGGGATATATATTGCCACATTACAGAGTACAAAATAATGAATTGATGTAGTACAGATTAAATATTCTTGCGAAATGTTTCCATGTTGTTAGTAGATGTGTATGTTGACGTGAACGGCGTGTCTCGAACGGTCTAGCTTATGTTTAGGGAGCACAATACACAAGATATTAAGTTTGTTCACTATGTGACTGTACCAAGTAGTTTGTTTAATTCAACGGTTAGGTTGACATCACAATTTTTAAGCCTAAATATTTGTTTTGTTTGAACTAAATTTTGAAGGCCATGGAATCAATAAATAGGATCATAGGTTATCTATAACAGAGTTTAAAATCGGTCAAGACTTGACTAAGAGTTTGACGCCATCAGTATTGGTCAAAGAGATTTGTGAACCTAGGTTACTTGGCACTTTACAGATAGCCAAGGCAATCTAATCCTTATTTTAAGTGACATAAGCAATGCTTACTTACAAGGACCGCAAAAATACATCCATTTATTGATTCCATCGTCATAATTTCTATGAAACATCACAAATATATTCAAAATTTAGTTCAGTTGATCTCGCAACGTCCCCATAAATTATTTGTCATCCTCTTTCTTTCATAGGTGGCGCTACTGTATACGACTGCTGCAAAAAGCATAGCCACCATTCCTCCAAGATAATTACGACTCTTGTATCTGTTCTAATTAGGTGTATTTTTCAAAATCATTGGACTTACTTGTTAAGTATTTATGCAATAATTAATTAAGGTATGTATGGGATGATGACGTACAAGCCGCCATATTGTATGATGACGTCATCTCATGGATGGACATTCAGTATTGTTATGATTTTGACAGAGATATACCTAATTGAGACAGGAGATATTATTTTATGTATATTTTTCTAGTTGGAAACCACGCCTGAGCCATTGTACATTAGAGTACTAGTTGTACGCTGCTTCATTACATTATATACAAGAATAATAAAATAATTGTTTTGAAATGTTTTTTTTTATTACTTTTTAACGGTGATGATAACCTTTTTTGATGACAAATTAAAAAGTGCCAACACGCCACCTACGGTTTATTTATAAAGTAATTATTTTCACAACAATTAAAACTAGGTACCTGTATGAGTAACACTTAAAAATAACTCTTCGCCACATCATAATAAGTTGTGTTCTCTAGCTATGAGACAGACACATGAGTCAGAGGTTAAACTATTTAATTGTATGTGAGTCATTTATAAGCCAGTATTACCGATAATTTCTAAAACTACATAAATAAGATACACACGTCAGGAAGGGTCTTACAATATAAGAATTTTAACCAAGACAAAAAAGTGTATTTATTTAATGGAATCTTTGACAAACGTTTTTCTCCTATCAATATATTATAACCATCTCTTACATATACAATAATGCCTAAAGCTAGAGAAATAAATATAGTACACATATTATATAATTCCATACATTTTACACTAACTATTTGCTATTTACTCTTAAAAAAAAACTATACTACTTAATCAAAAAACCACACAATATTCTTTTTTAAATCTAAAAGCGTTTGAAACATATTTTAATTTTGGAACAAAACAAAATGTCATAGATGAATTTGTACATAGATAATAAATAAAAAAATAAATCTAAGCTGCGTACAAGAGTTATTTTTGTAAAGAAATATCATTCGACCTCGGCCTTTAATCCTCTTTTAACTGCTTCTTCTTAAAGAGGTAATGAGCGCCCAACAGAGCGTTCATTCTGGAACAATGGAATAAGTTGCCTGTCAGAATATTGTAGAACACTTATATTACATATATACACAGTATAGGGAGATCTTATTATCGTGTGGGCAGTAAGGTCTAATGACCAAGCTCCAAAAATCTGAAGCTTTGGGTTTGAAACCAGGTCGGCCAAAGTGTTGTCGGGTTTTTCTATCAGGAATTTGTCAGTAACGGAGTCTGACCTTGGACTGGGTTGACGGCAATGGGTCCCAATAGGGGATCGGACTGAATCAAAAAAATATGATTCTAATTAGTCCGTCAGTTAGATTATCGAAAAATATTGGATACGTGTTTTTTGTTTTAGCAAATTAATAAAAATTGACAAAGATAAGACGATCTTTTACACAATCCATTCGTTGTGTCTTTAGTCTTCCTTCCTGTTATAGCCATTTACATTCAAACTAAAAACTTTCCCTAGGACATATTCCTCATCCCTTCTCACGTAATATTCTTCCTAGCCATATAATTACTCATGCCATCCACATTTTGTTTTAAATATTAAATGGGCCTACTCTTGACCTCAGTCTTAATCCAAGATGAGGTCTCCGATGGAAAGAATTTACCCAGAAGAAGCCTATTAACTCGCGACTTTAATAGTAGTCGCAACCGGTGTGCGTGTGTGACCAAATGTATGAATGTGGACGAGGCAATGTGGAGGACCTACAATACCTTGCGCGTCCAGTATAATAATGTGTTCAGGGCTCTGTTTCGGCTCCCTCGATATTGCAGTGCATCCGGCATGTTTACTGACGCCAGCGTAGATGACTTCTACGCAATTATGCGTAAAAAAGTTGCGTCGGTGGTGCGAAGAGTACGTGGGAGCCCAAATAGCGTCCTGAGAATGATTGGTGAGAGATCCCGATACTGTTCTGCTCAGTAGTTTCACTGAACTTCACGTATTGCGAAACCAGTGAGCCTTTTGTGCAGGAGTAGACGGTGTGCCTATTTCCTTTTTGTTAGGTTTAATTACTAACATTAGATAAAAGCAAAAATTTTTGTTACTAACCAACTTTGCCTTGCCTATGGACTTTTTTGTCTGAATTAAATAATAATTATTATTATTATTATTAAAAGGAGTATGAAAGATTCGTAACAGTTGGGGTTCTGTGGTTTCTGCCTACCTCCAATGGAAATAGGCGTGTGTTTATGTTTCTCAAATAGACTGTGGTCACACTCAATAGATTGGGGGGACTTTTATTACGCGCACGGCCAAAGAGTAAAACTCCCTGCCTGCGTCGGCTTTCCCGAGTTCATAATAGCCTCAATCTATTTAAGTCGCGAGTAAATGGGCTTATTATGAGTTAGCTCGTTCCTTCGCGCATCGTCGACCTCATCTTTACCAAGATTGAGGTCAAAAATAGTCCCATATCATATAAAAAAAACATGACTTTGGTCACCTTTAACCTGCCTCGTGCAGTACAAAAGTAAACCTTAAACAAATCGATTTTTCTAAAAATACAGTTGTGTTTGTTTATTAGACCAACTTATTGCCTTGATTACGTTTACGATGTTATGAAGGTGATATCCACCGCGTGTATTACGAGATCGCGTGCTAGCGAGCTATAAAACTTTAATAAAGACTGCACGGTATATGCTAACCGCCGGTTTAACTGTTAAAAGTTTGAGGCACTAGAAGAGAAATTGAGAATCAATAGTAATAGCACTTTGAAGCTATTCTGCTGAAGGTTTAGTTTGTATTGGTACTTTATATATTTGTTTATTTATTTAAGCCTCATGTAAGGGCTTCGGGGCTGCTGGATGTTGTAAGAGATACCGCGGCCTCGACATATAGGGCTAAGAAGGAACATGGGTGGTTTTTAGTCAGTAGAAGTCTGAGACTCCCTCTAATCATCAAATGAATTCTCCCGGTCTGGGCTCCCCCTTTCGCTCTGCCCAAGAGGGGGACGTTATTTAATGATTTTCCACCGGTCAAAAAAAAGGGGGTACATAGGCCACAAGGCATTCTCTACCAGTCAACCTTTGGTTTAAATAGTACAACTTTTGTTTACGAGGAGGAAATATTGGGACGTAAATAACATAACGTCACGCATGTAATCCCCGAAGGGATAAGCAGAAGCGTACCTAATTGTAAACTTACATTTCACCAGTCATATTTAAGTCCCATGTGGCCATGTAATAGGGAAATTCTAGAAGAAAAACCCAATAACACTTTGCCTGGCCCCGAAATTGCATGTAGGACCTCATACTCTCAGCAGCCGCGGTTCTGACCAGTAGGTCAACGAACCAGTTAAAGTAAAAAAAAACACTCAATTTAAAACAATCCTATTTGGTGCATTTTCTTTCACTACTCGGGTCAATGTACACCATTGCCAATCCCAGCCGGAAAAAATACATGATAATGTTCTATTTAGGACAATCCTTATCACCAAACTTTGTCCAAATAAATTCAATAGCCATGGCTTATCAGACCTTATCACACACCTGAACTTTGATATTTATATTTTTAGCTAACAATCAGTTTATTAAATGATACAGGCCAAAATCTGGGTATCTCTACTAAACACTTATAGCCCTTACCTATCCTTTCTAAAAATACAGCTTTCTTTTTTAGGGTAGAAACGGGACCCTATTACTAAGACTTTGCTGTCTGTCCTTCTGTCTGTCTGTCACCAGACTGTATCTCAAAAACCGCGACAGCTAGACAGTTGAAATGTTCACAAATCTTGTATTTCTGTTGCAGCTATAACAACAAATACTAAAAAAATATATAAACAAACATAATTTTTCGTTTTGGTACGGAACCCTTCATGTTTGTTCTTTTTTATTATTATTTATTTACCAATCTCATCTCCATACTTAAACGTATACATACTAAATAATAAAAGTATCCCAGAATTCCCAGAATCGTCTAAAATCCTTACACAGTTTTTTAAAGCTCTGACTTTGCATAATTGTCACAGTTAATACGTTGTTATTTAGAAATATAGAAATAGTCACGTTAATTTTATGTAATAATATATAATAAATAGATGTACTATTGTCAGAAGTAAAAATCTGTGGCCGGACTACTACACAGCATAACCAAAAAATCTACAAGCACCAAAGAGTATTTAATATAGGCAGAATACTCACAGGAAGGCCAAATGCTATTTCTTGCTAGCCAGTGCTATGCCGAGTCCGACGATGCCTCCGATAGCTAGCACGGCGCCGCTGGCGACCGCGATGCCGATCAGACCTTCTTTCTCCATTCGCTTGTTGATCTGGCGCTGGAATTGGTGGTAAGTAGCTTTTGAGTAACATTTAGTTCGAGTTAAAGATGGTGGTCAGTTAGACACATCGCAAGTAAGATATGTAAGTTATTTTTACACTGTTTAAAAGAAAGTAATTGTCATTACGGGTGTTACGTTAATGAGGCTGCTGAACTGGGGCTGAAATTCTTAAAACGGAAATTCCCAAACCCCTGAACTTAGTCAACATTAATTCTCTATGTGAAATTGAGTTACTAATGCAGAGTTCGTGCAAGTGGCGCGGTTTATTGACCATGAACAACCCAAAAAGAGTTTGTAATCAATAATGTGTGTAGTAGTAAATGGGGACTAGTGATGACGGTATATAGTTTCTACCTACTCCACACGGAAAGATTGATGTAAAAGAAAAGAAAATTGCCATTTACAATCAGGTAATAATGGCTTCTTTTGTAAACATGAGACTATGGCACATAATTGAAACATTCTCGTAATCCGTAGCTATTGGCATATGAATACAAATACAAAGGTATAACGTGTACAAATGTATGACACAATACAAACATTTAATAATTCAATGAATGCTTTTTCCTTTTCATTACTTGAGGAATAAACCCCTAAACAACGCAAAATATGTTCCATAAGGGAAGAGTAAGGAAAACAAGTAGAGGAAAGGAATACAATAAACAATAGCAAGTGAGAACATAAACCAAATAATATTCACTGGAATAAACAAATTAGGTACAAAACCAGCCTATAATGTTCTTACAGTTGGGGTATAAGCTCCACTCTATGTGAGGGAATTGTAGGAATCAGCCACAACGTTCCAGTGTGGGATGGTACAGATATCAGTTTGTGAAATGGTGGTGGTCCAAACAACCTGTTGGACACATTGTTTATTCACTGTTTTGCATTCAGTGAATTTAAAAGTACCTGTCAACTCTTAAGTCATAGCCACTACCTCTATGCCACAACTACTCAACTCCACTCCATTGAGTACACAAACCATACTAATTGAAAATTCATTAATAGTAAAAAAAAGTGACAGAAAAGTAATACCAACCTCTAAAGCCAAAACTTGTTGGTTGGCGGGCTCAATTTCTAGGAAAGACTTGACATAGTGCAGCGCTTTGTTGTATTCCTTGATTCTGGCATTGCCTATGGCAAGGTAGAACAGGTAATCTCGTTTGCCGTCTGGATGTGAGTTGAACAACTCTTTGAGGAGCAGGATACCCTGAAAATTATTATTATACATACATAACATCATGCCTGCCATGGAACACCTACATGTAATATTTAAGTCCAGTAGGTGGGTAACTGACAACAAATTCCTTACATAATGTATAAAACCATTCTAAAGCCTGTGTGGATGTACGGCATCCAGCTATGGCGGAGTTGTAGCAATTGTAATATATCCATCATACAGAGAATGCAAAATGTGATTCTGAGAACCATATTGAGAAAATTTTGGCCATAAGTAGAACATGGAAAGGCTGGAGCGGCATCCAAGTGAACTGGCCACTGGTTTGACAACATGCACGTACCGGAAACATCTCAAAAGAGAAGACATTCAGTCTGTAGCCTCTGGAGTAGCAAAAATACATGCTCAACCTATGACTACTTGCTCTCGCTGGAGTACACTCGAAACGCCAATTGTCATTTACCACATCTGCTTAAGTAATCAAGACTGATTGCAGATACAATAGAACAAGAAAAAGAAATATATTATATATATGATAGGTGCCTAGCCTATTGACCTCATCTAAGCACGAATACAGACTCAGTGACTGGAATGAAAAAGGAATTTCTCAGAAGCCATCTGAGAAAATTGTGATGGAAAATCCAGTTTTTACCCATTTATTCTATTTAAAAATAAATAAATGCTATGTGTAAAAAAAAAACCAGTAATAGTTTTCCAACCTGAGGAACAAACTAAATGCCAATACCAGTTTTTCTTGAATAATTGTATCGTGATCATGTGCCTAGGCATATTTGAAATAAAATATTTAAATTTTGGTTTGAAACTTTGATTAAAGAAACATTATATGCAATTGAAACTGGCGTAATGGCTACTAGCTCAAAATACAGTTTCTAAAATAACATTTATTTCTAATTTGTAGTACTGTGATCAGATTTCTGTGATTAAATATTATTTATCTGGTCAAATTAATACCTAAAACTATGAGGATTTGATATTAAAACTTATTTGATAAAACAAACTGGTTTTTAATTTACTTTCAAATGTATTTTTAACAACCTATGATTCTGGGTGTATTTGAAAAAAACAATAATAATAAGAACTTTTGGATGGTCATCATCATTATATAACCTGTTGTACGTATCCCTCAATAAAAAGCAGTACTTAATTAACCATTGGTATGCCGCAACCTGGATTCACAAAATAAACTAAAGCCATCAAAAACTGTGATCTTGTAGAACTGCATTCCCACAGTAAAACGGGATTGCACGGAAGGTTGAGCAGACATTGTTAGGCTTGTAAACAAAAGATAAAGAAACTGTCCTCATTATACCTAAACATGTAAGAGTATTGTTCAAAAACAGGCTTTGTTTTGACCTTTACTACTACTCCGGTCCAGTGTTGTCTCAGTTTAGTATTTTAGATTAAGAAAGGCACAATCTGAAAATCCTGTAAGACCTTGCCGCCTCTGATTTGGCAAACATTGATTTGTAAAAGAAACTTCTATGAGTTGCAAAGCTTTAAATAGCAACCATGACTTTTGTTTTATTTTTTTTGTTTACTAAAATATTTGTGTGCATGCCCAATTTTAATACTTTCTTCAACTCGAGCGGAAATTTAGAATTCTATGTCCAACAAAGACAATAAATGACGTCAAAATTCTCACGATCAAAATAATGATACGACAAAGTTGTGCAGTACCTACCTTTCTTATGTCTGTGGGGTATTTGCTTCGCACCAAGCACCACGCATACTCGAACTGCGCCTTGTGCGTCACGTTCCCTTGGTGCAGCTGCTCGTGGAATACTTTCTCGAACTTCTAAATCGTAATAAAACCAACAGTAATCAGTATAATATTCAATGACTCACGAATACAACGTTGCACAAGTTTTCACATTACTTGCAAATCTTCCGAAGATACTATCTCATCCAGAACGTCCTCCATGGTGAATTCGATATAGAAATGTTATGTAGAATTCAACAATATTACAAGTTATTTCTCGAAAAGGAAAATTATCATCATTTCGCGATAGCGTTGAATTGAAAAATCAAAGTTTTTGGTGAATTTGACGTTTAGTTTACACTTCCTTGAACTTCCTTCAGTTTCAGTTCTTTGACAGCTAATAGCTATGACAAATATGATGACAATGAACACAGTGGAGTTGAGCCACAAACTAATCAAAATTCATACGTTAATTAGTCGATTTTTTAACATTTGCATATTTACCACTCCTTGGACATGGCTCAGTTACAGCCAAAGAGTCTATTATACTCGTAATAAAATGTCTTAATTGTGTGCTGGGACCAAAGTTTCACTTCTACTATGTGTCCCACCCAGCACACATTTCGTTTTTATTTGTCGCGCGGATATTTTTCTATTGCAAAATCTTCAAAGATATTTGTTTAATTAAACTACATAGAGATAAGTGCACAAATATTCTATATTCAATTTCCGTTCTGACAAATACATTTATTTATTTCATTAATAATATATAGGTTAACGCAAAATTCATTCGTTTTAATCTAAAATTTTGCTTCGCTCCTTTTGGTTGCAGCGTGATATTATAATAACTGTTAACCTTTCTCGATAAATGGACTATCAAACACAAAAAAACATTATTCAATTCCAACCAATAGTTCCTGAAATATCTCCCTCCTAAGCGGCCGTAACGCTTTTGTGTGACACGCCCGTGACATAGCGTCACAGTAGCAATGGGCGATTCCGAGATATTTTAACAATCGAAAGAATCGGAGTCGTTAAAATAAACCATCGAGTCAAAAATCGACTCGCCGTTCTACAAAACAATCGATTTGTTTTTCGTTTGTTTCGTGTCAATGGAATCGACCGTTATTTTACGACTGTTCGAATCAGTCACCACTCTTACTCACCGAGTCTCGCTCGGTCACCGAGGTCAGTCGATTGCATGCATCAAGCCTAGACTCGAGTCAAGCAAGCCGCGTGTACTTTGTGAATGTTTACCAGTTTACCTATACTTGCGATAACTTTGCACTGTTTTATTTGTAACTAAATAGTTAATAAATTAATAAAAATGCCACGTTTTAAAAGATCAATGTGTTTCGGTTTTGTGATTGTTATTTCATTAAGATTGTTAATTATCCCGTGCCAGACTGATTTTACCTTTAAATTTAAATAGGTAGATAACTAAAAACATTAAAAAAACTATGCTACTTAAATATCTAATTAATAAAAAAAACAGATTAAATAGGAACCCTCGATATTATGTTTTATTTATTTTCACGATTCCTTCTATCTTGTTATTCGTACGTAAGTTAACTACTTACATGTTATTCCCGTCGCGGTATGATTATTATCGATGGCTCTTGTTGAAAGAATTAGTTTAGATTCGCAATCACAACGCAAGTCAAGAACTCGTGAAACTAAACCATCGACGTATAACTCTCGAGTGAACGCGCCATGCGGCAGTCGCATAACAGCTTAAACAGACCGAGTCGGACTCGAGTCCAAGTCGAAACAAACGAGAACAATCGAGATTTTTAAACAATCGAAACAATCGAATAAAACCTCTCACCATCGCGCATCGCTACGTCACGCGTCACAGGCGTGTCACACAAAAGCGTTACGTTTACGTAAGTAATTGAGACAAAAAAAATCAAATGCCCCCCGTCTCCAAAGACTTTTTTACTATTTAGACTTTTTGACTGTTTCACTTCAATACTATGGCAGGTTACAGCTTCAGTCACTCCACCCAACTCCTATAAATAAAAGTACTCTGGGGTGCGTTTAAGTAAGCCGGCGCGGCGTATTTTCGCCGGATAAAAATTAGACTGGCGAGGGTTCGCTGAACGGAGTCTTGTATCTTGTATCAATGTTAACTGTCAAATTCAATTGACAGCTCAGTTTGACAAACAAGTAACAACTATCTTGTTCTATCAACAAACAGCTCAATGTCAATGTCAATCTGACAGCAGACTAAAATTTAGAGAGGAATTTATCCTAGTCAGGGGTGCGTCAATTATCCAGTTTAAAATTTAAACTACCCCGTTCAAGCACACCGCGAGGTGAAAAATTAAACTGACTAAAATTTAATCAGCCCCGTTCACGGTCGTCCGCTGGTATAAGTTTTCGCCAGACTAGGATACATTTTAGCGACCTTTTATCTCGCTAAATTTTAGTCTGCTGTCAGATTGACATTGAGCTGTTTGTTCTATTTCTATTTCTATTTTTAACGAATGGCAATTGAAGCCGATGTCAACTATTCTGCCAATGTCGAAAGTGAAATGGAAGGGCAAGTGAGTGTTTTAAGAGAGCTGTTTGTTGTTACATTAAGGTGGAAGCTCACATCTGGCCCGCGAAATTCTAATTTTCTTACGTTTTTGGCAATTTGCAGGCCAGTGCTTGGTTGTATGTTTATGAAAATTTGATTTGCGACTGTAAGACGTATGAAGTTACCGAATTATAACCATCAAAATTACTAACTACTAAAGAACGACGACTAAATTACTAAAGAATGACTTTTACATGCAAAAATCAATCTTGACATGAAAATGAACTTGGAGGGTTGTATTGATAATTTTGATGGTTATAATTCGGTAACTTCATACGTCTTACAGTCGCAAATCAAATTTTCATAAACATACAACCAAGCACTGGCCTGCAAATTGCCAAAAACGTAAGAAAATTAGAATTTCGCGGGCCAGATGTGAGCTTCCACCTTAACAAGATAGTTGTTACTTGTTTGTCAAACTGAGCTGTCAATTGAATTTGACAGTTAACATTGATACAAGATACAAGACTCCGTTCAGCGAACCCTCGCCAGTCTAATTTTTATCCGGCGAAAATCCGCCGGCTTACTTAAACGCACCCCAGGCGAAAACTTATACCAGCGGACGACCGTGAACGGGGCTGAGTAAATTTTAGTCAGTTTAATTTTTCACCTCGCGGTGTGCTTGAACGGGGTGTTTGACATTTAGTCAGTTTAAATTTTAAAACGCACGCCTTGCCATCAATATGTCGAGACTAAACGTGACAACTCTAGTCCTTACCTTCCAGCCATCAAACAAATGTCAATGTCAAACCTGCAAATCAACTGGTTCGCACAAGGCTCTTTTGTGGACTTCAACAATTATTTTAAAACAAAAACGCCGTAGATTACCACTGTAACGCAGTATTGGGAGCCCGTAATCATACTGCATTAAAATGCAGAGTATGATAAATACTGTAAAGGGCACAGCCCTCGGAGTCGCCGGGTATTTGACGCCGGTGCTCAAGGTAGGTACCTATTATCTTCGTAATTATAATGTTTATCATTGTTTACCGTAACTTGATGCCGTATAAAAACATTCATTATGCCTGATATGCATATGTGTTGATTATTTTTCTTTTTTATACTTGTGATTTTTTAGCACTTTCATTTTTGAATAATAATTAACGAACAGCTGAAACTCGAGTCTAGAACTCGTGTCGATGTCTTCTAATGTAAATTAGTCTTATCTTTGTTTAAACAATAAATCATTGTCTGTCTGAAGTTAAACAAAACAAAATGTAATTCAAATACAGTTTAGTATTTTAATCCAATGAATTATAACTTGTGTATTCAACTGTGCTACTATTTATTAATAAAAAAAATGCTTCGTAATCTTACTACAAAACATGTTCAAAACATTGTTTTATTTTTACTTAACTAGGAGTCCAAGTTCCAAGAGACAGGAGTCTTAACTCCTGAGGAGTTTGTGGCTGCTGGAGACCACCTAGTTCATCACTGCCCCACCTGGCAATGGGCTAAGGGTGAGGAGGCCAAGATCAGGCCCTACCTGCCTGCTGATAAACAGTTTCTTATCACTAGAAATGTGCCATGCTATAGGAGGTGCAAACAGGTACAAAGTACATTGTTATTTATGAAAAAATATATTTAAGTAATTGTAAATGCAGTACCAACCAAGCAACCAACCAACCATTACTTTTCAGCAGTTATTTTAAAATTTGATTAAACTGTTCTGGAAACTTTAGTTTACCAGTATGAACATTCTAAAGTATGACAATAAAGGTGGATTATTTATTTTATAGAGCAGAGGTGGGCCCAGTGGGGCAGTCCCAACTTACGCATTACTTTGTGGAATTTATTTCATCACCACTGCTCTCAAAAACGATGAAGGAAAACATTGTGAGGAACCAGCATGTCCTAGAACCCAAAATTCGAAAACTTGTAATATCTACCAATCGGCACAGGGGTCTTGTGGTAGATTATTTTTTTATAACCCAATCCCGTTAAAAAAGTGGAGGCCTGTGTCCCAGCAGTGGGAACATTAATAGGCTGTTGATGATGATGTTTTTTTTAACTTATTTTTAGGTACCTAAATAATTAAAATAAAATAAATATTATCTTGTATCGCGACCTGTAGGCACAGATTGCATTCAGCAGTTTCTACTATATCACATATGCTACCAGAATATTAAATATTGCAGTGCTGCATAAACAGTGGTTCCGCCTTTGCGGGGCCCCGTATAAAAAATTGTTTGGGGATTTCTCACAAAAGCAAAAAAAATGTTTGCATAAAATTAAAAGCAATATTTATTCATCATAATTATCTGTCACTTTTTCCAATTTTTTTCTTGACTTTTTTCATTTCTGAAATATAAAAAAAAAATTGTAAGTTTTTATTGCCTAAGCACGTCGGGGGGCCCGTATAATTGATACGGCAGATACGGCGGTAGCTACGCCCCTGAGTGGTTCCTAAAACCTCCAGATCCCGGCAGCTATAACTTATTTAAAGTCTTAACACATTCCACATGAATAATAGTATATTCCCTTACAGATAGAATATTGTGAAGACAAGGAGAAGATAATCGAAGATGAACAGGATGGAGAGGGCGGCTGGGTAGACACACATCACTACGACAATGCAGGATCACCCACAGTTGAAGAAAAAGTAAATAATATATCATTCATTTCATTCCTTTTGTTTAACATTGTAAACTTATATTATCTGAGAGTAAACCTACCTACTGGGAATTTAAATACCTCGTCTAAATCTTTCATAATGGTTTTTATCTGTTCTTTTCCTGTTAAGTGTTTTGTTTGAATTTTGAGTCATTATTGTCTAAAATTAGAAGTTACAATATTGCTGGAGTGGTTTATAATGTGCTTGTTTAATTGATTTGTTAGTAGCTGCTCAGAAAATGGAACTAATCTGGAACTGCAGACCCAGTATTGAATGCAAAACTAAACTGTCATAGAGTTCACATAGAATCCTCATTATTATGTACAAACAATAATGCCAGGTATTACAATTTAGAACTTATAAATAGGGTGACACAATAAGCTTATCCTTTTTTTTTGTTTTGGCTTTTGGAAATCATCAAATAACCTCTCTTGGGCAGAGCGAGTGGGAGTGTTCTTCTTCTTCTACTTCTACTGACTAAAAACCACCCATGTTCCTTCTTAGCCCTATATGTCGAGGCCGCGGTAACTTGTGAACAACCCGCAGCCCCGACGGGCGTCGGCACTTGCGGGCCCCTCCCATGTGAGGCGCGCGTAGGACACGAACGCGCCGACACGGCCTGTCATCGTCATAAGATGCACGGACGGCATAAGACGCACGGACGGCACAATAAGCTTATCTGATCCCTATAACAGATCTTTATGAGAACCTTTTCGTTATTTTACTCGATTTTAAATATAGAGTTTGACTTTCTTTTGATTTAATATTACTTATTAAAACTAATGAATCATACTCATTATCGTTCTCTTCCTCTTCCATACTTTCTGTTTCTCGTCATCTCATGACACACCTTTTTAAAATGAATGAAACAATACTTTTCTTTATTCTACAGGTATGCGAGATGACATTAGACGCTGCCGATACGGGTGATAGCGACGGTGAAGGCGCGGCCGGCGACCACGACGATGATGATGAAGAGGACGATGAGGACGGAGAGGCAGAGGACATGGAGCAGTTCCAGGAGTCGGGGCTGCTGGATGAAGTGGACCCGGTAAGAGTAACAGACGTTATATCTTTATGCCTTATTGACTAGCAGTCATCAAGACAAACATATGTTATTCGAGGCGCTTCCAACCTCATAGCTTGTGACGTTGTTTTATTCCATTGTTCTCTGAGTGAGTTCACAAAAAATGCATTGTTTGTGATTAGTTAATATTGTTATTGTGTACACATACAGTGTGATTCTTTATAATGTGCACATATCGAAATGGGGGAATCTATGCTTAATTTTATCGACGGAAAAATTATTAAAAAAAATCTAAATATTTTATAATATTTTATATGGAATTTTTAAAAATTTTGTCTGCTACTGTGACCCCAGTGTAAACAAAACGGTGTAACTTTTAAACTAAATTATCTATCGCGATGAAACAATCTCCATAATGATTGGAAGCAATTAGGCGTCCTCGTAAAATGAAAATTGTGGAAAAAAACTACCCTCATTTGAAAATAAACACGTTTTTTGATCAAAAAAACTTTTTTTTTTCATAACTTTTTACATAAAATTGTTTCATCGCGATAGATAATTTAGTTTAAAAGTTACACCGTTTTGTTTACATTGGGGTCACAACAGCGGACAACATTTTTGAAAATTCCATAAAAAATATTAAAAAATATTTAGAATTTTTTAAATATTTTTTCCATCGATAAAATTAAGCATAGATTCCCTCATTTCGATATGTGCACATTATAAAGAATCACACTGTATATCGCATTAGGTAACCCTGTAAAGATAGTTATAAAATGGAGAATATAAAACAATTTCTTTTTTTTCATCTGCCAACCTCCAAAATGGGCTAGGTACATTTTTTGAGTTTGACTGACAGTCTATTTTTAGCAACGCAGCTGCTGACATTTCCAATCACTACTTTCTTTCTCTCTTCTAAACCATCAAAACTTTGAGTTTTATTCGAATTGGAAGCTTTATTTCGTAACATAGCCTCGTTAGTTTAGTGTCGTAAGCGCGACTGCTTAGCGTGAGGGTTTGTTTTCGATTCCCGGGTTGGACAAAGTATTCTTAGGTTTTTCTTTCAGGCAATAAATAATGTAGGCAGGTAATAGGCTTACTTGTTTTTGTGCAATTTATTTTGTTTACTAACAGATTACTAACACCTTATTATTATTTTGTACTGGCTGTTTAGCGGCTTCACCCGCTACAATCTCGAAAATTATCCCACGGGAATATAAAATCGGGATAAAAACTATCCTATGTGTTAATCCATGTTATAAACTATCTGTGTACTAAATTTTCAAATCCGTTCAGTAGTTTTTACGTGAAGAAGTAACAAACATACACACTTACACACTAACAAATATTTGTGTGATAGTGTGATTATTTCTGTGTACTACAAATAACCCTTCTAACACTCTTTTTAACCTTTTTTTGTAGATCTTGGTCTGAAATAAAGATACATTATTATTATTCAAGAAATTCTCAGAAGTAGCCACGGAGTCTGGATTTGTGCTTGGTTGATCACAATAAGGTCACCCCATATTACATGAGACTTAAACATAAGTGGAATGTGGGTGTACTGTTAGATACACGTGCCCTTCATGGATTGCACGCGTGATGTTATGTTATGTTAAATATACTTTTACCTCTATACGAGTATGTTAAATGACCTATTTATCTGGTCGTCATGACCACTATCACACATATATATTATAGGTAGTAAATAATAACCTTGATTACATGTATGTATCAATATTTACATGATACAATGTAGTGTAGTTTCACCTTAATTTGTTTGTTGCTAATTAGCTAATCAGTATGTACTTCTTATATTTAAATATAGGCAATGTCACTCACGAAGTCTGGATTTCTGCCCGGCTGGTGGCAAAAGGCTCGCCCTTATTCACATCATTTCGTCAGTTACGTTACTATTTTCACAATACGGGACATACACATACATAAACTCACTTTTCCCATGGGGGTTCAGAAACCACAGAACACCACCTGCTACGATCCTTACTTACTCCTTTTTCCTCGTCCTGCACATTCATACATCTACTACTACGCACCCGTCCTTTCTGAAGAACGGCACCATTAAGATCAGTGTATGTCTCTCTAGGGCGTCCCCTCCCGGCGTTGCCACTCACATAATCTGCCTTGTAAATACCTTTTGTTAATCGACTTTCACACATCTTTTCTACGTGGCCAAACCACCTAAGCATACTCTTTTTAATTTTTGTCCCTACATCTGCTTTTAAACCGCGACGTCGTCGTATAATCTCATTCCTCAATTTATCATACACACACGAGACGTCCTCAGAATAATTTACTTAAAAGTAAAAAGACAAAATTTTATTTTCAATAATGTTGTTTTTATCTTCTAGTCAACAGACCTAGCACAGCGCAAGGAGCCGAAGCCTAAAGACAAGAAGTCGAAGTCGGACGGTGACGACATCGTCCGCACTCGGACCTACGACCTGCACATCACGTACGACAAGTACTACCAGACGCCGCGGCTCTGGCTTATCGGATATGACGAGGTTGGTTGAGATGATTCGTTTTTTCAATTAAATATTACTAGCTGTTGCAAGCGGCTTCACCCGCTACAACTCGAAAATTATCCCACGGGAAGATAAAATCGGGATAAAAACTATCCTATGTGTTCATCCAGGTTATAAACTATCTGTGTACCAAATTTTATCTAAATCCGTTCAGTAGTTTTTGCGTGAAGAAGTAACAAACATACACAGTCACACATTCACAAACTTTCGGCTTTATAATATTAGTGTGATATGATAGTGTGATTATTGTGTTTTTTTATGGTCAGCTATGAGCTCATGGATAGAAAATAACAGCCGCTCGAGCCGATCTTCAGGTTAAGCCGCAGGTCTCTGGATTGGTGACCATCTATTACACATTTAAACATACCGAGTTTCGTCCATGCCTTGACAAGCTCGAAAAGCTGTTCGTTCCGGCAATCAATCTCACTAATATTATAAAGGCGTAAGTTTGTGTGTATGTTTGTTACTTCTTCACGCAAAAACTACTGAACGGATTTGAATAAAATTTGGAACACAGATAGTTTATAACCTGGATTAACACATAGGATAGTTTTCATCCCGATTTTATCTTCCCGTGGGATAATTTTCGAGTTGTAGCGGGTGAAGTTGCTGGCAACAGATAGTTGTAGATATTTGACCTAGTCATTGGCTCAAAATTATCTTACTAAGGGGTATCGTATTGCCCAGGACTACCTGGCTTGTAAAGTTCCATGTAAAATACCGGTAATTAGGTGCATCCAGTTAGACTGGAAGCCACCAACATAGTTTAGAAAAGGCTATGCAGATGAGCGGCGGCGACCTCTCGCGCCCGGCCCTGGTGCAAGCCATGGTCCGGGGCGAGGAGGAATGGGACGCCGTCGCCTCCTTCTGCGAAGCAGTGATGCTGGCGAAGGAGGTGGCGGAACGCGAGAGGGAGAGAACCTCTCGTCCCAGCCGCCGCGGGAGGCGCTCCGGGCGTCGGGGGTCCCGCGATGACCTCCGGCCACCGTAGACGCGGGCCTGTGGACGGTGAGTGATGGGCTAACTCGCCGTCCGTCCGTCTCACGACGAAAACAGGCCGTGTCGACGGCGCGTTCGTGTTCCACGCGCGCCTCAAAGAGATGTCAGCAACATGGGAGGGGCCCGAAAGGGCCGACGCCTGTCGGGGCCGCGGGTAGTCCAACGGTTATCGCGGCCTCGACATAGAGGGCGAAGAAGGAACATGGGTGGTTTTTAGTCAGTAGAAGTCTGACACTCCCTTTCGCTCTGCCCAAGAGCGGGAGGGGTTATTCGATGATTTTACACCCACCAAAAAAAAAAAAAAAAAAGGCTATGCAGATGAGTCCCCAGAGATTGGCAACAAGTTCGTTTCTCATATGGGATTGGTCATATAAACCGATCTGAGGTCAGTTAAAAATCTTCGAGAAGTGGAACTTCTATTAAAAATTCATCTCAATTTACCCTTGTTCCATCATAGGCTCAATCTCAATCGTCAATATTGATTGTTATAAGTAAAAAAAAAATGTTGTCACAAATGTTATAAATGATCCGATTACTATAACAACAATTAATACGGAAATAACGAAATACACAATTCCCACTGTACCAAGATACTTCTAATTATCAATTAATTGATGGTTAAGATTCCTATCGCATACCGCGGAAATGTTAATTACGCTTACTGTTCAACAATAACATGATCGCATTCTTACGTATCATGACCTTGACTAAAGATGAATTCACGAGATTCTGTTCATGCGATTACGCGATATCATTCTAAAATAGATCTTTTGTGTTACAAAGATTATCTCATTCTGTGATACTCTGAAAAGCCAGTTATTTAGTTTAGTAGCGTAGTTGGCTATCCAGGCAAATGCAGGGTGGAATACCTATCTAATTATGAATTACCATCTTAAAATAGAAATATATCCCGTCGGGGCTGCAGGTTGTTCGGAAGAGATACAACAAGGGCACAAGGGCTAATAAGGAACATAGGTGGTTTTTAGTCTTTTTCTTTCTTTTTTTTTCCTTTTTTTTTAAAAAACGTTGCGCCACACTAGGAATTTCTCCTGTATCGTGGGTGCGTTCACAAACATTTAAACTCACATACACAAATACCCAGACCCGGTCAGTAGAAGTCTGTCTGACACTCCCTTCCGCTCTGCGGAAGAGCGGTAATGGTTATTTGATGATTACCCATCCCAAAAAAAGAGAAATATATTTACAGACATTTAGATTAAGATAATATAACATCACGCCTGTAATCTCCGATGGGTTAGACAGAGGTGTACTTAATAGCACACCCACATTTCGTCAGCCTATTGCCAGCAACCAGGCACAAATCAAGACTCAATGGGCGCCACTAAGGAATTTCTGATCGAAAAACCCATTAACATTGGCCGACCCGAGAATCGAGGCAGATGGACGTTTTCACTACAGCTACCCCTAAAATAATCCTAAAAGTCTTACGTACTTTTCGTGATAACTGACATTAAATATGTACCAAACAATACAGCCGAATCAATCGTTTTTGTACTATTCCTTGTAGGACCGGACTCTACTGAGCGTGGAGCAGATGTACGAGGATGTATCACAGGACCACGCTAAGAAGACCGTGACCATGGAGTCGCACCCGCATGTCTCGGGACCCAGCACGGCGTCTGTGCACCCTTGCCGGTGAGTTTACTATTAATACAGGTTCAATGTTCAAACAAATCAGCTACAATATTTACGATGATCCTTTTACCACCGGACTAGCGAATGTACTGCGGCGTACAATCCAAATCCTGGTTTTTATCCCGGCGAGTGGTACTCGGCGCTTCTCCACATTTATTATGCGCACGGCCAAAGTGTGGAAATCTCGGGACCTGCCTCCCACAATAGGGGCGATCCCCTATTGTGGGAGGCAGGTCCTGTCGTAATGAGTCAAAAAAATATGTTTCTAATTCGTCCGTCAATTAGATTATCGAAAAATATTGGATACGTGTTTTTTGTTTTATCAAATTAATAAAAATTGACGAAGATAAGACGCGTCAAAGATCATGAGTGGGGTGTTGTGACGTCATTTGTAGGTAAAAAATTAACTAACATGTGACGTTTTCGAGGAGTTCACGAGTTTTCGAAGCACTGTATCGTCTTCATTTTTGTTAATGTGAAAAAAGAAAAAATACGTGTTCAATATTTTTTGGAAATCTATCTGACGGACTAATTAGGTTTTTTTTGTCCGATCCCCTCTTAGGTAACCCGTCTACCTTCAAAGCAAGGGTGAACAGGCATCTATTATGCACGTTCGTTCCATCGTAGACGTCATCCACCGCTTTCCGTCTGACGTGATCGACATTTAGTTGGGACAGGAAATTCACCGATCAAAACTTTTTTAACGCTTAGAAACTGGCATTCAGAATCAGCCTCCTATCGTTGCATTCTAAGGAATGCAACTCCTACTGCGAGGATTACTGACGACGTTCTTTTAGTGATGATGAGGACAACATGAAAACTAGTACACGAATTCTAACCTAAAATAATAATTAATAAATATTAACATTGCCAAATTACCGTTGTAATGTCACCGTCCAAAACTACGAGTATATTTATTTTACCATCAAATTATCCACAGGCATGCCGAAGTGATGAAAAAGATAATCGAGACAGTCACGGAAAGCGGCGGCGAGATGGGCGTGCACTCCTACCTGATAGTGTTCCTGAAGTTTGTGCAGACCGTCATCCCCACCATCGAGTACGACTTCACGCAGAACTTCGCCATCAATTAGGTACAACACTAGGCTTGTGTATGTCTAGCTTTTTTATAAGACGCGGCGAACGCTTCTGGGTATTGTTTCATGTTTGATGAGAATTTCATATCTTGTTTAACAATAATTGAATATTAGTTTGAGGACATAAGAAAGTACGCATCTTTAACCTTTTGAACGTCACGGTCGAGTATAGCAGATAAATGGAAACGTGTGCAACACGCCACCGTCGTCGTCTAAAGATGACGAGAAAACGTCATTGGGCATGTTTTAATTTGTCAGCTATACCCAACTGTTCAAAAAATTAAGGTGATCATATTAAGGCAGCAAAGTATTTCGAAAGCTTAGTGACAATAATATCAAGAGTAATTGTAAGTATACACTAGAAGACAAAACACATACATGCCAAAAGCACGAGATTGCGTATAGACTTCCAAAGACCTTATATTATTTACTAATTAATTTTTAATGTACACTTGCTTTTCCAATTCTTCAGATATTGGCATAATGATACTGTGTTTTACAATGTCTACTGAGCTATGTCGGTGTATCTTTCTACTGTCAACATGCATTTGCTATTGTCCTTACAGTCCAGTAAGAAAACGAATGAACATCCCGCCGCGTCCATTTACTTTATATTGTATATTATCGTAGAGGTAGGCATCTAGGTTTTTGTCGATGTTTTGCAATTCGATATATCGATGTGGTAAATTATAATTATTATAGAGAGTTTACAAATTGGAGATGATCTTTTTAATCAAATATTTGTATAATAAATAAATTTGAATCACAGTAAATTTTCAACTGAGCCTGTGCAATACTAAATGCAAGATTTTATCAATAGCTTTAATTGCAGCATTTCTTTGTTTAAAATGTACAATTTATAATTTGTCTTTTACGTCCTTGCCTGTAACATTATGTAACAATTATAACTAACAATGTCTTATATTGTTAGTTATTTCTTAATAAATAACATAGCTAAAACCTTGATTTTATATGTTAAAAATAAATTATCGGAACTGCACACAATTACTTGGAGAGTAAATATAACCCATACAAATATCGTAAAATTAATTTATATTAAAAATATAGTGATTTGCCCTCTCTTTTTTATAGTAGAGCTGGAGTCCTTAATAACCCTATCACTGTGTCGAATTATACATAAAGAGGGCAGTTGTACACAATTTCCCAATACTGTTAAGTTACTGGCACAAACCATTAGGTTGTACAAAAGACATACAATTTTCCAGTACGATTAGGTTGGGAACATTCCTATGTTAGCGCCATAATATAATTTAGAGATATTAAATGTCAACTACTATGTTTATTTGTTAATCAAGATGCCCCATATTTACTTGTTAATGTTAGCCTGTAGCTTTTATACCGACTGAGAAATATAATTTTCATGATAGCAGCTATTCGAAAATCCGTCTTGTAACCCCGTGGTTACAGCAACGTTTGAAACATGTACATCTGACACATGAAACATGTTTTCTACATGTTAGTTTTTGTTTACAAGACTTGTTGAAAACATGTACTTATCACAATTACTGGTAACCGGGGTAACGAAAACAATGTAGTTTATTTATTTCGTCAGATGGTACCGCGAAACAGTTAACTTTTAACTTTAAAGTTAACTATTTTGTATCGAGTTCCACAACTTGTTAGAGCTTGTAGATAGACAACTTATGTTTTATTTAATGTTAATACAACGATCATACATAGTGCATATTATATTTAGCACCTTAAAACAAAAATTTGCAGTTTATTTTATCGAAATATTGTCCATGTAACTATGTATTTTATAAAATTATGTTATAGATAAGTACATGGCATTGTTAGGTAAATACTCTTGTTATTTTAAATATAAATATGTGCACTGTTTGGTTTATTTTTTTATAATATAAAATATTTTGCCTATGAACATGGTTTTATTTATTGTTTGAAATCTTTTATCACCCCCAACTGCTACTGAATTGTCAAGCGTAAGGTGGGACGTCCTCAGGCTCGGTGGAGCGATGATCTTCGCAGAGTGGCTGGTAACAACTGGATGAGAGTTGCTGAAAATCGAGTTGAGTGGCGCAAGAATAATTAAAGATGCATACATCCAGCAGTGGATTGCAATAGGCTGATGATGATGATGGTAGTCATCATCATCATCATCATCATCATCATCATCATCATCATCATCATCAGCTTCTGCTTCTGCTAATGTTTAGTAGAGATAGCCTATTGGTGTGACCGTTGGATTGTCAAGTCAAAGGTCCCAAGTTCGAACCCAAGACACGCACCTCTCATTTTCCGGATTCATGTGAACACCCATAATTATTACCTGCTTCGATGAAAAACGACATCGTGACTAGCATGCCTGAGAAAAATGTCTCAACGGCATTTTAAGTTGGGCCATGGGTGGCATGAAAACTGACACCAGCATAGCTATTCACAAAAAATCGAATCGAACTTGACATTTTTTCGAGTAGATTCTTGGATCGAACGATTGGCAAATGCTATTCACAGATTCGATCGACTTGGTAGTACATAAAAACTCGTGGTGAAAAAAAATGTAGCCAATATCCCTCGAGTTACTAAACATATAATTATAAACAATATTAATTTTAAATAGATACGCAACGACTCTTGTTTATAATTTGGTACAAAATGGCGTCGTTATTCTGATTCGATTGCACTTCTGATAGCAAATAGCTGTCGGCAGGATTGATAATCTTCTTTGGTTTTGTGAATAGCGATTTTCGATAGTACGATCGATCGATTGGATATGACGGACAATCGAGTGGTTGTGAATAGCTATGCAGGTAAGGCTGCGGTTCCACTGAGGCAGAGCGGAGACGAGTTGAGCCGCGATTCACCAATCACATGGCTTAAATTGAAATCTTGATGTGGATTTCAAGCCATGTG
The DNA here is from genome assembly GCA_932274075.1 of Diarsia rubi. Taxonomy (NCBI): domain Eukaryota; kingdom Metazoa; phylum Arthropoda; class Insecta; order Lepidoptera; family Noctuidae; genus Diarsia; species Diarsia rubi. The sequence goes on along the minus strand of OW026415.1, from coordinate 21,416,572 downwards.
ATTGGTGAATCATATGGCTTGAAATGACATGTTTAGCATGTCCTTTCCCGCTCCTGGTCAAAGGTTTTTCTACAATCCTTCTACTTCTCTCGATGATTCATCTCACCTCAACAATTAATTAGGAAGCTAAGCTACCTATCCAAGACAAAAATAAAACACCAAATAAATTCTAATAATAATTTATTGATATCTATCACATACAGTATGTACAAATCACCATGCTTTAATAAAATATAATCAGTACTATGCAACGAAGCCCTGCCAACCTAACCTCTACCGCTATGATACAAAATAATACAACTCCTTCCACAAATAAAACTTACAATGTATATAACAGTACCTACCCGTAAATATGTAACATTGAGCATAAGGCAACTGTCCTATCGTTGGCGTTCATCGAGAGAATCTTGCTATTTGAACTGTCAACGATAACGTGGTGAATAGAGACGCAGGAAGAGGTTTTAACGTATTCTTTTGATATGTTACCGACAAGTACTCTATCTTATTCACTTAGTGACCTTGTTGCTTTCTGTTTCGATTCGGTCCTACGTCCTGGTCTGGTAGACTCGCGACCTAGTAATCTGTTATACATGCGTTTCTTAAACGAGAAAATAGCCAACAGCTATTTTTTTCGTCATCGGTGATGGACGTGTTATAGAGAGGACGCTCTGAAAGCTGAACTTTTTTTTAAAGTCAATGTGACATTTTTACGGCCAGACACTGTACATTACTGATAAAGCCCAGTGAATTGTAAGTATTTAGAACCTTTAGATAATGTGACATTTTTATAGTCGCCAATTCAATATTCAAATAAATAATTTAGATTAAATGGAATTTAAATCAATAATAATTCAGGTATTATAATCGTAATGAATTATAGTTAAAACATAATATTTATATACAATATGGAAATCCAAAATTAAAATAATTTATAATGGGACCGATCACGAACATATAGAACACAATGACATTTTGATAATAGCTGCCTCAGGTTCGAATTATAATCTCGGCGCAGCCAGGCGGCATGTCCTCTGTGCAGGGTTGTACGATACTGTGCGGAATTAACAGTTTTGTACTTGTCGAAGCAGTCGGTCACACTCGTACCATATTATTGACGCATTGCTTTCGTTTTAATTATAATTGGTTCCAGTTTTATGCAGTGTAGAATAAACTTGAACATTTTTAATGCGTCTACTCATCTTAAAAAAGTTATGGCTTAGACACCGAAAGTCACAATAAACTTGTGCCACCAAAAGTTCGTAATCAGTCCCATTTTTCAATCCAATGTTAAAACATAATATTGTGATAAATAGGACTCATATAAAGTATACTTTATACATATTAACATAAACTTAATATAAAAAGTATTTATTATAAACATTATTTATTAGGATAATAACCGGACACCCGCATTTAATGTCATTTCTTTCAAAATCTCCACAGTTAAACTTTATTAATATTTTTGTTGTTTTATGCTGTGGGTGCACTATTACCTCTGCCTTACTCTTCGGGTATTACAGGCGTTATGTTATGTTAAATTTGTTTTGGATTAGTTCCATCTCTTTTTTACAACATATTTTTAGTGTGACAGTTATGGGGCAGAGAAAACTGATATTATAAAAGCTTACACAAAGCACTATTTATTTGCCTTGGCCCAACTATTCCTTAGAGCTTCGAGGAAACGACTTTAAATACGGAGGTAACCCGTCAAACATCAAATAAAAATCCCTTCAGGTACGCAACTGGCGCTACCGTTCCTAAGCTACAATAAAACCGAGGCCACACCCACGCCGCTCAACTTAACACCTACTGCATTCACAATAATCACAGAATATTCCCACCTTAAACAATAAGCTAAAAAAATGTTATGGAACATGATTTGGTCGCAAATTAAAACTAAGGATTATAATATAGAAACTAGTAACTAGAGGGGCATAAACCGGCAACGGACGCGGATGGGGTAGGTTTACATAGTTTACATTTCATTCTCGATGTGTTGACAAAATCTTTTTGTGATATTCAAATAAGAAACAAGTTGAATAATTTTGCAATGTTTTCATTTTTATCTATTAAAATAACACGTTTAACGTGATTGTCCCAAAACTTTACAAAAATCACAAGGAACTTGTCAGGTGCAGCGATGATATATTCTTTGCATGAAGTCTTAAGAGAAAATATGTGCACCATGTTCGAAATCTCTTATTTTGAACTCTATTTTAGTAGTGATAAAGTTTTCTGATTTGTTCGAGTATTCAAATTAATTCATTCTCTCTTCACAAACAAAAGAGTATGTGATTGATGATGATTGATATAATTCGCTGCGCACGGTAGAATATCTTCCTGCGTGTGGGCAAGATGGATTTGTAATAGGTTTGCATTCGCGTGAGGCATCGGTTTGATGGTAATTAGTCTGTTATACCTAAAGTGAAATGCTTTCGCTGTACTAGACTTCTAACTAATCATTAGAAAACTTTACTAACTGGATAGCTGGCTTTCTAGAATTCGGCGGTAATGGAAAAATCTCCATTCAAACAATTTTAGTTACTGCCCAAAACGTTTTAGTGAACCAAAAAGATTGTTCTTCTACACAATAAAGAAATAAATAATTTCACTAATTATTTTTATTTACAAGTTAATTACTCAATAAAATGCGGTCACTTTTTGGTTTAGGTGTGTTAATTCACATAAAATTGTACTTTTTGTTAAAATTCGATTACAATAGAAGATTTTTTTTTCTTTTTCAACTTTACAAGATAAGGGAATGCTAGATACAAGATATTTAACTGGTTAATATCATATTTCTATGGAGTATAATACAATATTTAAATTTCATTAAATTCAATTTCCTAGCTACTTTCTCTGTGTCTAAGCAGTGACAAACATTTACTAGGCAGCACGAAAATCTCAAAATACAATAATATCATTTATATTTTGATATTGTGTACACATACACAAGTTCACATTTTATAACTGTGTATGCACATACATGATACAAGTTTTAGTAATAAAAATAATCTCATACTCATTCGTTTTCATTCAAATTTGAGTTTTTAAACTCCTCACAATTTATCTACTATACACTGAAGAATAATATACTCTTTGTTTTAATTTCGACTAATTTTACATTTAAATGATGTATACGTGTAGTAAAAACAGTAATTCTCTACGTAAACTACAAATACACACCAAAGGCCATCTTCGTTTCAATAAAACTATTTCTTTTTAAACTTCATCCCCTCACACAGCTAATACATTAAATTTTCAACTTTATCGTCTGATTATTATAGTCCATTCTAAGTTTAGGAATGTTTGAAATGTCGAATTATATAAAATTGATTCCTCGGACAATATTATACCAATATTTATGTCACATCATAATTTCTTTATCGCTAGGTGTTTCAAGCCTAAAGCGTTTCAATAAATCATTAATTCGTTTAATGTCGCTCGATTATCGATAGATGTCAGTGTTCTAAAACCACGTTGTCAATCCGTTAAATCATTGGCTGATTACACAAGTAACCAAATCAATGATGTATTCTTAAAACAAAAGTAATCATGTTACTACGACGGAGTCCTGTTGGAATCGAAACCTAATTTATTTGTTTGTAAGTTTAATATCACTTGTGTGGCACGATGGCGACGAGCCTGAGGAGTACTAGAGACAGTAGCTTGTCGAGAGGGTCGAGGGTTCCTCGCTGGAGCCACTTGGGGATGGTGGTGCGTGCGTGGCTGAAGCCGAGCTTCTGCAGGATGTAGTCCACGCCGTATGGCTCGATAGACTTGCCCGCCCAGGATAGCAGTCTGGAAAACAAATGTATAATACATGATTGTTGTATCGCTGTACTAACTTACATTGTTTTAGTTCAAATTTAAGAAAAAAGTAAAATACCTGAAATACAAAAAAAAAAGTATTTAGGTAACATTTCCATCTATATTTATAAGTTTGGGTTTTTCGTTTACTATTTAGAAGATACGACAAAAACTTTACCTACTGTCATATTACAATGAGAAATGCTTAGGTGTGAGAGAACATTGCGGGCATACAAAAATGGGCAGGATAACTTAACAAACAAGTTAAAACAAAGATAGAAAGTGTCAACTGGTTGAAACATCTATGAGTCTGCAAAGCCAGCAATGTACTCACATCCGCAAAATAAAATCCATGCTTAAAAAAAGAGAGAAAACAATCTAAAACAAATTAATTACACTGCTGATGGTATTCCAATAAATCATCATCCGCCTAAAATATTCTCACTACAGGGACTCAGGCCTCTCAAGGAGAGGGATGGGGTTTAATCCACCATGCGGGCCCAATGTAGGTTGTTAGATGTCACAAATATCTTCGATTTTTTTGGTTCTAAGACGTGGCGGTTTCCTCACGATGTCACGATGATTTAGAATAAGTAAATTAGTAAAAAATAAAAAAGTTCAAACATCATAAATTTCATCTTGTATCTTCAACTAATGTAGTTAAAAGTTGTTGAAGAAACTGCTTTTTAAATATCGGAGATATTTAAAAAGTAGTGGCTCCACCAGCTTCATTCCGTTGCGCAGGAGGACTTCTGTGTATTCTGATCTTCAACTGTAGAAGTCGGAAATTGTTAAAGAGAATACTTTTTAGATATCGAAAATATTTAAAAAGTACTCGCTCCACCAGTTTCCATCCACTGTCGATTTTCTGTTTCTTCTGGTATTCAACTGATGAAACTACAAAGCAGTATTCTTCTTCAGCAAATATTCTATAATGTTTCTTGTATATTGTAACCACGTATTGGGACACTGAGACAGTTAGAGAAGTTTCTGTAATTATAAGCGTAAAAGATAAGCGTGCATTTGACATAAGTACCTAGAAGTAGGTTGGGTGAATAAAGAACACATTTCAACAAAACATGCAAACAAAAAAAAAATTGAATTATATGTGCGCACGGTCAAGCCATAAAGGTCCGTTTCAACAATATTGCCAAACAGGGTGCTTACTCTCGAATATAATTCCCATAGATCGACATTGAAATTGTCAAATGTCAGGGATTGGCTTGATTCAGTGAGTCCAACCAATTCCTGACCTTTAACTCAACCAACTGACATTTGACGAATGTCGATCTATCGGAATTATTTTCCAGAGTAAGCACCCTGAAAAAAAAAAGAAAATGAAACCAAACCAAACCAAATAAAACCTGAAATTGTAACACTCACTGCGGTACTCAGAGATATTTAATGTTTACTTAAGCTGTCACTTAGTAAAGATTTGACATACTTTTGTATGACAAAACTGTCAAAACCTTTACTAAGTGATGGCCTAAGTAATCATTAAAGCTCTCTGAGTGTGGCAGTAAATCACTTTTCACGGGAAGCTCATACAAAGCGAGATCAGGTTATAATGCATATGTACAGTTTGATGTGTCGCCGTGTGTAGGTACTTCTTTTGCTATTAGGAAGGCAAAGTAATAGTGAATAGTTGTGTCATACCTGACAGTGGGCTCCAGATGCCACGTAACACAGCGGTAGTCCCGGTAGTCTTGTGGTGGGCCTTCGGGCCGGGCTCGGGGGGCTCCGCCTGTGTTCGCGTCAGCCCAAACTGCGCGCGTGCCGCCCGGCATCTGGAATTACAAATTCTATAAATCCGGATAATCGACTAAAGGAGGAAGGCCTAAGAAACGCTGGCGTGTCGATTTGGACTCTATTCTCACTACTTGGCTAGAGAGAGCAAAACACCGGGATAGTTGTAAATAATAATAATAATAATCATTTTATTTCAGGCAACTAGGGCCCATACTTAAAATACACACAATAACATAAAACAATAATAACAAACTAATACATATAAAATATTAAATCATACAACACTTATAACTAAACACGTAACGTTGGCGTCGTGTTTCGCTGCGAGGTGTCGCGTAACCGTCCTCGGAAACGACGGGAAACAACACCTTTCGGCCAAAAGTCTTCCTGCAAACAGGTCTGGAGATGTTCGGTTGGAACACGCACCACAAATGACTTAAAGTTGATGTTGTGGCGCGATTCCAACCTTTCGACCCTCAGAGTCCAGTTGGTCTTCACTTTCAAGTACTGCACTACTTCCTCAATCTTTGTGGAGTGATGCAGACGCGAAAAAAGGTATGGATATAAATATTGATGGATGGAAAGGGAGAGGAAGGCCAAAGAAAAGATGGATGCATTGTGTGAGGCATGATATGAATGAGAAAGGAGTAAATTCCACCGTGACGTCATACAGGGAAGAATGGAAGAAGAAAGGTGTTGCGCCGACACCAAATATAATGGGATAACGGCAGGAAGATTATGATGAGTTAGAAAGGAATGGGGATGAACTTTGCCCAGCGATGGAACAGAACAGGCTAGTTAAAAACTAAAACAAAATTGACAAAAAAATTTAGACAACATGTTTATCCTAAAGACATGTCTTGAGGAAATACTCACGGTTGACCACCAGGGAACGGACGGGTTATGTCTGCCCTTAACCCATGTCTAAAACCTTACAGTTTCTACTAGCATGCACCCAAGAGATACACCGTACAAGCGCGTGTCCCTGGTGTCAGCCGCCATGACCGGGTGCGGAACCATTGCACCACGTCCTTAGCCCTGGCTGGTCCGCCGACGACTATGCCCTAAGTTCGCTAAATAGTAACACCTAACGATCACGTGATGAGAGCATGAAGCATTGCCGATAACAATAGACGCGATAACTTCGTTTGGACGCCATTTATTATTATATATAGGTAGGTGCTGCTCTATAATTGCTATATGTTCTCATTATAATAATCAGTATGACTAATTGCTAGGTATATACTAAATAGGTACAGCAATATTTTTCCTGTTTCACGTCCATATTAATTAATCACTTAGAGCGATTTCAGCGTAACGTATTTTTTTCGGAGCGGGTTATGTCTGTAGCAATATGCAGGTATCTCTCGTGGTTCGCGCTTATGCGAGCTTGTGAGCGCGTCAAGGTTCGTACGAGTTGCGGATGTTGCAAAAGGCGCGTGCGAATGAGCACATACGCGCTTTGACTGTACACTGTGACTTACATAGTTTGAAAATAAATGATTAAATACCAATAACGTATTATGGCAAATTAATTTATACCTAGTTTACTTATTCTTTTTTAGCTTGCCCATATTGCCCCATTCTTGGGCAGAGGCCTCCCCCTATTTCTACCACTTTTCAAGATGTTGTGTTTCTTCTCGCTGAATTCAGAAGAAAGCCATCAATTTATTCTTCAGTTTAAAAGAAACGAACTATATTTTATTGTAATACAATAAATAATGACTACGACTCACCACTCTGTCCTTCTCCTTGATATAAGAAGAGATGAGGTCGTGCAAGAACAGGAACGCCTCAGCGTCCACCGACACGAATATGTGATCTTCGAACTCTGTGATGAAACTGCACTCCACTACGGGTTTCTCATCTATAACAAGATTTTTGTTTATTATAGTTTGAACTGCTTAGCTGGTCTAGTTGTCGCATTCCTTGGCCGGACATAGCGTTATCACGGAGTCTGGATTCGTGCATCATTTCAGCTAAAAGACGTCCACTGCTGGACATACACCTCCCCCAGGTGTCGCCACATTGACCGGTCCCGTGCGTCCCGCATCCAGCGGGTCCCCGCAACGGCCGCAACCTTCACCAGGTGCACGGTCCACCTAGTGGGAGGTCTTCCAACGCAACGTCTTTAGGTTCGCGGTCGCCACTCCAGTACTTTTCGGCCCCATCGGCCATCCGTTCTGCGAGCAATGTGCCCTGCCCATTGCCACTTAAGTCTGGCTCACTTTTTGGGGGTGGGAAATCATCAAATGACTCCTCCAGCTCTGGGCAGAGTGGTAGGCAGTGTCAGACTTCTACTGATTAAAAACCACCCATATTCCTTCTTAACCTTTTGTGTCGAAGCCGCGGTATCTATATCGAACAATCCGCAGCACCTCATTTAGAAAATAGAACCCCTCATTTTAACAGGCGTGATGTTGTTATGTTTTACAGTTCGAACTTTAGAACTAAAATTAGTTTGCGAAGGTTACTAAAATAATTAAAAGTTTATACATCTTAGCGATATAGAGGACGCTTGGTCCACATGCTTGTTAATCATGTTTTTAAATTAATGTTCGACCGAAACGAATTATTACAACCGATAACAGCGTGTTTATAAGGGAAAATCACCTTAAAATCAACAGGAAATTGAGGTTGTATGTTAATTTTAGCTGCTTGCAAATATCTTGTGTTCATAGTGTTTACTTCATAAATTATTAGTTGGTATGGAATGAGGTTAGGCAAGTATGTAATTTTGAAGACTGCAGGTGGTAGGTCCGCAGGTGCAGCTGCAGCGAGGGCAGCGCGAACATGTTCTGTACTGTTGTGTACAGTATGTGTAGTGTACTGACCGGTCTCTGTGGGCGGTGTGTGCGCCTGCAGGTGGTGGGTCCGCAGGTGCAGCTGCAGCGAGGGCAGCGCGAACATGTTCTGTACTGTTGTGTACAGTATGTGTAGTGTACTGACCGGTCTCTGTGGGCGGTGTGTGCGCCTGCAGGTGGTGGGTCCGCAGGTGCAGCTGCAGCGAGGGCAGCGCGAACATGTTCTGTACTGTTGTGTACAGTATGTGTAGTGTACTGACCGGTCTCTGTGGGCGGTGTGTGCGCCTGCAGGTGGTGGGTCCGCAGGTGCAGCTGCAGCGAGGGCAGCGCGAACATGTTCTGTACTGTTGTGTACAGTATGTGTAGTGTACTGACCGGTCTCTGTGGGCGGTGTGTGCGCCTGCAGGTGGTGGGTCCGCAGGTGCAGCTGCAGCGAGGGCAGCGCGAACATGTTCTGTACTGTTGTGTACAGTATGTGTAGTGTACTGACCGGTCTCTGTGGGCGGTGTGTGCGCCTGCAGGTGGTGGGTCCGCAGGTGCAGCTGCAGCGAGGGCAGCGCGAACATGTTCTGTACTGTTGTGTACAGTATGTGTAGTGTACTGACCGGTCTCTGTGGGCGGTGTGTGCGCCTGCAGGTGGTGGGTCCGCAGGTGCAGCTGCAGCGAGGGCAGCGCGAAGATAACTTCGCGCACGTGTTTGTCTGCGGCCGCTTTGTTCCTCTCCGTGCTGTTGGTGTTGGTGCTGGAACCGCTGGCGTTGGATGAGGTGGTGCCGGTTGGGTCGCGCTCTAATGACGGGAACAGCTCGATTGCTGGGAAAAAGATTGGAGTATTAGTAAGTGAAAAGCCTCAACAAGGAAGTGACCGGTGTGACTGCGTCCCAGCAGTGGGAACATAATTGGAGCATTTAGCTATTAAGATATGCAGAGTGTTTATTTAGGTGACGGTAATACTTAGATTCAAATTTACATTTTGATTAAAAAAAACAAGGAAAGCGGTTACGAAACTCACCATCAATCTCACTATTAGCGAAGGCATAGTGGAACCACTCCTTCAAGGTCTTGAACTGCGGCGGGAACAGCAGAGCTCTGGTCATGCGGCACACGGTGGCCATGGACACGTGGGCCCGTGCCCCTGACCCGCCCGCACCCAGACCGCCCAGGCTCGCTGTCAGGCTTTGGACTACGTGGACTTCCATTGAACCTGTACGCAACATGTGAGTGCGTTTACATCTTTAGTAGCAATCGACAGAGTAAGCGTTTATGTAACTTAGATGCTGCGCTAACTTGACTTTAACTTTACGTAATTTTGACATAAGAACGTCTGCGTAAGGCTAGCGTAGGGTCCCGTCGGGGCTGCGGGATGTTGTAAGAGATACCGCGGCCTTGACATAAAGGTAGCCCTTTCGTTCCTCTAGAAGGAACATGTGTGGTTTTTAGTCAGTAGAAGTCTGACACTCAAACCCATTCTGCTCTTGGGCAGAGCGAAAAGGGTTATTTAATGACTTCCCACCAAAAAAAAAAAAAAATTGCGTAGTTTTTGGCTTCGGCCTTTTACTCGTACACCACAAATCAATGATTTGTTAAGCAAGCGAACCAGTGACGAATCAGAGTACAGACGAGTGCTTTTACGAGTAAGTCTACGTTAACAGAATATATTGTGATTTAATTATGCTTAATTCTAAGATTCCTACGAAACAAGCAAGACCATTCTTTAAACACATTATGGAAAGATATCCAAAAGTTAACTCACCCTCTTCACTGGCGACTTGCTGTGCCTCAGTCGCGAAGCTGATGCAAGGATCCTTGAGACTGAACAGCGCCCAGGATTTAGACTTGAAGCTGTTGCCGTGGAAGCAAGCTAGGGATATGTTGGTGCCGTGCAGTTCCATTGTACCGCCGAGTACGGTGCCTAGACAGACAAACATGTACAATGAAATAGGGCAGTTGACAGAAAAATCTTATTAGTACGTCAGATAGATTTCCAAAAAATATTGAACACATTTTTTCTTCTTTCACGTAAACAAAAAATTAAGACGATACAGTGCGTCGAACAGTCGCGTGACGTCACAGCGTGGTGCTTTTTTTACCACGCGGTGAAATCCCAAGCCCCCACTCAAGATCTTTGGCACGTTTTATTTTCGCAAATTTTTATTAATTTGATAAATTATACCGATACAATATTTTTCGATAATCTAACAGACGGACTAAACAGAATCATATTTTTTTTAGTCGGGAAATATTCCTTTTATGATATTGTTACACTATTTTATTGTAAGATCTAATCTTGTTTGCGGGGCGGACATAGTCAGATATTGCACTGCATTGAGAGGAAGGACAAAGGTCATTAACTTGCCTTACTATTGTATCGAGGCTGGTTCTTCTAACCAACCTAACAGACAGATGTGTTGCTGGGGAGTTTGTTCCGCCACTTCTTCTTTCTACCTAAAACACTAGGAAGTGTCGAAGGGGGGGCGTTTTGGGGGACTGATGTCTCTTGTAAATAAGTAAAGTAAAGTAAAGTACATTTTGACGTTCGAAAAGTGCTGATTATCAGCCTAGTTTGGAGGCTTATGTAAAGGCCAATGACAATTTTATACTATGGAAAAATAGATAAGGAGCGAAGACATTTTCGGAAAGTATATTTTTGGCCTATTTTCAAGAATTATCCAAAACAAAACAGCCTTCTACTCTTTGGAGTGTATACTCCATGCTTAAATCTACAGTAAATATCAATAAAGATATTAAAATTGTCATCTACTCAAAATAAGTAGCTTATCTGAAGAGACTGTCTGCAGGACACATACCAAAGAAATCGAAAGTACCTATTTTCCGGACAAAATGTTGAAACTTTCTTGAATGATTAATTGACCATTTACATTCATGTATTTTTTTTAATTAAACGTATTCATTATTTACTTAAAAGTGTCTCTTGTTTATTTTCTCATGAAAATGATGAAAAGTAGAGTATATGACTCGAGAGCAAAAATATTTTTCCCTCAGGCGATGTACTTTGAATCCCTCGCTACGTTCAGGATTCTATTTTAGAATCCCTCGCTATGCTCAGGATTCTATTCTAGAATCCTTCGCTTCGCTCTGGATTCAAAATAGCGCCCTCGCCGTAAAAATATTATTTTGCTCCCTTGTCATACAATCTACTATTTTATTTTGAAAAGATTTGCCGTGGCAAAAAATGATATTTAAATAAAAATGGTCTTCAGTTGGAATCATCACGTTGCCAAGATATTGTCTACAGTTTGAAAATTTTTATCACAGTATAGGACAATTTCAGACATGAATCGTAACTTGCAAAAAAAGGCAATATAGAAAAATCAACTCCATTTCAGAGTTTGTTTCTACATTTGAAAGCACACAAGATAATGAAGAAGTCTACATTTTTCGTTTTTTACTGGGGACAAACTGCATTCGTGCACAAATAGGAGGTGTATAAATGCCTGTCCAAAAAACCCCACTGCGAATGATTTTGTTGTTATTAACCTATACATTGCTTTTCAAATGTTTAAATTACACCGTCACATGTTGAGATATAAACAGTTTTACTACGAGTAAGTACAAGCAAAAATGAACCATATCGTAATGTACATACCGTTAGCAGGCAGCGGCGTGGGCAGCGTAGACAGCTGCATACCGGACACCAGCTGCAGCACCTTCTGCCAGTGCCGGTGGTGACGTAGCTCGGCCGCGGCGGGCGCTGGGCCCGCGCCTTCCGCTGCGGGGGGCGCGGCAGCTGTTAGACAGATGCCATGCGGTGCTATAACAAGTGCTTGCGAGAAAACTATTCAACGCTAAGGCAACACCCTTGTGTCACTACTAAAACGGCCCGAGAATATTGTTGAATATGTGTCTTGCGTAACAAAAATACGCTTACTTAGTCTCTCCTCTTGTACTCTAAAATAAAAGCAGTCACACGGGCAGATATTTGAGAAAGCCGGACAAGTGCGATTCCGCAAAAAATCCGTAACGCAGTAGGGGAGCACCCTATTATTTATTTTTGTTTTCATAGCGGCAACAGAAATACAGCTCGCTGACAGACAGATGGACGGACAGCGGAGGCTTAGTAAAATACAAGCACATCATTTAATTTTATTTATTTATTTATATGTGTACTGGTGGTGGCCCAGTGGTGTCGGCCCCGACTTACGAACAGTGAGTAGTGGGTTCGAACCCAGGCAGGCGCATTACTTTGTGTGATTTATTTCATCACCACTGCTCTCAAAACTGTGAAGGAAAACATCGTGAGGAAACCGGTATGTCTTAGAACCAGAAAATTCGAAGACATGCGACATCTACCAACCCGCACTGGGCCCGCGTGGTGGATTATAGCCCATCCCTCTCCTAGAGAGGAGGCCTGAGTCCCTGCAGTGGGAACATTATAGGCTAATGATGATGATTTATTTGTATAGATGATGATAATACTTACGTTCCCTCCGATCACGTCTCGCATTCGTATAATTGGGATGCAGTGAGCTGAACACCCTTTTACTGGACTTGAACTGCTGCGTGAAGAACTCCTCAAGCTTCAGCTGCATCTTTAGCAGGTCTGGCGTGGTACTGCGGGACATCAGGATCTGAAGCTGGTGCCAGCTTAGAGTTCCATGGGTCAGGATTATGGCTGGCCTGGGGGGAGATATATGAGGTTAGAAAGAGTGGGGTGTTTAGTGCTTACTGCATAATATAGTAAGGCCCTATTTTATTGTTTTTCGTCTATAGTTTTAGGGTGCAACCAGACTACCGTCGGCACTTTTTATTGTACGGGTAATGAAGAAACAATACACTGTAGGTGCAATAACAAAAAAAAAAAAAAAAACATTAAACAAAATATATAAAGATTTGAAATGACCCGAATACGTCAATCGTAAAAATCTTTAAGGATGAAACGCATTAGGTAATCGTAGTGCTGACTTGGAAGCAGGCGGGGTTCATTTTAATATTAAATTATGAAATGAAAATGGAACGTATCCCGCCTGCTTCCAAGTTTTGTTTAAATTAAAATGTGCTTGTTTTTTGATTTTCGGTTTTTTCAGTCGGGTTTTTTAGTTTTTTATTTCCATCTTTTTAGTTATTGTGCGTTTGTTCTTTCGTTGGTCGCGTAATATTTTTCACTTTGAATTTCTTTTCAAACATGTAAGTGTTATACATGTTTGTAATTTCCTTTTAAGACCCTTAATTTTGATACCCTAGTCGAAAGTATTGGAAAAAAAATATTTTTTGTACCCCGCGATATGGCCCTCAAAATCTAATATTAATGTAGCCGGTGACACTCGCACTATCAAGACAAATCTAACGACGTGTATTTTATTCAAATCCGTTTATACGCTTAGGAGTTATGGGGAACAAAGAAACGGACATACATACAGGTCAAACACATAACCCTCCTTTCGGGCTTAAATAAGCAGGCTGATAGTTTGGACCAAAGTTAGAAATGGTTTTACAATCAATGGTTCAATGGTTTTTTGTTTGTATTGGTCTGTATGGGCATCCCTCTCACAAAAGAACCCTGTGAACCATGTAGGCCGACCCCCGGCAGTCTGGCGGCACCATTGCGGCGATAGGTCAGCGCCGCCGTCCCCAGCCCACAACCCACAACGACATTATTCCGGGCCGAGTTTAAGATGACGTGACGGCGTGCGGTATACACATGGCCATAGTTAATGTATGTATTCTCGGTGTCGGTCCGGTGACGGCGGCGGTGGACCAAAGGCGATACGATTCGTTTCGAAATTTATTACTTTATTCATGGTTAGAGTCAAGCACTGAACGGAGCATGGGTAATAAAATAGGGCCTTATAGCTTACCCGTCTTCCGGTTCTTGATCTTCTTGGAAGCTAGTGAGAGATCGTGCGGGTTAGTCAAGCAGTTACAATGGTATATTTGTGCACTGTGCATACCCTATGATCTAGCATATTCGAAGACTATTCAGGAAGTTTGCTATTATATCCTTTTGATCATCTAAATACCCACACTGTGTTCTAAGAATTTTATATAATCTTAGCATCTCGAAGTATAATTCTATTATTTAGCAACAATAAATATTTTTTAGTAATTTAGTTAGAGACAAGAATAAATATGAAGTTGTCTACTTTATGACACAACAGTGCTATAGTTGTGAGCAAAAGGAGCGCATCGGATGAAAAATAAATATAAAGGTGAAATCACATTTGCACGGATCAGTATTTCCCAGTACCATCTCATAAATGCGACATGTGTTTATTATCTGCTTTAATTTACATTGGACGAATGTTTACTTCAGTGCATTGTGATTTTAATGTTACAGAAAGAGTCAAGAAAATGCTGACCTCTGCGTGTAAATTCGATTTCTCGCGAAGCCATTTCAGACGCGCCCTTTCTGCTTTTTTGCAATTCAATTTTCAATATAGCATGTAGAGAGACATTAGCCTATCACAAAGACAACACAGCAGTATAAAGCAACACAAGTCACCCGCGTTACCTGGACGTGGGTCGATGTGGATGGTGTGCAGGATGTCTGTTCCTGGCCAGCCACTCGTCACGCAAGGCAGCCTGGAGTTTGGACACCCGCGCCATGAGGACAGGAGTGCCCATGTACTCCAGACGAAGTTCTAGGGCTGCCAGGCGGACGCCGCACACGTGGCCTGGGTTGCAGCCTGCTTCTTCTTCGATGTGGACTGGTGGAAGGAATTGCTGGTTATGTTTTGTATGGACCTATGTGATTTTCACTTATTACAATATGGAAAGATGTTTTTTTTTTCGTAAATTAGTTGTAAAAAGATGTATATACAGGGTGGCCGGAACATTGACGTCCAAAAATAAAATTTCGGTCCCTCGTATCGTGGGGTATTCGAATCACCCCCATGTATGTTCCGCGACTTTTCATAGTTTTCGAGTTATGAATTTTTTTCTGAATGTTTGAAAATTTTCGACCTAACCAACCTAAAAAAATTCTAAAAAAAAAGTAGAGGGTTTTATCGAGTTTCTTTTTTTGCAACTGAATTTTCATAAGTAGTACTTTTATGCATAAAATAATCAGCTTCGTAACTGTGATGAAAGTTATGAAAATGTTGATCCAAAGTGAAAAATTTACGTTCGGTAAATTAAATTAAATTAAAAATCTTAACAGGTGACTTCATAATTCCTAAGTAGGCTTCAAGAATGCGCCAGAGCTTATCTTAATAGAGCTACTTTGTTTAAAATCGGCCTTCAAAGACAGCGAGGTGGAAAAATTCTTAAAATTACCCATCTGAGTAATTATTTTTTTTTTGGCTATTTTCTCGTTCCTAAGGTTAATTAATGATAAGTGGTGCGGCGAGTATCGCCCCTTAATTTCAAGTTGGTTGGTGCGCAGTACGTAGCACGGGGTGTGTATGTGCCTGGCTATAGGCATGTATTGATATAGCGTATGGGACCGCCATTTTTGGAAGAATCAGTGGCCATGATGGACTAGATGTCATTGTGCTCTCGCGCCGTACGCACACGTCTCACCGCGTGTCTTAAATCTTAAGACATCATCCACCCGCAAACCTTATAATCCTGAGTATCATCCCGTAAGCATTAGGGATTTACCGAGATTTAATAATAACCCCATTTTACCGCGTCTGTGTAATTTGTGATCAAGCAAACGAAGGTGATCAGCACGCAAGACCAGGCAGAGAGACAGGTGGTACCACCTGCGAAGATCTTCGAGACTGAAGAAGGAAGAAGCAGGTACCGCTTTTCTTTACATGCTAGAGTTAGGCCACCATACGCCGTCTGCTGCCGCCACTCCCAACTTGAAATTATACAGACAAATATAGGCATTTGAATCAGCACGCAATCCAGGTGTTAGATTGTAACAAGTCCTCAAACCGCAGAGATACACGGCTATTTACACGCCTGTCCCTCCATAAGTTGGTCCTTTCGAGCCTGGATAGGCACCAGTTAATTTAAGTACAAATAAGTACAAGTCATTACGTTAGGTACCTACATAACTTCATTAGTGCCTCAAAATGGCTACCCGCAAGCAAGAAGTTAAATTAGCTCAGCTTACCGCTAAAAAGCAAATGATTTTTGAGCGAGTTAATCGCTTGTATAATGCTTCTAGAAGCATCTCGAACTTTGATTCGCGCTCAAATGAGTCTTTCCTAGCGCAGTCAGAAACAATTAGTGAACAATACAGCAAATTTGAAGAAATAATTGAACAGATCAATGACTTGCAGTTTGAGATTGACGAAACCGCTCCGGATTATTCAAGTCTAAATTCAATTGAAGACTTATATTCTCATATTAAATATAAACGTAATCTCATACTTTCGAGCAGCAAAACATCAGAGCCGAAAGGAGGTAGTCGCATAAAATTACCACCCATAGAATTACCATCATTTGACGGTAAAACAGAAAATTGGCCAATATTTTATGAAATGTTCCGCAGCAATGTTCATTTAAATCCTGATCTTAATGACTCGCAGCGTGTGCAGTACTTGGTCAGTAAATTGACTAATGATGCCTTAAAATTAACCGCAGGCATTGTTCCCACAGCTGAAACATACAGCGTTATGTGGAACAGTCTCGTTAAAAGGTATCAGGATAAGCGTGGTCTAGGGATTCATTATCTCAATAATATACTGGACATTAAAGGATGCGCCGGCAATGCTGCTAGTCTCAATACATTTGTGGAACGATATTCGGCGTCAGTCGCTGCCTTGAAGCAGTTAGACATTCCAGACTTGCTAGATTTCGTGTTATTACACTGTGGCTTAAGAAAGGTTGACGCGCAAACTGTTCAACAGTTTGAAAGCCGTGTGAGTGGGGAAAAATTACCTTCATATACGGAGTTTGTAGCATTTATGCAAGACTATGTTAAGGTACTCCAGCGCACATACGCTAACAGTTCACAGGCGGAACCGCGCGCCAAGTCTAGTTTAGCGCATAGTCGTACAAAGTCATTTGTTTCGCGTAACGAACCGGTTTCAAATGGCAAATGTGTGCTGTGCGATAGTGACGGCGTTGAACATCGGCTGTTTGATTGTCCGCGATTTAAAAATATTAGTACACCGCAAGCTCGTTTCGAATTTATTAAAAATAAACGTGGCTGTATAAATTGTTTAAGTTTATCTCATTCTTTAGTTAAATGCAAATCACGAAGCGTTTGTAAAATTTGTAAAAGGACACACCATTCTCTGTTGCATTTCTCCGACGTAAAAAGTGAGTCATCGCTTGAGCAGCAGGTGCCTGCTACCAATAGTTCCGTATCACTCACAACTGCGGCCAAGACTTGTTTACCGAATGAGTCAACTATTTTGTTAGCGACCGCGCAATTATATGCATATTATAGGGTCAGCAGAGATAAGGTGGTTATCAGATGCTTGTTGGATAACGGATCGCAAAATAATTTAATTACTGCGGACTGTTGTAAACGTTTGAACTTACCCATAATTAAATTACGCAATTCATCTTTACAGGGTGTTGGTATGACATCAAAACCTATACACGGCTTTGTTCATCTCAACATAGAATCTCGGATCAATTCTCACACTAAGTATTATATAAAAGCGTTAGTCGTCGATTGCATTACAGATAAACTTCCCGCTAGATTTATTAGATTAAATGACGATAATAACATGTCATATTTAAATAACTTACCGCTAGCCGACCCGACCTGGAATGTACCAGGCGGAATCGACATTGTGCTTGGAGCACAGCTGTTTCCTTTTATTTACCTAGGAGATAGGGTTGAATCAGGCACCCGCGCACCCCCAGCTATATTGACTAGTTTCGGTTATGTACTGATGGGTGATATTGATTGTTACAATAGTGATTTATCATTATCAAACATTACATCTTCGTTTACCGCGCTTTCCGAAATTGAACTCGAGTCAAATTTGCAGAAGTTTTTTGAGTTAGAGGAAATTCCAGCTCAACGTTTTATTAGTCCGGACGAATTAGAGTGTGAAAATAATTTTAATTCTTCAGTCTTATTTAAAGAAGGCAGATACTTTGTCGATTTGCCTTTCGCGCGCACCCCTTCCGAGTTAGGCAGCTCACGCGGTGTCGCTCACCGGCGGCTACTTGCGCTCGAGCGTAAATTCACGTTAGTGCCGACCCTACGCGAAAATTATAATAGAACTATCGCGGATTATATAACTCAGGGGTATTTGTCTGAGGTACCCGAATCTGAATTGACAGAAGAGGGTTACTACATACCGCATCACGCCGTCATTAGACCGGACAAAGACAGCATTCGAGTGGTTTTGGACGCTAGTGCCAAAACGCACTCGGGGTTGTCACTGAATGACATTCTGCATGTCGGACCTAATTTACAAGCCGACTTGTTTTTGTTATTAATTGATTTTCGTACGCTCCCTGTTGCGATGACAGCTGATATAAAACAAATGTTTTTACGTATCGGTGTAAATGAACACCACCGCAAATATTTACGAATCTTATATCGTTTCAACAAAAATGAGCCTATTCGCACCTTTCATTTTAACCGCGTTCCCTTTGGACTAAAGCCTAGTCCTTATTTAGCGATGCGCACACTGCGTAACTTGGCGTGTGAGCATAGCGACCGCTTTCCTGAGGCTTCTAAATTGGTGGAAACTCAGTTTTATATGGATGACTATGTCCATTCTGTTTCTGATGAACAGATTGCTATGAGTATATCCCGCGATTTAATTGACTTAATGAAGGTAGGTTCCTTTGACTTAGTCAAATGGGCTACTAATTCACCCGCTTTATTGGAGATTCTCCCAGAGTCTCACCGCTTACCAGTAAATTTTTCTGGCATGGATAATGATGTCCATAATTTCAAAATTCTTGGACTAACCTGGGAACCCGCTGATGATTATTTTTCTTTGACAACAGTTGCCGTGGATAGTAAATGCACGAAGCGCGCGATTCTATCGCTAGTTGCCCGCTTGTTCGACGTACTTGGTCTTGTAGCACCCGTTGTGCTGTACGCAAAAATATTAATTAAGGAACTTTGGTTAGCTAAAATAGGTTGGGATGAAGTTCCTCCGGACTCCATCACTAATCGGTTTTCGACTTTTGCACGCGATTTCCCTTCGCTCTCTTCTCTAAAGGTTCCTCGCCACATTGGCGTCTTTAGAGAAGCTGTAGTGAATATCGTAGCCTTTTGCGACGCCAGCTTTAGTGGGTATGGCTGTTGTATTTATTTACACATTACCAATCCTACAGGCAATATCACCGTCCGGCTTTCATGTGCAAAGTCCAAAGTTTCCCCCGCTAAAATAACAACGCTAGCTCGATTAGAACTTGTCGCCGCTTTACTTCTGTCTAAACTTGTTCGCGTGGTCAAAAACAAACTTTCCGCTCGTGTACCTATTGCAGGTGTCTACGCTTTCTCGGACTCCACCATAGCTCTCTCGTGGATCCACTCATCTCCGCATAGATGGTCTATCTTTGTCAGCAATCGCATTGCTAAAATACAGGAAAACATACCTGCCGCTTGTTTCAGTCACGTGTCAGGGAAAGAAAATCCTAGCGATTGTCTGTCTCGCGGCATGCTACCATCTGATTTAATAGAACACTCGTTGTGGTGGAACGGCCCTACATGGCTCCATCATCCCATTAGCGAGTGGCCTTTAAAATTCTCTCCGACTCAATGTGAAACATTGCCGGAGTTTAAATCAAAGATTTTTCTTGTAGAAACATCCAATACTGAACCGCGTATTTTAGACACTATAGCTGACCGTGTTTGCTCATGGAATAAATTGTTATGTGTATTTATGTACATTCTTAAATTTACGAGCAGACTACATAGTCATAGTTCTGTCGAAAACATTAAAACCGCCGAAAACTTCATTATTCGAATAGTTCAAAGTGTTCATTTTTCTAATGATTTAAATTTAATTAAAGCAGGCGAACTTCCTTCTAAGAAGTTGCGCTGTTTGTCTGTGTTCGTTGATAGCTTCGGAATCTTACGTATTGGGGGCAGATTGTCTAAATCTGACTTACCGTATGAAGCCAAGCATCCCGCGCTTTTACCTAAACGCGACCGCGTAGTCGATCTAATTATTGATCACTATCACAATACATACTGCCATACGGGCCCCGGGTTATTGATATCCATTATAAGGCAGCGGTTTTGGATATTGGACGGCCGAACAGTCATACGTTCCCGCTGTCGAAAATGTAATACTTGTTTCCGTCTAAATCCTAAGCATCCAGTACCCAAAATGGCTGAACTTCCTGGATACCGCGTCCGCGATGCTAAGGCCTTTGTACACACTGGTGTAGACTTCGCCGGGCCGCTTGCTTACGTACCTATTCGACGTAGGGGTCAACGTTCGCAGAAACTTTATTTATGCTTGTTCGTATGCATGGTGACTAAAGCCATACATATCGAGCTTGTATCGGAACTCACATCTGAGGCTTTCCTATCCGCATTTAAGAGATTCATTTCCCGCCGCGGTCCAGTGTCTGTCATGTACTCAGACAATGGTACTAATTTCGTTGGCGCTAAGGCGCAACTAGATGATATTTACTCTTTCTTATTAAATTCGACTGTTCAAACGGGTATTAAAAATGAGCTTCTTAAATCACGCATCGACTGGAAAAGAATACCGCCGCGAGCTCCGCACTTCGGAGGTATTTGGGAATCGAACATTAAGAGTGTTAAAACTCACCTGTTTAGAGTCATAGGTAAACAGCTTCTCACTTACGAGGAGCTCTCGACCGTATTGGTGCAAATTGAGGGCCTTTTGAACTCTCGACCGCTTAGTGTTCTTTCATCAGACCCGCATCCGGAGGTACTCACGCCCGCGCATTTTTTAATGTCCAGTCCACTCACGTATTTGCCTTCTTCGGAATTGGCAGAAGAAAACATGAACCTGACAAACCGCAAAAGGCTTTTGGATCAGCTTGTGTTATCCTATTGGAACAAATGGCGAGTTGAGTACTTGCACACGTTGCAAGTTCGCCAGAAGTGGTGCACTCCCGATCGCCCTATAGAGATCGGTACTGTCGTTCTCTTGGGTCAAGATAACGTACCTCCATTGACCTGGCCATTAGGTATCATAGAGGAAGTTTTCCCGGGATCGGATGGTGTAATTCGAGTCGCTTCAGTAAAAACCGCGTCAGGTACATATAAACGTCCTGTCATTAAGTTGTATCCTTTGCCAACCCAATAAAGTAAAATTACTACGTAGTATAATTTAGTTTAGAGTTTATGGTAGGTATACGTTTTAATGGCACGCTATTATGTAATTATAATTTAGATTAATTCCACTCATCTTAGTCAAATCAAACCGCAATTTAATTCTCTGGAGTCAGATAATAATTGATCCCGATCCTTATCATTCTGATGGTGTTCCAGACTGCCACTTAGATTTCTTTTAATGCTTTCCAACAACCGAATACTTACATGTCACCCCGCCCCTTAAACCGCACCCGCGCCGCATAGATTAGCTGCATTGAAAGCTCTGGACCTTTCAAGGCGGGGAGTATGGTGCGGCGAGTATCGCCCCTTAATTTCAAGTTGGTTGGTGCGCAGTACGTAGCACGGGGTGTGTATGTGCCTGGCTATAGGCATGTATTGATATAGCGTATGGGACCGCCATTTTTGGAAGAATCAGTGGCCATGATGGACTAGATGTCATTGTGCTCTCGCGCCGTACGCACACGTCTCACCGCGTGTCTTAAATCTTAAGACATCATCCACCCGCAAACCTTATAATCCTGAGTATCATCCCGTAAGCATTAGGGATTTACCGAGATTTAATAATAACCCCATTTTACCGCGTCTGTGTAATTTGTGATCAAGCAAACGAAGGTGATCAGCACGCAAGACCAGGCAGAGAGACAGGTGGTACCACCTGCGAAGATCTTCGAGACTGAAGAAGGAAGAAGCAGGTACCGCTTTTCTTTACATGCTAGAGTTAGGCCACCATACGCCGTCTGCTGCCGCCACTCCCAACTTGAAATTATACAGACAAATATAGGCATTTGAATCAGCACGCAATCCAGGTGTTAGATTGTAACAAGTCCTCAAACCGCAGAGATACACGGCTATTTACACGCCTGTCCCTCCAATAAGAATACTGAAAACTAACCAACAAATAGTTTCAGAGTTGGGTAAGAAAAGTTTTACGTAAAAAGTGGTTTTGAATAAAACACAGATGATAATGTGAAAAAAGTACTTAATTTATTTTTAACATTTACAAAAGGTTTTCAAAGTGGCCACCACCAGCAGCAATACACATTCTACACCTACGTAAGAAATTGTCTGGCAATCGTCTAAAAGCGTCTCTGTTCTCTCTCACAACACGTTCAGCTTCTGCAATCAACTGCCTCAGCTCTTGTTCACTTGAACAGTCTCGGGCGTATGCTATTTCCTTGTAATAGCCCCAAATAAAGAAATCGATGGGGTTGAGATCAGGTGAGCGTGGAGGCCACCTAATTGGTCCGCTGCGTCCGATCCATCTGTTGGGGTATGTTTCATCTAAGTAATTTCGGACCTGGGTTGCATAGTGACACGGGGCGCCGTCATTTTGCAACACCATGGTTCGTCTGAGTTCGAGATTCACATCTGCCAGCAACAATGGAAGTTCATTTTCCAAAAAGTTTTTGTATGTTTCTCCATCAAGTCTGGACGGCAGTTCAAACGGACCAATTAGTTCGCCATTGAGGATACCAGACCACAAGTTAACGCTGAAGCGATGTTGAAATGTCGAAGCTCTCACTTCGAGTGGATTTTCATTCGCCCACGTGTGGTAATTATGAATATTGAATATTCCGGATCGCTCAAATCGTGACTCATCTGACCATAAAACTTTATTGAAAAATCCAGGATCCTCTTGCTCTTTTCGTAACATGGTTTGGCAAAAATCAACGCGCAATTGGTGATCTGTAGGCAGTAAAGCTTGGACTCGTCGGATGTGGAACGCGTGGTATTCTTCATCGTGAAGAATGTCTTGGATAGAAGTCCTTGGGATGTTCAGAGCACGAGCCATACTACTCGTACTCGTAGACGGATTTCGCTGAACTTCTTCCAGCACCATTTCTCTGCGATCCGGGTTAGCTCTAGGGATTCCTTCATGACTGCCGCGTCGACCAGGAATGCGGCCTGCCATCAAAGTGTTGTGCGTGTTAATAAAAACACGATGGTCGGGATATCGCTCAGGTTGCGGCCCACCACGACGTTGAAGTTGTTCGCGATACAGTCGCGCTGCTTCATGGCCGTTTCCTTGTGCAACTCCATAAAAATAATGCATTTCTGCATATTCACTTAACGTGTAACTCATTTTTTACACTTCCACGTAAAAAAAGTCCAAATCAGAATGCAAAACACAGTCCAATAAACGAGCAAAGTAGTCAAACAAGTAGGCAGCGGAGTCCGTGGGCAAAGCGAGTGTGGTAAAGACAAAATGGCGACACGCGTATAGCAGTAAACACAATGTGAGTACGACTGAGGTACTTGTTTCGCGTTGGCTTGTTGCGCGCCTTGCGTGAGAGAGATAGCAATAATTCGGTCTCTTTTCCTCTCGGTCCATTGTTATTGCAGGTAAAAGAGTTGCACCCTCGTTTACAACCCATAGTCCACGAGAACGGATCGCGCAAAATTCATTAAACTAACATTAAATAATTTAAAAAAATCTCCGTGTTTAAATCTTAGCTTTCCTGCAGTCATTTTTGGTTAGCAAATTTAAATAACCTTATGAGCGAGAAAATGGAAAAAAAAAATTATTAATCAGATAGCTAATTTTAAGAATTTTCCACCTCGCAGTCTTTGAAGGCCGATTAAGGCCAAAGTTAGCCCCATTAAGTCCTACGTTTTTTAATGATTATGAAAGCTGAGAGTCTGGCGCATTCTTGAAGCCTACTTGAGAACCATGAAGTCACCTGTTTAGATTTTTAATTTGAAGTTGAAAATTTAAGTCATAATTTACCGAACGTAAATTTTTCACTTTAGATCAACATTTTCATAACTTTCATCACAGTTACGAAGCTGATTATTTTATGCATAAAAGTACTACATAAGAAAATTCAGTTGCAAAAAAAGAAACTCGATAAAACCCTCTACTTTTTTTTTTAGAATTTTTTTAGGTTGGTCAGGTCGAAAATTTTCAAACATTCAGAAAAAAATTCATAACTCGAAAACTATGAAAAGTCGCGGAACATACATGGGGGTGATTCGAATACCCCACGATACGAGGGACCGAAATTTTATTTTTGGACGTCAATGTTCCGGCCACCCTGTATATACATACATATATATATTTTGTACACGTTGAAAAGAATTTATGTTTTAAAACGAGATGTGGTCGGTGTTTATTATCCAACTACCCTTGGAAGAAACATACGAAACAATGCAAAGACAAAAGACAAGATAAGACTTAAGTTCAAACAAATAATCAAGTGAGGACTAGTGCTAGCTGTCACGGTGATGTTCAAAAAGTCCTGCAGGGCTATTGCGTATCTCTGTTGACAGATTTATTGATTATCACTTTGGCTCTGTGTGCTTTGATTAACTGTCAAATGGTTCCATTTTGTACTAAACCATAGTCAATTTGACACTTAATCCATGGACAATATGATAGCCACTGTCGTTTAATAGCCCAGCTGGTCCATAGACTTAATGACTTTTTAGTTAGCTCAAGATTTTGAAGCTACGTGATATCGCAATCACTTTCTGGAGTAAAATAACCCATAATAACCAGGTTCGGCGGAGCTCAGATACATACCGTAGGTGTCAATAGAGGAGAGCGAGATGGCGCCGCCGACGATGCCGCCGCGTGCGTCCAGCTCGGAGCTGGCCAGCGCCACGCCCACCAGCATGTTGCGGTGTCCCGTGCTGCCGATGCTCAGGCGACCCGTGCAGTTGAAGTCGCGGGACTGCCAACTGTGAATACAAACATTTACTTCAAAAACAATCACTAAGACGTCAAGTACAATTACATACCTTAGGGCTAAAACTAACTATAAAAAAAAGGTAGATTATGTAAGAATATTTAATTTTAAGTTCTGAAGCATACTGCGGTATTAACAGATAAGCCGCATGTATTTTGCGAACGCGTCCGTTTGGTAATCGTAGCACAGCTACGCCGTAGCGGGCGCGTTTGGTAATCGTAGCACAGCTACGTCGTGGCGGGCGCGTTTGGTAATCGTAGCACAGCTACGCCGTAGCGGGCGCGTTTGGTAATCGTAGCACAGCTACGCCGTAGCGGGCGCGTTTTGTAATCGTAGCACAGCTACGCCGTAGCGGGCGCGTTTGGTAATCGCGGCGCAACGCCCGTAGCGAGCTCTATGCTACGCACGAATATGTTGTTACCGCATTGTTCTGCGCGCTTACCTTCGATTGCGTCTTTGTGGCGTGCAACAGAACACTATACAATGTGTTGTTCTAGTAGTTGTTTGATGAATTACTACAAATATGAATACAAATACAATAACAAAATAGAAGAAGAGACCTTTATGATGTAACTTACTACATATTATATTATTATAAAGAGTTTTTGTTTTATTATGTCTTTCTTACCTGACATTGCCCATAACGTTGCCCATGTTCATATGCACGTTGAGTTTGGTGAAGTTGACAGCGAACAGCACCAGCGTCTCCCACGCCGCGCCCATCGCTGGCGACGACGACTTGCTACTATCTGTATAAAAGAGCAAGAATCATGGCACTTGTTTATTGTAAAACATTATACGAGCTGAAGAAACTAAATAAATGAAAGCGCTTTGTTGAATTGACAAGCTTAGGCGCTAAGACGAGAGTACGTAATACAAATGCTCGAAAACGAGCATTGATCCAAAGGATTAGAGCCAGAATAGGGGATATGCATAAATTTTCTTTTTTTAATTCGATAAGTACGGAAAGTAAAGTACCTACTATAAAAATAATGACAAAGGTGAAAACAAGACCAAAATCGGCCAAACAACACAAAAGTTATAACCGATACAACTTTTATTTCCCTCTGTTTCAAGATTAAACGGAATTTGGTATGGATTTTGTACGTCGATGTGAACAATGACGTCATTAAACTTATCGGATCTCTCTATCTAATCAGCCGTTTCAAATGCATATAACTTAGTAATTTTTATAAATATTTAAAACATAATTTCTGAGGTTATTACGCTTTGTTTAGAGTAACAAAAATAACATGCATTTAGCTAATTATCGGAGAGTAGGTATATGTGCAGCTGCGCTTTACGGGTTTAAGTTTTACCTTTGGATTTCTGATGCTCTGGAACAGTCTTCGCTTTTTCTCTCTGTGGCAGTACGGGTGATACTGGAGCATTGCTGCTTGATGGCCTGACAAAATATATAATGATTACCTTAGCATAATTAGTCTGAAGAATAACAGAAAAACCAAAGAATAAAAACATAAAATAAACAATCTGTGTTCACAATTTAGTTTTGAGAAAAATAAACATGAAAACAAAATAAATTTGGAAAAATAAGTTTCTCATCATACAAATAATGGTTATTCTTAGCTACAATTTTCAAATATTTATAATCGTTGATATTTGTTAAAGTGAAAATATCATCAAGAATCAAGAGTGTATATTGGTCTCTTGTAGGTATTGTGTTCTTACCCATGATCTCTTGTGTCGTGTAAACTGAGGTCTCCCAAGAACATACGCCTCACGATAGTTCGTCTGTACCACGCTTTGGGGAAGGCGAGGATCTCGCCCAAACGTCGCATGTCGTACTTGAACCATGCTGAGCCAACATCCACGATCGCTGCAAGAGAATAGTCATTTTGGGAGGTGGTCAAATGAAAGGAAAATCATATGATTGTCCATAATATTACAAGATGGGCCAGAATCGTCACACAGTGGGTGCCTGAAGACGGTAGTCGTCATCGAGGGTGGACCGAGAAACGCTGGCGTGACGACTTAGACTCGTTCCTGATTGATTGGCCCGAGAAAGTCGAATAATTCGGAAAGGAATGGGGATGTCTCTGCCCAGCAGTGGGACGGAATATGATAAAGAAATAAAAAATATAATAATAATAAAGATTAATTGCCAGGAGTCTCGACCAACACCTGAGGAGGCTCTCGTTAGGCAGCTGGATCAAGGGCTTGATACAGAGAGCAGTACTCCTGGACACGGTTCGTATTGTTAGGTTTCTTTCTCTGGAGCCCTGACCGCCGGTAGCTTGGACCCTGTTCCCGATACCGGTGGGCTACCATTTTTTATATTTTTAAATGTTTTTTTTTTGTTTTTTGTAAAGAATATTTAAAAATGTAATAAGTTTGTAACAAAATAAATAAAGGGAATAAAGAAAAGAAAATAGAAGATGAAGTATAAGAAAAAGTTTTAAGCATTTTTTTTAAAGTTTATAAATCTAAAATAATTAATGAGGGATCATAAAAACGACAGCACGCACCTACGCACGTATGCAAACACAACAAAATAAGTGTCTCACCTTGAGTGAAAGGTTTGTGAAAATGTTACACACGGTCGGTATAGCGAGGCGAAACAGTTCACCAACATATGTATCCGTTACAAATTGCGTAAAAACATAAAACTACACTTACTTGAGAACCTAACAGTAGCCTTCGACTGATCCTGGTCCGTCTGGAAGTCCAACTTCCTCGACCTCGACAGGTGGAACTTGACAAACTCCACGTTGATGCTGAGCGAGTCTTTCCTCTCGGTGTCAGACAGCGGGGACCACTGCGCCTCCTTGAGACTGGACTTCTTGCCGCCGTACGGGTGGAACATGTTCACTGAGAAGTCGGCCAGGCAGCCCGTCACACTCAGACCGCCCATCGCTACTGCTGGCTCTGCCATTTCTCTGTGGACGGGTTATATGTTTTAGTAAACGATTATTGAGATGATGAGGACAGTTGAAATGTAGGGCCTTTTTTTTGAGGGGGTTAGGAAATCATCAAATAACCCCTCCCGCTCTTGGGTAGAGCGAAGGGGAGTGTCAGACTTCAGAGGTATCTCTTACAACATCCCGCAGCCCCGACGGGCGTCGGCCTTTGCGGGCCCCTTCCATGTCGCTGACATCTCTTTGAGCCGCACGTGGAACACTCTGGCGCCGTGGACACGGCCTGTCGTCGTCATAAGACGGACGGACGGCGACCTAGCCCATTACTCACGGACCACAGGCTCGCATCTAGGGTGACCGGAAGCCGAATATAGGGACTTGAGGGATACATAACCATTAATCGTGAGGTTCTTCAGAAATAACAGATACGTAGTACTCGCAACCGGGGTGCTTGTTTGACCAGAAGTATGAACGACTCCACCTGCTCGATCTCGTCCACAGGCATATGTAAAGAAGTTTTAAGCAATCGGGATGTTTACAGACTTAAAAAAATATGATTCTAATTAGTCCGTTTTTTAGATTATCGAAAAATATTGGATACGTATTTTTTGTTTTATCAAATCAATAAAAATTGACGATGATAAAACGCGTCAAAGATTTGAGTGGGGGGTTGTGACGTCACTCACCGGTAAAGAATGTCATACAAAATTTGTATGTATTATTGTAAAATGACGTCACACGAGTTTTCAAAGCACTGTATCGTTTTCATTGTTTGTTTACGTGAAAAAAGAAAAAATATGTGTCCAATATTTTTTGGAAATCTATCTGACGGACTAATTAGATTATTTTTGTTAACTACCCTATTATTTTATTTGTGATATTTTGTCAGTTAGTTTGTGTAAAGTGTCGATTGTTTCACACACTTTTGTGTATGTATGTAGGTGTCTGGTAGTACTCACTCGTCGCTCGCCCGCTTGGAGCTGAACACGATCTGCAGGGACGGCAGCTGCAGCAGACACTCGACGCGCGAGGCAGGCAGGCAGCTGAACCGGAAGGTGCTGGGCTGCATGTGGAAGTGCACTATCACGTCTACCGGGAACGAGGCGTACACGTACTGCCCGTACGAGGCGCCTTCTACGGAGCGGGAGCGGGAACCGCTTTCCGCTTCTGTCGGGGGAATGTTTTATTTCAATTCATACGATTCTAATAAGTGTATCTCAATGAAGATTGTTGTTTTGGGGTTGAAAGTTTCCGTGTAGCAGAAGCTGTCATATCTAGAAATAAGAACAGACGACCGTCTGTCTGTTCGTTCTGGCTAATCTCCGAAACGGCTGAAACGATTTTGACGGGACTTTTACTGACCGATAGCAGATGTTATTTGTAGTAACTTAAGCTACTTTTATTTTTGTTTAAGAATTAGAGTTCCGTACTATAAAATCCGATTAAAAACGGTATTTTTTTTAATAATTACAAGCGAACGAAGATCGCAGCAACAGTTAGATATTTTAATAAACTCACCCGGTGTTGGTGTAGAAAACGATGCTTTCGTGGGTATAGGCTCCAGCGTCTGCTCCAGGAACTCCAGTATGTGCGGGGAGATGATGGTCTCCTCCGGTATGCTCTGCAACGTGATCCACGCGAACAACGCCGCCTTCTTGATGCCTACCTTACGTGTGCCTACGTTCAGGGGGGGTAAGGGGGGAACTGTCTGTGGAGAGTTGGCCTCTTCGGGGAGGGTTTTGGATTCGTAGTGTACCTGTTGGAGAAATTATGGCGTTAGAATGGATATCTGTGAAGTAGGTTCCAGGTCAAAGGCCTGTGATGTTTTAGTACAAGATTGTTTTTGTAAAATCAATGACTTTTCTTAGAATTTTCTTTATACAATAGATAGCTTCGTTGTACACGGTAGAAATGGTAGGTAGACTTTATTATCGATTTCTTTTTAAGTTAATTTCCAGTCGTACTTTTATAAACTTACACGTAGAGGATATCTTCCGTGATTATCAATTTTGCGGAGCTCCCGGTCCAGCTAAGTATAGTGTTTTATATGCCCTTTGCATATAGGTAACGGTGGCAATTTAGCCCAATGTATGTTAACTTTTCAAAATAAATGTGATTCAATTTTCGTTCCTCGAACAATTACCCTTTTTTTTTTGGAGTGTGGGTAGTCATCAAATACCCCTCCCGCTCTTGGGCAGAGCGAAAGGGAATGTCAGACTTCTACTAACTAAAAACCACCCATGTTTCTTCTTAGCCCTTTATGTCGAGGCCGCGGTATCTCTTGCGAACCCGCAGCACCGACGGGCATCGGCCCTTGCAGGCCCCTTCCATGTTGGTGATATCTTTTTGAGGTGCGAACAAATACCCCTTTTTTTTTTTGTTCATTAATGAAATGAATCAGTATGAAAATAGCATCCCTTACCTTGAGATCCAACCCGGGTACTCTGAAGACAGTGAGGTCCAACACAGGCTGGTGCCGTGCATGCGGCGCTTTCCGTCTCGCAGCAGTGGGTGAGCTACTGCCACCCGTCGCTCCCTCCGCCAGACCTCCTGACGCAGACCGACCTACTCGCATACGGCCGCTAGGGACACAAGTATATAATTGGTATAGAGATTTTATTTCAGCAATATGAACATCGCCCCTAGCATTGTCATTAACATTGAAAATGATATATGTACCATGTTTTCTGTTTGTTCCAAGTCAGCGATATTTCGGCGCTGTTCTTGTTGTGGACTGTACTTGATCAGTCTTAGACTAAACAAATGCATCCCTTCTAAGGTTGGGAGAGGAAAATGATATTTACGAGAACTAAATAATATCGCCGGTAACTAAAAAGCTGTGTGGTAATCGATTTCTTGGAATTTTCCCTGATTTAAAATGTCGTGAGCAAAGTTTTGAGTATGCGCTGCGGGTAGTTCGAAAGAGATACCGCGGCCTCGACTAAGGCTAAGAAGGAACATGGGTGGTTTATAGTCAGTAGAAGTCTGACACTCCCTACCGGCGGGAGCAGTCATTTGATGATTTCACACCCAACAAAAAAAAAAGACTTTTTAAACGATGGATGCACTATGTGAAAGATGATATGTCCCTTTACACCCGACGGTACACGATAGTGCGGGTAACTTTAAAAAAATCTCAAGGCCGCGCGGATTCATTTTTGTGAGCGCAACCGACGTCGATCGATCGTGAGAGATGTGTACTCACGCGTAGTAGCGCCCGAGTCGTGTAGTGGGTTGTTAGTTTGTCTCAATCGTAGGTATAAGATGGCTGCGTTTTTTGATCCGACCGGCGGCACGTGTAAGTATTGTGTTTTATTGTTTATTGTTATATTTTGAGTATTGTTTTTGTTTTATTTTACTATTTAAACATTAATCAAATGAAATGCAAACTATTTTTTCTATTTTGTTTCGTAAGTTAGAAAAAAAATGTACCTAAATCTCAAATAGCACGATCGTGGCCCCTCGGTTGTAACCCTATAAATTGATTTTAATGTAGTTTTTTTGTTTATTGCTTAAAAGCTGGTATTGGCTAAGTAGTTGTTTGTTTTTTTTTATTTTAGTGCTTCCTGTATCTGATGATCGTATCTTGGAACTCCTTGGCGATGGAACCGAGTCAGAGATTGAAGAATTTAACGAGGAAGAAGAGTTTGATACCGAGTCGCGTGTACTCGCTGACCTTGTAGGCGAGGATGACAATTCTGAAGGGTCAGGCGATGAAATGGAACGTGAACCTCTAACTCAGGTAATGACCCCAAGTAGGGGACACTCTCGTAGTACTACCTCACGGCAAATTCGAAGCAGAGGGCGATCTCGTGGTACTAGTTCGCAACGAATGCAATCACGCAGAGGACGTTCTCGTACTACGGCGACGCGGCGAAATCTGCAGCAACGTGGTCATGGAGACACCTGGAAGAATATTCCTTTTACCGATAAGCCACATGAATATACTGCGACTGTACCAAAAAACCCAGTTCGTACACCATCCGAATATCTTCATGATTATTTTAATGAAGGTTTCTACGAAGAGACTGCTCGGTGTACAAACTTATATTACATGCGTAAGACTGGCGAACAACTAAAAACTACAAAAGCGGAAATAGCTAAAGTGTTTGGTGTGCATATTCTCATGGGATGCCTTCCATACCCACGAATGCCGATGTACTGGCGAGCTAATATGAGGATTGGACTCATTGCCGACAAGATAGTTCGAGACCGATTTATTACTTTACGCAATGCTCTTCATGTAGTTGATCACGACCAGCCAACTGAAACTGAGACTAGCAATCCACTTTGGAAGGTGCAACCTATAATCAAACGGGTTCAGGATACCTGCAACAAACTGGAAAGAGTTCCATCTTTTTATTCCATAGATGAGCAGATGATACCTTTCAGTGGCCGATGTTCTTTACGCCAAGTGGTCAAAAATAAACCACGACCAGAAGGTTTGAAAAATTTTGTTCTTACTACTAGCGAAGGTCTGATGCTAGATTTTGAGATTTACAGAGGCGCTAATACAATGTTTGCTGATACATCTTTGGGTCTGGGACCTTCTGTTATACTCCATTTGACCAGAAGTGTCCCTCCAGGAAGTTGTGTGTATCATGATCGTTTTTTCACAACGGTTCCTTTAGTGGAAGAAATGAACCGGAAAAATATACACAGCACTGGCACAATCATGTTTAATCGTATCCCAGACCGAGCCGCTTGCAAATTCAAACAAGATTCAGCTATGGTTCGCGGCGAAACTCAGCATTACACCAGGGATTCGACTGTCATCGTCAAATGGAAGGACAACAAGTCCGTGATCATAGCATCTAACTGTACAGGATCTTCGTCTGGAACTACTGTCAAACGGTGGGATAAAAAACAGAGAGGCTACACTGATGTTCCGGCTCCTAAAATTATTCAACTGTATAATCAACACATGGGGGGCGTTGACATTCTCGACCAGCAAATGGAGTATTATCGTACCTTCATCAAAACAAAAAAATGGCCTTTGAAAGTCATTATCCACTTCTTGGATTTGGCGTTGGTTAATTCTTGGCGATTATACAAAAATGATTGCGTGGCAAATGATTACTCAAGGAAGGACACTCTGACACTACTGGACTTTCGTTTTAGTGTTGCTGATGCTTTAACCAATTTTCCAGAACTAGACCGCCGCGACGACGTAGACGTCGATTCTGAAAACGAGCCACCTCCTATCAATAGGCAATACAGGCCAATACGCCCATCACAGGGCAAACGATATGATGGCTATGATCACCTGGCTATGTTTGATGACATAAAGGCACCAAGGTCTTGCATGATGGAGGGATGCCATAGCCGATCTAAGATTAAATGCTCCAAGTGTTGTGTTTACCTGTGTCTTTCTCGAAACCAAAACTGTTTCCAATCTTATCACCTCAAACCTTAATATCTAGTTACGTTTTTTCAAATTATGTTAGTTTTAGCTATACTTTCTTTCTTCAATTCTTTTTCAATAACATGTGATCTCATTTTTGTTCCTAAAAGTTAAAAATAGTGTTGTTAATCTATTATTTTAAGTTAGTCAGAGGTTGACTTAGTTTATTTTGAGAAATTTATTGATTTTTGTTTGAAAATTACTTAAAAGAAGGTTTATTTTTTGTTAAATGTAACAGACTGATTAATGAAGAGGTTATTCAAAGAAATAATTAATGATTAGTACATAATTTGTTGTTTTTATTAAGAAAAAAAAAACGACAAGATAACACTCACTATTGTGAGACTTGTAGATTATACCTAAGTGTCACGATCGTGAGGGCACCTTTTCAGGACAACTGAAAATTCAGGATTTTTTTTTACATTTTTCCTAGCTTCCCTAGACTCTAAAAAATCCCCGCCATTAACTTTTTTTTTCAATATTTGCAACTTTTTTTTTTCGGGTGTAAAGGGCTAGAATGGAAGTGCCTGCTGATATGACGAATAATAGTGAGTAGAGTAGCTTGGAAGAAGCTACCGAAGACATGCTGCAATTCAATTCAATTCAACTCAAAACATTTATTTCAGACTTTTCGGTCCATAGAGTGTCACTAACACTCTATGGACCGAAAAGTCTAGTACATCAAGGTGACTTATAGCTATGTTAGTAATTCACAAAATACAATAATAGGGATGTTTACCGACTTTAAAAAATATGATTCTAATTAGTCTGTCTTTTAGATTATCGAAAAATATTCGATACATATTTTTTGTTTTATCAAATCAATAAAAATTGATGAAGATACAACGCGACAAAGATTTGAGTGGGGTGTTGTGACGTCACTCACCGGTAAAGAATATTATACTAATGTCTTAGAAAATGACGTCACACGAGTTTTCAAAGCACTGTATCGTCTTCATTATTTGTTTACGTGAAAAAAGAAAAAAATACGTGTCCAATATTTTGTGGAAATCTGTCTGACGGACTAATTTGATTTTTTTATGTTAAGAAAAGCGTCGACTCCAAATAAATTGAGATAAAGTCAGAAGAATGATAAAACAAAACTCACATCTTAATACTATCCTCCTCTTTGCTGGGCTCCTTGGTGTGCAGCACACACTTGCCGCTGTTGATGTACACCTTCACGTCCAGCTCGAAGTCTATGTTCGGCTCCGTGGTCTTGGACTTGCTCGTCTTGTTCTCCGAGCTGAGCCCTTCTGATAGTATGCCGCTGTTTAAGGAAAAATGAGACAGTTTAAATACTCTGTTGCAAACAAATAGTGAAGGGGTGTAAAGGAACATGGGTGGTTTTTAATCAGTAGAAGTCTGACACTCCCTTTCGCTCTGCCCAAGAGCGGGAGATAATTGATGATTTTCAAAAAAAAGGGGTGTAAGTTAGGGAAATAAATGGTAAATGGAGTCATTCCATAACTCACAATCTTCACTCTTACTCACTGCAACTTCGTGTCTCTTAAGAGTACTAAGAAGATGCCAGTTCAAAACAATTTTCAGAATGATGAACATTTTTCGTTCTCAAGAATGGGCAAAGCAATATTTAAATTGTACATTGATTGATGGTGTGTTTCACCGTTTTTAATAACTTAAACTTTAAAAACTTTCCGGAAATCTTTTTTTTCTGTGAAAAATAGTTGTAAATGTTTTTCAATCCTTACTATATCACTACATAGTATTAAACAAAGTCGCTTTCTCTGTCCCTATATCCCTATGTATAGCTCGTGTCAAATAACTGTGCCCCTCCGAAGTTGCCTACGAGTGGCTGCGCAGCAGTCAAAATTACGAACAAAACTGCAACTGCGCATGCGCGAGACATGTGGGCGGGCATTATGGCGGCGCGATTTTATGTCTCACTCACTCGTTTACTTTTGATGCATGCTTGCGTCTCGCTTACTCCGTACGATAGACTTTCGATGCCACAAGTGTTGCGTTATTGTACATGTTGTTATATTTTGTTATTGTTATTACTTAGTCGTTTTTGTTTTGTTATTTTGTTATTTCTTGTTTACATTGTTACTAATTTTGTGTGTTAGTTTTTTGGCTAAAATGCCTAAACGAATAAAAAACGAAATAAAAGATATATTTATTTTGTTAAAACACTTTTCTACGTAATTGCACCTACGCCATCTTTGCTAATGGCTAACTTCAGAGGGGCAAAGTTATTTGACGGGAACTGTTTGTTTAAATCTTTAAAACTACGCAACGGATTTTGATGCGGTTTTTTTTTAATAGATAGAGTGATTCAAGAAGAAGGTTTAAGTATCTTTTTTGCACCCGTGCGAAGCCGGGGCGGGTCACTAGTAATATTATAAATGCGAAAGTAACTCTGTCTGTCGTGCTTTTCACGCCAAAACTACTGACCCGATTTATTATGAAATTTATTACTTTTTACACACATTGTGTTATTTCTGTAAGTTCTTTGAAATAACATAACATTTTTGTGAATTTTTAACCAAATATCCGCATACCCATGATCATGTTTCCTCCTGAGCTCCACACCTTCAAGTTCGTCAGGCCAGTGGTCGGGGTGGGCAGGCAGAGAGCTCTGTCGCTGTACGGCCGCGGTTGCTAGCGGCCGGGCACTGCCCGCGCCCGCACGTGGCCCGCGCAGGGACGCTGAGCGGGACGGGCCTGAGCAAACGAGCATATTGGTTGAGTCATGTGATGATGTACGGGGAGGGGAGTCAGATATTGTTTCAAAAAGCGTTCTAAGAAATTGAAATTGGCTTTGGAAGGCTATGTTTCCATTCGCATACCCATAACCTTTCTTGAATTTTAGCTTAGCTATAAATGCATTATTGTTGTATGTTACATAAAGTTTTGATTGGTTCTTGATAGAAGAATTTCAAATCAAAATATTCCAAGGTCATACGATCGAGAGGAGAAATTGGTTCAATTTTAAAAGAAAAACTTTTATTTTAAAACATAACCCAAGTTAGAAATATGTTTATACTATTCTAAAATAGATACGAAGTCACACAAAATATATACAACATCAACAGAAAATTAAATTAAAAATCATAATAGGTACAATAAAATTAATTAACAATTCGCAGTAATATCTAATTCATATTCCTACGTATTAAAGTAATCACTTATCGCACCTTTAGAAAGAAAACGACACAATTCAAAAAAATATAAAATTGAGTCCAAACGAAATTCTGAATCTAACAATAGTTCAAACAAAGCCATATTCGAGCGGGAACAGGACAAAGCCGTTATATCGGTCTCTTTCTTACGTGGCGATATGCGGGTCAGAGTCGGGGGGAAAACGACGAAGTTAGTGTTGTGTTCACATAGCTAAGGGATGGCCGTCACGCAGTCAGCCGGGTAGTGACCAAAAGCACAATACGTCGTTATCATTCCAAAACACTTTGCTATTTATTAGGATAAAACAGTCAAACAGACCTAAGTCGGAAAACGTAAAAAAATACATAGTGTTTTAAAAACAAAAAAGGCGTAACACATAAAATAAAAGAAATTCTTAAATGTGAATTTCTTTTCGGTCAAAAAAAGACGCAACTCCTAAACAGTCAAATTTATATAATTTTTCTCGGTCCAAAAATGACTGATAAAATTTGAAAATCTTTTTTTCAAAATAATTCCTTTTATTAAGTTCGTTTTTTTTATGACACAATGAAAGCTGAAAGACTTATTTATAATTTGGGGTACAAACATAGTCACTGAAGTAAAAAATCACGAAGTAATAGACGAAAGATTGCGGAGGTGTCAGAATTTTAAAACTTGTTTTGCTATTTCCCAAAAACTACTTTTTTGAGATACGTCGTTTTCATCCTAAAGGTGCGTTATGTGCGACCAATCTATATTATACATAACACATACCAGTAAGCGGCTCACTCTCCATGGAGCTCCAGCTGCCACCTTCAATGATGTCAGCGAGTCTGTTGTCCTCATCCCCCAGCAGTAGAGTCTCCCCGGAGTCCCCGACACCGGGCGACATCGCCAGGTTAGGCTCTACGAGACTGTAACGTGGGTATGTAGTTAGTTTAATACGGTTTGACTGCACGATTGGCGCAGTGGCTCAAGCAATGGACTGCTGCGCTGCGTGTCGCGGGTTCGATCCCCGCACGGTACAAATATTTGTATAACCTACAGATAGTTGTTCCGGGTCTGGGTATTTGTGTATGTGAGTGTTAAATGTTTGTGAACGCACCCACGATACAGGAGAAATTTCCTAGTGTGGGGCAACGTTTTGTTTTTTAAAAAAAAAAAAAAGTTTTTACCCGAATTTAGAACGCAGTACCACTATATTATGCCCAAGGCATTAAGTCCGCCTTTGTACGGTTTTATTACTTGTGCATAAAGTTTTAATAAATAAATAAATAAATATTATCAAAAATTCAATGTGAACTGTTGCTATTGATTATCAAAATTAATATCAGACATTTAGTTGGGTTTTAACTAATTTATGTCTGAATATATTCTCTTGAACGTCGTCTAGCATGTTATCTGCATTTTGAATTAATATTATTTTAATTGAATTAATTTTATTTATTATTTTGAAGCTTTTTGTGGCTGTTTTATATTTTTAAATACAGGGTGTAAATCAACCCTTCACACATACGTCAACCAAGCATTCTGTACATCAAACTAAGTACCCCTACACAAGAATTTTTGCTGGGAAACGACTTTTTTTGGGGTCAAAAATCACATTTTACGGTAAAACTCAATGTAGCACTCTTAAAACATTGTGTTAGTGGATGCTTTAAATAGTAAACGGGTCATGGAGGTAATTTAAGTAAAGTTACAACCTGAAAAACTAGTATGTATTTACAAAAACAGCTGTGCAAAAATTGGAACTTTGACCCCCAATATCTCCGTAACTATAGGGGGTTCCCAGGTATGGTCTAGAACAAAAAAAATATCGCAGTGGTGGGGAGAACAAGTGCCCTTCGTTTGCGTTAAGGGTACTTTTACACCCTATATAAACTATCGAATTATAGATTTGTTCAGAAACATCAACAAATTTATCTACTTTCTTATAGTGTGGTAAGCACCTAAGCAGGTATAAGAGTTTGATGCTTCTAACTTGGCTTATTGAAGTTATTTACTAGTTTTTAATAGTAGTGTTACTTAGGAAGTAATTATTACCCTTCAAAGTCCTTCCTCTCCTGCGGCGGCGTGGGCACGACGAATGACTTGCTTCTGTTGGAGCCAAGTCCCAACTTGCCTTTGGTGATGGAGCTAGCGCGCACGCTTTGACGACGTAGCTTCTGAATCATGTCCCTGGGGAAACACACATTTTTGTGGTTTATAGATAATGGTAGGCATACGGATAAATTGGTTACTTTATTCTCTACAGATGTCATATTGCGAAAATTAAAATAAACTTTTAAGAGGCATTTTTACGCCCAGGTGGTGATTTTTGTAACTCCTTTTTTTACTTGAATATTTACCTTCGCAATCACAATATGCCTATTGAGTTTGACGAAAAATTTCGTTACATTGAAACTCTTAATACACTATATCATTATAATTCCATTCATTATTTGCAAATGAGGTCAATTTCAGATGGTAAAGCAAATTAATATATCTATAAAAGTGTGCGTCAAGTATTTGTACATCGGGGCTGCGGGTTGTTCGAATGTGATACCGCAACCTCGACACAAAGGGCTACCTAGAGCGAGAGGAGTTATGTGATGATTTCCTAACTTCCAAAAAAAAAAAAGAGGATTTGTCCATCGGCGGGACAAGGATTTTTTCTTAGTTTTGACCAGAGTTGTAGCTAATATACCTTCTAAAGTCCTTGAACACTAGCGCCTCAAGATCATGCAGCCTCTTCATCTCGTACTCGATGGTGGTGTGACTGGCACCCAGGGTACGCAGGTCGTTGATGATCTTGGCCTGCTCGTTCATCTCCTTCTCGATTAGCTTGGAGCGTTTCTTGGCGTCGATGCTGGTGTCGAACACGAAGGCTGGCAGGTGGTCCGTGTATTTGCGGCGGAGGATTATGCTTTCCTGGTGTCCACCAAATAATTATGGATATAAAAATTGAGAATTTTATTTAAGTCAGTTCAAACGTCTGACTATTGACACATAATAACACATTAACAGGTCAAAGTCAAAATACTATGGAACTATAGTGCAAGTTTTCTGTTGTAATGGGCGTTCTATTACTGGATTATACTGAGTACAACATAATCCAACGCGAGAAATATGTTTTGAGAACTTGAAATATGCAACTCAGATAATTATACGCCACCATAACGTATCCTTGCTGCTTACATTTCAATGGCTAAATAGACATAAATATGCAAAATTTTCTTAACTGCAAAAACAGACGAGTGGGTACCTAAGTTCCGGTCAAAACATTCACAAATTTAAAATGTGAAACCGTACCTGCGAATCTTTACTATTATCAGCCTCATCATCCAGATCGCTCTCGTAGTCCATTTTGAGCGGATCCTCCTCCTCATACCCAGTGAGCATGGTGAGCGTGTGTCCCAGCGCTGAGAGCTGCTTGCCCACGTTTACATCCAGGTGTATGTCCACGCCTTCCATCTGCCACGACACGTTCAGGAACCATTTCGCGTTTTCTACAAGGCAACATGTAATAACATAGTGTAGTTAGTTTTATCCAGGACTAGCTTTTGCGCGCGGTTTTGTCAACAAGAAGTTCGTTAATAGGGATGTTTTCTGACTTAAATAAAATATGATTCTGTTTATTCCGTCAGTGTAGATTATCGAAAAATATTGTTGTCTGCATCACATAATATAGCTTATAACAAATCATATGAACATAAATTGAGTTACATCGTATCAAACAAAAAGTCTTATCTTTCCTCTTTATAATATTAGTTTAGATTTTCTTGAAGTGTGAATTACTATAGTTATCTCTTACTGTTAAATATACAATAACACCTTGTTAACATTATGGTGCAATAAATATTTTAAATTTGAATTTCCCGGAGACCAGAATCTTCTGGTACATTAGCGGACGCGAGGCCCGGCGCGGCGGCGGACCGTGTAATGCGTTTGTCGCGCGGATATTTTTATTTTGCGATATCTTCTAAGGTATTTGTTTAAACTAAATAGCGTGAAGGGCACAAATATTTCCCGTCGGGGCTGCGGGTTGTACACTAGTCACCGCGGCCTCGACATATAGTGCTAAGAAGGAACGTGGGTGGTTTTTAGTCAATAGAAGTCTGACACTCCTTTTTGCTCTGCCCAAGAGCGGGAGGGGTTATTTGATGATTTCCCACCCACCAAAAAAAAGGGCACAAATATTCTATATTAAATTTCCGTTCTAACAAACGTATTTATTTAGATATAGATTAATACCATATGGGTTAAATAAGCTTCGCAAAAAACAATTCTATTTAACCTATGTTAGGTTAAATAGAATTGTATTTTGCGAAGCTTAGAGCTTCCGTTGCGTGCGCTGCGAAAATGGTTTAAGTTATGCAAATATTATGAACAAAAGAAATGTTTCTCTTTAAAAGTTCTACAAAAAAGTCTGCGACAGCACATATCTATCTATTAAGATTGACTCACAGTAACCATTTTTTACTATTGAAATGTTAGGTTAAAATTAAAATTATTTTTTGCGAAGCTTATTTAACCCATATGTTATTAATCTATATCTAAATAAAAGTGTTTGTTAGAACGAAAATCTAATATAGAATATTTGTTCCTTTTACTCTATATAATTTAAACAAATATCTTAGAAGATATTGCAATGTTAAAATGTCCGCGCGATAAAATAATTACGCGGTCCGCCGGCTATCGCGCCCCGATGTAGATACGTGGAGATTTTGGCCTCCGGGAAATTCAAATTCAAATATTTATTGCACCATAATATTTACAAGGTGTTATTGTATATTGTTTTGGCAGCAGTGGTAGCCCAGTGGTGGCGGCCTCGACTTACGAACAGTTAGTTGTGGGTTCGAACCCAGGCAGGCGCATTACTTTATGTAATTTATTTCATCACAGTCCTAGAGAGGAGGCCTGAGTCCCTGCAGTGGGAACAATATAGGCTGATGATGATGATGATGATTGTATATTAAACAGTAAGAGATAGGTAGGTACCTACTTATCTAATCTCACTTTAATAATGTAATCTAAGGTTCTACCTAATATTATAGAGAGGAAAGATTGTTTTTTTTTGTTTGTTACGATTTAACTCAAAAATTACTCGGACGACTTTGAATATTCTTTAAACATTGGAAAGCTAATTTAAAAAAATATTACTATGTTGTATAGTCGATCTATCGAGGAAGGTTGTAAGTTATATATTATTGTGACGCAGACGAAGTTGCGTGGGTCAGCTAGTATTAGTATAGATGTACGAAAATAAAACGCGTCAAAGGTCATGAGTGGGGGGGGGGGGGGGGGGTGGTATGTGACGACGCTAATCAAAAAAAGAAACACATTTTTATTATTGGTAGGATTATTCAGAAACAATCACCTGTCCCAAATATTCTGATTCTTTAGGTATTTCCTTTTTATATGGAACGGCAGGTTTATCATAAACGATTCTGAAATGTTTTCGACACGATGTTTCTTCTACCTTGTATATGTCAGACGGTCATTTATTGAATGAACAAACATATTGACCAATTTCAAGTCGCTG
The DNA here is from genome assembly GCA_932274075.1 of Diarsia rubi. Classification (NCBI taxonomy): domain Eukaryota; kingdom Metazoa; phylum Arthropoda; class Insecta; order Lepidoptera; family Noctuidae; genus Diarsia; species Diarsia rubi. Next base: position 21,374,441 of record OW026415.1, on the reverse strand, counting down.
TGACTTATTAGTCATGTTTATTTTTTTTAATCGTTGCCCCACACTAGGAATTTCTCCTGTATCGTGGGTGCGTTCACAAACATTTAAACTCACATACACAAATACCCGGAACAACTATCTGTAGGTCATACATATATTTCTTCTGTGCGGGAATCGAACCCGCGACACGTAGTGCAGCAGTCCATTGCTTGAGCCACTGCGCCAACCGTGCCGTCAAATGACTTTTTTTTTTTTTTTTTGGTGGGTGTAAAATCATCGAATAACCCCTCCCGCTCTTGGGCAGAGCGAAAGGGAGTGTCAGACTTCTACTGACTAAAAACCACCCATGTTCCTTCTTCGCCCTCTATGTCGAGGCCGCGATAACCAGAGGACTACCCGCAGCCCCGACAGGACCGTCAAATGACTTGTATATTATTTAGTTTATTTAAAGTTACCATTATGTTTAGCTGCAGTAGTCCTGCTGCACACTTCATAGGTCCCCTCAGAGACACAGCACACATTCAAGCTGGGCTCATCGGCGCGGGGCTTCCAGTCATCCAGCGACGCTTCGAAGTCATCCGCGAACCGCAGGCACAGCCCCACGAACCGACCCTTCGACACCAGCGCGCCCGACGAGCAGGCGCCGATGTTGGTGGACTCCAGGGTTACTACGACAGCCCCTCGGGCTTCGCCCTCGCCGCACCACGCGCCCCAAGCGCCACGGCCTAGACCCCAGCGAGCCTGGGAGAGAATTACATTGTGAGTTTTCATCTTTCATATGGGTATCTACATTTGTGACAACAAAGTAAATGTGCCACATTAGGATGAGCTTAATTTACAGCGAAGTGGTAAAACATACACTCGATTATGCTTAAATAACCATGTATGTAAGAAGTTTTTAAAATAATATTAATACTAGCGGACGTCACACAGTTTCACCCGCGTAGTTCCAGTTCCCGTGGGAATACAGGGATAAAAAGTAGCCTATGTCACCCGGGGATAGTGTAGCTTCCCAACGGTGAAAGAATTTTTCAAATCGGTCCAGTAGTTTCGGAGCTTATTCCTTACAAACAAACAAACAAATGTTTCCTCTTTATAATAATATTATTAGTGTACATTTCAATTTATATTGATATTTCAATTTATATTAAATTTTTCCATTTTATTTGCGGATTATATTTTTTATCCCCAGTCCCAGTTTACAGCTAGGTCTGTAATTTGCGTTCTGGAGCGCAGTGTAGTGTGGATGCTGTATGCTGCGCTCCATCGCTTGGTGGGAAACCTAATATCTTTTAGGAATGTCATATTGTATCTATTATATTTGACACTATCGTTCGTTACATCACCTTAAGTAATATTTTCAAACATTAGTTAAACTTACCATAGGCGGTTGGTTGAGCGGTAAACATATTCCGATATCGTCCACATTCAGTTGTAAGAACAACGTGCTCAGATGCGGCGTCGTTATTTGCGATGTTAGTTGTACCTGTAAAAAAAAAAAAATCTGCTTAGCCTTTTCCCAACTATATTGGGGTCGGCTTCCAGTCTAACCGGATGCAGCTGAATACCAGTATTTTACATGGAGCGACTGCCTATCTGACCTCCACAACCCAGTTAATACTAGGTAATACGATACCCTTTGGTAAGACTGGATGTCAGACTTTCAGGTCACTGACTACCCGTAACGACTGCCAAAGCTCTATATATGGCACCCGGGACCAACAGCTTAACGTGCTTTCCGAGGCACGGAGGAAACTCGGTATGTAATGGGCGGTCACCCATCCACAGATCGACCTAGGCAAGCGCAGCTTAACCTAAAGATCGACCCGAGTGGCAGTTCTTGTTAAGCCACGAGCTCCTTAGAAAAAGAGACCTACTACAAAAGAAGATAATCATGTCGTGAAGATTTAGAATTAGCAAATGAACTGAGATCATTGTAAAAGCTCACTGTAGCAGATCTGACAGAGAGCTCACTTGCAAGTTGCAACAACACCTCTAGAAGTAGATTGAAAATAATCCGAAATAAACAGTCCTGAATCTCGGTTGCGCACCTAAGTAGGCCGCTGCAAACATAATTTGGTAAAGTATACGATAGTTGATAATAAAATCTAATTAGTCCGTCAGATAGATTTCCAAAAATTATTGGGACACATTCTTTTTTCACATAAACAAAAAATGAAGACGATACAGTGCTTCGAAAACTCGTGTGACGTCACATCGCACTGCATTTTTACCCGACTGCAAGGAAAGGGTAATGTTTATTAACACGTAGTGACGTCAAAAGTCCCCACTCATGATCTTTGACGCGTTTTATCTTATATTTTTTTTATTAATTTGACAAAACAAAAAACACGTATCCAATCTAACTTACGGACTAAACAGAATCATATTTTGTTTAGTCAGGAAACATCTCTATTATTGGTGCCAACACCGAGTGCGAATGCGGCGCTCCAGATAAAACAATGCCTCACCTGCTGGAGTGTCCCAGGTGTCCTTTTACCTTCACTCTTAGCAACCTAACTAGCGTGCAATAAACGTGGCCACCTGCAGGGGCCAAAGCGTGTGATACTGAAGTTAAAACCATCCATACCTTCTCAAAGACCTGCTGCGTAGCCGTGAGGACCTCCTTGTTCAAATTAAGTCGCTTCTCGTTCCAGTATTCATAAGCGTTTTTATAGTTGAGCCACACGAGTATAGCCTTGTCCACGGCCACCGGCTGGATGTATATGAGAGGTCGCTTGAGGGTAATGAGCACTACCTCCTTGTCGTCGCCGCATACCATCTCGTCTTGGAAGGCGTTGCGCATTGCTGGGTAGAAGAAACAGGTCAATATTCAAAGATCAACTGATTTTCAGTGATTACTTAGGGCTGTTACAAAAGGCTATTTAAAGTTGAGTTGAGCTACGAAAATCATGGCTGCGGGATGTTGTAAGAGATACCGTGGCCTCGACATAAAGGGCTAAGAAGGAACATGGGTGGTTTTTAGTCAGTAGAAGTCTGACACAAAATCAAAAATCATCCAATAACTCCTTCCGCTCTTGGGCAGAGCGAAAGGGGTAATTAATGATTTTCCACCCGCCAAAAAAAACTAAGTTGAAGACGGCTTCCAGTCTAACTGGATGTAGATGAATACCAGTATTTTATTATGGAGCGACTGCTTATCTGACGAGCTCCTCTCAAGTATAGGCTACGGAAATTAACTAGTAAAAATAGTAACCCGTCTGTCTGTTTAGCTCATGGTCAAGACCATAGCTGACCAGACCTGGCTAATCTGCGGAACACTCAGTAGAATTCGGATTGATATTTTAATTGTTAAATATTTAATTTAAATAATGTACTTACATATTCTCGTGTTGAAGAAGGCATACTGCTGGAACTCTGGCTCTGCTTCTTCAAACATGGCATTACGGATCAGTTGCCCAAGACTGAGATTCACATCCACCTACACAAGAACCAAAATATCAATTTGATAAGCCAAAACTCCTGATTTGTAGTTAAATTACGTGCAAAGACAGTCTGGGCATAAGCCATAGAACGCGTGGTCAATGTGAGCCGATTGTGTTTCCAACACGAATATGGATAGTTAAGATGAAAATAGCAACTTCAAATCTAATGGCGTCTACACACCGTTGCCCCTAACATGTTGGTGGGTGTGTCAACTGAACGCTTACGAAAGTCACCGACATGGCGGGTTTGGTGTGTAGAGTTCATAATCGAATGTTTTCGAAAGATTCCTCTAGCAATAAAGGGAAAGACAAAACAGGAAACATACAATGAAATATAGAGAAGTATGGAAGGAGGCGTGGCATACGCCTACCCCAAATAAACTGGGATAAGAGCAGGAGAATCAGACATCTAACAGACAAATGTGTTGCTGGGGAGTTTGTTCCGCCACTTCTTCTTTCCAGCTAAAACACTAGGAAGTGCCAAAGGGTGGGCGTTTTGGAGAACTGTCACATGTAAATAAGTAAAGTAAAGGAAATTTTGATGTTCGAAAAGTGCTGATTATCAGCCTAGTTTGAATAAATGAGTTTTAATTTTGAATGATACTGGTAACATCCCAACTATAAAACAGAGAAGTCCCATAGAATATTCATGTCAGTTACCTGCGCTCTAGCAAACAGTCGCACTTCATGCGCCTCGGTAGGTTGTTGCACGTTCTGCACGCGGTTCGATATCTCGAACTCCACCGCGCCCGTCTCCAGGCGGACGGCCGAGTTGCTGGGTGTGGTTGCTGTTAATTGTATGCGCTGGAAGATTTACAAATACGTGAAGTATATGCTTTGGAGACAAGCTGACAAGAATACGAAGAATGTGGAATTGGAAAATCATTCTCATCATCATCATTTTAACCAAAAGAGGTCCACTGCCGAACATAAGCCTCACCCAGGTCTCACCACATTAAGCGGTCCCGTCCTGTCTACATTACATTCCTTCTTCAATTGAAATATAGTTAAACCGAATATATTTCTGTTTTTGTGGGTATGAAAAACAGGATGTAAGTTCTTCATCTCCCATAGGTAAGAGAGGATCCTCCGACCAGACGGGTGTAATGTCTGGCGGGCTATTTTCTTGTAAACTAAGTCGCGGATACTTGCGTGATTCAGGATTTTACTGTTATTTATTCAATTTTGAATAGGTGCTGTAGTACTTCTTGTAGTGCCTCTACAGATCCCTTTTTTTTTTGGTGGGTGTAAAATCATCGAATAACCCCTCCCGCTCTTGGGCAGAGCGAAAGGGAGTGTCAGACTTCTACTGACTAAAAACCACCCATGTTCCTTCTTCGCCCTCTATGTCGAGGCCGCGATAACCGGTGGACTACCCGCGGCCTCGACACTCTACAGATCCCTTAATTACGATTCTAAATTGTCATGTTAGGAATCTATTGTTACCTTAATTCTGATAGTAAGTGAAAATAGTATCCTGCTTAGTGCAGATGTGGATGCATCCTCTTCGTTCCATAGAGGCACTGGCTTCTCACCGCCGTACACTTTTTGTACAACTTCATTCACTTCCTGCAAAATGAGAAAATATTGCAAAATTTGTTGTTTATTGTTTCCAGTAGACGACAAAAGCGATTGGATGTAGATTCTGGATTAAGAATATTATACTCAATTTTTCAGTAAACATTATTTTGTGTGATGCTTGTTACGTATAATATTGGTATTTTCAATTTTATTAATTTAAAAGTATTTTATTACGGATTTTTGTGGAAATAAGGGTGATGATTACAGCATCCCGTGCTTTGCTTATCAGGCTACTTAGTAAGACCGCTTACACATGGGCGACTTTAGCAGTGCGACGGTCGCGCAACTCTAAACAAGAAATGTGCTTCTGCTTCGTTACTGTCGCGTTGCTAACGCCCTAATTTAAAAGCAGCTTTATACTATGTAACATTCATAATCATCAATACTAATATTATTAAGAGGTAAAGTTTGCTAGTAGGGAGTAAACTTTAAGAGATTCCATTATGTTATTCCCGAGCCTATAGTTTACATAAATATATTTAAAATGTACCTATTTATGAGATAATTTCTGGGTAAAAGAAATGTAAACAACCACCATGTTACCTAAAATTCAAAGAGGACGGGGAAACAACTAGTTTAGACCTTAAAAATATTAATTTACCTTCATAAAAACCTTCTGCACGAACACAAGATGGTTCAACAAGTCCGTAGACAGCGTGTGCTCGAAGAGTCCGATATCAGCGCTGGCGGCCACGTACCGGCCGGGCCGCAGCAGCGCGCCCTCCCGCCGCGCCGCGCCGCGCTGCTCCAGCACGCGGCCCGCCACGTGCACGCCCGGCAGCCACAGCGCCGCCTCCGCCGGGATGTTGGCCTCCGCCACCTGCGGCCAGTGCTTCACACATGTGCACCGTGCTTTACATTATTTACCAAAAATAAACAAAAGAAAATAATAACAACATTCTTATGGCTACAGTTAAAGGGTGGGGTTTTGTCAGCGTACTCCATGTAGAATGGTGATGGTTCTGACTTACAAGTTGTGAGCCGTGGATTACGAGCTCAGGCAGGTGATGGCTTTGATTTATTTATTTTATCACCACTGCTCTAAGAACGGTGAACGAAAACATCACAACAAAAACGGTATACAGGGTGGTACTGATGATACGACAATAAATTAAACTACGTATACCTTAGTATGTTCCCAGTGTATATACAAAAAAACATTTGAATAATATCCAGTAGTTTAGTCACAGGAAATTATTTTTAACTAGCTGTTGCCAGCGGCTTCACCCGCTTCAACTCGAAAATTATCCCACGGATCATAAAATTGGGATAAAAATCTATCCTATATGTTAATCCAGGGTATAACCTATCTACATACCAAATTTCAACCAAATCGGTCCAGCCGTTTATGCGTGAAAGAGTAACAAACATCCACACATCCATTCTCACAAACTTTCACATTTATAATATTAGTAGGATTTTTAACATTTACTACATGATGTATCTGTTAATACGGAAGCACTGTCAGGTTAACGACCCCGCATCGGTGCGGTTGCCAACTCGCTACTTAAAAACTTTAGCCTAATTAGTTTTAACTTAATTGATTGCAAATCATACCTTAAGCCTGTACAATAAGAGCCATAACGCATGTCATTAGACTTAGACGCATGCGGAAGTTGCTATGCACTCTCACTAATAGAACATGTGTGTGCGAAAGAGATATCTAGTTTCGTTTGTTTATTACTTCACTTTCTTGTCCAAACTTGCAAAGAACTACGCTACGAAATTAGTTCACGGTGGTCACCGTTCAGTCTGTCGCGACAGTCCTGTGACGTTGCACGCGTCATCGCTTTGTAAGCGCACGAGTGCAAGCGGAGACCGGGCGCCGCGACGCCACCTTGATGTAGGTACCTACCCGCCACCGGCCACTTGTGTCATCGTGTGTCAGGGACCGAGACGTTGAAGTAGGTAGTTAACAACGGTTATTACAATAAGTGTGAAATTGGACGCATTATTTTAGTGACAGAACACGAACAATTAATAGGTATCCTAGTTAAATTAAATATTTCAGTGAACTGTGCGAATTTAAGCGATAAGTTTTTATTGTGTTCGTGTATTTTACTTAGTTATGTAGGTAGGTACTTAGTAAGTGATTTAACAGTGAGTGATCCTGATTGTGATTAATAAATAACACTTAGGCGACAGGTGCCTGATTATTCGGTTAATAATCTGTGAATCAGTGTTGCACCGACCCCGAATAAAATGGGATAAGGGCAAAAAGATGAGGAATCTGTGATTCAGTGATTATTACCCATAAGACGACCCACTGACCCAAAAGATCATGTCGCTACACGACGATACGCTACGTTGCCGCTCGCTACAACAGAGGTTAGTGAACCCATGTTTAAGTTCTAAGCCATTTAGTTTGTTTGATTTTTTTTTTTTAAATTTTGGTGTTAGGATTTTTTAATGGTTTACAATTATTCCTATTAACTAGTATGGTCCGTGTTTTCATTTATTATCGTATCATCGTCTCCACGTTGTATGTCCGAGAACCCAACATTCTAAGACTAGACGAGCTGTTAGATGTTACATATCTCCCAACTCCCATCTCAAAGAAAGCAGCCAACATTCACAAACAATCGAATCGCAACCGAGTCGACCTTGACCCTTTATCGAGTACCAAACTTTCGGATCGAACGATTGGCTAATGCTATTCACAGATTCAATCGACATTGTAGTACAGTCAGCATCAAAAGTCGATGACCACATTCAGATTTTCAAAATCACTGTACACTATATCACCCACAGATCGCTCATCAAGATAGGCGCCAGTATTGAATGAAAATCATTAAAGTTCAAAATTAACTGAACACTACTCGTAAAAGGTCACTGAACACCATTTTGTCACAAATTGCTGATCGTTATACTATCCGAAAACATCATAACATTCAGTTTTAAAAAGTCAAGTTTTAAAGTCACTGAACAATATAAAATGCATGTTTTGGTTATCTAGTGTAATCACGGTAACGTCCAAAATTAACTTAACATCATAAATAACAAAAGTTACTGAACACTACTTTGCTTCGGATAGCGTGTAAACTAATACTATCAAAAGTAGCTGAACTGCAAACTAAAAAAGTGCTGGTTACTATCTTCAGAGTTAAAAATCCAATCTTGTCCTATCCAAACTAAATCATGTAAAAAAAAATGAAATGGATGTAAACGAATTAACTATCCAAAATAATTTTGTTTTTTTTTTCAAGTATCAATGAGAAATATTAGAAGTGGGTGTTCAAAGGCAAGCAAGCTATTTTTAAGCCAATGTTTCAAAATAAGCTCGCAAGCACAATTATAAAGATAAGAGCAGAGCCGTCGACGTCATGTATGCTTTCTATCTTACGATTGAATAGTAACCTTATTTGTATACGTATAATAATAATAATAAATTCAAGTATCTGAATCTGGCTCTGTCGACATGTGGCACGCGAATACAGCAGTTATTGTGCCGATAGTAGTGACTGCCAATGGCTTAATAGCCAAGAGCCTCGACGAACATCTAAGGAGGCTCTCGCTTGGTAGCTGGATCAAGGGCTTGATTCAGAAGGCAGTACTTCTGGACACGGCGCGCATTGTCAGGAGGTTCCTCTCTCAAGAGCCCTGACCACCGGTAGTTCGGACTCTGTTCCCAATGCCAGTGGACCACTATTTTTTATATTTTTAAATGATTTTTATTTACCTTTTTGTAATTAATATTTAAAAATGTATTTAATATGTTATAAAATGAATAAAGGTATAATAATAATAATAATTTCTCGGGGACTGAAATTAATCCTCAAGAATACATGTCCCGTGTCATAGAGCGCATCGACTTCCTGAAGCAGAAGGTTTATGCATGGGCATGCCGTATTCGGCGGTATAAGAGAAAAAAGAGAAAAACTGATTATGTCTGCGTCTCAGAATGGATGTAGGAACGGGTCCCGCGGTACTAAGGAGCTACTCCTCATCGACATGGCGATTAGCCAACAGGTTCGTCGGACCTGCAAGGATCTGTCGACATGCTGGATAGACTATAAGAAGGCTTACGACTCGGTGCCACATATATGGCTCAGGAAGGTGCTGGAGTTGTACAAGATAGATGCAACTATATGCGCCTTCCTTGAGTCGTGTATGGGGCAATGGAAGACTGTCCTTCGATATCCAGGATGTCAACAGATTCAGGGGAACGATGAACCTGTATGGATTAAGCGGGGAATATTCCAGGGCGACAGTCTGAGCCTGCTTTGGTTCTGCCTGGCCCTGAATCCTCTTAGTACATTGCTGGAGGATTCAGGTCTAGGCTAACGGTTGAGGAGAGATGGTCAGGTCATATCTCACCTTCTTTACATGGATGATCTGCCCCCAACAAATTGCGATTGATGGAGGTACTAAAACGAACTGATTCTTTTAGTAGCGCCATCAGGATGGAATTTGGTGTGGACAAATGTGCAGTCATGCATGTGAACAGAGGGGAGATTATGGAATCCGAGGGAATTTAACTTTTGGATTCCATACACCTCAGATCACTTTCTTCTACCGAAAGCTAAAAAATATTTGGGTATGTCGGAAGCTTTAGGCATTAACATAGCTGACATGAAGCAATCGCTGAAGGAGCGCTTCTTCGGACGCCTGAAAAAGGTTTTAAGTAGTCTTCTTTCAGGTGGGAACAAGGTGCGCGCCTTCAACGGTTGGGTCATGCCGGTTTTAATGTACTCTTTTGGCATACTCAAATGGACTCAGACCGAACTTGACGCCTTGGATAGGAGAGTTCGTTTATTGCTGACCGCAAATCGGATGCATCACCCACGATCATCGGTGATGAGACTGTACATCCCGCGGAAGTGCGGGGGTCGAGGCTTTTTAAACGCGAAGACCTTCCACAACCGCGAGCTTTGCAGTCTCAGAGAATATTTCTTAAAAACCCGATGTGGGTATGCACCGAGATGTGGTCGCAGTGGACAAGGGACTCACACCGCTGTCCATGGCTAACGAGAACTGGCGCAAACCTTTACTTACTGCTGATGACCGCAAAGTAGTATGGCAAAGCAAGGAGCTTCACGGGCGCTTCTACCGGGCTCTTCATGGGCCCGATGTAGATTTTCTAGCGTCCGTGTCCTGGCTACGTTTCGGCGACCTCTTTGGGGAAACTGAAGGTTTTGTCTGTGCGATTATGGACGAAGTTATGTTGACGAATAACTACCGGAAGTATATTATGAAGGATGGGACGGTTGACGTGTGTCGGGCATGCCATCGTCCGGGTGAGTCCATTAGACATATTATTTCTGGTTGTTCTCGTCTGGCTAACGGCGAGTACTTGCACAGGCACAATCAAGTAGCCAGGATTATTCACCAGCACTTGCCTTAAAATATAAACTTGTGGAATCGGAAGTACCGTACTACAAGTATGTGCCCGACCCAGTTCTCGAAAAAGACCATGTAACGTTGTACTGGGATCAGTCTATCATCACTGACAGGACTATTGTTGCCAATAAGCCTGATATTGTGGTGATAGACCGATCAGCGCGCCGTGCAATGTTACCATTCCGCATGACGAGAACCTCGTGAAAGCTGAAAAAGATAAACAAATAAAATATCTGGATTTAGCACACGAGGTTGTCGATATGTGGCTATCATTGTGCCGATAGTCGTAACGGCCAATGGCCTTATAGCCAAGAGTCTAGACGACCACCTGTCCAAACTCTCGCTTGGCGGTTGGATCAAGAACCTGATTCAGAAGGCAGTACTCCTCGATACGGCTCGCATTGTGAGGAGGTTCCTGTCTCTGGAGCCTTAACCACCGGTAGCTTGGACCCTGCTCCCGTCACCGGTGGACGACTATTTTTTATATTTTTAAATGTTTTTTTTTATAAGTTTTGTATGAAATATTTAAAAATGTAAATTATATGGATGAAAGTGAATAAAGGAGATAATAATAATTTATTTATTTCAGACACAGTCCATAAATGATAAGACACACTATCAAAAATTAAGCAGAAATACTTTGGGAAACAAAGTTTCCCAAAGTATTTTTTTTTTTTTAAATCATCTGCGAAGAACTTCACGCGACCAACGAAAGAACAAACACAAAGGAACTAAAACCGTACAGTATCGTACAGTACCTTTGTACTAAAATGTTATATTTTATAATTTTCCTGTGTTGTCTACTGTGTGTACATAAATAATTAAATAAATAAATAAAAAATTGGAAATAAAAAAAAGTAGTTAAAAACTAAAAAACCCGACTGAAAAAACTGAAAAACAAATAACAAGCACATGAAACGTTTTATTGGGTTCAGGGAGAGATAAACGATGGTATGCTATTTTTATCAAAAATTTGTTCAGAGACTTTAGAGACGAAGAATGTTATACTTTGTTTACTACAACTTAGTATAGCGACTTCTGAAAAGTGATGGTCACCTATTTATGCCCTTTTATGATAATTATTCATTTCTGGTGCTTGTCATGTTGAGAATATGAAGTCAATAAATTATCTTTAATGAGTATTTCTATGACTTTTACTGTAGAATGTACTGAATATCCTTCGAGTAACAAAAAAGAAAACAATTTAAAAATAAGTTTTATTTTAGATGGATACGCAACGACTCTTACTTATGGTATAGTACAAAATGACGTCGTAATTCTGATTGTATTGCCCTTCCGATAGCAAATAGCCGACAATCACAATCGAATCTATTACCCAGTTTTGGTTTATATCGATTTTCGATAGTACAATGGATCGGTTGGTTACGCCTGACAATCAAATTGTGAATAGCTATGCTGGATAAAAAATTAATTCAGGTTCAAATGCTAATATTTATCAGAATACATGGTACAGAGGTAACAAAGTGAAATCAGTCAACAGTCAATCTAACCCATATCAAACAAATGAGCTTTTCAGATATTATTACTTCTTCGTGATTTTGAAATCTCAATTTTGACTAAAAATAAGCCAAAAGGCAAACATCACTTCAACGTATAATTTAGGACATGACGTAATATAAGTCGATCAAACTCTACACAGGCCGTAGTTTACCTTTATGCCGTGGCAAGGCGTGGAAGCATAACAAACAGACAAAATTACTTTCACATTTATAATTTAAGTTCAGATTATGTTCATTCATAGATTAATATTTACCTGTAGTTTAGTAACGAAGCTCAGCGAGTGTTGCTGTAGGTCGACAGTGAACTGTGCCTTGTTCCCGGTGACACCTGAACTCTGTACTTGTTCCATCTTGTACTGAGCTTGTAGCGATGGCAGGAGTGCTGCTGTTACGCTGAGACTCTGTTCAAAATGTTCATGAATGTGTGAGATCTGTACTCGAGATGTTATTGATGAACACATCTACGGTAAAGGTACGTCGATGTGTATGTTTGAAGTCATTATGCTTATTGTGAAATCTTACATTGTTTAAGGCATATTGCCAGTGCTTCTACACGGGGAATCTTTGGATCAACTATACCAAAAGAACGTTGGATGACCTACGCGTACAATATAACAACATTTTTAGGATGCTGTTGGGACTGCCGCGATGGTGCAGTGCTTCGACTATGTTTGCGCAAAACCGAACTGACGGCTTCCACGCCGTCATTCGCAAGAAAACTGCGTCGTTGTTGTCAAGGTTGCGAGCGAGTGGCAACAGTATCCTAAAAACTGTGGCGGAGAGTGTCGACTCTCCGATCATTAAAAGTTTTGTGAGAAGGACAATCACTGAACATTAGTTTGGGGATGTCCTTTTCACAATACTATTAAGTCTGTGTTTTCTGTTAGATTTTAACTACTAACACTAGATATAAGTTGTTTTATTAATTACTAACACAATGGATCACGTTGTCTGAATATCAATAAATTATTATTAAATTATTATTATTATTACGGAATAGGGGATCGGACTGAGTCAAAAAAATATGATATTAATTAGTCCGTCAGTTAGATTATCGAAAAATATTGGATACGTGTTTTTTGTTTTATCAAAATAATGAAAATTGACGAAGATAAAATGCGTTAAAGATCATGAGTGGGGGGTTGTGACGTCATTTGTAGCTAAAAAATGTACTATAATGAGACGTTTTCGAGGAGTTCACGAGTTTTCGAAGCACTGTATCGTCTTCATTTTCTATTTATGTGAAAGAAGAAAAAATACGTGTACAATATTTTTTGGAAATCTATCTGACGGACTAATTAGTTTTTTTTTTTGTCCGATCCCCTATTAAGTTATGAAATATTGTAAACAGACCCTTTACGAAGTAGAAATGCAATTCCTCTTCCTTATGTGTTTGTTTTATTATCCTATACTATAAGTGGGAACTTTCTAGTTACGGAAATATTGGTAGTCAAGTTGTGGATTATAGTTGTATAGCGAAGATTTATTCATTTATTGCAAGAATCACGTGCATTTATTTTTTGAAAGACCTTGATTAAATAAATATGTACATACTTGCAGCAATATAGAGAAGTGCAAATGCAGAGGGTTGAGCAGTGGGTGTGGGGGGGGCGGGCGCGGCAGGCGGGGCGGGCGCGGGGCGGGGGCGGGGGAGCCCTCGGACGACGAGCCCGAGCCCGCGCCCGGCCCCGCCGCCGTGCGGGACAGGCGGGATGACGTGCGGGTTACGCCTAGTTCCTGTAACAAATATATTACTTGTTTACTTATTTATTACAGGGTCAACAATTCACCAGATATAAATTAATGTACATATTAATAATGAAACATTCTTTGCAACTTAAGGTCTGATTATAAAGGGTGTAAAAGTACCCTTAACGCAAACAAAGGGCACTTGTTCTTCCCACCACTGCGATCATTTTTTTGGTTCTAGACCATGCCTGGGAACTTCCTAGTTACGGAGATATTGGGGGTCAAAGTTTCAAATTTTACACAGCTGTTTTTGTAAATACCAGTTTTTCAGGTTATAACTTTACTTAAATTACTTCCATAGCCCCTTTACTATTCAAAGCACCCACTAGCACAATGTTTCAAGAGGGCAACATTGAATTTTACCGTAAAATGTGATTTTTGACCCAAAAAAAGAAAGTAGTTTCCCAGCCAAAAATGTTTCATAGGGGTACTTAGTTTGATGTACAGAATGCTTGGTTGACGTATGTGTGAAGGGTTACTTTACACCCTGTATTTTTACAAACGCCAATTTAGTACATTTTGATACAAGTGGGGTATATTATTGCATTCAAGGCAGAAGTCACACCCGAGTCGCAGACGAGTTTGTTATGGAGCCGAGAACTGCAGTAACAATTGCCCACGAGTTGAGTATAAATGATGTTTTCTAATATATACCAAGTTGAAGAAAAAGCAAAAATATGATATCGCTAAAAAACTGATGTGTAAAATAGTTTTTTTTTTATATTCAGTACACATAAAAATGTTGAATTTGTTATAAAAGTAAGCATTTGTTTTAAATAATTATGTTTATTTATGATATTCTATTTATATACCGAATTAAAAAAAATAATTGATATAAATAATGTACCTGCAATGTCGAGGACAGCTGTCTACTAGAGCGGGTCATGACTCCGTGCAGTGCTACCGGATGCTGCGGCAGATCTACCCTCACTCCTCCCACAGAGAGGAGAGCAGTAGCTCCTTGCCGACCTGCCTCCCAGCCGTATAGAGCTTGGGATTTGCCCACACTCACACGAACGACCGTTCTGAAAGATGGAATAGATTGATAAATGCTAGATAAACAATGGACATAACTTCAATCCAGAACCTCAAGGTCAAGGCAGACCCTGATCAGCCTGTAACATTCTCACACCCCGCCAGGCACCCACTGCTGGGACACAGGCCTCCTCGCTATGAATAGGAGTGGGAAGACATCCACCTCGGGGCCCAATGTATTAGGTTTGGGAAAAAGTTTTTCGCATTATAGTATGTATGAACTTGTAATAAAATCTCTTTGGCTATACTTTGTATCTGGCTGGTATTGGTATCATTGAAAGTTCAAATTTTAAAAAACATAATTCCACATTCACATTAGGAAAATGTGTGATTTTCATTTGATTTTCGTACCGTCAAGATGAGTGAATCTAATGAAGAAATTCGTTACATTTTAAAATTTTACTACAAAAAGGTAAAAATGCAACGCAAGCCGCGGAAAAAATTGCGATGTTTATGGATCTAGTGCAGCGTGTGTGAGGGTAGCACAAATTTGGTTTAAGCGTTTTCAATCCGAAAAGTTTTGATATCAAAGATGCACGTCGCTCAGCAGGGCTATTGCGTATCTTTTAAATGACAGTGGCTATCATATTGTCTATGAATTAATTGTCAAATTGGTTATGGTTTAGTACAAAATGGAACAATTTGACGGTAATTGATAGGCACTAAATGTTAGCCACTGTCATGTAAAAGATACGCAATAGCCCTGCTGGTCGCCCTATTACGGATAAAATGGATGTCAATTTTGAAAAAGTGGAGCAAGATCGGCATTTCAGTAGTTACGACGTAGCTAAAGAACTGGAAATTGACCACAAAACAGTATTGGCGCATTTGAAAAAAAATGGGTACACAAATAAGCTCGGTTTTTGGGTACCTCACGAGCTCACTGAAAGAAACCTAATGAACCGTGTACTCATTTGTGATTCTTTATTACGACGTAATGAAAACGAACCTATTTTGAAGAAGCTGATAACTGCTGATGAAAAGTGGATCACGTACGACAAGAACGTGCAAAAAAGGTCGTGGTCAAAGGCCGGTCAGGCTTCAGACTGTGGCGAAACCCGGGTTAACTCGCAACAAGATGATGCTGTGTGTGTGGTGGGATTGGAAGGGCATTATTCATTATGAGCTGTTACCACCAGGCAGGACCATCGATTCTGAACTCTACTGCGAACAACTGATGAGATTAAAGCAAGAAGTTGAGAGAAAGCGGCCGGAATCAATCAACAGAAGGGGTGTGGTTTTTCATCATGATAGCGCTAGACCTCACACATATTTAGCCACACAGCAAAAATTAAGAAAGTTTGGTTGGGAGGTGTTAGCATCCGCCGTAGAGTCCTGACCTTGCACCTTCAGATTTCCACCTGTTTCGGTCTCTTCAGAATTCTTTAGGCAGCGTCAGGTTAACATCACGAGAGGACTGCCAAAACCACTTGTGGCGGTATTTTGATCAGAAGTCCCAAAATTTCTATAGCAATGGGATCATGTCCCTAGCTACAAGATGGCATAAAGTTATCGAACAAAATGGTACCTAAATACTTTAGTTAAATATAAATAAACTATATTAAAAAATGCTTTGAATTTTCTTAAAAAATGCGAAGAAATTTTTTCCCCAACCTATTAGTATGGTGTATGTAACATTTTCCTCCCGATGTTATCCTTTAGCGCCTTGAAAGCAGTCGTCATGAAATAATTTACACAAAGTAATGCATCTTTCTTCCTTTTCACCCATGGTATGCAACGTTAAGTAGGGACACTTTAACTTTAACACTACTAGCCTGACAGGGCAACCTGTAGACCCTGTGACACTTACTGATGGTTGGGAGCCACTCCTTCTAACAGAACAATCATGGTCCTGCCAAGGTTGCCGGTGAGCGACCACTGACGGGAGCGAGACGCAGAGAATGACGCCTGTAGCGACGTGATCTCTGCCTCCAACTTCAACCCTGACAGAGAGGCTAGGAGACGTGTGCGGTGGATCCTGGTGGACAAATGTTGAATTAATGTTACTGACGTTTGGAATAAGAGTTCTGTTAATTGGAGATACGTTTCATTCATAAAATCTTGACGTCTACGTTTGTTCGCTCAGACTTATTTGCCTCACCCTGACATTAAAATTTTAACTCACTTATACTAACAGCCAGACCCGTACCCGGACTTGTAGGCCAAAGTAATATTTCGTGGGGGATCGAACCTGCGACGCGCAGCGCACCAGTCAATCGCTTAGCCATTGCGGCAAACGTGACGTCAAAATACATAAATATAGATTTGCAGACTTGAAATTATCATAAGTATCTTTTTCGACAACTATTTCTTACTAAATGCAAGGTTAGTTTTCACTACAAAAGATATACAAGAGATTCGAGAAAGCACTTAATTCAGTTTTTGTAGATCGAAAGTTGCCACAGTTTGGTTTTTGTACATAACATAAAATCCTTAATAAATTGGGATAACGGCCGGATAAGATGATGATGCTTACCTGGCAACTCCAACAACGACCATGCCCATATTGGCAGCACTGGACGAGGAGTTGCTGGTGTTCTGTTCTCGTGAGCTGGGTCGCTGTGCGGTGCGGCCGTGACGGTAATGTTCCGGGATATCGGTGGTCACTGAAAACCTGTACAAGAGAAGTACGTTTTGATTATAGTAGTATAATAATATTCTCTTCTTCGAAAATCGGACATGGTGCTAAACTTTAGTGGAGACTCTCCAAGTATGTAGAAGGTAATATAGTGTAGAAGTGTGTTAATTACTCTGATGTGACGGCAGGCATACCATCTGGAGAGACCTCAGACACATTACACACACCTTGATACACTAGGATCTCGATGGGACCGCCTAGTTTTCGTTGTTGAGACAAATTGTTTGCATATTTTTCTCGAGAGATCTGCATGTACAGTCGAACAAGCTGATAAGTATACAGCCAGCGAACTTGCATTTACTTTTGAGATTATACAGATACATTTACAGACTGATGCCAAACGATACAGTGTTTGATATCGGTCGCTTAATGCGAAACGCTTTATAAAACAAAATTGCAATCAATATTTTCAGTGTAATACAATTATACAAAACTCTACCTGTTTACTTATTCGACTGTACGTTGATATTAACCTCACCGATATCACCAGGTCATTCTTACCTGTGCGTAATAGTCTCGGCGTCAGGCATGTTGGCATACAAGTCGAGCAGCAGGTACACAGTGCGCCAGCAGCGCGGCGCCAGCTTGCCGTCTGCGGCGTCAGCGGACGGCGAGCTGAGCGAGGCGTGCGGAGCGGGCCCGGGCGAGCTGAGCGAGGCGTGCGGCGCGGGCCCGGGCGACACGTACTGCGGAGTGTGCGCGCCTTCGTTGAGGGAGCTGTAGCCTGTAATACCGAACATAGTCCCGTTAAACAAGCACATCTACTAAATGAATGTACAATACAATCCCGATTACCCGGATCCATTAAAACTAGGGGTATTTCGGATTATCGAAAATCCAGATAATTATTTCTAAAAATCAAACAATGTTAATGACTTTTTATAGATAGAGTTAAGTACGGTAATTAGAGCTGTGAACAATGAATCCGGATAATCTGATATCTGGATAATCGAGGTTCAGAGGTAAATGACGCGCAATTTAGGGTTGTAGAGTGGTACTGTGTCGAGCGTACAGAGCAGACGTGTCGCAAATTATTTTAAAAACTTTCACGAAGTGATTACAACTTAAATAAATTGAGTCAAAACATTTTTTGTTTAATCAAGTGTCAGGCCCAGCGCGAGCAACGGAGCCGGGACTATCATTTTTGAATACTTATAATATGTCGTGGTACCAGTCACGTAAGTACCCACTGAACGCAAATAATTATACAATGAATGTAACACGCTCACCGTCTGGAAGTGGCAACGGCGAAAAACTTGGAGGCTCTCAACCCAATTTGTCCGAATCACATACTAACAGTACACCGCAGATAACTTATCGTAATTTTAAACGGAAGTTAACTGACGATGATGACCTATTAAAAAATGAGCTGTCAGAGATGAGAAAACAAATGTCCGAAATGATGTTGCTTTTAAAGTCCTCTAAAACTGACCAAGCAGAAAATTACAATAAATTGTGTCAAGATGTAACTGCAATAAAGAATGAAGTAGGCAATATCAGTAAAACCATTGAGAACCTTACCTTGGAAAATTCAAATATTAAAAATAAACTTAAAGATATAACAACTGTTCATGTTAACACAGAAAAAAAGTGACGATGTTAGAAGCAGAAATCAATAACTTCAAATGTATGCCACCATCGAATTCAAACCAAACGCACCCGACTTACAAAGAATTTCTCACCGAAATCCAAGAACGAAACATACGGGCCAAAAATGTAGTTGTTTCTGGTATTGCTGAACCTAAAACCAAATCAACAATTAAACGTCAAGAACACGACAAGGCAGAAATTACAAAAATAATTAAACTTGCATTCAAAGACTGTCCCCAGCCTGAGAAAATTCTACGTCTCGGAAAATATAGGCCTGAACACTCCCGTTCAATTAAATTATGTTTTTCATCTGAGGATACAGCTAAAACCATACTACGCAACAGAAATAAACTGGTCATCGAAAACATAAAACATAAAAATTTACCGTGACCAAACCCCATATCAGCAAAAATATATACAAAATTTGAAAGAGGAACTGCAAAAACGCACTGCTTTGGGTGAAAATAACCTCATCATTAAGTATGTGAAAGGAGTACCAAAAATTATTTTGACAGCCGAACTCCCGCCCACACCTGTGTCAACAATTTCAAAAAACTAACTTCCTGCTCAGATAGAATAACATACCAAATCACAAATAATTACACTGATATAGTCCCAACTAAAAAATCCCTGAAATGTTTTTATGCCAATGTTCGAAGTATAGTTAAACCAGGAAAATTTGATGAGCTAAAATGTATTATCGCTTTTTTAAAGGCCACAACGCACGTTATTATTCTCACGGAGACGTGAACCAAAAGTGAAGACGAGGCAAAAATACTACAAATTCCATGCTACTCCCACCACTATAACTATAGACAGAATAAGAGAGGAGCCGGAGTCTCAATATTCGTCCACAACAATCTAAAACACCATCTTATAGAAGAAAGCTGCATAGAAGATACTCATTACCTCTGGGTTTATCTGAAAAAGTTTTCCTTGAGCGTTGGTGCCATTTACAAACCAGACAAAACAATTATGAACAATTTCCTTGACATGTATTTCCAACAATTGCAGAAAAAGAGGAGGGCAATAGTATTTGGCGATTTTAACCAAGACTTACTGAATCCAGACCGAGCAGTTCGTAACTACAAGAACACATTGAAAGAAAGTAATTTCAGAATATTAAACAAAATCGATCTTCAACATTGTACACGAGAAACAAATTCAACTAAAACCATACTAGATCATGTCGCTTCAAACCTACTGGAAAATTACTTTCACTTCGTCGTGATTGAATCTGCGATGTCAGATCATAAGCAAATTCTTTTAGAAATAAAACGTTATGACCCTCCTCCTCTTTTGAAAGCGAAATACACGGCATTGGATTATTCAACTCTCTACAAATGTTTTGAAAATATTATGAAAACTACAAGTGATGAAGAACCCCTTTATGAGACATTGGCTGACAAACTGCAGTCTTGTTTATTGGAGTGCAAAATAACGAAAATGAAAGTTTTGAACCCTCCAAGACAAGATTGGACAAGAAATAAATAATAGGAATATACTATGGCAAAAACTAAAATCAAACATATCGGACACGAAATTAAAAACAGAATTTAAGATAACACAAGCTAGAGTAGCCTACAACATACAACATACTAAAAATACATATTACTACAAATGTTTCAAGGACAATATGAAAAAACCTCGAAAAATGTGGAAACTGATAAACGACATATCCAAAAATAAAATTAGAGAAAGGAATGGGCCAGAAAAACTAGAAACTGAAACGGGTCCCATCATGGACCAAAAGGAGATATGTGAAAGGTTTAATTCTTACTTTTTCACCATTGGGTCATCACTTGCAAGCCTAATCACAGCAAAAAGAAACGAAAACCTTGCCCAAGAACCTGTAGCAAATGACTCAATGGAGCTAAATTGTCTAATACCAGCAACCACGGATGAAGTTATTAAAATTATTGACAGTTTGGATCCAAACACTAGTTCTGGCATTGATGGCGTGAGTACAAAGTCTTTAATATGTGTCAAAAAATTAATAGCTAATGATTAAAAAAAAAAAAAACTAACAACGTGTACAAATCACTGTTTAGATAGAGGTGTTTTTCCCAATGGATTAAAGATTGCTAAGGTTATCCCAATTCATAAATCTGGGAGTAAATTTGATCCCTGTAACTACCGTCCCATATCTGTGCTTGAAGTAATCTCAAAATTTTTTGATAAAATTCTATACAGTCGTCTAGAAACATTCCTTAAATCAAAAAACTTTTTATACAATGTGGATCTGGAACTACGACATTAAATTAAAACTAGCACTGTACTAGTCCATCGAAACATTTTAAAACACGAAGATTAGTAGTTAGTGGAAAATTTAAAAATTGCAATTTTCAAACAAAATAAATAGCAGAATCAACTGCATAAAAAGTAAACACGCTTTAACTACGAAAAGTCACTGACCTAGTGCGCGGGGTGCAGCGAGCGGCGGCGATGTTGGGCGTAGGTACTTTTTATCGGAGAACAACAAATCAGCGGCATAAACTCACTAAGTTGCGAGTTGTTAATTAATAAAAGATCACTGATTGAATAATTAATCACTTAAAACCTTATTTGAGGCATAATTAAACTAAAAAACTTACTAACTTAACCTAAATCACAAAACTAGCTACCTAATAAATGCCTAAATAACTAATATTACACTAACACCAATAAGTCACAGTAACCTATGCACTAATCCAAATATCATAAATCGTCTTTAATCACAATAACAACAAACTTTTCATAAAATCACGACAATGCGCGCGCGGCTCGTCTTGTGATAAAAAAAGTAGGCGTGTGCTCTCCTCAAAGGGCGCCGCTATGCACTGACTGACATAGTTACCGAGTCAAGGACTTTTTGCCGAAAAAAATTCCGCTCACACACACACTCGCAATTTTCTATGCACCACTAATGCATTATTTGCGTAAGTAATATTACTTTTTCTTTATAATTGTAGTATTTTGTGGGAGTGTGCGGGGCGCGTCAGAGTGGGATCGTATGACACCTTTCTCTGTCTTTCAAGCGTATTGAGACGTTGAGAATAGAATCGTAGGTTTTTGCACAGGTTCCTGACCTTACAATGTTTACCTATTATTACGGACTCCGATCTACATCATGTTGAAAAATAAGAAAATGAAAAATAATTTCCTGTGGCTAAAGTAGTCATTGGATTTGATTGATTTTTTGTATACGGGTCAAGAGCATGCCTTTCTTTACGTGGTTTAGAGGAATGTCAATCGTCCTGCTCCACATTGTATAAGAAACAATACGGATTTAGACCTCATTCGAACACCCTTTCGGCTACCATTGATCTTATAACAAAAATTAAAAACAAAATCGATCAGAAACAATCTGCTTTGGGTATTTTTATCGACCTTAAAAAGGCGTTTGATACGATTAGTCCAAATTTAATGCTACATAAACTGTCTCGCATAGGTATCACAGGCAAAGCACTCCAAATGTTTGAGTCGTATCTGCAAAATCGCCAACAAATAGTTAAATTAGGACAATATCAAAGTAGTGCACAAACTGTCACCTTCGGCGTACCCCAGGGATCAATTTTGGGACCACTTTTGTTTTTGATTTATATTAATAGTATATCCCAGATTGGTCTTAAAGGAGACATTTCGCTTTACGCAGAAACACAAGTCTTTTTTATTTCGGGCATTCAATCGATGCTATGCTACCTCATATACAAGACGATTTGAATTTACTTAATGAATGGTTCCAATCAAATTTACTCACCATTAATATTACAAAAATTAACTATGTTGTGATAGCACCCAAAAATAAACAAATAAGCGATAATATTGAACTTAAAATAAATGACCAATTAATTCAAAGGAAGACGAAAGAGAAATATTTAGGTTTAATTCTTGATAACTACCTGAGTTGGAAACCTCACATAGAGAAAATCAGATCTAAACTGCTATCTCTTTCAGGAGCCCTTTACAGCATAAACAAATGTCTTCCACAGAAAGTTCGATACATCATTTATAATTCTTTAGTTAAACCACATATAGACTACCTAATAGAAATCTGGGGGACCGCAGCTAAATCTAATCTAGAAATATTACAAATATCACAAAACAGATTAATCAAAATATTATTTAATTACAATTTTAGAACATCAACTCAGATAATATATAAAGATACAAAAATAATGAATATTTCACAAACATATTTGTACTATACGTGCATACTTATACGAAAAATACTACATAAAGAGATTCATACAACACTGAATTTCACAAAAAAACATCAGGTACATAAAATTAAACTCCGAAACCACAATCACCTAGTGACGCGTCCTCCCAGAACAGTAAATTACGGTAAGAAAAATATTGAATTTGAAGGTGTTAACATGTACAATAAAATACCATTGGATATAAAATAATCAAAAAGTATGTCTTGTTTTAAAAAAATGCTGAAATCATATATAATGAGCAAATAATATTAATTAAAAGTACACATTATTAATTACTACGAAGCCATGTATTGCCACATCTAGCACTTTTAGTTTGTTTCCGTGTTTGCTTGGTTGAAGATTGGCTTACTTGTTTTGTTATTGTGATCGCTTACCCTCAAATTTGTAATTTTTAATGTGAACGTAAATCTCTGTACGCTCAAACATATTATTTAAATTTTGTTTCTCAGTAAGTGAATTATTGTTAATTCTTGATGAGGAATAATAAAGTTCTTAAACCAGACTGTGTGCGGCCTACAGTTAGCTTAAGCTTCAGACGACAAGCGTACATCGGTACATGCGATGGCACATACACAAAAGACGTCCGTTGCCTACCGTATAGTTTTCACGACTTCGCGAAACGCCGAAAATTCTTTAATTCATTTATGTTATGTAAGTTTAATATATACGTATTATACACAGCCTTAGGGAATACGTTTTTCTGAATAATAGTAAAAAGCGTACAAGAAACCGCTGCGTATCACACTAATATTATAAAGGCGAAAGTTTGTGAATGTTTGTTATTGCATCACGCAAAAACCACTGAACGGATTTAGATAAAATTTGGTACATAGATATTTTATAACCTGGATTAACATATAGGATAGTTTTTATCCCGATTTTATCTTCCCGTAGGATAATTTTCGAGTTGTAGCGGGTGATGCCGCTGGCAACAGCTACTTTAAGAATAATTAGAAAAGCAACGTGGCAACAAATTTTATACAACATATAAAATAACTTTATATTTTAAGTTGAAAGTTATAAAGATACTCACCCAACTTCCCCTTCACACTCTTGCCCGTAGACCTCAACTTCTGTGCAAAAGACTGTGGTCTAGGCCTGGTCGCTGGTGTGGCCAGTTTCTGCTGACTCAAGGACTGGGGCACTGCAGCGGCCAACTCAGGAGTCAAAGTCGGAGCTATCAGGTCCCATTTCGGCTCTAAAGTCGCGTACTGAACTTCTTTCTCTAAGGAGGTCACGCTGACTAGGTTTTCTCTAAAGTCTGATACTGAAAAGGAATTGTTTTTTACCTAAGTGTCTAATGTGATGTTTGAAAATTCTACACTTTGGAGTACTTTTAAATGAATAGTGGAAAAAGTAAAAACATTTTTCTGAGTTTATAAACCCTCATTTACTATAGTGTCTATAGTCCTTTCGCTGTAGGATGATGCAGGTGACATTTGGTGTCACGACATGCCATCATAGATGAAGGACTACAACCAGATCTGGGTCCAACAGTATAGATAAATTGAAAAGTGATGTTAAGAGCTTGTTTTAATTAATTATTCGTCAGTTTTCAACCAATTTCGTTTGTAGTCGGTAAAACATCAGGATTTGAGTAACTTACCCGATGACGAAGTGTGTTTATTCTGTCGATGCGATATCTTGGTCTGTGTGCGCAGTTCAATCTGCGTGTCCTTTACATTTTGGTACATGTTGCTAATCTGATGCAGGAGCCGCAGCAGTGGCATGTTAACCTGAACAAACAGTATTTCGTAAATCTGCACCTTGATAAATGTTTAAGGCTAGATTTATCAAGGTGCAGATCACAACATAAGATGTTGAAACAGAATCATTGAGAAATCTGTCGAACACATTAAAAAATCATAACAATGACTTAATAATAAAAATTAACTAAATAAATGACAGAATTACTGTAGCAATACTTTCCGCAAAATTTTCTTTACAAACGTTTAACATTCTTCTTTCCAGCAAAAACACTAGGAAGTGTCGAAGGGGTTTTTGGGGGACTGTCTCTTGTAAATAAGTAAAGTAAAGTAAATTTTGACGTTCGAAAAGTGCTGATTATGAGCCTAGTTTGAATAAATGAGTTTTGATTTTGATTTTTGATTTTATTGTACGTTTTGCCGCAGAAGTTTATAATCAGTTATTAGACTGAGCCGACGTAGAAGACTTCAAGTTTTTGTGGGTTCAGAAATACAATGTTATAAAAAATAAAATACGCTTTTGACACTAACCTGCTGCGAAATAAACCGTATACTGATATTGAAGTTCAGCATCGTACTGATATGCTTCTTCAACTGCCCCCTGGAGATGTACAGGACATTCTGGCGCTGTATGAGGTCGTCTACAGCCATGTCGGCCACCTTCTTCAGGTCCACGTCGATGGACACCTTCTCGCAAAGGAACGCCGGTGTCTCTGATGGGAGTGCACCGTGGGGTTGGGAACCTGGTTAGTGGTTGTTTTGTTTGACTGGTTTATAGTTAGTAGAGCTTAATGAGAAATGTGAGATGATGGAAAAGCATCGATTTTTTTTTAATGTTTGAAAGCTCGCCATTGTACGTAACTTTTATTATTGCTATTTGTATGTATATTTATTTGGGTGTAATAATGAATAAGAATAAGTTGGTGATAGAACGGTACTAAATAGTTAAAGATCTTCACTTTAAAAGATCTATAGAATATGCTATATTAATAGATAAGTTAATCTTTTGAACAACGAGTGGTTCACATCGGCGCAGGATCCGAACAATTGGAAATCAAGAGAAGAGACTTTGAACAGCTGTGGGATTATGCAGGCTGAATGAATTACACTAACTGAAGTGTAAAGGCACTTACAGTAATAAGAATAACCAATAGGGATGTTTACTGACTTAAAAAATACATATGATTGTAATTAGTCCGTCCGTTAGATTATCGAAAAATATGGAAACGTATTTTTTGTTCCATAAAATCAATAAAAAAATACGACGATAAAACGAGTCAAAGATTTGAGTGGGGGGTTGAGACGTCACTCACCAGTAAAGAATGTCATACTAATGTAATGACGTCTTCATTGTTGGTTTACGTGAAAAAAGAAAAAATACGTGTCCAACATTATTCGATAATCTGGAAATCTATCTGACGGACTAATTAGTTTTTTTTTGTTAAGAACCCAATTACTACAAAACAGTTATTATGTCAAATTGGCACTATAGGGATATAAACTAAACAAGAATTTAATAAATTTATCAAATTTTATTATTTGCTTATTTTTTTATCTGTGACGTTAGTTAAAACTATCTCTCAAAATATTGTTTTAATATTTAAAGAACATTTCCCTGTAACATCCTATTATAAACGTTGCTCCTCCGACTTGTTTCTCAAACCAGCCCATATGCAACTCACCCTTGCCCTTCCCCGCATGCCTGCGGTCCCTGGCAGCCAGGTCGCTGACGACGATGTCGATGCGGAACATGTCCATCCAGGCAATGAGGGATAGCTTGGAGCCGAGCGAGTCCAGCGCGGGCGGCCCGCCACTGTTGGCGCCGTCGCCGGATCCGCTCTTGTTTTTGGACTCGCCTGAGAGAGATAACAGTTACAGTAAAGGAAGCTTGGACTGTACTAGGGAGCTTGGACTGTATAACTAACAGTAGATTGACAGATTCGCCTTGGCAATATAATGAGCTTATCGCTAAAGCGTATGTACCCGCTATCTCTTATCATTCACTCTTACCGAGTGCCGTACAATTCTTCAAAGCGTGGTCTATCATTGCGAGGATTAAGCAGCTTTCACTTGCTCATAACGAAATCTACTACATTTACTAAAAACGGTTTCCTTATAGACAGAGTTTCTGGCTTTCTAAAATAATTTATACATATAATTTTAGATTATTTGTCAGTCTAATAAGTTAACTGAAAATCATCTAGAATTCAGGGCATATATTTTAATATATGCTCTGAGTTCTCGATTGTTCGTTGAAAATATATAGTGAAAAGAAAATTCAGGAACTCCTGAATTTTATATCTTCACTTTAGACATCTACCAGTAAAGGCTGAAAATGGAGCTATTTTAAATATATTATTTCAAAAAACACAACATACCCTGCGTAACCTGATGCGGCGAGACCCCCAACGCAGTCAAGAAGGGCTGGAACACGAGATGAGCATCCAGCAGCATCAGCGAGCCCTGCAGCGGGTACAGGCTGCAGGCCGGCATCGCCGCAGCCACCGCGCGAGGGTTCATCTTCGAAGGAGGAATTATTGGCTTCTTGCTCTTTGGCTCCTGGGTTAGTGGAATTACGTGGCTGTGTTTTATAGTTTACTTTGTAATGTGGGGTCAATAGGTTAGTGTTTAACCCAGGAATGAGTGCATGCGTGTTGTGGTGGAATAGGGCATGCAGTGTTTTCAGCGTCGGGTGTGAGATGAATACGAGAGCTAGGGCTAGTTTCTTTTTGGTCTGACTTTCCTTACAATCTTCTATTTTGGTCTGACTATTTTTAAAGTTTTCTCTTCTGGTTTGAATTTTGTTACAGTTTAAAAAGGCTATTGCGGTTCCAGATTAGCATAAATCTGAAATCTTGTACTAAATCATGTGCAATAGATACGAATATTACCCCATTGCAACCTTCATTAAAGGAACGACAGCCATGAAGATCTATTTACATATTATTATCACGAATTTACAAACATCATTTTAACTTGAACTTTATTTCAATGCGTAAATGTCACAATATGCTCTTCTTTTATGAGTCAGAGCTGGCAGGATTTTTGCAAGACAGATTACTGTGTGAAGTTTCTTGATGTGTTACTTCTTCGTAGCATGAGCTAGGAAGAAGTAACACAAAGAAGAACAGTAACAACTGTACAAAAGACAGCCCCCAAAATGCACACGTCTTGTCATTAGTGCGTCACTAGTGTTCATATACTAGTGACGAACTATTGACATGCCGTGTGCATTTTGGGGGCTGTCTTTTGTACATTTCACCACTAACAAAACTGAAGATTTTCAACCTAACGCAATTGAACAATTTCAACATCTAAACATGCACCATATCCATCTAGTCATTCACAAATATATTCTAATGCTTACCACTTTGATAGGTTCCTGTTTAGCCATCCATTGGTACAAGTCTTCTCTCGCTCGATCATTCTTGATGTTCTCATCACTACCGTGTGGAGAATATAATGATGGGTTGGACCCTACCGTTGGTAGGTCTTCCTTTAGGGTTCCGTAGTCGACTGGAGTTTAAAATAAAGTCAGCTTGGGTGTACCATATGAGTAATACAAGACAAAACACAAATAATTATGTGACGAGAAGAAGAAATACAATTGAACTCTGTCAACAGCATACACTGTTCGAGACCCCTTTTTGAATTTTTCTTTTTTATCTGACCAATGAAGTCAAGCTGTTTTGAACTATCACATTTTAAACCAATGACGATGCTTGGGACAAGCCATACTAGCACTATTAGTTACCATCCCCTTTGCAATACGCTTATATCGATTACTCTAGCGCGTTGAAAGTTTCTGATACAAAATACCTGGCAAATGATCCATGATTATTGCATCCATTCTTGGATTAACCTATTCACTTCTTTGAAACTTATTTGATTACTTCTCTGATATACATTGACGGCCTTGCAGCACTTACTTCCAAAATCCAGGGACAAAACTAGCAATGTATCTACTCACTAGCGATGGTGTCATCGGGGAAGGCCGGCTTCCTCGTGGTGAATGGCAGCGAGGGGAACACGAGGCTCGCGCGACTGCTTTGTGCGCCCCGCACTGTGATGGACGACGGTATTAGCACATCACTAGTGTAAGAGGGTTAGGTTGCGTAGGAGTTTGAAGAATGTGCTAGAATGTATGAGCTTTAGAAAGTGGTATGGAGATTCAGGGCGTCATCATATCACAAATGTTGTTAAATTTAGTGCAAATAAAATATCTCTTGGTCAAATGTTAGGTATTTGAGAAAATTTAACTTTTTAAGTATAATTTAGCTAGGAGATGTTTTTAACCAGTCTTTGACCAGTCAAGGAAATCTTTTAGGATATTAAACAGTATGATGGCACTCCTTAAAAAATGGTGTAAAGAAATATAGATACCTATGATATAAAAACTCTTTAGAACATTGAGAGTTTACACTAACATCAGCAGCAAGTTTTTTAACATTAATTCATAGTGACCAAGAGTTAACAAAATATGATAAAGCTGGACTAGCTTCATTTTCTTTATTTATGACTAGTCTCAAGGCATAATTACTTGTGAACGTACTGTAGGTCTCACACTGAAGCTATGTCAGATCAAAGCTCTGTTACTGTAATAATAATGTTCGTAATAATTTTGTGTGTGGACATTTGAAGACAATTTGAACGAAGGAATGATAGTGTTTTGATGAAGACAAGAATAGTAAATCTAAGAAGAATATAGTTGCATTCAATTATTACATAGGTGTATAAGAAAAACTGCACCAAATAGCAATAGCGAAAATACATACAGAATTAGTTCCGCATTTAAATATGATCTTTATACATTTGTGTATAGCGAAGTAAATTGTTGCATTAGAGATTTAAATAGTAAATTTTGTAGCCATGTGTATTTAATTATTTAAAGCCGTTAATATAAGTGCAAAGCGATGGCCAATATTATTAGTTAATAACTTAGATAAGGAGTTGGATATACACATAATATTATGTTTGTTTAGTTATACACAAAAGCAATAACAAGGAAAACAACACTACAAAACAATTCTAACATCTGTTACAAACAAACTGATAAGCGGTTAACATTTTGTCACAAATGTATTTATTACGAATGCGTGGACAATGAAGATTGGTAAAAAATAAGAGGGAGTATAAACGTAGACAGATATGTTACAGACCAAACCCGACTGCGTGCCATTTTTTTACTTGGTCAAAAGACAAAGACCAAAACTCGTACCAAGAATTCTCATGTTTCAAGATCAAAATGTTATAGTAATTATTTTCATAATATTTGACGACATTATGCGGCTGGGATTTGAATTTTGAATGGGGAATTTCATTTTAAGTATAAAAGTATGAATATTGTTCTACTCCCTATCCATGGCGTTCTCACAACCAGTTCAAAAGTCGTTCTGTTAGATCTGTCAGTTGATTTTGACAGTTCGGCTGACTTCACATCGTAGAGGTTTCCCTACAATACCTACTTGCTTGAGGTTATTGTCGATTTTATGAAATGACTCCGAAACTCGGATTTAGTTTACAAAAAGAACTTTTGTAGGAGTTAAATTGATAAATGTAGACAATAAAATACATAGTTTGATGTTCATGCAGTTTGGTACGGGATTCCATATATCCATGAACATGATCCTTTAGGTTGATTGTGAATGCAGTTTTTTGCAATTTTATTAATACAATTTAATTGCGGCCGTAAAAATATGGTTTACTCAGTTATTATAATCAATAGAAACTTTTAAGATCGTTTAATCCTTTTTCATGTAAAAGTCGTGTACATGTGAACTTCCCCCTGAATAAATTAGGTTTGGTTTGAATAGTGAACAGTCACGTGCAAGCAGAACGAGCGAAGCGAGCGGTGCCGCAGCAGCGTCCGGCAAGCGTTATATTCAAGTTTGCGGCAGTGTAACTACTTCATTTGAGTTAGTATATCCTGATAAGATAAACGGTCACAACCTATTTTTGCTTAAAATCGGGTTTGGCAGGTAACAGAGAAACTAGATTATAATTAAACACCAGGTATAACATGTAACACATGAAAGGTCGATGAAATGGTCACACTTATGTATATGAACAGTATGAAAACTCCATGCTGTCGTCAACAACGGCAAGACAAACAACATAACAAAAAAACGCATAACACACGCTGGGAAATCGTTTGTTTTGATATTTTATAAACACGTAAGGTAAATAAATTTTACATATTGAACTTTAAGGTGTTTAAGCAGTTTGGTCGTGTCAACTACTTAAATACTCTTTGAGAAATCAGAGAATGTGATCAGTGATAATCTCAGTTAAAGTATACCGTTTTTGAAGGTAACATAACAAACGACTTTTAAGTTAAGGACTTGTGAACTTTAAGTAAAGATTGTTCAAATATTGGGTTCTTTAAAAAAAAAATTGTTGTAGATTACAGAAGACCCGGCACTAAACTGGTTTATAATGGAGTGATTGCAACCGAGTTATATGTTTTCAAATTATATTTTGAGTATGGACGTGAATTTCGACTTATCTTCATTAGTTGAAAATGATGGTGCTATAGCAAAAAAAAATAGTGACTCCAGCTAAAATGAGTTGTTGATCTGACAGATGAGCGTTGTAAGGAATTTTTGGACTCGCTTTGAAATGGAGGTGACCCGGCCACTTAGCGGGACTTGGTGATGTCAATTGGAGCAGTGCCTTGACAGAATGGTTGCCGAGATGTAACAGTGACCATTGGCTGGCCAACAGTGGGATAGCAAGACTATCTACTGACAAGTCTTGGATGAGACTCGAACAGACCAGGGAAGCATGCCACAAAAAAGGCCTATACCCAGCTGCAAAGAATGATGGTGGCAGTTTAATTCCTAATTAAATTCCAACTCTAACAGTCTAAACATAAGGTTCACAAGCCCCTGTGAGCACAACACAAAGTGTGTACGAACCGGAGGGCGGCGTGGATGGGAACGAATGCGGGCGCGTACTAGCCTCCACGCCGGTCGCTTCACCCATAAACAACGTGTTATTAATGTTGCTATCAATGCCAAAGTATATTGTACTCTACATGGTTAGATTTACGGATTATATTCGTACCAAATAAATATTACGACAAGCACAGATACATAATTTTCTTTTTGTACCGCCCGATCTGTTTCGATTCAGGTCCAATTTGACGATGTGTCTTCAATGATCATTAACTTGCGTAGATGCATGCTTCGATATGAAACATAGGTTTGCGATAACAATGCAAACCGACCCAATAAGGTTTTTGTACTAAGGAAATCTGGGTTGCACTTATTATTTTCATAAACTATGTTACTCTTTGGAAAAGATAACAATATAATCCGTAAAACTAATCTGAAATATTCAAATAATCTTTTACTTAAAAGCCAATTGCAAGATACTGTGAATTTAGCAGTATTGATATTTAAATGGCCTTATTGTGAAAATTGTATAGAAAATAAAGATATATTACATATTTTTTTTAATAAAAAGCAATAATTTTGTGTTCATTTAAATTATTTATGCTCCAACTTCAATGAAACATTTTTAAATCATTGTTACTAATGAAAACATTGTTTTTACTTCGTATTTTGTATATAAATTATTAAGATAATTACAGCTACGTTTCTTTGAAATAAGACATTATTAAAACTTCTCAATAAAGTACATTTTACTCTGTAAATTTAATCTTAAGTTTTCAAATAACAGATCAATGGGTACTCACCAGGAAGGTTGACTTTATTATCAACATCCATGTTGAGAAGGAGACAGTTCTCATCCAACGCTTCCGTTTCCAAGGGATATTCTTGCCATCCTTCGACGGAATCCTGAACAATGGAGCAAGTATCAAATCGAAATAGTACCATAAACTAGGCACGAGGTAAATAGAGAAGGCAACAAATAATAATAACCTTTTTATCTGGTTTTGTTTTTAAAAATGTACAGGGAATTCATGTAAGACAAAAGTAATTTATTTATTCGAAACAAACAAGTAGATAAGTTTCACTAAATATCGAATTCTTAGAGCAGCTCAATTTATAATCGCCTCATTGTTTCTGCTACTTTAAGATATTATACACATATACCGCAGTAATATATATAACAGCGACACAAAGACTTCACATAAAACGTGATGAAAAAATGATGTTGATAATAAAATCCTTAATAACATGATCAGTAACCAAACAAATTCTCACCTCCAATAGATCCGGTAACGCGAAGGTCACATTGAGCGGCTTCATCACTTTGCTCTTGTAGTTATGTTCCAGCAGTAGTGGAGTGTAGAGGATGTTCTTCCATTGACGACTTAGGACTATCACACCCTGGAATTAAACAAATACATTCAGGGTCTTGTCCACATTGGCCTCTTTTAAGTTGCTGCTTAAACCTATTTAATGACGTATGTATTTTTGAGACGTCAGCGAAAATAATAATTTTCAAAGTGTTGTATGGAATGTGAGCAATTCCAGAGTCTATGTCTATGCATACATTGAATGGTCACCAAAGTGTCAAATAAGTAAGTGAAGGGATGCGAAAGTCAGTCGCCTTGTATTCTACATTCATCGCACCCATTTTACAGGAATCAAAATGATACAAATGATTTTCCAATTCATTAAGTACTCGTATACATAAAGGGTGTAAAAGTACCCTTAACGCAAACGAAGGGCACTTGTTCTCCCCACCACTGCGATTTTTTTTTTGTTCTAGACCATACCTGGAAACTCCCTAATTACGGAGATATTAGGGGTCAAAGTACCAAATTTTTCACAGCTGTTTTTGTAAATACTAGTTTTCAGGTTATAACTTTACTTAAATTACCTCCATGACCCGATTAATATTCAAAGCATCCACTAGCACAATGTTTTAAGACAGCTACTTTGAGTTAAACAGTATAAAATGTGATTTTTGACCCCAAAAAAAAAGTTGTTTCCCAGCAAACATTTTTGCGTAGGGGTAATTAGTTTGATGTACAGAATGCTTGGTTGATGGCTGTGTGGAGAGTTAATCTATACCCTGTATTTCTCTAACAAAACTGAACGTGAACAGCACGTTTAAACGGCATTCAAGAGCAATCAAACCAACAGCAGTTCGTTCAATTTCATTGGTGAAATTCTTCCTTAGAGACCTTATTCTACATCAGAAATGTTGATTATTTACTTGTCTGAGCGTAGACAAGGACGGCAGATGTCTTTCAGCGAGGTCAGCTTGCACGGCCGCAGCGTCTGCTTGCAGTGCGTACCGCAGTAACACTGCACACAGTTGCAGCGACGGTTCCTCACGCAACTGCTTAGCCATCGGCGTGTGGCGCCCGTAACGACTCTGGAAAACGAAGTTTTTTTTTTAAGTTAGAGTATGAAAAATATCACGCCTGTCATCCTCGAAGGGTCAGCCAGAGGCCTAGCTCGCCGTCCGTCGATCTTATGACGACGACAGGCCGTGTTGACGGCGCGTTCGTGTTCCACGCGCGCCTCAGGGAGATGTCAGCGACATGGACGCCCGTCGGAGCTACGGGTTGTTGTAAGAGATACCGCGGCCTCGACAGAAAGGTCTGTGGTTTTTAGTCAGTAGAAGTCTGACATTCCCTTTCGCTCTGCCCAAGGGCGAGATTTGATGTATTTCTACCCGCAAAAAAATAGGTTCAAGCAGAGGCGGTACACTTACATTTCGCCAGTCATAATTAAGTGTCATGTAATATGGGGCGAGAATATTCTTATCAATGGCCACAAATCCTGAATTCGTGATTGCTACTGAGAAATTAAAACCCAATACATAACACTTTGATCGACTTAAGTAATCGAATTCTGGACTTCATGCTCAGCCACAAAGACGAACATTACAAAAAAAAAAGAAAAATATCGTTTTATATTTTTTTTAAGTACTGCGCTCGCTTACTGTCGGCCACATTTTAACTATAAAACTCAGGGCATGCGTAAGTGAAAAGTGGTCTACTGTCACTGAACTTGATAGCACATTTTTAAAGTAATAATCTAAAACGAAAATGTCACCGAAAAACGAGAATAGGTTTGGAAAAAAAATTTGGCCGTCACATAGATTTCCAAAAAATATTGGACACATTTTTTCACATAAACAAAAAAATTAAGACAATACAGTGTTTCGAAAACTCATGAACTCCTCGAAAACGTCACATGTTAGTACATTTTTTACCTACAAATCAAATCAAATCAAAATCATTTATTTCAAGTAGGTCAGTTACAGGCTCTTTTAATAACTGTCAGTGTACTGTAGTTGCCGATTCCAAAGCGTTGGTCTCATGAGAAGAATGGCAAGAAACTTCATGGACACTCTTTTAAATCATAATATTGTTACAAAACTTTGGTTACATCATTCATATTGAGATTGGTACATTATCATGTGAGAACGATGTAGCAAGATGTGCACGATAAGTGTCGACAGTAAAGCCAAAACGACGATTCAAAAATAATATAATAAAAAAAAAGCCGTGGCAGCTAAGAGGTGACCAGTCACAACTGACAGCACCCGTTCACGAGCATGACACATGGATCAGCACCATTCCACTCAACCATTTTAAAGGGAACGAAATGACCCGACACACCCGCCACCATCAGCGAGACATTTAAGTGAGCATGACACACTCTCAATCGCCAAGGCATATCCAAGTCAAATAAAAAATAGAAAATAAATGTAGGTTTCCAGAGAATGACAGCTTTCTAGTACATAGTACTCACACAATATGTGCTATGCGACTATATAATACTAAAGAGATTGAATTTATACATAGCAAAGATAGTTTTACAATCTTCTTCTTCTTCTTTCTTCTTCCTATTTATTGCTATCAATTTAAGCGTCCTGTCCTTGTGGAGCAGGACCGGCATTGAGCCAAGCATTTTTATCAGCGATATAATCGTCTAACTTGTAATGTCATCAGCAAATAACACCATATTCTGAGGTTGGTTTTTCAATAAATAGGGTAGATCATTAATATTTACCAGAAAAAGGAAAGGGCCCAATATTGAGCCTTGTGGAACCCCCATTTTTACTTTTAAACCCTGTGAATTAACACCATTTATTTGCACATGTTGCTTCCTTTCACTCAAATAAGATTTTACTAAACTAAGTGCAAGTTTACCTAGTCCATAATGTTCAAGTTTCAAAAGCAATGTGTCGTGATTCACGCAATCAAATGCTTTTGAGAGGTCACAAAATATTCCTACAGCATCTTGGGACTGTTCCCACGCATTAAATATGTGCTTTAATAAAATTACACCGGCGTCAGTTGTGCAACGTCCTTTTTAGATGACGTTACAAGCCCCTACTCATGATCTTTGACGGGTTTTATCTTCGTCAATTTTTATTAATTTGATAAAACAAAAAGACGTATTCAATATTTTTCGATAATCTAACTGACGGATTAATTAGAATCATATTTGTTGATTCAGTCCGATCCCCTATTAGGTAATTAAATAATCTTGTCTTTAAATTAATTCACCACCACTGATTCTTAAATTACTGAACGAAAACATCGAAAGGAAACTCCAAGCAAATCGCACGGGCCCGCGTGGTGTCAAGCCCACTCCTCAAAGATGACAGACCTGTGCCCAGCAGTGGGAGCGATAAAGGTTATGCAGCCAAACACTTCTTCTGTATGATGTGGACCCGCAGATCTCATTGCCGACGACAGAGAGTGCGCGAAACACAATCAACACAAACTTCGGAATAGCGTGTCAGCAACCGTTACTCCGAAATTATTGTCGCTCGTGTTTACATCATGGTAGCTCTTGGTGACAACTGCGTTTTACTTCACTCGTACACAAGATGGAAGGGACATAAAATTCACATTAACATAACGATACACACAAAGGAACGTTTCCACTGTAATTTACATAAATTGACGGTGTCATTGATCCATCTCATTTAGCAATATTTGTTGCATTTATTTTGTTTAGCGCGGTGTCAATTGCAATGAAACTGATCGATGCAGATTCGGTTGGACAGAGGACAGAAAAAGCTTTATATTTATGCAATAAAAGTTATGAAGACGGAGCGTCGCCCAAACCTAAACGAGACGTTAAGATTAAGCTTTTTCTGACTGAGTCCAGCGGATTCTGCATCGATCAAAGCTGAACAATGATGATGTGGTCCACGCGGATGTGTTGCAAGGTTGCAGTTACGGTTACCTTGGGCAGAGTATGATGTGGAGCCAGGTCTAATGCAGCCGCCATGAGACTGGCGGCGGTGGCAGTGAGGTGTTACGTAGGCGCGGTACAACGCGACCACGCGGATGTGTTGCAAGGTTGCAGTTACGGTTACCTTGGGCATAGTATGATGTGGAGCCAGGTCTAATGCAGCCGCCATGAGACTGGCGGCGGTGGCGGTGAGGCGTCTAGCGTAGGCGCGGTACAACGCGACTACTCTGATTCCTAGTCGGTTGCAAGGGTTCATCCAGGCATTGATGGCTGGAGATGCTGTGCTTAGGAGGTTCCAGTCAAGTCTGAAACGGTTAGAGAACAGGTTCAAGTAGAGCCTATGCCTCGGTACGCGAATTATTTTAACAAATAAGAGGCACATATGTCCTGGTAGGCCTGATTCGACACGGGCGTCCGTCCTGCGCCCGTCTGAGTCATGGCGATCTGCACAAGAATTGTACCAGCACACGTACAAAATGTTAACATTAAAACGAAAAGAGAAGAAACAAGACACAACAACCAAGAAACATCAAGTAATAATTTGACTAATAACCTCGAAAACTACTTTACCTTGTATAATCAATCTTCTTTGTAATAGGCGTCCTTGGAGGTGCAGCAAAATTAAACCACACCACTTTCAAATCGATAGCACAAGACGACGTATTTCCGTTGTCTTTCAAAGGTACCACAGTTGTAGTGCTGTCGTTTTGCGAAGGCTCTTCAGGTCCAGGAGTGGAAGGCTCAGGGGGTGGTGGAACGGGAGGGGGCTGGGCATTCCCAAGGTTAGGAGTACTAGGCTTGGAACTTGAGTCCCTCTTTCGGAACAGATCTTCAATCCCTGAAGTTCTGCTTTTAGTGCTCCTTTCCTTTTCTGGCTTCGTTTCTTCGGCAGATTTTACTGATTCTCTACAACTTTCATTATCAGGCCTCAAAGGTTTTTTCTCCTCGGTTTGAGGTTGTGGCTTGTGAGATTGCGAGTGCTTGGCTACTTTTATTGAGATGCCTTCCAGACCACATTCGAACATTATGAAGCCAATTGGAATGTCCTTCTGGGCGTCGGCTGGTGCTCCATTTTGGCAACACTGTGAATACAAGAACACATCATCCCATAAACATTTATATAATAATCTTTATTGGAACAAAAAAACTAAATACATATTATACTTATCACAATATTGTTACAAGTACAGTAAGTAAAAAACAAATCAAAATGAACCCTAACGTCTAAACTAGGCCGGGCCTGTATCTTAGACGTTAGTCGCTTCCAATGTTGTATAATCAGAGATCATGAGTATGATTAAACATAGTGTGATTAAACATTACAAGGCAAATTTATATTATAATTAAATAATTTATGTGCTCAGTAAACAATGTGGGTAGATACGATATTTGCTATTGAGTATTCTTAAGATCTACGTATGAACGTTTACTACTTTTGTTTTCGATGTACCCTGCACCCGACTTTTGTTAGAGAAACAACAAAGAGTATGAACTTAGGCAATTTTAGAAAAATTGAGGAATGAAGTTATTATTTATTATATTTATTTACTTTATGACTTCGAACACAAGGTTCAAATACAGTGATTTTTATATCAGCAGTTACTCTATGGTAAAATGACGAGTTAAAACTTGCTAATATAAAATCAACCGTAAAGATTTACATACATACTTTAAATTACACTGCACTTACCATGGATTCGCATCCCTTAGCACAAGAGTCAACTCGAATGAACTTGAAAGACACTTTGGAATGTTGACACGGTATGCCCGTGATTGTCACGTCTTTCAGTTGTGACGATTCGTTACGTATGCGCCGTAGTTGGCCGTGGACCTTACCTGAAAATAAGGACAAAGCTCAAGATACAACTTTTGATTATACCAGATGAGTTGAATTCATTGGCATCAATAATGATAGAGTACCTACTGAGTGATTCAATATAGTGATCGATTATGTTTGGTGGTATTTATTTTTCTTCTCCAAGAGAAACTTCAGTTACTTTTTA
The DNA here is from genome assembly GCA_932274075.1 of Diarsia rubi. Taxonomy (NCBI): domain Eukaryota; kingdom Metazoa; phylum Arthropoda; class Insecta; order Lepidoptera; family Noctuidae; genus Diarsia; species Diarsia rubi. Next base: position 21,335,512 of record OW026415.1, on the reverse strand, counting down.
TTTTATTTTTGTTTTAAAGAGTGCTTTTATCTATTACAGGTTGCTAATTACTACAAAACTAGGTCGGTATTCTTTATTACTTACCAACATTTAGCGTTATAGTGGTATCTTCACACTGCTGCTGCGACGCTTCAATATAAACCGGCTCTCCTCTCTCCGGCCCCCTTCTCTTACCAGAAGTCTGCGCCGATATCAATGCGCGAGGACCCTTCATTATACCGAACGACTTCTTACTACCCAAAGCCCGCAACGTAGGCCTATAATACAACTGCACTGACTCCAAATTCTTCCTAGTACTGACGTATTTCGCGATAATATTCTCCACGGATACTCCGAATAGGGACACACAAGTCAGGTCTTGGATATTGTCTAATGCAGAGAAAGATATCATGTCTTCTACTACTGAGGATTGTATGAAGATCATGTTGACTTTGGGTATGGTTACCGTCGCTTGTAGAGATTCTAGAATGCTCTCTTCATAGACGTTGGAGTGAGGAATGGTTGCTAGCTTGCATTTGTCGTCTTTATCTGTGACTAAGTTGGACTGGCTTCTGTCCTGCATCTGTGGTAGCCAGTTCTGCACATACTGCTTTTGTTTCAGCACATTCGCACTGGATACTGACGATATACAAAGCAGACGTAAGTGGTTGATCACTGTAATCGGATGTATATTCGCTAATACGGGTGTTAGAGACTCGACGAATTTCTGTGTGCTTTCCAGGACTAAAGGAGTTAACATGATATCGATTTCTCCTCGGAGTTTCACAAATAACCCACTTTTAGAGTCACTTGTGGTCGTAACTGTCGATGTGGTACTCTTTTCAGTGGTGTTCTCTTGGCTGTCTTGCACAGTTTGCTGTACATCCCACCATCCTTGCGGATACGGGTGGGCTTTGACTTGAGAATTGAAATGCGGAGGAAGATTTGAGTACGGTCCATGCTGATTTTGGTTGTTAAGATCTTTCTTCGCTACTAATCTGAGAACATTGATCTTTCCGAGCGGCTCAAAGCTTGGTAAATATTTCTGTCCAACATAAACTAGGGTACCATCATCAGCCCTTTTGAAGAGCGGTAACGTGAATACGTCACCACCGCTAGGTAAAGAGCAGGAAGACCAGTTAGGGCACTTGTATTGAGGTAAGTTATGCATGTAACTGGCCATTAAAAGAGGTGAGTCTACTATGGGCTTGTTGGTTTGCATATGAAGGTTGACCAGCGTCATGTCTTCCTGCGAAGAGATCGCAGAGATAAAGGAGGTTGATGATACAGAACCACTTTCCGAGTCAGGCTGGACACCTGCGCTTATATTGCTTATCGTATCCGGAATGTCTATTGCCTCAGATTTAGGCGCGGAACTACTCCATTTCTCATTGGTTATATCGTTGATACCGAACGAACTTTTGTCTCTAGGGTTGCTATGGCGACTGCCAAACGAATGCTTCAAGCTTGAAGACCGACTTGGGAACATATCTTCATCAGCTGAGAAGAACGCCTCTGAATGGTTCTCGCTTGTAATGGACATTGTTCTTTGCACTTCTTGGTTTAAAGCCTCCTCGGGCTGTACTTGAGAGTTTAACGAATAATGCGATTCAGATACAGCAACACTCCTTACAGGGACTTTCGGTACAATGAAGGTCTCTTCTCCCGGAGCCGATTTCTTTCCGGTCACATTAGCATTATCTTTAACCCCACAACTAAGAGCTAGCTTCGAATCAGAAACACTGCTCTCCATCTGAGGAACGTTTAGAATACTCTTGTTGAGTTTCGAATCGCTGTCAATTTTTGAATTCCCCAAAGGCACTGAGGAATCTACTAAGCGTGCGTATGGAACATCGCTTTTAGTACTGGATACTAGTAAGTTGTTACTTCCTTTGCTCATACTTGTGTAGGAAAATCTTCTGGTTAGGCTGCGACGTTCAGCGCTTTGTGGAGACTTGTTCAAGTTTTGAGGTAAAGGCGATGGTATTAAAGTAGCCACATTGGTAGGCTGAAGACAGACGTTCAAGCTGTTGTATGGAGGCGTATGGAACACAAGCTGTCCTGAATGTAATAGACTCTGGCCGTACCCATACTCTCCCGGCGTCGTCTCAATGACATTAAACATTGCAACGTTAATCCCTTCATTCAAATCGCTAGGGTTCGGCTTCAAGAAGTTAGGGCCGTTCCTATTAGACCCGAAGAACGCGCAACCTCCGGTACAACCGCACTGGGAACTCTTCCCTTCAACTGGCCACAAGAACCAAAGTCTTTTTGTCTTATCATCGTGAAGTTTCAAGAACTTCTGCTGAACTAAGTGAAGGTTTTTCGGTGTTTGGGGTAGTGATGACGCAGCTTCGATTAACAAAGGTCCTAAGGCGACCGATCCCACACCGACCCAGTTATCACTCTCAGGCGGTTTGTTCTGACTAGTACTGCTACCATTCGAATGATGGTGAGTGTTCGTTTGCATGTTTGTTTGTGTGTAGAGAGCTAGTTTTATATTCGGCAGCAAGCCAGTCACGCCAGTTCCGAATCCCGAGCCGTGTAAGTTACAATAGCTAAGTCTGACCGGAGATATCCATGTCTGAAGCGTAGTGTTCGTATCTGCGATATACACGTCAATGAGATCGATCGCGACTCGAATCATCTTGTATTTAATTTCATTGGCTGTTGGACATCTGTATTTCAACGCAAGGTCTGTTTCTTGACACAGCACGTTGTTCATTCCATGATGACACTGGCGAGCGGGGTTAGGCGGCACTAATTCATTCTCACTATCGCAAATGAGTAGCAAAAACGTTTCTAAAGACGATATTATTTGGTACATTTGAGGAAGGGTTAGGCGCCCAGTTAGCTGACCTAGTTGAAGTTCCATCATCCAGGCATACTCCACAGTATCCTCTTCAACATTTCTGTTGGTGTCACTGAAGAAACCGTTACCTCGTAGTTGGAAAGACGAGAGCATTAGATGACCTTGATACAAGGCCCCCGAGTTCGTTGGGTTAGATCGCGAGAGGTTATTCGCCGATACTAATATTGAAGGACTCAATAGTAGTTGTAGTTTCGTCTCCCTAAAGCTTTTGTCCATTTCAAATCCGAATCGTTCTATCAGCACGACTGGACAAGGCGGTTCACTTTCACTACAGTTCTTTACCAAGTGCGCCTGTATGTCATGGATGATAATCGATACTGTCACGTCTAAGGGTCTGTAGTGTCGTGGGTCAAAAGGACCCTTGCTTGAATCTGTGGAGTCGTCCATCGAGATCTCAGTATGTTGATTAACACTACTTTTATCATTAGCTTTCGGATTATCACTGGACCAGGAAAAAGTTTCAGCGCTAGGAGATTTTTGCATGTCAGTGAATGTTTGGTCTTCGCCAAAGATATTTTCTAGTAAATTCATAAAGCTTGTGATAATAGTTCCATAGGCCAGAAGGATGGAAGGTCCTACTTCCAGTTCTACGCTTACTTTGTCGGGCGGTAGTGTTGTTCTGTCGAATTTGTTACCGTCCAAGGTCCAGTTAATTTGGGGCTGTTTCCTCATTCTAGGTATTCTCATTGGAGAAAGTAGAATTTCTTCTTTCTCTGGTGTAGTGATGTCTGCTTGAGGCTCAGGGCCCAACGGTGGAATGGGATGATAGTTGTATCTTACACTTAGGGCGACAATAGGAACAGACCAGCAGTCCACCCAACCTTGCGATTTCACGCATTTTCTTCTCCATTTGGAAGCTTTTAGCCGGCAGGGGACTAACTTCATATTCTTGTCCAGTGATAATAGAAGTAACTTTGATGTGTTTACTTCGGGCAAGAAGAGACTCATGTCGACAGCTTCACCTTGTACCCAGATCTTAAGTGGGATGAAATCTGGCAGGAAATCGACGAACGGCAAATCGAAGGAAACATCGAGAAGATCTCCACAAAACGCTACGTGGTTATTCTCTTGATTAGTAGAACTGCAGTCTATCCAGTTGTATTGATTGCTAACCGTTACAACCTCACATTCTTTCAGTAACAGGGATATTTTCCAGGTATAAGGTACAAAATGTAGAATATCCGGTCGAGCTTTCGTCGACCAATCATTTATGAGATCTTGAAAGAAATCTATGTGTGTGTAGACCAGGTGTGTTGTGGCTTTACAACCTGTCAGACTTAACTGCCAGCATTGATGATGGTTCCAAACGAGAGGATAGTGGCATTTCACCGTATACTCCAATGTTTCACTTTCAGCCAAACTTCTGTACTGAAGACTTGTCGTGGCTTCTAAATGTAATAGCTGCCCTGTAATTTTTGTCGTATATCCATCTTGTAACACGATCCATGGAAGTGTTACTTCAAGGTATGAACCTGCACCAATATTTATATGCACCGCATTTGTTTCCTTATTTTTCGTGAACAGTATATCTATGGTAGCTTCATTTAGAGTTGATAATCGTATATCAAACGACTGCGTTTGTCTTATGTCTCCAGGTTTAGGCTGTGGTGTGACTTCTAAATTTTTATAATTCGGTGGGAAGAAGAATCTGAATAGATGATCTCTCTGCCTGTCGGCCCAGGGTCCATAGCTGAAATCTGTGCCTTTACCACACTTTATATCAACACCCCAAATAGGCGGTGCTGACTCTACAATATCTCCATTGGCTAGTTGGAGAAGAACTGGTTGTTCCGGCACCAAACCTGGTTCATCCATATAGAAGTATACCTCGATATAATTCGAACTCATTACGACGAATCCCTCCCCCATATACCGCGGCGGTTCATCGACCATCGATGTGTAGTTTGGACTGGGAGCGAGCATCACTTTGCAATTCTCTGCTTTGGCTTTAACAAAGTGCATTAGATGGTCAAGGCTTGAGGCGGGAGGTTTTGTACTGTACACTAAATGGGACTCTTCTACGCTTATCGACAATGTTGTTGGAACTAATCTGTTACCGAAGACCACTCTGCCGGAGCAGATATCGATTTTGATGACGGGGATGAGATCTCGCCACGTTCTTGCCATCGCAGCCTCTGACCTGACCGTCTCTTGCGCCCTTCTCCGTTTTTCATTAGCATCATTCATAGCTTTATCTCTATCCGTATAATCGTCATCATTCTGTTGTTTGATAACAGGCTCAAGACCAAATATTTTCTCGAGTTCGTTGTATAAGTCGCAGCGATTATAGAAATGTAGCTCGAAACCGTTTAGCATGATTGACAGCCGCGTGTCCGAGTGCGATAAGTCTGTGAAAAATAACAGGTGACTTCATTAGTGGCTTATTCTACAAGGAAAAGGATGCGGTTCGATAATCATCGTCTCTACCTTCGGAAATACGAACATACGATGTTGAGGTCCAATACAAGTAGGCAAGGAATTTGTATTGCAATGAATTATTACAGTCTATGCAATTCCAAAAAAAAAGCTCTGCCTGCGTCACTCTGTGACGCAACTTTCATGCTAGGTAATTAACTTCTGAATTATTTTAGTAATTAACAGGAATATTAACCGAAGCGCGTCATTCCTGTTTTACCTGTAGGTATTTAGTAAGGACACTTCACACTGATCATTTTCCTGTAGTGCAAGGATGGATGATTAACGTAACATTGAAAACAATCTATTTAAGTACAGGAGTAAATGAGTCACATTAAGTAATGTTATTCTGTTAAGCCCATTAGGTCGCCTAATTATTATGCTAATCAGCTGAAACCTTTTAAAGTGCCAATTAGATTAATATTATGGGCAGAATGTTGTATATAAAGATGCTTTGACAACTTGAGAGGCGGCACGCGATTTAATAATACCAATGTATAAATAACAACAATTAATATCTTTTAGGTGACAACAAATAATTATTATTAAATATTATTATTAGTTTATTATATTTGTATCAGTGCGATTTGCATTAATTTTACGTTTTACATCACAGCTGTTTAAAATAGCTCATTCAAAATAGACATAACAGGATAAACTGCTAGTTTTATCCCCTTGTAATATACCTTCAGAGACATCCTTAGGCACATAGGACCGCCACCACCTGAATATCAAGTAGCCGTCCTGTATCCGCAGCGTGTAGTCATAGTTGATGTACACAATGTCCCGGAACATTATCTTACCAGACAGGGCATTTAGTGTGAATGAACCTGCAAGTGGTAAAGAAAATGTTGATGAGTAAATATTATAAAAAAAAAATATTAATATTATAATAAATATTATCAATCTTAAACCAATGAACGCATAGATGACTTATCATGGTGACGATTTTTAGGTACTGAAAGATGTTTAAATTAAAATGTGAAGAACAGTCACTTTTCGTTTTATTTTCTTCGGATATAACATAAGATCATCAACACAGTATATTTTTAAAATTTGTCTTGGAGGTTTTTTATTAATTAATTATTTTTCTTGTGTCTCACAAGATTCATTCATCAATACTCATATTATTTCTCAGACGGATTAATGTTTTGATAACATTATTATTGTCTGATAAGCAAAATTGTAAACTCAATACATTCTGCAGTTTTTGGTTTGTAAAATAATAGGATTTGTTCAGGTATAGACTGTCTAGGATACAAATGTACTTGTAACTACTGAGCCGCCGACACATGGTCATAGTAGGAACAGTGGGTTTTTATCTGGTTAGAGTTAGACATGAAGGTTATCAATGTGGAATTTACCACTCAAAAAAGGATGTATTAATCATATAATTTATAACACATTCAATACATTGTACAGCTGTTGGTGAGTGACTTAGTAACAGTCCATGCACTTATTTAATTAGTCAGCATATTTACATAATTAAATATATACCAAACTGATTCAGAAATCGATGGATTGACTCATTTGCAATCAGACAATAGAAGTGACAATAACAGCATGTTTTGATATCTCTGTGGGTAATTTTACTGCATCCTTTATTTAACTTTTATAGTGGAAATAGGTAGTCTCATCTAAATAAAATTGCATTTTTAAATATTCATTCCATAAATTTGAAACCACAGCACGGTTAGCATAGTAGCTGAACAATTGACTACAGCGTTAAATGTCGCAAGTTCGATCCCTGCTCAGAACTAAGACTTGTGTGGCATACAGATAGTTGTTCCAGGTCTTGCGGTTTGTGGATGTGAGATTAAATGTTTGTAAACGCAACCACAATACAGGTGTTTCTAGGGTCAATGATTTCAAGAGAAAATCTCATTTAAAACACTCTGGTTTTTTTTTATTAATGGTAAATATGAAATGTATTATTATGAATAAAATATAACTGAAATGAAAACACTGTTTGTCTGATTGTTGTTTAACATTAGTAAGATAAATAGATTATGACACTATGTATTTGTAATGATGATACAGCTACATCCCATTAGGAAAATTATGTTTTTTAAATTGTTTTTTTTTTAATAATTCTTTTTTAAACTAAGTACTCTTTTTGTTTTTGCAATATTAAAAGTAACAGAACAATGTCCTATTGGCCTTAATAGGTTTGTTTACTTATTTTGTTAAATCTTGAGGTTTTTCTGTTTGTTATAATGCCAATAAAAATAATTTTCTATCTTTAACTGTTTTAGGTGAAATTAATTCCTGTAACACATAACTGTACTGCAGTGGTCAAGAAAAAATTTCAAGTCTATGAAAAACTATCACAATTTGATATATTATGTTTGCTGGTTAAAATAAATAGCTTTACAAATTATTGCCTCATGAATTGCACTATCTGTTATCTCCCAGATAATCTCATATTCCGATTATCTAAACATTCAAATATTGAATCATCTACACCGCACTTTAGTGTTTCAATGCCAATAGTAGTAAAAACATGCACAAAAAACGACATTGATAAGAAATTATTGAATATTAATAACCTATAAAGTGAACATTTGAATATTTTGTTAATTAATGTTGTGGAAAGAAAGAATTATAATATTATGTTTTTGAAATGACAGCTAAAAGAATGAATGAATAAGAGTCTGACCTAGTAACTAAATATAGTTTGATCATGAACATGAACTAAATATGAAATTTTTATAGTATAAATATATGGGTCACTTACCTATTTTGAAATTGTCATCTTGGAAATAGAACTTGTTGATGAGCCTAGTGAGGATGTAGCCCAGCACGCGGCTGTTGTAGTACGTTATATAAACGATCCATAGTATCGCAGATATTAGCGACACAAGCAGCAGGGCAAAGTTTCTGTCCATTGTTATTTTCGCGAAGTCTATCGACGACGAGTTCCATCTTTGCGCCACCGGATCGTCCATAGACCCGGTGAAGTTATCCCTAAACACAGTCATAACAAATAAAAACACTAAAACAATAATAAAACCCTCCGAAGTAACTCTAAATATGAAAATAAACATCACCTAATTACAAGGCTACGCAAATCGCCGTAACTTACATGATGGTGACTTAATTACTACACTGACACTTTTCACATTTTATACAATTAAACTGCCCTAGAAAATCATACACTATACACATTTCTATTACTATTTTTCTGTCTTTCTTAGCAAAATCATAAATCACTGCCCATCCGTGGTTCAGACCTTTGACAGATACGATTACGTTCCGTTCCGTTTTACGAAACTCGAATTGAGTTGTCTAAACGATTCCTAAATCAAAGTTGGTAGATTAAAATATTTAATTAAAAATTACTGCTATTGAAAAATGTTCACAAAATAAAATGTCCTACATTTAAACAGAATCTTAAATTTTTTGGTAAAATAACAAAACTCAGTCAGCAATAATAAAATAGTTGCTAGGTAACAAGTGTTTTGTTTTTGTTGATAAAATAATTTCATGGGTCACAGTTTTGTGCATTGTTGTGTTTATTTAAAAACAATTCTATGTAATCAAAGTCGTCTATAATTTAGAAGAAAAATGGCAGACGTAGATGAAGCAAATGTTGTCGAACAAGAGGCATTCAAACCTAAAGTCAGGTACACAGAATTAGTTTTCAAAATACTAGGTACCTACTTGTTCAGGGAACGGTTGTGGTGGAACTGGTTTCTGCCTTTCTGGTGGGTAGTAAAATAGTAAAGCTCGCTAAATTCATGCTCAGCTTATTTACACTAAGTACTTCCCAGTGGTGGCGGTCCCATCTTACGAACAGTAAGTCGTGCGTTCGAATCCAGGCAGACGTATTAATTTGTGTAATTTATTTCATCATCACTGTACTGCTCTCAAAAACTGAAGAAACCATCGTGGGGATACCGTCATGTCCTAGAACCAAAAATTCGAAGATATGTGACTTCTGCCAACCCGCACTGGGCCCACGTGATAGTTTATAGCCCATTCCCTCTCAAAAGAAGGCCTGCGTAAGTCCCAGCTGTGGGAACATTAATAGGCTGATGATGAGCTAAATAAACCAACGCGCAATATTTACTCGTAGGCTGTACAATGCCGTACGAATGATAGAATCGTACCTACCTTGGAATCTGTCTGAAAGCATTTAAGACAAGGTACTTGAAAACGACACCACCAAGATAATATAATATTCAAACTAGCCAAGTGGGCATGTTATCGCACGCTCCATCAATAAGAATTCAGACTTTGTCGATGTCGAGTGTATGTAAGTAATGGAACGTCGGGGCAGCCCAATGTTCAAATTATTTAGTAAGGCCCTGCGTGTGCGTGAGTCATTATTTTAGGACGAATAAAAAAGATAAGCACCGGAACTAACTATAACAATTATTGAGCAAACGCATGTTCACAGAGTACTTTTATATCAATCGCATGTTTGTAAATGATAGCAGAGACTCGAGTGACATGTTTTGTTTATATTTGGGTTACTTTGTTTCGGGAGTTTAAATTAGGGATGCCTCGATAGGTAGGTACGCCTTTTTCCCAATACGATACCGATACTCTTTTATAAATATCGGCGATACCGATGCCGATACCGATAACGCTTATTGAATAAAAAATAAAGGATTAATAATAAAACACAAATAAGGTTAATTTTTTAAATTATTATAATATATAAAGACAGTTTGATATTGGGTAATAGTTTTAGTAAATAAAATAACATTGATAAGATTTTTGTTTAAAAAACAAAGTATTCTTAAGATTTGCGGAGAAAGACGATTTCGCAAGTCCTCGCGGTGGATAATGACAGTCTTTCAGATGCGACAGAGCTCATTTGGAAACTAAAGTACCTCTGTGCGATTTTTTTCAAGTTTGGGTATAAGACGTCATTGCGCCAGAAAAGCATCTCTTAATATATTATATTAGGAGACCTTAGGTATCTCTCGACTTCTTCTTTGAGAGAATTACAGCTCAGAGTAGACAGCGGTTCATCTTCCCCGAACTCTAGTAATATTTTCACGAAACGCTTCAAAGCCCGCCTCTCGTAGGCATCTCAGAACCTACAGTTAAAGACCTAGATGTAGGTGTGGCAGTGTCTAAAATAGTTTCGGAATGCAGTGCTACATTAAGATCAAGTGGGTAAGTTAACAAGACCCTTTTTTGTCATTGTAATAGGTAGTAGACATTGAATCGGCCATAAAAATGGCGCTGATGCCGATATATCGGCAAACCTGAAGTATCGCCGATATATCGGTACCTATCGGTATCGGAATCGGATCCATCCCTAATTTAAATCACATTAATGAAGTATCTAAAAATGTGGTCATTCACATACCTTAATATAGTTATACATACTTGTAAATACATCCAACAATACATTTTGGTACCTATACCTTCTCCGTGCCTCGTAAATAATGTTATGCCGCACTGGCCGCACGCACACACGTGATGTGAGGTACTATCACGCTAAATATTATAAATAAAGGCGAAAGTTTGTGAGTGTGTGAGTGTATATGTTTGTTACATCTTCACGTTAAAACTACTGAACGGATTTGGATAAAATTTAGTACACAGGCAGTTTATAACCTGGATTAACACATAGGATAGTTTTTAACCCGATTTTATCTTCCCGTGGCATATTTTTTGATTTGCAGCGGGTGAAGCCGCTGGCAACAGTTAGTATATAATATCTCCCGCGTCGATCGACGGTATTCATAATCTCCGCTGAGCACCATGACCGAAAAAAACTTTTTTGCAAATAAAACTGCCGACTTCAAAAACACAAAAACTAAAGACGCAAAAAAGTGAAAAGTCAGCTTCTGAAGTCGGTGGCAAAAAACAAAATCAAACAAACAAATGTCACTTCGACTTCAGAAGCTGATTTTTGGGGTTCCGTAGTCAATTTATGGAACCCTTATAGTTTCACCATGTGTTTGTCTGTGTAAAAAAGTTTTTATTTGTGATGTCCTATAGAAGCGTTCCGTATGGTGTCGGATGTAAAGAATAGCACCATCCCATATCTTCCCGTGGTTGTCGTAAGAGGCGACTAAAACAAATTACCAGAAAATGGGCAGCAGCGTTCTCTGTGTCTTTGTACCAACCACACTGCGATCATAACATGGGTGGATTTTAGTTAGTAGAAGTCTGAGACTTCCTTTCGCTCTGCCCAAGTGCCCAAAAACGGTACTTAGTTTGATGAACATAGTGCTTGGTTGACATTTTCGTGAAGGGTTCGTCTACTTCGTACACCCTATCTAAAGGGTGTAAAAGTACCCTTAACACAAACGAAGGGCACTTGTTCTCCCCACCATTGCGATCATTTGTTTGTTCTAGACCATACCTGGGAACCCCTAGTTACGGAGATATTGAGGGTCAAAGTTTCAAATTTTGAACAGCTGTTTTTTTGTAAATACTAGTTTTTTTGGGTTATAACTTTACTTAAATTACCTCCATGACCATCCAAAGCATCCACAATCCAATGCATCCACTAGCACAATGTTTTAAGAGTGCTACATTGAGTTTACCGTAAAATAAAAATTTAGACACCAAAAAAAAAGGCTTATCCCAGCAAACATTTTTGCGTACAGAATGCTTGGTTGACGTATGTGTGAAGGGTTAATTTACACCCTTTATGCAGGTAAACTGCTACAACCTCATTATCATTATGGAGGCGTTCTATTAACTTTTTTTTCTACATTTCCAGGTGGTGTAACCCACAATGCCTGGATGTGATGACGTTCGTGGGCAATCATGTATTCGCTGTCGCCACCGACATCTACATCATTTTCCTCAACTACAAGAACAACACTGAAACTGTTTACCTAGCCAACGATCAAGAGAATGGAGATGGAGTGGATGCATTAGCTGGTAAATAATATAACGGCTAGGTAGGTACTTACAGATTCAGCGTGAACTCGACTTTCTTGAATGTTGATTCAATATCAGGCAGGCAACGTTGGCTAGCTCACATACGTCCGTCCTATGACGATGACAAGCCGTGTCGACGTCGCGTTCGGGATCCACGCGCACCTCAAAGAGATGACAGTAACATTTCAGCGGGCAAGGGCTTTGAGGAGTGGCTAGAGAGGCGCCATGGCGCCCTTACCTTCCGTCTGACGCAGGTCCTCACCGGACACGGTTGTTTCGGGAGGTACCTGCACCGAATCAGGCGGGAGGAAACGCCCGGATGCCACCATTGTGAGGATCGGCCGGAGGACACGGTGGAGCACACAGTGGAGGTGTGCCCCGCTTGGGCGGAGCCCCGCCGTGTTCTCGTAGCGGCGATCGGCGGCGGCGACCTCTCGCGCCCGGCCCTGGTGCAATCCATGGTCCGGGGCGAGGAGGAATGGGACGCCGTCGCCTCCTTCTGCGAAGCAGTGATGCTAGCGAAGGAGGTGGCGGAACGCGAGAGGGAGAGAACCTCTCGTCCCAGCCGCCGCGGGAGGCGCTCCGGGCGTCGGGGGTCCCGCGATGGCCTCCGGCCACCTTAGATGCGGGCCTGTGGACGGTGAGTGATGGGCTAACTCGCCGTCCGTCCGTCTCACGACGAAAACAGGCCGTGTCGACGGCGCGTTCGTGTTCCACGCGCGCCTCAAAGAGATGTCAGCAACATGGGAGGGGCCCGAAAGGGCCGACGCCTGTCGGTGCCGCGGGTAGTCCACTGGTTATCGCGGCCTCGACATAGAGGGCGAAGAAGGAACATGGGTGGTTTTTAGTCAGTAGAAGTCTGACACTCCCTTTCGCTCTTCCCAAGAGCGGGAGGGGTTATTCGATGATTTTACACCCACCAAAAAAAAAAGGGCCGACGCCTGTCGGGGCTAAGGGTTGTTCGAAAGAGATACCTACCGCGGCCTCGATACAAAGGTCTAACTGGTATTTCGTCAGTAGAAGTCTGATCGCTCATCCCTATCGCTCTGCCCAAAGCGGGAGGAGTCATTTGAGTATATCCCACAAAAAGTTTTAATTACGGGCTTCAAATCTGGCTTAAAGCGCGTTAAAAATAATGCCCTATGAATAGGTTTGACAGAGCGGCAGAAGGAGTTTTCAATAAATACATAGGAAGGCAAAGTCCTCAGTCTCCCATCGAAGCTCAGTCAAATTCAAAATAATTCGTTTTCCATTATTATTTACTTCAGGTCACCGTTCTCAGATGTTTGCCTTTGCCGAGAAAGCGCTAAATCCAAGGATATTCATTGTAATGTATCCGTCGTTCACAAAACTGGCTGAAATCAAAGGTGAGCTTTGCAGAATCGTAATTAGATCAATTAGTAAATAGTAGTGCCAATTAAACGACGCGATGCGGGATGGCTTGCGGCAGTGATATACCTACCTACCCACCGTAATGCAGTTATCGCGTTTTTACCAAACTTCTGCGATATAATTTTCGTAGGTATGTGTGGCGCCAGAGACTTATTTATTGTAAAGACATTCACAATGCCGCTAAAAACGAATTCAAAACTACAAAAAAAAACAGCTAGACTATAACAGTAGGGCCCAGACGAGATACATCACCCGGTCGGATCTCCTATCATAATCGTCAACAGAGGATAAGCAACTTTGGGTTAACTTCTATTTTTTTGTTGTACAAGCCTGCAACACTATACCCAAACCGCTGTAACTCCTGTAAGCCAGAATCAACAGTGGCGACCACAAAAAAAACGCCGAGGCAATGAAGCCCGACGAAGTCCCAGAGAAACGATTTAACTGTCTTGGGTCCCGCAACGAAATTAATCAGAAGAGAATAGCGGAGGAGTAGAAAAAACATAACCCCTCCTACCTACTATGTTCATTTCTAGAATCGGACACAAAAAGGTACAAGGCACTTGTCATGATGGAAGGCGACCTAATAGCAGGGTTCACTGGCTTCCCCAACTATCAACTGAGCGTGTGGTGTTGGCGCACCAACCAGCGGCTGTACCGAGTCAAGACGGGGGTGAAGCGGCAAAAGCAGATGTACTTGTGAGTGGTCAATCCAGAGCATTTTACTCGTAATACATAACTAGGTCAGTAAGCGCCTTGCATTACTTGCCTCATTATGTTCAGAGGAATAGAGGAAGGCAGAAAAGAGCTTAGTTCAGCTCTCTAAGATGAGTAAGGTTATGCAGGGCACTGACTGTACTTGCATTTGCTTTTAATTCATTGCCGTCATCTATTGACTACACCCTTCTGGGCAGTGGGCAATCGTCTCTCTCAGCTTTTGCCAATATGCTTTGAACAATGAGTTCAATTACAAAAATTATAATTTTACAACCAATAATTGCTAACAGGCAGGTGCTGTTAGCAATTATTGGTTGTAAAATTATAATTTTTCAGCGCTACTATATACAGGCTTCGTCCTTTTTGTGCAATTATTTTCTTGAACTCGAACTTGCGTGATGAAAAGCCTCCCACCTTTAGGAGTGTTGTTAATGACCAGGGCTAGTCGCACACACATGCTGATCTGCCAGTGTTGGGGCGAGGGCCTCAACGTGTGGGAGGTGGCACGCTGCTACAAGAAGTGCTTCGTTCTGAAGAGGCCGAGGAAGGAGATCACTGGCTGGGAGATCACGGAAGCTATGCTCACTGGTGCGTGCTGGGGCCTCGAGGGAACGCTGTATGTTATCGATCCTAAAGCTAACTTGTTCAGTGTAAGTGTCAAGTAATTTGTCTATAATAGGTTGAACTCCGAACGCAAGTCGACCGTAGCAAAGACAGTCTCTTCATGGACGGTTCAGATCTCAAGTGTGTATATGCGGCGTATCTCTATAGACAATGGCCCACCATCATTCCATCTTGTCTGCATGCCCTGACACCTGCACACTTGACGATCTAATGACTGCATCAGCGGAGTTCGCATAGCTGAATATTCACCCAAAAGTATTTAAATTAATTAGTCAAGATTTGCCGTCGACAGGCTAAGAAGAAGACAAAACTAACTAAATATTTCAAAGGAATCGTCAAGACTCCTTCCTTGTTCTTGATCTTGCAGATGTGCTCGGATGGTATTGGATTAAATAAAGTACTGGAGTGGTCAGACGAGACCATAGAAGGCAACCACCAAACCAGCTTATGTTCCTTTCTCAGCGGCGTACTTATCTATGGACCTGACGAGCATCTACGGGTGAGTTGTGAAATATATTTTTTTCACTTGCTTGTTACGTCCTTACTTGCGGTGCCAGTCTCTGAGTATACCACCAACCCATCTTAACATTAGTAATTTATTTCATAACAAAATACAACGTGTAGAAAATAAACATATTTAGTGCTGTATTGGGTTTCGGATTACATATTATTATGTTTGGCCTTCTAGTACCTAAGGAAACAACCAGAGAGCAAAACATGGAAGGTGGAGTGGTCTTTCATCCCTAACGACGTGGTGGTTCGCCTTGTCAGTAATTCGGTGTGCGATATAGCCACAATGTGGACCGACACCGGCTTCGTTTACAAGATTAGCGCGGACTCTGAGGAGAAAATCGAAGTTATCCTCTTTACCATCAAACAGAGGTGAGGAATTCTACGCCATTTTTTTTGTATTTGGGGACCAGAGGGCAGAGGGGGCATTACATTATTGTGAGCAGGGGATTGACCTATATGTCCTGTATTACTCTTCCGTCTTCCGCATCCAGTCTGACCTTTAAAATTATAGTTTAGAATAATTTTTTTTTTCCAAAATACTTAATTACAGCTACCTACATATATTTTACGTTAACCCATTTCCATTTTCGATGATTAACTAAATGGGTTTCTTTTATTTGTAGGAACATAATGAAGATACAACTGATTGCACCCGATTTCAAGCACATAGCTCTGATGAACGCTACCGGCGTTTTAAGTATTTACGAGGTGGAACATCAGCGCCTTGTGAGTATACTTCTTATTAGTCAGCATTCTTTGTGCCTTACCTTTACCTTTTTAGTGCTTATTTTGTTGTCGTACTTTGTCTTATAGCTGTTAATTTGTATAGTCGTAAGGCTCGGCTTCCACCAGGGGCAGCGGGTTGTTCGAAAAAGATACCGCGGCCCCGGAACACAAAGAGGAAACATGTGTCCGTAGAAGCCAGAGAAGCCTGACACTCCTTTCCGCTCCGCCCAGAGCGGAAGGAGTCATTTGAGTGATTTGAGGATATCCCACCCACAAAAAAGGCTCAGGTTCCAGCGAACCGGAGACAAGCAGAGCGAAGATGAAAGGGTGTCATCCAATAACGACGCCAATTCTTAGTGAAAAGGAATGCATTTTTTATTATAAGTTATAGGATGATTGACAGGATTTATCCGTTACACTGGGGACATCATGTCACATGTGGGCAGAAGATTGGTTTTGTGCAACGAAAACGCACTAATTGGTCGAATGTCGGATGTCTGCTTCTCCACTGCACTCGTCTCCGCATTGGTGGGAACCGGGCATACCAGATGCTAGTAGTGCATAGGTCTAGCATGTCATGTCCTTCCCAAGAGTTGCTAAACGGATCCTCATTTAATGCCAGATAATGTCAGTCAGTCAGTTAATCTCACGACAGCAACGTGAATCCACTACTCACGAAATTTCCTTTTAAACTCTTCGCAAAATCATGCTAGTTTAAAATCCTACAGGTCTTAATGAAATTAGTGCAAGGCCACGACGTATCCTTCACGGCAAGTCCCGTGGACCCAGTACTCGCAGTCTTTGGCGAGGTGTTGAGCGGTAACTATGGCGTCACGCTGTACTCCTTCAACGCTGATGAACAAGATCTGAAGAGAGACGACCGCATGAGTCTGACGCATCAGATTGTGTCACTGGTGGCCTTCGCGCCTGATGGAAGATACATGGTCACCGCTGCGATGTCTGCGGGACATATCTTCATTTTTAAGGTGATTTTTCGTGGTTTTAAGGTTTTGGCACAAAAGCACTGTGTAAAGCAATGGCCCTTTACGAAGCCAAAAGTTACTTGCTCTCCCCGTTGGTGTCGTAGCGTTATTTAATTATTTTTTGCCATACTTGGGAACCTTCTTGTAACTAGAGAGATATTCTGTCAAACTTTGAACATTACAGCATGTTTTTTTTAAACACAAGTTCTATGTTTAAATATATCTTACTTTAAACACTTCCATGGCCTGATGGCCCCTGTACAGGCAGCATCAGAAGTTAATTAACACCAATCAAAGTTTCAAATAAGGCTTTTTAATACAAACTGTTATTAGATATTAGGTGCTCGTTCTTGTATAG
Organism: Diarsia rubi; assembly: GCA_932274075.1. Lineage (NCBI taxonomy): Eukaryota > Metazoa > Arthropoda > Insecta > Lepidoptera > Noctuidae > Diarsia > Diarsia rubi. The sequence goes on along the minus strand of OW026415.1, from coordinate 21,318,075 downwards.
TCCTCCTTTTCAATTTCGTTAACCGCGACCCTCACAAGCTATTTCCTAGCGTGTGCCCTTATATGGCTGGCCAGACCGAATTTACTTTTAAACTTACCCGGTCACAGTTAAAGCAGAAGAGTTAATGACCGGCAGAGTTGTAGATGTGTGTAGGAGGGCTTAGGTTATTGAAGAGTAATATAGAATATTTGAAAGAATAATCTTCTGAAACATTTAAAATAATAGCTGGAGTCCTGTTATCATCATCTACCTGCCCTTGTTACCTTGTCCCCATGTTACTGAGGGTCGGCACAGTCAAATAAATAAAATTCCGAAATGTTATGACTTCTGTTGCTGACTGTACTATTCAAATATTCAATGCATCCAGCACCAACATCGGTTTTTTTTTATGGTGTGTACCTAAATCACAATTTACGGTAGAACTCAATGTAACGCACAATCTGCCGCACTCAGAGAGCTTTAATGGGTACTTAGGCCATCACTTAGTAATGGTTTTACCAGTTTAGTCATACAAAATGATGTCAAACCTTTACTAAGTGGCGGCTTAAGTCATCATTAAAGCTCTCTGAGTGCGGCAGTTAGTTATACCGAAAATTGCGATTTAACTCTAAAAACTACAAAAAAAAAACAGCAATATTTTTTGCGTAGACTATTTATTACTGCTACTATTATTATTATTTGTTACTGCTTATTATTTTTTATTGCGTATTTAGTTTAATTTGATTAATGTAAACTTCAGAATACTTGGTTTACTGCGGCGAAGAATGTGTTTACACTACTTATTTAATTTTTTTTACATCTTTTTAGCTATTTTTATTTCAACTCACTCCGTTTCACTGAGTTGGTTACCTATTAGGCTGATTAAGCACATAAAATATACCAAAATAAATTGCATCCATTTGATTCAGGTCGGCAATGACTTCAAGCTGACCATGATGAGGTACACAGAGCTTGGTCGAGGCCTGGCTGACTGCTTCCTAATGAGGGTTGGCAAGGATATGCGCTGCTTCAGTCTCGTGCTCTTCTCCGAGAAGTATAGCATTGGTAAACATAATAATACATGAACTTTGTTTATTGACGATTAGAGTAAGTTTGCTTTTAACCACCCAGGTTCCTGGGCCACGGAGTCTCTTTGGAACAACTCGCAGCCCCGACCGGCGTCGGCCCTTGCGGGCGCCTGCTCAGTTGCTGACATCTCTTTGAGGCGCGCGTAGAACACGAACGCGTCATTGACACGACCTGTCGTCGTCGTAAGACGGACGGACGGAACAGCCCATCACTCACCGCCCACAGGCTCGCGCGTACTGTGACTGGAAGCCATCACGTGGCACCCGACACTCGGACTCCCGTGTCAGCTGGGACGAGAGGTTCTCTCTCTCACACGTTCCGCCACCTCGTTCGTTAGCTTTACCTACTATACCTCAGTCTAACTTTAAGTTTAACTCTATGTTTTACAGGTGAACGCATTATCTGCATCAACGCCGAGACGGGTAAAGACAACAAGTTCGCCGGCAAGATGCAAGGGCCGTACACCAGGCTGTTGCCGCTCAGCACCAAGGATACCATGATGGCCATCCCGCACCTCAGCAAACAGTTGCACATCCTCAAGCTATCCGGAGATGTGAGACACTTTACTGGCTTTTATGCCATCGATTTTTTTTACGAAATGATGAGATGATTTTAAAACGTTAAGATCGTAAGACACGTGCACTGCGTTATTGTGTGGGTCATTCTCAACTGTGCGAAGTTAATCATCACATAAAGCATTTAAAAGATTTTCTATTTGCAACTGTTACCTATAATATCCCCAATATTACACAAGAGTTAGAGTCTAGATGATCTATAAAATACAGCTTAAAAAAATATTTTTGCCAAATGCTGTTACCGCATTAGTATTTTTAACAGTTTTCAACAGTTATAAACTAACGACTCCTCTTGTACTGTATTCATAAGACGGGTCATCAAATATAGGGCACTGACTGTAGGTACTAATCATAAAATTATGTGTGTTCAGAAAGGACCGACCGTATCAGTGAAGATGGGGCCAATCATCGACGTGGGGCACGAGATCAAGCAGTTCGATGCTTTTAGGAACGAGCATGCGCTGCTGACGTTCGGCTTTGACGGCACCGCCATACTGAGGCTACCTGATTGTCCAGCATACTATGGTAAAACTTCTAGCACGACTCGCTTTGAATAGAATCAACAAGAACTTGTCACTAGTACTATTTCGTAGTGGAAAAAAATTAAAGGAGTATGCTAAAGTGGTTTGGTCCTGTGGAGAGGACGAGTGAAAGTCGATTAGCGAAAGTTATCTACAAGACAGATATGAGTGGCAACGCTGGAAGGGGACGCCCTAGAGAGACATACACTGATCTTATTGGTGCCGTTCTTCAGAGAGGACAGGTGCATAGTATACTCGTAACCTGCGTACGTGTATGACCAGATGTGTGATCGTAGCAGTTGGCGTTCTGTGGTGTCTGCCTACCCTCCATGGGAAATAGGTGTGAGTTTATGTACCTATGCGTGTATGTAACAAGAACTTCCTAGTAAATAACCTCCTTTAGGTATCATATTGAATGTCTAGTTAAAAGAGTGCGAAAATTAATATATGTATTTAAAAAAATACGAACGTTTGCAGACCCCCAATTAATCACACATGTTTATTTTGCCCTATGTCAATGTATAATTAATTACTGTATCACTTCATGGGGTGGTTCGTCAAAAACGATCCTGCTTCCTCTTGAAAGAGCTCAAAGAGCAATTTTAAAGATAGCAAACTTCCTTCCCTTTTTCTTTCCTACAGCTGACCTATATAAATCCTGCAATGTGCTGACTGTGCGCCAGCTTTTCATTATGCACCTAGTATTAAAACAGCACACCATGCTCACGTATAATGCTGACATTACTAACAAGAGACGGAATGATATAGTATGCATTTCTAATGTTATATCCATACACGCGTTTGCCGAAAAATTCTTTTCATTTTTAGGCCCATTTTTGTACAATAGATTAAACAGAAAACTAAGTATGTATAAGTTAAACTATTTTAGCTGTAAACAATCAGTAATTACCTTTTTACAACCCTTAACTTATGCACAGACAGAAGATCTACTTGTTGTCTGCAAGTAAACTGCTTATACCGTTTTCCTATCTGTAGTTTATATAATACATGTAAGTTTTTAATAAGTTTAGTATTTTATTATATTTACACTAAATGTTAATTTATTTGTTTTAAGTAGTTAAGTATACACCTTGTAGTCTGAAACACAGGTTCAACCTAGTTCAGGCAAAAAAGAAACTGTGCTCTATTATAACTAGTTATTATTTTATTGTAAATGTGCCACTTCTTATAAATAAACGATTATTATTATTATTAATATATAGAACTCAAAAGATTGACACACAGAGATTCTGAAAAGTAATTTTACGATTCCTGCGTTTAAATATTTCTCCATAAATTTATAAACAGAGCTGAAGATGTTCGTAACGCACCGCTATGAGAACGGCGTCAAGAGCGCGTTGGTCGGCGGAGACAACCGCTACATTGTACACATCGGCGCCAACGGCACGGTCGCCTGCGTGTTCCTGCGCGACACGGACTTCCCGCCTGAGGAACTCGAGCATCACACACCGGACAACGCCCTATTTGAGATTAATGCAGAAGCTAAAACTACCATCATCACCATTATTCGCAGGACTGATAGTGAGTTTTTTTTGTTGCCCTCTTCGACTGACATCGAGTTTTCATGGCTTAGCCTAGAGATCCGTTAAAATCTAAGAGTGTTTTTTACTTTTCAATAATAAATTATTTATTAACAACGACGATATACACTTTAACAGCATCGATTATTATTGTATGTCTCTAAAGGTACATTGCATGAATATAAGGTCTTATGAGCTCATGTAGAGTGAGGGGTATTCTACATATAGACACTTCTTCTCCAGTGCGTAGCAACCTGGATAGCTCTGTCGTTTGCTTAATTTAAAGCTTAGATTGAATGTGCTTATCCTGACCTTTATGACGAATTAGTAAAAGACCAGTACAAACAAATTGCGAACAGGTTACGGACATCGTAAACTGAAAGAGACTTCAGAAAGTATATGTCTGGTATGGAGGTGTCCGTATCTGAGACGGTGTCTGCAACTTCTCCTACCTACCAACTTAACTGTAACTTCCCAGAGAACTACCTTCAACTACAAGAAGATAAAATGGTCCGGGAGGAGACTACTGACTACAGGCGCCAACGCGAAGACGTCTGCAGGGTGTTCGCAAGCCTCCAAGCGAAGCTAATAGAGCTTCTGGAGGAAAATATCAATGAGCGACCACTGCATCAGCTCTCGCTGTCAGAGTTCAACCTGCATCAAGAAGCGAAGCGAGAGAGGCTTAAAGCGGTAAGGGACCTAGAATTAGAAAATTAAGAATGTTTATGACTTTTTTTTACTTGATGACGAAAGCGAGGTGTTTGCAGCAAGTTTTATTTTCAACCTATTTTCAAAGTGTTTTTATTTAGTTTAAAAGTGAACCTCTTAATATATCATGGTTACTTCTGTGAGTGAGCGACTATTTTAACAGAATGTGACGAAACTAATGACTGTGTAATTGAGCGGGGAATACTAGGACTCACTTTTAGCTGCTCAGTCCTCCACAGTGTACGTTTTATTCACCGCACTGTTTCTCGACATCAGAAGTAAAGGGGGAGCGCATGTACAAATTTTCTGTATCTGTACATCCGGCGTAATGGTTCTGATGTCGAGGTTTGTGTACTCTTCTTAAAAGTTTTTATGTTGTTTATGACTTGATTCCACAGGCCGAAAAAGAACGTGAAGAGATCCGTTTGCAAACAGAGGCTCGCATCCGCGCACAGGACAAGGTGACCGCGTGGATCAAGGCCACGTGTTGGGACACTATGAAGTCGCCGAGGATCAAACTCTTTGCCATACACAGCCACTATCATGTAATAATTCTTGGATATTTATTTGTTAAATTTTATGCAAGCTTCTTCTTCATAGCGTGTCGATGGCAATCCAATTTATGTCGGCCCAGAATTGAGCTACTAGTTTGGCGCTTTCGGTAGCTTCCATCAGATCCTGTAAACCAACGTTATACTGATAGATAATATAAATGGTACTAGATACAGAATTCCTGATCTTAAACTGTCACTTACGGTATGTCTTCTATAATTTTTCATTGCTATAGCTCCCGATATTTCGACGCTGTTACGTTGCGAGCCATGATCGCAAGGACGACGGTAGAATGATTCGTCTGCGCCTAACAATTTTATTACTTACCATTCACCTGCATTCTCTACTTCTATAGTCCTCCCGCAATCATGGCGCTTGCAACAGCGTCGAAATATCGGGAGTACATATTAATAGATTTAATCATCACGGAAAATATCCGGTAAGTAATAGTGGAAGTTTACTTTTAAACCGTGAAAGCCTATAACAGTGTTAGAATCCCTGACTTTCAAAATTGTCTTAGAATTACTAAACATTTCACGTTTGTGGGATCTCCATCCTACACTAGCTTAATTTTTTTGAGCTAATGTTTAGGTGGAAAATTTTGCGACACTGCCAACGCACCGGGACACCTGGCCACAGCTGGAGCGGGTGGAAGCCCTGCGCTCCATCGAGATGGAGAACGATCACGACCTGTTCCGACCCTGGCTGGAATACTCGCTGGACAATGCTGTTAATCCTTTATCCAATAAAAGTGCCATCTCCGGGTTGGTTTGCTTTAATATTTTTTTGGTCTGTGGGTCTCCTTTAAAAGCAGTACTACTTATTTTAATTTAACTCCAGTGTGTGCAGTTCGTCCTGCTTTGCCAAAATGGTTCACTTATTAGAACATGTATGTATGACTAATTAAGCGGATGCCTCCTGCTTGGTTTCCGTGGAGTTCGGTTATCCCACGGGATCTACTACCAGGATAAAAAGTATTCTATGTTAACACATACAGCTAGGTTAAAAACTACCCGTACGCCATATTTCATCCATATCTCATCATCACCTTTCTGACCTTATCCCATGTCATTTGGGGTCGGCGCAACACGTTTTTTTCTTCCATTCTGCCATGTCAGTTGTCACGTTACCATTTATTCCTTTTTCCTTCATATCACTCCTCACACACTCCATCCATATTTTATTTGGTCTTCCTCTCCCTCTCCATCCATCCACATTTATATTCATCACTTTTTTAGTCACTTGTGATTCATCCCTCCTCATCACACGCCCATACTACGACGGTCGATTCCTTTTTAACTTTTCTGTCACTGTCATAACTTTTAAACTTCCTCTGATATACTCGTTCCTTACTTTATCCATTCTGGTCACACCACACATCCACCTCAACATTCTCATATCGACAATATGCAACCTTTTTTCATTTTTCTTATTCACAGCCCAACATTCCGATCCATACTGTACGACATGCCTATATAATTATGGACTTGTATATTTTCGCCTTTAACTGGAGGCCCGGGCATCTGCGGGTTGCAAGTTGTTCCAGTGACCTGTCGCCATTTCATCCATCCTGAATTGATCCGGTGCGTTAGATTCCGGTCTAAATTGCCATCTCCCTGCACAAGCGACCCGAGGTTCCGAAAATTGGAGCAGATTGGTATGGGCGTTCCTGCAAGGGTTATAGACCCAGGATTGGAGAGACCGCCGTAATCACAAAACAAGTATTCCGTTTTAGTTCTACTTAGTTGCAGGCCAACACTCTCAAGTCGTTGCCGCCACAACTCCAATTTGCTCTGAACCTCTAGGCCACTCTCCGCATCTAACACAATGTCGTCAGCGAATAACATAATACACCAGGAAACCTCTTCTTGAAAGTCCAAGTAAGAGCGTCCATTTTCATTTTTTCATTCATATCTGTTCAGTAGTTTTTACGTGAAGCTATACATCCATCCATCCATTCATCCTCACATACTTTGGCAATTATGATAGTAGTAAGATAACATGTGCAATATGTCAGCGCGAGGTAGTACACACTATGTTGGCATCTGGCACTATGCTGAGCTGGTGCCCTTTTGGCATTATTAGTTTTGACAGTTTTGTTTTGTATTTTTTTTTATTTTATAGGCGTTGTCAATCCCAAATAACCCCATTTTTCTTTCTTTCATGAACCCCGCGTCATTCTCTGGTGCAGGTCAGAGAGCCGCAGCCACGCGCCATCGTCGATGTCTTCGTTGCGGCGCAGCAGCATGATGCCGAGTACCGTGGTGGACGTGGAGTTTGCAGAGGCTGGCGAGGCGCAGCCCTACGTGCTGTCGGGCTCCAGTGCACATCACAACGTCAAAATCCCAAACTACATGATCCCACAGATGCAGGCCTACAGCTTCTTGCAGATGAACTGCCTTTACGAACTTGTTAAAGTAAGTTTGACGCACACGGTCTTGTTGTAGGTATAGCACAATCAGCCTGTAATGATCCCACTGCTGGGACTTCAGGCCTCCTCTCAATGAGAGGGAATGGGCTTTATTCCACCATGCGGGTGTCACCTACTGCGGGTTGATAGATGTCACTTGTCTTCGAATATTATGGTTTCTAGGACATGCCGGTTTCTTCACCGTTTTGAAAGCGTAAGTATTATTTTTGTGCCTTATCCTAGTGTTCATCAAAATGATGGACCCAAATCCTATTACAATCTAGCCTTGTTTAAACTCTAATAATAATTTTACTCTAACTTGAGCTGTAAAATTGTCTTTACGTACTAAGAATGTGTCCATTGGCACTTTTCTTATTATTCTTTTCTTAACAAAATGCATGAACATCACGCTTCAGCATTCTTCTCCTTTTACAGCTGAACACCCAAAACATGCGGACGTGGTTCAACAAGCAGTTCGACGAGCTGTTCGTATTGAAGAAGCGGGAGGTGGGACTCGTGTCTGAGAGGAACGACAGGTTGCGCTTTATCATTGAAGGTAGTTTGTTAATTTTATTTTTTGCTTCTGATAAACTGTTGGCTGTTATTTAATCCTCACATAGTATATAACAAAAACACTCCCGCTGTTTGTACGCTTTTATCTTTTAAACTGCGCAACGAATTTTAAGGCAGTTTTCAGCAAGATTTAGACAGAGTGATTAAAGAAGAGTTTTCACCGTGCAAAGTTGGTGCGGGCGACTAGTTTAACAATAAAAAAATAAATTAAATTAATTGTGACCTTTCAGAACTAAATAAGCTGTCTGACTTGCGACTCAGTTTCCATCACCTGACGATAGTGATCACCGATCCGAAGTGGAGGCAAGAGGAACATGTGCAGAAGCTTGTCAAAGTAGAGCCTGAGGAGGTAGGTAGCACTGGAAGACTGTACGTGTCCTCATGATGATGATGATGAACTTTCTTCAGATCATAATTATCACCATATCGCTATAAAATATCATAAAAGTTTATATAGTAGATTATAGAGTACGATTTTGTCCCTCCTCAGTCCAGTATAATTTCAAACAGATTTATGTTGATGATGAAAGTTACAAAATCTGGGGCTCCACCAATTTAAAAGAAGGTAACGTACTTCTAACCAAGTGCTAACATTTTTTACGCAGTGTGCAATCGAGCCGTACATAAGCCCCAGTCAGATAGTGATCATCCCGCCGGATCCGGGCCCGAAGGACGACTTCCGCGAGAGAGCGCTCATGGATATGATGGACGGAGTACTGGAGAAACTGTGGCATGAAGAGATCAAGAAGCCCATCCGAAAGCCGCAGTGCATGGTCAGATACGCTGTAGTTCTTTTACAGTTAATTTTACCTCTGAGGGCAATAACAGCATAGCAACCTAATTTCTAAGGAACTAAATTGATTAGATAATAAAACCCCGCCTGTAATACCAAAGGATTAGGAGAGGTGTGTACCTGATAGTACCTACATCCACATTTGGCTGTTATGCTTTAGTTCCAGGCGAGCCTATTGGCATCAACCGGGCACAAATCCAGAATCTGTGGCTGCTATTAAGATAAGATGAAAATAAGATGGCAAACCCAACACCATTTCGCTCGACCAGGAGAAATCGAGTCCAAGAAAAATCTTCAACTGTCGGGTCTGCGGGTTGTTCGATAGAGATACCGCGGCCTCGACACAAAGGGCTAAGAAGGAACATGGGTGGTTTTTAGTCAGTAGAAGTCTGACACTCCCTACCGCTCTACCCAGAGCGGGAGGAGTCTTTGACTGTTTCGGGAACTCACCAAAAAAAAATGATCTTCAAAACCCGTTAAATCCATTATATACATTTCATACAATTCCATTTTGTTATCACGCCCATTACGACCCCATACCATATAGCACTCTACCTTCCTTCACACAGTTAGAAAAAGACCCAGAGCACTTCAACGAGGACGACCTCCGGCAAGTGTTCGACTACGAGGCGAAGGTTCGCTTCCGTAACGAAGAGCGGGACAAGTACCGCAAGATGCTTCACGCGGAGTATGCCAAGCTATCGCAGGTGCTCAACGAAGGCATCGTCAAGTTTAACCAGAAAGTAAGAGGGGACAAAGAAGTTTATGTTTTTTTTACTTCCCCACTGTTCTGCTCTGTTTTATTTTTTTGTAACCTATGTTGTCCCATTGCTGGGCAAAAGCTTCTCCCATAGCCTTCCAGTCTTCCCTCTTTGTGGTTTTCTCCGTCCAATTCGCCACGAACGCTTCTAGGTTCTAACTGTTCTGATTACATCCGATTAATTCGTTTCGGAATCCTAGGAGCCTGCTGCACTGCAGCTCGGGAGCTTCATTGCCTCGGCGCTTTTCTGGTGGTGAACACTATTGATTCTCGGGCTAGGCGGTGGCTTTCAGTAGATGCAGTGGTTGTGGGCAGTGTCGGACTTGTCTCAAAAATAAACAGTCCTTCACCATTTTATCGTGCTATATCTGAGAGGAAAAACTAACGCAGTAAACTTCCCACAAACTCATCTGACTGTTAAGATAGCAAGATTTTCTCTGAAGAATAATCAGAGAGAATAACTTTACACCCAAAAGTCAGGGCTGAGCATTACCTAATCAGCTCTCCAATAACTTTGCCTGTTACAGGTGAGGGAGACCTGGCTTTTAAAGATTAAGACGGACTCCATCATTGGTCAAGAAAATCTAAACCTTATGCGTTTGCGCAGAGCTAACCTAGACCGAATCGAAAAGTCGGAAATTATAGAGGACATGAGGTTTGCACACTTGATTTTTTTGTAATGTAGATGTTTATCGCAGATTTTAATACCTAACACAAATCTGCGACTTTTTCGATTCGATCAGGTCACCGATACCTGATTGGTTTTAAACCCTAATATCTTTTCGACAAAACTGATTCTGCTTCATATCTTTTCCAGGCGTTTAATCATCAACACTCTAATTTACCAGCGTTCATGAATTAGCCCCTCTACTCTCACGTTTTCGACTAATTAAATTATGCACTAGTAGGTGGTACCTATGGCGCTATCATAAAAACATATTTTTGCAAGATGTAGATTATCCATGACAAGACTAAATTATTTAAAACCTCATCGTATACCTCCAGAGACGACATAGCCCTCTACGAGCAACAGATGGAGGAGTTGAACGCACAGTTCGCAGAGATACAGGGACAGAGTGCGGAGTGCCAGGCCGCGTACGATGCCCTCACAGCCAAGGATAGACAGATGGAGAAGACCTTCAAGAACCACTTCGGTGATATGCCACCGATCATCATTGAGCAGGCTTACAAGTTTTACAAGTATGTTTTGTCTGGCTAAGTATAACCAACATTATTATAATGTCAACGTCTTGAGCGCGTGATTTGTCAACGTTAAGCAAAAAATAACCTCGGAGTGAATCGCGTACCAAACTCAAACCATTTATTTTAATTAGATCATTACAGGCACTTTTGAATGTCAGAAAAAAAAATAAAACGAAGCTACAGTGACAGTTTCAAGGCTTAACAACTTATAAAAGTAATGTAGTTGTCCAAATTCTCTATGAAGAAAAATAGGGAAGAAACTGCATGGACATATCACACTACACACTAATATTATAATGGCGAAAGTTTGTGAGTGTGTATGTTTGTTACTTCTTCACACAAAAACTACTGAACGGTTTTGGATAAAATTTGGTACACAGATGGTTCATAATCTGGATAAACCGATAAATCGGTCATATAGGATAGTTTTTATCTCGATTTTATCTTTTCGTGGGATAATTTTCGAGTTGTAGCGGGTGAAGCCGCTGGCAATTACAGCTAGTCGTTTATATATTTAACTTTCAGATGTCTGTATTTTCATATATTTCTGGGTATTATTTTGAAATGGTTGCACTTTTGACAATCAGTTTTGCTACAATCGTGCTAACTGGCTTAATCAGACAGTACACCACAAATATCAAGCTTTTTTAAAATTATTTGGTGGCACAGGATCTCCCTCTAAAAGAGCGTACGCGGGGTACGCCGAGGACGGGCGCAGGTCGGGCGCTGCTCATGTGTTGCCAGCCATATCACGGAATTATACCAGTTGTACTCTCGACCGACACACGTCTCCATTAGTTTCATTGATTGTGTTGTTGTGACGTTGTCAGGAAGCGTCCGAAGTGGCACCAGCGCGCCACCATGACGCCGGTGGTGCTGACGGAGCTGGCGCAGGCGGTCGCCGCGGCCGTGCGCCCGCCGCTGCTGCACGCTGACGTCGTCGACTACTTCAAAGGGTGAGCCATCATCAGCAATCAATTCTTCTTTCGTTATCGTAGGGTTTTTTGTTAGAAGTGCGCTTACTCTGCTTGACCTAACTAAGGGCAGAGATGAGGTCGACGATGAAACGAGCTAACCCAAAAAAAAGTCCTTCGAGCGAGGGGTAGCGAGAAGCAAGTAGACTACGGAACCCTATAAACGAGTTTTTTTTTTAACCTTGGCCTACACCAGGAATTTTCCTGTATCGTGGGTGCATTTACAAACATTTAAACTCACATACACAAACACACCCAAACCCGAAACAACTATCTGTAGGCCATACAAATATTTGTTCCGTGCGGGGATCGAACCCGCGACACGCAGCGCAGCAGTGAAATCTGTCAGCCACTGCGCCAACCGTGCCGTCATTATTTGGCCGTGTTTATTTGGCAGAGTCTTTATCGTTCGATCAACTATTATAATAATGTATTATTTTACTAACATGGCAAATACGATCTTTTGTTCGTTTAATGAGCATAAAATAGTCAACTACTCACTGCGGCATCGACGGTGGTGCAGTGCGCTTTTAGACCTTCTCAGCCTTCCTATTACATTAGCCTATAAGCTATAATTTCATTTGAATATTATAGGGTAGAAGTTCTAGACCACATCAGCAATATGCCCGCTGTTTTGGACGAACATTTGTGGGTCACCATGTGCAGACTGAGAAGGGCCAAAATTGAGAACGAGATTAGGGTAAGTAGTACTACTATTAAGATCGTGTAATTGTGTGGATGTGGTCTTTTTTTCTTGCATGGCTGGTGGAAAATCATCAAATAACGGGTCCCGCTCTTGGGCAGAGCGAAAGGGACTATCAGACTTCTACTGACTAAAAACCACCCATGTTCCTTCTTAGCCCAATATGTCGAGGCCGCGGCGGTATCTTGTTAACAACCCGCAGGATGGATTTGAATATGAATGTGGATGGGTATAAGAGTAGAGGAAGACCAAACAAACGATGGATGGACTGTGTTGGGAATGGTATGGTAAGAAAGGAGGTCTCATGAGATGACTAGAAACGGAGAAGTATGGAAGGAGAAGAAATTCTGCGTCGACCCCAAATGAATTGGAATAAGGGGAAGAGAATGACGATGAAGGACAGGATGTTGATTGGTGAACATTTTCCGCAGATGAGAGCATTGGTCCAGGACTTGGCGTACGTGGAACACGCTAGCGGCGTATGGCACAAGGCCATCCAGACTCGAGTCACCTTCCTCGCCACTGCACAAGCAAACGTCTTGAAACATCGGGAGGAAGTGGAACTCGAAGCCAGGAACAAAACTATTCAGGTATCGGATTTTAAGGCAGAGTTTTGGGTGCTTAATGACACGCCCACATTTCGCCAGTTATGTAGCTCCGTGTAATAGGGATGTTTACTGATTACAAAAAAAAATCTAATTAGTCCGTCTGTTAAAAAAATCCTGATGGAAAAACCCAATAACACTTTGTCCGATCCAGGAATCGAATCCAGGGCCTCCCACTCAATCACACACAGTCCTCACAGTCAATCACACACAGTCCTCCCACTCAATCACACACAGTCCTCACAGTCAATCACACACAGTCCTCACAGTCAATGATACTGTGGCCAATGGCAAATCAATATCAGTTTACAATATTCTCACTGCTGGGACATTTCTTCTTCTTCTTCATTCTTGACCATTCCGGTTTCCTTACGATGTATTTCTTTACCTACTGTTTTGAGTTATGGTAATGAAAATAATTAACACGAAAGTAGATATTTGCCCGCCTAGCTTTGAAAAATATTGAATTAAGATTGTACAAAGTAAATTCTCTATCATCATTTTGTGTGATATTTACAGAAAATATGTAATAACAGGTACATTTTATAACTAAAAGTTTTCAAGAAATTGTATCCTGTTATAAAAAATCATGTCGCACAACTGTTACAATTTTTCTTCTGTTCTAACTTGAACAGCTGGTGCTACCAGCGGGACAGGTCGAGATCGTGACCACGGGCCACATGCAAGACTTTGAAGATGCCACGCTTATCCCCAGAGAAGATATCGAGAAGATAAATAACCTCATAATGGTAATAGTCTTATAGTCTTATTTTCTATGGTTCTCGATGTTTACGAAATCGGTTGGGCTTCGCTTTGCTTGAGTTCCAACCTTTTTGAATTTTGATACAAATCAGCTTAGCTATATTATCAAGTTATTGTGGTGTCCTGTATTACGGAACATCAACTAGTTTCCAAAACAATCAAACGGTTTGAATCTCAAATTTTATTATAGGTTAGCTTTAATTTGAATAAGGGTATCAATTTGCTTCCTATTGCAATTTGCTTTCCATTTGGTACCTAAAAACTTGCCTTTATAACCTACTCTTTATATTAGGGTTTTTGATCAGTATGCTTGCGTCTCCTATGGACTTGCCGTGTTAGGCCCTCGGTACCCCACGAATGTTTACCCAATGTTTCATGTTTACATTTCATATTACAATACTCATTTTCCACCGTTTTAAACGTACTGATTCTTACACATAGAAAATTATATGGCTTTAAATTAAATGAGGTTCGCAATAATCTTGCAATATTACAGAGAGTGGGTGAGATGAAGCTGCGTATGATGCGCAAACAGATGGAGTTCCGCAAGGGCATTCTGTCCAAAGAGTGGGAGCACTCGCAGATGAAGATGAAGCTGAGGCACATGAAACAGGAGCTGTACTCGTATAAGAGGCTTAAGGTGACTATACCGCCCATTCGAAAAAAGGGTGTAAAAGTCGCGTTTATAGATATAATCTGAATGTAATCTACAGATGAACTTGATGGAACCTCCCACATTTTGCCAACTAGGTACATTTAACTCCCTTTAATAAGAGCTGCTACTAAAAACATCCTCAAAGAATAACCCAAACAATAGGGGATTGGACAAAAAAAACTAATTAGTCCGATAGATAGATTTCTAAAAAATATTGAAAACCTAAAAATTAAGACGATACCAATGTATCGTCTTAATTTTTTTTTCTTCGAAAACTCGAACTCCTCGAAAACGTCACAATGTCAGTACATTTTTTACTTACAAATGACGTCAAAACTCGGGACTCATGATCTTTGCGGCGTTTTAACTTCGGCAATTTTTATTAATTGGATTAAACAAAAAACACGTTTCCAATATTTTTCGATAATCTAACTGACGGACTAATTAGAATCATATTTTTTTGACCCAGTCCGATCCCGGGTATCCAAACCAGGACCTCATTTTCAACAGTCGTTGCGACCACTAGACCAGCGTGGTTCGATGAGTCATATCTATAAACACCCGGAGATTACTGTATTCTCATCCACCAGATCCCAAAAGAGCTGCAGAGATACCTGAAGAACAAAGAGCTTGGCTACACGGATGATCAAGATTTTGTTATTATGGAGAAGGAAAACGAAGCTTCCAAGGTGGGTGTCGAAAAGATGCTGAACCATCAGATGAATGCATGCGCGGAACTTGAGGTAAGATCTGCAGATAACTTCAGAAACAGCACTTTTAAAATCACGACCTAAATTATTCTTGAAGGATTCGTGTTTGAGGAGGTGGCCTAACATCTACAAGAAAACATTTTAAATTAAGATTTTAATCCTGTATAGGTTGAAATTTTATCTCTTCAAACGTAACTTTTGGAGACCAAAAATATTGGAGGTCAAAACTTATGGAACAACGGTTTTGACCTTGTAACTAATTAACTTTTGTAGAAATAGGAAACAGCTGCTTTTTTCTGTTTGTATTTAAATTTACGGGATTACTTTTTTAGTTAAAAATAATGGATATTGAAGCAGAACGCAAGAAGATGGAGACGTTCATATTGGCACTTAACGTGAAGGTTTCCGCCAAGAAATTGAACGAGGATCCACTAGAGCCCATAAGAATCCGGCGAATCTTCAAGAGGAGGTATGGACATATTATATAAGGAGAAAAATCTAGTTTTGGCAGTTCAATTCTAGTTATTGAAAATGTAAGATGTTTCAAATTATGTTTGACCATTATTTTACACCAACGAGGCAGTTTTGTCTATACGCCTGTATTTGTTAAAGTACACCCATTTAAATAATTATATCTTGGCTTTCCCTGAAGGCCTGAATCAATTAATTAGATCAGGAAGTAGAACGGATACCACCTTTTTTTGATGGTGGGAAATCATTAAATAACCCCTCCCGCTCTTTGGCAGAGCGAAAGGGAGTGTCAGACTTCTACTGACTTAAAACCACCCATGTTCCTTCTTAGACCTATATGTCAAGGCCGCGGTATCTCTTACAACATCCCGCAGCCAACGGATACCACCTGACTATGCATTTAGATGGAGTATGATCTGATCTCAGCCATTAGGTACATGGTGTCCAATGTCAAGGATATATCCTCGTAGCGCCATCCACAAACGAAACTGAGCGTCGCCTGTCATCACGTTAAAAAATTCCATCACCCATATCTTTCTTTAAGTAAATTATTTGAGTTTAGGTAGTTATTATTTGATTTTGTTATATGTACTCAAAATATTAATCTCAAAATATTAACTATTGTTCAGTGCTTGTGGCACATCTTATTTGTTTATGGGGGCATGCGGTGCTAACCTGTAATTAATTGTTACACTAACCTTAGATATTACATACTTACTTTAAATGTTATCAGTGTAAACAATTGTTGGTTGGCCAATATAGGAAAAATAAAAAAATAAAATAAATTTTGAACGAAGTAAAAACCTTGAAAGAATTACTCTCTTCAGTTAGCTAAGACTGCTGACAATAACCGCAAGCACAATAAAATAGATGAATTTTATTTTATTATTTTTTTGAATAGACTTCTACTCAAGTAATTACTTTGACTGGTTTATAGATTAGGTGTCAATCGTGCAAGCAGGGCTATCCACGGTATAGGCTGAGGCGGAGGTTCCTCTCTTCCTATGCAGAATTAGGAACTTTGCACCCTATTCCTCATTCCACAAGTATCTGAATGTCAAATCGTTTGCTCTCAGGATGGAGACGCTGGTGATGCGAAGCCGGCTGATCCGCGAAGTCCAAGCCAACCACTCAACCATCGTGATGCTGCAGACTGAGCTGGAGTTACTGCGGCTCAAGACTTACCCAACTCTCGCCAGCTTCTGCACTTACTAGGATAGTTAGCTTCTTATTTGAATTTGCTTCGTTTAAAACTGAAATAGCACGAACTGAATAATCTGTGTACACTTGCATTTTGTTATGGATTCACACTGGAGCTATAGGCTAAACTGAACGTTGAAAATAAAAGGTCGCAGAGCAATAACGTGTGTATTCACGTCATTCACGAGCATGTAACAAACTCTTGGTAACGTCCAAACGTGAATTTCTCGTAAAATAGCGATTGTAACTTGAAGATAATGACCTACTTTTATGATAACATGGGTTTCAAAATATTAGTTAACATGAAAATGAAATCAATCTGTTGGCGAAAATTGCTTTTAAACGTTGCTAAGTTATACATGGTGTTGCTGACTGCACGGTAATCTGTGGCACGGGT
The DNA here is from genome assembly GCA_932274075.1 of Diarsia rubi. NCBI lineage: Eukaryota > Metazoa > Arthropoda > Insecta > Lepidoptera > Noctuidae > Diarsia > Diarsia rubi. Next base: position 21,300,894 of record OW026415.1, on the reverse strand, counting down.
TCTAACAATTTTTTTATTGCAAGTAAAGTTAAAGTAGAAGTATTGAATGCACTGTGTAGTGTGAACTGTTAAGTTTTACTGTTTATTTATTATGATTATGTTACTGAATAAAGATTACGTTTTAAGATGGCAGGTGTTTGGTTTCTCAATAAATAGATATCGGAAACAACAAAATCTGAATTTTATTTCGTAATATGCGACGACGACGCGCGCCGCAACCTTATGTCGGCACCCCAGCAGCGTTTAAAACTAAACGTCACCTAATGGCAGCCACCGACTACTAATGGCGGTCGCCGACCGTCCACTCGTGGCAGCCACTGACCACCTTACCAAAGGTGAGACATCCACCGGTGGCTGTAGTCGGTGCCTCCGTGGCCTGTTTGTGCGGGGCCTGTTAGCCTCAATTTCATGGTACATTTTAGGGTTTTCGAATCACAAAACCAAAGACAAACGCTGATTACAAAACTTTTATTTTCCTTATAAACAAATCTACAGTTACTGATAAAATACATTCAATAATCATTATTAATAGTTCGATACAGCTCAACATTTATAGAAACACTTAAGAAATTCGCCTAGTCATGTCTTCGTTACATATCTTTCCATTTTTATGATATAAATTCGGAGGCAGCACAGCCTTTTCTGCGCTCACACAGTAACAAAGCTAGTCAGATACAGTCGTGTACAAATGCCATCTTATTTTAGAAGCAATATAGTACTACACATTATTATGTAAAGCTAACGGTCTGATCTGACCACAGAACAGAAAGAACAGGATCTGACACTGTTATGTAAAATCTACGGGATGCAAAAGCTATGTTACTGAAGGAAATGTGAATTAATTTCTAATCATTTGTTGACGACTGTACCTAAATATTTTTTTCATAAAAAGATAGTATTAGGCCACAATTTCGTTTTTAAAAAATAATCTTATCATACAATTTACCATCACAATTTCGCCAATTTTTACTCAAAAATAAATGATAACAATTTACGCTTTTGCAATTTTGAATTTTGGTATCAAATTCTTTTGAATTGTTTCTTTCTGATGTTAGAATCGTATCAAACTGCAAACGGTGTGTAAAATACGCTTGAAATGTTTCAAGAAAAAATATTGACTGGTTTGTTTTTGGGCCAAAAAAGATCTACTCAAAAACAGCTCATCTGACTTACAATAAATAGATCATACCTACAGTCAGAGCACCTTCAATCCTTTATGTCGTACGTAGCTGTAAAACTCGTACAGTTTTCACAGTGCATGTTCGTCGACTGTACTTTTCTTACAACATTTCAAACGCTTCGTTTCCAACTACGGTTGTGCGCATTAAACTACGACGGCGACGGTACAAAGCCTATTAAAACGGTACATTAAATTACTGCTATTTTACTATAAAAGGTAGATATGTCAGGTCGGGGAGGGGCGTTAGTACTTTAGGGATATGAATGTAGAAAAATGTATTATATTATTTATATCCAGAAGATTCCATTCACAACTTCATTGATCTAACATTTTAAGTCTAGCACACGCACAAGCTTCACCACATTTTGCCTGCGCTATTCGGTTTGTACACGGTACCCACGGTGCCCAGCCAGCAAAGAGGCTACACAAACGCGACTATAACATAGTTTCGTCCCTGCGTCTATCCTTCTTTTTCTTTACCAATCGAGCACTCAAGTTTTTTCCAGTCAGTACGCAACAACCTGGACAGTTCTGTCGTTGACCTCAAGTTCTGGAGCCCTCCAGGAGGCAAACGACAGAATTGAACTTGCTCCCGCAAGTAGTTCACCGCGAAGCGAAGACTTTCATAAGGCTACCTACCTATTTAACTGTTTAAAAACCCGAAAAATAAACTAGTGAATGGAATATCTAAGGGCAGCTGTCATATCCAGGTTTTTGAATACCACATCTTGAGTAGGTATAATATTATGTGATTTGAGTTTTTTTTAGTTAAGAGCAAGCGGGCTGGCTCATATCACAATCGCTCATATTATTTGTGCAACATTCGTGTCCAAACATTAACATCTAAATATCTTTTCGTCTTGTGATACAAAGTCTTTTAGTGCTGTCAGTATATTTTGGCTAGCCATTAAAATCGGTGCCACTGATCCCATTTACTTTTAGAACCTGTACTTGTTCTGGATAGGCTTCTCATTATTGTACAAGTTTAATTTCAAAGTCTTTAAACACGGCAGCTGAATAAATACTATACTTGAGCGTCCATTTAGGCAATTAAAGTATATTTTAGGCCGTATAATATGTCCAAGATGTTAGTTTTGATGATTTTAAACAATCCATGTATTGGTATGAATTACCATAAAATTGTCCTAGTGTCTTTTGTATATTTGTCTATAATATCATTTAATTCTCTCATCGTACGTATAGCGGTAACCACATTTTCATATTTTGCCATTATTTGTCCCACAAAATATTGTAGTTTGTCGATATATTCCTTTTAAATAGTTCCAAAGCAGCAGGTGTGTTAAACAGTTGGTTCCTAGAGTGCAGTCCTCTGGTCGTACACTATAACCGCATCGGCGTCAAAGAACTGGCTGTGTGACTTACTGAGAGCGATGATAGCCGCATGCTCGTTGCGCATGCGATTCTTATATTTCTTGCTTAAGTTCACCTGGAAAATGATAATCTGAATAAGAGATCTGCACCTGGTAGGATAGATAGATGACACAAATAACTTTGAAGTTTTCAAAGGTCTTGGACATGCCGCCGGTGTTTGACACGATGTTTTCCTTCACCATTTAGGTTGTTTCATGTTTAGATCTTGTGACTCTGTCATTGAAGGATGAGATCAGATCAGGGGTGGTTTGAATATAGAATAATCATCTCCTCACGCTGACATTAACTGAGTAGCTTAAGTCTGTGGGCAGGTACAATGCTTGCCTTAGCATATAGTTGTTGCAGGTCGTCTTCTGTGGAGAGTGGTCGTGGTTTGGGTCTGAGGAATGCTGGTAACGATCTCGTCTTCAGTGCGTCGATGTTCGCCGCATTGTCTATTTCGTCTAACACTGGAACATATTAATCGTAATTGCAATAAAAACAATATAAATATCGTATTATAAATAATACTAGCTGTTACAAGCTGCTTCGCCCGCTTCAACTCGAAAATTATCTCACAGGTAAATAAAATCGGGATAAAAACTATTCTATGTGTTAATCCAGATTATAAACTATCTGTGTACCAAATTTTATCCAAATCTGTTCATTATTTTTGCGTGAAGAAGTAACAAACATACACACTCACACTCACAAACTTTCGCCTTTATAATATTAGTGTGATTGCTAAAATGTTTCCCAGGGGTACACTATACCTATATCTTTATTTTGTTGAATTAATGACATCTGATCCGAATGTAAATAGTTATTGTTTTGATCGGAAACATAAAGATAAACACAATTATTTTGATTTTACGTTAGTAGAAAATGTGGATGTTATTGTTTAAGTTCCTGTTTCAGTTATGGTACCCAGGTTGACACTGTCAAATGCGTTAGACGAAGCATCAAAAATGTGAAATCCAGTTTTAATATCACAGAATAAAAACAACAACTAGCTTGACAATGAATTAAAATAAAAGTGAACAAATACTTATACTTTTCATCTTAGAACCTAAAATAACGCAATTGCAAATGCAGATAATGTTCAGCTCCGGGGCTGCTCGGTATATATAGGACTAAGATGGCATGGGAGGTTTCAGTCTGGTTAGGCAGTAGCCATCCTCTTTACGAGCAGCAGGGCTATTGCGTATCTTATACATGTCAGTGGCTATCATATTGTCTATGGATTAACTGTCAAATTAGTTATGGTCTAGTACAAAATGGAACCATTTGACAGTTAATTGATGGACACTATATGATAGCCACTGTCATTTATAACGCAGTAGCCCTGCAGGAGGGGTAATTTGATGATACCTATCTACAAATATACATTTAGCAAGCAAAAATAAACTCACTGCTGCTCGAGGCGTACTGCACGCATTGTTCCCTCGGGTCTGGTACGCGGTTGACGTAGCACTGCGGAGGGTGACGAGCCTCTCGTGAGGATCGACACTCTGCATCGCCAGCGTAGCTGACTGGGCGGGCGTGGCGCTGGACTTGCACCTAATTTGCATTATTGTAGCCGTGTATTGTGTGACACGGGGCGCGTTTCTTCAGCAGTGGGACAGTACAGGCTTTATGTTACCTACTTTGTGTAGCCTTGTTACAGAAAAAGGTAAACATCGAAATCGGTCCAGCCATCTTCGAGTAATCAGAGAATAATCATTTAAAAAAAATGATGACGAATTGAGAACCTCCTCCTTTTTGAAGTCGGTTAAAAAGAAGCATCGATCTCACCGTGGAGATTCTTATCCGATCTAGACCTACTTCATTGTATAAAATTGGTCAAATAATAAATCTCAATAATAGAAACTAAATTAAACACTTTCAGAATTTAGGGACTTGGAGATTGAGAATGTATTTGTATCTGATCTATTAACTCTTAAAAAGCTTGTTATTCTCATTACGTTACCCACCCATTCGTACGTTGTTCATTCACTAAATAAATAAATAAATAAATCTTACCTCAGCATGGTGTTTCATCCTATAATTTTCCTGACTAGTATATGCATGGTTTTCTTTGATAGCATAATTTTCCTTAAGATATTGTTCATCTGGAAATCAAAATATACCAACACCCGTAAATCAATATTTCTCATTTTCTAATTATATACTTATTTACAAGGATTCATTGAACTTACCAAACGATTTCTGATGACGCGGCATTAGGCGGCAGTAACAAATTATAACTAACAAAATAACAACTCCGCAAATACCTCCTATAAGCCAAGATAACCAAACAATTATAACACGACCCTGCAAAAAAACATTTTGGTTTGTACTCATATTCTTGAATAAAATATTGATTTTATGTGCACTCAACACACCTGCAGAAACATTTCAGTTATTAACACGAAAGCGAAATACGCTTGTTTTTGATCCCTTGCTGTAACGTTTTCCTAACATTTTGAATACTTAATTAATACAAATCCTACTTAAATATAATAAAATTAAGTTAAATACTATGTCAAGAACATGAAGTGGAAATGTACATTTTTGAAATATCCGCGCCTGCGCTGTGGCGTAAACTATGTTTGATCAGAAATGATTAACGCTATTATCAACCACAACAATAACAGACGGTATGTTTTATCCACGTCTCCACACCTTTATATAGTATTTTTGCTGTAATTTAGTATTTTACAATAAGGTCAAAAGTATTACGGATATGGTAGGTATCATGAATAATTAGTAATAAATATTATACTATTTAGTATTTGGAGAAATTACTAAACTTTTCAGGACGAATTCAACCCTGTCACAAATTTGACATTAGCGTTCCGTAGTTTATTGCTTAGTATTTTGAGGCCTAAAAGATAAATCTTTTTTGAAAATCTAAAATAAATTTCATCAGGTGCCATAATTTTTACCTAAATAATAATGTACAATTTCTTGCGTAGCAGAATTCATAATACCTGTACACATTCAGCAACACTTCATTCAGCAATTCAAAAGAAGAAAAAAACGGAACGTTTAGTACATGTCAAATTCATAAATTGTAAATATGTCATTGTCAAGTCCGAAATCGCGCAGGGCAGTCAGGGCTCAGATGGATGTTGCTTGATTATCGTGTGATCGTCGTTCTTCACGGTCGTGTTTTGATTTCTCAACCAGTATCAAAACAATGTTGTTGACACAAACGCTAGCCAGCTGACTGTTCACCCGGCTTTGAACTGAAGTTATCAGTCAAACGCTTACCCCCGCCAATTTCAAGTTATCATCGTCCGATCCTGCTACGTCACTGCTCACTGCACACCTCTTGAACTCTACTGCGGCAATAGTTATAAACATCGGCAGTGGTCGGACGTATCGCTGTTGCGTAAAACTATTTATAAATAACTGTTAACTCGACGTAATTCTGTTTAGAGATCAAGTGTTTTATGGAAATGACGAGTATTAAATTAAGTTTTCTCATACTGTTTACTTACGGACTGCTTGCACGGAATTCTCTTGGTCTATCGCCTGTTGTCCTCAGTAAGTATCGTTTTACAGTTAGTTTTCTAGAATATTCATGTAGTTATAACGTTCTTGCACTCCTAGATTTCATGAGTTGGGCTTAAGTAAGAAAGTGATTATTTGTTGTTCAAAACATGTCTATTTTTATATAATTACTGTTGCATTGTATACAGGACATAGTGCTAATATGTATCATGTTCACATAAATCAAAAATTTCACAGTAAAATACACATTAGATAATTTCCTGATAGGTAAGTAAACAAAATACACATTTAAATATTGATTTGGCATGTATATATCCCCAAAGGTTAATAACAAATATTTAATCAGCTATGCTCATATAGCTTTTTGCAAATACTTGCATACACTTTTAAGAATTTTAATGAGCCATGTTAATGAAACATTATTGTCATCAGACACCATGACTTGCATAAAACTTAAAAGTCATATTATTGTAAAGACCTGTTTACAGTCTGAACTAGCAATTAGTATTTACATAACTATAAATCACGGGTTAGAATCAGGTATTACAAAAACAACATAGAATTTGTTTTGTTTGTGCACATAATATATGTAATATTTCTACAAAATAAAAACAAATCCACCCCTAAGACCAAGTGCAATGTATGTTTGGTATGATTCACATGTAAATAGATAAACTAACTGTTCTTTAACATATTTTTGACTAAAAACCAAAGACTTGTACAGAAAAATTAAACCAACTTTTGATTTGGCCTAACCATATTGTACCTTAATTATAGTGTTACCAAGGGGGGTTACCCATGGGGTTATCTTATTACTCAATACTAATTGAATTGTGGAGGTCAGAAACGCAATCGCTCTATGTAAGATACTCATATTCTGACTAGTTCAACTGGAAGCCATCGCAACATAGTTAAGAAAAGTCTAGGCAGATGATGGTTGTACCATCTACACAATATTATAAAGAGGAAAGATTTGTATTTTTGTGTATGTGTATGTATTTTTGTAATGAATAAACTCAAATACTACTGTGCCAATTTATAATTCTCTCACCATTGGTAAGCTACATTCACCCTGAGTAACATAAGCTACTTTTTATCCCTGTATTCCCACGGGAACGGGAACTACGCGGGTGAAACCGCGTGACGTCCGCTAGTAATTAAATAATTTAATGCTGAAAAAAAACTATATCTTAAACATTCAGTTCTTGGTCATTGTCAGTCAATCAATCCTAGCACTGTTGTTAGCAAGATTTTTGTAGTAAAAATCTTTATTCATTCAACAGTCCCTGGCGATGGAGGAAGTCAGCTTGAGGCAAGACTAAACAAAACAAATGTAGTGCACTACATCTGTGCTAAAACATCACCAAACTACTTCAACATATGGCTGAACCTCGAACTCCTCGTGCCATTCGTCATTGACTGCTGGGTCGACAATTTGAAGCTAGAATATGACAATGTTACCAGGACAACAAAAGGTCCTGATGGAGTGGACATCAGGATCCCGGGTTGGGGAAACCCGGAACCAGTGGAATGGTTGGACCCATCACATCAGAGTAGCGGAGCGTACTTCAACACAATTGCAGACTCGCTAGTCAAGATGGGTTACACAAGAAATGTGTCTATCCTCGGTGCTCCATATGATTTTAGGAAAGCTCCAAGTAAGTTCATTTTTACTTGACTATAATGATTGGTAAATTGTTTATAATATATTTAAGTGAACTAAATTGAATAAAAAATATGACACATGCTCTTTTGAGAACATTTTTTTTTTATATAGTTCACTTAAAAAATCAGAAAAAGAAACTTAACAAATCAAAAAGTAATAAGTATTTATAAGAAAGAAAATAAAAATTGTGGAATGTTGAACCTGCCCAACACGTTACAAACCACTTAAAAACAGAGTCTTGATTTTTATAAAGTTATCGTCACTCTCTTGCCCTTATACCAATTCATTTGTGGTTGGCGCAGCATGTGTTCCTCTTCCATACTTCTCTGCTTTTTGTCATCTCATGAGACACGTCCTGAGATTTTTATAAAGCTAATTGAGTTTTACTTCCCAGCAACCATAAACAAATCTTTGTGTCACAAGCATTTGTATGTTGATAATTTCTATAAAATATATATAAATGTCCCTTTATGAAATTGATTGGTTTCATAGGACTCAGATAATCAAGTGTATCTTATATTAATTGTATTTTAACTATTAGTCATTTAAAGAACAGCATAACAAAACACGTGCGTGTATGAGCAGATGTATGAATGTGGATGAGGCAGTATGTAGGGATCGTAGCAGTTGGCGTTCTGTGGTTTCTGACTCCCATGGAGACAAGGCGTGAATTTATATACATAAAAATTCAACATAAAAAATCCTGTTAAGAAATACTGATGCTATAATTATTAACCATAGGGTTGCCAAAAAAATCTAATTAGGCCGTCAGATAGATTTCCAAAAAATATTGGACACATATTTTTTCTTTTTGCACGTAAACCAAAAATAAAGACGATACTTACATTTATTAATTTTTATTCATTTGATAAAATACAAAAACACGTATCCAATATTTTTCGAAAATTCTAACTGACGTACTAAACGGAATCATGTTTTTTACTCAGGACAGATCCCTATTGTGCAGTATAGTGAAAGTTTAAATTCCCTGATAAGAACAAATTATTATATTGTTATCGTTATGCATGCTTGGTGCAAAAATAACTACTTAGGTATATCAACTACTTATGTACTTCTTGTAAACAATGTAAGTAATAAATATTGTTTTATTTTTATATATAAATATTTGTATGGAAGTTACATAAAATATAGTATTCAATATACGATTATTAATTATGGTATCTACTACAAATTCCAAACAATAGCTGAAAACTATAGGTACCTACTCAAATGATTAATCAGGTGTTAAAACTAGTTCAACTTTTAGTAATTCTGAGTAAAGCCACTGACCCACTTTAATTCATGACCTGAAATAATATTCAAATGACATAGTCAACCTTTCTTCCAAAGACATGAGCTCCGGCTAAATAACCACACTTGCTCAAGTCAACAACAAGTCAAGTGCTTGAGCCAACCGCCAACCTAGGCAAGGTTGGCCTTCGGAACCCATTAGATACCAAGTTTCCTCCGTGCCTCGGAAAGCACTTTAAACCGTTGGTTCCGGCTTTTTTATGGGACAAGCCCGCCTCACTATTCCCAAACCACTGTAACTTCTGTAAGCCAGAATCAACAGTGGCGACCACAAGAAAAGCGCCGAGACAATGAAGCTCGACGAAGTCCCAGAGAAATGATTTGACTGTCTTGGATCCCGCAACGAAATTAATCAGAAAATCGTTGGTTCCGGCTGTGAATTGTAGATCTTTGACAACGTAAGACTATCACGTAGTCAGTGGCCTGAAAGTCTGGCAACCAGTTTTGCTGAAGGGTATCGACTGCCTGGGTACTAACTGGATTGTCGAGGCAAGATTCGCTCCATGGAATAGGGTAATTCACCAAAAAAATCTAATTAGTCCGTCTGTTAGATTATTGAAAAATATTGGATAAGTACTTACTTACGTGTTTTTTGTTTTATCAAATTAATAAAAAAATACGAAAATAAAACGAGTTAAAGATCATGAGTGGGGGGGCTTTTGACGTCACTTTGTGGGTAAAAAAGTACTAACCCTTGACGTGACACGACATAACACGACTTTTCGAAGCACTGAATCGTCTTCATCTTTTGTTTACGTGAAAAAAGAAAAAATAATAAAAATACGTGTCCATTATTTTTTACCCGACTGCGGCGAAGCCCAAAAGGAGGGTTATTGGAAATCTATCTGTCGGACTAATTCGATTTTTTTCGCAAAATACCCTATATTCGGTAAACCTGAAGCTAGGCAGATGATGAACCATACACTCAAGCTACTAGTTTAATTTGTTGATCATGATCGGGCTGTACCTACTGATATGAAAAAGTTAGTTCTGAGTTTGGGTTTCGGTCAGAATTTGGCATTGTGTTAAAATTGAATGTTCCTTACTGATTACATACTGCGTTACAACATACGACTAGCATTGTTTTCGTCGAGTCTTAAAACAAAGCAATTAAGTTTCGTTATGTTAGCTCAATGACCCCAATTTGCGACAAACCTGTCTGGATATAACTTTGTCACAAATTAGGAAGAATGACGGACAAAGCCCATATTATTACTAAGTCTTCGTGCCCTCTCAGTGCCCACTCTAGACGTACCCCTGCTTAGGACACTTATCGTGCACATCTTGCTACATCGTTCTCACATGATAATATACCAATCTCAATATGAATGATGTAACCAACGTTTTGTAACAATACATATTATGATTTAAAAGAGTGTCCATGAAGTTTCTTGCCATTCTTCTCATGAGACCAACGCTTTGGAATCGGCAACTACAGTACACTGACAGTTATTATGCCTTGTGAGTGGGACTGTAGCTTATTAAAATTTAGTATTTGTTCGACTATTCAAAAGAGCCTGTAACTGGCCTACTTAAAATAAATGATTTTGATTTGATTTGATTTGATTAGGTCTCTTCTCTCTTTACCGCATCAGTGCTTTTCGTATCTGATGACGAAGAAGCAGATGATCACTCACATAAACCAACCTGGCTGGCTGTTGATGTCCGTTTCGCTTATTATTAAAAACAGTCCATTTTTTGTTTCTTCACTGTGAGCAAGAACTCCGTTATAAAATATAGAATATTACCACATTTTCCACAGATGAGAACGAGCCATTCTTCACGAACCTGAAGACCTTGGTGGAGACAACATACGCGGCCAACAACAAAACATCAGTCACACTAATAGTTCACAGTATGGGCGGGCTGATGGCCATGCACTTCCTACGGCTGCAGCCGCAGAAGTGGAAGGACCAGTACATCCGGAGACTCATCTCGCTGTCTACGCCCTGGGCCGGGTCCATGAAGGCTGTGAAAGTATTTGCTATCGGTACGTTGAATTTTATTTATTTGGGAAATTGAGAAAAAGAGGCTGAGCTTGCATACTTCTGGTTAAGTTGTACACCTTTAGTATACCCCTGACTAAGTTTTGACCACGAGCCGTGACACCATCATCTCCTATCCAGGCTTTTTCCAAAATCGCAATTCCAGTCAAATTTAATGCAACTAAACACAAGTTTTTCACAAATAGGTTCTTATGTGACATTTACAACCCAGGGGCAATAGAATTTTCGGTCAAGACCATACACAATTTTTATTGTTAGATAGGTACTGGTAGGTACTAAAATTATTTAAGGTTCGATATAAGCCAGACGGCATGCAGACGACTTTGAAAACCATAAACAGACGCACTCACAGACTGTATAAACGCATTTAAATTTCAGTAGTTCACGGTTCAGAGCCGAAGCCACATTTAAGCTGTGTTAGCTGTCTGAGACCGATATAAAAGGTCAGAGAGTAAGATAGGCCGCCAAGGTTCTTCAGAACGATGTGATCCAAAACAGAAGATTTAATTTTTAACATTATGATCGTAGTCGAGTAATCAGCTTTACGATTGTTTTGTTTAATAAAGATAGAAAATTATGCGTAGATAAACTAAGGCAAGCCTCCAATAAGAACATTATAATTTAATAACAACATGCGATTGACCTCCTTTCAGTGACGTCAAGATCTGCAAACTTGCGGAAATAACATTGAAACATGTGTTATATTATATAAAAAAATACGTAGTAAGAATATGGAGACATAGTTTTATTTTCGTATTATTGATGATTTGCGTTTTAAGATACGACAATGTTTTTGTGGTTTCTGAGGCTATCTAACAAGTTTTCTTATTTATAGATCGTTCAGGATAAATGGCTTACCTTACTAGTTATGTTATGTAACATCAACGATTAGCCTCTATCAGTGCTAACAGATACCTACCCAACAGCGAGAAGACCTCATAAATAATAACATACTTAACAATAAACTAAAATGTAGGATATCGGATTATAAAACAGAACGATGAATCAGATTGTTTTGATTACCTATGTAACTGTGATACTACTTATTCCCTTTGTTTACAATTAAATGCATATTGAACTTTGATTACATTTAGATTTTTAAACACGTACATATTTTCTGTGGTACCCGCTCACATGGGCCAGTTGTAAAACATTAAATCATCCAGAAATAATATTCTTATCTACTAAAATGTAAATGCCTTTAATGATGGTCTAGACAAGATGCCATATGTATGTGTACCTATACCGTTATCTACCGCTAAAACATAGAAAAAAAGTAGGTATCACTGCCAAATTATGATGTAACCACGAAAACCTGTTAGCAAACCGGAATAATGATGATGGAATTTAGCCAATTTCGGCAATTTGCCACAACGACTGCATTTGATGGCTTTCTAATGAGGTTGCCGAGAGCTTTGGTGTGCTGCTCTTTCATGTGATCTCAAGTGGCTAGCATAAAGGGTGTAAAATTACCTACCCTTAACGCAAACGAAGGGCACTTGTTCTCCCCACCACTGCGATAATTTTTTTGTTCTAGACCATACCTAAGAACCCCCTAGTTACGGAGATATTGGGGGTCAAAGTTTTAGTAAGTTTGTACAGCTGTTTTTGTAGATACTAGTTTTTCAGGTTATAACTTTACTTAAGTTACCTTAGTAAAAGGGTCATCCCTTTTACTATTCAAAGCATCCACTAGCACAATGTTTTAAGAGCGCTACATTGTTTTTTTGTAAAAGTAGATTGTTGACCCCAAAAACGAAAGTCAGCATAAATATTTGCGTGGCGGTACTTAGTTTGATGTACAGAATGCTTAGTTAATTTACATCCTGTAGGTATATCCAACTTTGTTTCCTATCAGAGAAGTATGACGTGGATCTGAACCAGATTGAAATGCTACAAAATGAGAAGAAAGAGGACAGGAAGCGAATTATTACACTGGAGGAAAGAGTCACACATTTATGCAACTGGTCATATTTTGTTAAATATAGTTTTATTTTTGTCGTTTTGTTATTTGCTTATTTATATCAATATTATGTAAGGGAAGAGCGGACCCTTCAAGTAAAGGCATTTTTATGCCTAAATGAAGACTGTTCGATAAGCAATTTTGAGCTATAATGATACGTAATAAACATAGGTATTTTTATTTTTGGGCGATCAACTCCGGTCACAAAGCGGACATGACAGAATACCATTGAGGATAAGACCTAACCGAAATCACAAATTCGGTACCCCATACATACCACAGCCATAATCTACAAATTTAGCCGATTATCATAATTTCATAGAAACATGAAACAAATATTGCATCAAATTTGCAGCATCATACGAAAAGACATTTGCTAAAACTCTCCAACTGCCAAATGTCACTACACGAAAAAGAAAAAAAAAGTTTGCAATGTATCTTGTTTGCTAAACAACGCATCAAACACAAATGAGTCAACGGAAGTCCCGATCAGCAACATTGCGTTGTCAGTAGAGTAACTCACAAACACATCTGGCGTTTTGACGGTCATTAGTCCGGGTTTATTCAAAATACTTCTGGTAACTGCTAATTATAGCATAGCATAGGCCTCCTCAATCACAGGCCACTCAACTCTCATGCAGATGTTAATAGCCGACCCGCGAAGATCGTCGCTCCACCGAGCCTTATCGCGACCTCTCCTCTCAGTTTCCACTCAAGAACACGACTCCCAACGGTCATCGGTTTTACGGCACATATGACCGACCGGACTCACAGAATAAGTTTTGTAAGGTGATGTGGCAATGCTTCAGCTTACTAAACTTATTCTGTGAGTCATGTCTATAACTCTGATTCTCTGACACCTCGTAGTATAAAGAGAGATATAAAGAGACAATCAATTAAAGCAGATCTTATGAATAGGTCTCTGCTGGACATAGACCTTTCCCAACGTGCACCACGACGGTGCCTGCTGGGTCAGACTGAATGCGAAAAGGGTTCTGACCCAGCAGGCACCTTCTTAAGATCATCCGGTTTTCACCTAATGAACTGGTAATCCTATTTATCAGTCACTCTCACAATGTCCCCACGCCACGACCCCGGTGAAACATGATTCATCATGGCAGTAATTTGATGTACATACTTACACCGTAGACAGTTGTCATACTGGAATGTAAACAATATAGTATTGTGCAATAATAATTGATCAATGTGACTGCTGAATCATTGTCGCCAAATAATCGGAAATCAAGATTGCATTGTATTGTTTACTGATTGATTAACAGGGTATAAAAGTGTATATAAGTACGAACTTTGTATAGGCAATTACAGCTAAGTCACTTTAATTACTTTGCATAATGTTCGTTGAAAAGATGTATCTATAATCTCAGTCTAAAGTATTGGATAGTAAAAAATATTAAAGAATGTAAAATTAAATTTGGCAGTGAATACCATACTTTTTGATGTACCTGCTCGAGTCTTTTGTTGACTTTAGTATCTAACTGTGTATGTACTTTGTATTGTAAGTATGTGCCTACGTTATTGTAAAAAATCCAAATCTAGTTAGATGCCCTTTGTAACATGTAGCGCAGTATTACTATTGCCAAGAATGTTCTTATGTTTCTAATGCTGACCCATGTTCCGAGATATTTCCCGTAAGTGCGGAAAACAAAGCTGTTTTTTTTTTAAATTTTTATGTAACAACGTCCACTTTGTGACAATTTCCCACAGTTGATAAAATTTTGAGCCCAATAAGGGCAATGACCTCTACGCCTGTAACCATGACATATTGCCCTGGATATACACGAGGGAAGGGACATCGCAAACTGTTACCATCATGTTCCTAGTTCCTAGGGGTGCCTATGGGTGAATTTTACTTCCGTTGTTAAAAAAAAACAGTTCTATACATTTTTTACCGTGTGTATCAGTTCTATACAGTGTGATTCTTTATAATGTGCACATATCGAAATGAGGGAATCTATGCTTAATTTTATCGATGGAAAAAATATTTAAAAAAATCTATATATTTTTTAATATTTTTTATGGAATTTTCAAAAATGTTGTCCGCTGTTGTGACCCCAATGTAAACAAAACGGTGTAACTTTTAAACTAAATTATCTATCGCGATGAAACAATTTTATGTAAAAAGTTATGAAAAAAAAAAGTTTTTTTGATCAAAAAACGTGTTTATTTTCAATTGAGGGTAGTTTTTTTCCACAATTTTCATTTTACGAGGACGCCTAATTGCTTCCAATCATTATGGAGTTTGTTTCATCGCGATAGATAATTTAGTTTAAAAGTTTTGTTTACACTGGGGTCACAGTAGCAGACAAAATTTTTAAAAATTCCATATAAAATATTAAAAAATATTTAGATTTTTTTTAATAATTTTTCCGTCGATAAAATTAAGCATAGATTCCCCCATTTCGATATGTGCACATTATAAAGAATCACACTGTATATAAAACAGATGATGTTTTTTAGGGTTCCGTAGTCACTAATCCGTATGTTTGTCCGTCTGCAAATTATCATCAAATACCCCCTCCCGCTCTTGGGCAGAGCGGAAGGGAGTGTCAACTTCTACTGACTAAAAACCACCCGTGTTCCTTCTTAGCCCTTGTGCCGAGGCCGCGGTATCTCTTTCAAACAACCCGCAGCGCCGACGGGTTACTTGTACCCCTTGGCTCGACCTAACTCTTGAGGATAACCGACATGTAATGATGGGACACTTGATATCGTGTCCCATTATTTGCACAACACAGGAGCTGATGGATGTTACGGAAAGTGTGAAAATCCTCTCCAAATTTTAGGCCGACTCAATTTGAATTGTTATCGACATGCTAAGAAGACCTAACTTGTACATCTCTCTCAGGTGATGACCTAGGCAGCCTGATGCTGCGCGAGAGCATAATGCGCACGCAGCAGATCACTTGTCCGTCACTAGCGTGGCTGCTGCCCTCCCCGCTGTTCTGGAAACCCAACGAGGTGCTGGTCCAGACTGACAAATACAACTACACTGTCAACGACTTCCAGAAACTTTTCACGTGAGTATATTCTGTAGATCTATTGTATGCGGATAAAGTTTTTGATACAATATTATCTCTGGAAATGTTAATCACAGTACGAGAATATCTTTCACTGGCAGAAAGCTTCAATAGTATTCATGAGTGACGTAGGACTGTTTTTATTCTTTTTTATTGCGAAATCGGCTTGCTCTAGACCTCGATCACGCCTGATTAAAAGCGATGGATGAGACTATGATAGAACGAGCGCGCCCAGAAGATGCCTGGTCACCTTTGCTTTGTGTCGCCTTCTGGCTGTGTCAGGGCTTCACAACATACCTAGTTATTTTGATCAACAGCTTGCCGATCATACGGCAGAAATGCCAGCCCAGCTAACTTCAGCTTAACATTCGATTTGGAGGTCATGGAGGGAGACGTTTGCCCGGTAGTGTGATGACACAGACTAACAGTAACAGACACGATTATAAAATCTGTGTAAATGGCCAACTTCTTTTGTGAAGTACTAAACCAACTCCGGATAATGACACGACGATTAATAATAGAGAGATTTGATTTAAACAAAAATATGAGTGTATCAACGAACGTAAAGTGGCAAAACCACAAGCAGTTTTGTCGTCGCATGTATTTATTCGAATCATTTTTCCTTGTTGTACTTAGTCAATCAATTAATTGTGCTTAATTTCCTATTTTGATTTGGTAATTTTGGTACCTACATACTATGCAGGTTTTATTTTCAGGGAACTGATAAATATTATTTTAATGAGTAAACTAAGCATGTACCTAGGGAATGCCAATAGGGTATTTCACCAAAAATATCTAATTAGTCCGTCTGTTAGATTATCGAAAAATATTGGATACGTGTTTTTTATCAAATTAATAAAATATGACGAAAATGAAACGTGTCAAAGTTCATGAGTGGGGGTTTTTGACGACACTTTGTGGGTTAAAAGGTACTAACCTTGTGACGTCACACGGCTTGACACGACTAGCGACTTTTCGAAGCACTGTATCGTGTTTTTCTTTTGTTTACGTGAAAAATTAAACCATTATTTTTGAAAATCTGTCTGGGTAATACAAGGATCACGTGATAATAATGTATTTTACGTTGTTTCTACAGTGACATGGAACTCCCCGACGCATGGGAGATGCGCAAAGACACGGAGAAGTATACGAAGGACTTCGGCGCGCCCGGTGTTGAAGTACACTGCATTTACGGATACAATATCACCACTGTTGAAAGGTAAGAAAATTTTAAGAATATTGTAGTACCCACCGATGTCTATTCTAAATTTTCAGTAAAATTCTAAGTGTCAGTAATCACTGATGATTACTGACTTAATAACATGATTCTAATTAGTCCGGCTGTTAGATAAGCGAAAAATATTGGATAAGTATTTTTGTTTTATCAAATCAATAAAAAATTACGAAAATAAAACGCGTTAAATATTTGAGTGGGGGTTTGTGACGTCACTAACCGCTAAAAATGACATACTAATGTCTTAGAATATGACGTCACACGAGTTTTCAAAGCACTGTATCGTCTTCATTGTTTGCTTACGTGAAAAAAGAAAAAATACGTGTTCAATATTTTTTGGAAATCTATCTGACGGACTTATTAGATTTTTTTAGTTAACTATCCAATTAGAATTATAGTCATGCCCTGACATGACAAACACCACTAATGGCTATTCGCAATACGTACTCTCGTAAATACAATTATGGTCTTGACGATTAAACATAGACAATCTCTAGGTGGATATTATCTACTTAAATAGGCTACTTTAATCTTCTAAATTCATAATAATATGCAAAAAGTAAGTGGCCGATAAGATGCCCACCACCGACGACCATCGCGTGATATGACGCGATATGACGCTATAATATCAATGTATTTTGAATAAGGACGTGACAATAGGTCACGTCCGCACCGATACCGCACCTTTCATCGCGGATTTGTACGAAAAACTTCTATTAAGGTAGTGCCAGAATACTTATTTGTTTACCAAATTTACTTATTCAAAAAGTGCACATTTTGAATCATGTAAAAATTCTGCAATTTTTTTTGTTAGTAGTATGTGCACGGTTGATTGTAATAGAGTCGCCCTCTAATGGGGCTTTAATACAACTGGCGCAATGTAGGCGTCCATTGTGGTGACAACAGGCGTCTTCTATGGTATTACATTTTTACAAAAACAAATAAATTGGTAACCCTTTTTTCATCGGTTTACATTCGCAGCTATTTTACTGACTTACCCAACTTTCTCCAATTTCCAGACTAGTATACAAGCCAGGTACCTGGCTGGATGGCTACCCAACCCTATCCATGGGTGACGGCGACGGCACAGTGAACCTGCGCTCACTAAACGCGTGCGAGCACTGGCGCAAGCGCAGGTTCCGTAACGGGAACTCGGTCAAGTCCCTCGCGTTGCCCGGCGCAGAACACCTCAAGATACTCCATGATAAACGGGTTCTGGATTATCTGGGACTGGTGATGAAGAACTGAAGGTATTGGAGTGGAAGGCTTCCATTGATATAAGTAGGTGCTCGTGTTGTTTGTGAAGAGTTTGGTTTAATATTTCTGTATTTAATGGTTCATATCCATCCCGTCGGGGCTGCGGGTTGTTCACAAGTTACCGCAGTCTCGACATATAGGGCTAAGAAGGAACATGGGTGGTTTTTAGTCAGTAGAAGTCTGAAACTCCCTTTCGCTCTGTCCAAGAGCGGAAGGGGTTATTTAATGATTTACCACCACCCGCCAAAAAAAAATGGTTCATATCCATATTTTATAGTGTCCAATGCTGAACACAGTGGCTAAAGTTGCTGTTTAATTTGAAGTTAATATTGACGTTTGCAAAAGCAACCTGCAACCTTAAATATTCAGATTTTTTAAACTGATTACAGTGCTACGCCAGCTGAAATTTCAGATGGTTAAGTGTTTCTGAAGGGCATGACCGTCGCTGCTAGGCTGCTTCAGTCGTGTAAAATACACACATCAAAAGTGTCTAGGGATCAAGCATTTTTATGCGGATTTCTTGAGATTGAGATGTGGCTTTGTAATAAATTTATGATTTTATAAATTTATATGGATCCTTTTTGGTGCATTTCATAATTTGAATCAGGAACTGTGAATCAAATTCGAGTAAAAGATGAAAATCAGCTGTCAATATTTTCCCTATAAAAACATACAACGCATTGAAGACATTATTAGTGCTACTGTTTCCCTACTACTGATTAAAACCAACGTTATTATGGAGCGGCGACGTCATTTAAGCAGGGAAGAAATGCTCAGAGCCGTGGGAATGATAGAAGCTGGTTCCCGGCAACGTACTGTGGCTTTAGCTCTGAATACAAGTCAGAGTGTTATCAGTCGACTTTGGACACGTTACCGAAGCACTGGTACCGTGGCTGAGCGCCATGGAGGACGGTATCGCTGCACCACACGGAGACAAGACCGATACATTCAAATCTTAACTCGAAGAGCTCCAACAATAACCGCCATGATGTTAGCCGTGAGGCTTCATCACTCTTCAGGGAACTTAATTAGCGACCAAACAGTCAGAAACCGCTTGCATGAAGTGAACCTTCATTCCCGAAGACCGCTACGGGTACCACCTATAGCAATGCACAATCGTAGGATTCGATATCAATGGGCTCTTGAACACAGAAATTGGGCAGCAGAACAATGGCGTTTCGTGTGCTTTTCTGATGAGTCTCGTTTTGGTATGAGACCGGATACAAGACGTATACGACACTGGAGAACCCCTGGACGCCAACAGCGATTAAAATCCTGCCAGGAAGTCCATCCTTATAGTGGTGGAACCATCATGGTATGGGCGGGTATTTGGATCGGCGGAAGAACTGAGTTGATTTGGATCAGAGGCAACCTCAACGCTCAAATTTATGCTGAGACGATTGTATCAGACGTCATCGTTCCTCTACAAGTGCAAATCGGTCCCTTATTTCAGTTAATGCATGATAATGCACGACCGCACACCGCAAGAGTTGTAAGACAGACTCTCGCCGCAGCTAACATCAATGTCCTGCCCTGGCCTGCTCAGTCGCCAGACTTGAACCCGATTGAGCATGCATGGGATATGCTACAGAGAAGAGCTCTGCCGAATATGGAGGGTATCCAGTCGCAAGAAGACCTTTTTTTGTTGTTGCAACGAACATGGGCGGCCATTCCACAGCGTGATTTGGATGAACTCATTTTGAGTATGCCAAACCGATGTTCTTGTGTTGTTAGTGTTCGCGGTAGAAACACGGATTATTAATTGTTTAAGTTACCCAATAAAATTTTAAAGAAAACTGTTATTTCAGTCTTTTTTTCGAACTTTAATGTTAGTGGTTCAAATGTCAAAAATCCCTTTATTAGGAAAATGGCAAATTTCTTTATTAATGCAAAGGTGACTTGGTTTATCGTTACTGTGACAAACGAAAACACTTTATTTGATGAATCCTTAAAGAAAATTTTAATTAATATCAATCAGGAGAAAAGTTATTGCAAAAATATATGTTGATCCCTAGACACTTTTGATGTGTGTATGTTGTTGACATTATTCTTCTTAACGTGTCGATGGTAATATAAATAGTGTCAGCCCAGAACTGAGCTACTATTTTGACGCTTTCGGTAGCGTCCATCAGTTCATGCAGTGAACAAACAACAGGACACGATATTAAGTGCCCCATCGTTTGTGGAACACCAACAGATTTACACTCCAGGACATCTGCCATTAATGTATCTTCATTAATGTATTTCCACCCGAGGACATTTTCGTTCCCGTCGGGGCCGCAGGTTGTACACTAGTTATCGCGGCCTCAACATAGTGGGCTAAGAAGGAACATGGGTGGTTTTTAGTCAGTAGAAGTCTGACACTCCCTTTCGCTCTGCCCAAGAGCGGGAGGGGTTATTCGATGATTTTCCAACCGCCAAAAAAAAAAAAGGACATTTTCCTTGCTGTGACCACCAACCTGGGGCCGGTTTTTTTTTTTTTTTTAAATATTGTAAAGACTTCCGGATCGGCCATGGGAACTCATCGTTGAAGTTACCCATCGCGAACGTTCCACGGCCGATAGTACAGGCTAACAGAGTTAGTCGAAAAGCACCTTCAATAAACTCTCAAACACTTCATAATGATTCAGATTTGTTAAACTAAACTCTTCATAAAACGTATCGATAAGTTGTGGGTAGTTTTTAGTTAATATTATGGAGAAAGAAATCAAGAAGCAAATCAATTTGGTTGTTTTTTTTTTGACAGAATAGTAGTATTCTTTTGTTCTGTTATTTATTAGTTTATTTCTTTTGCAGAGTCGCATTTGTGTGAAACTCATATAAACCGAAAATAGAATTATTGTTTTTTTGTTTTTGTATAAATGAAAAAATGTCTACCATAACTTACCATAGTAAATTATTTAGAAAAAAAACGTAGACATATTATAGATAATTTATAATAAAATACTTATATTTCTTGCCAGTTACCTGTAATTCTCAAAGCAGAGCTATATTTACTTAGATACATTCTACATACACTTCATAAAAACGACACAGTTGCTCTCCAAAATAATAATAGCATATTTATAGAAAACTAGATCTAAGCTCTTTTAAAAATAATCTTTATGTAGAAAAATGAACCTTGTCACTTAAGTAATATGGTTAAAAGTAAGGATTATTTTTTGAATAGGTACTCCTATAGCTTTATCTTCACGCCTCAATATATTAAGTGACAAAGCTAAGCTTTTACGGCTGTGATACTCTTTAACATATTATGTGTATTTATTTTTCGAAATTATTTTATTTACTGTATTTACTTGACTTGCGTTCCATGACGAAAAAGTGCTTTTATTTTTATA
The DNA here is from genome assembly GCA_932274075.1 of Diarsia rubi. NCBI lineage: Eukaryota > Metazoa > Arthropoda > Insecta > Lepidoptera > Noctuidae > Diarsia > Diarsia rubi. The sequence continues at coordinate 21,279,032 of OW026415.1, read as the reverse complement.
CCATTTTGTTACTATGTACTCGTATGTATAACTCTCAATTTTAATTAAGATAAAATTCAATTTTAAACAGAACTTTGAATATAAAAACTAACACGCAATAAAAACACTAGTCATTGAAATTGCAATTTTATAACTGTCTAATAGCAGCTACAGGTCACGGAACTGACCACACATTGCACTGACTTATGTTGATTCAGACATAATACTAACAAAACTAATATATTTGTAAACCAGTTTCATTGGTAGGATATAGGGTTCTACTAATGCATAAGACCTTTATTGTAATTACTGTGTTCACGAATGAAGATTGATTCCCAATCTCGCTTTGCTGCATTTGACCCCTCCAGAGCAACTGGACAGTGTATAGCAGTGTGAAAACATAAGTTTATAAACGATGAAACAGGTATTTAATTGAATAAGTGTTTATTCAAAGAAGGTCTATCTATACAATACAAAAAGCCACGACAATAGAATAAGATCATTCTTACAATCTGCTGTATTGAGTGCTGTCGAGTTGCATCGCTGTGGTCCAATCCGTCTCCTAAAACTCACGCTGAACTGCATAAAGTATACTCAAAGTGCTCAGAAATGTTTATTTTTGTATTATGAATTTAATTATATAATGTTAAACTCATACTAATGAAATTCTACACTCGTAAAGATCTACTTACGGATTGTTTTATAAATAAGAACGATGTTGTTATTGTTTTTATTCACATGTACTTATGTCGACACAATGTTTTTATTTTTGTAACGAAAGTGTATCCAACGTGTTTTGTTATGGTGAACGCGATAAAGTAGCCCGCGAAATTCAAATTTTCTTACGTTTTTTGCAATTTCCCGGTCAGTGTCAGGTCGTATTGTAAAATAAAGTAGGATTTGCGACCGTAACGAATGTGACTTTACTCTCACTTCATGTATCCTCCGTTCATGTATCATGTATCCTTGAAGAAAATTCGAATTTCGCGGGCTACCTTGCAGATTTTAGAGTAAAGGGGGTGAGTGATCATGTATCACATGTGTTGCATTTAGATTGACACGCTGCCTGGTCGCGTTTCCGTTCGGAAACGACCCAAATGTCTTTGTTGTATGGACTAGTGGTCCCAAGCGCGGCTGCCGAGCACGCAGCTCTGTGGTCAATTCACGGGTCGAGCAAAGTGTTATTAGGTGTCCTTCAGAAATTAGCATCAACCTGTATTCGCCCCTTATTACGGCTAAAACCGATCCGCGTTGAAAAAATGGTCGCTCCCTAAAACTGAATTATTTTTTAACGAAGAAATCGTGTCTGATTTTACTGGTCAAAGTTATGAAGGAATTACTTTATTTGTAGTATTTTTGTTTTGTGTAACTCAGATCCATAAAAATCGAAAGTAGCATTTTGTTTATATCCAGTATTTAATTTCCATTCAAATGTATTTTTTTTAATTTGGTTCGAAAATGTTGTCAAGAGTTTAGGAACGAATTATTTTGATGAAATACTAATAATAAGATTTATGTATTTAACTAGATATTATATAATATTGTATGAAATGACGTTTTGTCTTCTCGTAGTCGTACTTTAAATGCTTCTAAAAAGCTAATAAAGTTAAAAGCAATACGTAGTTATATTAATTAGCAGACATATTGCTAGATTACGATTTGTCTCACCAAATCATACCATTACACTAAGGATTTACGTAATTTTATTTATTAACCTCTAACAACATTGGTTTAAGGTTGAAATTAACATAAGAAACAATGCATCGTTCATACATTTATGAGATTGTTGAAAGAAATAAAGAGAAACCCGAAGTAAATATTTATTTTATTATTTTGTACCTCATTCCCGTTCGTATAACCAACAGTCATAACTCCAAGCCATTTTCCCGCCTTCTGGAATATTTGAAAACAAAAGAAAAATATCAAAATGCTGATCTTTAATTATACAATATTGGATTTTGAATTGTTAGTGTTTGTATGAAGAATTTAAGCCCCATGGAGTTAGTCTTTTCACTGTTATTTAATCTGTCAGCGACAACCCAAAAGCAACCTTATTTTGAACAGAATAATGGTCAGTGAAATTTTAGCAAACTAAATGTGAAGACTGCATTAAGGATGGAATATATAAATAACCGTTTAATAATAGTACATACGGCGACAGAGTAAGCTATACAAATCCAGTATAACCTGACCCCGCTTTGTATAAGCTTTCTGAACAATATGAGATTAGTTTAAATTGGAATTGCATATATTGATCGTCGGGCGTACCTGTGTGCAAAATAGGACAATGAAAATTATATAATAATAATAATAAAAACGTTTATTTGTACACAAAAACCAAATAATTGAATATAGAAGGGACTTATGAATAAGTTGTACAACAGTGTCATAGTTAAAGTCGAAACATCTGACTCCTAAACTAGGCAAGAAGCCTGTATCTTAGAAGCCGAAGTTCCCCAAGATATCATTGACATACAACAGTTTGAATATGATCGTCGTACAAGTACTTCTATTAAAAACATTAAAAAAATCAATTAGTTAAAAATTCACCCATGGACTGCAGTAATAAGAACAACTTTGAATTATTTCATCATAATCGTGCTTTCTGAAGAAGGAAAACATCTACGAATAAAACACAGCAATCAGTAATAAACATGTATTTAACTTTGCATTTCATCAATCAGCCTTAATGACTATACTTTCGATAACCATGCTAGGGGTGGGTCACACTTGTGCTAACTCAACCAGTCTTATTGCAAAACAAGATTTATCTTTACACCCAAACTATCGTGCCATTTCGAACTTTATTCCGAAAACGATAAAGTTATAATTATTAAAGTAAGTCTCTAGTTCGAACCCAAGACACGCCCTTAGATTTTTCGGACTCATGTGTGTATTGTATAATTTTATCACTTGCTTCGGTGATGGAAATAATCGTGAGTAAACAATTATGCCGGAGACATTTCTCAAATACATGTCAAGCCAAGTCAGAGGCCGACACATTCAAGAAAAGAATGAGATACAAAAACTGAAACCTAAAGAGACCATCTATATACAAAGTTGATACGACAGAGGCTTTCCTTTAAACAGCATAAACTAGGTACCATTTTCAAGCTCTGTACGCTTGCCGCTCTGACGCAACTCACAAGTACAACCAAATATTTTCAATAAAAAAATAATAGTATGTATATCAGTATGTGTCAGCAGTGTGTGTGTGTGTGTGTGTGTTGTGTGTGTGTGTGTATGTATGAATGTGTGTCAGTATGTTTATCAGTTGTCTAGTACCCATAACACAAGCTCTGCTTAGCTTGGGACTAGATGGCGTTGTGTGATAGTTGTGGAATATTATTATTATTATTATTAATTCAATAAATGGCGGATCATTTTTTTAATAGGGATTTTGCTGTCAAATTGAAACTTTTTTCAGTGTTGACAGTACAAGTATGTTATGTCATTCATTTCTGTCATTTCATTTTGTTGAAGTGGTTTCGAGAATGGTTTAGTTTTTTAGATTTACAATTATACCCGGTAGGTGGCGCTGCTGTCCGGGCAGCACGACATCTGCCAGGTCCGCTAGTTTTGTAAAACACTTAACATCGCTCGGAATAAGGTCCGAAATATAAATACAAGGTTTTACCTTTCCAACCATAAAGTCAGAACTCATTTTAAAATGAGACTGAACCACACCGGTAAGGTTATTTAGACTCTCTTGTGTTGCACAAGTTAGTGTGTTGCCACCGCATCCTACAGCGTTTTACATACAAAATCAAAGACGCTCTAAATAAATACACCTTACATAGCCCCGTTGTAAAGCTTAATATATAATACTAGGGTAAAGCGGCTGACTAGCTTACATGTTTTAGGCCCTAGCGAATAGATAAAAGAGTAGGGTTTTGATTGCAACTTTAAAGGTACAATTTCCAAAGCCTTCCTGGACAGATCCATGTGACTGAACTGGCTTACGCTAGCAGTCGCCTTCAAAATATGTACCTATATCACATGAGTATTTGACTATTAAATTTACTTTGTTGTTCGTGGAATATCATAAATTCATTAGATGTCTACATTTATATTTTATTCAACAGTTTCTATTGCAATTCATTTCTCGTCTTATACAAACCGATAGCAAGTAATCTACACAATTTTAAGATATTTCCCTAGTCAGCCGCTATTTTCTAAAAGTAAATACAGAGGCTACAAAACCCTTATTTTTACCTTTAGAAACACTCAATTGGGAACAATTTTGCCTTGCGTCCTCAGAACTCTATGTTTACATTCAGATTCAATCAATCTCACTTCTTTCGCATAATTATAAACCAAACGTTAACAACACTGCAAACAATATAAAGAACAAAAATTATATTAGGATGTTTATATACATATAGATAAGATATATACATGCAGACTTTTAGGAGAAATCTTTTAAGTCCTACGTATCCAGTCTAAAATGGCCTTGCTTTGTATACCTTTTAGATATCATAAGAGATCAGTGTTTATTGGTTTTTTTATAGTTTGATTGGTTGTCGTGCGTGTTACCGAGTTCACTGACGGACCATCAATTTTCAACCTTCAACCTTATTACCTAGGGTATAAAGTAAAAAGTAAAGACCGTCAGTGAACTAGGTAGACACTCCATCGAACCTTTATGCCTGATATAGCCTCTTTTGCACATACGCTCTTAACTTTTACCTTACATCATGTTAAACACTTTAACTTCAGGACCATAGCTTAAAGATTTAACCTAAACGACCCTAAAAAGAAAACTAAACTTAATCATTAAAGTACAGTCAGACACAAAATACTTATCACATTGCTTTTAATTTTACTCTGCCGAGTTTTATTGCAATGTGATAAATTGTTGCTACTTAGGAAAGACGAAAATATTAAAGGGCTCCATCATATTTTTTTCTTTTTACAATATTTATATTTTTTCTCATTACATTATTACATAACCTTAACAGACATTAAGTGTTTCAGTTCTAGAGTGCATACGATAACAATAAATAGTAAATGCTTATATTCCTCTTACGTCACGATTCTGCGCCGTTGAGACTGGTCGTGAGGATATACCTACTAGCGAGGAATGAACAACGTTAACCTAATTTTATATTAAAATTAAGGAAATATCACATTTTTAACCAAAATCATGACGTACACAAAAATGTAACAATTAAATAAAAAATAAAAAAAACTTTTTAATCCGATATACAAAGAAATTTTACTGTTTTTTTTATTCATAAATGCCTCAACTTAAGCGACCTACTATCCAGAAACGAAAATAGGACAAGATAAATTCATAAAAGATTCCATAACCAAAAAATATACAAACATACATGAATCTTCTATAATATCTCAATAAGTACAAATAAATCGATGATAATAACACGAGGCATTTATAATTTTCTCAAAATAACAAAATTCCGAATTTTCGAATAAATCAAAACTTAAAGCATACATTTCACAATCACTGCCTTCTTAATCAATTAGTTTAACTTTATTTGTTCGTTTCGTACAAATGACATCATTTCATACAGTTTCCATACAAAAGGTCATCTCGAGACCTCGTAAGAAACCCCTTCACATTGATTACTGTGCACTTTCTAACTACTCTGTTTAAAGTCTTTAGTTCTTTTTGATGTCCATACAAAGCTTTTGGTATGATCTTGGAGTTAAAACGGTACAAAACATTACAAAATTGCACCCTTAATTTAACAGCAATATATAAAAATTGTTCAGATAAAATTTCATTGTACAATCAGCATCAAAAACCATGTTCTCTTGATGGAACAAACAAAATTGAATATTTTTTCAATTTTTTGTCTTCTTTTCTTACGAAACGTTTATTGACTTTTGACGCTGATTGTACAAACTAGACACATTCATGGAGGCACTATTTAAAACATGTTTTTACTTTACTGGCACGTTAAAAATGTATAGATTTTTCAAATGTAATATCTATAAAGTTAATCTAAAGTATGCGACTGCATCGGTAACACATTTTTTCGCTTACAATAGGCATTTTAGTTTCCTCAATAACTTAAGTCTATAATCCTAACCTTTCTACACTAGCGCGTTTGGTTAAATGTTTTTTATTCGAATAAAAACTTAAATGGCCGTCTTCGCTAATACTAATTGACACTCAAATGAATATGGCATTGTTCTAATTTCCACTGTCGACGTTGTACCGAGAGTTTATAATTCAGCAATGCACTTTTATTTAGGAATTCATTTTTGTGTCGTAGTATATGTGATTATTGTTTCTTTTTGAAGTTGTTACTTTAGAGTGCCAGAACGCTGATCCACGACCAAACCATTTCACGGATTTTTGTTTAGATAACTTTAGTTTGCTGATTCACGTTCAACATACCAAAGGGTCTGTAATTCCAAATCTGTTACTATTACCATCGTCAACTGTCTATTTTGCAAGAGAAGACTCCTCGCGTTATCCCTCGACTGTTTAAATCTATTTCTGCTTATTTCCATTTAAATTCCAATGAAGCTTACAGCAGGAGATGAATTCCTTGCTCACAGCAACACACACAGCGAACTAAGCTATGATTCGCTCGGGTGATCTCAGTAACACTGAAACTTCACAATATAGGACACGACTACACAAGACTGTTTTCTGGCTATTTTGCACACAGATACGAACATTTAGCCAAACGGGCTAACACTACAATACGATTATAGAACGTTTCAAAACAGAGAAACATGTCCAAATTATCAGTATTGATCACATAGTTATAAAGCAATGATTAAATAGGAAAATTTTATCACGTTACGTTTTTAAATCGCGAAGCACAACAAGAAAGGCCGCTAAAATTAATAAATAATTGAATGTTTATAAGAGGTCTTCTCTGTTTTCAAACATTCCATAATATGGTATGTTTCAAAATTAACGTTTAAACGCGGAAAAGAGGGATTTATATCAATCCTTTAAATTAGTAAATGGTAAATATTAAATTAAATAATAAATTACATTTAGCAAATTGATGACTGAAATGGTTAGTTATCTTATTTGACCCAATGTTTTCGGTTAATTTGCTTTTCTTACATTTTTCGCTATATGTATAAAGTTAATTATGAAACAAACCATACCAACATTATAACTACCGCACATTATACATTAGCAAGCGTCCCAATGGTCACACGATACCGTCCCTTATGCCGATCCAGTTAGAGCGCATATTGCTCTAACATCAGTTTGTCCACCATCTTTAGCCTATAAGCGAAGACACCCACCCGCACTGCCCAAGCACCATGACTTATGAAAACTGCACTTTTGACTTGAAATTACCCAAAAATTATAATTTTTCTTATAAAAATTCCATCTAAACGTTAAAAATGTTGAAATCAGGATATTCTGATAAACCGTTTAGTATTCTTAGTTTGTTGTTACCGATTACTCCTAGAAGCGGGTAATGTGTTTATTAAATTGTAAATTAAACAACTCGCCATTAAAATTGGACCATTTGCAAGTCACTATAGTGCATTTTATGAGAACAATATTTATGGTTAAATAAATTATGGGATGATACAATGCCAAGCCAATGATATTTCTTCATTTATTGAAACATAATTAGTTCATTCAATTCGCCATTACTGTATAAGTATGCAGTTTATTGCTTGATAATTATCAAATAAGACTTTCAATGACATGTATGCCATGAAGTAATTCCACAGAGAACTATACATTTTCTGAATTATTTTTCAAGCTTATTGTAAAAAAAGTATTTCATTTGGCCCAATGAAAACCATAACCCAGTGTAGTCTATGAAATTATTATCTATAAACATGCTTACACACTTGACCGATACTGTCGAATAACAACATTTTTGTTGGCGAGATATATTTAATCAAGTATGCAATACACCAATGATTATAAACAAGCAAGTTTCATATTGCCATGAGTCTGGGTAAGTGTGAGATGTCAATCGAATGCTGTTGGAATTGTTGGAAATATACCCAGAAATTATGAGATCAAGGAATACAGGAACTTAACATACGAAAGTAATTGATATTTCGTTGATATTATGACTACAAAAATAATGGTAACACAACGAAAAACAATACAAAGGATTGATAGTAAAAAAAACTAACTCAAGGTTTCTTCACTCATAGTAGAAAGTGCACTTAAACAAACTTGAAGAAAATGTACAAAAAATATATAATTTTATTAAAACTTAGGTTGTGATTCAAATTAATTTCATTCGAACTGAAATCAATAAATCCAACTTAATAATATTGAACAGATTGCAAAATCTATTTTATTTTATTAGGTAAGATATAAATTATATTTATAGTACTAAATGAACTCTTATTTCAGGAACATAAGAGAGTACAAAATAATAGTGAATACTACTATTACGTGTTTTTTCTACTTATCGATAGAGAAAAATACAATAGCAGAATTGACCATAATTATCATTGTATTAGATGGTTACCACCAAGAAATTATGTGTATGTAAAATTATTTTCCACAATTAATAGATTTTTATAAATTATATTTACGTTTTAGTTTGTTTTGAGGATAATGATTTCCATTTCTTGATTGATTTCTTTCTTGACATTTTGTTTTTGGATTCAATCATACTCTTCAAAATAGCAAATTGTACAGCGACTGTTAAATAAAGTACCATTTAGATGGCGTTCATGGCGCGCTGATGGCGTGTTTGTTACTTTCATTTAGCTGTCAAGGCGCGTATTTCTAAAAACTTCGGCCCGAGATGGCACTATTTCCCCGTTTGGTCGCTTAAACGACTTTTACAGGTAACAAACGGCTCTCTTGCAGGCAAACAGCGTTCTCAAAAATAATTTTACATTCATGATTACTCCTGACAGTAACCAAACAGTACCTAGTGCCATTTAAAAACCAAGAAAATTCACACAAAACCCAACAACAGACAAATTCCAACAACTCCCCAGCATCGGGCACTAAAGACGGAAGAAGACAAACTGATAGGCGTGGCGCTACCTGTTGAACAGCAGGTCGGGTCGGTAGTACACGTAGATGCCGAGCAGCACCGTGGCCGTGGCCAGCACGGCGCGGCGCGACAGCGGGCGGCGCAGCGCGGCCGGCACGCAGCGCCGCAGCGCGCCCAGCCACGGGCCGGCAGCCCGGCTGCGGGCGGCTAGCTGACGACGTTTCAGGCGCTCCTCGTCGAGGCGGCGTTGTTCTTCTCTGTGGGAGGAGGCGATGGTTAATGGTTTTAGCTGTCTTTTGTAATAGCAGCGACGTCTCGTGATAAGAGTTTCTAGAGAAGTGCTTCTAACATTCTTATTTTATCAAGTCTTTAAATTATTTGGTTAATCTTAAGGCGATTGTCCGGCCGTGCAAAACTCCGAAATTCACAGAAAAAACAAAAACACATCGTGTGTGGACGGGAGGCGCGGGAGCTCTTCTTTGACTAGGTACTCTCACGTATTTTTTTGATATGATCGTTGAACTGCTCTACTTGCCTATTAACTGACTTAAAAATAAAGAAAGTTATAAATTCGAACCTTATATATTATATATTTTTATTTCCAGAAATCACCATAACAATGGCGAAATAGAAAAAGATATTTTTTTTATGGGGAATTATGAACTGCCGATGAGATACTGTTTTAATAACTTGGGCGGTATGAATTTGAGTATGCGAAACATTAACAAAACTAACGACAAATATTGATTAATAATAAAATCCAAGTGAGCGACTAGAAATACAGAAAGGGCAACTTACATAGTTTTACATAACGATACGATATTCACATAATTTAAATTCAAAATTCCTTGCGTTTTATTTTCACACCCACAATCTCAATCACTCACACAGACAGGGCGGTAAGGGAAGCGAGCGAACTGAGATCTCGACATACCCTGCAAGCCCGTTACTAGGAAAACTTGGATGCAAGAGCGAGTGAAGCGAGCTCGGGACTTAAGGCACCCCGACTCGGACAGTTATTTTTTCTATAGCACCCAGAAGTAGAAGCCCCACAAAGCGGGACTGGGCCCAGGGAAGTTAAGTGGTTTTTCTACCCGAAACACTTCCATTTAGGAGAAAATGCCGCTCAATATAAATATAATTATCATTTGCCAAATATTGAAAAACATGCTAGACGTAACGTTGACACTCAAACAAATATTAGGTCGCTCAAATATTTTGAAGCTAAGCATTTTGTATTTTAAGTAACTTAATTTTTGTTTGTTAGTTGCTGTTCTGTTGATTTCTCGTCAATCGCAGTCGTCGCTCACTTAGTAATTCTATGACCTAAGTATATTAATAATTTTAGTCACTTAAAACATTAATTTTCACAACAAATATAATAACAATATGGTTACCAAAATTTTTTTTCATTCCCAGTTTTTTTGTTGCAGTATCGGGTTATCCTTTGCAATAGATACCAATTAGGGTCAGAGAAACATGGTCCTACGATGCACCGTTTCCGAGTCATGGGGTTTCAAAATATTTGCACCAAACAAATTGAAATTGAAATATCTCGAAAACGGAGCGTCTTAGGGAAAAAATACCGAAAATGTACCTAATGTATGTGTAAATTAAGAGTAAATTATTTTCCTTCAAGATTCAATTCAATATGTTCTGCTGCTTTAGTGACAGAAACGAATCTCTGCAAAACCGACTTTACGCAGTCTTGTCTGTCATAGCACTAGTGTAATTTTAGCCCGCGTAGGCGTCGAGGGGTGGGGCGGCACGTGAGTTGAGGAGCAGGTTTAAAGGCCCACCGCCGCAGCCGAGGTGAAGCTGCGGTGGTGAGCGTTAAAAAATTCTGTGATGATTGTATCATGTGGGTAACCGTTTGTTGGTACAGAATTCAAGACGTTCGTCGCCACGTTCTCAGTAAAAAATCTTATAACTAAGCGTGACCTTCATGTTTAAGTTGTCATTTAGCTCTATACTTTTTCTAACATCAGAAAGAAAGAAAGAAAGAAATTATTTATTTGCCAAAATATAATCCATGATACACATTTTTCAGTAAAAAGGTGAACTTTTATTATTATCCTTAATTCATATTTATTATTCTTATTCCTTTGTGTTGTTACGCAACATAATACTAACTGGCACATGGCGGAAACACAGGCGTGATTAAGCCTAAGCGTATGCAAAGGTGACGCAAATCCGCGCAGCGCAGGGCAGAGCAGATTTGTAATGTATGAACGTACTAAGAGCAGAGTTATGAGCGACCCCGTCGATACATCGAAAATTATACCCATGACAACAAAAACTGGCCAAGTACAAGTCGGACTAGCAGATGAAGGATTCCGTACCATCGACAAAACTTAACATTGTAATTGACAAACTAACATTTACTGTTGGAATGTATGGGTATACATTGCAACTACAAATGTAAGTTTGAACGCATAACATAGAGTGATTTTCCATGTTATTTTAGCACCATAGACTTCTAACAGGTTTTTCTGTAATCTATGTATAAGTATCGAACTAATTTCTGTATTTTTTCCAAATTTTTGGCAGGCAAGGGAAAGACGAGGGGATGGTAAATTTTCATCATTTTTCTTAAATATCTAGGAAAGTGTTTATTTTAAAATTATTAAAAAATACATTTGAAATCCTCCACATTAAGCCTTTTCAATTGAAATAATATCACACGGTACAGGTTGCCAAACTTAAAAAAAATCTGTCAAGCTCCCCAAAAGTGACCCCCATATTCAAAATTCATTTATTTACGTTACACGTTCGTGTTCGGGTCATAGAAATACATGTGTACTAAATCCCAACGTAATCGGTCTATTAGATTCGGAGCAAATTAACTGTGACAGACGGACAGACAGACAGACACACGAGTGATCCTATAAGGGTTATGTTTTTTCCTTAGATACGGAACCCTAAAAACACATAATATTCGTCAGCACCATCTTGAAAATCCAGTTTTAAGTCATTTTCGTTACGGGCGACCCCGAAAACCACGGAAATGACACCAATGACGAAAGATTCGCTACTTTTCGCAGCCACCATCTTTGGTTTTGACCCCATATTCGTTTAATGCGCCATCGATTAGTATGAAAATGTCACCCATGTCAAAAATTTTAATAAGGTTTCATAGCTGCCATCTTTAGTTTTGAATTCGATTCATCGTAAGGAATCTTATTTCCGGTAAGTATCCGTTTACGCTTATTTCTTTCGCGCAGGTGTAAAAAATAACAAAAATCATTGGAAAAACATGTAACCCTTCTTTTCTTTGCGGTCGGTTAAAATAATTAAGTAGAGCAGCCTGCATGTCATAACATGAGCGATGAAGACGATTGTGGGCGTCACCCGCAGAACAAAACACGATCGGGAAAAAAATACAATATTCCCACGTCTGTCTACCTCGACCGCTGAGCGGTCACTGAGAAAATATGGGTATTTTGTTTAAATTTTATGGGTATTTTGAAATTCTCATAATTTGCAGTCTTTTGTCGTGTCATTCAACAATGGCATTTCAATAAAATTGAACAATAACACAAATCTATCAACAGAAACTTTGTATTTTTTTAGAGCAAAATTCGTGAAATTTGACGATATTTACATCATCAGATTAAGAAAATAAAAGACTTTAAAAAAAAAGTAATGAGCAGAATTTGAAGGCAAAGATATAATGTTTTCTTTTTGTGCTCGATAGAATTTGCCATTTAGCCTCCGTTGCCTCGCAGTGATTGCTGAAAGTGGACTTGCGTTGGTCGCGAGAGACCTCTTTTCAACGCCTGATTAACGCATCACGAGTGAGTTTTATGAACTTTAAAAATACGCAGTTATTAAGCATATAACCAGTATTATGTTGCTTTAAAAATAATTGCAATTTATTAATAACTTTAGTCAAAAAAACTTTGTAAACCAGTGCGAATTTTTCGACAGACTGTCTATGTCACAAGACTTAAGCCTTAAGCCTTCACAGACCTGATGGGGCAGCAATTGCTACTTATAACATGTTGGGGATTTTTTATACACGATAATTCACACTCCTAAGAGTACCTACAAGCTTACAGCAAATACATTCTAAGCCCAAAAAAGCACGGTTGATATTTCGTTCCTTTGAACTTTCTACTTTAATGGTTGAGGCGAACGTTAGAAATTAAAAAATGCACACACACAATACACACAATAAATAAACTCGTTTACATTCCGCTCAACATATTAAAACAGTACGCGTGAAATAAAACGTCGCAATAAAACAAATGCCCGTGCAAACCTATCCTAACTTCAAAATGTTAAAAGCATAGATATATGTATTATATAAACTTACTCTCTCCTCTCTAAGGCGGCGACTTCGGGCTCGAGATCTGTGGGGTCGTTGTCTTCGTACAACTGCTTGGCGGTCACTAGGATGTCTTCGAACGGTAAGTCATCTGGTAACTGGAAAATATCACGAAAAACGTTATAACTATACTATGTGTTATCTTGGGATGGGATTTAGCCCATAGGGACGGGTTTAGGTCAGAAATGGTCTCTCTCTACGTTCTAAAGTTATAGTAGCTTTGGATCGAGACAAGATTTTGGTTAGGGTGTGTGTGTGTGGTGCGTGTGAGATGTTACTTTCAAGTGGTGTCTTCTTATATATGTTTATTCGGATAATATCTTTATCGAATCTTTAAATGAATAATGCTTTAAATTACAGAAATCTGGAGTCCACGACGGAAGAAGTGAGCGAAAATGGCTCTCCGTACACGAACTCCCACGCAGTGAACAATGGTCATAGGTTTACAGAGACCTTTTAGTTACACAATCGTTTTAGTACACAAGGAGATGAGACAGGAAGCAGGTTCTTTAAATACAAGCACCCTATTAATATACCCAAACATTTGAGGGCAAAGTTAAGTCATATTTAAAATGCTACTCACCCTAGACAACAAGCAATGCAACATGGCCATATCACATTCACAGTTGTGCACCGCGTCCGCTCTATACAGCACAATGGCGGCAGTGACGTACACCGGGAACAGCGGCGGCGCGCACAGGAAGTAGTCGTACAGCCGGACCACGTCCGTGTACTTGTTCAGGCTGTGCCCGAACCAGGTTAGGTACCAGGGTAAGGCGAACATTGTGCCTACTTGTGCTCTGGAAAGGAAAAAAAGTAATTTTATAACAACACTAGCTTTTGCCCGCGGCTGTGTTCGCGTTTTGGTCGGAAATTATTCCACGGGAACGTTTTAAATATAGCTTAAGACGCTCACGGATAATAAAGCTTCTCGTTACTGTTACTGTTAGCCTATGTCAACCCACTACTACTGGGCAAAGGCCAAACCTTTCGATCCTTCTCTTAGTGAAAGAATTTTCAAAATCTGTTCATGTGATCAAAAGATTACCCCCTACAACCTCACACAAATTATCTCTGTATAATATTAGTAGGTACCTATAGACAATCAAGTAGCCGAGTCTATAGAGGTTCTTGCCCATCCTTCTCCATAGAGATCTACGTCTTGGAATGGGTAACTACAGTACCTACACAAGTTATTATAACTTGTGACTGACTGTAGCACCGCTTTCTTTTGTTTTTCTGACATTTAAAAGTACCTGTAATGGTCCAATTTGAATAAGTGCTTTGAGTTTGGTTTACAGTAGTCGCAAATATTTTTACTGCAAAAGCATTGCATCCAAACTGTAATTTTGCAGCGGGCATATAGCTCATACAAGTCCGTCTGAGTCTATTAAGACAACAAAGTGTAATAAATTCATCATCTGCCTGAAAATGCCATATTTTAATGTGCGCGTGACGCACGCGTCGCTTTTACGCCATTGACATAGGGTTTAAATGATCATGCCTGACGCGGACTAAATAAATTTTACTATTTTATTATAAAAAAAAAATGTTTATTTCATCACTTCAGTGAATAATTATGTTAGGTTTGGAGTCACCTTTTAAGCAAAGATTTGCTTGTATTAGGTGGATCCGCTCCTCCAGTTTACAATCATTCTACAAATGTGTGAGAAATAAAAGCAAAACAGAAATATTCATTTATAACTAATACTAATTTAAAAGTAATTAACATTTTAAAACCGTATTTTTATATCAGTATGGGAGCGCACTGGGTGGATATGTTTCTAAGTGTGTGTGTGGGTTTGTTTGTGTGTGAGTGTGTGTTTGTGTAGGTGTCGGGATGTAGTAGGTGGGCATGTGTGTAAGATGATTATGTGGTATGTGTAGCGTGGGGGTGTGTGGTTATATGTGTACATATTATATGTGTTTCTTAGTTATTTGATCTTGTGTAGGATATTTTCGTTTTCTTCGTAACTTTTACTCTTGAGCCATTCAGTAAGTGTTTTTTGCAGTCGTGGTATGTCAGAGTAGATGGCACATTGTTCATTGAGAGCGTTATATATACGGGAAGATTGTTTAATATACTGCCTTGTAGCAAATGTAGTATTCACTGGACAATCTTCAGCTTATACTATTATATTTATTTATTTATTTATTAAAACTTTATGCACAAGTAATAAAACCGTACAAAGGCGGACTTAATGCCTTGGGCATTTACTTATTTATTTTTTTATTTCTTTATTTATTATATTGTACTATGTAAATGTATATTTTTTCCATGCATTCTCATAATAGTTAAAGTTGTTTATTTTAATGTGTTTTCATGATGAGAACAGAATTGAATGTTTGTTGTGATGTTGCGTCATATAAAAATTGGATTTTTCTTAACATCATTGTAATTTTTTGGCTGACAAGATTTTGTCAGCCAAAAGACATTCACTGCTAGACAAAGGCCTCAGCCAAGGGTCAGGTGTCGCCACTTCTATTGTTCTTGTACTTCTTGCAACCAGCGGATTCACACAACCTCCACCAGGTCATCGATCCCCCTGGTGATAGGCCTTCTAGCCTACGCCTCCCGGTACGAGGTCGCCACTCCAGTTTTGCTTCCATCGGCCATCGTTCCTTGAGTAAAGTACCCTGTCCCCAGACACTTAGGATAGGCCATTCTTTGGACATACTTTTTAATTATATTAGTTTTCATTACTCATAATCTGAAAGAAGGCCATAACATGCCTGCGAAGTAGGTTGAAAGTACTACTTTTCAGCCCTAGGGAGAATCGCTTTCAACTGACAGCTGTCAAATTATTAAAAAAAAACTTGGTCTATTTTCACATTTTTATTGAACCATGTTCCAACTTTTTATACAGCCAGACAATTACAGCGCGATTTAAAATTAAAATATCAAGTTACCTTTAGAAAACAACTATATTATGACTTTAATATAATTTAGTTTTAACTATTTCTCTAAAATAACATAGATTTCGACAAAATCTTTGTAATTTTTTTTTAATGATGAACGTGAAAAATACTGGCTGTATAGCTGGACGACCAGAGGACAAAAAAAATAAGCGGGAAAGTGACAACATTTGATCAACACTCATTTTTTTTTTACTTTATACTAAGTTTTTATTTTTCTCGTATTCGTAATGAAAAGCAGTGTTTACCTCGGGTAAATTACTTATTTAGTCCCTCGAAAAAACCCCGTCTCGGGACTAAATAAGTAATTCACCCCTTTTTTTTTTTTTGGTGGGTGTAAAATCATCGAATAACCCCTCCCGCTCTTGGGCAGAGCGAAAGGGAGTGTCAGACTTCTACTGACTAAAAACCACCCATGTTCCTTCTTCGCCCTCTATGTCGAGGCCGCGATAACCAGAGGACTACCCGCGGCCCCGACAGGCGTCGGCCCTTTCGGGCCCCTCCCATGTTGCTGACATCTCTTTGAGGCGCGCGTGGAACACGAACGCGCCGTCGACACGGCCTGTTTTCGTCGTGAGACGGACGGACGGCGAGTTAGCCCATCACTCACCGTCCACAGGCCCGCGTCTACGGTGGCCGGAGGTCATCGCGGGACCCCCGACGCCCGGAGCGCCTCCCGCGGCGGCTGGGACGAGAGGTTCTCTCCCTCTCGCGTTCCGCCACCTCCTTCGCCAGCATCACTGCTTCGCAGAAGGAGGCGACGGCGTCCCATTCCTCCTCGCCCCGGACCATGGCTTGCACCAGGGCCGGGCGCGAGAGGTCGCCGCCGCCGATCGCCGCTACGAGAACACGGCGGGGCTCCGCCCAAGCGGGGCACACCTCCACTGTGTGCTCCACCGTGTCCTCCGGCAAGTAATTCACCCCTTGGGTAACAATGTACTATTTCCTCCTTTGAGTAATTTTGAGCCTTCAAAAGAGGCCTACCACATGATCGCCAGTTTTTAATAGATGCCATTAATTCGACGTCCACTTACTTGTCTAAACACTCAGCAAGTTTCCGATCGGCCCTGCTAACGACGGGCAGCATATAGTTGAGGAGGTGCTGCGTGGGCTGCATCGTGGTCTGCATGAAGGGCGCCAGCGGAGCCTCAGGCCCGTACGACAGCCGGCACAGCAGCGGGAACGAAGCCCTGTCTCCGCAGACGAGGAGGAGAGTGATCGCTACGTCGTGGTAGCCCTGAGGAAAGCAAATGGTAGGATTTAGACTATGATACGTGACAGGTAAAGTTATTTGATATGTAGTGATTTTTTTAACTCATTTATGTTAAGTCAGTTAAAAAAAACCGGCCAAGTGCGAGTCCTACTCGCACATGAAGGGTTCCGTACCATCGTAGTAGGGGAGTCGCTTTTTTTTTTTTTTTTTTTAATTATTAAAAATATTTTTATTATATGATGTAACTAAAAATTTATGCTTTTCGCAATTTTTCCTTTATCTGTGTTATAAGACGTTGCTTCGTACCAAATTTCAAGATTCTGAGTTCACGGGAAGTACCCTGTAGGTTTTGATTCCCTTGCGAGTGTCGAAAATTTGCGGCATAAACGGGAGTATCTTTTGATCGCGTTGACTTAGAAGTTTGATTTTTTCACAGCTCCAAGAGACCATAGACTTGAGTATTTGATATGAATTTCAGCTTGATACCTCCACGCGTTCCTGAGAAAAAAGGTCTTGACAGACAGACAGACAGACAGACAGACAGACGGACAACAAAGTGATCCTATAAGGGTTCCGTTTTTACCTTTTGAGGTACGGAACCCTAAAAAAGATTTAGGATTGCTATCCTAATCATTATTATAAAAAAGTAAGTTTGCTCCTTTTTTTTTTAAAAAAAAAAAGACGCTGCCCCGCATTAGGAATTTCTCCTGTATCGTGGGTGCGTCCACAAACATTTAAACTCACATACACAAATACCCAGACCCGAAACAACTATCTGTAGGCCATACAAATATTTGTTCCGTGCGGGGATCGAACCCGCGATACGCAGCGCAGCAGTCCAATCGCTCAGCCACTGCACCAACCGTGCCGTATTTACCACATTCACGGCTCAACTATAATAATTTCAATAAACTTTGGCGTACAAATACTTTTATTCCAGTTTTTGGTGGGGTTAATTACGAACCTCCACGCGAACGAAGCTGCAGGCAATAACTAGTTAAGAATATAGCTTTCTCAAATTTCTGATGATTGAACTTATAGACTAGACGAGCGAGGAATTTAGCTGGAATTAATGTAAATGTAATTTCATTACAGCTAACACTAACGACGAAATGGCTAAGCATCGCAGACTACATAATCGTATTTTCGACGAATCTATTTATACATCGAATTTAGTTAGCTGGGAAGCTAAAATGAATGGCAAGTAATAAATTGCTCATTTACTACACAGATGACATCAGTCGCATTATTTTGAGCGAACTAGTTTTTTTATAGAATCATGATTTTTCTATAAAATAACCTGTCGAACTACCTACCTACATTATTAAATCATAACATCACGCCCGTCATCCCCGAAGGGTTAGGCGTAGGTGTACCTAAAGTACACCTACATTTCGACAATAACTGGTGGGACAATCTGCGGGTGAAAAAAAATGGTATCTATCTACAGGTTGTAAATTAACCCTCCACACATCCGTGAACCACGCATTCTGTACTTACATCAAACTAAGTAATCCTATGCAAAAATTTTTGCTGGGAAACTACTTTTTTTTTTAGGGTCTAAAATAATATATAATTTTACGGTAAAACTCAATGTTGCACACTTGAAACATTGTGCTAGCGGATGCTTTGAATAGTAAAGGGGCCATGGAAGTAATTTACGTAAAGTTATAACCTGAAACACTGGGATTTATAAAAACAGCTGTGAACAATTTAGAACTTTGACCCCCAATATCTCCGTAACTAGGGGGTTCCCAGGTATGGTCTAGAACAAGAAAATGATCGCAGTGGCGGGGAGAATCAGTGTTCTTCGTTTGCGTAACGGTACTTTTACACCCTTTAAAGTAAACTAACCGACAGTTCTTTTTTACATTAGTTTGTACATTATTTTATTTTTATAGAACAGCTAGTTAATAAGAAAACCACACATTTCACACATTTTATATACAGCAGCGCTTAAATCACTGACCGAGAAAAGAACAAAAGCGTAACGTTATGGTTTGCGCAGTTTGTTTGCATTTTGCACAAGCTTTACATAAATAAAATCGTCATCATACTTTCTGCATTTTTCTCATTTATAACATCTGCATAGCCTTTTCTCAATTAAGTTGAGGACGGTTTCCAGTCTAACCGGATGCAGTAGAACACCAGTATTTTAGTTGGAGCGACTGTCTATAAAGGGTGTAAAAGTACCCGTAACGCAAGCAACTTAATCTGCATGGTCTTCATGTGTGTATTATACCTTATTGTTAACCCAAACGATTTTAAAAGATTAAAAGAATTATCTTTGGAGATTCTTGCCGGTTCTTCTCCTTAGGAATCGACCAATGCACCGAAACGTTCACCTTTTTACCGACGTTTTATAAGTGCCCATGTAGGCCTATGTGAAATAAAAATATTTTGATTTTGAAGCGAAAGGCACTTGTTTTTCCACCACTGCGATATTTTTTTTGTTCTAGACCATACCTTTCCCAGGTATGGTCTAGAACCCCCTAGTTACGGAGATATTTGAGGTCAAAGTGTAAAATTTTGCACAGCTGTTTTTGTAAATTTATACAAGTTTTTCAGGTTGTAACTTTACTTAAATTACCTCCATGACCCTTTTACTATTCAAAGCATCCACTATCACAATTTTTTTAAAGTACTACATTGAGTTTTACCGTAAAATGAAATTTTGGCCCCCAAAAAAGAAGTCGTAGTAGTCGCGTAGGGGTACTTAATTTAATGTACAGAATGCTTGGTTGACGTATGTGTGAAGGGTTGATTTACACCCTGTATGGCTATCTATCTATTATTATAAGCCCTGACTGTCTCATTGGTTTAATGGTCACAAGCGTGACTGCTGAGCATGAGGTCTGGGTTCGAGTCCCGGGTCAGGCAAAGTGTTATTGGGGTTTTCCATCAGGAATGTCTAGGGTTGATGGCAATGAGCTGGTTCCCTATTACATAGAACTTAAACATAGCTGGCGAAATGTGGACGTTCTTTCAGCGATTACGGGCGGGACGTTATCTACACTAATATTATTAAAAGGAGAAATTTGTTTGTTTGTAACGAATAGGCCCCGAAACTACTGGACCGATTTGAAAAATTCTTTCACCGTTGGGAAGCTACACTATCCCCCGGCTGACATAGGCTACTTTTTATTCATGTATTCCCCCTGGGAACGGGTACGCGGGTGAAACCGCGTGATGTCCGCTAGTGTATTATAAGCCTAGAACTTGACTTGATAACGTCTAACACAATACTAGTGTTGATACTTGATACGCAAGGCCGCCACCAGGCGAGTGTAGTAGCGTACTATTCATCTATTGTGTAACTGATAACACTAACAAGTTCACGTTATCAAGGTCGGCGTTGTTATCCGCTTTCCACTGTACTGTCTGAAACAGATTCTGTATGACTTCTATGTCCGTATTCTGCAAGTGTTTTCACGAAAAAAATTGTTAAAATTAATCACTAACTTCAACAAATATTTTACGAAACGTTCTAGTAAACCCCGAAGTTGAGACAAGGGGATTTTTTACTGTTATTGTGATGAACTTTAATGGATTCTGGCCGAAATCGTGACTATACTAAAAAGATACGAAAGAAACTAGTTTTATGCGTGGGAGGAGGATGCATAATTATTCTGATATTTGGTTGCGGAGCCATCTGTTTATAGAGGCATTGGCGCGGCAGAGCAGTTATGAGTATGACTCACTATCACATTCAATCACGACTTTTCGGAGTAGATAGGTAACTATATTTAAATTTGTTATTAATGAGAAAGTTGCAGTCGCTACCAATATGACAAGAATATTTTGTTTACTACTTTCCTTTTGACGTCAAATGCCATACGGGCTTACGGGCGTATGCCTGCATAGAAAGTTAATTTATAAGTTTTATAAAATTGCGAAAACTAGTTGTAGTTCTACGATGTTGACCATAAATTACTATAAAACGGTTAAAAACCAATTAAGTGTTGCCATACTACAATGCCTGCGGGAGTTCTCATACCTAATTGGATAGCGAAATTAATATTCAGGTCACATCGTCATTCCAATACAATCATACACCTACATAAATATGGTTTCTATTCCGATTACGTGACGGATACGGACCGAAATTGTCACTCACACCTATAACAAATATCGTGTACTTAGGTTCAATAACCGACGCTTTATGTAGCTGCAGGACCGCAAGACGAAGAAAGCTGGAGCGCTTTAATACATTTTATTAGGTCAAACGGGATCAACGGCTTCTATAAGGGCTTCCATACACAGGAAGCCGTATGATACGATCAAGTGATATCGAATGGGCGTAGTCAGTTTCAGATTATGAAGGTAATACCCGCAGTAGAGTAAAAGACGGTTTAGTTACGGACTTCAGCAAAGTGGAGAGGAGACCTGCAGAACCACATTGTTACATCTGCAATTCATCGCACGTTCACATCTCTCGGCAACACTCGTCTCCGCTTTGATAGAGTCCGGGCTATAGGAGACTTTTTAAAATTTCAAATCAAAATCAAAACTCATTTATTCAAACTAGGCTGATAATCAGCACTTTTCGAACGTCAAAATTTACTTTACTTATTTACAAGAGACAGTTCCTCAAAACGCCCCCCCCCCCCCCCCCTTCTACACTTCCTAGTGTTTTAGCTGGAAAGAAGAAGTGGCGGAACAAACTACCCAGCAGCTCATCTGTCAGTTGGTTAGAAGAACCAGACTCGATACAATAGTAACGTGCAAGTTATTGACTACAGACACAAATTTTTATCAATAATTATAATAACAAAAATAATAAAACTAGACGAAGAGAGTGGGACGATTACGGTTTTAACGCACGATCCTAGCTTCATTGTGTTTCTAGAGCAAGAAACGCCACAGTAAACTTAAGCAGGTCATATTGTGGTTTTCTGATATGGGCCAAAGTGTGTTTCTGATATAGGCCAAGTAATCAGACCTTTGAATTGTGGTCATAATATGTAGGTACCTACACTAGACACATTTCATATCTATGAAAGCTTTAATTTAATATGATTTGGACGCGTACCGCGAGGGCTGGTTAGACTGGAAGCCGACCCCATCATAGGCTTGGCAGATGATGATGACCGCGAGGGCCGGTTCGAGATGGCACAAGAAAAGTGATCTTGGAAGGAATTGAAAGAGGCCTTTGCTCAGCAGTAGGCCAGTACAGGCTATTTCACAAAATAGTTTTATCAGACTTATTTTTAAGTTAACTTTGCCCCTCACTAGGAATTTCTCCTGTGTCGTGGGTGGGTTCACAAACATTTAAACTCAGATAATATATATAACAAAAAATAAAATAAAATATATAACACAAATACCCAGATCCGAAACTACTATCTGTAATCCATACAGATATTTGTTCCGTGCAGGGATCGAACCCGCGACACGCAGCTCAGCAGTCCAATCGCTCAGCCACTGCACCAATCGTGCCGTCAAGACTTGACTTGTATGGGTGTATTCCTAATTATTTTCATGCCTGGAATCTTGCCAATCATCATCATCATCATTTCAGCCAAAAGACGTCCACTGCTGGACATAGGCCTCCCCCAGGTGTCGCCACATTGACCGGTCCCGTGCGTCTCGCATCCAGCGGATCCGCGTAACCTTTACCAGGTCATCGGTACACCTAGTGGGAGGCCTTCCAACGCAACGTCTTGCGGTTTGCGGTCGTCACTCCCGAACTTTTCGGCCCCACCGGCCAATAATTATTATAATATAATTTTATGATACACAGACAGCTTTGCAGAGTCCCATTTGTGAAGAGTTTGATTATAAGTGACTACTTCCTGTCGATTGAGACCCCTCTACCCATCTCGACCATCATACTATAAACTGCACTGACCCAATTGGTTTGTAACTTTACCAAGCTGTTTCTTATATAAGTTATTGAGTAGTAAAAAAATATAAAACCTAAACAAGTTAATCTTAAATCTTTATGTATAGCATCAGTTAATAGACACTGGATAATATAATGCATTTTGTACCCTCTACAAAATCGAAAGAAAAAGAAATCGTTAATTGGTAATTAAAAAACAAATGTGTTAATAATGTTTTGATCATGAAGGTATTGGAGATTTGTAGCAGCTGTTTTATTTAAATAATTGACGAAATATTTCTATGTAGGGGGTTCATGAAGATGTACGGAATTTGTGGTAAGCATTTTAACGTTGGTGTACTCTTGTTATGATTTCAACATATTCCACAATAAAACACTGTTGAGATTTTAACTAATTCGCAATTGGTCATATTTGTTGTCCTTATCTAATTATAGTAGTTTATTTCTGTTAATTAATTATATTGTAAATACTTCCTGTTTGAATTAATATTAACAACTCCTTGTTTATTTTATTAATTAACAATTTACCTACACACATATAAACAAACAAGAAAGATAAAAAAAGAGATTTTTACTGTTCATATATTAAAAGATAATTTTGTTTTAATTCATAAATGATTAACTACTGACCTGGTAGTACTTCAAATGCGGGTACTTCATGATTACCCGCAGAATAAGAACTGTGAGCTGATCCTGTAATGCGACACGCTGTTCATAAGGAATGCCGGGAGGGAATCGCTTTAGAGACCGATTAACGTCCAATACCACCTGATGATAGAAAAAATGAAACATTAATTGATATCAGACATTTAAGAGAAGATTTGTGTGCATGGTACTTAAAACCTCTTATAATAGCTGATAGACAAGGACAACATGAGGTAGATACCTTCATTGGTCACCCTACTGCTTAACAAATGACATATACTTCTTAAAAATCTTAGTAACATATTGCAACTGGCTAGCCAGATGCAATTGTCAAAAGTAAGTATAATAGTTGAGATATCAATGCAATTCAATTAGAAGCAGTTTAAATAAATACAGTATTTGTTACATCAATTCTTTCCGTCACCTGGTTATATTCAATATGTGTGGACAGCTCATCTAGTGACGGAGGCTCTGTCAACTCCTCCTGCGTCACACCAACTAACAACGGCCAGATTTTTCTTCTGTAGTCATCTGTCACACAAAAAAACAAACACATTATTAGATATTTGTTTAAAGAAAGTGAACATTGTACATTTTATTTATTGTTTATTTATCATGCGTGCAGTAAATAAGTAAAATAAAAGACAAAATTTATACATTTTTTTAAAAATAATTCTTTGTCTGGATTTGTGCACTGTTGATAGCAATAGGGTCACCCTCTTTTTCATGGGACTTAAATATAACTGGAGAAATATAAGTGTACTAATAGGTACATCTCTGCCTAACCCTTTGTGGATTACAGGTGTGATGTTATGTTAATATATTTGCACCGTCATAATTAATTTGCAATATTGTTCTGAATTAAATCAAATCTGTAGCCTATGATTATTGCATGCACTTGAGAAGAAATACCCAGGACTATGATACAATGTAGTGATATTGAGGTGAGCGAAATTCTCAAGTAAGTCTCAAGAATGACTTTTTCATCAAATAGTGACTCTTGATTGGTTTGGTTGTATTGGTGATTTTATTATTCAGTAAATAGACATTTGTTACTGCCGCGAATCCCATTTTATTAAAGATACGACTTGACACTGACTGGGAAATTGCAAATAAAACATAAGAAAATACGAATTTCCAGGGCTACCTTGTCGCATAAGGACCATGGACTTATGGCAAAAATTTTTTTTAACTGTTGATAACCTACAGATTTTATCTGACACTGACATTTGGCCATCAAAAAAAATCTTACCTGTTACGATGCACCAATGATAATGTTCTTTGACATAAAATAATACAATATCTAAAAAATTTAGTCACCAGTTCCACTGCATTATCTCCAATCACAAGTACAGCAGAGCATGACGACAGAGGCATTGTTCATAGCTTTACGACGTAAACAAATTGTACATTCACACTCACCACTTATCAAACCTGCTTTGCCTTTTGCAAAATTCTGCCACTGTTCCAAGTTCACGCAGTCCAGGTTCTCTAAGCATTTCTCAATTTCTTTCTTCTTTTCCTTTACTTCAGGGTCTTCGTAATCAGGTTCTAAACAAAATTGTCAATGACATTACCATTAAGCACCTGGGACTTTCACTCACATTTTCTATAATAATATTCACGAATTTCACACACAAACAGGACTGATATCTAGGCGTAATATATCAAGGAAACATACAGATATGAAGTAATAAAATTGTCTAAATTATTGTTTACAATACCTTCATCGAATTTTAGCTCGGAAGGCGTAGAGATGTCATCAATATTTTGAGCGTTATTCAAGTCGAAAGATTGTTTTTTCGGCGTCGGTGAACAGTCGCCGTTAGTATTACACTTATCACCAATATCGGCGTCGGTATTATTAGATTCCATGGTAGAAAGTTAAAAATTAATCGAGCGAAAACATTACACCATCCTTCCCCATAGGGCGATGTGATGACATTTGAGAAAAATGTAATGTTCAAAAACTCGTTCCGTAAATAAGCATGATTGTATTTTTGAATCTTAATTTATTTATTTGTGATTATAATTATAAAAATTAAGATTACGTCAAAATTCTTCAAAATTCTATTGTTTGGTCATATTTAAATTCATAATCAGATTTTTCCAGAAAATAGTTTTATGAGTTAAAGTTCTAGTTTATGAACGTGTGCTTTGAAATCTACATGTCAAATAAAGTTACGCTTCTTTTTACACAGAAATTGTTTCTAACGATGAATGAAATAAACTATCGGTAGTTTATTTTTATGAGATAGGGTAATGTGACCAAATACTAGTAAATACCTATGACTCATTCCAGTGACTCTTAATACTGATTTGATTTAGTACAACGTAATTAAATAAGTTAGTAAGAAAACCTTCCTTAATTGAAGGCAAAAGCCTATCGAAAGCACGATTTTTTTTAAAAGTCAACAAATTCCAAATGTTATTGTCAAAGTAGACCATCCTGATTGGGAAATTTAATATAAAAATTTGTAAAATAGTAAAAATAGCTAAAAACTTTTTTTTTTATAATGGAAATCAACGTTCATTGTCCAAATGAAAATATCAGAAAAATTGAAGACATCATTGACATACAAAAAGCAAATGGAAATTTTAATGTACGACAAGTGGCCTTCAAACTTCCTTCAGAGTCGGGAAGCACGGGTTCGGCAAATGTAGCTAAGGGCTTATCTAAATCTAAGTCCGACAGTGGCAGTAAGAAGAAATTCAAGAAATTGCGATCAAAGCGCCCTAAGAGTCCTTTGCCGGACGTTATATCATGGCCAAGCGATTCCGACATAACCGTGCTCAGAATGAAATTATGTAGTGATTTAAAAGAAAAAGTAGGTAATTTAATTCCTGGGGATGGACTCCACCAACCCGACAGCTCATCGATGACAAATTTAGCGACATTGATTCGGCAGTCACAACCAGCGTCGAAACATAGCTTGAATATTGAAGAGTTTCTGTTGCCACTGACGTCCTGGGAACGGGAGCAAGAACCCAACCAGGAGCCGGAGAAGGCCGAGCTAATCCTTGAAGAGAAACCTCCTGATTACATAGCGAAAAACAAACACGACTCTTACAAAGCAAGATGCAGTTACGAAAATCATGAAAACTTAAGTTCCAAGGACAGTCAGTCAGAATATTCGAAGCTGACGAAGAAATCGAAAATGGCCAGGTTCCTCCGTCTGTATTTTTGTCCCTGTTGCACCTGTCTGTATCGACTAGAGAAAATGCGTGAAGAGAGAAGTGCGTGAGAGAGAGAGTTTATTTTTCGAAACGCCCAGCAGTAATGTATTAGATGCGTGTACTAAACAAATTGTAATGTTATTTTGCATTGGCAAATTAAGGCAATTTCTTGGCAAAGTCAAAACAATGTATTTTATTTAATTTGGACTGTGAGTAGAATGATCAGCCAGAAAGGAGGTGGTCTGATGAGATGACGATTAATAGAGAAATATGTATTAAATAGATTGGTAGGTACCTAATGCGTGACTGGCGAATGTTGATGATGGTGCGTTTCTGGACTATCGTGATTGATCACCATGCTAGTCAATGAACTCGGCCTATGACAGTCCAGCGCTGTACATATGCTACACCCGACTGCTCCACAACACCCTGTTATGTACCTTCTGCATCCTATGTGTCCCAGCCAATAGCCACCCCATTTACGTCTATTTGGCTTCCCACGATACGTTTGCCGATGCGCTGTACCTACATCACATGCGAGAGCCAAAGATTATTCACGACATAATATTGCTAGCAAACGTATTTCAGGCGCAAGTTTTCAGTATTTTATTTTCCACTTTCCGAACCCTAGCTCTTTAAATAAAACAGTGACAGCTATGTGGTGTGTGGTGGTGTGACCGGGGTAACCGTCAGACTGCCAAGTCATAGGTCTCGAGTTCGAACCCTAGACACGCACCTTTGATTTTTTGGATTAATTTATCGTGCCCTTAAAGCAAAAACCAACTAAAGTTCAAAAGTGAGTTACAGATACCGTTGGAATGGTAAAACCCGTTTTCCGAGAAGACGCTTCGTTCTGGATTTAGCTTTTAGCTAAAGTTTGTAGATCTTTTAAATAAAGAACAGACAAAACCCAATAAGTGTCGGTTAAAGCAAAGTTTTTGCACTGTAGATAAGCAATGTTTCTCGCCAGGCAAACGCTTTAATCGCCGTTTAAGTGGTTTTGGCATGATTCAAGTTAGATGAACTATTTTATAACTGAGTAAAGAGACTAAACATTTCTACTTAGTTTTAGCAATTACCCATTAGGTAAACATACAAATTTTGTTTAATTAAATTCATAAATATACTGCTGAAAACATTGCCGCTACTGGAAAAACCACTAATCTGCAGCACCTATCAAGCCAACCCATAATTTTCCCTTCTTGTATAGAGAATTAAAAAATGATCGCAGTGGTGGGGAGAACTAGTGCCTTTCGTTTGCGTAAGGGTACTTTTACACGGGCCGCGGGTAGTCCTCTGGTTATCGCGGCCTCGACATAGAGGGCGAAGAAGGAACATGGGTGGTTTTTAGTCAGTAGAAGTCTGACACTCCCTTTCGCTCTGCCCAAGAGCGGGAGGGGTTATTCGATGATTTTACAACCACCAAAAAAAAAAAAAAAAAAAAAAGGGTACTTTTACACCCTTTATATTGTGCAGTTAGTTGGGTTTTGCAGTTGCAGGGGACGATATATGTTGAAGAAAAACATCATGAGGAAACCAGCATACCTGAGAGATATTTCTTGACGGCTTATTAAGCCAAGTCAGAGGCTCATAAAAACTGACACATGGTTCGGCATACGATAAAGAATACAAGGCAAACATCCTACCGACACCCAATATGAATAAAGTTGTACAAACGATAAAGTTCCAATGTTATTCATATTGTTTGCTGTTTATTATCTGATTAAATAAAATAAAATAAAATATTGGGTGTTGAAATTAGACGATCGACATGGTTAGACCCAAAGCTAGATAATCCATACATAGAAGGAAACAAACGTGGGTAATTTAAACAGATAGTCGTGAAGTCAAATCACGGAAAAAACGTTGCATGCGAGCGATTAGTTTTCATTTTTATTTTCGCGGCAATTTTATAAAGTAATTGCTTCGCTTCCTTATTTTATGAAATGTACTAATTTTATCTGATTGATTTCATTTTTTTTACACACTTCATGAAGTTAAGCAAAATTAATAAGTCTAGCTCATTAATGTTGCCTAAAAGTCATAAGCATGGAACGAAACGACATCAAATAATTAGGTAAATAACATATAGGTACCTATGGAAGGCTCCGCAACAATCGTCTCCTACTTAATCTACATAAAGTTAACATAGAAAGTCCGGCTAACAGTCCTTACACATCAGGCCATAGACCTTGACAGCAATTTCAACAAAACAGTTGGAGAATGCTTATATCTCTATTCACCAATCCGCGTAGGTCCCCTAACTAAACGTCCCCTAATTAAATTAGGATCCAGGAGCGGTCACTAATAAATCTCGCAGGTGACGCAGGAGCAGGCACTAATTTAAATGAGGCCTCACCACCACTACGACGACTTCCAAATTCATCGTCACGCCAATCCGGCTCGATGGATCATGAAGACCCAATAACAACCGGACGAAAGGCAGTATTTTTAACCGACTTCCAAAATGGAGGAGAAGAGGTTATCATTTCATCCGATTTTTTTTTCATTCTTGACTCAGTACAAGACGCTGTTCTATAGTTGGTATATGCCACGCATAAACGTCACAAACGGTTTCTCCGTAAGCCGCAAACAAAAAACAAACAAAGCGCTCATTATCACATCAGAATGAATGCATAATAACTCCACCATGATTGCAACCCGTCTTGTGCCTACCCACACACAAATAGAACAATGAATGAACTTTTTAATCATTTCTTTGGGCAAGGTCCTTCTCCATTCACTTGAAATGATCATGATGGCTATCAACTCGCACTTCGGATTGATACGGTGATGATGACGAAAGTTTTATTTAGTGTAGGCCTTTGCCCATCGATGTGACAATGCAATTTGATTAATATTGGTACTTTATTGAAGGTTTTGCTTATTTACATTTAGCTTTAGCATTTCAAGGTTTAAACTAGAAATCTGATCTGAAATTCATTGGCTGTAAATAAATACGAGTAGTAATCTAACAAGTTACTATCGATTCACGAAATATTTTTCAAAAGGTTTGGTAAATTATTACATGCTGTGCCCTGCATGCGTTGCATTGTACCTTTATTTACCTACCTCCTCGTACCATACCTTTGGGTGGGGTTAGGAGGGTGAAAAGTACTTTACGGTCTATTCTCATACCTACTAAAAAATTGGCCAAGCCGTTTCCGAGGAGTATAGCAACTAGCCCTGTGCTGTGACACGAGAATCGTTCAGTAATGGTCTAGACTCTAGTGGTTTTTGGGTCGTGGGTTCGAAACTTTGAACCCACCGTAAGCAGAAACAACTATGTTCAATTTATTTCGAATTATAGAACAATGAGTCAAAAAACAATGATTCTAATTAGTCCGTCAGTTAGATTATCGAAAAATATTGGATACGTGTTTTTTGTTTTATCAAATTAATCAAAATTGACGAAGATAAGATGTGGTTGTGACGTCATTTGTAGGTAAAAAATGTACACGAAAAAATGTACATATGACGTTTTCGAAGAGTTCACGAGTTTTCGAAGCACTGTATTGACTTCATTTTTTGTTTATGTGAAAAAAGAAAAAATACGTCTCTAATATTTTTTGGAAATCTATCTGACGGACTAATTAGGAAAGAAAACTTTGTGAACCTAGAAGGAAAACTTTGTGCGGCGGACCCTTTTACCAGGTATAAATTAAGTATGTTGATGCTTCACTGAGTAAAGTGGGTAGAATTTTAGGTTCTAGCATGTAAGGAGCACATGCTAGAACCTAAAATTCTACCCACTTCACTCAATCTCTCAATGGGTTCTCAATCTGGTCAATAAGGTATTTCACCAAAAAAAAAATAGATTGTTGAAAAATATTGCATAAATACGTGTTTTTTGTTTTATCATGCATGTGATGTCACTTTCTGGGTAAAAACGTACTGATCTTGTGTCGTCACACGACTTGACACGACTTTTCTTTTCTCTAAGTGGAAAAAGAAAAAAAAAAATGTTGCCATTATTTTTTGAAAATCTATCTGACGTCGACGACAAACAGCCTTGCTCCCGCTACATGGGTCTTTATAAGTGGCGAAGTGAGAATCTTCACAAGTACTTTACCCCTCTACTTATCGTGTCAATCCACCTACATAATAATGTCATTTACCATTAAAGCTTGGGTTATGGCTTTATGATGTAACTAACACAATAAAATTAATGTTAGTCGCTAAGAAATGAGCTTGTCATGGTGATGTGGAAAAGCGTGAAGTTATGGCGTGGAGTAATAAACATATTAGAAAATTCTATTTGATGATACGTCTTGGGGCACATAAAGTTATGTCAGTAAATGGTAATACGTTTCTCTAATTCATTTAATGTCTAAGTACTAAAATACACTATTAATGTGTCACATTATTAAAAAAACTTGGTCTATTATCACATTTTAATTGAACTATGTTCCAAATTTTTATACAGGCACTCAATTACACGCAAAAATTAGTTAAAAAACTAAAAAAACCCGACTGAAAAGACTGAAAAGCAAAAAAACAAGCACGCAACAAAATAGAATGGACCCCGCCTGCTTCCAAGTTTTGTTTAATTTAAAATATTAAACAAAACTTGGAAGCAGGCGGGGTCCATTCTATTTTCATTTCATAATTTAATATTCGAATGAACCCCGCCTGCTTCCAAGTTTTGTTTAATTTAAAATGTGCTTGTTTTTTTGCTTTTCAGTCTTTTCAGTTGGTTTTTTAATTTTTAAGTCGTGTAAAATACTTCGCAGATAATTTAACTTTTGTGTTTGTTTATAGAATTTGTGTCGGAATGGATTTTTCCATTCGGGTAATGGATTTTTTTTATTTTTTCAAATCCCCGATATGGAACTTAAAACCAGCAATTTTTCTTTTTTTTAATTTTAATGTAGCCAGTGACACTCGCGCCATCAAGACGAATCTAACGACGTATATTTCATTCAAATCCCTTCATCCGTTTAGAAGTTTTGAGGGAACAAAGAAACGGACATACATACATACATACATACACGTCAAACACATAACCCTCCTTTTGGGCTTCGCCGCAGTCGGGTAATAACATAAAGTTAACTTTATAGAATATAATTATATTATGACTTTAATCTATTTTAGTTTTAACAATTTCTCTAAAATAACATAGGTTTCGTCATAGTCATAGTTCATAGACGTAAATGCCATTTTTTTTAATGATGTACATGATAATACTGGCTTTAAAGTTGGACGACCAGAGGTCAAAAAAAAAAAGCGCGAAAGTGACAACATTTTGATCAGCACTAATTTTTTCTTTAGTCAATAATTATGATCTTATTTTCCTCGTATTCGTAATGAAAAGCACAGTGTTTACCTCGGGTAAATTACTTATTTAGTCCCTCGAACTATTAGCGCCTTCACTACGTTACGGGCGCCAAACCCCGTCTCGGGATTAAATAAGCAATTTTGCTAGTTACTTTAACTTTTTTAGTTACGTTAGTTATTTTGCTATTTAGCTAATTACTGGATGTGTATTAGATATACCTTTAATACGGTCACCACGTATTCAGTAACATCGTTCTGTTCTGAGCTGATTAAAAATTTTATGAGGGGCTATTTTTGAATAGGTTATTTTAAAAAAGTGCAAGTTTAGTATTCCAAGTTTCTGTCATAGCCCCTATATATTCATCATCATCATCAACAGCCTATTAATGTTCCCACTGCTGGGACACAGGCCTCCACTTTGAGAGGGTATGGGCTTTAAGTAATCTACCACGCGGGCCCAGCAGTGCGGATTGGTAGATGTCACAAGTATTCGAATTTTTGGTTCTAGGACATGCCGGTTTCCTCACGATGTTTTCCGCCACCGTTTTGGAGAGCAGTGGTGATGAAATAAATTACCCAAAGAAATGCGCCTGCCTGGGTTCGAATTCGAACGCACGACCTACTGTTCGTAAGTCGGGGCCGCCACCCCTGGGCACCACTGCTCTATACTAGGTAGGTGTATAGATGATTTTTAATTACCTCTGTCAATTTGTGTTGTGATAGCATTATTTTCACTTTTACCAAAAAGGCAAACTTCAATTTTCGGTAACTGTTCTACAGGGTGTTTGGAAGGGAGCTGTACATACGCCTAGGGTAGAAACTAGGGATAGTCTGCTACCTACCCCCGCCCATTATATTGACCTTGGCCTCAAGGTTTTTTTTTAATTTAAAATTATTTCTTTACCTTACTACGGTACTTCAGGCCCCATAACTTTTCTTCTCCACAATTTTCTGGTGTAAAATAATTTTTTGCAGGACCCTAAGACTCTAACGATTAAAACAAGACCATTAGCCGACCGGTCCCATGGATAGATTTTGAGCTACAGGTAGTTTTAGTCAAAAAGTCAAATAAAAAATAATAATAAATTAAAAAAAAACCTTGAGGCCAAGGTCAATATAATGGGCGGGGGTAGGTAGCAGACTATCCCTAGTTTCTACCCTAGGCGTATGTACAGCTCCCTTCCAAACACCCTGTATACTAACCGATTAGAAAGTTCCATAGAACTTCACAGAATATTTGTTTAGTAAAATTGGTTTGACAGGAGAGAGCCACCAAAACAGTTTGCGAATATTTCTTTAATGATACTATAAATTGCAAGTAACTATTGCACCTCTTACTTGATTGTTTTTTTTTTCACCTATTCTAAGAAACGCAGGTAGTTTAGCCATATTGAATAGCTAACTTAAGCTAGTTGGAGATACTTGATGGCCAGATGAGCTGCTACCTGTGCATTACCCTATTATTAAAAAAAAACATTTATTTTAGTTTTCATAATCCATAATAGAAATATGATTAAAACATTACACCAAAAGATACAGTCACACAGAATAAATACAATTCCTATACACTCTCATATTTCAATTCATCATAAATAAAATGAAAATAAATAAATAATTCAAAACAATAGGTATTCAATTGGTATACGCAACTTGTCTGTTCACAACAGTGTCGCACATAGGGACTCTAACTGTAAGTAACATACAAGCACATTGCTCGCAGAACGGATGGCCAATGGGGCCGAAAACTACTGGAGTGGTGACCGCGAACCGGAAGACGTAGCGTTGGAAGGCCTCCCACTAGGTGGACCGATGACCTGGTGAAGGTTGCGGGGACCCGATGGATGCGAGACGCACGGGACCAGTCAATGTGGCGACACCTGGGGGAGGCCTATGTCCAGCAGTGGACGTCTTTTGGCTGAAATGATCGTGATGATGATGAGACTCTACCAAGACAAATTTTCCGTATCATCCTGACGGATGTATGAGAGACGCACAGAACAGAGAAGAGTGGCAGTGGGGAGGCCTACATCCAACAGTGGGTGGTGATTCTGGGTTGAAATCATTGGCTGAAATGATTTGTTTTTTTTTTAAATAAAACGTTGCCCTGTACTAGGAATTTCTCCAAAATCGTGGGTGCGTTTACAAACATTTTAGACTCACATATACAAACAACCAGACCCGAAACAACTATCTGTAGGCCATAGAAGTATTTATTCCGTGGAGGGATCGAACCCGCGACACGCAACGCAGCAGTCAATTGCTCAGCCACTCACCAACTGTGCCGTGTTATCAGCGAGTCAGCGAAACGGATGTTTTCTTGATGGCCAAATGAGTTGCCCTTGTGTATTATCCTATTATTCTTTTTCAAAGTAACATGCTGGTTCTAGGCTAGATCTAAATTATCTAACACAAATAGACAGTAAACATGGAGTTTTATT
This sequence comes from Diarsia rubi, assembly GCA_932274075.1. NCBI lineage: Eukaryota > Metazoa > Arthropoda > Insecta > Lepidoptera > Noctuidae > Diarsia > Diarsia rubi. The sequence continues at coordinate 21,244,288 of OW026415.1, read as the reverse complement.
CGCGAAGTCACTGTGTGAATACTTAAGCGGCAATGTTGACTCTGATACAAACCACTGTGCTTTCATAACAGGTGTGAACGAATATAATGCCGACTTTATTCGTAAGTAGGATTGTATAACTCCGAAAGTATATTTATGGGGCTGGCTCACTACTTACTGAAATGGACGCAATTGTGAGTGATGAGTGGGGTTCGATGTCCAGGTAGTGTTATTAAGTAAAAGAGCCACTATCTGATTTACCTTTTTTGGATACATGTTTAGTTTGGATAACAAAGCAAGTGACGTCATTCTAAATAAAATATCGGGGAATCATAAAAAGAGACGACCGGGCCCAGTAATTTTTATGCATTTCATTTGATATGGGTATTAAAAAGTTTGCTGACAAAAAAACAAAGAAATACAATGACGTCATTTGTTTGTGAGTGTTTGTTTTATACTATAAGTAAGTACGTATTTACAATATTTATTTCATGACGGCATCACCAAGGGGTCTGAATAGGTGACCATTTGATGCCAATAGATTTGCTTTCAACTACTTGGGCTTTAACATGACAGAACTGAGAAAATATACACAGCTAGCGGACCTGGCAGACGTCGTCCTGCCCGGCCAGCAGCGCCACCTACCGGTTCCAATTGTAAATCTAAACCATTCTCGATGCCACTGGTACACACATAAAAAAAATCATTGAAATCCGTCCAGACGTACACACATACAGTAGAATTATATATAGGTATAAAGAAGATGTAACTCATTGCCAGTCCCCAATGTCTACGACCCCACCTGCTCACCCAACTTAGGTGTTGCCCGGTTTGCTGGTGAGAGAACCCGTGGAAATATTTACCTTTGAATCAAAGCTAGATCTATACCTCGAGCCACCACGGGAGGCCGAAGCCGTAAGTAAGGATATGTAGCGAGTGTTCATTATTTTACATTATCACGACCAGCATATTTTAATACAATAAAATGAAACACCAATTTGAAGTTAGATGGATTCTACAATACAGGATGTAAATTAACCCTTCACACATACGTCAACCAAGCTTTCTGTACATCAAACTAAGTACCCCTACGCAACTAACGACTTTTTTTTGGGGTCAAAAATCACATTTTACGGTAAAATTCAATGTAGCACTCTTAAAACATTGTGCTATTGGATGCTTTGAATATTAAACGGGTCATGGAGGTAATTTAAGTAAAGTTTTAACCTGAAAAACTAGTATTTACAAAAACAGCTGTGCAAAATTTGGAACTTTGACCCCCAATATCTCCGTAACTAGGGGGTTCCCAGGCATGGTCTAGAACCAAAAAAATGATCGCAGTGGTGGGAAGAACAAGTGCCGTTCGTTTGCGTTAAGGGTACTTTTACACCCTTTATTTGTATAGCAATCACTTCCGAAAAACCACACAGCAGTGGTCCAAGTATAGGTACATGTGAAACACCTCATTGCTATAGCGGGTGTAGGACACTTACTTTCTACGGGATAATTGCAAAACTCGAAGAAGTACTTATCTATATAAATAATTTTTCTAAGCATGTTTTTATTTTCTATGTTATTTTCCTCCTCTCCATCGTTACAATGAGAATAGGAAAAATGACAAACTTTATAAATCGATTAAATAAAAAATTCTTCTGCAGTGGTTCATACCAAATATACATATAAATAAGTAAAGGCTTTACTTTGTCACCAGCTCTGATTCCATATTTATTTTTAGAACAGCAGATTTTATGGTTTAAGTGCATCCAACCTGACCGTTTGGGTCGACCATAAAAAAATGTTCGCAAAATTAAAAGCTATAAGCGGAACCGGTTACCGGCGACATCTGAACCCGACCTGAATGATTTATGCCATGCACGGCGAAAACTTACTTTTGAAACCATTATGTGATAATAAGACTGATGTAATGTTAAAACCAGTAAAATTGTGCCACGAATTACGTTGATATTCCTTTCTTTTTAACAGCTAGGTTTAAAAACTTCATGTATTAAACACATACATTCATATTCATTCATACTTCATGTATTAGACTTCTGTTTCGATAAGAAGTTTCTCTATGATTAGGCAATTAGAAAAGTATGAGGCTATCGGCCCTATCGGGACTGTTTTGTTTGTATCTCGAAATCCTAGGAAAATATGCCCAAAGTCTAGCCTACTATATTCGGTATGATGTCGGCTTCCGAGTACAGCTGAATATGGTTTATCTACCTGATACGAGCGTCTTAGACTACATGCGTTGCAATCACCCAATCAAGTCATCCCTGGTAACTAAAACTGTAATACCGCACCGAGTTCTAAAAAAAACGTCCGGGAAGGCTTGTGACGTCTTGATTTCCGTATCCGTTTTCTGCTGAATAATTATTCCGTTTTTATTTATCATAAGTATAAACATTTGAACTCCAACCATGATGATTTAAAACCCTCCAAAAAAAGGGTATGTGGAAAACTGGTCGGGGATGGTGGAAGACGCACTAGTTCCCATATCCTAGGGCAAAGAAAAAGAGCACACTGGTAGGGAACTCCGTGGTAGATTTTAGTCAATTAGAGTCCGACAGACCCCTCCGCTCGCCGTGAGGATTTTAGTCAATTAGAGTCCGACAGACCCCTCCGCTCGCCGTGAGGATTTTCCACCCCGGAAAAAGGTGTAAAACTGGTCACGGGCCCCTCAGAAGTTAAAGTAGCTACTAACAATGATCTTCCGGTATCGGAAAACGGATATTCAACTCCGCAGTCACCTTGTCCAAGTCGTCGATTAACTGGAAAATTGAATTGCCTGAAGGACGGCGTTTCTATACAATGTAGTTTCAATCTAGATCTCAAACATCTATAAATAATAATAATAATAAATTGTTTATTGTATCTCAAAAGTTACATACTATACAGAAGTTGAGACAGCCCCAGAAAGTAATTAAAAATAGTTGTCTATAGAATTTGAATTAAACTTTGATTATGAATGAATCACGAAAGCTGAACGCATCTTTGTTTAGAAACGAAGAAAAATAAATCAATCGATTAGCTTCGTCGCACCGTCACGTCACGTCATAATACGCTTCCGAAACAAATTGCACTAATAACCGAACTATTTCTGGGCGAAATAAATTTATATTTTACAGAATTCGTAAGTTTCGCGTACAATTGCCAAACAGTTTCATTTCTTCGGCCCCCCATGCAGCCAGCTCGCTGCATGTTATAAAGCGCGGAGAAAGCACAGCGGCCGAACAGTCTCGCGAGTCCCGTCCGCCATTGTTGCGTTTCGTCCGTTTCGCGCCCTTTTTGACGTGCAGTCATTTTAGTGTTGCAAATTATTGCGGATATAATTTTTATTTGTGTTTCACAATGGATATGAGGTAAATATTTCTTTTTAATAATGAATTATTTTTGGATTAGAAATCGTCAATGAATTATTGAGTGCTCAGCTTTATTCTTAACGCAAATTTTAAACTTAAATAAAAGTGATGCTATATATCTGCAGGAACTGATTACTGACTTAAAACGACCATTTATCAATATTTTTACGATTTTCCACTACAAACACACATTGAATCGATATAATGTCATGTCACTTAATTTCTATGTAATGATGAGAAATCGTTCGCTTTCTAGTCTCATTGGCAGTACGTGCAGAGCTATATGTTTCGAATGTACTCGTATGGTTAACGTAATTTTCTATAAACCATTATGGTTACAATCTCATTCTACAACACTACACACTTGTAATTATTGCGTACGCGCAGTAGGTACTAACCAGTTGGTGTGATTGCGTTAAAAATGGCTACAAAAAAATTTGAATGGACAGTAATGTTGTGAGATATCATTTTTTAAATATTAATATCGTTACGAATTATAACTGTTTGTGCTGGGGTTATAAGCTTACAGGTATATTATGTCTACGACGATAGACTGAGTTACTACTAATAGAACTCAAAATTTGTTTTGGCGTTCCGGGGCGAGGAGGAATGGGACGCCGTCACCTCCTTCTGCGAAGCAGTGATGCTAGCGAAGGAGGTGACGGAACGTGAGTGACTTAATCTGAGAGTAAAAGGATCTAGGAAATGGGTCTCTGAAACATTTGCGTTCTGAATGACGTAATCAAAAGGAAGTCCAAAGAAAAAAGGATGGATTGTGGAAGGATTGATATTATAAATAAAATAAATAAATAAAATGCTTATTGACTCTTAAAAATACAAGTTACAAGCACAGTCCCAATAAGAGAGCACACAAGCATATAGTCACAAATGAGATCCTAACCCCCAAACTAGGGCCTGGACCTGTATTTAAGAAGTCGAATATCAAAGAGAAATAAGTAAATGATGCCGTAACGTCTGATAGAAGAAAAAGGAAGAAAAAATGTGTTTGCGCCGACGCGAATTGGACGGGCAGGAAGATGGTGAGAAATGGTACAGTCGAAAAGCAGAAGAGATAATTGAAGATTTAAGTAATAAATAAAATTCCCTTAATAATAAAGTAGATCGTTTTGTCGCAGACAAAGTCCACTTTGTTAGTGTAAACACAACTTAAAAACTAGTTTGAGTTACTTACATCTACCAGAAAAACAAAACTACTTTTTATTTTACACCATAGAGGGATGTGCAGTAGGTACGAGTATCTATGACTGATCAGACATAATGTCTATAGTACACCTGGTTTCTGAGATACTGTTGATATGATTGTTACTTAAAATAAATAAAATACTACGTGTGGTCATCATTATATTTCTTTATTATTTAACTTGGGCTGTAGGCTGTTTTTGAAGAAAGGTTGTTTTAGTTGAGTTTTCATAGACTGCCTAAAACATAAGCATCAAGCTATAATTTTCCCACTGCTGGGACTCCAGGCTTATGAGAGGGAAACTGCCTAAATGTAAAATAAAATCCTATCCTAAAGCCCGATCAATTTCCTAACTATAAGCCTTGGTATCGGATACCAGTCGTCCGGCACAACACAATCTTCCAAGTTGCGCCACAACACCGGCCGCGGCAGCGTTTAGATTTTTATAATGCACTTTCTAATTATTTCCATGTTATCTGTTTTGTCGCAAAACGAACGTTTAAATTGAAACCGAACTAAGATACTAGACGATACAGTTTACCATAACGGGTGATCATACGGGTGATCTACTCGAAACCGAACTTTAGTAATAATTATCAGTTAACCTCTACATAACCTGTACCATAAGATTCGATTTATGGATGTAAGTATTAATAACGTTTAGTACGAAGACATCATGATAAATGAGGGAGAGGTAGGCACCTAGCAATTGAAGAAATCGGATTCATTCACTTCATTTCCAATTACAATAAAGAACTAAATATAAATTAAAAACGCCAACTCATAAAGTGCCTAACCTAATTTAAAAATCGAATTCGATACCCTCAATATAGTGCCGAAATAACATTTACACGAACATATCGAATGTAATGAATAGCACTTATAAATCAATGACCCTTGTCCAGACCCATAAAAAAGCGTTAGGACATTTATGCATTGTACGCATAAAAAATGTAAACCCTTTTAAGATACATAAAAAAAAAAACATTCAAAGTGGAATTCGCGAAAAAGGATCGGAGAAAGGATTGCAATAACTTTAAAAATGTCCCACGTTTGGAAAGGTCCCTTTGCATGTTCAGATATTTTGGGACTGAATTTAGGTATTTTAAATGCATTTGGGCCCGAGAAACAGGATCTTGTGTTATGTTAAGCAAAGACAGTCACGAACCTTCGTGGCTTTTGTTTGCGGTCTTGTGGTCGTCCACCAACTTCCACGGGATTATTCAAGGATTCTTTGAACAATCATAACTTACTACCTACAGATAACCTTTAGGAATATCCTTGTGGTTTCTACCTCTGCAAATCTAAGCAATTATAAATGGCATTGTAGTGTAGTTTTTTTTAACTCTCAGGGTCAGATAGAACTTACGATACCTACTAAACACGAAAGTAACGTGAACTAATCCAAATTATAACAATGTCGGTCGTAGTAAATGACGTTTTCATAGTGTAAACCGTTACTAACTTTCAATTATCTCTTCAATAAACTTTGTAGGTCAACCATTAATAGCAAGATCAAGTTCTCCGAAAGACCTATTGTAATATTTATTAAATATTCTAAACATTTTGCAATTGCATCAATGATTTATTTTTTGTTTTCGCAATGTACTTAGCATAATAAATTAACGGAAAAATGTTGCAAAATGTTATAGACTCTGTGACATTTCTAGTGTTGTTCTAGCTAGAGCAAGGAGTTTATACGAAAGAACTCGGATTATTATTTGAATGTCGAAGCTTTCATTTTTAATCGATTTTTCGGCAAAACCTTGATTGTGGATAGATAAACCTTGACTAATTAATTTGATCAGTAGCACAAACTATTCTGTAAACAAACAGTAACCATATTTAAATAATCAACAGAGGATTGTCTTGACGATTGACTTCGATTTGAATTGACTAGGGCTTGTTTAGTTTAGTGCCTTTACGTAGTCGTGAGTGACTAATTGCGTTTTCCAATGCGTTTAGCAGCCAATTACCGTAACTAATCCTAAAATTTTACAAGCGTAAATAGCTGTTAATTAGGTACAAAACACAGGTACACAAAATATAACCACAATGTGTTTTATTGGAAATATCATCTTTGGATGTACATACTCATCGAAACCTAGGCTATCAATAGTTTCCCATCTTCAGCCTTCGTTGATTCTGACGCTGTCACAATAGTGAGCTATGTAACTCTATACCCGTAAACTTAGTTACCCAAACTAGATGACTAGAGCAAAAACAGCACAAAAAGGTTTCAACCGCAATGTGTATTTACAAGTCAATAGCTTGTCTATGCCTGTAATGTTTTCAATGAAGAAAGCGTTTGCGTAACTTTGCATAAGAGTTAACAAGTTCAGCTTTGCATCTGTTTTGTATTCAGAGCCTACGCTCTTTGAAGGAGACTGTACACTGTGTAAAGCGACAGTAAATGAGCGATTAAATTAACATGCTTGAGGAGATTTTGATCTTTACCATTGATCTCACTGATAGTTTGGAGCACCGCGTGCCAAAAGTTTTATTTATAAAATCCACTCATAATAAGTAGTCGAATCATCATTCTCGTGCCACATATCTCATTCACTATATAACTCTTAACACAGTCCATCCATCGTTTCTTTGGTCTTCCTCTACTCTTATACCCATCTACATTAATACTCAAAGCCTTCCTCACGACATGGTCGAATGTAGTCTTTATAGAAATACGAGTATGAGTAAATGCTACAATTAAGTTACGATTTTCTGTTCTGATGGTACACAGGTAGATAATATCCTGGGTGATAACAAAACACTTTTCACCCCGACATGACAGTACGATTTTGTAGGGTAATTTCCGAACACCTGAGGTTGACACTGCAGGCGAAAGCAAGCAAAAGAAAATAAAAACTTTTTAGTCTACTTCTTATGATCTCACTCCGGGAATGTCGCTATGGACATGCTTCGGGCTATTTGCAATTTGCAGTTGTCAGAAGTGCTATGTGTGTTAGAGTAAAGGGCGTGAATGACACATTGTCTTGGCAGCCGACTGAAATTCCTGTGGTCCTGGAATTTAGGTTACACTGGTATAACTTAGAGGGTAGTAGACTAGGTACTTATACTTAAGATTGATTGCCAACTTGATTCTCATTGGTAACTTAGTAAACCCGGTGTATTACAAATAATATTTTAATTAGTAAAACTATTGTTAAGTCAGTCAGACAAGTACTAGTAGAATAGCTGGCGAGGATTTGAATAACAGTTTCAGCCGCTACTTCAAAATCTGCAACGAATTTCACTATTTTGTGACCAACAGCTCCATCAGAAATTTTAACAGTCTCACTGACCCGGGCTTTAAAAATTGTAATGTCTTCGACTGACGTATTCATAATTATCATGAATACGGCCCTTAACACATCCAGTATGTGGGCCACGTTCAACCATTGTGTCTGCATGTTGTTTGCATACTGCTGTAAGTTATAATCTCATCTTAATGGCCGGCTTGCCGGAATAAAACAATTTGTAACCACTTTGCTGTAACTATTACATGATAAACAGTTGACGGTAATTTAGTAGGACTTGAGAGAGATCATTTTGAGCAATGATTTTCCGCGTAATGCAAACTGGATACATACAGGGCTAGAAAGACATTTTGACGCTTGAACGAAATAGATCTACATAGTATTCGAGGTGAGAGCCTGGGGATCCGTCACACAGGGTATCCTAGTATGGACGCCAGTCTCTCACAAAGGAACATATTATTATATCATATTTTTATTTAATATGTTGTTCTTACAAATGTATATTTTAAAACTGCATAGGTATGTGAAACTTTGTGAAGAGAAAAAAATAAAGATAAAATAAGAAAGATCTAAGGGAACAAGAAGTCGTATTGAAACGCACGCTGGTGACATAGTGGCGTTTGTTTAAATTCAGGCCTTGTGCCAAAATACCTTTGTATAACTATACAGGGTGTAAATTAACCCATCACACAGCCGTCAACCAAGCATTCTGTACATCAAACTAAGTGCTACGCATAAAAATTTGCTGGGAAACGACTTTTTTTTTGGGTCAAAAATCACATTTTACGGTAAAACTCAATGTAGCACTCTTAAAACATTGTGCTAGTGGATGCTTTAAATAGCAATCGGGTCATGGAGGTAATTTAAGTAAAGTTATAACCTGAAAAACTAGAATTTACAAAAACAGCTGTGAATTATTTGAAACTTTGACCCCCAATATATCCGTAACAATGGGGTTCCCAGGTATAGTCTAGAACAAAAAAAATATCGCAGTGGTGGGAAGAACAAGAGTGCACTTCGTTTGCGTGAAAGGTAAGTTTACACCCTTTAGATTCGTGGTCAGAACTCTATCTAAACAGTTATAGCATTCGTTAATATTCAGTTCCTGGGTCAATATTTAATCCGGTGAATCAGATTTTCACAGCTGCGTAACACAGTTGTCCAGATCACTTAGCCATGCTTCTTCATGGTTACTTTATTGGCCAATTCCACGGTCTTTTGTACCTTTTACCGGTTGATTATTTCTACCTACCTAACAAAGAGTTGTCGTGAGGATACTGTGCGTAGTTCCTCTGAAGATAAACGATTAGGTACTATTGATTATGTTACTCAACCACTTAAATCGAGATGCTGCTCTTATCGATATACCGTGATAAAATCGATCCGATGCAGACCATTTGTTGCTAATTGAATAGCATTTGCAAAGGCAAATAAGTATTATACTAACAAGGTATCTGATTCTCTCAAATGCCTAATTTTTAGTGCGGCAATAGGGATATTTACTGACTCAAAAATATGATTCTAATTAGTCCGTCTGATAGATTTTCGGAAAATATTGAATACGTATTTAATGTTTTATCAAATCAATAACAACTGACGAGGATAAAACGCGTCAAAGATTTGAGTGGGGGGTGTGTGACGTCATTAACCGAAAAAAAAAATCTTATTAATGTCTTAGCATATAACGTCACACGAGTTTTCAAAGCACTGTTTCGTCTTCATTGTTTGCTCACGTGAAAAAAGAAAAAATACGTGTCCACTATTTTTCTATCTGACGGACTAATAAGATTTTTTTTAGTTAACTATCCTATTTACGTATCAAAAACATTAAAAATTACGTTTGTTTACCAGAAGATGGTTTTTTTCGGCAGAGCATCCATCTCTCTTATTTTTTATAAGCTTCTGATAAGTACCTCTCAACTCTGCAATCTGCTGGATGCGTGACGCACGGGATCAATGTGGCGACACTTGGGGGAGGCCTATGTCCAACAATGTCTTTCGGTTTAACTGATGATGTCGAAGCAACTCTCACTCAATTGCATTTACTTAGCTCTTTTGCTAATTCGACATCTGCAACTACTCACATTAACTAGACTACGATTTTATGAACACAAATCTATCCTTAAACCACAAATCCATTCACCCGTAAATCAACAATAATCATCTTTCCTACAAGGAACTGTTTATCCAAAGCCGCGCTTACATAGCGCGTTAATTTTTATCTCCGTCATCTAGACTGGTCAGGTTACTCTCGGCGTTGTAAATCCCGTCGGTTTTCATTTTCACACAGACTGCTCGTTGCATAATGTTGTATCACCGTCTTGCCGGCGACTACTGTGACGCGAGTACATTTTACACGGCCTATGAACAATGTACTATGTTGGTTATGTGCGGAAAATACATAGCTATTACTGATATAATATAATACGTAATGAGTGTTAAGCCATGTTGGCGGTTACGGTAGATGATTAAGGAGAGAGTTTATGTGTTTGCTGAGCTAAATTAAGTTATTTCCTTTTTTTCATGTACGTATGTAAAAAGATCTCAAATGTTTATAATAATTTTGTAAGCAGTAACGTTAAGATTCAAACTTTAAAGGGCCCATGGTGGCACCTTGGGGTATGACTGCGATAATGATTGCATTCCAGACATTTATTAATGAGTATGATACTGAGTAATAATTTAATATGGATTAAATGCTAATAGACCATTTTAGGGAACTCCCTAGTTTCTAAATATTACATGTACAAAACTCTAGCATAAAGAGAGTCACTTAGTTACCGTTTCAAATGCATAGTTCAAGTCTTGTACAGTAGTCATCACCTTAGTATAACCATCACTTTCATGTTCATACCTTGATAATTAGCGGACAAACCGATAGTGTCGTAATAATTTGTAATTATATTGACTTCCTCGAGTACTAGCTACCTAGCGTGAGTGCGCTTGCGTGGAACCTGTAATTGTCTAAAACGTAATAATAAATATTATGTCCGTATCATTTTCATAACTAATTATTGTTACCGTAATAATTTACAAAATGCCGCTGTCTGAGTTTTTGTTGGCATTTACGTACTCGAGGTCGTGAAACCCAAGCTGTGTGGTGACTCAGGGAGTTAGTATTCTCAATCTCAAGGCAAGATACTGTATTAGATACTTAGTACTTAATGCCTCCGGGTCCTAAATGCGAAATACATAACCAGCCTTTCCGGTGCTTTTTGAAAATCACGATTTCTACTGAATGATTTATTGGATATGCACGTCGCTCCTTCGAAATCAAAAACCTGCATCCCGATGACTACTTAAACTTAACCTTCAATTAAAAGATAATGGCAAAGAAATCTTCACGCATTACGAATAGGAAGAGAAACTTTAACTCAATAGACGGGAAAACGTTCGGAAGTTGGTTCCGAAAATAATAAAACCTTAAGAATTGAGGAAACGGATGCTGGGAGCGGCGACACGCGATCTAATGTAATTAAATTGAGAAAACATTCAAACGTTGCCTTGAAGTTTCTAATTAATCTAAGCAGATTTTAGGTGGTATGTAGCATGTTTGCTGCAAGTGTTTTTAATACAATCTGATGACATATGTATGTTTCTTTACTGATTTCATATCTACGCATTAAATGTTACAACTTTCATTGAAAAGCTGATTAAAGTCAGTAAAATATGAGTGTTGTGTTGGAAGCGGCTTCGGGTTAGTTATAAACTATAGTAACTGGACAAAGGTTGAGACTGGTTGTCGTACCTATATCCGGGATCCTTACTTTATATGTGGAAACTGCTCAAGCATATAGATAGATAGATCTTAGATCCTTGCAACATCTAGTTGGAACGCCAATGACATGGTACAATCTATCCACACTCACTGAACCTCCACGCTGCAGCAAATTCAAAGAGACACATTAAATAATTGATGTTGATGAATAGTTGCAGCACACGCACGAGATCTTACAAAGTTAAATCGTGTACGATCAAATTAACAAACAGCTCAATCAATTTACGGCCTGTGACACAATACGCACGTGCCGTTCAAATCAAGGGCTGAATTTGTCATTGGTAATTTATAGGGTCATGTTTTTGAGTTTGCTTGTAACAGATTTGCAATACAAGTTATGGACCAGACTTTTCATCTATCCATTTTGAAATATGGTGGAATTGGGTAATTTGGGTAAACTCTTCCTGAAGAATATAGGTATCTGTAGGGATTCATGCAATTTTATGTACTGCGTCTTCTGGTCAACTATGTATTAATGATAATATATGTAGTTCTTATTCAAGCATTCACACTATGAAAACTCTCGAGTTAGGTGCTTCTGGATAAAACTTATTTCGTATCTTCTGCACTTTACAAATCTTCTCATTATGTTCCTCTTCTCATGGCTCTGTGTTCTGTGTTATGTGATGTGTAATGCATGTGTTAACCCTGGCTCTGGACATCTGTGTTATCGTGACGACACTGACACACATGTGGCACATGTGTCTCCGAACAGGTTCAACTAGATCTTCATCTGTGTCGTCTGTCGTAATACTTGTAACGCTAATGATACGATTGTGGGCATTCAAGTAATGCCGACTAATTGATCGTGATGCAAGTGTGTGTTACGTCAGGTGATGTTATGGAGAGGCTTTGTCACGGGCTGATCTAAGACCACCTTGATGTTCTAGGTTATTTTTGTCGAATTTATCGAGACCTGTTGTAGACGTCCTGATTCTACTACTATACTACAAAGTATTAAGGGCACTCAGAATCAGGACGTTTATAACCCAAAAAAATATCCTGGTATGTTTTTGTTGTTAATGTTCAGCTTTGGTATTGGGCATAACATAACCTCCTCAATAGAGTTATCAAACACAATAAAAAATATAAGATAATTTAAGAATGTCTACAATCATTGATTAAACTATTTAGTAACCTTTTATCGTTTTGGAAGCTCCAGCTGCTTGCCAATTATTATTGCTCATCGTACTGGAAAACTAACGACTGGAAACCATTAGCACTTCTAATGGAAAAATATTTAAGGTACTTTGAAGCAATATTACGAAGGCAAGCTCTATAGCTTTGTAATCGTCGACATTTTCTTTTCTTAAAGCCTTTGCATCATCAGTTTTGTACCTTGTAGTTGTTGCGAACGCATTTACGACTTGGTTATTAAAAGGCACGCATGTTACAGATGGATATTGAGAAATTCTATAAATCGTATCCACGGTATCGGGGGCAGGCGGTGAAATGCTAATATTATGATCGCAGCGAGTTTTCCTGCACCAACCCAAAGTTACGTAAGCCGGGGCCACTGCAGATCAGCGCAGAGAAAAGGTAGCATTCCTGACTGTACATGAAATATGGTACTACCTCATTACTAAGGCAGAGAGAGACGTGAAACTTTTAGGCGAAAAATGTTGAAACTTTATTTTGGGAAACATGACCACGTGTGAGTTCTCACGAGTGTGAGAATTAAAATTCACCATGAATTGACATAGCATTAAGTAGGTACTTAGTTACCTACATCAGATACAATTACTGCGATATTTTAGACTTTCATTTTCTATTGCCACTTTCACTAGATCCAATTAAAACGAATTGTGTGACTACCTGCAAATTGGCCTACCATCAGTCAGTCTAAATTATTACAGTATATGCGAAACACGCACAAAATTATGAGCCACTTAAGTAAATAAGTTAGAAACACGTGCAATAATGTGTAATTATGTTAATATTACATTACCTACATCAACAACGTAAATGTTAACTTAGGTTAGGGCTGTCAAGCTTGAAAATCTTGGAATAAAATACAGTTGCCTATAATGGCAGTGCCCTTCAATTTGGTAAATCAACAAAAGCCAAGATTGTAATACAAGTAGAGAGAGTGTTACAGACTTTTATTGGGATGCTAAAAACCATTTCAACTACATTTGGCTGAGTATGCTTTGTGCTTGATTTTCATGATGTTTACCTAGCATACGAATTCTGCGGTCTAAATCTTAAACCCTCCATCTTTCGACGTCTGTGGAACTTAACTCCAAACAACTTGTTGAATTTAACAACCGTACGCCACCGACTCACGTGTCTACGCTAACACCACGTAATACTTACAATAAACTGACAAACCGGTAACAGTTACAACCATTACATTACATAATTACCGAAAACAGGGGCAACCTTAATGCCCTGCACGTGTAGTGGCCACAGTTCACACTCATGGGTGCGCCCGCGCATGCAGCGTGTGGTAAATGGATCATTCGTACATGTCGTGTTCTTGCACACTGTATAGTTTACTATACCTAAAGCCGGATATATTATTCACTAGCGACCTAAAACTGCAAGAAAAACCAGATTTACCGGATGAAGTTAATGTACACAAAAATTACTTTGGCTTAATTTTTCAAGAAGAATCGTGTCTGAGAGGTTTCATGTCCTCTGCGAATTGACAACATTTCATATTTTTAATTTGTGAGTATTATTAAGTAATATAAAAGCAAATCCAAAACTAGGACACCCATATTTTTTTGTTTTTCGAAATTATGTACTTTTCATTCATACTTTTAAGTTTAAAATTCGGCGCGTTCTAAAAAGACGTAAGCGCCAAATGACGTCATTCTTACGGTGGAATGGCGATATAACCTTTGCTTTACTGTGACACGACAAAAAAAATTGAAAAGTGTCACACTTGTCTTGTCGTTGTCACTTTGGCAGCTTGTCATACTCGTTGGCGCAGGCTGGTACAAAACAATATTTTGGTTCCTTTATTGGCGTATATGTTTCTTTGGGATCCATTTTATTGGGGAAATATCATTCAAAAGTTGATAATACTAACAGTAAGCGTGTCGAGTTTGAAAAATAAATTGTTCAATTTTATGAAAAATGTAAACTTCAGTGACATTCAACATTGACAAATTGACGTCTTGTTTGACATTATTGTTTTCATAAAAAATATTGAATGCTTAGGCAAAGATAACTACATCATTCTGCCGTATATGTTACGTCATCACATGTTTTTTGGTTTTCATTTTTTTTTTCTCAGAAATAAAGGAATCAAAAAATAAATAAAATACATGTATGAACTCAGGATACGAAAATAAAGAAATGGTATTTTTATTTTAAGGTGTGGCAGTTTTGAAATGTTGTGAATTATGTTTTGTTTTTCTTCTTTGTTGCTGACACGGCAACTTCGACTGACTACTGCCACGGCGTCATCAATGGCACCACAGAGTATTCCACCTTGACGTATATCATATTCTGTTACATTTATAGGTCACTAGTCTGTACCCAGCTTAAGCTTCGTATGAGTCTACGAGTATGTCGTGTTTGCATTCGACTGTCATAGTTCTGGGTCGAGAGATAAATGTGATTAATTGACCCAGCTGTGATTTGATTTGATCTACGTTTAAATTGCGTAGTTTGGTCTGAATGGTGATGTGGTTTAGCTTAATTGGTTCACGCTTTTTTAGAGTGGCGGTTTTTTTTATTAGTTTAGTTATAAAGACTGAGAGATGAGCTCGATTCATTGTATGGTTGAATGATAGTTTTCGTTGCTACACAGACACACACTAAATAATAGCTATAGAATTGCATAGTAACACATCCTGGATGAGAATGACAGCAAAGAGAGGCTGATGATGATGATGATGATCATAGAAACATAGCACGAAAATAATAATATGTTTCGAAGAGTTTACTCTTCTTCATCGTATAATTTCTGCCTAGTGCCTACCCTGAAGTTTCTATGCCGCTCAAGGACTTCTGATTTCCCGTCGGAACTGCGGGATATTTTAAAGAGATACCGCGGCCTCGATATTAAGGGCTAAGAAGGAACATGGGCGAATTTTAGTCAGTAGAAGTCTGATACTCCCTTTCGCTCTGCCCAAGAGCAGGAGGGGTTATTTGATGATTTACCACCACCCAAAAAAAAACCTTCTGATTTGGCTTTACATACCGTGGAGAAATATCTCTCAGGCAAGCTGGTTTCTTCACAGTCGTATGATACTCATACAATACGCACTATGAATCCGAAAAATCTGTTGTCTGGGGTTCAAACTCGAGACTTGGTAATCCGACGGTCTCATCACTGGAATATCACTGCATTGTAATATTCATGTTCTACAACTACACAAACTGATGCGTCTAGACTACACTTTTTACATAATAGACCCACTTCCGAATGCCTAGGTAATAAAATTATCTAATTTAACATTAAACTGCTAATGATTAAAACATCTAGGTAATTCGTTTTTGTTCTAACAACCGGAACACATAAATAGAATATGTAAAGACAATTAATTTTACATACAATAACATTATAAACGTACACACGGTTTTATTTTCTTGAAACGGTGTTAAGGCGAAGTCACACCGACGTTTATGATGAATATAGGGAATTTGATTAATTTGTTATTTCCTTTATTTTTTAATTATACTTAATAATGACATTTTCAAATATTTTTAATTTTTAATAGAAACCTGTCATAAATAAAAAAAAACCTATTAAAATAGTAGGCCATACGAATAGCTTAACCGAATAATAACATTAATAATCGATTAAATATTTGCGAACGCAATTTATTACTACGTTGCATAATTCCGATACCTATTTTTGGAACCGCAATATAGAATATTATTTGAAATTAGTCGTTTAAATAATTCGCGTATAATATTTACAATAACGTATTTAATATAACACGACATAACACTTTAGTGAAGAGAAGAGCCATAATCTAATAAAATACCTACGCATTTTTGATCTACAATAATGTATCGCCGTATTTTGTTAACTCATATTAGAGTCATGAATATTTCTTGAGTGAGGCCAAACCACTTTAGGGCACGCCACGATAGTGGCGGTAAGTCCCCTCTTTGAGGAGTGGCTTGAGAGGCGCCACGGCGCCCTCACCTTCCGTCTGACGCAGGTCCTCACCGGACACGGTTGTTTCGGGAGGTATCTGCACCGAATCAGGCGGGAGGAAACGCCCGGATGCCACCATTGCGAGGATCGGCCGGAGGACACGGTGGAGCACACAGTGGAGGTGTGCCCCGCTTGGGCGGAGCCCCGCCGTGTTCTCGTAGCGGCGATCGGCGGCGGCGATCGCCTCTCGCGCCCGGCCCTGGTGCAAGCCATGGTCCGGGGCGAGGAGGAATGGGACGCCGTCGCCTCCTTCTGCGAAGCAGTGATGCTGGCGAAGGAGGTGGCGGAACGCGAGAGGGAGAGAACCTCTCGTCCCAGCCGCCGCGGGAGGCGCTCCGGGCGTCGGGGGTCCCGCGATGACCTCCGGCCACCGTAGGCGCGGGCCTGTGGACGGTGAGTGATGGGCTAACTCGCCGTCCGTCCGTCTCACGACGAAAACAGGCCGTGTCGACGGCGCGTTCGTGTTCCACGCGCGCCTCAAAGAGATGTCAGCAACATGGGAGGGGCCCGAAAGGGCCGACGCCTGTCGGGGCTGCGGGTAGTCCTCTGGTTATCGCGGCCTCGACATAGAGGGCGAAGAAGGAACATGGGTGGTTTTTAGTCAGTAGAAGTCTGACACTCCCTTTCGCTCTGCCCAAGAGCGGGAGGGGTTATTCGATGATTTTACACCCACCAAAAAAAAAAAAAAAAAAAAAAAAAATGCCAAACCACTTTCGTTCCTTTTTGTAAAACTAACCAATTAGTAGAATTAATAATTTCACAGAACTTAGAACTTGCTAAGAATTTGGAGAGTTAAACCAGAAAATCTGTCTTTTATGTTTTGGTAATGACTGACGTCTAAAGTCAACCATATCTTAACTCTTTAGTCGACCTCGTCGACCTTTAGGTACCCTTTTTCACAATGAACACGTAGTCTGTAATACTCAAAGAATTGGTACAGGTGCACCTAACATTACCTATATACCTTCTCATTTAATAGGGAGCGAGAGCAAGCCTATATTTTTATAGCCATCAACTGGGAACAAATCCAGATTCCGTGGCTGCTTCTGAGACAGCCAAACCAATACAATCGTCCACTTATTACATCACGATAGCACGTTATATAGGCCCTCTTGCACTCATAAGACGTTTAAACGTCTTAAGAGTGCAAGAGGGCCTATATAACGTGCCCGTAGCCCTTAAGGGCTAAATCAATTACCAGGGGGTCGAAAACGACTACTTAAAATAATATGAATGTTGCGTTAAAATTCGCAAAATGGTCACAGACGCAGTTACTATATTGAATGATCCATTTTATGAATTTCACGCAATTCATATTATGATCTGCTAAAGTGGCAATTAAATAGACTCAATAATTTATATAACCCAAAAAACTTTTCCAATACACTTTATATATCTCCCTTCGACTTGTCCTACTCCCATTCCGATCACGCACACTCTCCACTGACAGTTCCTAGTGTTGCCAGCATTTCTTGTGACAATAAATAGTGTCAACCAAGGAGGTTATTACACAATCGAAAGTGAAACCGAACAGAATGTCATATCATCACGCGATGTGGGCTTCTGTTTAATCAACGTCATCATGGAGAGTGACTGAGCTTATTTTATAGTAAGGAGGCTAACAGAAAGGTGGCCGTCGATACAACAAAAAAAAGTAACAACATTTGAACAATTGGAGAATAAGGAATCGTCTATCCTGAATGATTAGCTCTGGGTTATGATCAAAAGGTTTAGTAGGTAATTTCTTAAGCGTTTTCATTGAAAACTAGCTGTTGCCAGCGGCTTCTCCCGCTACAACTCGAAAATTATCCAAAGGGAAGATAAGACAAAAACTATCCTATGTGTTAATCCAGGTTAGAAACTAACTATGTACCAAATTTTATCCAAATCCGTTTAGTAGCTTTTGCGTGAAAGAGTAACAAACATCCATCCATCCATCCATTCTTACAAACTAAGTAGATTACTCGTAGTAGGATAAGATGCACCCTGCATCTAATCCTACCATAGGCAATTTCCATAGACAATTTCCTCTACTGGAAGTGTAAAAAAAAAAAATTTTTTTACTTGGGTAAAAAATAACAAATAAAATTGAAGAACTAATAGAATTGCAGATTGGGTTAATAAGAGTAAACAGATGGTGTGTAATAATTCCAGTTTGCATGCTCGGCAGTGTCCTATATAATACGTCGATATATTAAGCTCAAACTCGTTCCCTTTCATCGAAATCTGGGTATAATTATTTATTTAAAGTTCATCCAGTTACATGCCAAATAAGGCTTAGATATAAACTTGCGGCAGCGGGATTCGCCACTTTAATACACTTATAATTTCGTACCCTTTTTCAAAATACAAATATTAGTACCGACTTAGGGTATAAACAACTTCAGGAACGTTCTAGGCGCTGCTCATGTTTTTATCGCCAAACGCATTTATTACACATCGCATTCGCATCACGTTGACGAGTCTAACAAGTTTCGTCCGTTGCACAAGTGTGTACCCGCCTCAAAACAAGAAAATGAACTCGCCACTTCTTTGTGTTGTAACTTTGTATATAACACTTATTTCCGCAAGATATTAAAAGCTGCCAATTTGTGTTACGAAACCAGACAAACGACATAATTTTTAATTTCGTATTCGGCATAATTCGTTGTTCATTTTACGCAGTTTTTGTGTGAGTCTACCAAAATGAAGCCGACCTGTCGGTCGTTGAACTTACGAGTATGACCTCTCAATAACTTTATATTAGACGTTTCGCATCTCTCAAAGATAGGGTCTTATAATACCGGAAATGAGAAAATCGTGATTTACGACTGAGTCGTCTTAGTTAAAGATGCATCTCACCAACAGAAGATTTACATTTAGTCAAGCAGATATTATCTAACTTTAAGCCAAGTGGTTTCGCTTCATAATCATTTTATTTGCGTAAAGTTATGGTTTCTTACTCCATAATAATCAGCTACAATTATTGTCAAAAGAATTCAAATCACTCAATCGTGATCAATCCACTTAAAACTGCTCCAAATACCGTAAATTGCTTATTTGCATAACGTTCAAAATATTTGCAAAAATTACGGAACTTGAAAAATCGAAGTGTTTGTCGTCACGAAACGTAAAATAATTAAAAGTGACGAAACGGATTTGTGGAGCGTTGCGTTATACTTGACAATGAAACTGACGCAGCACGATATGCGCCCACGCAGCTTTCTGAAACAAGCACAGGGTTGGCAGTAGCAAATCTTTGGGAAAGTATTTAAATTGTATCAAGACTAGTAGTATAAAAAATAACATTTATCAGATAACTGCGAAGCAATAGTAGTAGCGTTTAGACGTGGGTTATTTACGGACACCATAGGAAATACGGTAAGATAAGGTGTCATAATAAACAGCCGCATATAACAGCAAAAAGACACAGAATGAGCAGAAATAACAACATGGCGAACATGAAGACACAGGGCGAATAAATCGCATCACGAGTCAGTTGAATTAAGAAAAACACATTTATGTGCGTTATGCAGCAAAGGCCTCATACTGAAAAATGGATGCAAAAATTGGTAACCCTAAGCATATTTCAAAACAATGCAACTCGAGCGCAAGCCAGCGCATTAGTTAAGCTTAGCAAAGCTGTGCTGACCTTCGATGAACGGATACGAGAGATAGTGTGCATTATTAACAATACTTGACCTGAAAGGTAATGACAACAGCTGGACCCTGAACCGTGAATGATTGGATGTTTAGTACAACGAAGACAGGAAGAAATAATTAAATAAGATGATTAAGACACAAGCAACATTTTATTCGAAGCTGGTAAATTAAAGGACCCCAAGAAGAAACATGAACAATACATGGAGCTATTGAAAAGAAAATAAAGTTAGATATATCTATGGATGCAGCAATTTATTGTTTCTTCATCGTCTTTTCCCAGGTACCGCTCGATCAATGACCTTTAATTTAAGCAAGTGTCATAAAGCATTTGGAAACAAACAAAAATTGGCACTACTCAAGACCGTCAATAGAAAAAACTAAATCAATAATGACTGCAGTGCTCGCATATTCGCTCGCAGTCGACACCCGAATTGTTCGATAACCCGAATTCCTCAAATGAAGTCACCTCACAAATAGCAGTACATTCCAAGTCGCGAACACAGATGCATTAGCCAAAATGCTCGTCACGGACCAGATCCCAAGCATTACTATCGTTCAGCCAGCACCTACCTATTGCAACTGCGGTCTCAACGAGAGCCAGGTGCCAATGCGCAAGCGCAGGCTTCCATTTCACGACTCGATGATTTTGATGGAGAAAGCAGTAGCTCGTACTATTTGTGTGACTGCGTTACACCCGTTCAATAGGAGCTACTGTAGTTACCAGCTATACAAGATGTTTTTATGGTCTATTTGCTTTAGTAACAGTTTTGTGGTATTTCACGGTCTGTAAGACTGAGTGATCGATGACAGGTTGTGTGATTTAATATCTTGTTAAAAGATTGTTACGTCTTAGAGTCGCATAACAGTTATGAACTGATTTGTTTTGTAGGAAATGTCTTTTAAGGTTTTGTCAACTGGATATGACTCTATATAAGCATTCAGTTTGACCAAGCCATACGTGACATTTAAGTATTTCAAAACTTATACACGCGGTCCCTTGACACACAGACATTCATTAATAGGCTAATAAATAAAATATATTGATGATTTCTTAATCATATTGCAGTTGACTCCAACATGATGGCAATTTTTCAATCAAGTCGCGTATTTTCTTGAACAACAGGCATTTAGCAAGACTATAAAATTTCATCAATTGTAGAAACTGTACGCAATTTTAGACACTAATTGGTAAAAAACATTGCAACTCACTTAGTAATACCAAAATTAAAAGCTAGACTGCGGAAACTATTATTTCAGTTAAATATTTCAGTGTAATATTTTGAAAGACTTGAAAGTTGAACAGAACGCCTACGTCGACATGAACAATTGACGTAAACCTAAACACTTCATCATCATAAAGTTATAAATCTCATAACCAAAAGAGCGATGAATACCAATAGCAGGTAGATTTTGCGACGGTTTTTCGCAAATCATTGTACCAAAAGGGTTATCAAACATCAACATTTGGTACTGAATAATAAACAAGTTCCCAGTTATATTCAAACCCGGAAAAGATCCAATCTGCAAAACCCACAGCCTGAACGCAAAACAAACCATATTCAAGAAAAATAAAACAACATTTGTTGCACGTTTCTGCCATAAATAAAAGGTCAAGTTCTTGGCTTTAAATACGAAAGTTCGAATTAAGTATTAGTTTTTTTATTACAACTTCCTTATTGTCCAGATTTATTCGAATACTGAAATGTTAAGTATTTTTATGATGAAACATGTCAGTTAGTGCTAATTAAGAGCTTATGTTAAAACCTATTGTTTGTTGTGATGTATTACTAAGTGTGGCAGTAGGTTTATATCCACAGATATTGACGGTCGCAACAAAATTGCGAAAACTTGATTGATATGTAAATTACCAAAACTAGGACATCCCTAGAAATATTCTGCACATTTCATAATGTAATCTGACATATTGAAATATACGTTTTCCGATATAGATCATTGATTTATTCACGAGTCCTGATTTAGAAGCGTTTTACACATGATCACAAGTGACTGCGGCAGAGAGTGTATAATATCTTTGGGCGTTCACTGTACTGACAGAAGTCGATTAACGATTTCCGTTATCGATAGGTGTCTTGTTGATCGATACCAAATGCTAAAATGTTAGGAATATGATGTAAGTCTGCATAAAGATGGTTGAAGGCCTGATAGGGAATCAGAAAAGCGCGCGAGTCAAAGGACAGTGGAACGCACTTTAAAATGCTTTAAGTCTAGTAAAACCATGGTTGTAGAATACAATGAACGTGAAGGAGCTACATTTTATTCTGCTCTCTGGTCTCTGGAATGCATTTTCCAGATGTCATAAAAGTTGATTTATATAAATAAGTTGATAAAGTTGGTGTGATGAAATCTTTACTAATTGGCAGGATAGTGAGAATTGGTAGTGTGACATTTGGCAATATATAGATTGGTGTAACGAGTAAAGAATTCGTGCAATTTTATGATTCTATAAGTGACAAGAAACGACTAATTATGTAACTTTATACCCTACTCGTATCATGACACCAAAAAGAATAAATTTTAGCACTGAACAGCTTTCATCACATTAATTACATGAGTAAATGCCAAAGGACCGCACCCAAAAGTTACGGCCATGTAATGCAACATTTAACTTTATATGTAAGACATATCTGACGACCTACTAAGGGTTCGGACTTAATAATATTCCTTGTATGGTCGACAACGATTCTTTTTCCGGTTATAGCCTATCTATACAACCTCTCGTTTTGGAAGCTTATGCAATGGAAAATATGATCGGATTTAATTAACGTAGAAGGGACGACATTTTGTTTTGATTGGTGTCTGATAATGCATGGAACTTTTTGAATCAAAAATGTTATATACACGGTGTAAAAGACATCAACGCGTGCAAACTGTTACCATACATTCACCGAATGATTAAACCATACGTTTAAACCCCTGATTACATGAAGCATATTGTGGCACTATTTAATTTAATGTAGCTGGCTATCCAGAGAGGTCGTAGAACTCGTAGAACTTGTCGCACATAAAACCCAGTGGTTTATGCATTAGCACACGTGTGCTTTCGAAAGTTACAACTTCCGATTTTTTCTTCTAATCGCAGGCAATGTCGCACATGCTACATACTCGATTATAAATCCGAAGCCAAGTTCACACATAAATTACCTAATCACAAACTAGAGTCGGTAGACCTTAGCTTAGAATTCCTCAGAAATGCGAATCACTAAGGACCGCATTCTGTCAGTGTAATTACGCGTCTATATCAGTGTGTTATCTTGTCCGCTGACCAAAATCTTCCGAAAACTGGAGCGAATACGCAACTATGGCCGATCTCTCAGACTCACACCTGCTTTATCATTGAACGTGTGCGAACCAGTTCCACTGTCATCGAATTAAATCGGCGCATTACACAACGGCCCTGCGTTTGCACACTGCAGCGTCCATTTTGGAGAAATTGCCACCATTACGTAACTCCGATACTCCGATCTTACCGTACATGATTTAAACTTGATATTTGCTGAGATTTATAAAGTTAATGGTGAATGAAAGTGAAATTTAATTCAATTCTGCCTTCCGACAGCTGTATGTTCGCTGTAACTAATTGTGAGATGGATACGGGAAGTAAAGATCTACAAACTGTAATTGAATCGCAAGCACTCGATTAAACTTGCAAATAAAAGAAACTAGCATAAATTGTTAGAGGCAATGGACCTTACATTTATTTACAAGATGTATCGGTACCATTTCCGGTGCAGTATTCGACTAATAAATCCTTGAGATCGTTAGTACCTTCGAATATTACGAATGATTAATACTGTTAAGTAGCGTTTCAAAAGATATATATCCGTTTGTCCAGCAGTGCACAACAGCACATTTTGCAAGATTTTGTCAATGTTTTGACCAATCTGTCTTTTGTTTCAGGTGGAGATATTTGTTGACGTTACTTCTGCTCGGTGTGGCGTTTGCTGCTGAAGATGAGGACAGCATACCTGACGCAGGAGTTGACGGTGATGAACTAGCCCTGGATCAAGAGGTGAGAATACATAGAGGAACCTTCTCAGATCTTTTATTTTAATATAGATTACGCAGAGTACACAACGCTGCGCTGTCCTAAAGATAAGGTCCTAAAGCCAGCGTAACCGATAATGCGGTCGACGATTGTTATTTCACCGATGTGGTTAGATAGAAGTTATCAATCACTCTAGACTTGAACACTATAGGGAATCAACAGACTCCGACAGGGACCCCACCTGTAGAACAAACATTATTGCTTCTAAAAAATGCTTGTCTTTTAGGAAGTCCTCCTATCATTGCTTTCTTTATTCCAGAGTGACTACATTCAGTAACATCATCGAGACTGCAAAGCTGTCGAATATGGTCCGGATATAATAAAGAGAATGTCTCGCGAATAAAATTGTGCGAGATATCAATCTTGACATTACCACCCGACATATATCGTGTAATTAACAACTGAATGAACCTATCTGTTGATCAATAGGTTCACGGCTCCCTTGCGGATTTCTAAGTCACGATTTAGCCTCGCTACTGCCACTTTCTTTATCTAGATTAAAATCAGATCAGAATAGTTCTAATGATCCACGATTGATGTCTAGCTTCGAGCTACATTGCAATCTTTCCTTCGGTGCCTGCACATAGACCGAAGGAAAGATTGCAGCACAATGTCTAGTAACATTCTTAACTTTTTGCCAAATGATTTCAATTACTTTCATGTGGCTGGGACATTAGCTATCAATGTGATGGATGGCGGTAATGACCATGCATTACGATGCGGTTGCAATATTGCCTATAGATAGTAGAAGCGGTTCATTGCACTATTTAACACGAACTCTAGAAGATTTTTTTAAACGAGCGGTTCGTGGTCTGCACGTTTTACTCTCAATAGTATCTTTAACTGGAATCTAGGTGCTGCAAGCAATTCTTTAGACTGCAAGATCAAATTAGAGATTATTTTAGTATTATATTATAATAGTCATTGGAAGTGTAAAATCATAATAGGGTACCTAAGTACATGAGTAATGTACAACAAGAAGATATATTTTAACAGAAAACACTAAGAAATAGGAAGCAAGCATTGCCTAACCACTTTTAGGACTGATAGGAGTAAAAAATCTCGACTTGCTTGATATTTGATAACATTTTTTTTATCCTCCCATGTCAGTTATGCACTAGTTGCACATTCAATTAATTTTAAACTTTGTAAAAAGTACCGTCATAAAAGCAATAAAAACAAACCAGGTTTAAATAAAAACTTCACAGAATTAGTTTCCCGGCAAATTGACAAAAGTCGTGACCGAAATCGAATGTTACAATATAGCCGTGTTACACGATGCAATTTTTCTAACGCCATTCCGTGTCAATGTCCGCGTAGCAAGGCCGTTGAGAGTGAAAGTCGAAAGCTAATATTTACGATTTTTTCTTATTTTCTTCTTTTTAAACGTTTTCCGAACGTCATACGCCGCGCCGCCATTTTGCTAATTTCTTCGGGAGAGGTATTAAAAAAGATATAAAAATAAAAGTGAAGAGCAAAGGTTTCTAAATTCATTGAAATCTTAATCTTCAACATAATCTCATTGTTCCGGAAACAAATATTCGCCTAATGATCCATTTTTATAATACACAGATAGTTCCACATTTGCCGTTCATTTTGCGTAATCGCGTGAGAAAAATGCTAACATCCCAATAATGTATTCGTTTGAATTCGTTTGGAAACATGCGTCGGATTGCATGCGCGCCATCTGAGGAAACCCATTCGACGGTTTCGTTAAAATTATTAGTATGAATTAATTAAACGCTTGTCAAAATGTTACGGTTTAATTCGTTCACGAATATTATTTAAAATATATAAATGCGGATTGAAAAACAATTGCGTGAAAGTGAACAACTAAAGACAATAAAGAAATTAAATTATTACAGAGCTATGTACCGAAAGGCCGCAATAGTTTTCATTTATAATAATCTGATGTAAGAATTATAACACGTGCCGATAAATTAATAGCTAATGTCCCCCAGGGCGATGAACGGCAATTACAGAACTAATGCAGCCGCTTCAAACGAAATTAATAACACAAAGTCATTAACGAGTAAAAGTCCTCTCTCCCGGATCTGGTAACATGTAACAGTGATATAATACCCGATAACAACACATTACCGTCGTCCCGCACGATTGCACACTCGAGTACCTCGGATTTTTTCATCCACCAACAATTTTGCCGCAATGAAATTTTGCACGCGTCTTCAACAATTGAAACTGTTTATAAAACAAATTATCCACCGGTAATTGCGTAAATTATGTAAGTTTACTGTTACTGCTATACTTACTTCCAGTTTTTTAGTTTGAACAACAACTGATATGCTCAAGTTTAATTGGGCGGAAAAATTAGCTACTAATGCGGGTACACGTGTGAATGTCTATTCACTTGACTTCTATTGTTAGTAAAATAGGCAAGTGTCGACAGTTAACATTTTCTAGTCATTCACACACACCTATTTGAGTTTAGTTCCTTGTTCCTTCATAGACAGGTTTTACCTATTGGAAATAACAAAGGGCCCTGGAGCATTCTCATTTTTCTATTTAACATGTTGAAGATAATAATGACTCTAGCTATTAAATCTTGCGTATCTGTTTTAATTTTAAAGTGAATGTGGTCATTCATATTCAAAATGAGGTAATTTCTTTCAAGCGGGCGACTTACAACTTGGGTGTCATGACTCATGCTATCAAAAGCTTTACAAATATCTATAATTGCACTAGATGTTACTGGTAACATAGCAATACCCATATTAAACCAAAAGAAGAGATGCTGCGCCGACCCCAAATGAATTGGTATAAGGGCAATAGAATGATACTGATGTTTCAATTTCCAGGAGTCCCGAAACCTTCGGCCACGAGCGTACACTCCCACAGCCTACAACGCATTGCCCAGTGGGTTCCGGCCGACGCCCTCCCTAGCCGAGTTGGCTGGCTACCAGAGACAACAGGAGCAGCAGCAGCACCAGCAACAAGAGGAGCAATATGTGCTGCAACCTAGGCCACAACAGCAGTATATTGACGAGCCCAGACAGCAGCCGCAGAGAGCTCCTCACAGAAAGGTAAGCGATGGGATATACAGGAATAATTTTTAAGCGCAAAAAAAATTTGGTGGTTCAGTATCAGTAATAGAACACATTTCCATTATTAGTTCAAAACTTTTTTTTATTTTTTTATCCTATTTTAAATTAGCAAAATATTGTTCGCACAGTGGAGTGTACTCAAGATTGACTTGTGGTAAATCTAAATCTAATTGTTGATTAAATTGTTTTAAATTAATTAATTTAAATTAAATTAAATTAAATTGTTTTAATTAATTTAAATTAAATTGTTTTAATTTAAATTAAATCTAATTGTTGCTCCGCGCCGGCGCGTTAGATATTAGCCATAAAATCAATTTTAAAGTAGACATTTTTCGTTAACGATAACTTTATTTTTTTTTTCTAAGACTTATCAAAATAAAAAATTGGTGTTTAATAAAACTCATTTAAGTTTAATTAGTCAAAGTTTGCGCACTGAATAAAAATTATTCCTGTATACTAATAACTTGAAACAAAGATACTACAAACAAGTTATTACTACAATCAAGATAATTATCGGAGTCAGTATATTATTTGACGACAAGGTTGGCGTAGTGGCTCAGGCAATGGACTGCTGCGCTTCGTGTCGCGGGTTCGATCCCCCCACGGAACAAATATTTGTACATATAGTTGTTCCGGGTCTGGGTATTTGTGTATGGGAGTTTAAATGTTTGTGAACGCACCCACGATACAGGAGAAATTCCTAGTATGGGTGATGCGTATCTACCCACATGCTCTAAATATTAATATTGTCAGTTGACTACTTATGTACAGTCAGTATTAAACTAGCCTTTGTACCATACACTCGTTCGTTTCCTTCGTACCTCCCTAGTTATATACACATCATTGGCGACGAGATCGGTCTTACCCTCGCGTGTTAAAGAAAAGAAAATGGCGAAGACTTTTTTGGGGAATTTAACTACGTTTGATTATAAATCATGCGAGTGGTTAATTTTTAAAGGACGGTTGACGCAATTTTTGAAGATAAACGATGTTAAAGAAGACAATAAAAGTGCCATTTTGATCACGCATTTGTCAGATGACTCGTACCGGTTGGTGCGCAATCTGGCATACCCGCAAGATTTGGAGGAGCTGGACTTCAAGAAGCTGGTGGAGTTGCTCGATACTCATTTTAAACGAAAGCAATGTTCCTTTGCGGACAAAGCGAAGTTTTACGGGGCGAAAAGGAACACAGGCGAATCGATTGGCGATTGGGCGGCGCGATTGCGAGGTTTGGCGAGCTACTGCGAGTTCGGAGCTGCCTTAGACACGAACCTTACTGATCGTTTCGTTCTTGGCCTGGGATCTGGGCCCGAGCGCGACAAATTGTTTGAGCAGGATGCCTCAGCGTTGAGTTTGTCGAGAGCAGTGGAGATAGCAGAACGAGCTGAATGCTCTAGGGAAGCGAAGAAGGAGATATCCGACACAGCCTTCATAAAAGAGGAGGCAGTGAACAAGATATCGTGCAAAGGTTACAAGCGGCCGAGCGATGGGAGCGGTAAGCGAGCCGGGAGCGATGGCGATGCTCGGGTGAGCGCGCGAGAGGCGCGAGCATCCACGTCGAGTCGCGATCGTGAGCCATCTTACGAAGATTTCCGTTGTTCAGTGTGTGGATTAAAAAACCATAATAAGGAAAAGTGCCGTTACAAAAAATATAAATGTCAAAAATGTGGTGTACAGGGTCATTTAAAGAAAGTGTGTGACAAAAAGCAAAAATCCCGTGTGCGAGTGAATAAAATGGACAATAACAGTGACACAGACACGGAAGCAAGCTGTGAGGAGTGTCACAATTTTAATATCAGGTATGTGACGGATAAACCGTTATGTTTACAAATTACCGTCGGAAATAAAATTGTGACTATGGAGTTAGATTCCGGTTCTGGCGCTTCAGTCATGTCTAAAAGAATGTATTCGGAGATGTTTTCACACTGTAAATTAAATAACTGTAAGATCAAAATGTGTCTATATAATGGGCATAAAATTTCACCATTGGGGTATTTTGAGGAAACAGTAAAATATAATAATCTTAAGAAAGAGGTCACATTTTATGTAGTAGACTCAAATGGCCCGCCCCTACTCGGTCGTGATTTTATGTCCGCTTTTGGATTAGTTTTAACAAACATTTATAAAATAAGCCAAGACAATGAAGTTAATGCATTATTGGAACAGTATCCTAATTTATGGCGTGACGAACTAGGTTATTTTAATAAGTTTAAAATACATTTGCAACTGAAGGAAAATTCTGTGCCTACATTTTTTAAGGCTCGTCCCATACCTTTTGCATTGAAAGAGAAGGTGGAATCAGAATTGAGTAGGTTAGTCGGTCTGGGTATATTAGTGCCAGTAAGCAATTCACAATACGCAACTCCTATAGTCCCAGTTTTGAAAGATAACGGCACAGTTAAGATCGCAGGAGATTTTTCAGTCACTCTTAACAAGGATCTCATAATCGATAAGTACCCGCTACCTAGAATTGAGGAAGTGTTCGCGAAGCTTGGTGGGGGCGAACATTATTCAAAAATAGACCTAAAGAATGCATATAACCAATTTTCTCTCTCGGAAGACTCCCAAGAGCTAACCACAATAAATACATCCAAGGGTTTATTTAAATATACACGCTTAGTTTATGGTCTTGCCAATGCACCTGCCGTATTCCAAAAAGCAATGGAGGTATTGCTGTCGGGTATCGAAGGAGTAAGCATATGGTTAGACGATATTTGTTTAACTGCGCCAGCGAAAAGGCTTCATTTAGCGAGACTAGCTCAAGTTTTGAGTAGGTTAGACGAAGCCGGGTTGCGTCTTCAAAAAGATAAATGCGAGTTCTTTAAGGAAAATGTAACTTATTTAGGTTACGTTATCGATAGAAATGGTTTACGTACTAGCCGCGACAAAGTTAAAGCTATTTTGAACGCTCCGGAACCGACCAATATAACAGAAGTCAAAAGGTTTCTCGGAGTAGTTAATTACTACAGGAATTTCATTCCAAACGCGTCGAGTATTATGAGCCCGCTCCACGAGCTTCTGCGCGCCAGCGCTAGGTGGGAGTGGGGACCGCGCCAGCGCCGCGCTGTGCGCCGCATCGGAGCCGAGCTTGCCTCAGAGCGCGTGTTAGCGCATTTCGAGCCGAGCGCGCAGCTGGTCCTGGCAGTTGACGCGGGGCCGCACGGACTTGGTGCAGTTTTATCCCAGCGGAATAGCGATGGCCATGAACGACCATTGGCATTCGCCTCACGGTCGCTCTCGACAAGTGAACGTAATTACAGCCAAATACAAAAGGAGGCGACGGCTATCATTTTTGGGGTAAAACACTTCCATCAGTACCTGTACGGTAGGAGTGAGCCATTTATTCTTAAAACCGATCACCGGCCGTTAGTATCAATATTTAATAATAAAACAGGCATTTCGATAACTACAGCATTACGATTACAAAGGTATGCAATAATATTATCCGCTTATAATTATACAGTTCAGTACATATCGAGTGAGAATAACTTAGTCGCCGATTATTTCTCCCGTGCGCCTATACCTGATGTTGAGTGCGAAACAGATAAGGGCTATGACGCATACTGTTCATTAAATTTTCTAGACTCGATCGCGCCGGCCGTGTTGTTTACGGATATAAAGAATGCCACTGAGAATGATAAAATCATACAAACTGTCGTTAAATATACGAATGTCGGTTGGCCCCGAAAGATTGTTTGTGCATCAATTCGACCATATTTTTTGTGTAGAACAGACTTACAATATGAAAAGGGTATTTTAATGCGTGGACATAAGGTGGTAATTCCTATGGCATTACGCGAAAGAATGCTGCGTGAACTTCATAGCACTCATTTAGGCATTGTAAAAATGAAATGTAATGCTCGCAGTAGGATGTGGTGGCCCGGTATTGACGAAGATATCGAGCGATGGATCGGCGCATGCGATAAATGCATAAGCGTGCGGCACGCGCCACCACGAGCTACGCCGGCACCGTGGCCGAGTCCAGCGGCACCATGGGAACGGATCCACATCGATTACCTGTCGATAGGACAACAAACATACCTGGTCGTGATTGATGCATACTCAAAGTGGTTGGAGTGTATCTGGATGCATAATGATGTTACTACCCAATCATTAATTAGGAAATTAAAGCATATTTTTTCCGTGTTCGGTATACCTAGTACGCTAGTATCAGATAATGACGTTAAAATTAATTCAAAGGATTTTAACAACTTCTGTACCAATAATGGCATTACTTATATGACGTCTCCAATTTATCATCCATGTAGCAATGGGCAAGCTGAGAATTCAGTACGTACTTGTAAAAAAATGTTAAAAATTATTTTAAGTGAAAGCTTGTCTCTCAGTGTTTTGCAAGAAAAATTATTGGGATACCTATTTGAGTATAGGAACACTATACACTGTACTACCGGATATTCGCCCGCAAAATTAATGTTTGGGAGGGATTTGAGATCGCGTCTTGATTTAATACTTCCTATAAAATCGAAACCGCGTGAAACGTCAACATTGAGGACAACTGAATGTAAGATCAGAGATTTTAAAGTTGGCGACAAGGTATGGGTCCGGTGGTATAGTGGTAGGAAAGAGTCTTGGAAACTAGGAGTAGTAAATAAGGTCATAGGAAATAGAATGTTTAAAATATTTATTGAAGAACAAAATGCATTTTCCATAAGGCACGTCGACCAATTGCTACATTGTAAGAACGGAAAATGTTCTAATATTTCCAGATCAGACGATTCTAATGAACTTGAACCGGCAGCCTTACTGCCTGTGTACAGTCCAATGTCTTCACGAGTTCCTCTTAGACCATCAGTATTGCCAATGCCAGACAATGTCAGCGAGTCCAATAGAGTTAGCACAGTAGTTGGTGCAGCTACGGAGGAACCGGTGAAGGACGATGGTGTAGCACCGACTGATACTGTGACAGAAACTAGTGCTGAAACTGACAGTAATCGAAGTGCTGTCACTGAAACTGTGAGCAGAGAACATGCACGACCGACATGTAGTGAGGTATCCGAAGGTCAGGCTCCTCAAGCCTCGGTCGTCATACAGGAACCAGTTATCTCGCCTGTGTCACGAGCACGTTCTGAGCGTCCCAGAAAGAAAGTAGACTATTCTAAATATTATAAGTAGATTAGTATAAGATTGTTATGTTATGTTAAGTTATTTTATGTTATGTTGTTTTGTCAACAGGTTTCAAAACTAAGTGTGGAGGAATGATGCGTATCTACCCACATGCTCTAAATATTAATATTGTCAGTTGACTACTTATGTACAGTCAGTATTAAACTAGCCTTTGTACCATACACTCGTTCGTTTCCTTCGTACCTCCCTAGTTATATACACATCAATGGGGCAACGTTTTTTTAAAAAAAAAAACTACACACCTTTCGAATACCGTAAAACTTAATACTTAATTCGCCACTGTCCAAGAATCAAAGTCTGACCACAAAAAATCTGTAGCAGGACCAGCGCCCTGCAAGACTCCAACAAAGACCAGTCCAAGAAGTAGAAGAGGAATTAGAAGAGGAAGAGAAGGAGGAACCTGACCGTCTATCTACGTTACTGCAGCAGTCCAAGTTCAACTGTGTGAGCAAACAGACTGGGTACTATGCTGATGAGGAACTGAACTGCGAGGTGTTCCACTACTGCCAGGATAATGTGAAGCACTCCTGGGTCTGCCCCGATGGATTCTCTTTCCACCAGGTATGTGTATTGTTTGTTAGAATGAAGACGAACATTTTCATGCTAAAATCTTTACGGCGTCTTCTTGATGCGACGATACAGTTTCGGAGACCAGGCTCGTATCAAATAATGTATCGAAATATATCTCAGCGTCCGTCGCCCTCAGTTGATCTGCAATCTATTCGTTTAGGGATGACCATTACTCAAAATTATAAATCCACATACTTTTGTAACGGGAATTTTACCAACAACTTTACAGGTCCACTTGATCTGCATGCCGCCAACACACGAAAACATCTGCCAGAAGTCGTCGAAGTACCACTTCGTGAACGAATATCTGTACAGGCCAGTGAATGAAGAGGAAGTCCAAAGGAAACCTAACGTGTCCCTCAAGTACTCCGACAGATATTACCCCGCAGAGGTGTACAGGGACGACAGATTCGACGGGGAGGATGAAGAAGAGGTAAAAGTCCTTGGACTTGCGATATTAAGGGTACATAGGACGGGAAGATGTAAGAAAGGATATCAGCATAATTATGTCGTAGAAAGATACGTTGAAAAATTGTTAGATGATCAAAAGGAAGAGGATCACTATCCTTTTAATAGTAACACAAGCCACAGGCAACAAAATTGAATGTCAAATAATTTCATCATCATCTGCCTTGCCTTTTCCCAACTATATTGGGGTCGGCTTTCAGTCTAACCAGATGCAGCTGAATACCAGTATTTTACATGGAGCGACTGCCTATCTGACCTCCACAACCCAGTTAATACTAGGTAATACGATACCAAAAAAATAAAGTCAAATAATTTATTCGGATGAAAAACCAGCACATTTCACTAGCTAGATCGATTTTTCGCTCTCTTACTCTAAATATGCAACTTTAATCGAAATCTTAAACATCAAATTAAATTAAAAAGTTATTTATTCAATAGTGTAGGAAAAAGTTTACCGACGTCCTAAACTCGCAATATGTTACTAACAATGTAATGTATCCTTGCAGGAGGAACAGCAACAGCATCAGCCCCGTCGCCAGCCTCACCAGCCAGCCCAGCGATTGGAGCAGCGTCCCCCCGCACCGCAGGTGTTCCGCTCCGCTGAGGAGGTGAACATCCCGCTGGTACAGAGACGCCCCCAACGCCCCTACGAATTTGACTTCTAAGCCTCCATTTAGACGCCAGTCTTTGGCTGTAAGCTCCTGGGAATGCACCACCACCTGTGGGAAAGAGATGGCGCCATGCTTCCTGTACAGCTCCATCTCGTTCTCACGCTGAAGTAACATAAAATAATACTTCTTAATGGCATGGCGGTAGAGCCCCTGATCTGCCGATTCCCTATATTCTATTCAGTGGTTCTTATCTTTTCTACCGAGTAAAGAGAGAAAAAGGAGGGGATTTTTGTCATCCAAAAAATTTACTGATTTTTTGTTTGATGACTTCTAATCCCGAAAAATGCTTCTCGTCATTTGTGTACAGTTTGCAAGTTTTTTAGTGGCTAATAAATTGAAATTTTGCTCATAAAGTATTTAAAGAGCCACTGAAATTAATAATTATGAACAATCCTGTGAGAACACTCGTGAGGTGCTATTACTTACTTGACTTATATCAATCGAACCTTGATTGATTTGTACCATCACATTTTTAATATCTATTTAAGTTTAAGTTTTAATTAAAAAAACTTATTTATGTTTCTGTACAATAAGTCACAAATTAGTTGTAAGCTAGTCTTTGCGTAAACTAGATATAATAAAGAAAATGAAAATTTTGAATGTTTCGTTTAATTTATAATTTCTCCAAACATCACATGCGCGAACAACGAACTGTGATGTTTCCTCTGCTCTGATACTGATGTGTGGAAAGCTGTAAGAATATGTTCCATGACCATCTCAGTCGTCATCATCGCCAGGCTAAAACAAAAAGAAAATGGTTACTCACATTTTACTGAACGCAATTTGTGTGTAATAGCTAAATGCCAGACGCCAGACTTTAATAGCGATGGGCAGGGCACATTGCACGCAGAACGGATGGCCGATGGGGCCGAAAAGTTCTGGAGTGGCGACCGCGAACCGGAAAACGTAGCGTTGGAAGGCCTCCCACTAGGTGAAATGGTGAAGGTTGCGGGAACCCGCTGCATGTGAGACGCATGTGACCGGTCAATGTGACGACACCTGGGGAAGGCCTATGTCCAACAGTGGACGTCTTTTGGGTGAAATGATAATGATGAGCCGAGTGCAATTAGATAAATTAGAGCACGTATTTCCGTATACATTGCTCAATTTAAATTAGTGCCCTACACTGGCCTTCTTTACGGAAAACAATCAATCGGCTGCGGAACCTAACGTGCACAACGTAACTAACGAATTGGGGGATTAAAGACCGCAGCAACACAGAGTGCTAGAGCGTAGCATTTAAATCAAAAAATGTCCCATACGTTGGAGTGTCCAAAAAGCTGCACTTCTAAAGACGAAGACCTGCAGGGCTATTGCGTATCTTTTAAATGTCAGTGGCTATCATATTGTCCATGGATTAACTGTCAAATTGGTTATGGTTTAGTACAATTGGAACCATTTGACAGTTAATTTATAGACACTATAAGTTAGCCACTGTCATTTAAAAGATACGCAATAGCCCTGCTGTACTAAGATCAGCAGGGCTATTGCGTATCTTTTAAATATCAGTGGCTATCATACTGTCCATGGATTAACTGTCAAATTGGCTATGGTTTAGTACAAAATGGAACCATTTGACAGTAAATTGATGGACATTAAATTATAGCCACTGTCATTTAAAAGATACTCAATAGCTCTGCAGGAGACGCTACTAAGGGCGCACAAGGGTGCACGTCACTTAACATTTAATATTATTATAATTGATGATCATCACCTGCTTAGGCATTCCCCAACTGTTTTAGGATCGGCATCCAGTCTAAACAGTTGCAACCAATATCAATATTTTTATTATCGATTGACGAGTGCCTATTTACATAAAACAATACGTACCTTTGCGATCTGTCATGCAGTGATGCAGCTACAACGAGCCCCACATATTGTTTCTTTGCCCAGCAGCAGTTTTGTATTATCCTTCCAAACAGTGCATTAAATAAGGTTTCACTGTTTTTTTTACTGCCGGCGCGCACACCTTTCGCAGCCTCCTGCACAAGGCGGTGATGGGCACGGTGATGGTGGACTCTCGGGCGTTGGACACTCCGGCGGTGTCGTGGGGGGAAGGCACTCAAGGCACTCTGGTTTTGGTGGCTTTGGAGACGCTGGTTTTGGTGGCGCTGGGCAAACTGGTTTTGATGGCGGTGGGCACACTGGTGCGCCACCGCCAGTGGCACCTGGACACACAGGTTTTGGCCGAGGTGGGAGTGGTGGTGGATGCACTGGTTTTGATGGCGGTGAGCACACTGGTTTTGATTGCGGTGGGCTCAGTGGTTTTGGTGCACCACCACCAGTGGCACATGGACGCACAGGTTTTGGTCGAGGTGGGAGAGGTGGTGGACACACTGGTGGTGGTGGACTTCGTGGTGGAGACGGCGGACTCTTCGGTGGCGGGGAAAACTCCCTCGAATGTTTACATTCATTTTGGTTTGTGCAAAATCTATGATCTTTAGGTTCCATAGTTAAACTAAAACCAAACTTAGGAGGTGGACAACTCGCAAATGACACCGTCGAATCTGTCGGCGAACAGGGCAAGGACGTGCTTATTTGGCAACGAAAGTCAATATATTCACATCCGAGCAGATTTCCTGGAGGTAGTTTTTTCTCTAAGCCGGTTAAACCGGTGATACTGGCCTTAAGCTCTTCAACCGATTTAGGTACATGATCTTTAAGCCGTGGTTCAATATGAGGTTTCTGTAACTTCGAAGGTAACGGTGATGAGCAAACTCCAGCACAGCCGTTAGAACAAGATTCAGAAGAAGGCTGTTCAGAATGCTGTACTCCTTGCGAGTTATGCTCACAGCAGGGCGTAGAGCTAAATTTATGCTCGTGGGTGCCCTCTTCTTCAGATTCACAGGTAGGTGCCGGTGTTATGTCTTCTCTTTGCTCTCCGCAGTTACAGATCTCAACAGATGGTGTAACACTAACGGGTATGGGGCAAGCCATTGGTTTAGGATAAGAAGTTAACTGACGTAACTTGGATGATTCTGGCGTAGCGTCCTTGGTACAACTACAATCTGCCACAGAAAGAGACAACTTGGTTGTTCCTCGCCTTGAACTAACTGGCATCAACGAACACGATTGTGAACACAGTGAGGAGCTGACTGTCCCGCCCTCTTGGTCAACATTGGTTTCTTCGCTGCTCATTTTAAGTTATTAATGATGTATTGAGTGATACCATTCCTTCTAAGGAAATATACGTTTAGTAATAATATCGGTAATTGTGAGGATCTCTTCTAAGAACATGTTTTTCTTGAACGGTACAATCTAAAACAAAGAAAGGTTTGTCAAGTAAGGTTTATTTAATGACACTCAAATAGCATTTTTCATACGTAAAAACATAACCCTTTCCTTGCAGATGGGTAAAAAATCTACACAGGTGGGTGGTGTCGGTTATCTATATAATTATGATATTATAATGAATCCCTATTTCCTTAGTCACGGCATCAGACGTGAACGGCTGAAACCGCTTTCGCAAATTCCTTTTTTTGCTGTTAGTTGCAGGAGAAAAAAACGTCGCCATATGAAGAAAAAAAACAAGAAAGATGCGCAGAAATTTTAAGAAAACTTGGTCAGTTTGTTTATTTCAATGACTTTATTGCCACCCGAATTACGAAAGTAAAGTTACTTTTTTATTTTCGAATTTTTTTATTTTTGGTTGGCCATTTAATTCAAACCCCTTTTTTCCACGTCCCGGTTATAGCATGAAACTATGATTATTATATGCTGCAAAAATACTTTGTTCTATTATTTTATTTCTTATAATTGTATGTCAATACAGATAGAAGAAATAAATATAGATGCTTACCTACTGACTTAGAAAAATAGGATTCTAATTTAGTCCGTCTGTTAGATTATCGAAAAATATTGAATACGTATTTTTGTTTTATCAAACCAATAAAAATTGACGAAGATAAAACGCGTCAAAGATTTGAGTCCCCGGGGTTGTGACGTCACTCACCGGTAAAGAATGTCATACTAATGTCTTAGAAAATGACGTCACACGAGTTTTCAAAAGCACTGTATCGTCTTCATTGTTTGTTAACGCGAAAAAAGATAAAAAACGTGTCCATTATTTTTGAAAATCTATCTGACGGACTAATTAGATTTTATTTGTTAACTACCCTATTGACACATCGTATTGAAAACAGTCATTTGAAACATGTGGGTATCTGTCACCAATGACGTATTATATATAGACACGTCACGTACTAACATCGCGGGGCTTAAAAACGGCGAAAATATTAGATAACTACATAAACGCGTAAAGAAAGGGAAAGAAAATATGACACCGTACAGCGGGATGCCTGTTGTTATAGAGAGATAAATTTACATCTTCAGTTACGTCACAGGATAAGTCTTAGTAATAGTCCAATTACTTGCTCATTGGTCGAGCGCGTGAGTGACGTAGCTAACGTAACTTTATGCACCGGCCGCCATTACACGGCGGCGTCGAACAAAATAAAATAAAAATAGGTAGTTTTGTGAACATACGCATGAAATGACACATTTTTATCTATAACTTTTGGAGTATAATTTGTACATCGTAAGAAAACACACGACGGCATGTTTTTTTTATGTTTTGCGCAGGTTTACACACACGATTTAAATTAAGAACAAACGTAGCGTCGCGGGAGAGGTTGGTGCGTAACTAAGCGCGATGTGGCTAATTGGCTTCATTTCATGTTGCCATTTTTGAGGGCGGACAACGTATCTATAGTTTTAATATATCATTGTCTGTCACTGTAGTCC
Source organism: Diarsia rubi (assembly GCA_932274075.1). Classification (NCBI taxonomy): domain Eukaryota; kingdom Metazoa; phylum Arthropoda; class Insecta; order Lepidoptera; family Noctuidae; genus Diarsia; species Diarsia rubi. The sequence goes on along the minus strand of OW026415.1, from coordinate 21,205,216 downwards.
TTGGTTCCATAATATTCTCGTCACGGCTTGGGAGTAGGGTATCAAAGTTTGACCACATCTCCAAAATGTAGATATTGTGGTAAGAAACCCAAGTGCGCGAGTTCGACTCAGACTTGACTGGTTCATATAAATCATTACTCCCTAGTACAACAAGGATCCTTTGGGGTCTAAATTTAATGGCATAGGTAGTCAATGTTTTCACTCTTCTGTGAAATTGTACCTATTGTTTCGACGAAAAAAAAAACAAGACAAAAACCCTACCCCGCCAAATAACCCTGGTGCTAAGAAGCTGGTTATACCAACTTTTGATGAAGAGTGTTCTCCGACTCAATGACTCATCCAGACCCTAGACGAAGTGAATAATTTTAAGCCTCATAAAAACAACATGAAAATAATTACTTACTTACAGTAAAGCGAAGACATAACATTTTGATTAAAATATTTGAACAAGAATGGCTGTTTTGGATGATTTCAATCTACTTGATTTATTTAGGACATCAATAATACCGTGCACAATGTGTGTATCCCCCGCTTTAGTTTTCAAAGTATTCATAGCTGTTAAACTCGGTCTACTTATAATAACACTTTCTTTACCTTTGCCATCGACCTGAATAGTTTCAAAACAAGTACTAGAGTTGTGACCGGCTTGACAGATTGTGTCTTTGTTGCTCAGCTGATTTGTTAGAATACTGCCAGACTCTTCGCCGATTTCCTGTACATTAACCGCTTCAGATTTTCTGCTTCCTTCTGAGGAAGATTGATTAGGGCACAGTGCTTCTTCCTTGGAAATCTGTTCTTCTAGATCACTGCAAGGACTGATAAACTTTTTACAATTATCGAGAGATTGCTTTGAATAGTTACTTTCCTTGGGGCGAGAGCCGACGTCATTTTGTTCCATAGTTAAATTCAAAACTAGCTTAGGAGTAGGCTCATCAGGTAAACTGATCAATTCTTTAGAAACATTCCAATCTTGCAAACAAGGTCTGGAGTATTCTATGGTGCTTCGAAGATCCAAAACGTCAGACCCGTAAAACATTCTAGATGATTTGTCGGTAATACCGGTAACACTGGCCTTAAGCTCTTCAACCGACTGAGGTGTTTTTATTTGACGTGATTTAATAAATACGGGTTTTGCACATGATTTCGATGACCAACAAGATGTGTTAGAAAGAGTAAAAGATGGCTGCGCGCTTCGTGAGTTGTGCATACAACCTCGTGTATTGCAAGATTTATGCTCGTGTGTTCCTTCTTCTTCAGATCTTTGGTCTAGATATGAAGGTTCTTCGTATTCATCGGCATCGTCGTCATAATGCTTAGTAAGGCCTGGGGCGAAATTGATGCGCGCAGCTTTAGGCCAAGTGATGGGTGTAAGGCATGAAGGGCATTTAATAGATCTACGGTGTCCTTCAGATTCAAATGACCGAGCTTTTGTAATTTTTTGTTTTGATGTGGCGCAAGAACATTTTGATTTTGTAGAACTAGGCAATTTTAAAACACCTTGTTTCTTGAAAGCATTCGAACAGATGGATTGAGAGCGCTGGGATTGAACAGAGTTTTGGTCAGCATCCGTTTTAATATAATTCCACGCTTGTTCCATCATACCTCGCAAATATGAAGATATTGTTTCTAGTGAATAATACGAGCCCTGTTTCGCGCAAAGTGCACATTTCATCTTGTGGTCAGATGTAAGTTTTTCAAGATAAACTTTTGCCATTTCTACGAGCGACTCTTTACAAGAACTCGGTAAAGAATCATTTGAAAAACTATGGTATAGACGAGTTTTAGAGTTTGGACAGACTGGTTTCGAGTTTGGACAGACTGGTTTTGAGTTTGGACAGACTGGTTTTGAGTTTGGACAAACTGGTTTAGACTTTGGACAGACTGGTTTTGAGTTTGGACAAACTGGTTTAGAGTTTGGACATACTGGTTTAGAGTTTGGATATACTGGTTTCGAGTTTGAATAGTTTGGTATGGCGTATGGACATGCTGATTCAGTCTTTGGACAGAGTGATTGACGGTTGGTATAGGATGAATCAGATAAAGAGTCCTTAGAAACACTGTGATGTAGACTAGCTTTGTAGTTAGGGCGGGGTGGCATAGCCTTCAAACGGGGTGGTATAGCGTTTGGAATGGATGTATCAAATGGAGAATGATAACAATCCTTGTGGTAACTACTTTTTAAGTTTGCACTAGAGTTTAGACGGGATTTTGTGTCTGGATACGCTGATTTAGGACTTGGTGGATCAGATAGAGAGTCAGAGTCAAGACAAGACTTGTGGCATATACTATATTTACATGATGCCTTTGGGCTGGGTGATTCAAACTTTGGACAGGGTGGTGGAGGTCTTGAACATGATGGTCTAGCGTTATGGCAGGGAGACACAGTTCTTGAACACATTGGTCTATTGTTATGGCAGGATGACAAAATGCTTGGAGTAGCTGCTGATGGCATAGACCTTCGAAAGAATTTTGTCGTGCTTTGCTTGGGTGATTCATCGTTTGGAGAAGGCCTTGGGTTACAACGTGGGCAAGCAGTCATGTGTGAATTGATTATTGATTGTAGGTATATCCATGCCTTCTGTAGCAAAGATTGTTCGAATGAATTACTGGCGTCTGGTTGTAGTCGACTCTTTCCTTCTCTCGAACATACTTCAGCAACTCCAACTACGTGTTCCGTATTACATACAGATCCTACGTTGGATGAGTGTTTGCCGTGAGCCGACGCCGACAGGCGCCCTTGCTTGCAATTTTCGCAAATGCTGTTTTGGTCAGTAGATACGTCGTCGTAGTTATAATTGTTGAGAACACATTCGTGTGAAGCACTCTTCGAGCATTTGTTTTCTGAACCTGCTTGATTCATTTGTTGATGTCCTACGAAACAAAATTAGACTTCATCACATTATTTCTTGGATTCTGAAGATTTTTTAGTGAAGTGAAGTACTAAATGTATGATCATCGTCATCAATAAAAAGTATATAGCTTTATAAGGCAGAAGAAAAAAGTTTCTTTAATCATTAACTGGACCTTCTCTTGACCTCAATCTTGTCCTGAGGAAAGAGATGAGGTCGACGATGGAACAAGTTAAACCAAAAGAAGCCTATTAACTCGTAACTTCAATAGATTGGGGTCTTAATAGCTTGGGAACACCGACGCAGGGAATTCCACTTCTGGGCTGTGCGCATATTAGAAGATAATAATATTGGATTACGAACACCCTCTGAAGCTCGGTCCTTTTGGCGGGTCACACAGCAACGCAAAATTCTCCTAAACTAAAGCAAGTGAGACACGCGTTTTTTTTATATTGACTGTAATGTACCTACCTACGCTTGCCAAGGTGTGTGGAACAAAAGTATAGGTTACTGGATGGATGTTAAGATAATGATATCATGTTCAAAAATTTTACTAAACAATGAGTAGGTAATATCGGTGTGTGTAACTTGTATGCAGCTACCCGTAGGTACCTACTTATCAATATTAAAGTGAACAATTAATCCGAGTTGTTTCGTTTTTATGATAAACCTACGACTAGTTCCATGGTACACCCAATGATATATTAAAACTACGTCATTGGGTACACCTACCTACTGACGCTGTCTGAACGGGTCGGAATACTCAGAATCGCGCCCAGCTAGATGAAGCTGGGCGTGATAATAATTTGTTTTTTTTTACACTTCTTGATGCAGAAGGGTAAAAAAAAACAAATTATTAGGTAATAATACGTTGGCACTGTGCCAACGTATTTTTGGCTTTAGTGCATGCTACAGTGGAATAAAAATCGGTTATAGTAACGAACTTTCCTTTTCCAAAAGCTACGAAGTCCATACGTAAACATCACGCATGTAATCCCCGAGGGGTTAGACAGATGTGTACCTAATAGTACACCCACATTTCGCCAGTAGGTATGTAAGAGTCCCTTGTAATCCGGACACCGTGGCTGTTATACTGAGACTTCCTGATGGAAAACCCAGTAACACTGCCCAACCCGGGGATAGTCGCGTTCGCGAAATTCGTTATCCGTATTAAACCTAGAAAACGTTAAAGATCGATTATCTTGATATACTCACCACCACCACCAGTTACCATCTGCAGTTGACTGTCAATCTTCTTGAGAGATCACTGTTAGCCTCTCCAATACTGCGAGTCCTTTCCAAATCCAAAACGTTCTGTAATCAATAGTATCAAGTGAAAGTGAAAACGGACTCTAACTATAAAGGTATTTTGTAAGAAAAGAATGAAACAAAATAAAATTCTAGATAATCTGACTGCAAGATTGAATTTTCCCATTTATTGAAAACGACAAGGAAATGCGTTATTAATTTACTTACATGTACGTAATAAAAACTCCACCAAACACTAGTAATATTACTTGTATTAACAAATTCTTACATGTTAAACTAAGCAGACTCTGGAAGCTAGCATCTTTCTGGCCCTTGCCCCCCCTGACTATGAACTTCCGCGCATATTGAAACTGTGTGCCCAGTGTTTGCATGAATATTTTGGTCCTAAGATTATGAAGATCTTAAGTTAAAAATTACCACATCATATTGCTGATATTTTATTTAATAGGTATTTTTTAGTCTTGGTGCCTCATCGTGATATTAATGTCAGGGACGTTTGCTGACTTGCTGTCAGTCAAATTGATGTGCATATTTTTTTGGTTTGGAAGAAGGATCCGAAGAAGAAGGATTTAAGGTGGAAGCTCACATCTGGCCCGCGAAATTCTAATTTTCTTACGTTTTTGGCAATTTGCAGGCCAGTGCTTGGTTGTATAATTATGAAAATTTGATTTGCGACTGTAAGACGTATGAAGTTACCGAATTATAACCATCAAAATTACTAACTACTAAAGAACGACGACTAAATTACTAAAGAATGACTTTTACATGCAAAAATCAATCTTGACATGAAAATGAACTTGGAGGGTTGTATTGATAATTTTGATGGTTATAATTCGGTAACTTCATACGTCTTACAGTCGCAAATCAAATTTTCATAAACATACAACCAAGCACTGGCCTGCAAATTGCCAAAAACGTAAGAAAATTAGAATTTCGCGGGCCAGATGTGAGCTTCCACCTTAAAGTTTTAATAAACTTTTAACTTGGAATTTTTAAGGCTATCCATTCATGTCAACGACATGATCTTGAGACATCATATTATTTTAGAATACCCGATTTTCATACACAGTTTTCATAGTATGAACACAATTATCATAAAGCAGCTTTCTATAAAAATCAGTTACTACATAACGACACGTTTTGCCGTAGTGAATCGTTGTTGTGTGGGCTAGTGTTTAATAATTCCATGCTTTAAAATATGATTGTGACAGAATGTCCTAAGTGTCAAATCAAATGACAGTCTGTGACACTGACATATTAGTGTTATGTTTACAAAATAGGTACTGTTAATTCAGAGGATAAAATGCAAATAAATAAATAAAAACGGTGATTTATTTGTTTTGGTTTGAGAAAGTGTTAGTAACAAAACATAAAAGAAGTGAATGACACCTTTCTTCTGTGGACTGAACCTCTTTCTGGTGCACATAAAGGGATAAGCCCGTCCAGCGTGATTATTATAACGAAGAGATAACTTATCAGCAACTGTGATGTATGCGTTAGAGTACAAGAAATACCATGAATCCTTCATGCAGAACAACCATGGCTCTACAGCAGTTCACACAAGCGCCTGTATATTGTTCACAGTACAGTGTTCAATTTATATAGCCATCACATCAAGATTCCCAGTTTGCTGCCAGTATGCTTATGAATACCTCGTGATAGTATTACCTATGGTCATCGCCCACACCTTACTAGCGGAGTACATTTACGCGCTAAACTTATTAGTCTTCATTCTTATACAAATCAATCTGTTATTCTACTATCCAAGCATAGTAAAAAAGTTTATGCAGCAAAATGTTGTTCAGAACAATAGGGTAGCTTTAATATCCTGTCTTAGAGGACTGACTTATCTTATAACAGCACTATGTATCTTAGCTGTGGACTTTCAAGATTTCCCAAGACACTTAGCTAAAACAGAAAGATTTGGATACAGTTTAATGGATACTGGAGTTGGATTGTTTGTTATAGTGAGTGGTTTAGTCCATAAAGACTTGCAGCAACAACGATTAAAGGATATTGTAAAAGGGAATTTGAAAATGATAACTATACTTGTAGTTCTTGGAGTGGGAAGATTTGTATCAGTCAAGCAATTAGAATACCAGGAACATGTTACAGAATATGGTGTACATTGGAACTTTTTCTTTACAATCGCTGTTTGTAAAGTCCTATCAACCATTGTATTATACTTCTCAAATAATGCTGTATTACTATGTATTCTTTCTTTAGTTGTTCATGAACTTGCCTTATATATTGGTCTACAAGACTGGGTATTTGGTGATAGCCCTAGAAACTCTATTATATCAGCAAATCGTGAAGGAATTTCATCCTGCTTAGGATATGTGTCCATCTATATATTTGGTGTTCTTATAAAAAATATATTACTTGATAGAACAGTTACAAAATACCAAACACAAATAAAACTGATTTTTGGAACAATCATAATGTGGGTTTTGACATATTTTGTGGATATTATTCGACCAACATCTAGGACTTTAGCGAATGCTGGATATTGTATTTATATGGACACACTTTTAATAACAATGACAACTGTGTTATACTTTGTAACAGTTTTAGTTGTAGATAAAGATAAAAAATTCCAAGTCCCCGTTATTCTTTCCCATATAAATACAAATGGTTTATCATATTTCCTGATAGCCAACTTGTTAACAGGTGCGGTTAATTTATCAATTAGAACTTTACTTGTTCCTAGTCCTGTTACTTTTATTATTTTAAATATTTATATGGTAGTCTCATTAGTTATTTTAATTTATTTAAAAGTTTTAGGTTTGAGGATATAAGAATTTTTCTACCCATCAAAATTACTTATGTTTGAAAACCTTAGATAAGATTTAAAATATACTTTAAAATGACAATTCAAGGGCCTGAACTACCCGTTGGGGCTGCGGGTTGTTCACAAGTTACCTCGGCCTCGACATATAGGGCTAAGAAAGAACATGGGTGATTTTTAGTCAGTAAAAGTCTGACACTCCCTTTCGCTCTGCCCAAGAGCGGGAGGGGTTATTCGATGATTTTCAAACCACCCAAAAAAAAAAAAAAGGTATGGATACATGTGATGCAAGCAAAGGAATGAGAAATATTTTGAGTATTATAAAATATGTAGATGGCTATAAAAGTAGAGGCAGACAAAATAAATGATGGCTGGACTGAGTGAAGGATGATATGGCTAGAAAGTACTGGTGAAATGATGAATAATAGAGAAATATGGAAGAAGAAGACACTCGCAAATAAATTGGAGATATAGAAAAAAAAATTGATAGTGCATGTTATTAAAAAAAAACACAATTTAAAACATTATAATATTTATTGCAATTCATAATGCATTAATATTACATTATTACAACAATAATTAACAAGTTAAAAAAAAACATTTAAGTATTATTACAGTACCTACGGGGCTGAATTGGCAAATTCCCTATGTACTAAATATTTTAGTTTTTATAAATATAATATTTGTATTGCATTTCAATCCCTTTTTTCATAAATAAGTATCTGTATAACTACATACATTAATTAAAATTATGTTCAATTCCTGTATAAGATAAGTAGAGGTGCTCAACTCGTATAATATAATGTCTATTTTGTTATAAAAGATATCAAATTAGGTCATAATAATTGTTAAATTCTAAAACAAAAATATATAATCATAGGTACTATTGTCTAAATACAGAAATCTTAGATAAATGCAATATTTGTTTAAATGTCATGTTTTTGATAAATGCTGGGACCCCTTAAATTTTAAATTAGTTCAAGAATTTTGTAAATATTCAGTTTTAATTATTCTCTAAGTAGCTTTAATTCGTTATATTTATTTAGTATCTATAAAAATAAGTATTGTGGTTTATAAATTTCATATTTAATTAAAAAATAATTCACTGTTTATTAATGTGTTAAGTAATTATATTATTTCTATTTTAGAATGTTATGTTTTTTACACAATATATAACAGTTTGCTATGAAAGTCTTTGGCTATAAATGACAACCTGATAATTTTGTTGGGACTGGTAATGTAACTAAAAAAACATAACTTTTCTTGACCATTACATTTAAACACAAACTTTCTGGATATTGGGGGTTGTGACATACCCCGTTGTGGCTTGGTTTGGGAGAGGACGCCAATGTGTTTACGCTCTGGCGTTCAAATGGTTAAAAGATATTATTTACCTGATTATCCGGAAGTGGTGAAGGAGATTTGACATAGGCGTGGATAAAGAACGTAATGAGTGCAATCCCCCCCCCCCCTTCCCCATATACGTCCATATACGTCATTATGACATGAAACTCAAGAACTAGTTTGACGGAATTAAAACTAAATATTCTAGTTGTATATCCTATAAAGAAAGTAACACCTGATTTCATTTTTCCTTCAGTTTATCTATATTTTTTTATGGAATTTTCTGGAAGGCAGGGGAAACCACACAAAAATTGCCTCCCATAAACAAATCCTGTATCCGAGCCTGATTTGACAACTAAAACTGTTATTAAATCTATCTAGAATTCTAGCATTGACTATATACAATAGTACCAGTAGTCTGTTGTATTGTACCTATGTATAACGGGCTGGTGTCCGCAAATCCACGTACAGTCGAACAAGCTAACAAGTATACAGCCAGCGAACTTGCATTTACTTTTGAGATTATACAGATACATTTAGAGACTGATGCCAAACGATACAGTGTTTGATATCGGTCGCTTAATGCGAAACGCTTTATAAAACAAAATTGCAATGAAAATTTTCAGTTTAATAGAATTATAAAAACTCTACCTGTAAACTTATTAAGTTATTAGCTTGTTCGACTGTACAAAGCGAGTATTAAGCATACGGGACAGTTACTAAAATACACTTCTGGACACATCTATTGGCCCACCTTGTATTTTCAGTTTCGTTTGGTCCTAGCTAAAATTTTATATTAGGTCGAGCAAAAAGTTTTTATGCAGTTTTGAACCTGGCACATTCACAATTTCATTCAATAGTCTTTTTTTGAATTTCGAACACAGAATTTAAAGAAAAAAAAGACAATTAAAGCCTGTTTGTTGATATCAAACAATCGAATACTAAGAAAACTTGGTTTTATTGGTTTACTTGGATTTAATTCTTGAAAAAGTGATTGATATCTTTGGATTTACAACAAAAATTACTTATTCTTAACACTAAGGTGAGGTTCTATCAATAATCTATGGATACTTCACCTGAAGTCGCCGCCCAAGCTGTGGCACTTATTCAGGCCGGACACAGCCAAAGAAACGTGCTCAACTTAATTTAAGTCGATCTGCGGTCCGAAATGTTTATCGGAGGTACCTAGAGACTGGCGGCTTTGTTCGTCGCCAAGGAAGGCCACGATCTCGGGTCACAACTGAAAGGCAGGATCGATTCATCGTGACGACCAGCTTGAGAAATCGTCACCTTACCTTCATTGAGATACAAAACCAACTTCGCGACTTCCACGGAGTATCTGTGAGCGCTCGAACTGTTCGGAGAAGGTTAAAAGAACGCGATATGGTACCACACAAGCCAGCTAATGGGCCCAAACTAACGCGAGCCCACCGAACAGCGCGCCTTCATTTCGCACGCAGTCATTTAAATTGGACACAGCAAGATTGGAGCCGTGTACTTTTTTCTGATGAGTCTAAAATTGTGTTACATGGCAATGATGGAAGGAAGAAGGTCTGCCGACGTAAGGGAGAGCGTTTCGCACAATGCTGCTTTGAAGAGAGGGTTGCTTATGGCGGTGGCTCATGGACTGTCTGGGGCGGTATATCCGCGAGCGGCAAAACTCAACTTGAGGTTGTTAGAGGACCACGGCTGCCAACATTAAATGCTGAAAGGTACATTCGTGAGTGCTTAGAACCTCACGTGATACCATACGCGGACTATGTGGGCCCAAATTTCCTTTTTATGCATGATAATGCAAGAGCCCATGCGGCCGGCATCGTCAGGGAATATCTTCGGGATGTGAACATCACAGTTATGGACTGGCCAGCCAGAAGCCCAGACATAAACCCCATTGAGCACATGTGGGACGAGCTAAAAAGACGTGTTAGGGCTCGTCAGCCAGTTGCCCAGACGATGCAGGAGTTGAAAACTGCCATAGAAGAGGAATGGGAGATGATCCATCAAAATTTCATAGAGCGGTTGATAAACTCTATGCCTAATCGTATGAGAGCTGTGGTAGATGCCCATGGAGGCAACACGCGTTATTAAATTAAACCTTTATTTGATAAACCATGTTTTTTATTCAAAAATCAATTGCCTTTAACAAGGCGCATATCCGACTTGTTAGGCGTAGCTCCATGCCGTATGGTATTCTGAATTCAAATTTAAAACAATACGATCGAAAAAGATGGTAAAATTTATCAGGTTTAAAACTGCATCAACAGTTTTTGTTCAATCTAGCAATCATATTTCGGTAGGGGCCATCGAAACCTAAACTCTAAAGTGGGCCAATAGATGTGTCCAGAAGTGTAATAGCGAAACCAGATATTACATCAAAAATACTAGAATACCCGCAAAGACTCAAATACAATAATAAAACCGGCCAAGTGCGAGTCGGACTCCCGCACGAAGGGTTCCGTACCATTATCTATAATAAAAATTATCTATTATCTATTATAAAAAAAAACCGCGTTTGTTGTATGTGAGCCCCCCTTAAATATTTATTTTATTTCGTTTTTAGTATTTGTTATTAAGCGGCAACAGAAATACATAATTTGTGAAAATTTCAACTGTCTAGCTATCGCGGTTCTTGAGATGCAACCTGGTTACAGGCAGACGGACGGGCAGCGAAGTCTTAGTAATAGGGTCCCTTTCTACCGTTTGGGTACGGAACCCTAAAAAGTGAGTATTTCTACGCTGTACTCGTGTGTGTAACTTTACATTGTCATTTCTAGTATTCCTGTTTGCTGTTAGTCAAATTATTGTTTTTATAAGGCCGACTGCATATTGAAAATGTTAAGTACAATATTGATTAAGTAAAAAATATAAGTTATTCCAAATCACGAAGCTAAGTCATCAATGATCCGTCATATGAGCACAACTGTAATCCCTTAATCTAAAAGGTAACTTATCATAACATCGCGCCTCTAATGCTAGAAAGGTCAGACAGAGGTGTACACGCCCATATTTGGTCTAGCCATCGACCGGGCACAAATGCAGTCTGCTTCTGGGAAATTCCTAATGGAAAAACCAAATATCATTTCAGCCGACCCGGGGAATCGGACCCAGCAACAAACCTTATTTTGGGCTACAGTGGTACCTGGGAAAAGTGATTTAACAAAAAAAAAAAAACATAAAAATTATATGCAGTCGGCCTTACTTACATAAAATCTAAATTAGTATCTAATTAATAACTAATTGTACACTGTTAGTAAATTAAAGCTTTTAAAATTAGGGTTTTTGTTAATATAAAGTTTTATGTTCAACAATAAACAATATTTTAGTACACTCTAGCTAATTTGATTGCAACATTTAAGATATACAGGGTGTTTGGAAGGGAGCTGTACATACGCCTAGGGTAGAAACTAGGGATAGTCTGCTACCTACCCCCGCCCATTATATTGACCTTGGCCTCAAGGTTTTTTTTTAATTTATTATTATTTTTTATTTGACTTTTTGACTAAAACTACCTGTAGCTCAAAATCTATCCATGGGACCGGTCGGCTAATGGTCTTGTTTTAATCGTTAGAGTCTTAGGGTCCTGCAAAAAATTATTTTACACCAGAAAATTGTGGAGAAGAAAAGTTATGGGGCCTGAAGTACCGTAGTAAGGTAAAGAAATAATTTTAAATTAAAAAAAAACCTTGAGGCCAAGGTCAATATAATGGGCGGGGGTAGGTAGCAGACTATCCCTAGTTTCTACCCTAGGCGTATGTACAGCTCCCTTCCAAACACCCTGTATAATATTGTTCAATAATTTCAATTCCTTACAATTAGTTTAGTTAAGTTTTTAATATAATTAGTTTAGTTAAGTTTTTAATATAATTAAATTGATTAAGTATATGTATAATATAATATACTAACATCGACGGGGTTATCATTCATATTTATTAAGCACAGCCAATATTGCAAATTGGGGTATTTTTTTAAACCATCATGGTTGAATTTTAAAATGGGGCAATCGGCAGAACACATTCATTTCAATGTTGATGCCTATTATCATTAACAGTAGGTAACACTTAAATAAATGCCTTAATCAAAGCTTGGCTTATAGCCACAGGTATAGATATACCTATATTAACGCAAGTATGTATCAATCTGTATGAAAACCAAGTGTCCTATTTTTTACCCACTATGACGTCATAAGCACTATAAGCCACTATACAAACAAGTTACTATTGTAAATAAACAACGTTTTTGTTCTCGCTTTTATACCAACACTAGCTGTTGCCAGCGGCTTCGCCCGCTACAATTCGAAAATGATCTCACGGGTAGAATCGGGATAAGAACTATCCTGTGTTAATCCAGGTTATAAACTATCTGTGTACCTGCCAAATTTTATCCAAATCCGTTCAGTAGTTTTAACGTGAAAAAGTAACAAACATCCATACTTTCTTCATACGATCTTAAAAACCCCATGGTTATGAGGAAAAATATTATAAATGCGAAAGTTTGTGAAGATGTATGTATAGAAGGACGGATGGATGTTAGTTACTCTTTCACGCAAAATCTACTGAACGGATGTGGATGAAATTTAGAACACAGATAGTTTATAACCTGGATTAACACATAGGATACTTCCTATCCCGGTAGTATGATCCCGCGGGACAGTTATCGAACTCCACACGGGCGAAGCCGCTTGCACAAGCTAGTGAGAAAATAAGTGTTATTGCGATAGAGGCAGTTTTTCCGGAGTGTTAATTCAATCTTGGGTGCAATTTATTCCGTTTTGCCAATTGTATAGTTCGTGGTGAACAATGAGGGCGGTTTAATCTAGAATTAAGTTATTGAGCTGTTAAGTTTTGTTGGAAACAAATTAACAGCAGCCACGCCAAATAGGTAGGTGATGTTGCTTTATCTAGGTCTATATCTGTGCTCATACCCAAAGGCAGGCATAAATTTAGGTGTCATCTAGTTTATAAAAATTTGGCACTTAACTATAAATTAATTCACTGGTTAAGTACTAAATTCCAACTACCCCGGAACTGACCAAAAATAGTTCAATTCCCTCGATTTTTTTTAATTTAAGTCATAAGCTGACCCTAAACATCTACGTACATTATATAAGTACTAGTAATTACAACCAAATTGAAGCGTTTTAACGCTTTTTATATCCTCTGGGAAGCTTGTGTGCTACATTTTTTCCAATAGCGGAGACATATCAGCACTCTTTGCAGAGTGTTTGGATTTCCTGTGGCATAGTCTGGCAACACAGAATACTAGGCTGTAGACCACGAAAGTGATGAGTATCCCAAGGTAAAGGCATAAGTATGGAAACCTTGTTGGTGACCAGAAGACCGTGTATCTCATGTTTTTCTGGTTGTTTTCTGAAAAAAAAAAAAAGTATTATCACTAACTGAAAACGGGATATTTACCATGTTGAGTATTTGTTTTGAGTTTCCGATATTATGGTATAGGTGATACCATGATCACGGATAAACAGATGTCATTAGTGTGTATGTGTGTTGCTACATACAAAAATAAACTCTCGCACTTGTCCCATGTGGGTAGGCATAAACCACAGAACGCCACCTTCACGTCATCCTTACATGCTCTATTTGCCTCGTCCACATTCACACATCTGGTCATACACGCACGCCGGTTACGAGTACCTACTACGCACCTAGTCCTTTCTGAAGAACATCATGTGTTTTGTTAACGACCATGTCAGTTTCAAGAGCAGCGGGTGGCCTAGTAAGAGCAGCGATAGCCCAGCGGACTTACTTTCGTAAGTCGTGGGTTCGAGCCCAGATATAGGCGCGTTAATTTACTTTGTCTTGTTTATTTCGTCACCACTGCTCTCAAAGCGGTGTAGGAAAACATCGTGAGGAAACCGTATCTTAGAACCAACATTTTCAAAGATATGTGACATCTACCAACCCGCCCTGGGTCCGCGTGGTGGATTATAGTCTATCCCTCTCCTAGAGAGGAGGCCTGATTCCCTGCAGTAGGAACATTATAGGCTGATGATGATGATGATGTCAATTTAAAAACTTTAATACAGTAGACATGGGTAGCTCGCGAATGAGAGATAAAATTGAACTAGCTCTTTAATTACAATCTAGCTCTCAGTCGCTCAGTCGTTCACGGATAGCTCACTAGTTCATTTAGCTCAGCGGCTCATTGACTCTACTCTGTGGCTTTGCGAGTTACGAGTGATATAGTGATACCGACGAAACGCCGACAGCGGCCCGTTGTTCATGCACAATTATTGTAAAAAACCGCTGATTTTTAAATACGCCAATCTAAATGATATACGTCCATTCATTACATTATACTGTCAATTAATTAGCTTTTCAAATATTTATTCATCTAGATTGACAGTCCTAAGCCTGTTCAAGTATGAAGGAAAATCATTGGCTTTAATAATTTTATTTATTTGTAATAAGAATAAAACAACCCAATGAATCTAATTTTATCTATAGCTCGCTACTAAGTTAAATAAAAAGAACTTCAAAGATTTTATAGAGCCACTGAGCTAGTTGTCTCGTTTGACTTGCGTAAAGTAGCGCGGCTCAATTTGATCTGTAGCTCTCAAGTAAATCAAATCAATTGAGCTCAAGAGTTAAAAGAGTTATTCGGTGAGCTAAAGAGCTAAAAGAGTGATACAGCTCTTTTGATCAAAAGAGCTGTATCTCTCTTTTCTTTTCAGTGAGCTACATTTCGCATGTCTATAATACAGTACCTACCTATTGATATTGGATTACCTACGTGATATTGAAATTATTTCTGCTGCATTCACTTTTTTCTCTTAATTATAATTAATAATATAAAAAAATATATACATATATAATTGTACTAGTCTAGTTTTTTTTTTTTTATTTAAGTGCACATTATTAATTTGTAAGTGAACTCTATTGTTAACCATAATGGACAGATGGATGACCCCCTATAACACAGGTTTTACCTAGCATGGGGGTCATTGATAATTTATTTTGTTTTCTATGTGAACATTGATTATGTATTTGCCATTTAGGTATGTGTACTTTTTTGTGTCAAATAAATTATTATTATTACCTACAAGTTTAGTTTACGGCTTCTCGCGCTGTGTCTAATCTTAGTCTTGTATATGTGGTATACTTACTCACTGACATGACTAACAAAGCACCTTGGATGGAATTAAAATTAATTAAGCAATTAGTCTAATCAAAACTTGTTGATCGCAGTCTACAGCTGGTTACAGGCATGCAGGAAGTTATATAAGTAAGTTGTTCTGCGAAGTTACCAACTTCCATTCGCCAAAAAAATTATGATTATGATGATTATGATTAAAATCGTAAAGCGGTTCATACACACACATCTCCTACCAAGTTTCAACTTTGAATTCTTTACAGTTTTCGAATAAAGCGGCTGTGACATACGGACGGACGGGCGGACAGACAGAAAGAATGATATATGATGTATCTTTAAGGGTTCCGTTTTTTGCCATTCGTCTACGGAACCCTAAAAACGTATGAAAATTCGTACGAACTTCGCGGGCTACCTTGTCGCATCAACCGACCTTATCAACGTAAAATCGGTCAAGTGCGAGTCGGACTCGCGCACAAAGGGTTCCATAGCTTTACATTCAACAGCACCGATAATAAGTATACATCTCATCGTACGTTAATGAAAATCGAAGTTACTGCTGTAGTTGGACAAAAAACCTTATTCAAACCAATTTTCGCTGAAAATTGTTTTTACGTTTTAGGTTTTAGAAACCCACTATCTCCACCTTAATTAATCTGATCTACTAGGTATCCATTTATTGCCATTTGTCTACAGAAGTTTGTTAGTGGTAACTGGTCCCTGGTCCCAACTCTATAGTCTCTTACTATCTTATTGAGTCTTCTAACTTAATAGATGTTACAGGGGAGTTTGTTACGCCACATCGTCTTCCCAGCTAAAACACTAGAAAGTGTCGATGGGTGGGCGTTTTGGGGGACTGTCAGTTGTAAATAAATTTTGACGTTCGAAAAGTGCTGATTATCAGCCTAGTTTGAATAAATTACTTTTGATTTTGATTTTACCCCCTAACCGTGCTGGGGAGTTTGTTCCGCCACTTCTTCTTTCCAGCAAAAACACTAGGAAGTGTCGAAGGGGGGGCGTTTTGGGGGACTGTCTCTTGTAAATAAGTAAAGTAAAGTAAATTTTGACGTTCGAAAAGTGCTGACTATCAGCCTAGTTTGAATAAATGAGTTTTGATTTGATTTGATTGATTTGAACCCAAAAAACTGAAGTGTCACTTACCTAAAATAGCGGCTCCGTACCCAATTCTGCTGGTCCCCATTCGATATGAGCAGGTTGGCACATAGATCTCATACAGTGAGTTGTCATCAAATGTTATGCTGAGCACGGACTTAGGCGTGTTAAACCAAGTGGTCAGCTTGTGTGTGAAGTCCTTGTATTGTTTTGTAAACTTAGACTCATGGTCGTGTGCGCAGAAGAATATTTGAGGATTTATTGTATCCATAATCTGGGGAAATTATTGTGTTTGTTAGAATAAACATTATAGTTAAATCGGCAAAATAAATCCAGAATATGTCTGGAATTCATATGGTTATTTATAGTCACGCCATTCGTGTATTAGAACAATACGTACAGCTTGATTACACCAAAAAATAAAGCACTAAACAAAGGACACCACTCATGAAACCACAACAAAAAAACTATTTTCTTATGACACCCTCAACATTTAGTTTATGAATGATACAAATCATTGTCTATTAAAAAATATAGACTTTTATGTAAATAAAATATCAGTATTTTGTACTTTTACAACTTTATTTGTAATTAACCCCTGGCTACTTTTATTTTAGAATTAGGATTAGGGTTCCATGCAGAAAAATGAAAACCCTTGAAATTGGTAACAAATCCAATTCAAGACAACTAATATTTTTTGTTATCAAATTATGCAATACCTACTACTATAACAACCTTAAAAAAGTGAAATAAAGATGACTAATGTGTTAAACTATTGCATTCCAGTTACAAACTAAGGATGTAGAAACAGTTAGTTACTTATGTGATAAAATACTTACATTCTTAGTAAACATTACTCTCAATGTAACAGGGTAATGAGAGACAGCTATTTTAAAGTTGTTCTCAGTGCCCTTTGGTTCTTCAGTCTTCTGTGCGAATGTATATGTGATAGCATTCACTTTGTATATGGAAACGTTGGAGTACGTAATCACGGACGGTTGCTGGAACACTTTCTCAAACTCCTCTATCTTGTCACGACGGATTGGTTCATTCTCACCACCAATGTCGTTGTCACCTGGTATCCAGACTTGCTGAAATGTACAGATAAAAAAGTACTTCAGTACAAAATTAAGATCAAGATAAATTTGTTACTAATACAAATTATAAGTTTGAAAATGAAAAAAGTGAACTCATTTAAACAGAATAGTGTCAAAAAAATACATTTATCAATTTAGTGGTTTGGGCGGATACTGATAGGTCTAAAATTGCAGTGAACATCTCAACAGTTGCACAAATACATGTATTGCGACAGAAAGAAAAGAAGGCCTATTTCCAACCGTTGTTTACTCCGATGTGATGGAGGATGCAGATGACGATAGTATTAAAAGTTTACAGCTAATTCCCTCCAAGTAAAGTATCGGAAAAGTGATGAAGGATTGAATCAAGTTTCCTTTAAACATGATTTGATCCTTCTTAATTTAAGCTTCTAGAGGACTGAGTTGTGAGAGAAAAACTTGCTCACCACAACACGATGATTCCAGTCAAATATATTAGACAGTCTCTTCACATAGCGGTGGAACTGTGGTAGAGTGGAAATGGAGCCCTCATCCATGAGGTCTCCTAAGTACACAAGGATATCAGGCTTGAAGTAGTCAGCTACTACATTGAATGTCGACTTTAAGTAACTGGAAATATATAACAAATTATGACTTTCTACCACCAAAATCACTGCTGTGAGGTATTATTATTTTGAGTTTTCTAGCTAATCAAGAAACACATTTAATATAATTTAGGTTTCCACATCAGATAAGCAGTTGATGAATTGAATATGCTATCTTACAATTTTAGATAAATGCAAGAAAGATATCAGATAAGAAACTATGTTATAAGAGCTGCTTAAGGATATTTTAACCTATTCTTATACATACCGGTCACTATCCCAATTAAAGATATAGCTCAAAGGCGGCGGGACGGCTTCATACCCTTGTATTTGAGGGTCAGCTATAAACAATATTTTTACACAACTGGCATCTTTATCACTGCTGCAATCAAATTGTGCCCAGTGTGACTGTTGTAGGAGGTAGATAAACCATTCGCAGTAGAGAACAGCCCCGAGGAACGCCGCTAAGACGTATTTTACAGTCGTGCTACAATAAAAAAAACATAAAATCAACCAAGTGTGAATTAGTTCCAAAGAAGTAGTTTCTGCGAGATTTTTACTGAACGAGATATTGTAAATTTCTCACCTTCGCCTTGAGAACATTATTTCTGAGGTCGTGTCGTTTATCGCTTTTTAAATAAAAATAAAAATTAAGTACTACTACATCATCCCAAAATTTGAAATATAGAACTGAAATGTCAAAAAGTCAAAACAATATCTTTGAGTCTTCATTTTACGTAAAGCAAACAACTAATGATAACAAAATAATGGTCTAAAATTTAACGTTCACGCGTTTTTTAAATTAAATAAATTCACATCTTAGAGCTACAAATATAAAATTTGTATGAACTATACTGCTAGTATTTGCTATTATATAGTAATTTATCTACAGTTCCTAAAAAAAAGACATGAAAAGATGAGTGGAACGTAACGTTGTCGAAAAACGATTGTTGACATTAGATAGAATGCATTCACAATTATAGGGAAATGATAAAAAAACTGTATGTTTATATGAAGATAACGCCTTAATTAAACCATCTAAATGGAAAACACATGTAATTTTTTTTGCGATACTTTTAAATATACAACTGATATTCACTTTACTTCGGAAAACACTCGTGTACGCCATAAAATCTGACGGCTTTATTTAAAAAAATTAACTTGAACGCTTCTCTATTGCGGCGATTTGACAGGTCAGCTTCGAGCCACTTTTTAGCTTTCTGAGTAGCGTATTTTCATTTTATTTTGTGTTATCCTTTAATTTACGCGTAATAATTATCATGTATGTAGTTGTAACAGTAGCGTGATTAGTTAATTAGACTATTTGTAAGTGCACTTACAGTGTTACATAAACAGTAGAGGGCTAATCGTTTCGGCAATCCCGATGCATATAACTACATAGTACGTCAGTGAACGAATGGTGGCATAAAGATAATGGATGTGGATGCTCCTAACATATTAAAAAGGTGCAGCAGTGCACCGTTAATCAATGAGGCTGCTTCTACGACGGCCACATCGCCCACGACAAACATAGCGCCCAGGTAAAGTAATATGTATTGAACACGCCTCCTACGGCTGTGTTATAGTTGTTGCTACGCTGCTTACCTATTTTTGACAGCTGCTGAGGTCGCCAGTGGGTGCTGTGCCCGTATTTAGCGATGTTTGTGCATTATTCACGGTGTATACTATAATATTATCGTTACTGGTTGGATGTATATTGTTATGGTAAAAGTGCACTAGCTTGGCGTCATTTTTCGGTGTTGAGTTGCAGTGTGTTGACAGTGTGTAAGTGCTGCAGTTAGTGCTGAGCTATCAACTTGTTATTGCCCTATTTTTTTCTTGTTTTATGACTTTATTACTTAGTCTTCAATTTTTTTAATTGCCTCATCTGTTAGTGTTATCATGGCTAATTAATAAAGTTTCAATTAATGATAAAAGTGCTAAATTCTGATTTTATTATTAGTTTGTTACTAAGTTGTTGATTCGGAGTTATTTACCTGGAGACTAATAGGTAAAGTGCACAAAACAATCACATTTTATCCAGATTTACTCAACAGATTAATTTTATTGAAAGATATCAACAGTGATTCACAATATTATAAATTGCTAATTCAAGCTTCCATAAGAGATGTTAATTTCAAATGCATTTTAACTCATCAACACCTACATTGGCCACCACATGACTATAACATGTTATGTGGATTCCAATTATGTAAACAAATGGTTCAGTTATTTTATCTTCTGAATGTTAAATGGTATTTTGAATTGTTCAATGTAGACTTGAAAAACATCAATTATTTTGATGATTGATGTAAATATTTATTTGCTTAAAAAATGTGTGCATTGTTTTTGCACTCATTAACTCATAATCTCAAAAACTACTCAACTAATCATGATAAAAATATGTAACTTAACCATTTATCTTGGGACTTAGCTTTTCTTTTCATTATTACCTGTTACTAGTTAAAAAATATAGAATCATGATTTATTCTATGAATGTCTATCTGACTATGCTATCAGAATAAATTTCTTTAGATAAATATCTGATTCTCTGATAAATTGTTTGGTATAATGTTTTGAGATTGGTTGTAACTGTTTTTTATCATTGAACTTAGTATTTACTGTGAAGAATGGTATTGACTTTTGAGGTTTTTAAACTGCTCTGAAATACATATTTTGATTTGAAAGTGGTTTTATACTCATTTGCAAAATTAGTTTTATTTTGGCAAACAGGCATTTGTAGGCTTTTCCAAAATGTTTGTTTGTATGGAATTACATTAGTATAAAATATAACTAGTTGAAAAGATGTGGACTTAGCTTGATTTGTCATAATTTGGTTTATTCCATCATGTACAGAATACAAAAATCCCTGCTTACCTAGCATTTATTCTATTCTTGAGACAAAAGCCTGTTTGTACCTTGCACATTGAAAACCACAAAACATTATATTACCCTTCATTTAGTAAGTATTGCTCATTTATGAGTTGTCTGTACCTCCAGTGACATAATGGCAGACTATTTATTGTATTTAAACAGTTTACAAATAACAGTCAAAGGCTGGTCCATGACCTGTAGGGACATGCACATTGTAAAATAGCTGCTGAGAAAAGTATAATTGCATGTTAAAGTATGTAAACTGCGGCATGTTTGTGAGAATAATTAATCTGCAAATTACTGAAATTATACCCACTGCTATTGCAACTGCAGTAGCAAGTATTACTTCTCCTGTGTACTCACGACGAAAAGGGTTGTAATGGCAATATATATTGTTAAAGATTAAATTGGTGCATAAAACAAAAAAAAATTGTTTTATAGATGCAGCATGCCTTTTTTTTGAGTGTGGAAAATCATCAAAAGACTCCTCCCAAGCAGAAGGGAGTGTCAGACTTCTACTGACTAAAACCATGCATGTTCCTTCTTAGCCCTTTGCTTAGCCCTACCGGAGCCGCGGTATCTGTTTTGAACAACCTGCAGCGGCATCTAATGCCTTGTAATATTACCCTTTTTTTTTTTGGTGGGTGTGAAATCATCGAATAACCCCTCCCGCTCTTGGGCAGAGCGAAAGGGAGTGTCAGACTTCTACTGACTAAAAACCACCCATGTTCCTTCTTCGCCCTCTATGTCGAGGCCGCGATAACCAATGGACTACCCGCGGCCTGTAATATTAGGTACCCTTACAATTATTGTCATGCTAAAATCAGTTTATAAAAGAAATCATCTTCTGTCACAATATAACTGACGAAATGTGGGTACACTCTGCCTAACTAACTTCGGGGATTACAGACGTGATGTTATGTTGTGTGTTGTCATCTTCAGTGTGTGTGGAAGATTTTTAAGAAGACAGCCGAAAACAACAACATCACTTGTTGTGTCGGCGTAGGGTTCTTCCAATGAATGACCCTTTTCTGAGTGGATCTCGATTCTCGATGCATAAATTGTCAGTGCAACGGCACCCGCGACCCCTCAGTATATTTCAAACTGGACTAAGTATATCCGATGAGCCGGCGACGTTTCATTGCATAATACAATGAATACATTATCGTCTTTTAAAGCTCTGTCGCACCGAATGCAGCACGATTGCGTCTGGCACATGTGTTGGTGACAAGAACGTAGTGCTCCTTTGCTATAACAGGGGACGATTTTGGACGCATCAAACTGCTCTGATAATTGATGTGCTGCCAATTCCATGCGATATATTACATACTTTACATCCATACGTACTTCTCCATCCACAATAACTAAATGAAAACATCAATATCACTGCATAAATATTATAAAACAAAGGGCTCCGCTGCATCTGTCTGTCTGTCTGTTTGCAATTAACTCAAAAACTACTGCACCGATTTTCATGCTGTTTTCACCAATGGATAGAGTGGTTCTCGAGGAAGGTTTTAGTATATAATTTGGCTGACATCCACGCGGGTGAAGCCGCGGGCATCAGCAAGTATGTAATAATAAAAGTTCAACATTCGTGTCTCTAATATAGGGAGTACGACGAGTTGGGGGTAGCCGTAGTTTGAAGGTAATCAAGGTTCGGCGTCGTATGTAAGTGGTAAGGTTGTGATGATTTGAAAGGAGTTTTTGTCTTGTCAGCATTAGCCTAATATGGTCTACATTTACTTTATCGCGAAAAGACCAGTCATGTTGCACCAATCCCTCCCGCTAATTATACCGTGATTTCATGGACTGTTGTATACTTGTCATTCGAAGATCGTGATAGATGATAGTAGGTACCTACACTTAACGATAACAGTTGAAATAAAACAGTATTATAAACACTGAGTAATTGTTATTGAAGCACGCAACTCTGTCCATGTTATTGTTGTCTCACGACCATGTAATGTTATGGTTTCGGAATATATACGTTTTATAAGCAAGTGTGTTGGAACATCGTTTATTCAAGTCTAGTTTGCTCTGGTTTGGAATAGGAAATCCCCATTAGCCATTATTATTTGGGCCCGGTTGGTGCCGGCGGTGGTAATAGGCTCGCGATCTTTCTACAACGTGTAACGTAAACAGATGTGTGGACCAGGGGATGTACTCTCTAAGCACGAAACCCGTAGTTACGGCCGAAGATACGGGCGTTTCCTTATCTGTATCATTTACAGACAGACATAGATTTCGTTAGGTGCCCAAACTAAAAAAGAATATCAACATATTTAGATAGTCGTCTATACTCCGGGTGTATTTTCAGAACTCGTGAAGATGAAGAAGTATGGGTGGTTTTTAGACAGTAGAAGTCTGACACAGTCACTCCCTTCCACCCTGCCCCGTGCCGTGGGAGGAGTTATTTAATGATTTTCCACCCTCCAAAAAAGGGGTACTGGACCTAGACCACTGCCTGCATCTTGTGTTTTAAATACATCATTGGCTTATGACCATAGGCATTGCACTAATTTCCCAGCGTTCCTCATATTCTCTGATATAGGGGATTCCGCCATTAAAGTTTTTAGTAGGAGATTCCACGCATGCTAGTCCAAATACTTAATGAGCGCGCGAGTATTGCCAGATGGAAGTCTGAGCAGAATTGGCTATCTTCCCTGCTAGTTTCATTTGAGGACATCATTCGGCCAAAATAACTATATTTAATCTCATCAAAAGCTCGTAGAGCTATTTAGACTTACCTATATGATTTCCGAATCTGGAACACAACTGCTACCAGACTTACCGAACAAAAGCCTATTTTTTATTTCGCGTCGTCGATACACAAGCAGTTCACATAAGACATTCGCTCCACCACAGCTATTTAGGTCATCGGTATAATTTGCAGAACTCTTGGAACTCCTCCATAAAAATAAAATCTTCGACGCTTTATATTGCCTTAAGGGGTAATAAAAAAAATCTTAATCGTATGTCATAAAGTTTTTATTCAGAAACCGGGATATAAAAACTTCAGTCCTGTATACTTCGCCAAGTGGCGTCTATACGAAGTGCTGTAGTCTTCGTCTTCTTTCGACTATCTTCGTTTGCGGGCTCGAACTTCGAAATCACTCTTTCTAGAAATCTTAGAAGCTAGTTATAAGCCTATCGGGTTGCGCCAAACAGTTGCGAGTAGCTGTTTCGGTTTTTAGGGTAATAGTGTTCTGCGGTTTCTAGGTATTCTAACGTGGTTGCGATACCGTAATTTAAAAATCATCATTAGTTAGCTGTGTTCGAGTCAAGTGTCGAGTCGTAGTGAAATAGGGCTCATTTTCTTAAATGGGGAAGATAGTTTTAAATAGGCTTCTGAAAAAGGAGGAAGGTATATGTATTCCTTTCTTTGGTATTGTTCGTCGTGACGTTGAGCTCCTTCGAGTTATAAGTCGAGCTCCACGATATCTGACAAATGCTTGCACTGACTGGACGGGTCCACTCAAATCGGTGTGGTGCTTTCTTCAAAAGACCATCTCAGACATTAATCTGCATGGTCTTCATGTGTGTATTATACCTTATTGTTAACCCAAACGATTTTAAAAGATTAAAAGAGTAACCTTTGGAGTTTCTTGCCGGTTCTTCTCCTTAGGAATCGACCAATGCACCGAACCGTGCCCCTTTTTACCGACGTTTTATAAGTGCCCATGTAGGCCTATGTGAAATAAAAAATATTTTGATTTTGATTTTTTTTGATTTTATTCCACCAGTATTTTTTTCCGTGATTACTGGTTCGATTGACGTGATCCTTTTTAACTTTGGTAGTGTGCGGTGGTAACTACGTATATTTTTTCTTGTTCTATGTTGATAACATGATGGCCGCCTAATAAATTGCCGTATAATTTATAAAAGGCTCATTTTGCTTATGCCAGCAGGATAGTTATAGCTGTTGACTGGCGAGCGAATCTCAGTGCAGAACATGATGATGATGTCCGCCATGTCGGATTCCAAAATCGTCATTCACATAGAAACACGCAGTTACACAGTTCAATCCTGCTAGTGGGACGACACACGTATCGGCAGGCTATCGTAGACTTTAATTTGAAGGACATAATGTGAACTAGCCGGTTTGATATAGTCATAAGTGCATGAGAAAAGGGGGATCTAACTATTGATGATATTATTCTATTGCTTATACTAACATTTACTTCCTACAATATTCGGGGGGTAAACCTTCATGTATCTGCAGTCAAGTTTCTCAGTTGAATTGTTTTGAGTCCACCTCTTATCTTATTCTTGATATTTTGCAAGCTGACGATAACGATACGTCTACTAACTCAGCTCGCAGAGCATTTATCGTACCAAAACGTACTATAGGTACCAGCCTTTATATGTATCGCATCCTCATTGCAATAAATTCTGCTGCTCTCAAAGCATCGGTTCGGGAAGTCGCGGCTTTATAATCTAATTGAGTGTGCCGGCACCGATGCGTCGCCACTCGCTCTCAATTGATGCCAATTCGCTTGCAGAGTGGTGGCGTGGCGTGCAAGATTGCACAAAATTGCCATGAAGGCAGCACGCCCCGGGAATGTTATTGATGTTTGTTGTGGCGGGTAGTATCAGTTTATTGTTAAACTTTACCGCTTGTGGGTAGGACGAATTATTTGGAGCATACAAAGTATTGGCGACCAACAAAATCTGTACCAGATTTTGTTGTTCGCCAATACTTTGTATGCTCCGAAGATTTAAAAAAAAATATATATCGCATATTTTTCTTGGTGATGGTGTTTTAGGTGCAATAAAATATAAAGTATCTTTTTTGTTGGTACCCTAGCAGAAGGGAGTGTTAATAGCCGCTATAATAATTTATACCATTCTATGTTGGGTATTTTGGGTCGTTCGAGCGTTTTAAACTTCCACTACACGATTTGACTTCTGTTTTCCGTCGAATCCTTCTTACGCTGTTGAGCTCTGTAATCTAACCTCATCAACAATGTTGTTTCAGGAATACGTCGATCTTCAGTATGTTCTCTAACAACAACCTGACGCGCACGCGCAGACACAGTGGTACCTTCGGACCTGTCACCTCGCCGGTTAATGTAGCCGTGAGTATTTTGTATTCTTGACAATGTAATATGTAGTTGTTAGGTATTAATTGAGGAAGATTGACTCGAGGTTAAAAGTTAAAATGCTGCGTCGTACGTTACTTACAATAGTACGTAACAAGAAATAATATTTGATATTTTTTTCATGTAAATGATGAATGTGCCATTACATTGCAATAATCGCCATATTCGATTGCGAATGCTAGAGGCATTCCATTTTTAACCGACTTCTAAAAAAAGAAGGAGGTTCTCAATTCGGATGTTTATATATATATTTTTTTTATGTTTGTTCGGGCATAACTCCGTCGTTTGCTAAACCATTTGAAAAAATCTTTTTTTGGTTGGAAAGGGTGTTCTCCCAAATGGTCCCATTTTTTTTTTATGGAAATCGGACAATCGGTTTTTGAAAAATCAACAACTCAAAAAGAAACTACATTGTCTATATTGACGATCTTTTCGTCTCCGTCGTTTAAAAACCGATTTGGAAAATTCTTCTATATTGGTCTCATAGTCACCAGGTCGGGATCAGATGATGGAATCTTGGCGAAATTGGGAGAACTCCGAAATATGTACTTACAGCGATTTTGGTATTTTCTCTCTAACAAGCTAATCTGATGGTAGAATGGTTCTTATGTAACCGACATCAATACGACCTCGCAAACTTCGGGGATTACAGGCATGATGTTTTGTTATTCTACTAATAAATACAAAACTTTGCGAGGTCGTATTGATATCTAAATGATAGCAATTGGATTGGGATTGTTGAAATCCCATGTCTGTATATTGTTTACACCAGTTCATAACATAACATCACGCCGGTACGTTGTGAAGGGGTAAGCACATGTGAATCACTAAAAAGTGAAAAATAAAACCGACTTCGACAAAAAATAAAACACAAAAAGGTAAAAAATAAACCTTACAAGAAATATTTGTTTCTGAAGGCGGTGGCAAAAAAATAAATAATACAAACAAGACACCGCCTTCAGAAAAGAATTTTTCTACTAAAGTTTCACTTTAGAAGAAAAAGTCTTAAAGTCTTCAGTTTTATTTTTTACTTTTTGGTGTTTTAATTTTTGTTAAAAAGTTTTTATTGATATTAATTTTGTGTTTTACACCTTGTTGTTTGGGTATAAAATATGACCATGCAATAGAAACTATAAGTTACGAATATTACGATTGAGGTAGCACGAGAGTCTACAGAAGAATTGCTTGAGTTTTGTACAAGAATATACAAAAAATGTCCCTCCTATCCTATCCCCGAATTTGACACATTTTTCTAAGAGATCTCTTCCATAACAGGTGCTTATTTGTTGCTACAGAGCTCATGGGCACGGATGGCGCCGCGCGTCAATCAGCTGCGAGCCGAGGAGTGCGCTGACGTTAGCAACACCCGCGAGGTGGCGCACGAGAGGGAAATACACACGGCCATGCAGATGGGCCAGTCTTGCGAGGACCTCACCCTAGTCGCGGGGCTCGCCAACTCACCTACTAGGATACCCAGGTAATAAACTAATTATGATAGTTCTAACTGAATTTTCTGGCAATCTCGGCGTAGACTAGCCACTGATGCGGGAGCAAACACACAATATGTACTCCCTCTTCTCCTTACTCTCGTAGTCACGAGACAAGACCGGACTGTGATGAGGCGCAATATCAATGTCTTTTCCAAATCACGACAGGTGAATACGGAAAGTCTTGCAGATGAGGCAGTCTGGCGAACTATTCTAGTCCGACTCATCTGGGCACCTAGTACAGTATGTTCTGGCCATTCAAGACAGACCTTGTCTCGGTATGATCTCATTTTATTTTGCTAATGCAAAGGTGTAGATTTTTTATATACAGGATAGGTTTTCTATAAATTCTTTATTTCCTTACCTACAAAGTACCTAATAATATAAATTACCCTCAGAAAGGGCATTTAGGTAACTTTAGATGTCAATGTCAGATAAAAAGCCGATATATTCGCCTAGATAACTGAATTACAAGTGCTGATCATAAATACCGGTACTTAGCCGTGTGTGATATCGTCACTTTATTGTTAGTACTATGCTAATTAGTTAGAAGTATGAATACAAAATAAGTTATTTCTGATATAAACCGGTTAACGTCACGTTATCTTCTCCCAGTAATCTAGGATCTGCTATTTTAGATAGCACGGTAGCTTACCTTTCACGAAATCGGCCATTGAACTCGAAAGTGTAGTTTTTTTTTGTTTTTGCTATTTATTGCTTTTTGTTAACTTTTCTTATTTTCGGTACATTTTAAGTCTATGGGCCTATACACAATCTATTTTGTAATTGAGAACACTGTCTCCCAAGTCACAGGTTACCTTGTTTGAGAGCAAAGACAATATTGTGTTCCTCAGATCGGTCCCTATCTGTGGAACATAATATTGTATGTTCTATCTTAAGATGTCTGTAACGATATTGTCACTGAATAATTTATTTAGTTGATTGATATTAACTTAGGAATACAAGTCGTGACTTTAACAGAACAACTTACATTACTAATGCTTTGTGAAAAGCAGTTCTTCTTTTTGATTTTATTGTAAAAATAAAACAAACTTACATTAATTGCAGTTTTGAGATCTTGCGCTCCCATACATTATCTATAGGAAAATATTTTTTATAAGTTGGTCGACTATTACTGGTAAACTTGTAAAGCCTACTTAGCTATGATAGATTTCCTTTTATTTTCGATATATTTATGTTCCTACCATGAATTTTTTCACACGCCCAAACACCACGCGTATAAGTGGTTTAGGTTGGCACACTTAAGCCTAACAAAAATTGCACTTTAATGCTTAATATTTCACAAACGAATCACTTTTTTTTTGGGGGGTGGGAAATCATCAAATATCTAATCCCTTTCTTTTTGAGTGTCAGAGTTCTACTGACTAAAAACTACCCATGTTCCTTCTTAGCCCTTTGTGTCGAGGCTACGGTATCTTTTTCGTACAACCCGCAGCCCCGATGGGATGAAATATTGGCCTCAAGCAATTCTCCCGATTTCCAGCCGCCAAGACAGGTCGTGACGGTCCACCGCAAAAGCAATAAAAATATTAGTAAACCTAATTTCGGTTCCAGGTTCTCACCAGTAGTGTCCCCCTCCCCGACGCGGAAATACACGACGCGGCGGAGTTTATCGCCCATCGCTATCCGCGCGTCGAGCTTCAGCCCAGTCAGCCGCCCCAACATGCTGCCGGGCAAGCGACGGTGCGACGAGGCAGACTCGCCGCTCTCCAAGCGCATGTGCACATCCGACAGACTCACGCCGTCCACGCCGGGCACCCCAGACTCCGACTCCCTCGAGTGCACCTTTAGGCCAGTCTCACCCCGCGCACAACCCATGAACGAGTGCTCACACGAGTCCACAGATGTTCAAAACCACAAATCTTCAAATCCTAGCTAATAGTATGTAACCTTGTTTATACTGACAGTTGAAACTTTTGCGTAAATAGTCTTGTTAGGATAATCTCTTGCCAACTTCTCCGGATTTACAGTCCAAACTTTTATGGTTTGGACGTTGTTTTGTATAGCGTTTAGAATAGTAGCTTTTATAAAAATACAATTTAAGGACTAATATTCGTCGTAGATCGTTTTACGCAAAAGCTTTCAACTCAATTCTTAAACTACGTGTTTTAATGACTTTCCTATGCTGAAGCGCCTTTCATAATGTGGGTGGAAGTATAGCGAGCTATTATAAACCTAGTTTCACTCTTCATAGGGTTCAAATGCGCGTATTTGTTACAATACAGTAGCCTACCACGTTGGTTCCTAACGAACTTGAAATTATTAACGTAGTTGTATAGGAATGTACTGTAAAGCTCGTCTAGTATGGTACTTGGACTACTGCTATAGACTAAGTTTCTTGTAAATCAGCAAAAATAGTTTATCTATTGATTTCTATCTAAAATGTCTCAAGGCTGGCTGGAGCCAATGACAACGTTTTAACTGTGTGGAAATTTTAAGATGGCATCTTTTGACTATGTTTTATCATATCAATACAAGGTATCATGTATCTATCTAGCAGGACACCAAGTACCCTACAATACAGACTTAAAAGCAAGTGCCCTATCGTTAGCCAAAGCATCCAAAACTTTATTGTAAATATAACTAGAAGCGTTCACGTGTATAGAACGCGTAATGTATATAATTTATATCGGTAAGTTAGTTGTAGTTACACTCGAAAGCGTGTAGGTATTATTGCAGGAGCGATATGGTCGTGTAGTTTTGTTTATAGTCATTGGTATTTAAATATTTGTATCTCGTTCGCGTTGCGACAATATCGCGTGCTTATTGCCCGGTTTTTTCCAAAATGGAGACGAGCGGGGCGGAGATGAGACGTGCCAGATCAGGCCAATCACAGGAGAGACATATACAGTCATAAATTGTGATAAGTATGCGGGTACCTAACTTCAAATTATTTTTAAACAATGTTATAAGTGTGCTGTGAAGTTTAACTTTTGACATGAGTTACCTATGTGTCCTTAGTTTTTTAGGCTTTTGTAACGTTACACAGCACACTTATAACATTGTTTAAAAGTACTTGAAGTTAGGTGCCTGGATACTTATCTCTTTTGGTGACTGTACATTTCAACAAATGTGATTGGTTGATTTCTGCACGTTTCCTCCCCGCTCGGCTCGTCTCCGCTTTGGTGGAGGGACGGGTCTTACACTCTGTAAGAAAATAACTTATGTTTTTGGTCGATTTTGTGTAATTTGGAGATCAGTCGAATATTTCTGTGATTTGAGATTTATTGTCGTGATGTGAAGTGGTTTGCTTGGATTCAGAGACACTTAAATATATCATCATTTGTTCATGCGCAGTTTCTTTTTAAGGAAACAGCTTATTTAATTTATAAACATACAAGGAATAAATTAATTCTAGCATTTAATTTACGTTATCATTGAGCTATCACTATTTTTACCGCTCTTCGGTATACAACAGCACAAATTAGCCTTCACATACATAATATTTACTACATAAAAGGATATACTGAAGCCATGCAAGCCTCATAAAATAATGATTTAATCAAACCGCCGAAAGTAATTTAAGTTATAACCAAAACAGTCACTATTACTGACGAAGTAAACGGTGTAACGGACTTTCTTACTTATTGTGTCACCTCATGAAATATTAAGGCATATACTAATTAAGGTAGGCTTACACGTTATGGTTTGATAGAAGTGTTTTTATCTGTGCAAGCAATAATACGAAGTATTCGTATTTCTCAGACACTTTTGTTTACGAGATAAAGCAGTAAAAACTAGCAAGTATACTTGCTCCCCTTGGATGAAAATAAAAGAAAAAAACCTTTTCCGATTACCTACCCACCACTCCTCAATATTTAGCTTATGAAGTTCGTTACACAGATTTGCTGTGTCACTAACTCTGGCTCTAAACTAAGTCTCGACTAAATCTGTAACTTGGGGACAAATTTGGACAAATTATAAAAGAAAACAGATCTTCGCTAGAGCACCTATGCTCTAGTTTTTAAGATATAAATTAGGCCCTGCTGGGGCAACTCTCTCCAGCAGGGCCACCTATACACCCTTATATCTTGAACTAGTGGAAGACAAATTCTGATATTTGGTGACAAATTTGGACAAATTAACGACAAACTTTTTGTTTTCAAAATTTAAGTCCCTTCTGGTGACCCTGCCAGTCAGTGACACAGATTTGCTTCAAATTAAAATAGTACATAGTTGAGCTCTTTACCATAAAAAAACAACCACGTATTGGGTATTATTTTCTGGGTTTTTGCCCGATTGATAGCAATAGGCTCACCCCCTATTATATGGGCAGCTTAACTGAAATATGAGTTGACTAATAGGTACACCCCTATTTTTTTTTTTTTTGGTGGGTGTAAAATCATCGAATAACCCCTCCCGCTCTTGGGCAGAGCGAAAGGGAGTGTCAGACTTCTACTGACTAAAAACCACCCATGTTCCTTCTTCGCCCTCTATGTCGAGGCCGCGATAACCGTTGGACTACCCGCGGCCCGTAGGTACACCCCTGTCGAACTCTTCGGGGATTATAGGCGTGATTTTATGTTAGTATATTCTTTGCGTTCAAGATAGGCACTTCTATCGTTTTAAATCCGGTCATGCCTTAGCGTGTCCGTACAATGTGCAATATTTTATATCAAGTTAAACCTCCGATGTATCATAACGTGTACAGCTGCCTATTGCCTTATCTGATTTATGATATCTTAGGAAATGTGATCTACATATGTTTAGCTATAGATGACCTAACTATTATTTACACAATTTAGATCTATGGGAATTGTAACTTAGGTGAGGAAAGATGAAATATATAAACTAAAACTGTATTGTCTGTCCGTATCGATGAAGGCATGAATGACATGTGTGTTATAGAAAAAATAAAGTCATAATTGATATGTCTCTCAATTTGCTGTTTTATTGTCATCTTTGATGCGGACGGAGTATTTAATGCCAGTTAACAATTCCTATACTACTCTCATTTTAAGACCGGCTTTCCAGCAGGATTGTGCAAAAAAACAACACAAATATAAATATCTTTTAAAAATGAAGCAATTATGCTGAATTTTCTTACTGTTTACCCCACTCTGGTAGAAAGCCAGTCTAATGTGATATACAGGGTGTTTGGAAGGGAGCTGTACATACGCCTAGGGTAGAAACTAGGGATAGTCTGCTACCTACCCCCGCCCATTATATTGACCTTGGCCTCAAGGTTTTTTTTTAATTTATTATTATTTTTTATTTGACTTTTTGACTAAAACTACCTGTAGCTCAAAATCTATCCATGGGACCGGTCGGCTAATGGTCTTGTTTTAATCGTTAGAGTCTTAGGGTCCTGCAAAAAATTATTTTACACCAGAAAATTGTGGAGAAGAAAAGTTATGGGGCCTGAAGTACCGTAGTAAGGTAAAGAAATAATTTTAAATTAAAAAAAAACCTTGAGGCCAAGGTCAATATAATGGGCGGGGGTAGGTAGCAGACTATCCCTAGTTTCTACCCTAGGCGTATGTACAGCTCCCTTCCAAACACCCTGTATAAGCTATAACCGCGATATTACTATCATTTAAAAAAAATATCTCAATAATTTGTAAATGCGTTTCTAAATTGACGAGTCTTCTCGGCACCAGAAGAATATGATTTGTGATAAATTTTTTGATGTATCAATTTGTATATTTTTTTTTGACAAAATTGCTGTCATAATTAAATCAATTTTTTTCGGATTCCCTTACGGTTGCGATTGTGACCCGAACATGCATTTTGTTAAAATAGTTTGTGCTATGTATATAAGTTAGTTCACGTATCTGCCCACGACATCTTGTCCCGAGCGTGATTACCTATGTTTATGTAGGTATTGTTTCGTAAGTTTTTGTATGTATTAAGTCAAGACGTCAAGTTTGACTGCTGGAAAAAACCATTTTGTTTTCAAGTGTGATTAAATCACAACATGAATCATTTACTTCGTTTTATTTTGAACGCATGACCTAACCACGCGGTTAATATGCGCTATTTTACTTCGTGTCAGAGGCAAGGAATTTTCTCGCTACTGTTTGAAACAAAAACATTACCAAACCAAAATCACTTTTATTTACAGTCAGTTTTACATTACCCATGTATAATTAGACGACAAATGTTATCAAGT
Source organism: Diarsia rubi (assembly GCA_932274075.1). NCBI lineage: Eukaryota > Metazoa > Arthropoda > Insecta > Lepidoptera > Noctuidae > Diarsia > Diarsia rubi. The sequence continues at coordinate 21,171,487 of OW026415.1, read as the reverse complement.
AGAAAACAGTTTTCAAAGTGACATTTATTCTAAAACTTATTATTAAACGAACAACATTATTATAACATTCCAATATTTTGTACTCTTTAAAATGTGATAAATTACAAAACATATGACAAATGATGCGAATAATCTCACAATAATTACTATGTAAATTATATTAAAACATTACAAAAATCCATTAATAATAATTATAATTAAAAGAGTATTAGCAAAGCTTGCCAAGAATACATAATATTATGTATAAAAACGTTTTCACATCCGGCGCTCGTTGAACCTACACAGTACCGTCGGGGACATAAGTGTTACTGCTACTACGGAATATAACCTAATATAAAATCTACAATTATGAAACTATGATTAAAATTCATTTGAGACATGACGATTTTATGCATAACACTTATGAACGCGACTGTGTCCAGGCTTCCGATTCCTAAAGATTCAACAAGTCCTAGTCGTACAATATTCCTAAGCATTGCATATTTAACGTAAAAGCGAAAGCACTCGTGTAGATAATAAATTATACACTAGTGACAACTTTCAAACTAGTTACGCGTTGAGAATTTAAATCTCAGTCCCGGAAATTATCTATCAGTGTTACTATATTCGTACATTTGTGATAAATATACATTTCGATAAATTTGCCGATGAACATCCATAACTAACAATAGGAAGACAGCGTTATTCTAATTAAATAATAAGTAGCGAGGCGGAAGTAATACAATATTGGAATGTGGATTTTAGGCATACATTTTTGGTAAAATTCTATTGAGGTCAGACAGGACTTGATGAGATTTTGGTTTGAGGCTTTTATTCAATTTATTCAAACGCTTTTGTTTTGAGGAAACTTAGTTTCTCCGTTTAACTGGTGTTATTTATTGAGGCTTCATCCTCGAGTCAAATGTTCCGAGTTTTACTGGCCATAGCAGTATATGGCACATATTTGACAATTCAAATTAGTCAGCTAATCCTGACGCTCCTTACGATCATGTCAACAAACATTTCAGTCTTTATAACATTAATTTACCGAAAGTAAATAAACTTCGCATAAACAACTCATACCATACTCTAAAACGCTTAACAATTCGTGCGCTTACACAAACTCTTAATTGATCTAGTTTTTCACTACCTACACATTATCTAATGGCAGTGTTCTTATCTACTCGGGTGGTTAGCCCAAGTGAAATTGTCTAGTTTAGTCAAACTACTTAAAAATAGAATGTAGCTCTAATGAGCCAATGTGGCACCTTACATTTTACTGGTCTTTTTAGATGGCTGTCTTTGTAGCTCGTTCAGGGGCCCGAATTTTGGTCAGTTATGATTCACATCTCGTGAACGAGCTACCTGCAACTTTTGGAAGCGTTCCTTATGTCTCAAATTGGACAGCACATAACAATAATTAAGTAACACAAGTTATCAATTGCGATTTCTTAGTCTACGGCAGCGCGGACCAAGTTCAGCCTGACGCAAGATCACTTTTGAATTTGTCATTAAAAAATATTTCTAAACATAAACTCTAAAATAAATTGTTAATTCGATTATTAATTAAAAAGGTACAGACTTTTTAGTCTGTTAAATTCATAAACCTTCCACTGAGAAATTAAAATGTTATCCAATCATTTAGATTATCAATAAAATACATTTACAATCAATCACAAGCGAAAAAGTTATGCTAACAATTAAGGATAAGAAACTTTGATAATGAAGCTAGAAAATTAAACAACAACAAAAAAATAATAATTACATAAATACGAACACAGAAAAAGCGTGAATTTTATGTACATTGCAACTTGAGTCAGACATCGTTCGTCCGCTAGCCTCCAAAATAATATACACACAACTTTACAAATGTATCTATTAGAAAATTTGGACCCACCTTAGGATAGTCTGTACAGCATGTAAAGCGCCACTGGGCTTGCCTCAGCTGGAGAGTACCGAGTCTTCGACGAGAGGTACCTTGGCTACTTCGAAAAAGATGGTATGGGAGTACTTGTTCCTGACTGTGCTGATGGCGGTTTTTGGTTTCTTGTGTATCGTGGCGTTCTGTGCGACCGCGATGGGGAGGATGTCCTTCACGGTGTATCCTGCCAAATGAGACATTGACTATCAGAAGGGGAAAATCGACCTTCATACTAATTTTATTATGATTTGGGGAAAAATAATTTTATCATCCTGGAGTAATTTAGAAACAGTTGGTACACCCATATTTAACCAGTCATGTTCAAGTCTCATGTAAAAGGGGGGCGAGCCTTTAGCCATCAAAAGGGCACAGATTCGGACTCTGTCGCTGCTACTGAGAAAATTGTAATGGAAAAAATGTATACCTGTATAATACTGTAGGGTAGGCGTCCACTGTCCAATAGACTTCATCTTGAGCGCGAGGTAGAGTGCGGCGGCAGCCATCTTGCTGTCAGAGTACTCCAGGAGGCTGTACTCCAACAGGCACTGTTCTAGCACGAACCGCGCCAAGGTAAGTGTCGGCATCGACACTCTTGCGCACTGGAGCAGAAAATATTACGATTTATAATAACTAGCCACTTAATATTACTGAAGGTATAAGTGCCTGCCTTCACTAAAGTTTATATAAGCCCTAACACCAAAATGAAGCTTACAGCTTAAAGCAGCTTTATGTGAAATCTTGAATAATTCAGACAATTGTCCAGTTCATTTGAGCCCTCCTCTCTACGGCTATGCGTCAAGCGCGCGGATCGCTTGTTTCCTTGGTGTGAGTACTCACTCTGCCAGTCGTGTCAAGGTGATCATGGCATGCTCCAACCACATAACTAATTTGTTAACTCTGCAGTCGCTATCGAAAGACGCGTAAGGCAGGTCGTGGACCGGACGTTTAACTCGATTCCAGGTAAACAATAGCCCCAAAAGATTCGAACTCAAGTCAATCTTCTGTTGCTATGATTGTTTCACTACGAAAACAAACCAATATTTCATGAGTTAATTTGCCTAAAAATAACTAAATTAAACTGTATGGATTGTGTGAGGAATGATATGAAAGAGATGTCTAACGTGTTGCGACGACCCATGAAAGAATGCTTGTCTCATTCTTTTGAAATATATAAAATGCAAATATATTTTTCGTGACCCTCCTTACTTTTATTATTAACTGGTGTTGGTCTTACCCTGGCGTATCTCCTGAGGAAGCGATAGGACAGCGGGATGCCGAGGTCAAAGTCCACGACGCGCAGGATGTTCATCTCCATCTTGAGGAGCTGGCTTAGCGTGTATGCGCCGTCGCAGATGTACAGGAAGTCATCAACAAGGGGAGGGATACGCTCCTGTTAGGAAACACAACATTTTAGGTCATGCATGAAAACATAGCGCCTTTTTTAGATGCAATGGTCAACTAAATAATAAAAGGCATTCATGGCTTATACACCCAGACGTTTCATTGTAGTAAGAATTGGCTAGTTGAAGGCTGGCCTGGTCATGGCGTGAGTGCTTGGAAGAGGTCTGAGATGATTTAGTCAATAGTTCATTCAGTTGGGCTCCCGAAACATATTTTTTATTTGCTTTGACGAATTGTGACTAAATCACACTGCCAAAGGATTTCCTGAAAGTTGAATGATAAAGAGTGTCTACACGTAAACTCACGTCAAACTTGGAAGCAATAAACAATGCAGATGCTCCGAGCAACTGCAGTTCTTCTTTCGAGAGATGGTCCCTCTCAGGCTGCGTCTTGGTAGACCGCGTCAGGAAGAGGTCCACTAGCTTCACAGCCAGGTATAGAGTCTCGTGGTTGAGCTCGAAGCTCTCCTGGACCTCCACCATCCAGTCCACGAGCAGTGCCCGCATCCACGACGTGATCCCTTTCATCCGTTGCAGGTAGTCGTCGATGGGGAATAGGCGCTAAAATGGAGAAACAAGAGTTACGCTACGCTACACGTTACGTACGCTAAAACTTGGGCGGATACATACGAGTGTGTAAAACAGCACGCGCCAAAACGTCTTTTCCGTGCTCGTACTATTTTTTTTTTCAATTAGACATGAGAGCGTGACGCCCTTCGATTCTGGCAATGCACTCCGTTTGCGTTTACTTTACTTTTACTTTTAGATTATCTACATTTTCAAGTTATAAATAAGGCATGGTAGTGCAAGTCAAGGAATCGCGGTTGTCTTCAAGGCATGGGTAATGCCTTGAAGACTGCACGGAACATACGGAACATGTCGCGCTTGTTATGAGTCAACATCCTTCCTAAGTTTTCTACTTGTATTACATGATTAAGAATGTATGAAAGCTGAAAATTTTATGGTATGCAGATGAGTAAGACTCGTCTGCAAACTAAGAAAATCTAAAATAATAGGCCAAGTGACTACAAAATTCTAAAAGTCTATATATAAGATACCATACTCACTTCTCTGCTCTTCAAATAGTTGAATATATCCATAGCATAGTTGGAGACCTGGTAGGGGTCATTCCAGTTCTCGTGGTCGAAGTCTGGAACATCAGTGGGGGGCTTGTGAGGCACCTCTGTCTCTTCGTCCAGAGACCGGACTGTGTCATCAAGGTTCACCTTGTCTAGCTTCTCGCTAATTGTCTTGTATTCCTCTTTTGAGGTTTCTGAGGGGCTGCTAAAGAGAAAGTTGCTATCAGGTTCAAGATGATGAAAGTCAATAGAGGGGCAGACAGGTCACCTTGGGTTGTTACCAAGTAAAGGAACACAGGCTCTGAGAATACTTTAAATATTGACAAGTTGAATAAATTGCACCTTCAGAATGATATGGACTTCGACTCAAAAATCTAAGAAATAGAGATGTTTACCGACTTAAAAAAAAAATGATTCTAATCAGTCCGTCGGATAGATCATCAAAAAATATTGGATACGTATTTTTTGTTTTATCAAATCAATACAATTTGACGAAGACAAAACGCAGCAAAGATTATAGTGGGGGTTTGTGACGTCACTAACAGCTAAAAATGTTATACTAATGTCTTAGAATATGACGTCACATGAGTTTTCAAAGCACTGTATCATCTTCATTGTTTGCTTACAAGAAAAAATACGTGTCCAATTAACTACCCTGTTGAGTTACAGTCATAGAGGGTCCATAAAAGGTGCGCACTTTTAGGTGAATACTAAAGAAGTGAAGTTTTTTATGGTACCTATGGCTTTCTACCATAAAAACGTTGCTTAATCAAGTTATGAATGCCACTGAAGTAAATAACATGACAATATGTTGGTCTGTATAAATTGGGAACAATATCACCATAGAAGTGATTGAAGAGCATTCCTAAGTGGGTCATTCAATTAAGGTCAAATAATATTTAGGACACAGGAAACCAATGTTCATAGAACTTATCAGTCAGTGATGTTTGTTTTACAAGAAATGCTCTTAGCAAAAAAGTATCTCAAACACAACATTTGTTGCTCTTGCTAGAACACAGGTAGATGTGATAAGGAACAGAACTGTTATAGTTAATTGGCAACAAAAAAAACAATACCACCTTTTTTCTTTAAATAACAAAAACTTACCTGAGAATACAGTTGTAAATTTGTTTTGTACTACAAGTAAATAAGAGTTATATTTATGTTTATAGTATTCCCCAGTAATTACTTTGGTTGTGGAGGATGTATAGTCAGTTGCTTCATGTAAAATGCTGGTATTCAGCTGCATCCAGTATGACTGGAAAGTCAACCTCAACACAGTTGGGAACAGGCGAGGCAGATTTTGATTATTATATTTATACTACAGAATATTAGCACCGCATTCAGGTAAGTCACAGTAAACATGAGAGCATGATAAACATGCACTCCCGAACATAGGCCTCCTGACAACTGCTGATGTACTTATATTTTAGGATCATTGATCATACTGGCAAACTGGTGCTAGGGGCTTATCCAGGTTGACAATACCTCTCACGCTCTCAAACATAATATAACATAGTCTCGTAAATAGTAGAGATCATCTACAGCTTCTGTCTGAAATTGTTAAGATAAAAAGTAAGCAAATGAAAACTAACTCTAAAGCTGTCATATACAGTGATGGTTCAGACACATCACTTCTTGCAGACTTTGCAGAGTTGTTGCTCTGGTTCTGACTGAGACTCTTATCTTTCTTCTCCATGTTCTTGAGGATGCCATTCTGTGCCCGAGTAGCCACTGGCTTAGGGGGGTCCTTAGCAAAGTGCTTCTGAACTGCATCAATGGCATTGGTGGCCACTCTCTGCAGTGTCTTTGCTTTGGAGGTCTTACCATTCAATGTGGTTGTCTGTGGCTTGATACTCTAAAAGTAAAGAACTTGTTATTAATTGTATGATGAGTCTGAATTTTATTTAAGACAACTTCTTTTGTATTATATAACTTGTTTATACAACTTATCAAATTACTAGGGGCCTATTAGAAAAAGAGGTAAGGAGCTTCTTTCAAAGACTTTGAGGATTTTTGATAACTAAGATAACTTCTAACTTTTTTTCAGTAAAGTAATATCTAAGGATATTTAGTGAAAAAAAAGTACCTATGTGAAGTCCATGAATAACATAGTACTGCAGGAAATGTAATGTAAATAAAATAAAATTGAAAACTGTTATCTCTGCAAAACATCTGGCTGACCTTGGCCCTAATTAATGTGTAGTTTAACAATAATTTAGCTCAAAATGTCGGAGAAGCTATATATTTTTAAATAAAAACTATAGTCTTTTCAAAATCGCCAAGCAAATACCTAGATAAAATTGCCACATCCTGCACCAAAAAGTTTTGGAGGGAAAGTTTATTGACCCTTACTAGACTTGCAAATTCCATTGTTATTGTTAGGAAATTAAACCACATGGATTCTAACGACATAGCACCGTCGTAAACGCCCATGAACTTTTAATAAAGGTAGTAGAAGTACCCTCGACAAATAAATTGTTATAAAATCGAGTTAAACCTTCACAGTTGGCAGCATTTTGCTCTCCACAGTAACCTTTTTCAACCCCATGACTTTGTCCTTGTCCTGGAGCGCGCTGGTCTTGTTAAAAGCGTTCGTGATGTCCCCAAACGCCGCCCGCTTGGCCGTAACATCTTTCAAAGGACTATCAGCTTTCCTCTTATTTGGTACTTTCAAAATGTCCTTGTGAGTCTTCAGAGAAGCCAACTGCTTACTCCTTGTCGTAATCCCATGCCCCAGTAAACCATTCAAGTTCTCATTGACGCCGATCGGCTTCGATGCCAACCTTGTTGGCGCCATTATGGAGGTACTGAAATAATTCCACAATTATCACGTGCACTTATTAACGTGGTAAAATCACAGGGTTAAACAACTATCTAACGGTCTCCCATAGAAAATTACGATGTAAACGTAAACAAGCGTTTCAAAACCGTCACGTCTAACGACTGAAAATGGAGGCAAAACAAGCGAACATCGAGACAGCGTCAAACGGTTTTCTTACGTTATTTTTGTACTCACATTTTATTTAAACGGCGGTGGCCGTTTTGATTGAATTTTGGTTACTTTAGGAGTTGCACGGCCTGATATAAATTTTAAAATGATAACTTTTATCTAATTTTTAAGATAAATTCAACAAGACACCGGACTGGTGAAACGTCTTCAAAAACCGTTGAACAACTTACTTTGAAATTTTATTGGTCCAACGGTAAACCAATGGGGAGGGAGGTTGCAAATTAACGTTCCGTTCCATTTTAGACTGCAATCAAAGGCAAAGATGATGGGAAAGTGAGTTCAATAATTATTGTTTTCAGTTTTCGACTGTTTGAAACGACTGATGAAATATATTTTAATGGATGCAGGTGTAGATAATTCTAGCTCCAAACATAAATAATTAAAATATGGGTTAATGGGTTTGAATTTTTACTTAGATTGTGCCAGTGCAAATTCATACATTTCAAGAATTTACTTGTAAACAGTTTTTAGCTAGTTTTTTTTAAATGTTTTGTCAGCAAACCGCAAAGAAATCAGTAGCTGTTAGGATTTTTGGTTCGTTACCTTATTACTCTCTAGGATATTTTCTCGTCAGGATATTTTCGTTGATTTAGAAAAATCTATTCTGACCTCTGACTGACTAACTCTTCTGGAAAGTTAAAATATTCTCAGTTAAAATGAAAAAATAAAATGAAAAAATAATATATTCCAAATTATTGGTTGCAATGGAAAATGGAACGTAAAACGTCAAAAGACTAAAGTTCCGGACGCGTTCCAAACATAAAAAAACGACAATTTGATCATGAAACAATTTCAAGGTTTTTAAAACATTTATAAAAAAATAAAATGTAATTCATAGAAATACTCTGAAATATGGTTTAACAAATAAAGTACTAGAATCACACTTGATCTCAACAATATTAACATGAATTTCCTTTAATTTATCTAAGAAATAACTGCGAATTGCGATCTCATAATGCTCAATAATTTAACTCTGAAAATCACCGAAACGCAATTGATAAGTTGTGGTCATTGTACTCGCTGTTTTGAGTTTACAATACAACAAAAATAATATTAAAGTGGAAAAAAAGGACTGTTTCAATAACATACGATACCTCATGAAAGTATTACTGCGCCTGAAATAAAAATGTTGGGTGGAGTGAAGCTCAAAGTAACATTTACTCATGAAAAGACCTGCTTTGCTTATATCAGTCCAAAGTACAGTACAAACAACGAACAGGTGATTATTTTGGCCATTTTATTGCAAGGTTTAAAAGCTTTGACCTATAATTACTGTATAGTTTTAAACCCATTAATTTGGTTAAGTAATGCTATTCATTGAGGTTAGAATGTTGTTTACTTCTGGGCTAAATGTTTCTTTTGTTTTCATTGCTTTTGTTCTTCTATCGAAAACGTATTACATGCATTCACACTTTAATAATACTACAGTAGATCATCGTCTTTTCAGCATCGACCTTGATTATAACACTGATTTATTTTTCTCTTGATTAATAATAATATTGATATATATCTCCTACTATTTCAATGAAATAGTAGGAGATCAAAAACATTATCAAGTTTAATACAAGGTTGTACACTGTGCAATACAATATTTTGCATACAGATTAGTATTACTGGCGCACTGCTAACACACTAACACTGCTAACAACATTCAACACGACCTAGCTGGGGGGTCGTGTACACACGTCTCGCATGACGCAATCGGATACACAGGTCATCAGACATGCCTGTTATCACACTCGTGGGCTAGCTCGGCGCCAAGTATCGTACAGGCCCGGCCGACAGCCAATCAAACGCGCGCATTCCGCAAACAAGCAACCATCACAACAAATTATCCATCAATTATCAATTTTGTGTCAACTGTTTTTACTATAAAAGTCTAAAAACACAAAACATGTGATTTCTTGTAGAAAATTGTTGGTAAACCAAGACTTCTTTTTTTCAAAAATGGTATTTATAAATTTCTTCCAGACCCAATGTGTCCAAGTCCTCTGCAGGGACAAACAGATCCTGCTATGGGTGGTGTTCAACAGTGGGGTCCCAGAGGGCCACATAGCGTGCAACCCCATATACAGCCGTATGGTGGGTCTGGAAGAGGCAGCTGATGTGTTTGTGTCCCCGTATTCTGAGCTCAAGGTGCTGGACAACCTGTATGTGGAGACTGAAAGTCCTGATGATCAGGAGATCTTGGTGAGTAATGAAAGTAAAACATTTTTATAAGACATGTCTTTTAAAAATTTTTGTTTTTTCTTATAAAAATGCCTTCCTCATTCCTTTCTAACCCTCCTGCTGTTTTGCCTTCTCTGACCAATCAATAAGTACCAAATTCAAAGTCAGAATAGCCTTAGTAACAAAAAATGTCTACCTATCAATTTATGCATGGTGTCTGTTATATTAATGACTAGCTTTTGCCTGCGGCTTCGCCCGCGAGGATGTCTACTACCGTGATTAAAAGTACCCCATTTGTTAATCTAGGTAAACAATTAATTCTCTATCCTGTGAGCATAAGAAAAAAATAGTTACGTAAAAAATACCCGTTACGCCCCCCCCCCTCCCCCAAACCCCTTAATGACAAACTTTATTACATGCAAGTGTTTGTGTCAAGTTTCAAATAAGATTTTTCAAATGATGCTTCCATAATTTGACTCATACACCAATTTTCGAGTTAATCAAGCGGCGCGATAAAATCTTCCCATGTAAAAATGACTATCCCTTTTTAACCCGTTAGGGGTCGATATACAAAAACCGTGATACACCGTGTTCGTACAAACTTTGACACCCACCAATCCCCCCTTAGGGGAGTTTAGGAAAAATAAAAAAGACAAACTTTATCATTTACTTTATAATTTATTTGTGCCAAGTTTCAAGTATATTAAGTCAAGGAATAAGACAAACTTTCATCCCCTATTTAGCTCCCTTAGGGGTTGAATTTCGTTGTCCTTTCTTTTTTTTTCTTGTCTACATAATAAAGGGAACCTCTGTGCAAAATTTCAGCTTTCTAGGTCCAAGGGTTTGGGCTAGGCGTTGATGAGTCTGTCAGTCAGTCAGGACTTCTCTTTTTATTTATTTATATGATGATCCTTTGCTAAATTGCTACCTAGTTACTACTTGGAATGAACTTGGAACATTTTTTATGGTGTTCTGTATAAAGATTGTGTTATGTCAAACTCATTGTCTACTTTTACTGATTAATTCCTTTAAATAATACATGACATCTTTATTTGCTGTAGGTAAGAGCACAACCTCTCACCTACTTGTACAAACAACTCTTGTGTGATGAGAATCTGAAAACTAATTTACATAATATATTTATAATTATTTCAGGAACACAATGTAGAAATCCTACAAATGCGGATTCTAGATCAACTACGTCTGGTAGTAGCCAATCAAAAGACAGTAGTGTGGATATCATCGTCATTACCAATAGTTTTCACACCGAAACAGACAGGAATACTAGTCAACCACAGCCAAATCATTGTCAAAATTGATCCCTTCAACAGCATACATAACTACCCCCCTACCCCTAAAATCGATGTACCAAAATATACTGAGCAGTTTAAAAATATTGGTGCTATAAACAAAGGCATACTAGCTCCATATTTAAATGCACCAAAGAAGTTAGTCCTAAGAGCAGTGCCTATTGATAGTGATGGAAAAAGGAACTTGATACATCCCTACACAGTATTTATCCATGAAGATCTTATTGATGACAAGTATAAAGACTTGACCATTATATTATCCACGATGACAGGTATACCATCTATCCTAAGTGATGATGATGATGACAAGGAGAACAATAATATAGCCATCAATGATGTTTGCGTCGAAATAGTTCCAATAGACTCTGTGATCTACAGGAGTTTGTGTCGCGAAGTACACAACAGGAATATACCTACAGTACTTATACCAAAATCTTTGAATGCCATTATTAATATAGAGAACGGAATGAGAATAATCCTCACTCCAATAGGCGATAGCATAGACCAACCGGAACATATAGACATAGTCACATATTCAGACCAAAAACAAGTAGACACGGATGTCATAGAGAGTTTCAAGACATGTGTTATAAGTAGCACACATTCTGGTAAAAAGTTTTTAATAAACAATGGATTGATAAAACAGAATACTGAAATTAGTACTGGTTTTATACAATTTAAATTGAAACCAGAGAAATTGAAATTCACGATGTTGAATTCGGAATCTTTTAGGAGCTGTACAATAGCTGCTAAATGTTTAAGTGATATGGACATGGTTTTACCAAAAGCGATAATTTCGAAGATGGACTATGATTATAAGAACTATTGTAGAACAATGAAATCCATGGAGGGTTTGGTTGAGAAAGTTTTGTCACATGTTAACTTTGAGATACATAGAGAGGCGACTTTTAAAGGTGCTTCGGAGATTAAGAGTAATGTGTTAATTACTGGTAAGTCATACTTTATATTGATTAAGTACTTTTATTATTTTCCAGAGAAATGCGATTAATAAAATAGTTTTGTTAACTTATTTCGACAAAGAAAGTTCTTGTTAAAATCTAAGAGAAACAACTATTCAGCATCATACGAATTTCAACAACTGTTTGCCATTCGTGAGAAGGAAGACAACAACAGCAAAATACTATTTATGTGGAAATCAACAATTTGCACTAACTACGCAAAATATTTTTCATTACTCATGCTCTGAAAGTAGGTCATAACATGCCTACGGAACGGTTTGAAAGTACTACTTTTCAGCCCTAGGGAGAATCGCTTTCAACTGACAGTTCTCAAATTATTTAAAAAAATCAATGTCTATTTCCATATTTTCACTAAATTACCTAAGTTAACATAAGAATATAATTTTATGACTTTAGTATAATTTAGTTTTAACTATTTCTATAAAATAACATAGATTTCGGCAAAATCTTGGCCATTTTTTTTAATGATGAGCATAAAAATACTAGCTGTATACTCTGGAAGACCAGAGAACAAAAAAAAAGCGGGACAGCTACAATCCGATCAACACTCATTTTTTCTAATTTATGTTCTTATTTTACTTTCCTCGTATTCGTAATGAAAAGCACAGTGTTTACCTCGGGAATTACTTACCTATTTAGTCCCTCGAACTATTAGCGCCCTCACTACGTTACGGGCGCCATGCCCCGTTTCGGGACTAAATAAGTAACTTTCGCCCCTCGGATAACAATGTACTATTTAATGCTTGTCGTACGCAACAACTAAAACACATACACCATTTTCCGCAGGCTTAAGTGGCACAGGAAAATCCTCATTCTGCCAAATAATCCAAAAAGAGCTGACAGTTTGGTCCCACATCCTTCACTGTCGATCCCTGAGAGGCCGTAAGGACATTCCGGAAGTGCTAGGCAAGGCTATACTGATGTGTCAGGAGCATAGCCCGGCGGTACTCATATGTGATGATGTGGACGCACTGGTCCCGCCCAATATGGAAGGGGCTTCACCTCAGGATATTGCTTATTATCAGAGGTAACAAGTTAATATATTTTCAGATTCCTATCATGACCTACTGTGTTCAAGTTCGCCCAACTGGAACAATATGAACGAGACGTCGAGATGTGTTCCGGCGACAATCGTTTTGTTTAGGACGTGCCCGCAAAAGGCACAAAAATATTTTATAACTAGTTTTCCTTAAAACTAAATCTCGACATGTCGGAAGATCAAAATTCCAGTCGAAAATATTTTAGGCAAGCGTCGACAGTTTTCACATGCAGGTTTTTCGATCATGGTAGTTTTCAAGTAACTGCAGACTGACTTACATATTTGTAAAGGTACATTATGGTACAAGTGTGTAATGTTGGTGATTACCACTGAGGCGCCATTGAGACCCGAGAACGGTAATCAATCATCAATACACACGTGTATCATACGACGTTTTTCAACACACTTGTGAAGAAAAGTATACTAAAAAATCATTTTCAACAACAGATAAAACAAGTTGCGAATTATTTTTCGCAATGGCGGGAAATACTAATCAGTTTTCCTATGCGCGCGCATCTAACAATGACGATCGGCCAGCGACTAAAATAACGAGGTTTCTTTTTTTTGGCTTTTCGCGGATAGCGTTTTAGCCACGTAAAAATTGGGAATTCAAAGTTTCTTTATTACAGAGAAAACAAAAGTTATATTTTAGTGATTAAAAACATACAAGTTGAAATTATCTATTTAAATTCAATGTTGCATGAAATGAACAAGCAATACCACATTAATTTATTTGTACTGTTGAACGCGATCTTCTTTGTATCGAAACTTTTAATAAAGCAACTCAACTCAATCAATAAAATAAAAAGAAGCTATAACTCACTTGTGAATAATAGCAATCATAAAGTCACAGTTTGATTACAGGTATAATTATGTGCCTAATTGCAGTGAAATTAGACCCATTTTATGAGCAAGTGTGTTCAAAAAACTTTACCTTGGTTATTTTAGCCATAATTGCCTGTTATTTCGGTTTTTTTTGCAAGTAGATTTAAAAATTATGTATTAAAAGATAAAGATATTTCTTCATATTTGATCTGCGTCGGTGTTCCCAAGTTCATATGATTCCGATCTATTTAAGTCGCGAGTTAATAGGCTACTTCTGGGTTTCTGCATTTTCTTCGGCCTGCTCCCGGTCTAAAACCACCACGCAGCATATCGTTAAATCCACCAACGCATATTTCTATCCGAAACATTTGACATGACTTCATATAACATTTACCATTGCAGATTAGCAGTAGTATTAAAGCACCTGCTACAGACATGCGCAGGCGTGTGCGTGCTGATGACGGCGCTAAGTATGAAGGATCTACATCCAACCTTACGGCAGTTCAGCGGGAAGCCGCTGTTCACCGCGCAGTTTGATGTGCCGGAGCTGGAAAAGGTATTTAAAATAATTCTTGTTATAATTCAATTTTATATCGTAACTAGAGGTTATTAAGGATCATCTTGAGCCAAACTACTCAAATGCTTTTGATTAAAGGCGAACGGCAAGCTTGTGGGAATATCGTACCGCTAATAAAATGGCGTGTTTTGAGTTTTTTTTTGTTTAAATTGCAATTAATATGATAGAAAAGGCCTTTCTAAATTCTTAGATTTTTAGAACTTGGAACTTAGAATAATGCGAAAGTTTGTAAGTATGGATGTTTGTTACTCTTTCACGCAAAAACTACTGAACGGTTTTGGATAAAATTTGATACACAGATAGTTTATAACCTGGATTAGCACATAGGATAGTTTTTATCCCGATGTTATCTTCCCGTGGGATAATTTTCGAGTTGCAGCGGGCGAAGCCGCTGGCAACAGCTAGTGAGTATATCCCTTCAAATGTGGAGTTTACCGAATTGAGAACTTCGGTCGCTTTTTTTGATGTCGGCTAATAACACTACACGGATTTTAGTGATAACCACTAATTCATTACTGGTGGGCTTACGATAGGATGGGGAGAAAACAAAACATGAATCCAGCCAAAGGATTGCTGAAGTCGATTGCAACAGGTGCAGGCGTCGTCAGTGTTGTGTTGACCGGCAACAAGCCTATCAGTGTCGAGACAGACCAGCAGGGCTATTGCGTATCTTTTACATGACAGTGGTTATCATATACCTAGTGTCCATCAATTAAATGTCAAATGGTTCCATTTTGTACTAAACCATAACCAATTTGACAGTTAATCCATGGACAATATACACAGCCACTTGGACATAGCCAGTATTTAAAAGATACGCAATAGCCCTGCTGAAAGCGCAGAATATACCATGACCAATCACTCTACTACGCATGAAGTCTCAATTTCCAGGTCAGGCAATTATTGAGTTTTTCCACAAGGAATTTGTCAATAGAAGCCACGTCACGTCAGTCTTGATTTGTCTCTGGTTAGTGGTAATATAAAAATAGGCTATTACCACTAAACGGGTACAACATTATTGTTTGAATCCCCTTTTAACATATTAGGCTCGACTCTGTCTGAAACAGTGGGGAATACAGGCTTGATGTTTTGTTTGATACAATAACCCTTTAGCATTTTTGTCATACCTATTATTAGAACTTAAGACCCAGTAATATTAATGACAATAATATTCGTGGTAGTAGGCAACTGGGCTTATCCCAGTTGTATAAGTCCCTGTGTGCCTATTGGCCTTGTTCTGTTCTGTCTCCTGCTGATATCGTGGGAAGTGGAAATTATGTTTTCCTACTCCTCCGCTATGCGAGATCCAGACAGTTAAATTCTTTCTCTGAGACTTCGTCGAGCTTCATTGTCTCGGCGCTTTTCTTGTGGTCGCCACTGTTGATTCTGACTTTCAGGAGTTACAGTGGTTTGAGAATAGAGTGGCGGGCTTGATGCAATTGCCCTGGGTATACTAACCCAGGCGCAAGCACAAAGATGTTCGACCACAAGAACCAAGAGTGTTATGTCAGCTATAGGCACTTACTTTTCTCTTTGTTTTAGGCAGAACGAGGCGAATTATTCAAGCACTTACTGAACGACAAGATTCGCCAGGAGTTTGACATAGAAGACGATGACGTCATCAAGTTAGCGACGGACACCGCCGGAAGCAGCGTCAGAGATATCATCGACTATTTGAATAAGAAAATATTCAAAGCTGTGAAGAAGAAGAGTAAGTTTTTGTTCACAATCTTTGTGCCAAAATAATCTGTTTATACCTTCATCTTATCATGCATAAAAAGGCCTGGTTAAAACAACATCACCAATAAAGAGAAAGAAAGAAAACATATTTATTTAACTCATACCACAATTTAAAAAGAAAATTAACTAAACTGAAAAACAGAGTGTGTGCCACTAAATTAATTTGAAGCTAATCGTTTCATAACAACACTCTCTAATTTTCAAGCAATTGACAGAAATATAATAATTTCATTAGTTTTCCCTTGAAATGGTCATTAGTTTCCGATAGCGTAGAGGTTTTTACAGTTCCCGTCAAATAACTTTGCCCCTCTGAAGTTAGCCATTAGCATAGATCGCGCAGGTGCAGTTACGTAGAAAAGTGTTTAAACACAATAAATATATATTTTTAAAAGATAACGTAATTTTTATGAAAGAAAGAAAGAGGAAAAAACTAATACACAAAACTAAGTAACAAGAAATAACAAGATAACAAATCAAAAACGACTAATAACAAAAACAAAAAACAACATGTACAATAACGCAACACTTGTGGCATCGAATGTCTATCGTACGGAGCAAGCAGGAGCAAGCATGCATCAAAAGTAAACGAGTGAGTGAGACATAAAATCGCGCCGCCATAATGCCCGCCCCCTTGTCTCGCGCATGCGCAGTTGCAGTTTTGTTCGTAATTTTGAATGCTACGCAGCCACTCGTAGGCAACTTCAGAGGGGCACAGTTATTTGACACGAACTATACCTTGGTAGTCAAATCAAATCTTTTTGGTTATTCTCTCCTAGCTCTTCGAAAAATTTAAAGATGCATCATATGTTAAAATACCTACTACTCAAGAAAGAGTCAATTAAAGCGTCCATTCTCTTATAGAAGCCAACCCAAATGAGCCCAAACCTCGCCTAGTAGAGGACATAACGAAGGACGAAGAGAAAGCCAACGAGTTCGATATCTGGGGACCCGTGGGAGGACTGGAGGAAGTGAAGCAAGAACTCACCGAGTGTATATTCTGGCCTATTATGGTGAGTCATCTCCTTGTCGAAATTGTCATTAACCCCTTGATATTATTGATATGATATTTTTGTATGTATACCCTTGATATGATATGTGTGTATACCCTTGATATGATATTATTAGTAAAGACTAATTCACATGCACTATAGTGTTCGGGTTGAATTATTTCGGTTTCGGTTTAAAGAAATTTTATTCCCACTAAAGACATAAGTCACTTACTTGAGAACAATACTAAAAATTTAGATTACAATAAGTTCGTCATCAGTATTTCAATTAAATTAATATTACCGATTCAATGCATTCATTTCTCCAGAAGTGATCTATCCGCAATTATGTGCTGGCTAAGTTGAGTTTTGAATGCATTGAAAGAGTGTAAATTTCTTATACATACTTATATTTAAATCCTTAACATTACATTATACCATTTTATTTAAACACTAGCGGACGTCACGCGGTTTCACCCGCGAAGTTCCCGTTCCCGTGGGAATACAGGGATAAAAAGTAGCCTATGTCACCCGGGGATAGTGTAGCCTAGCCTCCCAACGGTGAAAGAATTTTTCAAATTGGTCCAGTAGTTTCGAAGCCTATTCGTTACAAACAAACAAACAAATCTTTCCTCTTAACAATATTAGTGTAAATAAACTTTATTTTTGAAGTATAAACTTATTATTTTTAGTAACATGTTACGCAAATGTTAAGATTTAAAAGAGCGGCGCCTATATGCTTAAAAGGAGACGCCACAAAAACACAAAACATATAATGTACAACGTGCGCGTTTTTGCGGATCACTTGCACAACAAATCTTTTACGACGATTAACACTATTTCAATAATCGTTCTTTGACTCTGTCGTCTTTTATAAGCTATTGTGTCGACAGCAAGATAGAGTGTCGCAGTGCAGATGTGCATCAAAGTTGAAACTTGGGGAAATTTCTCACCAAGCCTATCTGAAGCATATTTGTAGCCGTCAAATGTAAGCTAGCGTTATGTGTATATTACAAAAAAAATCACACATTTTTGCGACGTTTCTTTGGTGTCCGTCCTTTATTCTTAAAACATCCATTTTGATTTTCCCCCCAGTATCCAGCCTTATTCCCGTCTCAATCGTGTGGAGTCCTACTCTACGGCCCTCCCGGTACCGGCAAGTCCCACATAGGCTCCTGCCTAGCCCGCCTCACCAATATGAACATGATCACTGTGAAGGGGCCCGAACTGCTGTCCAAGTACATCGGACAGAGCGAGAAGGCCGTCCGAGATATATTTGACAAGTTAGTATGGTCCTTATTAGTTTATGTCATGGTACACATTCTTCTTCTTCTTGTTCTTTATGGTGTTCAGGTTTCCACACTTAGTCCTTGAAGTGGACCATTGTGCGTGAGCCATGGTGGCCGATTACTCCATCCAGCCGACCTCCCTCAGGAAGCAGATCAGACTTCCCGGTTTCCTCAGGGCATCCGCAAGGGATCTTGTTGTTCCAAGGGTCTCCTCACGAATGGTACACATTAAGTCCCATAATATGAGACTTGTGTGTAGTTGATAACGAGCATTTTGGACGCTTTTATTGCAAAAAAAATAACAAGGTAGTATATCATGTTTGAAGACTTGATTCAATCTATCTTAGATGTTTCCTGCAGGGCTATTGCGTATCTTTTAAATGTCAGTGGCTAACCTATAGTGCCTATCAATTACTGTCAAATGGTTCCATTTTGTACTAAACCATAGCCAATTTGACAGTTAATCCATAGACAATATGATAGCCACTGTCATTTAAAAGATACGCAATAGCCCTGCTGGTCATTACTTTCCATGAAATACGTACTTTAACAATTATTTTTTATTATTTTGACGACACGGTTGGCGCAGTGGTTGAGCGATTGACTGCTGCGCAGCATGTCGCGGGTTCGATTCCCGCACGGAACAAATATTTGTACGACCTACAAGTATTTGTTCCGGTGTTTTTCTATCTATAATATTTATGTATTTACAAAAAAAAATGTATATAAGTAGTTTATCAGCCATCTCGTTACCATAACACAAGCATTAGGTTGCTTAGCTTGGGACTAGATGGCGTTGTGTGAAATGTCCAAGGATATTTATTTTATTTATTTATTTTATATTATCATAATTTTGTTCTCAGGGCAGACATGAAGAGGCCTTGCATATTGTTCTTCGACGAGTTCGACAGTCTCGCGCCCAAGTAAGTTGTTATTGTAAGTGTCCAGCTCGCTTCATATTTTGTACGCATTTTTATTCTTAAAACACTTATTAGTAATTAGCTACTGCTATACAATATTATTTTCATTATAGTACAACTGATAACCTAAAAGTACTTTACACTTACGAATCACTAAACAGTATTTATTAAAAGTGGGGATTCGCAACCGAACAGAGAATTGCAGTAACAAATGCTCACGTATATCAAACGTCGTATTGGCAGAAACAATTGACGAAACAGATCGTTGTTTAAAATGCGTTTAGCTATGAACGGGTTTAGTGATTTGTTATGCAATTTCATTTCAAATTAACTGCATAATTTTAGTTGATTACTGCTGGGTAATTATTGCATTGCATTGCATCATGTAGATTTTTGGCATAAACGACAAGTTGTTTTAGAAAATTAATAAATTAATGCCTAACCATGTTTTGACTCCAACGATTTTATCTCTCGTTCTCATGGTATGGTGACAGGGTTGGGTAATTTTGAAATTTATAAAATCAACCAAGCTATCATCAGTTCCACAATACATTTCACTTATAAAAACATTTTCATTGAGCCTTATTTTATCAAATGTTCTCGTTTTTACGTACTGATCATAATTTTCCCATTTTCTTAGACGTGGTCACGACTCAACTGGTGTAACAGATAGAGTAGTAAATCAACTCCTCGCTCGTCTGGACGGGGCCGAGGGCGGGGCCCGGGGGCCCGTGCTAGTGGCTACATCGCGGCCCGACCTTGTGGACCCTGCGCTATTGAGGGCCGGGAGGCTGCAGAGACATGTGTACTGCGCGCTGCCTGACCAAGTAAGTACGACTGTTTGGCCCAGAGACCCGTGTTGGTGGATCCCTCCTAGGCCGATCTCGTGAACCCCGAGTTGCTAAGGGCTGACCAGCTGCAGTGACATGTGTACTGCACGCTGCCTGACAGAGTTAGTACTTTATTTCGTAATAGTGAACCGCCACATATCCGCTCCCGGGCGATGATTTCCCAAAAAATAATCGTAAGTATGGTTGGATTGATGATGAAATGTGAGATGGATTGTGAAGGTCCCGACGCAGGAAAAAAACATGAAAACAGAAAAGATTAATAATAAGGTGTACTAATGATACGAATACAGGAGAAATTCCTAGTGTGGGGCACGTTTAAAAAAAAAAAAAAAGAATGAAGAAAAAATCACCAATTGTCAAGAGCAATTTGTCACAAATGATCCGAAACCTAATTTTTCCCTAATTTTTTTCCCACAGCTAGGCCGCTACGAAGTTCTCCGAACATTGACGAAGAGCGTACTGGTAGACGAGGAAGTAGATCTTCAAGAGCTAGCAGAGCGAACCGAGGGGTACTCACCGGCTGACCTCAAGTCTATACTAGTTACTGCGCAACTGACCCGGCTGGAGACACAATTGGTAAGAGACAGATCCACTGCTTGACATACCCGGAGAAGTACATCATACCATCCGGCGTGCTTGTCCTACCTCGTGCCATGGCCTCAGGCCTACGGGCTTTTGTTGGCCGATTTCAGTCTCAAACAATAATCGTAACAAAAGGTATTCGTCAGATAGGTACGTGGAGCGGTCGCCGTTGGCGTTCGGATACAAGAGTTTACAATAGTACTCTAGTACTATAGTAGTCTTTGGATACAAGTGAAGTGAAGTTCAACTTGACCACACTGTAAAACATGAAAACGTTTCTCTGGGACTTCGTCGGGCTTCATTGTCTCGGCGCTTTTCTTGTGGTCGCCACTGTTGATTCTGGCACTGTTGTTTCTTACAGGAGTTACAGTGGTTTGGGAATAGTGTGGCGGGCTAGTGCCAAAAAAAAAATGACCGCACTGACCATCGCCCGACGCGTCACCAGACTGACAGCTTTCAAATTTCGTTCCGAGGTATCTTTCAGCAGATAGCGCTAGTAATGCGTCAGTTTCAATATGCAATGTTAGTCAACAGTCTAACTGCATGTGTTTATGTTGACTATAGATCGAGAACGAAGAGAAGTCGATGGAATCGGTGGTGGTGTACAAGGAAGACATAGAGAGTGCCTTAGCAGAGACCAAGCCATCGCTGTCTATGCAGCAGAGACTGTTCTATGATATGATGTAAGTCTTACCTAAACAATATTTATAAAAGTATGAAGGCACACCGGACAAGAGGTGACCATGTATTTAGTACACCATTCTGAACCACAACATGACAGACATGGACAGGATTTAAATTATTTGGTCTGCTTAACTTCCGCCATTTTATTTTCTTTTCAAAACGTATTGAACCTTTTTTAAACAAATATTGTATTAGACAAAATCTTCTAAATCGTCACATTTCCGAATTAGAAGCATTCGTGACGGTTTTGGGCTATTTGGTTTAATACATATCTTGTATTTATTGATGCCAGCTATTGATTGATACAGGTTTTATGAGCTGCTAATAAAATCAAAGTTGTACGGAAGTCAGGCCGGCCATGCTTCATACAAAAATCTGCCAATCCCTTTTACCTGTGTATAATATTAGTAACTAGCGGAGCTGGCAGACGTCGTCTTGCCCGGACAGCAGCGCCACCTACCGGGTCCAATAGTGAATCTAAACCATTCTCGAATCTCCCCATAAAAAAATGATCCGCCATTTATTGAATTCATTTGTTACAAAAATTGTGATGAATGAAGAACCGCTCGACCGATTTGGTGCAAACTTCACATAGACCATCTACTAAATAGTCCGAACAAAGCCTAAACATTTGGTTTGAATAGGTGAGCCCGTTCTTGAGTTATAAAATTACAACGAAAAGTGGCATTGATTTTTATATAATAAATTATATAAATTGATTGTTATAGATTAAGTCATAATTACGCTGCGAAACGTTCCAAAAAGTTTTCATAATTCTATGAAACCTCTTTACAGATACAAGAGATTCCGTGGTGAGAGTTTGACGGCTCAACAGAAGATGGTATCGGGATTGCAGCAGAAGCAAAGAGTTACGCTAGCTTAGAATCAATTGTGATGGTATATAAAGAGACGCCTTCATTAAAATAGAATTGCTATAGACGACATTAGATACAATACTTTACACTAATGTTTAATCACTACATATTATATATTAAAATGACTGTCTGTTCGCGATAAACTCAAAAACTTCTGCACCGATTATCATGCGGCTTTCACCAATAGATAGAGTGGGTGGTGGAAAGGTTTTAGTATATAACTTGACCCACACAGGCGAAGCCGCGGGCATCAGCTAGTGAAAATTAAAACAGATTTCGAAAAGTGCTAAAAAAAAGAAGAAGCCTTCTTAGCGTGTCGATGACAATTCAGATTGACTCGGTCAATAATTTGCTGAAGAGTTTGGCATTTTCAGTAGCGTCCACCAGCTCCTGTGATGTGTGAATAAGATAGACAGACGACGATATCAAGTGTCGCACAATAGGGGATTAAACTGGGTCAAAAAAATACGATTCTAATTAGTCCGTCAGTTAGATTATCGAAAAATATTGGACACGTGTTTTTTGTTTTATCAAATTAATACAATTTTATGGAGATAAAACACCTCAAAGATCATGAGTGGGGTCATTTACTGACATGTGACGTTGTCGACGAGTTTTCGAAGCACTGTATCGTCATAATTTTTTGTTTATGTGAAAAAAGAAAAAATATGTTTTCAATATTTTTTTAAAATCTGTCTGACGGACTAATTTGTTTTTTTTTTGTCCGATCCCCTATTCAATGTAAGATGGAACTACCGCTACTGAACAACAACAATGAAGCAATATCGTAGCAAGCGGTCATTGACCCACGTACATTTTTAGATATCCTTCATTTGTAAAACGGAATTAAAGATAACTAGTGCCATCTACACTAATATTATATATGACTTAGGCTACTTTTTATCCTTTTATTCCCACGGGAATGGGAACTACGCGGGTGAAACCGCGTGACGTCCGCTAGTCTACCAATAAAAACAACTATTTATTACAGAAATTATTGTAAACACAAGGTGTAAACGAAACCTTCACGAACCCGTCAACAAAGCATTCTGTACATGAAACAAAGTAGGCAAACATTTTTGCTTGGAACAGCTTTCTTTTTTTGGTGAAATGTCACATTTTATGGTAAAACTCAATGTAGGTAGCAGTCTTAAAACATTGTGCTAGTGGGTGCTTTATAAACAGGTTATGGAGGTAATTTAAGTAAAGTTAAAACCTAAAAAACTAGTATTAAAAAAAAACATCTGACAACAACTTTGACGCCCTATATCTCCGTAACTAGGGGGTTCCCAGGTATGGTCTACAATAAAAAATAATCGCAGTGACGAGGAGGACAAGTACCTTTCGGCTTCAATAAGGGTACTTTTACACCCTTTATATTTCTTCCTTATTTGAATCGGATTTTGTTGACAATTACAAGGTTTTATATTTTGCAGGGAAACCAATTTTTTTCTAAAAATAAAATTCAGCCTAACCTCCTATGCTAAAACACACATAAATAACAATAAAAATTAGCTTAGAAACATTTTTGCTGTTTGTACCATGTATTAATAATAAAATGTCACACTGTACACACGGCGACTTATCAACCTATATATTTCCAGTTTAACGTGGCCTCACTTTTTTTAGGTTTCCTGTACAATGAGGGATGCGCATAAATTGGTTTTGTATGACTTGATTGGTCGTCGTGCGTACTATACGAACAAACTGACTGTCCAATGTTTAAGTATAACTTTTTAACCGACTTCAGAAAAGGTATATTTTGTTGTACTATTTATTTGTATGTATTTTCTGTGTCACATATGTGATTTCTCTATGTATCAAACTCTTCTATATATATAAAATTCACGTGTCACAGTGTTAGTTTCCATACTTCTCGGAAACGGCTTGACCGATTTTTATGATATTTTGTGTGTATATTAACTAGGTAAGAGAATAGGTCGTAAAGTACTTTTCACCCTCCTAACCAAACCCGAAGGTATGGCAGGTAAAAAAAAGTGCAATGCAACGAATGCAGGGCACAGCTAGTGTTATAAAAAAATGCATCTACGACTAGCGCTTGGATTCAGGAATGGTGATCAATACAGGGTGCATTAATAAACTAATAAATTCTTCACGCCCAGAGATATCCGACAATACACCAAGTATGTTCCGTGATTCTTGATAGTTTTCGAGTTAAAACTTCTGCAAATAGTATGGAAATCGCTTTAAAAAAAGTATATTCTTTTCTCACGCCTTTTTACATTCTTTAACTTTAAACTAGAGGCATTTTTAATCTTATCAGCATCACAAAAGTCGTATAAAGAGTACTTAAAGATAGTTTTTAAAAAATTCAAATAAGGGTGTAAATTAACCCTTCACACAGCCGTCAACCAAGCATTCTGTACATCAAACTAAGTACCCCTACGCAAAATAATTTGCTGGTAAACAACTTTTTTTTTTGGTAAAAAATCACATTTTACGCTAAAACTCAATGTAGCACTCTTAAAACATTGTACTAGTGGATGCTTTAGATAGTATTGGAAGTAATTTAAGTAAAGTTATAACCTGAAAAGCTAGTATTTACAAAAACAGCTGTGCAAAATTTGAAACTTTGACCCCCAATATCTCGGTATGATTTTAAACAAAACAATTATCGCAGTGGTGGGAAAAACAAGTGCCTTTCGTTGGCGTTAAGGGTACTTTTACACCCTTTATATTATTTCAGAATTAAATCCATACTTGGTTAGTAATAATATAACTTACCCAAATAGAAGCAGTTCACAATTTATTACGAAGAACTTAATTTAACATGTTTTGTAATGATCTGATGATTGAGTATTTCGAAAATAATCTTTTTTTCTTTTCGGAAATCTTTTGAATGTATTTCAGTGGACATGTGCAGTCAGTGTGATTTTTAATATATTAAATTAGTGCTATAAGCTTAAGCTGTGATGTATAAGCTAGTTTTAAGTAGTTGCTAGGGCTAAAAATATTATAAGCGCACATATTTACGTAAAAAAGATTGTTTTGTATATTTTGTTGCGATTTTTAATTAAATTATTTCGTTAATTGTTATGGATAAATCGTTTTTTTTATCATTTTGAAGTTTTATTTTACTAAACCCTCTACTTATTGTTGATCAAGAATCTTTGTCGCGTGGCTAAAATGGGAATGAATGCCGCCATTTTGTTTTTCCCAATTCATTAAACAAAATTAAATAAAAATTGTTGTCCCACACTATAAATTTATCTTGTATTGTTAGTGTGTGCACACCTTTAAACTCATACGCAAACAGCCGGACCCGGAAAAACTATCTCTAGACCATTTAAATATTTCTTCCTCTCGAACCCGCGACACGCAGCGTAGCAGTCAAGCACTCTGCCACTGGCTCAACCGTGCCGTCGCGTCGTATTCAATGATTGCCCCGAAGTAGGTTTTTTCATTGTATCGAATTCATATTGTGTTATTTTATTTAACAAACGTGACAACACGTCTATTAAGCATAATTAAACAATTAATCCTTCGTACAAACGTAGATCCGCGTGAAACACAATGGCTTTTTCACCAAAAAGATTTTTTTTGGTAATTAGTCCGTCAGATAGATTTTCAAAAAATAATGCACACATATTTTTTCTTTTTTCACTGAAACAAAAGATGAAGACGATACAGGGCTTCGAAAAGACGCGTCAAGTCGTGTGACGTCACAAGGTTAGTACTTTTTACCCACTAAGTGACGTCAAAAGCCCCCACTCATAATGTTTGTCACGCTTTATTTTCGTCAATTTTGATTAATTTGATAAAACAAAAAACACGTATCCAATATTTTTCGATAATCTAACAGACGGACTAATTAGATTTTTTTGGTGAAAACCCTATTGTGTCTATAAACGATATTTATTTATTTATTTAATTACACAAAATACAAAAAAAGGAAAGTACATAAAAAATTGAAGAGCACAAACTGTACTACTTATTTCTTAAGAAATTTAATGCCATAATGCTGCGTGTCGCGGGTTCGATTCCCGCCTAAACCAAGTATTCGTATGGTAGTTGTTTCGCGTCTGTATGTAATTTTAAATGTTTGTGAACGTAACTATAAAGTAGAAATTCAAGGTATACAGGGTGTTTGGTGCATCGTGTGCCAAATTAAAATGGTCGACTGAAGGTTTCATCCGCTAGCCTTTCAGACCCCTTAACACCCCTCATGCTCTGTGGATTTTTTTTATCGACTTTTTATTATTTTCCAAAAAAAGACCCAAATTTTACATTCAAATACAGATTTTAAAAAAATATAAGGCGTAGACTCTGAATTTTAATTTTATTTCGATGTGTATTGTTTAAGAATACTTTTAAATACAAAATTAGTGATATTAGTCACCTATTTTTTTTTTAATTCACTCGCAAAGGTAAAACTTAAATTAAAGCTGTACATGTTACAGCTATTTATAAGGCTACAAAAAAAAGCCAAAAGCGACCGGGATCTTCCAACTCCCTCATTAATTCTCCAGTCTATCCTCATTCTAATGATGTGTTAAAATACTTTTATGGCATGTGGGCCATAAAAGTATTTTAACAACTTTGTGAATTCGCTAGAATTGTGAATCAAGTCACATAAAACTACATTCCAAATTCTAATGATAAAATATTTTTTGCGGAACTGTTACTTGAGAAAGAGGTAAAATTATTATTTACTTATAATATCTATTACATAGCCTATGCATACTTCTTCATAATAGCATTATTATATAATTCTAGCTTATCTAAAACTCCCCTTGTCTGAAACAATCCTCTAACCAAAATCTCAAGACAGACATTCTCCATTCCCACAGTTTCCTAAACTAGCTAATTATATTGCCAGTACTTGCCAGAGTTGCCAGTTGATGGCTAAACTTTTATCTTACGCCGCTAACAGCTCGAAATGGCTGTTAATTAGCGAGCGAGTACCAGGAGATTGAATATTGATAATATCTAATTGATTGCTTCGTGAAATGCAGCGGTTTAGGCAATTAGTGCTGCGTGAAATGTTTTGGAATCTGTTGGATGTAAGTTTTAGTATTATTTTTTTATAGTTCTGGTTTTTCAAAGGTCTTGGATTTGGTTTTTTCAAATTAGCAGAACGTCATTTTTTTCATTATTAGACTATCACAGACAATTATATGTCAAAAAAAAATAGTAAACGAAGCTACAGTCACAGCCACAAGCCATAATAACTTGTGGAAGTACTCTAGTTGCCCGTTCCAATGCGTAGATCTCTATTTATTTATTTAATACTTGGAGAACTTACAGCCAATAAAAACAAACAAAAAGAAGAAATCATAGTCACCAGAAAGCCAATTACAAGACTTCACTTATAGACTTAAAATAATAAAATTATTTATGGTGTGAGAACAAAACAAAAAACACCTTGTAATATAACCCTCCTTTTGAGCTTCGCCGCAGTCGGGTAATAAATACAATATAAAAAAAAATAGTTCGCATTAAACTAAGTAAAATATTAGAGAAATTAATAACAACAAATAAAAACTCTATGAGGAACTTACTTCTAACACCAACTTCATATCAGCCCACAAGCACCTAGTGGTCACCCGATTCTTTTGGCACATTTCCCAGTTATATCTGTCCATTCTCCAGTTGTTTCCTGCGATTTTGGACGTGCACCCAACGAGCCTTAGAACGGTCTTGGTTTTTTTTGGCGCTAACCTTGATCACCACCAGCATCTCCAGTAGATAATCTTTACGACAAATAAACATAGAACCTCCTCCTTTTTGGAAGTCGGTTATCAACAAGTACACAAGAAAACTGTCTCGCTTCCATTGTTTTGTATTATTTGCAGTGTTGCGTTACTCGCTGTTGTCTAATGTCATCTTACTACCTATTAATTTTATCAATAGATGGCGCTACTAAGCTACTGGACTCTTATTTTTGTAGTAGGTCGGTTCGTCTTGGTGTAAATATGAGGGAACAGTAATGGATTCTGTCTGAGGCCGAATATGCCGAAACAAAAAAAGTTTCTGTTCGCAACAGTGAATGTGGGTGTGCCTAAAATCATGCAAATAACTTAATACGACCATACGTACGGTCGCTTTTTATCTGGGGTCGCGGGCTTCTGGGCGGTCTTTTTGTTTTTTTGGGGTGGTAAATCATCAAATAACCCCTTCCGATCTTGGGCAGAGCGAAAGGGAGTGTTAGACTTTGACTGACTAAAAACCACCCATGTTCCTTCTTAGCCCTTTTATGTCGAGGCCACGATCTCTTACAACAACCCGCAGCACCGACGGGTGGGGTGGGGGGGGGGGGAATGTCCCTTATCTTAGTAAAAGAGTGGGACAAATACTTAAATATCATCGTCAACCGAATTCAAATAGTAGGTACCTAATGTAAAAACTCGTGATTCTATGTAGGTATCTTACAATGTATGTAGAGCGCCTTTTTCACACAAATCTGTCTCAAGTGTACTGCAAAATTATTAAAATATTTTAACAACAATTTCGTGCAAAGTTTCTAAAATTAGCGTAAAATCTTCTGTAGGTAATTAGCTGTTTACTTACACCAGTGCAGGAGATAAGCGTGTTTTATTGAAAAACTTACGCGCTGCCGCAGTTTTGATTAAGATTAGTTCGTAACTTGCACAATAATTTAGATTGAGCGGTGATTTGGAACGCGAGACGCGCGAAGCCGCGAAATTTCGCGGCACAAAGAGCTCTAACAATTTCACTGGATAGGGTAGGGATAAGTGTTATTCGCTGCCCTAACATAGTTGGTACGATAGTAAGTAATAGGCTAAGTACCAAAAATGATGGGTGCTATTGGGTTATGGATATCAACTAATGTTCCTTTACTTTTTGACAAAAAAACGGTTGCAATTAACGTAGCCATTTTATCGAAATATAATCCGCTAACTAACAATTGACACTAGCTAAAAATTTTTATTAGCACGGAATTCGTAAGTAATCTATCGTCTCCATTTGAGATCATGGCATGTTACAACTTTTGTTTTACTGTGATATCTTCGGGTAAACATTCAGTAACATTTAATAGAAGTAACACTACCTACCTACTGAAAAACCTGAAGTCAAACTATGTATGTGAATCATCATCATAATCATTTCAGCCAAAAGACGTCCACTGCTGGACTTAGGCCTCCCCAAGTGTCGCCACATAGACCGGCCACGTGCGTCTCCGTCTGTATGTGAATATTATGGTTGGGAAATCATCAAATAATCCCTCCCGCTCTGGGCAGAGCGGAAGCGAGTGTCAGACTTCTACTGACTAAAAACCACCCATGTTCCTTCTTAGCCCCTGTGTCGAGGCCGCGGGAACAACTCGCAGCCCCGACGGGTACCCAAACCCCTTTGGTCTTCCCCGAGTATAAGCTCGATATGAAGTCCACATGAATGTGATCTGATATGGAAGCTTAATTATAAAGAAACTAAGTATACCTACCTACTAACCAATACCTACTTCAGTTGCCTCATCCAGCACACTCCACGCTCCACATCCCACCTCCCTGTTCCACCATCTTGTAAACTTTGAGCGTCGGTTAATAGCTTAACACGCGGTTGTAACGAGTTGCTTAATGAATTAAATCTGTATTAACTGCTGCTACCAACGACGTTCCTATATTTCACTTGCATACGCCGCGGTTTCAGATAAGTGATCTGTTAAATAAGTACTTCTACTTATATTTTTGTTTTAAAGTAATTTCCGCAGTTTGATCTTATTTATGAGGTTGGCTTGATATGATATATTTGGGCAATGCTGTTCTTTGTGGCTATGAGCCCATAGCACTTAATCGTTTTTTTAATTCCGTAGTCAAGATAGAATACTTATAGTTTCGCCATGTCCGTCTGTCCGTCCGCACTATATCTCAAAGACTCTTAGTACTAGAAAG
The DNA here is from genome assembly GCA_932274075.1 of Diarsia rubi. Taxonomy (NCBI): domain Eukaryota; kingdom Metazoa; phylum Arthropoda; class Insecta; order Lepidoptera; family Noctuidae; genus Diarsia; species Diarsia rubi. The sequence continues at coordinate 21,141,394 of OW026415.1, read as the reverse complement.
CTGTAATTTGGCATGAATATATAAAATAATGAGCTACGCCGACAAAGTGCTTAAGTAAAATATAGTTTTTTTTTTGGGTATTCCTGTACACATTAAAGTGGGGATGATTTGGTTTTCTCACGCAAAGTCCACTGTCTGGGATGTTGTTGGATAGGTCTTTAAAAACATTGCGAGTTTGTTCAAACAATGAATCGAATAAGAGATTCGTTTGTGGAATATTAAGCTTTAAAGTGAACACTTTTGATAGACTCAAGTGTGCCAACCTAAACCACCTATACGGGTTGTGTTTGGGCGTGTGAAAATAGTCACGGTAGATATATAACGAAAATAAAAGGAAAACTAACAAAGCTAAGTAGGCTTTACAAGTTTACGAGTAATAGTCGACCAACTTATAAAATGTACTTGTATGAAATATTTTCCTATACGTAATGTATGGGAGCGCAGGTCTCAAAATTGCAAATGTAAGTTTGTTTTATTTTTACAATAAAAATCATCGTTCGGAGGCAGGTAGGCAGGGTAGTTAATCAGTCTAGTAAGTTTACATATTTTGATGGGCAACTACGGAACCCTACATTGTTCGTGGTCTGACATGCATTTGGCCGGTTTTTTGGTTGCGAATTTCACCACTTCCAAAGCGTCGTCGGTGGCAGCGTACAAGTCACTATTTGCACATGTTCCGGGGCATTGACATCAGGATGGGAGTTGGAATATAGTTTGCAGCATAGTGATCTATACGGAGTTTATCAACGGCTAGAGCCGAATGAAAGCCTGTGACTTTGTGTGAATCCTTAAGGTCTAAGTTTTTAAACTGACATGGTCGCTAATACTGTCGACACTGCTGCAAGCACAATCACAGATAAACTTTAACGGGTAGCCGTGATCATGACCATAGTGCTTGCAACAGCGGCGAAATATGCTAATACTCCAGGTCGGCTAAAATACTGCAGAATCAAATACGATGACCCAAACACGTTTGCGGCGTCCTTAACGATCAACTAACCATTTACTAAGCGCGATGAATATGATAATTTCAGACCATTCTATCTGTCAATAGAGATCTATGCAAATTGACAAGTCAATCTAAAAATGGTCTCACAAAAAATCATCATTCATAACGCCTTCCCATCTAAATTCAAGGCGAATCGTTCCATAAATAAAGGAAAATAAAGCGGCTTTTGTAGGCAAAGGTCCATACCGAGTCAGGCGAGGTGGCAAGGTGGAATTAGGGCCCTTGTCCGCCTAAAGAAAGCAGTTTTTATTCCGTCTAAAGTAATTATTGTGTTTTTGTGAAAGAGTTTGTTAGCGGACCATTCAGAGTCGAGGACACGGACGCTTTCTTGATCGAGGGACGGATTTGGGAGGGCTGCCAATGAAATTTAATATACGGTTCGTGATTTTCTTTTTTTGCCCTATTTTCAAAATCCCAAGTCCCGAATTGGAATCTAAGACACGGCATAAAACAAATTTTATATAAAAAAAAATCTTACTTTCAGTAGTACTAAAACGCAAAACAGCCAAACTAAATTCATTTTCACCCTAATATTATTTTTACTTAGTTTTAAATTCTTCGCGTGGTGTCGATAACAAAATGCGCGTAGCTAATTAGCGTAGCTCGTAGGCCGCAGTTCGTAGCCTCGTAGACGTTGGCTACGAGCGTAGCCCAGCTTTGTAGACAGCTACGACTAACATTATTTGTACCTTGGTGTTATGAAATGTCAGATACTGATCACATATTTATTAGAGCGATTAACATTTTTTGGTAGATGAACCCTCATAAATTTCGTATACTTTAATAGTAACATTCCTCTACTACAGTAATAATATCAGTAAGAAGCCTTTAATCATGCAAACAATGTCGCGCAAACAAATAATTATTACTGTAAGGTTTTATCATGATTATCGTGATTTTATTCATTATCATACCAATGGGTTTGGGATCTAGGTTGCTCCTCCCTTTTGTATCTTGTTTCCCTAGAGTCTCAACCAGGTCTTACCCACTGTGCACTATCTTCTGAAAGTCATTTACCAAACGAACTATTAGTCTGCCAACATTTCTTCTACCGTATTTTGGCGCCATTCAATGTCAAGCATTCAATAAGGGCTTTCATCGGCTGGCTGGCTGTCCATCTGCTTCAATACATAGGTAATACTTCATCTACACTAATATTATAAAGAGGAAAGATTTGTTTGTTTGTACCGAATAGGCTCCGAAACTACTGGACCGATTTGAAAAAAATCTTTCACCGTTGGGAAGCTACACTATCCCCAGGTGGCATAGGCTACTTTTTGTCCCTGTATTCCCACGGGAACGGGAACTACTCGGGTGAAGCCGCGTGACGTCCGCTAGTATTTCATATAAATATTTTTGTTTCAAAGCTTTCCTTCTGTACAATATTGTACATACAATTCTAATTCAGTGTGTACAAAGTCCTACCTCCCAAGTCCGTCCCTGTCCATTGCCCGGAATATTCTTGTTTTCCTCGAGTTTTCTCAGCTTTTCTTCGCGTTTTCTTTCGTTTGCTGCCTTAATTAGCTCATTCAGTGGCCCCTCCCCGCCGCGTCCCTTACCGCACCCCCTAAATTATCTTATTTATTGAAAGCACTTTTATATTACATTTTGACAACCCGAATGGAGTATTTAGCGAGCATTTAAGGATCGGTGAAGCCCCAGAAAGCGAATAAGGTGATATTTTATTGGTAGGGCGATGAACTTTATTCTTCGCTTTTTTTTTAATAATCAAATATTTATCGGTTTTCAGTTTACGTTACGTTACGTATCTGGGTTTTTATTATTTTGGTGTCGTTGAGCGAAATGCGTATAGATCTGTCAATATTTAATTTTAACATTGTAAAAATCGGATGACCTATAAAATGTGAGATAATGTATAAACCTATAGGCACCCGTAACCTTACAGAGCAAAAGTATCTATTTACACCCGTTGCCTTCAGAGTGTCTGTCTCAATATAAAAAAAAAGTAAGAGATTTATCCTTCTCCGTGAGCATCTTACTTTTCGTCTTTTCGTCTTTCGTCTTATAAGAATATTGTGTATTGTTATGTCGGGACCCCAGTAATAAGAAAGCACAAAGACGAGGGGCATTAAATTCTTAAAATGCTCACAGAGGCAGTTTATATTATGAATTGACCATTTTACGACCATTTTAACAGTAATCAAGTAGGTATCATAAGTACTCGTTTACAGTTAAAAATTTACGAAAACGTTTTGTTATTTTAAAGAAATAACAGAAATAATACGATGTATAAAAATAAAATAAAATATCAAAAATGGAATAGCTGCACGCTTTAGAAGTTTTTGGTGGGGGCACTTTCTATCCTTGTCGCGCGAAACGGCCATTTGTACTACGTAACTATGGTGGTTATGACGTCACATAGACGTCAAGTTATTTTAAATCAGTTAAACTAAGCCATTTTTTCAGATATTTTACTAGTTTTTTTTCGTTTGCCTATCTTTATAATTACTGTTTCCAGATCACTAGTGTAATAAAGACAGTAAAGTACCCAACTGTATCGAAATTTATATGATTGTACCCTATTATGATTCAGAATAGAATAACAGATGTAATGTATGTGTAGGTTTACTGTAGGTATAAGTCTACTGGGCTAGTAGACTACTGGCCTACTCAATAAAATCGACTGTGAGGTAGCTAGGTACTTAGTTTGATGTACAGAATGCTTGGTTGACGGCTGCGTGAAGGGTTAATTTACCCCGTCTGGGCCGCGGGTTGTACACTAGTTATCGCGGCCTCGACATAGAGGGCGAAGAAGGAACATGGGTGGTTTTTAGTCAGTAGAAGTCTGACACTCCCTTTCGCTCTGCCCAAGAGCGGGAGGGGTTATTCGATGATTTTACACCCACCAAAAAAAAAAAAAAAAGGTAGCTAGGTCCCGGAGCTAGTATATGTTTTGCAATCTACCTTGGTAAGAGCAATAGGGGATCGGACAAAAAAAACTAATTCGTCCGTCAGATAGATTTCCAAAAAATATTGGACACGTTTTTTTCTTTTTTAACATAAACAAAAAATTAAGACAATACAGTGCTTCGAAAACTCGTGAACTCTTCGAAAACGTCATATGATAGTACATTTTTTTACCTATAAATGACGTCACAACCACATCTTATCTTCGTCAATTTTGATTAATTTGATAAAAAAAACACGTATCCAATATTTTTAGATAATCTAACTGACGACTAATCTGACTGACTTTTTGACTCAGTCCGATCCCCTATTGCTATACATTCTATCTTTTTATCGGTGAAATCCACTATTCTGATATTCATTAAGTATTATTTCCACGTATCTGCTTTTGTAGGTTTCTTTCATGGACACCTACACATAGCATCACGACACAGAAGAGTCAGACAGAGTAATTATATATTAGTCAGCGAGCCAGTTGCCAACAACCGGCCACCTATACAAACTCCGCGACTGCTCCGAAAAATTCCTAATGGAAAACTTAAATCACACTCATCCCAGCCCGTGAATCGAACCCAGGCCCTCATGCTCTGCAGCACTTGCGATCACTCGACCAAGGAGGCAGTCCTGTCTATGGACGTTCACAAATAAGATGAATCATAGACTATAAAAAGCTTCAACTCCTTTGAAACCTTTGTAAGACCGACAACCTTTGTAAAAACCCAAAAATAAACAAAACAGTTAAAAATTAAAACGAAGAAAACGTGAAACTGAAACCACTATCTTCACCTGAGCCAGACGTGCCCGTAAAAGAAAAAGGGGCGAAGTCTTGCCGGAAGTGTCTCTGATAAGCCGCCATAATGGCCGCCACTGATAACAGCGCTCCCGCCTTTTTCTCCCGCCAAAACAGGGCGCCATTGTTGACGCAGAATGGCGACACAAAAGACATCTCGCGACACAATGCCGTACACTCACACAGTGAAGTAATAAATTTTTTGTAGTGTATTCACAGGTTTATGCCATTTTTATGGGTTGTGTAGGTAACTTTGATTTTTAGGTCGTCTATGGTAGGTTTAATGGGTATTGGATGACGCTGATAGTTGTTGAGAATATAGCGTTGCGTGAGAAGAAGAAGAAAAAGATTTAATAATGTCTTATGAAAATAACATTTTAGATTATGCAGGATTGTAAGTTACACTCATAAATATAGTATAGTGTTGTGTATTAATATACCTAGTTCAAGTTTCATAAGAAGCTGCAAATAGGTTGGAAAGGACAAATTAAAAGATATTGCGATTTTTATACAGACTTCGCGTGTACCTATAATTATCCATCTCCATCTTACTAATTGAAATACTCGTAACAACCTTTTACCTTGTACACCACACCATAGACCCGCTTAAATAATAAAATATTCAGTGTCGTTAATTTTCTTGGAAGCAACAAAATAATCTCGTCTATCAAACCATCGACATTATTAAAATATTAATAAACCGTAACATACACATTCAAGTGCGTTCAATTTGTGGTTTTAATAAAATTTTAATTGACACGTATTAGGTTTTCAAGTAAATTATAAAGGAGGTAGAGTGGCCGCTTTCCTTTGCCACTCCAGGAACATTAGCGACGGGGGTGGGTGCTGGGACAAATTTTTGTTTTTCACTCGCGTTAGAGACAGCGATAATGGGAACACTGTGTGTAAGAAAGAGACAACAGCAGGTGCACACATTGCCTTTGTTAAAGAGCAAAAATAATAGAGGGAACGGTCGTTTATCTCTTTTTATGGCGGGAACGCTATCTTCCCGCCGACGCTATTATGGAAGACAATTTTGGCGCGAAAGAAAACTGCTTATTACTTCTTATTCTTGGTGGCTGGTTTGGCAAATTTTTCTTTTTTTAAAAAGCTGGTTAACGTCAAGTGGGTCTTTAGAGTTCCGTTTTCTTTTTTGTGTTGTTTTTACTTGATTTAGTATGAGTAATTAGGTAGGTAGGTGACTATTTTTTCCTTGAGGATAATGACAAGTAATATTTTTCATAATACTGATGTGGTATATTTTCTATTGGTCGGGCAGACCTGTGCGGAACATTGCGGACACCGCCATTAATCTAAAATATCCGTCAGTGTCTGCCAGGCTGCAAATTCTAGCCAAATGGAATCATCAATGAAGCATATAATTTAAATCACACTCTTAGTTCGGAGAAGGAAAACATCGTGAGGGACCGAGCATGCCATAGAGAAATTTCTTGACGACTTGTTAAGTCAAGTCAGAGACTCATGTTCAGCATAAGGACCATGGCACCATGTTAGGCACTAACCACACGACAAAGTAGTAAAATAATCATTTTCCTAATAATTATTACGAAACACCGTAACTTTTTCTCGACATTGTTTGGTAAAGCAACACTGAAACGCCTTATTTTCCTCTCACAACAGATAATGATTTCCAATAGCTTTGTCTCATCTCCGTGGGATGTTGGCTCAGTTCTCAATAAACCGAATTAATTGATCGCTGACACTTTTGTGGTCTACGAACAATGGTTCTGAAGACGGCGCAACCTTGATACTTTAGATGCCTGAGTACATTTTTGTTTTGTGAGCTAGTCATCAAATGATGTGCGGAATAGCATCAAATGTATCCATGCAAGACTGATGGTGCCTTCGGCTGGATACAGACGGCTTTTAATTTATCAGTTCTTTCTTTTTATACACAAACGAGCTCAAAATTCAAACTTTAAAGTTTAATTACATAGATGTATAAATAAGTAAGCAAATAACAAAACAAAAACATGAAGTATATATCGATTCTTATTTCAATTTGTATATTTTCTGTCAGAAACTCCGCGATTTAAAGTATTTAACAACAAAACTTGGTCTGATCATTTACTTTTGCTTTTATGTATTTTGAATAAATACATGTCTCCTTTGCACAACCGTTACTAATTATAAACATTGTTGGATCCTTTTTTCGTTAAATACCTACACCTCATTTCCCAACTTCGAAAGTATCAAAACCGCTCACACCTACCAACCCCGGCTCTGCTTCCATTGTGGCACCATTCTTCTCATTTCTTATTATCAGTGAATTAGATCGTTCTCGCAAATGGATTAAAACGTTAAGTATTTATTTATCGCCCACTTAATCTGAGACCGTGCGGTTATACAAACAGACGGTTAAATTATACGCTTTGTTAATGTTATAACGAGGGTCTTACGCTTGATTTTGTGGTTATTTTTTAAGTTTGCTCAGCTAAGTGATGACGGCTGGTGTAATTGTGTTTGTTGGGGGCTAGTGTTGTACTTGGGAGTGGTGGTGGATTTTTAGTTGTGGTGGGATTGGCTTCCTAGTTTATTTCAGAGCATGTGGTCTTGATTTGCGATTGCCAGGTCGGGCAAAGTGTTTTGGGGGTTTTCCATCAGGAATTTGTCATTAGCAGCCACGGATTTCTGCCCGGTTGACGGCAATAGACCCTTTTTTCCATGGGACTTATACATAACTGGCAAAATGTGGGGTGTACTATAAGATACACCTCTGTTTAAGCCTTAGGGAACTACAAGACCTTACCTTTTGCAGACCTTACTTCCACACTTCTCTCTTTTTCAGTAGTGTACTATACATACACGGAGTAAGAGACATTGAGGTGCGAACTGTAACTACGGATAATTCTAGACCCCCGGAAATACATATAAAAACTTTTATGAGGTTAAAATATCTCCCGTTCCATTTATTCTTGTCGCGTACGTATTTTACTTATGGTTGTACACACAGTATGTCACTGACCTATACACCCTGTGAAGATTTTTTATTTTCTACTCCTCTTCGCTTCTACCCGTACACCACAAACCACCAACTCTACGGAACCACTCGTACAGAGCCGAGGCAATCATTGGAAGTCCCCGTTACTTAGCGTTCATTCAGCTCCCTGTTGACACGGCCCCGTCATTACACGAGACGTTTGCCTCCAATTGTCGGATATAATCTACTTTTTAATGTCGTTACGTTGGATTTTGTGTAGCACTTATGTTATTTTGGTGTCTGGAATTATATGGTGTGGGTAATTGATTGATTGAAAGAATTTAACAGCATTTTCGGGATAATAATCAATCAAATTGAGGACGTTGCGGTCGCGTAAGAATGCCTTCATACGTGACCTCAACTTTGACACTAAACATAATGAAAATGAATTATGTCGGACAAGCAACATCCTATGGCTAGTGAAAGAAAACTTATAAACTATGTAAGTTACATCCAATTTTTACACAAGACAGAAGGTTAAATATGGTTCAACCCGTCGGGGCTGGGGGTTGCTTAAAAGAGATACCGCGGCCTCCATACAAAGAGTTAAGAAGGAACATGGGCGGTTTTTAGTCAGTAGAAGTCTGACACTCCCTACCTCTCTGTCCAGAGCCAGAATTTGATGATTTCCCAACCCCCAAAAAACCAAAACTTATGGTTCAAGATGCATCTACATACAATACCCATGTATTTTCATTTTTGTTCGGGACCCTAACTAATTTAAGTGCGTAAGTTATCCAGAGTAAGAAACGCCTGTATCTTTGGCCGAAACAATGGGTTTTATGCTTAGAGAGTAGACCCCCAGAAACATACGAGAGCTTTTGCAATTAGGGGCAGATTAAATTTTCTTTTTAAATATGAAATAAAACCTGGTACAGTGCTATATCTATACATATAAGTGTTGCAAATGCAAGTACCAAGATTAAATAAATAAGGTGAGACGCGAATGTTTAAGGCGCAGCGGCGGCTCGGAATTTGGTTTCGGGCGAGGTGTAAGATTGAACTCAATTTAATTTGTACAAAATGGGAATACCTCCCGTCTTTTCAATCTCAGGGGAGTGTGTTTTTTATTTAATCTTTTTTTCTATATAAGAAAATTTATTTGATATCGCTGAGGCCCGCGGTCTCTGCTCAAATCGTATCATTCAATTGTCAAAATATGAGAATACTTCGTCTAGGGGTACCTATACTACACCTTATTGGTTTATATATTTTTCATATTGATGCAGTGTCTGATTATGATTTCCCAACCGCTGGTGCACTATAACCACTGCACCAAAAGGCAGTAATTATATAAAAGAGGAATAACGGATCTCCAGGTATTGAAACATCGCGAATTCACACACGAGCCAGACAATCGATTGGAACGTAATATAATTTATAAGAAAACCTCGCCGTCTCACCGTTTTATGTGAAAAGTAATGACACACCGTATACGGGTGGAGAAGGTTCATTCCATTAATTTCAGAGTTTTTAGGAAACTTACATCATTATGGTTCCGGTACCTCAAAAGGAAAAATGAATCCTTATAGACTTTGAGACACTTTGTTACCGTCTGTCTGCCCAGACCCTTTTTCAAGATATTTTTATAAAAATACTCCACGTCTTCTATCTACTGTCTCTTTCAAATGTCAAAAAACTATTAAGCCAATGCTATGAAAAGATTTAACCGTTCATGTCTCATATTTTCCTTTTTCACTAGAAAATCAAAACCTATAAGTCACTTCCCGTTGACCTAGAATCATGAGTTTGGCAAAAACCAATATCAATTTATGTTTAGCAACACAATCATGTTAAAGGAAAAGTCTGAATGGATTCTGTTTTTTTTAAATATGTATTGCATTATGAATTGCTACTGACCCCTCAACCCCTAAGTAATAATGAATCTTTACTTAGTGTTCACGTGTTAGCTTGCCCTGAAAACGTAGCTGCTCCAGCATGGGTGCCTTGGCTATTAAAGATAGGTACGTGTGGAAAAATTAGCAGTTCCTATAAAATGGCCTAGATTAGATTTGGCAATTCGTTACGACGAGGCACGCGCGCGTTCATGACGTTCGTTTCGTTTTTGTTTTCCTGGCTTCTTACACGATTTAGTTTCCACGTGGACGTAGAGCTTTTGATTCCCTCTTTACAGTGGTAATGAGGTGTGTCGGATCAGACAGAAATCGTCTTTATCACCACAATTGTGGTTCTATTTTGCGCACGATTCATTTAAATGTTATAGCGAGCGACGCAATTCATAACCGAGGACACTTTAAGAATTGAATTCTATATTTTACAGATTTTCAACTCCAGTTGCTTATTTATTTTGTTTTAAACTTGATTAGTCTGTGCGGAGGATTAGCCCAAAATAAAATCCTGTCAGGGATAAAGTGGCAATCGCTTTCGAAGTATTTTTAGTCGTTGTCATTAACATAACCTTCACGGTAGCTTATGACGTTTTCGTGGATAGAATGTGTATTTGTATTTGCCCTAAGAGATGATCAGAAATAATGCGAAATATGGAATAACGACCCACGAAAGTCCATATAAGGTATATTTTATTTTTCAGGTAAGTAGATACTTAATGTTCTTACTTTAATTTAAAAATAAAAATATTTCATATCAAATAAACATGGTTTCAAACAAAATATATATTTCTTAATTGCATTTCATAAGCGCAGTCTCATATAAACTAAACTGTGTCAGCCAAAGACGACAGAATTACTAGCAGACAGGCACAATTTAGCGAGACCAAGCGGCTGCCTCCAGCGAAATTAAATGACGCTGCATTCGCAAAGAAAATGCAATCACCGCCCCGGTATATTCCCCGATGCAAATCTCAATTTCCGAGTCAGTGTGCCCCGCTATTCCTTACGCTAATAAAACGTGCACCAAACTGAGATGCTGTTTCGCTCGCTGATGAACGCCAAATGACGTTATGACAGCGCACGCCGCCATTTAACGCCTATTTGGTTCCAATTTCAAATCTCCCGCGCTCCCCTGCGGTTCCGGACTCGAACGGGGCATAGATAATAGCGTTTTGTTTTATATGTATAAATGTTTTTTCGGCCAGTATCGGAAATTAGGTTAAGGAATGCGAGGAGTTTATATTCGGCTTTGCAAACTAGATTTTTAATTAAAACAGTCTCATCAAAGTTTGAAACATAAACCGCTCGCGTAGGAGTTTTATCCAAATGAAATTTGGATGGACTGCTGTATGTGAATGGCATACAAATAGGAATAAAAATTGTGGCTTTGGGTGGAAAAAGAAAATGAAAGAAATCAATATGGCCGAAACAGAGAGGGGTAAGCCGCTAGCTCGTCGTCGTACTGATACACAAGTTATTTTTTGGGACTGAGATTGAACGTACTTTTTTGTGCGACCTTTTCTTAAATGTTTTTGCTTTGTGCCTCATTGGGTCAATGAGGTTTTAAAGGCTAATTAAAATGGAGTTATAATCTTTCCTGGATTGTTATGATTATGCAAACGATATCTGATTGTACCATACATCTAAAATTATTGTGTCTATGGATAAGCAGCGATGTAGTATCAAAATTATAGTATTATTTCAAACCAAATAAAGAAACGCGACTTTACAAGTAATTAGCTAGATTTTGAGGTCACGATGTAGCGTTTTGATTACGTAAATAGGTAATTGAACGCCACTTAAATTGATTTAGATTGATACCATAACCATTTCTGCGGAGATAAGAAAATAACGAAAGAAAATAACGAAAGTTAAGAGTCGAGCGCCAAAACTTTTTCAAAATTAACTTGATTTAAACACCTATTTTAAGAAAAGAAACAAGAAGTATAATGTCTTCCAAACAAAAAGAATATTGTCTACACCGTTTTCTTTTAAAATTCGTAGCGCAGCGATCGCATTCCGAATCCCGATACACGAATATCCGTTCTGCCATTTTGGCGCGCGGGCGGCCGGAAACCCAAGGATATAAAGTTTCGCGCGCCTTTCTGCCCGCCATGACACTTTTCAATATTTTTACTCTTATTTACCGCTATTATTTATGTGCGCCATTCTTTGGCGAGGGAAACCGACCGGCTATATTGTCTGTTGTTGGTTTTCTATCGCTGAGTCCTTTATGTTTTGTTTGTGTTTGACCTCTGTATTTTTGTTTGGGGCGAGAAAAAATGTTAGCAATAACTTCGTTCCAGTTTTTGGGAAAAATAAAATTGCGATATCATAGTTTATGGGGTGTTTTATATCAATTATGGTACAGTGGATTTCAGTTTCTCACTCTGTTGACTTATATTAAATATCGTTGTATGGTATGGTCTGTCGGATCAAATATGTAAAATTATATTCTTCGAAATATTTAATGAATTCACAGAGGTCGAATTAAGGCTAAAGAAATCACATCCAATCAACTATGAAACTTCAAAAGATAAATATCGAAGATAGGTGCACGGTTGTAGTCGGTCGATTCCTATTAAGAAGATCCGTTAAGAAACTCCAGTCATTACTTTAAGATTCAGAATCCCATATTAAAACTTTCCCTCAAAACCCGTCCTTAACATCCTGTTAAGAAGCTAGTCCAAGAGGAAGAAGCGGAGAGACCCAAGAAACAAAACTTTACAACAGCAACAGCAACTAAGCAACAGTACCCCGAATACCAACCTACCAAAACTAAATCTAAACATACACATCTGTCAAGTAGATACACCAAAAGATTCCCTTGCCATTCATGATACGTAATCGCATAGAGATTTAATAAAAAGCTAAGTTGCGTCCCCAAACTGGTCGGGATGTTTTTTATTCGGACAGAATGGCTCTTTTCACATCCATTGCGGCGTAAGGTGGTCACTTTGTGGAGGTATAGATGCTGGATGTGGTAACTTGGTGGAGAAAATGGATGGACGTCCTGTGTTTGTGAATTTTAGTTGACATCGAATTAAATTAAGTAATGTTATAAAAGTTACCGATTTAAAATGATTAAGATGTTTTATTCATAAACAGGACTCGATGCTCTCTTTCTTCTGCTAGAAAAAGAATGGGGGTCGGGTCACTAAGATGTACACAATTTGGGTAGGTTTTTAATCGATTTCTCTTATCGGGAAATCAACCATGACAGCAAGTTGAAAAAAGTCAAACCCAATCATTAAGTAGGTTTTAACAAATAAGAAGTCAATCCAGATGTTATTATTGAGCCCAGCAATAAATCAAGCCGTTCATCTGCTTCGCTTTTTCCCAAGGTGTCCATTTCTAACCATGAACGGATGCAGCTGAATACCAGTATTTTACTTGGAGAGACTGCCATATCTGACTTCCACAACCCAGTTAGTACTGAGTAATACAATACCACGTGGTAAGACTGGTTGTCAGACTTTCGGGTCACTGAGTAGAGTATCTATAACGTTAAAGAACTACAACAGACAACTCCGGGACCAACGGCCTAATGCATTTGCCAAAGCACGGGGGAAACGCGGTATGTAAGTAATGGATTTCCATACTAGGCAAGCCCGGCTTAACCTAAAGATTGACCCGAGCCGCTGTTATAATTCAGAAACGAGTTCCTCAGCAACCGAATCAAACTTGAAAGCAATTTGATTCTTCCAGAACTCTCTACATCCAGGTCCGCAAGCAATGAGATACACAAATAGGACTATGAACACGAGACTTTTATACGCTCATCCGATTAGACTGTCGTATATGCTTATGAGCTCTTTGTCGTGCGTTTTTGTGATCGCAGTTAATCGCAGCGATCGTGCGCAACCGTGCGGCAACGCTTACGAGTCCTCAAAGCGACGACACAATGTGCGCTTTATGTGATACTGTATCGGGATGTTTGCATGTACCGAGTGACGTCATCGGATGAAAATGTATTGAGAATTGGAAAATGGTTACGAAGAAATATGGAGATGGTATTTGGAGAGTGAATAAGGCAGCTGGAGAGGTTTGATCATAGAAATGGTTTCATTCATTATTTACCAAACATTTTCCCAGCCGTGTTGATATTCAACTGGCTGCCCCCCAGTCAGCCATATTATTCATTCGTTCAACAGTTCATACTTCGTAAAGTGGTCACAAAGACAATTTATAATACTAAACTGTGCTAGCGTCCATTTTACTTAATTGTGACGTGATTGGTATTATTATCAAATATTATGATTCTTTTTAGACCCTAGAATACTTATTACGATCGGCTAGTCGTAAAGCAGCAATAATGGGCAACTGCGAATTGCTTAGTTTTAAAGTCAAAATAAAAAGTATTTGATAGTAGCAGTAAAAAATTACTAAGCACATACAGGCTTCCTAAGTATGACAGACAGGATGAGTAGGTAATAGATGCCTATTTTAATTCTTGTCATGTAGATATAAATATTTGAAATAAACCTTTGTAGTTTACAGAAGCAGACCTTTTTACCAAACGCAGACTGTCCTAATATTAAACTTGTCCTAGCATTAAACTTGACGGCACGGTTGGCGCAGGGGATCAAGCAACTGACTGCTGCGCTGCGTGTCGCGGGTTTGATTCCTGCACGGAACAAATATTTGTATGACCTACATTGTTCCGGGTCTGGGTATTTGGATATGTGAGTTTAAATGTTTGTGAACGCACCCAATACAGGAGAAATTCCTAGAGTGGGCAAAGTTAAAAAAAAAAAAAGTTTTGAATTGAACCCCATTGAAAATTCAGTAACCTCATTCTCTACCACCACAGAACTGACTTCAAAATACCACAAACAGCTAATTAACCACATACCAACAAAATAAACAGAACTAACAAAACAGTGTAGGCAGTAACTCAATTACCCGCCCACAATTCGTAATAAAAGATCGTTTTATCGAATTACAGAGCGCTTTGCACCCTGCTATTATGCGAAGAATCGTCACAAACGAAGTATTGTTAGGGACACTAGGTGCCATTGTCTGAGTTATCGCTCTGACTCGGTTTTTGCTGTCTCTCTTCCGTTTAGCTAGGGTTTTAGAAGATGGGGAAGTAGGTAGATTACTTATTTTTGTTGTGGTTAAGTTTGTGAGTTAGGGAAAGTAAATATTTGAAGGAATTTATTTTAAAAAGACATTGATGTGTCTTTGAGTTAAATTTTAACCTATTAACTATTTTTTTAGTAGTACGGGATCTTTTGGTAAGGGGTCAAAATCTAAATTTTGTTTTTCACTGAACGATTTCATACTGTATGTGCCTTTTTAACAATGTCGTACAAGCGCCAACAGATTCTTGTTGTTGATGAGTAAAGCAAAACTTAATCACTGCTTTATGTGTAGTTACCATATTTTAGCAACCAAAATTAGATATTGCGATAATAATTAAATAATTTACTTGAATCTATCTGATGATTAATGCATACTTCTGATGATTCACCCTCACAAAAGCTTCACCAACATAGGCAGAAACCTATAAAACGCATTTCATTCTCCCCGCTTTTATTCAAACCCGCCATTGATTGTCGACCTAACGCCCTAACAAAAACTTATCGCGACATTTGTTCAGTTTTTATTTTCACTACGATATACACCTTTGCAAACTTTATAATGCATTTACGCGGCGGTTTCATAACCCTTGTCGCTATGTTTTTAAGGTTGACTTTCCTGTGTCTTTCTGTTTGGTATATAGAGGTATAATATGGGTTTTTGTAGGCAGAGTTGCAACGGAAATAAGCTCCTTTGTATGACACTATCGTATCACATCGTCAACCGCTTCCTTTCTGAAGATTATTGTAGACGCCAGAGCAAATAAAAGTTATCGGCCTATGTTTGAATATTAGTTTTTTTGGGTTTATGCTCTGGTACCATGTTAGGTGTTTTCTTTTGTATGTTCAGCTGGGGTGCAGGATTGTTGTCTTCGAGTTTTGAAGTGTACTCGTAGATTGTAATGTAGGTACTACATCAATTGATTGAGGATATTTATACACTCATTAGGCTTGTTTTTGGAAGGGTATAATATAGTTTAGGTATCTCATCATCATTATCATTTTAGCCGAAAGACGTCCACTGCTGGATATAGGCCTCCCCTAAGTGTTGCCACATTAACCGGTCCCGTGCGTCTCGCATCTAGCGGACCCCAGCAACGTTCACCAGGTCATCGGTCCACCTAGTGGGAGAGGCCTTCCAACGCAACGTCTTTCGGTTCTTGTCGCACTCCAGAACTTTCCGGCCCTGTCGGCCATCCGTTCTGCGAGCAATGTGCCCTGCCCACTGCCACTTAAGTTTGGCAATTCTTCGGGGTATGTCGGTTACCTTGTTTCTCATGCGGATGTCCTCATTTCTGATTCGATCACGCAAGGAAACTTCCTTACTTCCTTGCGTGATCGGTTAGTTACCTACTTCACCTTATCTGTGCATGTATAACCAGATGTATATGAATGAGGACGAGGTAAAAGAAGTAGGTTAGTAAGATCATAGCAGGTGGCGTTCGGTGGTGTCTGCTGGGGGTCCATAGGTAAAGGGCGTAGGTTTACGTACGTATTCACAGAATTCTGAACGGGTTCTGCTTTTTATGTTGATCCAGATATCTTTTAACTAAAAAAACAAAAATCTAGCACGAAATGGGTTAAAATCAGACTATTTGTCCCCGTGACGACTTTCTACTCATAATCCACATTTCATGACAGGTCGTTATTTTTATGCGTAAACAAATCTTTGTCACAAACTGTCCCTAAAAAACTTAAACTTATCCTAAACACATTAATAAGCCCGGCGCAACATTCGGGAGTCGAACCCCGAACCCTTTGATTCGCAAGCCGTGAGTACGGGCCGCTCGGGGCACAAACAAATAACCCGACAAAGTGACTACAGAAATCGCTATGATTGAAAGCGGGTTTCCATTACGTGTCATCTTAGCGATAGTTATTGCCTGTTTTTTCAAAGCTTTCTTGTTGTTATTCAGCCAGTTTTAACCACACATCTAAGGATAAATGCATACTAATTTTGGATGACAAGGGCAGCCTAATGATAATTTCAATGCTTGTAAAAGGCTGCTAAACTATAAATACAACATTGTACATTTCTATGGTACACTTACTTCGCAATGAAGGTTTTGACTATGCCTGAAAGATATTTCTCGACGGTATGTAAATCCAAGTCAAAGGCATGAACGGCATAACCTCATAAGATAAAGAAAGAAGACCTAGAAAAAGGCCTTATTTACGGAGGCGTCTCCGTAAATGAGGCCTTTTTTTCTAAGGACGTCGCGCGGCGCGATGTGCGTTAATTTAATTCAAGCACATAGCGATGTATGAAAACGGTAACGATTTCAAACGACGATTTTACGAGAAGCCATTTTTTGCTCGTTTGCAGCGTTTGCGACGAGCCTTCAGCACGCGTCGCGCGACGCCCCGCGTCTCCGTAAACGAAGCCCTTAGATACCTGTCCAATTATTTTACCGTCCATTCTGCTTTCCTGCAGTATAGGTACCATTGTTTTACTTATAATTGGTTTCCTCCACCGCAGATCCTTCAATCAATCAAATCAATCTCCATCCAAAGGCCTCCAGTTCCCATCAGTACACGTTGTTACCCAACAGCCAGCTAAAATGCAGGTCACGCACGCGACTGTTGGACACAAAGGCGTCAAATTTGCACGTCGGTAGCCGTTTACTCGACATCTCGCATTCATCGCATTCACGCTGTGTATACGAAAAATTGCCATTATGCGCCCCCGACGCCATGACACCCAGTGACGGAACTTTTTTTTTTTCGTTTGTTCTTTTTTTGAATGTTTTGTTGTTGTTGTTTGTTTTTGTTCTGTGGTGTCTGTGGATAGTGATACTACGTTAAAATAATTACATTAGTAATGAATGGAGTTGTTGTTTCAAGCAATGCCGTTGAAATTGTTATGTATAACTTCTGCCTTTTTCCAACTATGCTGGGGTCGGCTTCCAGTCTTACCAGATGCAGCTGAATAAGAGTATTTTTACGTCGTCCGACTGCCTATCTGACCTCCACAACCCAGTTAGTACTTACTTATGGCTAATACAATACGGTTCGGTAAGACTGGTCGCTAGACTTTCAGGCCACTGCTACTGTGCTACTACCAGTAGCGACTGCCAAAGACCTATAAGTATACAGGGTGTAAATTAACCCTTCACACATCCGTCAACCAAGCATTCTGTACATCAAACTAAGTACCCCTACGCAAAAGTTTTTGCTGGGTAATGACTTTTCTTTTTGGGGTCAAAAATCACATTTTACGGTAAAACTAAATGTAGCACTCTTAAAACATTGTACTAATGGATGCTTTGGATAGTAAACGGGTCATGAAGGTAAAATAAGTAAAGTTATAACCTGAAAAACTAGTATTTACAAAATCAGTTGTGAAAAATTTGGAACTTTGACCCCCAATATCTCCGTAACTATTCCCCTGGTTTCCAGGTAAGGTCTAGAACAAAAAAATGTTCGCAGTGGTGGGGAGAACAAGTGCCTTTCGTTTGCGATAAGGGTACTTTTACACCCTTTATATGGCTGCCGGGATCAACGGCTTAAAGTGCTTTCCGAAGCACAGGGCAAGCTAGGTATGTACCTAATGGATGGTTATCCATCCACGGACAAATTAAGACAAGCACGGTAAAGCCTAAAGACCGATACGTGCACCAGGTATTATTAAGTCACGCTTGCTGGTATGTATCACACAATAAATCGGTCTACACTCACCCCAATAAGTGCAGCACACACTCGTAAGTGACGCCACAATGGTGACAATGACAGTCATTTGTCAGACGACAGCCGCCCAGACCGTTTAACATACAGTCTGACATTCAGATCAACGTGAACGACGCCATTCATTGGAAACGGTTTGATTTATGCAGTTCTATGATCGGTAAGTGATAGATGCGATTCGAAACGAATTATGAATGTGGAGATTTTGGTGGAGTGAAGTTAGACTAGTGATAAAACGGGTAGAATAGGGACAAACATATAGAATTACGAAACTCTACTTTATTCAATGATTATTTGTTTTTATAACTTCACGCCTGTAATAGGGTAGACAAAACAATCTAATTAGTCCGTCAGATAGATTTCCAAAAAATATTGGACACATATTTTGACCCAGGTTTTGTTTTTCATACTTGGCATTTTTATGCGTTTAAGTCTTTATTGGTCTAGCTCAAAACGAAAACTGAAACCTATGCAAAGCTGGGTCTATGTTTAAACTGTTTAGTTTGTTTCCGTGGTTTCTTCTCAAAGTAATCACTGTACGAAACACAGGCCCCATCTAGATTTTTTGGAATTACGTGTAATATAATTTGCAAAAACCTATCTGTAAAAAAACATTACTTATTTGTTAAATGACTTACCTGACCGCAGGTCCAGACTGTTGATAAACTTGTAAAAGCAAGCAGACCTGTCTCCCTGAGTCGTAGATTATTACTTGATATAATAATTTCCCTGCCAGATAATTTTCAATCACGTCCGTCTGTGCCCGCTGGCGGATTGCATTTTTCTTCTAGGTTTATTTTTAATCTCCCCAGCTTAACCACGTTTGAAGATATTTATTTTATGACAGAACCGTACAACGAGGTAGAATATATTATACGTGTTTAGTTTCCTTTTAAGGTAATTCAAAAGCGTATAGAAAGATTCTTTGGCATAAATCTTGGGTATGGGTATGAGTTATGTTGTTCTGAGAAACTTACCCGTTGATTATGTGAAAACCGTGTATTATGAAAACATTGACTTGTGTTGTATAACCAAGTTTTAATATTGGCATTTCCGTAAAAAAACGTCCTCAATTTAAAATAGCAATGTTACTACGTATTCAGTACATCAGTCTGAACCCTACCCACTAAGAAATATTCAGTCGGTTAATAAAAAAAAAAAACAGATGTTTCTTTCAAAACTACAATACCTACACGGTCAAATCTAAGAAACAACTGATTAAAAAAATAAAACAGTTTCAAATGGGGTTAAAATTATGTACTGTTTTTGTCGTTGCTGTTACTTCCACCTTAAATACTAGAGCACATCTGTCAAACGAAAATAAAGCCTCCTGTACCTTATCTATCGACATTAAAATAAAAATTCAACACCTACCAATCACATCTCAAAACACCAATAACTCCTAATAAAAAAAAAAAACGCCGTGATAAACGCCATAATTGCGTGTGCAATAAAACGACGTAAGTTCATCTACCACAAATCTGCGACGGGGTGATCTGGTAAAGCCGTGGATTTATGGTGGATGGTGGATGTAATAGAGATCGCGCCACCTCTGCAATTAGCTGCTAAAGGGTGTTTGTTTGTGGGGTGAGGGGTGGCCATGTTGTATCAGAGAGTGGGATAAGGGTTACATAAATGCTTGTGTGAATAATTCAGTGATTTGTTTTTTATAGTTATTTTTATAATTTTGTTGATAGCTAGATAAAAAAAGTTTTATTTAGGGTCACTGGTTAGTGACCCTAAATAAAACTTTTTTTCAATGGCATCTCCCAGGTTGACTTATAGCCTTACTACCTGTTGCCAGCGGCTTCATCCGCTACAGCTTGAAAATTATCCCACGGGAAGATAAAATCAGGATAAAAATCTATCCTATGTGTTAATCCAGGTTACAAACTATCTGTGTACCAAATTTTATCGAAATCCGTTCAGTAGATTTTGCGTGAAAGAGTAACAAACATGCACCCATCCATCCATTCATCCGTACATACTAACTAACGCGTTTATAATATTAGTAGGGAAAGTAAACCTGTGTCTTCTGCTTCCTGTGCGTGTTAAGTGTAAGGCCTAAGGTCTGAAAGAACGGAGAAACTGGCGATTACACGTTAAGAGCCGTAGCGGGGATGGAGCTTAGGGCGTCGCTGGTGGAGAGTGGCAAAGTAACAGCCTGGATCTGAACAATATCATTGTGTAGGGTATCGTAGCCCACGGAGTTTAAAGGTTCTTACTTTTTGGCAACTTGCAGGTCACTCAGTTGATTATGATAATACAACCTTTTCCAATTCCTCTTATTTTCGAATTCCAGTCCCACTACCATTCCCTACATAGTCACCCTACGACCAGTAGCACCAGTGGCGTCCCCCGCGGCGCTTGCTCCTCTAATCGCCCCCGGCTGATACATAAACTGTGATTATTGTCTTTTTATTGTACATGAATAAAATATTAATTGCCGATAACTTAAATGTCCGCTTTATCGCGCATCGATGGCGTTTAAACGGTTTTTCTGTGATTTAATTTTGAGGGCAGGTTTTTTATGGGATTTGAGAGATTGATTTCTTTCGTATTTGGTTATTGATAAGGGTTGGCTGCAGGTTATAAAGTCAGTACTAATGATTAAGATAGTGTGTTTTCAGGTAGGAGGGCAATACTGCTTTTGGGGTATACACCTAGTGCTACAAATAACTTTACTTAAATTACTGTTGCATTGAATGTGTGTGTGTGACCAAACATGTAGGTAATCCTAGTGATTGATGCTCTACCGATGACGCCGGGTAAATGCAACTGTGCCGTGCCAGCAACACGAGAGAGAAGATGAATTATATGGTATCTTGCCTATTCGCCGAAAATTGTTTGGCAGATTATCACTTGCCAACCAACGACGTTTCGTCGATGTTTCACTTTGACAAGTAACGATTAGCAAATTTTTATATGAGAACGTTTCATTTGGTAGAATTATTGCTAAGCTGATTATTATAATGACACAAAACGTTTGGGACATTTATCATTTGTCAAACATTTTCATACATTGATGTGATGATAAAAAGAAAACTAATTATTACATATATTTATTTAAGAATCTCAAAATAAACTTTAAACTTTTAAATTGGCAGCATGCAGAGCAATGTTTTTTTCCTCTGAGTATGTACTGAGACCCCGACATACCCCGCAAACTCGCTAACAGGAAAACTTGGCTGTAAGAGCGAGCGAAGCGAGCTCGGGACTTGGGACACCCCGAATCCGACGAGTTTTTTTTAAAACCACCCAAAAGTAGGAGCCCCGCGAAAGTTGACATTTTAAAAAGTGTCATTATGAAAAACAGACCAAACGTACAGTTGGCAACTGTGAGGTTGGGAAATATAACAGAATTGTATGATAAGTTGGCAAATGATTAAAATTCTGCGAAACGTTGGCAAGTGAAAATCTGGCAAACAATTTTCGGCGAAAGGGCAGAGAACCGAATAACATCAATTTGATTATTATGTTATGTTTAAATAGTCTTTACTATCCCACTGCTGGGCAAAGGCCTCCTCAAATTCCCTCCATGAACTCTTTTGCCGTACCTCCTCGAAACAGCTCTCGTGGTCTTCAAGATTATCTCACCAACTCTATCTAGGCTATCCTCGACGGCGAACTTATTTACTAACCTATGTTAAGTGCAGTAATTTATTTTCAATCAAACATCTATCAGATATTTTTCTCTCGACTCTTATATAAAAACTACCAGTGTTTCCCTTTATTTTCCTCAAAAACTAAAAACCGTGAAATCCTTCCCGATTCCCCCAAGCTGCCATGTGTCCCCTTATTGTTCACACTCGAGTGTTTATTCGCCGATAATTGAGTACGTACCGTATTTAATCCAGAGCCCCTCTGTTTAAAGAAATACTCGCACCACTGACTTTTTGAGTGGCTCGTTCAACACATGGCGATTGGAAGTTTAATCTTTTTGAAATTTGTTTTGGAAAGTTAATAAACTGTTACTTGTTTTAGTGCATTGTTTGTAATTCAGTTTGATAACATGTGAAGTTTTATCGTAACAGGTTGTCAGTGACCTGAAAGTCTGACAGCCAGTCTTACCAAGTGGTATCGTATTACCCAGTATTATTAGCAGGGTTGTGGAGGACAAATAGACACTCGGTCCATGTAAAATGTTCAGCTTAAAAACCTCGGCAGGTGATGGACATGTCTGAATGTTTGTCACTATATTTTCCAACCATATCTACTATTATTCAGCCGAATCTTGCCTAAATGTTCATCTTTTATGTAGGTAGTTAATTACTCTGAAGCTTCGAACTTCGAGGAATACTTTGTTTGTTTAGTTATTCGGAGAGATCACCTTCCTGGATCTTGGTCAGGACAGATTTCGCAACTCAATTCAAACTCTGGAGGGCGTTAGGATTAGCAAGAATACTCGGATTTTGAAAACATCCTCTTTTACAGCATAAAAAGCCCGTTCAAATAAGGGTTGGTACAAAAACAATAAGCATCATTCAGATGTATCGTTTATTATTCGTATCAAATAAAATCAAAAACATTCGTTGAAAACAACTTAAAACTTCAGCAAACCTATAAACTTAAAGTTCAACAATAACATAATATCAACAATAATTCATTAATTCGTAATATACAAACATTACCTATTTTATTAGTTTTAAATAAGACCAATTTAACTACGCTATTGCTCGGTGGGTAAATTACGCGTTACTAAGGAAGAAATATTTTATAAAATTAAAACAGTTTCGTCGTATCTCTAACGTCAAATTGTAGAAAATTTAAGTGTTGTACACATCAGTGATTGAGTTCGGTTTCGGCTTCTGTACAGAAACCGAAACGCACGAACTGACTTATGTTTTTTTAGATATTTATTGTACCAGAAATTGCATGTTTTTTACAAAATGACGTTATAGCCAATTCGTTTATGATAGAACGAAACTTTGTTACCAACTTGTCATATGTTGCTCTCAAAATAAACTTCTATACTTAAAACAAAATTATGTTTAACATAAGTAATTATATGAAATCCAGCTTAAAATAAAAACACACTGTATATAAAATGCTGTGAAAAGAAGAAAGCACAACAAGCCTGCATTTGAACATGTTTGCAATATTTTTTTTGATTTTTGAAAACCTCATTTTTACAATCTATGGTCAAATGTCTTGTTGTTTTATTTTGTATTTTTATTAATCAATCAATCATAACTATATGAGGTACTTGCAATGGAAATAACTGTATCAGAAACTGAATTAAACAAATCCCAGAGAGAGCGTCTAGGTAAAAACATTACACATTACAATATAAACAATAATGTTCAAAATAATTAAGTACTATATTTTCCTTAAATAATATATGTAATAAAATAATTCAAAAAAAACATTAAATTTATTTAATAATTAATTAATTAAGTGTTTAGTAGGCTATACATAGTTTTCATAAAACAAAATAATTAAGTTCAGATTACATATTTACAAGTGCTATTTACAAAATATTAAGTTCACTTTAACTCACACTACCTTCTTCGCAATATGAAATCAACAATATGTCGAGAAAATAGTGTAAATTACATATAAATGACTCATGTAGAAAGTATACTAATGTTAGTTTTATTATTTATGTATGTTTTGTTGATTACATAATTACATTATTGCACTATTATTTATTAGTGATTAAATACATTTAATGCATTAGTGTAGAGCTACATTTAAATACCAATTTGTCGATACCAAGAGTTTTAAAATTATCTTAACAAATAGGCAACGTGAAGACATCAAACAATTAAAATAGAAAAGGAAACGGTAATGAACAAGGAAAACAATCTATTAAAACTGGAGTCACAACAATTAAACTTGTTTGAACTGTATTACACGTGATACATACGACAGTTTTATTTACAAAATTGACATTAATTTACCTAACTAACGTCTATTAATTACACAGTTGAAGAGTAAATTCTATGATATGTTATCTATTCAAAGTGCGAAGTGCTCCTCACGAGGAACAAAAAGTAGATAGGTACATTGCTCATTAACATTAATAACATTCATTGCACATTTATCGAAAACTCATGTCACGATCAGCACCATTCCAATCTTCAACATTTTTAACTAACATTCATCATTAATTATGATAATTTTTATTTAACCATAGATCTGCATATGTTTCATTTTCCAAATAAAAACAGAAACCGCATATCACCAAAACCAAAAGTCCCATGCCTATACACTATCAAATACCAACAAAAGTCAATCACCTTCCATTCAGTCTTACACGCTGTCAGGCGAGCTGGTCTCGCGCTCCTGTGCGGAAGTGGAAGGTCGCTCCCAGTGCGAGGGCCATACCCTCGCCGGGAGCGCGACCGGCCTTCAGATAACATGTTGAGGCGGTTCCTCATCGCTCTTCATGAGGAGGTAGGCCACGGGGCGTTTGACGTCGGCAGGGGGAGGAGACGGCGTCCGGCGAGGAGGACAGCCGCAGGGGGATAGGGCGCTGCTGTAGAGCGCACTGCTGTATAGTGCACCGCCGTAAAGTGCCTGTAAATAAAAGTCACGTTTAAGGAGACATATTTTTCTAGTCAACAATTCAAACGAACAAAAAAAAGAAGTAAAACTTTTCCCACTAAGAAATAATTTCGGCTCAGGATGCTCAACATTGAAAATCCCATTTCAAGACTAGGCTGATTAACTAAAGATCAAAATAAGCTTTTGTAAGAATCATATATAGTTCAAGATAGTTTCCTGTTTGGTTAACATAAAATATACACAAAAAATGAAATTCATTACGAAAATCAATACCTTATTGAAGATTACCTGCAAGTGCGCCAACTCGGCTGCCAGTTTCCCATCATCAGACGGTATCTTCGCAAACGGATAGAACGGGTATGGCAGTGGTGGGAATAGGGCTCTGCTTAACTCCGGTTTATCCTGCAGTAAGTGATGGGGCATCGAGTGCATCTGCGGATGTACCGGATGTGGCATCGATGGCGTCACAAGCCTCGGTACTGGCGCCATCAAGCCGTTGATACCGAAACCGAATTTCGGCTCCTTCTTGACAAGTGGTTTCGGCTTTCGTCGTGGCCGGTATTTGTAGTCGGGGTGTTCTTTCATGTGTAGTGCCCTAAGAAAGAAAAATTAAATGAGTTTTGTAGGTACTTATTATTTACTTTGATGATGTATCTAGGTCAAAACACCACATCATAATTACCTATAATATACTAAAAATCTGGCCTTATTAAACTCTGCTTAGCGCAACTTTTTAACTTTTTTCTTCTACTTTATTAATTACTTTACTGAAAAGTAAGACTATGCTAAATATATATCTAAACTAAACTAACCTCAAAACAATCTAACTGTTAAAGGGCATCGAAAAACTTCTCCTCAACGCTGTCAGCCGGTAAAGTACCCAAGAGACTGGCAGCGTTGCCGCGTTGTATTGCAACACTTAGCCTCTGGCCAAAGAATAAGCCAGCTCTTGGGTCAGAGGAGTCATCAACAAGGCGTTTAGAAATTTCTTCAAAAAGCCTGTGGCCACCAGGATCCCACGACCCTTACTCATAAACGTCATTAGATAGAAGGTAGGTTCAAAAATCTGGTCATAATAATATACTGCAGTTGCTCTTGAACTATTCTCGGCGGACCCTGACACCCTGACCCTTTCAGGTATCATTAATTTAGTGGGTAAAGTCAGGTTTTTGAAATAAGAATAATACATAATGAGCTTAATTTTGTATGCATGGGTAAACTCTGCTTAACGCATTATGAATTGCGTTAAGCAGAGTTTTATCTTTACTCCACACACCAGACAGACTTCTATCTTCTATTTTGCTGGCTAAATTTAACGTAAGATTTCTGAATAAAATCTATCTTTCGCATCACGATTGTTAGCTCTCACGTCGACCTCTCTATCACGTCGCTCTCGGCAAACATCAACACTTCGAGTATTATCAGCAAAAACAAACGCGGAAGATATCTGATACCTCTGAAATCGAAAGCATAACTCAATTCGCCCCACAATACTATAAGTTTAGCGTCAAAATGCCACAATGAAACGCCGCTGGACGATATAACATTATTATTTATGCAATAAAGCGTGCAATTGTCGCGAACGCCTGGCCGCCCTTAAAACAACAATGTCGATTCAACAATGCACGGATTATTGCATTGTCCCAGTCACAATCGGCTCTCTGTGTATACCACTGCACTATGTGCATTCCAAATGTAGGCAAAATTGAAGTGTATTGTTATGGAATAGAGCTGAATTTGGAGCGTGGCTGTGTGTGTTTACGGCGTGTAGTGATGGGAATGAGTCGACACAGCGTCCGATTATGCGAGCTTTGTGATAGAATCGCGATTGTCAGCGAGTCGATTGTAATTATTCGAGTGGACCACGCGGGCGAATGATAGTTCGTCATTGCGCTGAGGTTTCAATGAATGTTTGTTGAGTCTGATTGTGCAGAGGATTTAGATTTATTTTTTTATTTAATTTGCGATAAATACTGCCGTGTTTACTATTATTTGACTTGAGATATCTTCTTTGATTGCAATGACAATAAGCTCTTCATTCATGCATTCTGCGAATTCCACGATACGCATGGGAGTATAGATTTGTGATATATTTTAAACAAAAACCTGCTACCGCAAATTAGGTGTAGTGTGGTAGAATTATTATATCTATGGGTAGAACAGTTATCGTTCAACTTTACGAAGATGTATATTTAGAGTTTGATATATTTTCTAAAAGTTTTTTCCGACGGGAACCTTCTGAATTGTAAACATCCCCGAACTTAAAGCTTCAACGGTAAAGTTCAAAATCTATTACAACTATTTGTCAAATTGTAGTAGTTTGATGTGCTAGCCTCTGTAACTAACAATTAAGGTCTCGTCAGCTTTATCAAAGTATAATTACAAATAATCTTCTATAAATCCTATCACAAAATTTTTCCATACACAAGTAGCTAACCATTCACACCAAATACATTTATCAGCATTGACAGAAACTGTCCTATCTTCAAAACCAAAAAAACCTGAGGTCATCGAACCGTCACTATCACTTCTTTCATTACATTTTGTTATCCAAATAAACACGATATCGCCAAGGAAAATAACACAATAATCTTTGGTCAAGAAAAAACCTATCGACATATTTTTATCAGACACGTTTTGGCGTATTTTTTCTATGGAGCTAATCGAATTCGGTAAATAACGATATATGATGTATTTATACTATGATTCTCGATATCAAGGAACGCTTGTATATTGAATTTGGAACGTCAATAAGAAGTTATTGGGGTTTTTTTATTAATACCTTTTTGGTATAGATAGTGTTTTGTAAGTGTGATACGTTTTAAAGATTTTATTTTCATAAATTTTGTGATAATTCTGGGTAGGGGAGAATTCGTGAACTACTATATAGTTTTATCTTTGCCATTATTTGTGTATTGAAAGCTACCTGCTACGTTTAAATGTTTTTAGGGTGGCGCCTCTTTCAGACGATTCATATAAAATACTGGTATTTTAGTAAGACTTCCGGTCAACTTAGTAGGAGCAGATTTTGTCGATGATGGATGATTTTCAATTCATGATCTTTGACAAGTTTTATTTTCGTATTTTTTTATTAATTTGATAAAACAAAAAACCTAATCTTACAATAGAGATGTGTCCTGAATAAAAAAAATAATTCTGTATTGTACGTCTACGCGTCTGTTAGATTATCGAAAAATATTGGATACGTGTTTTTTGTTTTATCAAATTAATAAAAAAATACGAAAATAAAACTTGTCAAAGATCATGAATTGGGGGTTGTGACGTCACTTTCTTGTAAAAAAATTACCAAGCTGTGAAAAAATATGTGTCCAATGTTTTTTGGAAATCTATCTGACGGACTAATTCATATTTTTCTAATTCTTATTTTTTTCTCTTATTCTTATAGTTTCTTTTTTTCAAAAAGAGAGGCGTGTGCTAACGTGTTTGTGCCATTATTTTGCCATGATTGAAGTCCATAGTATGTCATGTTGATAATCTTATACAAACTCGCAAATCCTAAATAATAATCTTAAAATCTTTACATAATATAAAATCAATATTCTTCACTATTGATTTAGGCAACATTTAATCTTGAAAGATCATGGTGTCATCCTTATCGGTCAACACAATGGTGTGACGGCCCACCTTGAAAACAATCAATAAAAATGTGTTGAAGATTGTTTTGATCTATCGATAGTCTGGAAGCCCTGGATACGCTTAATGCGGGAGGCACACTATGCTCCTCGCGCTGCTCATCGCTATGCTCCGCGCACTGCAGCTATTTGCCGCGATGTTGCCCGCTCTGCCCACACTGCTCTACTCGCGCAATTAATCGCGACGCTCCTACAAAAACAAAAACCGACAACATAGGGAGCTATGGGCAGGACGAGGAGCATGACGTGCGGCATGACGAGTAAAGTGGCCACACTATGTCTCTGCCTCCTTACCTTGCTACTTCCCATGCCACTCGTCGAGTGTGTGGCGGCCGCATAAGAACAATACTAATGGTCGTACTATTGCTAACAGCAACTAAAACTTTTCCACGTTAACACAAGGCAAGTTGATCGTTACTTTTGATTTCAACTTTCCCAATGTCATCATCATCTGCCTAGCCTTTTCCCAACTATCTTGGGGTCGGCTTCCAGTTTAAAAAGATGCAGCTGAATACCAGTATTTTAATGTAGCGACTGCCCATCTGACCTCTACGACCCAATTAGTACTACGTAAAACTTAGTAAACTTTTACTAACTGCCGTACTAAGAGATATTTAATGATTACATAAGCCATCACTTAGTTGGTTTGACATACCTACTTTTGTACAAGTATGACAAAGCTGTCAAAACCTTTACGGAGTGAGGGCCTATAAGTAATCATTAAAGACATATTTTTTAAGAAGTGGATAAAAAACATTATATTAAAAATAATAACTACCTGATCCTTTAAAAATTATGATTTTTAAAATAAAGTCCGTACTGCCTGAGTAAATCGCAATTAGGAAGGTAAGGTAGGTAACAACATTGTAAAGATAATTCTGAAAATTGACAATATAAATCGAATAACATAAAAGTCCTCACTATTGAATATTGATCTAAGTAACACTTAAACTTGGGGACATCATGTGTCTTCCCATCGTTATCGGTCAGCACAATGGTGTAAGGCGCGCCAATGTTTGCTGCCATACTTATTTTATCACGTTGTTTGATCGGCCATAATCGGAGGATTCAATAACGGTCACTAAATAACATTCGATAGTCTGTCTGGGGCTATTGAGCAATCGTTTATAGGGTATAGAGAATGTAGATATCATGTCATTTCCTGTTGGTGTCTTAGAAATAGTTTCACGGACTAAGGGATAATTTTATTATGTGTTATCACTTTATAATTTAAGTATGATAAACGACCTAAATAAATAAACAAAAGGGTGCTAAAGCGTTTAAGTAGGTACTCCTCCATATTGTTATGATGCGAGAACGCGCCCAAAGAATCAGCATTGCCACGTTGAATGGCAATGGTAATACTTTGGTCAAAAAAAGAGCCAGCCATCTGGTCACTCGTGTTAATGTCCAAAATGAGACACACTTGGGCTCCATGACCCGAGCGTTTCAACCCCATACGGCTAATAGCTGTTATTACCAATTAGGTTACGGTATTAACGCCGTTTGAGTACCACGGCTGCCGCTGCAGTACAGAGTTCACAGTAGGGACAGGTTATGTGCTAAGAGGGCACGATATGAGGTGGAGCTTAGTTTACGACACAGCGCCACGACACGCAATTCCATTGAGGTATGTTACATAACGATGCGGGAGTTACATCTTCCCAATTGAGTTCATAGTTCAGGGACTTCCAAGGTGACTACGGGAGGTTAGACCATGCAGGACAATGCGTTCTTGGTGGTAAATAGTGAGTGGGGCGTGAAAATCTATTATTGGCTGCTTAAATAAAACTGTGCCTGCTTTTTAGGCTTTATAATATTTTAGCAGTGACGCCCTAGAGCAGGTTCCTGCCATCCAAGACAGTCAAATCATTTCTCTGGGACTTCGTCGAGCTTCATTGTCTCGGCGCTTTTCTTGTGGTCGCCACTGTTGATTCTGGCTTACAGAAGTTACAGTGGTTTGGGAATAGTGAGGCGGGCTTGTCCCATTTAAAAAAAAAAAAAGGTTCCTGCTGATCGACTCTTGTTTGCGTTTCTTCACTGCACATGCAACTTCTATGCACCATAATATGAGTCGAGACAGACTTCAAGCATGGAAATTCGGTTGCGGTGAAGATGAGGAGCTCGTGGCTAGATAAAAGCAGCTGGTTAAGATCTTTGGCTGTCGTCACAGGTAGTCAGTTGGCCGAAAGTCTGACAACCAGTCTTACTAAGAGGTATTGGCGGTAAAGATAGAGGTATGGGTCATAACCCAGACTATTTGGGTTGTGAAAGTCAGGTAGGCAGTCGGTTCATATAAAATACTGCTGCAACATAGTTGGGAGCAGGCACGTGACGGTTGCTTTAAATATAACTGCTATCCCTTTAGATATCTTTGATTTCTTCAGAATCCTCATATACCTTGAAAGCTTACCTCAACAATCATATCCTTAATTCATAAATAGTAGTTAAAAAACCCGACTGAAAAAATATGAATATTAAATTATGAAATGAAAATAGAATGAAGGCCTGCTTCAGAGTTTTGTTTGATTTAAAATGTGCTTGTTTTTTGCTTTTCAGTTTTTTCAGCCGGGTTTTTTAGTTTTTTAACTACTTACCTTTTAGTTATTTTGTGCTTGTTTTTTCCTTAGTCGCGTAGAATTCTTCGCAGAGACTTTTGTGTTTTTTTATAGGATTTGTGACTTTGAATTTTTTTGAAACATATGTATAAGTGTCATATATTTTTGTAATCTCCTTTTAAAACCCTTCATTTTGATACCCTAATCGATGGTAACGGATTATTTTTCAAATTCATAAATTTCAGTAAATAGACAGTCTCTAGCCAAACATACTAGGAACATAACTAAAACACCTCACTACAGAACCATGAATCAGTTATCCCATATTCTCCTTCCCCACGTTTGAAACCAAACAAACGTCTGCACAATACCTTTATACATCATTTATCAATAACCACACATATTGTTATCAAGTTATCACTAACAAATAAGTTAAAATAACTGTAGTCGTTACAAAGAAACGATTCATTCTAACTTGTGACGTCACTTGCTATTGATTCTCACAATGAAATCATTTGATTTGATATCTTCTGTCAATGGTAGGTGTAGGATTTCACAAACCATCAATCATCGAGCTATACACCTAAATGTGTATGTACATTGAATATTATGTTCTGTGTTAGAGGATTAACGTGTTTTTTTCTCCATATAAAGCTGCTATCGTGACTGATGTGTACGTAATGACAAAGTAAAGGTAGGTAAGGGTACGCCCGTCGGAGCTGCGGGTTGTTCACAAGTTACCGCGGCCTCGACATACAGGGGTAAGAAGGAACATGGGTGGTTTAGTCTGACACTCCCTTTCGCTCTGCCCAAGAGCGGGAAAAAAAGGTAGGTAAGGGTAATGATTAGTATTTCATACGCGATATAGGTATAGATACATAAGTAACGAGTAATGATGTAAGAAGGAGTAAACCTGGGTTTACAGTATTACACAAGGTTTTTGGGTCATTAATAACTAAGTGCTTCAAATTTTTTTCCCTTTATTTTATTGATACATGCATGTTGATGACCTTAATATTTGTTGTCTGTGTCTTAAACTAGTTTAAAGTACTTTATGTAGGTATATCATTATATATTAAGTCATACTAACAAATTTTACTATCATGTTACTTCACTTTTATGTTAAATATTATTGAGAAATCTAATGTCCGAATCTTAATTGTTAGAAATATGCCGCCTGTGATACAGGTTTATCCTAGTACAGGCATCGAACTTTGTTATACCTACATTATTTTTAAGATTTAAATTGTATTTGTTGTGCCAACTCTAGTAGCTGTTGCCAGCGGCTTCACCCGCTACAACTCGAAAATTATCCCACGGGAAGATAAAATCGGGTTAAAAACTATCCTATGTGTCAATCCAGGTTATAAACTATCTGTGTACCAAATTTTATCCAAATCCGTTCTGCAGTTTTTACGTGAAGAAGTAACAAACATACACATCAAACACTCACAAACTTTCGCCTTTATAATATTAGTGTGATAGTGTTTCACCCACTCACCGCATTTATTGCTGGGTATAAATAAGCCTCTTTTTTGCCAATCTCCAGGTTCCTGTGCCAGCCTCATCCAGAGTTTTCCCCTGATGACAAGTTTGTTGTCTGCTTAGTGTTAAATGTTAAGAGGAAGTGCGGAGTCACCTAACACGAGCATCTAATTGCTTAAAAGGTGACCTCCAAATCGTGTTTGATTTAACACGATTAAATAAATCATTGATATAACACGTATTTTTTTCTTTTTTCACGTAAATAAAAAAAAGACGATACAGTGCTTTAAAAACTCGTGTGACGTCATATTCTAAGACAGTATTATGGCTATTTTACCGGTCAGTGACGTCACAACCCCACACTCAAATCTTTGACGCGTCTCAAAAGTATGATTTGATAAAACAAAAAATACGTATCCAATATTTTTCAATAATCTAACAGACGGACTAATTAGAATCATTTTTTTTAGTCAGTAAACATCCCTATTGTAATTTAAATAAACATTTTTGTTTATTTAATTATTTATACTTATCTGGCAATCGTACGACCCACATTTCTTTCCCTCGTTCTCGGTGGCACCCTTAGTCCTCTATCATCACTGCTAGGTGCTATTTAAGTTTCGTAACGCGTGATTTGGACGTTAATAACTCGATCTACCAGCTTTATACCGATCATGGAATGCTCCATGTTTTCAATTTGGAATAAATAAATCTAGTAAGGCGTAGTGATGACAGGTGGACAATGGTTGTCATCGAATGGCGTGCAAAAACTGGCATTAGAAACGTGGGTCGTCCGGCGGTGAGATGGGCAAACGACATAGTTGTCATCAGGGCAAATACCTGGATGAGGCTGGCACAGGGAGCCCGTCGGGGCTGCGGGTTGTTCGAACGAGATACCGCGGCCTCGACACAAAGGGCTAAGAAGGAACATGGGTGGTTTTTAGTCAGCAGAAGTCTGACACTCCCTTTCGCTCTGCCCAAGAGCGGGAGGGGTTATTCGATGATTTTACACCCACCAAAAAAAAAAAAAAAAAAAAAAAGGCTGGCACAGGGAGCCCGTCGGGGCTGCGGGTTGTTCGAACGAGATACCGCGGCCTCGACACAAAGGGCTAAGAAGGAACATGGGTGTTTTTTAGTCAGTAGAAGTCCGACACTCTCTTTCGCTCTGCCCAGACGATTACCCCCCCCCCTCCCCCCAAAAAGGCTACCACAGGGAAAAGACAATCCTACACCCAATAGTGGGTGAATTTAGGATGTGGGTGATCTTGATAATTATGTTCTATAATGGACTGCTATTGATAATGATTCATCACCGCATCTTCATAGCTGATTCTTTGGCCCAAGAATAGGCCAGCCCTCTGGTCACATGAAGAGTCGACCAACCAAAAGAATAAATAACCTTCACCGCTAGCTGAAGGCTATTAAGTAGCCTTGTATAATACTATACTATACTATACCTGATTGCAATAAAAATCGCAATATTGACGTTTACAATACTTTTACAAAACTTCTTAATCCTGTCGCATTTGAATACAAAACTGACTCTAATTTTTTAATATGCATACTCATTGAATATTAAGACCCGTCGCACAATGAGCGTTTAAATATATCTATACGTAACAAATGAATTCTGACGCGTAGCGTGCGCCCGACCTTACGCCCCGCTAATAAATCCAACCCTTACAAATTAATTCTAACTGCTCGACTTTATATAGAAATGATAATACGACTGGCTGGTTTATTGGGTGTGATAGTTTTCTAATACTTACTTATGAGCCAATATGTTTAAGGAGATTCTTTGTAGATGGACTGTGTGAAGGATCGTCTGGAAGGAGGTAACTTTGGAAGAAGATCAAATGCTTCGCCGACCACAAATAAATTGGAATACGGGCCGGAGAATAATGACGATTCTTTGGACTTAATCAGGAGAGTACAATTTCTTGATAAAGTTTATAAATGTGGTTTTATTATAATAGGATTTCCAAAAAAATTTGGACAAATATTTTTTCTTTTTTCACGTTCGCAAACAATGAAGACGATACAGTGCTTTGGAAACTCGTGTGACGTCAAATTGTAAGATATTAGTATGACATTTTTTAGCAGTCAGTGACGCAACGACGTCAATTTTTATTGATTTGATAAAACAAAAAATACGTATCAATATTATTTAGGATAGTCTAACAGACGGACTAGTTAGAATCATATTTGTTTTAATCATGAAACATACCTATTGTATGTTTTGAAGAGTTTTGCAACACCAGCTTGAACATTCTTCTTCATGTAATAACGAAGTAGTAAGTAACTTTTCTTTGATTTTCGAATTATTTATCTTTTATGTTGCATTTGAGCTATTTTCTCTGCATCACCCTAAGGTTGTCTGGTATTAAAACTACCTTAGTTCAGTGTTGTTTTACTTGTGTGCAAGTAAAAATTCATAATACAAAAACAATTTGTGAAATAAACTGTTTTTGCTACGCAGATTCTGCAAAAGCAAGACATTGTTGACATCAATGCACTCGTGGAGACCAATCCAGTATTGGACTTGTTTTCTGATTAAAGCAAGATGATATTGTTAGAACGATTCTGGTTTTATGAGAAGACCTAGTAAAAGGATTACTTCTTTTAATATTGCTGGCTTATGTTGTACTAACTGTCCTTTGAACATTAACCACTATTTTCATCGTTACTTGACCTTATCATATCTCTCAATCAAAACAAATAACCCTTTCAGACCCACAATTCCACACAAAAACAAACACAAACTCCAACTCCCAGAAGAGACAATTAAACCCAAATTCGCAACAACAGCTCTATATTCTCCGCCAGAGTTAGACTGGAGGCATAAGCTCATTTTTATGGTCCTGCCGACCCCCGATAGCGCGCCCCCAACAATGCAAAGATATTATTACAATGAATAACAGATAATTGTCGTCTCTCACCAACCTCTATGGGTAGATTAAATTGATTTGTTACTTATTTGTGATGCG
The DNA here is from genome assembly GCA_932274075.1 of Diarsia rubi. Taxonomy (NCBI): domain Eukaryota; kingdom Metazoa; phylum Arthropoda; class Insecta; order Lepidoptera; family Noctuidae; genus Diarsia; species Diarsia rubi. Next base: position 21,105,855 of record OW026415.1, on the reverse strand, counting down.
TAGTTGAGTTTTTGGAGAAGGGTTGCAGTTTTGTGAAGGCGCAATGGTGAATCTTTTTTTTTGGGAGCTGTATATTTGTTTGTCTGTGATTTTGGATTATGTTTCCCTCAGAATAAAGCTTGTCGATAGTTTTCATGATAAGTTGGTCCTGGAGAATGTCAAACTTTCAAACTCAAAGCATTCATGGGAATTAGCCTAAAATAGGCACTTTTGAATTGCTGAAATCTAATAGTAATAAAAAAATGAAACTCAATTTTCATTTTATGTAGGTAATTTTAAAATGTATAAAAAAAATTCGGCCCCATTTAGGCCGCGCGGCTCTATGAGGCCCAGCCACGCGTTTAACAGATTAGGTACACTGACAGAAAACAACAATAACCCTCTTTTTGGGCTTCGCCACAGTCGGGTATAACGGTGACAGCACGTAAAAAGAATATACATATAAAATTGCAAAACCAAAGAGTATAAAAAAGAGGTTTTATACGTCTTGCTAGTTAGCATAAAACATAGACCGTCTTGCGATTAAGTAGCACGCTTATTCACAAGCATGTTCTTTTCGTATGCACGAGCAACTTGTATGCTTCTAAGTGACAGCTGCTCGAAACTAGCATGCTTTTGTGCTACTAGGTAGCATGTATTCCAGCCTTAATAAAAGCTTACTTTAAATAGAATCAAGCTTCGATTGCAAGATTATTAATTTGCGAAATTTCTTTGACATTACATTTTTTTTAAAATATTTTATTATTATTATTTATCATTTATTTATTTTTGTTATTTATATTAAACTCGTTAAAGCGCATTAATCATCAGTGCCTGGGCGACCGAGCTCTAACATTATCATTTTCATCATCAGCCTATAAATGTTCCCACTGCAGGGACTGGCTATAACCTCCACCACCACGCGGGCCCAGTGCGGATTGGTAGATGTCACGTCATGTCTTCGAATTTTTGGTTCTAAGATAAAATTTTTTGGTTTCCTCACGATATTTTCCTTCACCGTTTTGAGAGAGCGCTACTCAACTGAAAATAGAGAAAACGAATATTCTCTAACTTTAATCGCAATCTAACGATTTGCCCTTTGCATCAACGTGATTACAAAAAATACATATAAAAATTGCTCATTTAATAGTATACTTATGGGTATACCTCTGCCTAAACCCTCGAGGATTACAAGCTTGATGTTATGTTATGTTTGTACAGTAGATCAAGCTAACAAGTATACAGGCAGAAATCTTTATAATTCTAGTGCACGGAAAATATTTATTGCAATTTTGTTTTATAAAGCGTTTCGCATTAAGTGACTGATGTCAAGTCTAAATGCATCTGTATAATCTTAAGATTTAATGCAAGTTGTAAGTATGTTGTTTAAGCTGTCTTTAACAGTCGACCAAGCTAATAAGTATACATTAGCTTGGTCGACTGTACTATAGGATATGTTAGCATTCCCGTTGAACCATTGCTGAATGAACGTTATTATTAGATTTGTTAAAAAAAGATTGTTAGTACAAACTAAAGTAAAAAAGCATAATAAAACCCCATGGTAAGAAACCCCACATTTATATCTAATTAGTAAGAGATAAGCGCTCAAACATCCGGCGGCACTCGGCACAATTCTATTTACACATTTAATTGTGTCGCTAAACGTTTGTGTGTTTTATAAATTATATATCATTACTATCTAAGAATCTAATTTAATAGTAAAACAAAACACATTATAAGAACCGTTTTTTTATTGTTAGACTGCCACACTACATCTAATTCATGTTACATCTATTTGCATTCCACAAGGTAAATCATGGTGTTAACAAAAAAGGCTAACTGTGGTACTCACAGATATTTAATGATTACTTATGCCGTCACTTAGTAAAGATATGACATACGTTTGTATGACAAATCTGTCAAAACCTTTACAAACTGCCGCACTCAGCGAGCTTTAATGATTACTTAGTAAAGGTTTTGACAGTTTTGTGCTACAAAAGTATGTCAAACCTTTACTAAGTGTCGGGTTTAGTATTAATTAAATGTCTCTGAGTACCGCAGTAAGTGATGTGATGGCCTAAGTAATCATTAAATATCTCTGAGTACGGCAGTTAGAGCTAAGAGGCATAGTAGTCAAGGCACAGCAAAATTAATTCTTCATGCTAACAATTTAAATATACATAAAACTCTCAAAGTTACTAAAGATAACTCAACGATCTTTTGTCGTCGGCTCAGACCAAAGATTTCAGATTCAGGCTTCACATCTAACTATAGATAAATTGATGCTGATGGTCATGACTGACATATTATAAAGATCTTTGGGAGTCGTTATAGCCCGTGCTTGAAAGCCTGACAACCAGTCTTACCAAAGGACATCGTATTACCCAGAACTAACTGGGTTGACTGGTCAGATAGGCAGTAATTCCATGAAAAATACTGGTATTTAGCTGCATGCGTTAGACTGGAAGCCCCCAACATAGTTTGGCTTGGCAGCTGATCGCTTCGGGAATTCAGGACGTTCCCAATGATGTGAAGTAGTATTACTGAAAGTATGGTTTTTCGATAGTTGTGAAGTACCACCGCCCAATACTAATAATACATTAACTGCAGTTCTCAGATATATTTAATGATTACTTAAGCCGTCGCTTATGTATATGTTTGACATACTTTTGTATGTCAAAACTGTCAGAACATTTCCTTAGTGATGGCTTAAGCAATCATTAAAGCTCTCTGAGTGCGGCAGTAAGACTTTGATTTATTCTGATAATCTGTGTCTTTATCTTACTAAACCGGGTAGAAGTTCAACACAGAATGTCATTAAGACTCTGTTCTCCTCTCTATTTAAGAGTCAAAAATATTTACTACTGCGTATTAAAGGTACAAATAATTTCTGTTGTTCATACACAACATTTGATAACTCGATAGGTTCATCCATTGTATTCCTCACCTACCAACAAATGCAACAACACGCATAATGCAATGTAGGTATATAGGACTGTGTGTGTGTCCCTATCCTAATCCCTATCAAGAAAAGCTGGCGCACCTTTGGTTATAAAAAGTATTTAAGTACAATCTAACCAAAATCTCTTCACAAGAAACAAAAACTAAAAGGTAGTGTGTTAAATAAAAATAATTCTAAAACAATTAAAAGCGCGGTGTCAGCCTGGGGAAATGGTATAACTCAACAAATACAGCTTTTTGTTCCTCAGATAACGCAATACAGGTGTGTGGCTTTTGTCTAATGTTTATTCAAAGATATGAAATTAAAAAAGATAATGAACGAGACTTGAAATTAAATACATTTGACTTGTTCTGTTTGCTTTACGAATGAAAGGTTAGCTGTGTGTGGTGCGTTCCTTTAGTTTAATTATCTTGATTTTTTGTGTTAGTTAAAACAGTCGTTTGGGTGGGTGACAAATATTTGATTTGTGCATATTAGTTAGGAGATAAGGTGTAGAGTGAGATTTTAGTAATTTCGTAATGAAATAGATAACAATCTTGCAGTCATAGGTTATTTTGTTAAATGGCCCTTTTGTGGTTTAATAAAGTTTTAATATAGAGAGGTACATCTTTGAAGCAACCAATTTGCAATAGTACATAGAAAATTACTTTTTGACGAAAATCAATTTTTAATTCAGAAGTGGACAATCCTATCTCATCCGTAGATAATTATAATTGTAAACGATTCGTAAAAAATCTTAATTGTATCAACAATGGCTCATCACTGAGATTTATGATGGGCCTAAGATGACAGAAAAATAAATAATATCCTTGCTTTTATTATTAGTTATTACACATGTATCCGTCACGGTTCAGTATTTTTATTAGGATTATAATCAAAATTTTTAAATACATTCATCTATATCTATTCCACGAGACGTTAAAAATAAAATAAATGTAAAAAAAGCACATAAAACTATGGTAGGTATTTAATTTTTTAAGCTTATTATTTTTCAATAATAAACAAGAAAGAAAGAAAAATCCTAATAATTATAAAAATGCTGTAATAGACTAGACTCGCTTTGTAGGTAGCTTTTTAAATGTCAGAGCCGATGAATCTTTGACTTAGTTTTTATTATTAATTTGGTCTACCCAAACTTTATTTTCATTAAAAATACCTTAATCTCTTAGCTTCATCGATGAAGGGCCTTTTCTCCATCTCCGTCAGCAGCTTCCACTCTGCCCCCAGCCTCTTGGAGATCTCGGAGTTGTGCATCTTCGGGTTATCTTGCGCCATCTTACGTCGCTGACCCCGTGACCACACCATGAAGGCATTCATAGGCCTTTTTATGTGGTCATTGGGCTGTTTACCCAAAGACATTGTTAGATCAATTTTGACGGATTTTTAATAACAACTTTTCAAAAAATTAATTTCCGCTACACCGTAACTCCACGCGCATTATTTTCCAAACTTGACTTGTTACTGTTCAGTTTTAGAATTTTTTGTTTTTAATTTTATGCGTTCTACATTCAAAAAATATCGCAAACCGATTAATTCCCGCGCGCGTAGTGAAAAGCTCGTCGAAAGCTCAATGCGGCGCTTTTCTTGCTAGTGTCATGTTAACGGCGAACTCAGCCTTGTCCCCCCTCGGCTTTCCCCCTCTAAAGTGACTGGCCAATGATGGTGGGCCGTGGGCGGACGCTGGGCGCTGATTGGCTGAGGAATCGTTTGTCTCGCGCGCTTCAACAGGTAGCCGCTGCGTTCGTGTTTGCATGTTTATTAGCAAGATTAAATTTCTTTTTAGACCACAATCTTGGGGCAAAAAGAACGCGCCTGTTCGCAATCGAATGCTGATTCGATTGAGAGAGCGACCGGTGCGCGGTGATTTGCACAAATTAATTGACATTGGAGCGAGATCATACTGTGTTGAGAAAAACGTTAATTCTTGGGATGTTGATTTTGTTGATGTTGATTTGTTTGATATTGGATTTGTAAGATGTGGATGTGATTAAAGGTCTTTATGAATTGATGTTTCCTCATTTACTTATCTATTTATTTGTTGGTTGGTACAATAAACATAAAGAATTAATGATTGTGTTTTTTAGAAATTTATGGGAGATATTGACCGATTTATCCCTTTGCATATATTTTAACGATTAGATTTTTACCAATCACATAGTATTTTACTTATTTATATAAATATATATTTTTAAAACCTGCATTTGAAGAGTAATGTCAAGTAATGTGGCGACACTTAGGGGAGACCGATGTCCAGTGGACGTCTTTCAGCGAAAAGATGATGATAATTGAAGGAGCTTAGTCTTTATGAGCAAATCCCTCCGCGTTATACTACACACAGCGACATATCAAGCTATAATGATCCATTATAACCTGACCTTGTTCTGTAAGAACTTCATGAACAGTGATAGACCGGCTTAATTTGGAGTATTATTGCTTTATTTCGTTTATTCATTTTTCACACTATATTTGTAAAACGTAAGTTACGTTTTAACAGTGCTAATGGATGCATTGAATAGTACGGGGGTCGTGAAGATATTTAAAGTAAAGTAATACCATGAAAAATCTGTAATTTTTATATGTTTGAAGTAAGCCCTTTTTTTTAAAAAAAAAAAAACGTTGCCCCACACTAGGAATTTCTCCTGTACCGTGGGTGCTTTCACAAACATTTAAACTCACATACACAAATACCCAGACCCGGAACAACTATCTGTAGATCCTACAAATATTTGTTCCGTGCGGGAATCGAACCCGCGACACGCAGCGCAGCAGTCCATTGCTTGAGCAACTGCGCCAACCGTGCCTTAAACCTTTCCTTTCTTCGTAACTAGAAGCTCACAGGTATCGTATATACTATAAATATACTATAAAAAATAGTGTTTTTGGTTCTGAATGCTCATAGCCGGTTTAGTGAAATTTTGAAACGCCTAGTTGCCGGTTCCAGTGACCTAAGGACTGGAATGCCGTCCTACTATAGACACTTCTACCCTTGGTGAACACTGCACACACATAAAAGCGTATGGAAATAATTCTAAGCAAGGCAACACTTTGTATTTAATCCACAAACTAATTAATTACGGGATTACTTTCATTGATCCAAAAATGTTGCTATATCGTTTGGTTAAGTGAATATCGCGATTAACTCATTTTACCAGTGCTTCGAAAAAGGTAAAAAAGTAAAGAAAATTATAGTAGGATGAAACCTAATGAAAAAGGTAGAGAATATAACAAAAAATAATGAAAACCAAGTTGATGGTTTTTAATTTTTATGTTTTTCTTGAAACAATATTTTTTCACGAAATTTTGTGAAAAGTTACCTTTTTATGTCCCAAACACACTGTAATTTTTATTAAATAATTTATTATTGACTTATTATCGAAAAATCAGCCATACTTTCAAGGGACACCTACAACAACCACCAACACACACAACACAACCCACAACTTACACCACCCACAACAACACCACACACAACTTTGGCATTTTTCTTTTTTCCATAGGACTTATAGTTTTGCCGAAAATAGAGATAAACCGTTTTTCACACTTCAACCACCTCCCCACCCCCACTTCCCGACCTCAGATCGATCGTAATTTATTTTTCCTTTAATTTTTGTTAAATTCTCTTCCGTTTCATCCTTCTAAGTATAATTTTGTTTATTTTCAAAAAATATCTATCCTGGTCTACATTGCATGGCCAAACTGAGCATTTTCCAATATGTTGTTTTAAATGTTTTGTGTGTATTTGAAAATAAAAACAATCACTGAAAAATATTATCAGCCTCTGCACAAAATGCCTGATATTTGGAGTATAGCTCTCTACTAGAAAGAAAGAAAGAAAGAAAAAATGTTTATTTGTCACAGAAACATACATGCATACAGGAAATAAAACAATGCACAAAAAAAAAAGTAAAATACAACAAGCAGGGAAATTAAAAAAGAAAAAAATATAAATAATGCACGTCGTAACTGCGACAAGTAGGTTGCCACTCAGCATGGTGCTGTGCTATGGTCACCCACAGCACAGCGCTGGTTTTCAGTGGTCACCCGTAAAAAACGTACGAAAGCCAAGAGCTTCAATATTAGGTACGTATATAAAATAAAATAAGCTTATTAATATTGCTTCACATGGCTCAAAACTAAAGACACAATTATTAAATAAAATTAAACGAATGTTACAAAAGATATTAAAAAAAATAAAAAATAAACACACACACACTACAGCTCTCAGACTGCATAGTTGCGCTGCAAAAACGGGGCAGTAGCAGCGACAACCTAAAAGCATTATTATTTTATACACGCAGGTTATGCAGCGATCACGTGGTGTAGTTGACCAATAGATTTCCCGTGTAAAAGAGTAGATATCAATATTATACAAGGTCAAAGCACCGAGTTCTACGAACCAACATGTTACCTGTGACCGCCATTGCCCAAATATCCCTCTCAATGAAACTGAAATTGAGGCACTCTATTTAAATAAAGACATCTTAAACAGCAAGCTTAAACATCAAAAAGGGCGTAAAAATACCTATACACACCCAGACATAGAGATATTGGAAGTCTTTAAATGTTTCACGGATACAGTTTTCAAGGCCAAAACCTTACTTTAATTATCTCCAAGGCCTTTTACTATTCAAAGCGTCAATCACTCCGACTACAAATACCCCAAAGGCCGGATATAGTCATTGATTACATCCCTATAAATTCGGAAGAAAAATGAATTTACTAGTACGCTTCAAGCGTCAAAATTACTTGTATTTACGATACGGTTGTTTCAGTATAGTTTCATACGATCCATATTTTCCCTCACCATAGACACCACAGTCCATCTAAAACCTGACAAACACATGACAATATACACATGTTAGCTACCACACACCATACAACATACGCAGACGGTATCCAATTTGCATGAGACAAGCCGCAGGCACAAACAATTCCTGCCTGAATGCTGACTAATGGTCACCTCTGTTCATAATTGTGGGCATACGGACGTGTCCCTCAAACTATCTGGCTGCGTGGTTACTCTAGTGAGGGTTTGTTGATAGCTAAACATGAAAATATTTTGGTGGAAAGGTACCTAAATAGATGGTTGCTTGGTTTGCTTTAATAGTTTTTATAGACACAAGATTTTGTATCATTGATGGTAGATTTTCTTCAAATTTATGATAATTTTCTTTTTTGATTTTTGGGGAACGTTTTGGGGAACGAAATTTTTTTTTTAGTTTTGATTTCTCGAGGATTTCAATGGATCTCATATAAAAAAAAAGGTATCTCTGCACCATATTGGTAGGCTGGACCTCCCATTAGGCATTAATTTCTGGCTATCAAAACTTGCCACTCCTGACATCATCATCAGTCTATAATGTTCCCACTGCAGGGACTCAGGCCTCCTCTCTCGGAGAGGGATGGGTTGTAATCTACCACGCGGGTTGATAGATGTCACATATCTTCGAATATTTTGGTTCTAAGACATGCCTTGTTCACTTATGTGACTACGAAGTCACAAAACAAAATATTTGTTGATATAGACTCCATCGTTGCTCTAGTGATCGCAAGTGTGACTGCTACACATGAGGTCCTTTTTTTTTTGGGGGTTGGTAAATCATCAAATCAGCCGGCTCTTGGGCAGAGCGAAAGGGAGTGTCAGACTTCTACTGACTAAAAACCATCCATGTTCCTTCTTAGCCCTATATGTCAAGGCCGCGGTATCTCTTACAACATCCCGCAGCCCCGACGCATGAGGTGTATGTGAATGTCTTATTGGGTTTTTCCATAGCGAATTTCTGAGTAGCAGTCACGGAGTCTGAATTTGTGCCCGATTGATGGTAATAGGCTCACCCCCAATTACTTAGAAACTTAAAAATAACTGGCGAAATGTAAGTGTACTGGTACACTTCTGGCTAACCCGTCATGAATCACAGGCGTGATGTTATGTATGTTATTTTCATCTAGACTTTAATCAATACAAATTAGTGTCTTTACAGTCCACTATAATGGTAGTAAGTTACCATCCCATTTTATTTTACTCCTCAATTTTACCCCTTAATCATCGACATAAAAATATTGCATGAATCTGATATACGAGTAATTTGTCACAGAATGTCATTATGGCGTCGCGGCGGCGTGTCGTTTGATTGGCGGGCGCACGTGAAATTGAAACAGAGCGGCCGGCATGATTCGGTTACGGACAGGTCACGGTAGTATAGGCGGACACAGCTGGTTGAAAATGAGGAAAAATACGGTGGAAAACATTGGCTTTATTTAAGGAGATACTTTGAGCCCTTTTTTTCACACTTGTGAAGAAAATAATACCAAAAATCATTTTCAACAACAGATAAAACGAGTTGTAAGTTTTTTTTCGCAATGGCGGGAAAAATTAATCAGTTTTCCTATGCGCGCACATCTAACAATGGCGATCGGCCATAGACTAAAAGAATGAGGTTTATTTTTTTTGGGTTTTCGCGGATAGCGTTTTAGTTATAATTTTTTACAGAGAAAACAAAAGTTATATTTGAGTGAAACTTTTATTAATAAAAAACGTACTAGATGAAATAGGGTCACATTTCCAGGAGAGTTCAGGACAGATGGGCCAAAATCGTCACACACTGGGTGCCTAAAGACGGTCGTCGTCCCTGAGGCAGACCCAAAAAACGTTGGCGTCACGATTTGGTCTCGTTCGTGACTGATTGGCTAGAAGGCACAACACCGAGAGAGTTGGAAAGAGATGGGGGAGGCCTTTGCCCAGCAGTGGGCTAACCAAAAAAAAAATCGAAATAATATAGGTATTTAAATTTAAAGTTGCATGAAATGACCAAGCAATAGGTACATTAATTCATTTTTTGTACTGTTGAACGCGATCGAACCAACAAAATGTTTATCGATATTATTACTTTTAATAATATCGATAAATATTTTGTTGGTTGAGTTGAGTTGCTTGAGTTGCTTTACTCTTAAAAAAGTTTCGATACAACAAAAGATCGCGTTGGTGACTACTGTACAACCCGCAGCCCCGACGGGAAGTGCAACTACCTACAACACATTTCCTATAAGCAAACCAAAGAAAACATAATAGAATATACCGCAGCAGAAGGTGCGTGTTAGGATCGACGCAAGTACCGTTCTGTAGTCCCTGACTGCCTCCATCTAGGTTTATGTATATCAGAAAACACAACTTCCCAAGTATTTTGCTCATACATGTACAGTAAACAATCCGGGTTCCCGGCTACAATATCGTGTTATGTACCGTTTTGCCGCGTCGCCGCGCCAGCCTCGGGCTACAGACGTCCATCTACCTACCAACACTGTACCTCTGTTCTCCACAATACCGCTGGTTTATAACGTTTTCAGAGGGTTGGTTTTGTTTATGGAGGTTTTATGGTATAAAGTACCCATGGTTCTCTAATGTGAGGTGAATTTTGATGATTTTAGCAACTGGAGAGCGCTTTAATTCCAAGTAGTCAGTCAACATATCTTGTTTAACGTTTTTACCCGACTGCGGCGAAGCCCAAAAAGAGGTTTATTTGTGTAAGTAGTACGTTTAGGCCTAATGAGTTATTATTTCCCTAATTGCGTTGTGGAGGTCAGTCAGCTTCGGTTAGACCAGACGCCGGACCAAACGTAGTCGGAAAAAGGCAAGGCAGATGAAGTCGGGATAATATAGTTTATTTCCCAACAATAAAAGGACTTTCCGAATCGATCAACAAATTATATGTATAATAACAAGTGTGAATAGGTATATATACTCGTATATAGGTAGTCCTCCTTGCTGATTTCGGTAACGGCGACCTTTAAAAGATATATTATTTCCCAGCGTGTGGCGGGCCAGAACGAATTTGCTTTTAAATACCCGGTCACAGTTAAAGCAGTAGAGTTGACCTGCAGAGTTGTAGGTATAGTTGTAGGAGGGTTTAGGTCTCTTTTTACGTGTTTGGCGCTTCTCGTTCAGTGTTTCGGCTCGCTGTTTTTCGAAAGATTTTATATTTTTGGAAATAGTAGAACGTTAAGACGACCTATGCAGAGCGAGTCTCTCCCAACCAATTGGATCTACAAGTGTGAATAGTAAGTAGAAGTAGCGAAGAACTAGCACTGGCACTACACACTGCTCACTGATCAGAATTTACTGTACGCATATTTAGATATACAGGGTGTAAATTAACCCTTCACACATACGTCAACCAAGCATTCTGTACATCAAACTAAGTACCCCTACGCAAAAATTTTTGCTGGCAAATGACTTTTTTTTGGGGTCAAAAATCACATTTCACGGTAAAACTCAATGTAGCACTATTAAAACAATGTGCTAGTGGATGCTTTGAATATTAAACGGGCCATGGAGGTAATTTAAGGAAAGTTTAAATCTGAAAAACTACATAGTATTTACAAAAACAACTGTACAAAGTTTGGAACTTTGACCCCCAATATCTCCGTAACTATGGAGTTTCCAGGTATGGTCTAGAACAAAAAAATGATCGCAGTGGTGGGGAGAACAAGTGCCCTTCATTTGTGTTAAGGTTAATTTCACACCCTTTATGTCGGAGACTGTAGTCGCTGAACGTGGATAGAATCGAACTACTGGAATGTCAAGCAACTATGGTCGATTCTGGCACGATTAACAACGACAACTGTCATCCATCGACTAATGGTCTCGTTGCCTCTGCTGGTCGGAGCCAGCAGAGGCTTCCAGGGCGGACGGCGCTGTGGTTGGTCGTGATCGTGTTTCCTCCTAACCTCACTGCATTCCATGTGGTTGATTTGATCGTTTGTCATGAGCATCCGTGATTATTTTGTAACCGAAGTGTGATTAGCAATGTAGACCGTTGTTCTGAAGAACCACTGAGTATTAAATTGAAATATCCATCCTGTCTTAACATCATTATTATGAAGAATACCGTCTCCTCCGACATATATATAATATGTTGGCATCGAGTCGTATTCAGTACGCCAGCGCCATCTAGTTCCGCTCGATGGCGTCATAGGTGCGCGCGCCGGCCTGTCGGTACGTCACTTATTAGCAGACGGGCGCGGCGGCGCATGCGACCGCTGAACCGCTGTAGGTACGTATTACCTACGGAGTTTGAGTGTGTAACTATCTAGATCTACTGTGCTTGGGACTATTGATTGAGTGTAACGGTGTACGAGTCTGGTTTCTTCATCCAACATTACCTACCCACCGTCGCCCACAGTTAACCAACGATTAGTGCTAAAAATCATCTCTTTTACGACATGTACAATTGTATTGTCACATCATCTTTCTGCCCTCATCCCATTCAATTTGGGGTCGATGTTGAAAATTGTTTCATATATAAATAATATAATTTTTGAAAGCTTTAATGATAGTGATTGGAGCCTGCTTTTTAGTACTTAAAAATGTAGAGTACCTGTACTTTACCCTATATCAGGCAACCTCTGGGCAGTGCAGAAGCACGTTGTCTGCTGACTTCATTCATGCAGGCTAGGCAGTTAGGCACATGCTCTTTGTGACTCATAAGAGAAAGCGGGGTTTATTAAAAGAGCCGTGTCCAGTGAAGCCAGCTATTACTGTCCGCAAGTACGCATACTAAGAACAGCATTAGAGCTAACCATTTGTTAATAATTGGTAGATAGATTGTAAACAACATTTCACCTCATACCCCAATCAGTAATCAAGGTAATTAACAAACGTTTCCTAGGCCACAAATCAAGTTTATCGATGACCATCTGTGTCGAGGTGTCATGGCAGCTAACTATCGACATAATGTCGTTTCAGAGAGCGGGCGACGCGCACATCACTACTTAAGCGGCAATTATGTTTTGCAACCCGCGCAACACTATTTTAGTATCGGCAAACGTTACTCGGTTTTTCAGATAGATTTCGATAAGGTCAGAGGTAAGGTAACTGTTTTTTTTTCTGGTTTCGGTAATTTTTGGCTCGTGTATTTGACTTTTCATGAGATTCAAAACGAACTAAATTCAATGAAATTACCTTGTATTGGTAGCAGTAGGTTGGTATACATGCTGTTTTGGACATTTTTGTTTGTTTTATTTAGAACATTTTGACATACGTATATACTCATAGCCCACGAGCCGTATTTTATAAAAGCTGAAAGTTGGTCTGTGCATGTGGTATACAGGTGATAATGACCAGCGAATATAGAATTTGCGGTGTGGTTACTTTGGCAGTTAACATGTAGTAAAGGTGTATAAAATAGTACAGTAAAAGTGTATAAAATAGTACCTTACTTTCGTTAAAACTTAAGGTTTAATTTTTTTATTTTGCCTTCGGGATAACTTAAAAAGGGCTTACTTCTTTACCAAATAATTAACCTCCAATGAACTCATTTATACTGACACTGATGAGTAGTTTCAAGACAGGACTGAATTCCGCGTAAACAATAAGTGAATACCCTACATGTCCACCAGTGGGCCGGTATCGGTCACGTGGAGACTCGTTATTGTGCCCCGCGGCTAAGTCGTACGTGTCGTGGGCCGCGATTGACCCTAGATTGTGTTATTGTGGCAGTGTGGAAAGGGCCTAATTGCTTTGTATAAGACTGTGGCTGAGGATACATTGTTGTGGAGTGATGAGGGATATTTCTTATTATAATATAGGATTCAATTGTTGCGTCCACAAGATTGATAATTAATAATGTTTCTATAAATTATCTACTTTACCTTGCCTTACTTACTTACTCGTTGTTATATAAAAATAAATGGATTCTATTCTATTATTATTTGTAAATTACGAGACCGTAGTAGGTGTACATATTGAGTTATAAATAAAATAATACCGTAATTAAATTAAATGAAGCGAAATTAATTTTATGAAAAATAAAAACATAATTATTATTAATACAAACCCTTCTCTTATTTTAATAAACGTCCGGAAATTATTCAACTCTCCCATTTTATGCTGGACAGACTAGCATACTAACTGATAAAATATTTCATATACTACAAGCAATACGAACTTTCCCAAATAATATCATAGTCGGCTACAAAATTATTGAGCAGAAAACAGTGGCTACGAAATCTCGTAGCCGCACCGTAGTCTCGTAGCTACGTAGCAAAAGAAGAAGTTATTATATCAATACTTATTACGTAGAGGTAGTAATTTAAAAACACGATGTTTTTTTAATAGAAAATTTTGAAATTGGTTCAACAGATTTTAATATTTTTTAAATTTAAGATTTTTACAAGTAAACTGCGCCCGAACAAAGCAAGGGCGGGTATCATATGTTTCTATACAAGCTTTATAACTATTATTTTCAAATTACCTCATTAAATGAGCCGATTTTTTACATGAAAGTCGTACACTTATTATGATAATATGTGATGCTACAAAGTGTTATGTTAAAGTTGTATTGTGTGAACTCGATCTCTCTCAGTATTGAGCGGCGAGGAAATAAAAATATCACATCAATAGCGACATAAAAGGGACTTCTTTTGTTCGGTACACACGAGGTGACGACCCGGAGATAATGTTGTTCCATGATCGCTATATTTTAAGAGAGATAAATGCTGTGCTGGTCTGTAGGAGTTTCGAAAATTGCTAAACAAAACAACGAACCAACAAACAAAAAAAAGTTGTTTCAAAGCAATAATTTTTGCGAAGAGTTACTTACTTAGTTTGATGTTTAAAGGGTGTAAAAGTACCCTTACCGCAAACGAAAGGCACTTGTTTTCCCCAACACTGCGATCACATTTTGGTTCTAGACCATACCTGGGAACTCCTTAGTTACGGAGATACGAGTATTGGGGGTCAACGTTTCAAATTTTGCACAGCTGTTTTTTGTAAATACGAGTTTTTCAGGTTATAACTTTACTTAAATTACCTCCATGACCCGTTTGCTATTTAAAGCATCCACTAGCACAATGTTTTAAGAGTGATTAATTGAGTTTAACCGTAAAATATTATTTTTGACCCCAAAACAAAAAGTCGTTTCCCAGTAATTTTTTTTGCGTAGTTTGGTGTTAGATGATATCACAAGTTAAAATAGTTATAATTTGTAATTATTCAGTTATTTAAACCGTATTAGTCAATTTAGCTACTTATTAATTTGTTATTGTGAAGCTTAAAGTGCGACGTTAGGTAATAGACTGCCGCACCCAGAGAGCTTTAATGATTACTTAGGCCATCACTTAGTAAACGTTTTGACAGTTTTGTCATACAAAAGTATGTCAAATCTTTACTAGGGACGGCTTAAGTCATCATTAAATATCTCTGAGTACCGCAGTAAATGTTTAAGTTTTGAAGAATGTATGTATTTAGCTTAAATCAAAGTCTAAATAATTAAAAATCCCATTTTGTTTTCACTTAATGTTCACAACAGGTAGAAGTCAATTGACAGTGTTAACATCTCTTGTTAAATTGTTAATTTTTTTCTGTAGTTTATTTTTCACTTTTTGGTGCTTTTGAAGTCAGTTGTTTTTTTTTTCCAAAAAATATTTTTTTTTTTTTTTTCTTTTTTCATTTATTCAAAGCCACATGAGTTGTACGATTATAATTTTGCACCTATTAACCTATTTACATTTACAATATTAGATACTTACCTAGTGATTAAAATCAATGATATATTAAAACCATTTATACGTTGTCCGTCCCCAAAAGTGACAACATGAAATGAAGCCAATTGGCCACATCGCGCTTAGTTACGCACCAACCTCTCGCGCGATGCTACGTTTGTTCTTAATTTAAATCGTGTTTGTAAACCTGCGCGAAACATAAAGACAACAAGCATCAACAGGCATCCCGCTGTACTGTGTCATATTTTCTTTCCCTTTCTTTACGCGTAAAAGTAGTTATAATAGATATAATTTATTTTCGCCGTTTTGTAGCGCCGCCATGTTAGTTCATGACGTGTCTATATATAATACGTCATTTATTAAAATAATAATTGTCCCATCGACGTTTGTTTTTTTTTAATTCTTTAAAACTCTTGTGTGAAAATAGCCTCGATAATAATGTATTAGAGGAGATAAATTCCAAATTAAACTGAAATTGTTATTATTCAATTACGATTCTCAACAGAGACTCAAACCACTCTGGTCTAACAACTTGTAACTTAACCTAATATTCAACCATTCATTGCAACACATCTAATTTGGTGGCAGCTTCAAAAAGTTTTATGAAACCACACGTTCTACTT
Organism: Diarsia rubi; assembly: GCA_932274075.1. NCBI lineage: Eukaryota > Metazoa > Arthropoda > Insecta > Lepidoptera > Noctuidae > Diarsia > Diarsia rubi. Next base: position 21,089,793 of record OW026415.1, on the reverse strand, counting down.
TTTAAACCTACCACCAAATTAGATTATTAATCAAAATAATTATTAACAAAAAAAAAAAAAAAACAGATATCCTCAGACATATCCCAGCCTGTGTACTCCCCATGCATACCAAGACCCATTCTGTTATATAGGGTGGAGGAATAACATTTCACTCCTTTTTATTCGCCGCAGTATTTATATTTGTTTGTTTGTCTGTCCGTGCTTTGACTGCCGGCTTCGATTCCTCTTTATGTGTGATGCCTTTGCTTTTATGTATCACGGTTTTGTGTGAGGAGGATTTTTCTTTATGGTAATGTTATCGAATGAAGTGGAAGGCATATACCTAAGGTAATAGCAACAGTCTATAAACTGGCGATAAAACTGTTAGTACTGTAACCTTCTTAGATAAAATTAATTAATTTATTACTGTGATTTTAGAAGTGCTAATATAATCATAAAGAAACTCTTAAGATTATGGAAAAAGCACATGATTATGGAAGCAAGCACAAGAGAGCTTTGAATTTTACGATAAGTATTTGGAAGGTTAATTTGAACACGGCGTTGTTATGATTTTCGTAATGAAATGCATAGACATGACTTTGGATTTGACGGATCACTTTATTTACACATTCATTGAGAAATAACATTTCAAGACTTAAGTAAGTATATAACTAGAAAAAAGCTCTTTCTGCCACCACTTAAAAAAAACTTTTTTTTTGTCATAACTTACACAAAGGCTTAGCTAGAAACTACCTCATCTGTATTGTACAGGTAAATATCTCTTTCTCAAACATACCAAAAAACGCTGTAAATCTGCATTCATGCCAAAAAACTACAAACCACTTTACCAACACACAACACCAGCTTTTTCTCGCATCTTATCAGACATCGTCCACAAACTGTCCGTATTTTATCATTAAAGACTTAAGTCCACCTCAAATGTCCTCAAGTGTCCTCACTCCTTGGCGAGGCGCCAATAAATCTATATACAACGTAAATAGATGCAGGCTCGCCGATCCGCACATAAAACTAAGGCTTAAAACTTGCAATAACAATAAGTTACGACTAAAATACAGTTTTATAGTGGACGATTTTAAAATAGGATGTGACGATGTGTCGTGATGCACTATTGTTAGTCGGAAGGTTGTGTGTTTGGCTCTATTTTCTGAGTAACTCGGGCTTTTCATCAGATCTGTGTGACCAAGAAGAATATACGAATGAATCTGGTGGAAAGCAACTTTAACTTTTTCATTTTGATTATTTTTTTATTTTCGAATCTTTTAGCTGTCGGTTAGCCTATATGCATTTATTTATTAGCATTGATTTTGTTGAGGATGCTTTGAGAGACGGGCGAATTTATAAAGTTTATTTATTTATTTATTTATTTATTTACTATTTATGTACACGCAGTAGACAGCACAGGCACAAAATAACATAAAATAATATATGAGTACAAAGGTACTGCTTATTTCTCACGAATTTTTTTTTTAAATTTTATTTTTTTTATTTTTTTTTTGTTTATTATTACCCACGACGAAAAAATAGAGAAGGTTGTCAATTCGTCACGTGTTTTTTTATGTTATGTAAGGGCCACTAGGGGATCGGGCAAAAAAAAACTAGTTGTTCCGTCAGAGAGACTTCCAATAAATATTGAACACATATTTTTTATTTTTTCACATAAACGAAAAATTAAAACAAAATATGATAAACTCGTGAACTCCTCGAAAACGTACATTTTTTACCTACGAATGACGTCACAACCCCCCAACTCATGATCTTTGAGACGTTTTATCTCTGTAATTTTTTATTAATTTGATAAAACAAAAAACACGTACTTATCCAATGTTTTTCGATAATCTAACTGACGGAATAATTAGAATCATATTTTTTTAACTCAGTCCGATCCCCTATTGCGCCTAACTTTTTTGTGAAAATGTTTTTATAAGGGGTCGAATGTAATTAGTTTTTAATAAACTTATTGTGAATGAAGCATTTGAAATAATCTAATTCTGTTCACAGATTTTACTGAAATATTTCAATTCTATTCAAAAATAAAATATTCAATAGCTAATCGTATTGTAATCGTATCGTACCATCTAAACCGCCTCTCCCCGCCCGCCTTACGACGGTCGGGGCGGGCGCTTTTTGTATTTTCCATTATGGCACCAACGGTCTTATTATCATAAATATGGCGTTAAATACTCCCCTTTATGTCGCTCCGTGATTTACAAAGTCGCCTCCTGTTGGTTACGGATTTATCTCGTGGTTCTCAAGTGGGTCTTTATTTCATTTTGATTCTGTGGTTTTTCATTTTTGTTGCTATTAGTTTTGACAATAGAGATTTTTCCGGACTAAAAAAATATAGTTTTAATTAGTCCGTCTGTTAGATTATCGAAACATATTGGATACGTATTTTTTGTTTTACCAAATCAGTAAAAATTGACGAAGATAAAATGCGTCAAAGATTTCAGTGGGGGCTTATGACGTCACTCGCCGGTAAAAAACGTCATACGTATATATATAATGTCTTAGAATATGACGTCACACGAGTTTTCAAAGCACTGTATCGCCTTCATTGTTTGTTTACGTGAAAAAAGAAATATATTTGTCCAATATTTTTTGTGTTATAAGAAGTTGGTGTCTAGATAATAACAGCAGCACAGGTTGCTGAGCTGGGCATCCCAAGGTTGCTCTGTGGATGGGTGACCAATGTGACCATCCATTACATACGGAGTATCCACAGCCTTCGGAAAGCACCTCTGCCTGTTGATCTTACCAACGTAGTATCGTATTAGCCAGTAGTTACCAGGTTTGTGGAGGTCAGATAGGCAGTCGCGTCATGTCAAATAATGGTATTCAGCTGTATCCGGTAAGAATAAATGCCTAAAGGTCTAAAATGGCCACTTTAACAAATCACAATATGAATTGGAGTGATCGATCGACTTCCAATAAGAACAGTCGCGTCGCATACGCTCTTGTGCTAGTTTATGTTAAGGTATAGCGCTGACGCAGCAGCATACCGTTCATTACCTCTAGCCGTGCGCGGTCGCCGCGATGACCCAGTTACCGAATTTATTGCACAACTATTTGTATAAACAAAGTGTTAAGGTGAAGTTGTTATTCTAATAATCATGGCTTCGTCATGCTCAATTAAAATTAAAACTGAAACGGAACATCTGTTGTTTAAACATTATACCGAAGAAAAGTTGGAACGCGAAAAGTTACAATGTTTGGTAAATGACCTCAGAAGTCAATTAGAACAACTTCAGCAGCAGCTTAAAATCATCCAGGAGCAAAAAACTGCAGACGTAGACAAGAAAAATGTCACTACCGAGAAGCCAATGCCAATCGAGTACGAGACAGACGAAGAGGACCTAGCAAAGGAAACAGAGTGGGTACGATAGAAGAGCAGGAAAAAAAGGAAATTGAACTCATCATCACTGTCCTCACCACCTCAACAAGGAGCCGATTCCAGCCAAAAACCTAAAGAAAATGTTAAAACAAGGAAACGGCCCACACCACCACCTATAGTTGTGGAAAATGTTAAAAACTACCAAGAGTTCTACGATCTTCTTTCAGCTAATCTAACGAAAGACTCGTTTATTACAAAAATGATGAATGGAGAAAAAGTTAAAATTAACTCCTTTAATGATGACTCATACAGATCCATCACCAAGCTATTGTTACAGAATAACTGCTTCTGGTACTCGTATGAGAATAAACAAGACAGACCGATTAGGGTGATGTCAAAAAACCTTCATTCTTCCTGCCTGCCAAATAGAATAGTTGAAGACCTGTCAACTCAAGGATTTAAAATAGAAGATGCGGTCAACAAACTGAGTTGGAAGAGCAAAGAGCCTCTCAGTATGTTTATGCACTCATTCCAAAAAGATGAAGACATTAAGAAAATCTACGGAATCAAATCCATACTGGGCTGTAAAGTAAATATACAGCCGTTAAAAACATCTAAGTTAATTCCACAATGCAAAAAGTGTCAAGCATATGGCCACACAGAAATACTGTTCCAAAGAACCCCGGTGTGTGAAGTGTACAGGCAAGCACCTAACCAGAGACTGCAATAAACCAGCAGAAGCAAAGCCAAAATGTGTTCACTGTGGTGAGCCCCACCCGGCTAACTATAGGGGATGCATAGTAGCTAAAGAGCTACAAAGCATTAAAGATAAAAATACCAGAAAGAATGTGTCGATACCAAACTCGCAGGGTTCAAGTACAAACAAAGACAAAATACCTAGAGTCACCAACCTTGCTACTAAAAGTGTTTTGTATGCAGAAATGACAAAAGGAGTCCAATCTTTGCCACAGTCACATATGAAACCAATGAGCCCTAACATGGATGAAAAGATTAATACTATTATAAATCTTCTAACTACATTCGACGAAAGGCTGAAAAAACTTGAAAGTAGCACTAAAGCAGCTACCAAACACAAATGTAATATACATGGCTAATTTATTAAAAATTATGGCATGGAATGCGAATGGACTGCTGAAACATCAGAATGAACTTACGGCAGTCCTAAATATGGAAAGTATTGATGTGTGCCTTATATCAGAGTCACATTTCACTAAAGAATCTCATATTCAAATTGAAGGATATAACGTATACCATGCATTGCATCCCAATAACACACCAAGAGGTGGTAGTGCTGTCATTATAAAAAAGAATATTTTTCACTATGAAGAACTCAAATATGAAAAAGAAGAAATACAAGCAGTGGCGGTCTGTGTCAAAACGAAACATTGTCTTGTCACCATTTCAGCCATATACTGTCCACCTAGGTATCCACTAAAAACAGATCAGTACATTAATTTTCTAAACCGTCTTGGAAACAGATTTATATTGGGAGGCGACTTTAATGCTAAAAATACATTTTGGGGATCTAGGCTGACAACAACCAAAGGAAGAGAGCTACTGTGCGCAATTGAAGAAACACAATGCAAAACATTATCAACAGGTAAAAAGATTCCTGATCTCATAGACTTTTTTATATATAAAAATGTATCACCCAATCTTCTCCGCATTAAAGAAGGTTATGATATGAGCTCAGACCACTCACCTATATTACTTGTTCTAAGTGAGACTTTCTTGCTGAAAGAAACCTACCCCACATTGGTAAATAAGAACACTGATTGGGCAAGCTTTAAAATAGACTTGGACTCTGTAATAGATTTAAAAGTTCCACTAAAGAAACCAGAAGATCTGGATCGGGATATCAGTCAGTTTATTACACAAATACAACAATGCGCCTGGAATAACACTCCTACATTTAAAATAAAAACAGACTTACATAATATCCAGCAGAAATCACAAAACTCATAGCTGAAAAGAGGCGACAGAGACGAATATGGCAACAAACAAGATTTCCACAAGATAAAAGGATTCTGAACAACCTTACAAAACAACTAAGTAGTGCAATTCAGAAATTCAAAAATGAATCAATGAGCAGTTATCTAAAACAACTAACTAGCTATCGCACGACAGATTACTCTTTGTGGAAATCTATAAAAAGTTTAAAAAAGCCAATTATGCATATTCCCCCTATCAAGGATAATAACGGGCGGTGGGCAATAAGCAACGAGCAAAAAGCTATTAGGTTTGCACAACATCTGGAACTAATCTTTATGCCAAATAAAGAACACCAAGACAGCGCCTTGCTAGATGAAACATCAAATAATGATGAGCAAGAAATAAAACTCGTAACACCTAGAGAAGTATACAACGAAATTAAGCGTCTTAGACTAAAGAAATCACCTGGCTACGATCTTATTACTGGAGAAGTTCTTAAAAACCTCCCACGTAAAGCCATCGTAAAACTTACGACTCTTATCAATGCAATGTTCAGGCTTAAGTATGTACCTGACCTGTGGAAAGTTGCCGAAGTTATAATGATACCAAAGCCTGGTAAACCACCTCACGAAACGACATCATATAGGCCGATTTCGCTGCTACCGATCATGTCAAAATTATTTGAAAAGCTTCTCTTGAAACGGCTAAAACCCATCATAGAAGAAAGAAACTTGATCCCTGACTACCAATTTGGATTTAGGGAAAAACATTCGACAATAGATCAAGTACACAGGATTACCAACATTATAGAAAAGGCTTTAGAGGAAAACAAAGTTTGCTCAACGGTCTTCCTAGATGTAGCGCAAGCATTCGATAAGGAATGGCACAAAGGGCTTATTAACAAACTAAGAAATATGCTCCCTAAACAGTTTGCTGACATCTTAGAGTCTTACCTATCACAGCGTATGTTTAGAGTAAGACAAGATGATGCACATTCGGAACTGAAGCCGATAAAAACTGGAGTAAAGCAGGGAAGTGTCTTAGGTCCCGTCTTGTACTTATTGTACACTTGCGATATTCCTGAGTTAGAATATAATACCATTGCCACATTTGCAGACGACACAGCTATAATGGCCACAGGTGTCACTCAAGAAGAAGCAGTGGAAAAAGTTCAAACAGCAGTCAATATCATCTTTGACTGGACAAAAAAATGGCGTGTGAAACTTAACGAAACAAAATCTGTTCACATAGACTTCACAAACAAAAAATTAGACGCAAAGCTTCGCTGGAAAGCTCATGTTAAAAAGAAACGCGACGAGCTAGAGCTTCGCTACAAGTCGATGTACTGGCTGATAGGAAAACATTCTTCGCTGTCAGTACACAACAAAGTACTTTTGTACAAACAAGTCCTCATGCCTGTATGGACTTATGGTATTCAGCTTTGGGGCTATACCAAACAAAGTAACATCAAAATTATACAGCGTTTTCAAAACAAAGTACTCAGAGGAATCGTTAATGCGCCCTGGTACATTCGAAATGACGACCTTCATCGGGACCTCAAAGTAGACCTCGTCATAGACATATTCAAAAAGAACGCCGAAGCTCATGAACGAAGGCTTCACCATCATTTGAACATCGAGGCTATCCAGCTCCTCGATAACACGGACATAGTGAGAAGGCTAAAAAGGACAAAAACTTTCGAGCTAATTTAGTGAAGTGTTAGTGTAATGTAGTGAAGTGAGTGCTACCCATAAGAAACACAAGAACAAAGTGTCTTCCCCTTAATAGAGACATTAAGAAAAGTGTTAATGGACACATTCTTAGACGTAGTCTCCCTAGCAAATTAAGTCAAATTAGAATTACTTATTAGCTTTAGTATTAAGCTAGATTGTATTTCTTATAATGCAACCGTATCAGGACACATCACACAAAAAAAAAAAAAAAACAATATGAATTGCGTTAAAAACATAAAATGGACCTTTCATAATTCATAATAGTAACTGCGTCCGGAACCATTTAGGAAAATAATATGAATTGCGTTAAAATTCGTAAAATAGTCACAGATGTTGTTTTTAACGCAATTCATAATTATAATGATCTGATAAAGTGGCCATTTTAGACCCCAAGTAAGTATAGTTGAGAAAAAGCTACTCAGATGATAATATATTTTTTCGAGAATAGAAGGTTGGCACTTGAAATAAAAATAAGTAAGATCACATCATACATTTATGATACTTATTTTTTTGTTCTAGACCATACCTGGGAAAGGGGTAAAAATTCCAAATTTTTCACAGCTGTTTTTGTAAATTCTAGTTTTTCAGATTATAACTATACATAAATAAGCTCCATGACCACTTTACTATTCAAAGCATCTACTAGCACAATGTTTTAAGAGTGCTGCATTGCGTTTTACCGTAAAATGTGATTTTGGACCCCAAAAAAGAAAGTCATTTCCCAGCAAATATTTTTGCGTAGGGGAGTTTGATCTACAGAATGCTTGGTTGACGGCTGCGTGAAGGGTTAATTTACACCCTGTATTTAAGCTGACTGGTAATTAGTGACTGATACTTTAACACGTGATTGTAGTCATGATGACAAACTACTTCCCCACCTATCAAAAAAAGTCGACGTCACGCGGTCACCAATCCGAGCTCTAATCGCGTCCAACTTAATTAATAATTTCAATTATCGTGCGAATATCATTCTATTCAAGGTGGCAAGGCCGCTGGCGATTGACAAAGTAGACAAGGCGTAGTTTTTTTTTTATTATTTTTAAATAAAATCTATACCTAAACATATGAAGACGATACAGTCTTTCGAAAACTCGTGTGACGTCACATTGCAGTCCATTTTTACCGGCCAGTGACGTCAAAAGCCACCCCACTCATGATCTTTGACGCATTTTATCTTTGTATTCTTTCATTTATTTGGTAACAAAAAACACGTAGGTATCCAATATTTTTCGATAATTTATAATCTAACTAGCGCCCTAAACAGATTTTGTTTTGTCCGAAAAATCTCTATTGTTTATATCTACACACATCAAAAGTGTCTAGGGATCAAGCATTTTTATGCGGATTTCTTGAGATTGAGATGTGGCTTTGTAATAAATTTATGATTTTATAAATTTATATGGATCCTTTTTGGTGCATTTCATAATTTGAATCAGGAACTGTGAATCAAATTCGAGTAAAAGATGAAAATCAGCTGTCAATATTTTCCCTATAAAAACATACAACGCATTGAAGACATTATTAGTGCTACTGTTTCCCTACTACTGATTAAATTAAAACCAACGTTATTATGGAGCGGCGACGTCATTTAAGCAGGGAAGAAATGCTCGGAGCCGTGGGAATGATAGAAGCTGGTTCCCGGCAACGTACTGTGGCTTTAGCTCTGAATACAAGTCAGAGTGTTATCAGTCGACTTTGGACACGTTACCGAAGCACTGGTACCGTGGCTGAGCGCCATGGAGGACGGTATCGCTGCACCACACGGAGACAAGACCGATACATTCAAATCTTAACTCGAAGAGCTCCAACAATAACCGCCATGATGTTAGCCGTGAGGCTTCATCACTCTTCAGGGAACTTAATTAGCGACCAAACAGTCAGAAACCGCTTGCATGAAGTGAACCTTCATTCCCGAAGACCGCTACGGGTACCACCTATAGCAATGCACAATCGTAGGATTCGATATCAATGGGCTCTTGAACACAGAAATTGGGCAGAAGAACAATGGCATTTCGTGTGCTTTTCTGATGAGTCTCGTTTTGGTATGAGACCGGATACAAGACTTATACGACACTGGAGAACCCCTGGACGCCAACAGCGATTAAAATCCTGCCAGGAAGTCCATCCTTATAGTGGTGGAACCATCATGGTATGGGCGGGTATTTGGATCGGCGGAAGAACTGAGTTGATTTGGATCAGAGGCAACCTCAACGCTCAAATTTATGCTGAGACGATTGTATCAGACGTCATCGTTCCTCTACAAGTGCAAATCGGTCCCTTATTTCAGTTAATGCATGATAATGCACGACCGCACACCGCAAGAGTTGTAAGACAGACTCTCGCCGCAGCTAACATCAATGTCCTGCCCTGGCCTGCTCAGTCGCCAGACTTGAACCCGATTGAGCATGCATGGGATATGCTACAGAGAAGAGCTCTGCCGAATATGGAGGGTATCCAGTCGCAAGAAGACCTTTTTTTGTTGTTGCAACGAACATGGGCGGCCATTCCACAGCGTGATTTGGATGAACTCATTTTGAGTATGCCAAACCGATGTTCTTGTGTTGTTAGTGTTCGCGGTAGAAACACGGATTATTAATTGTTTAAGTAACCCAATAAAATTTTAAAGAAAACTGTTATTTCAGTCTTTTTTTCGAACTTTAATGTTAGTGGTTCAAATGTCAAAAATCCCTTTATTAGGAAAATGGCAAATTTCTTTATTAATGCAAAGGTGACTTGGTTTATCGTTACTGTGACAAACGAAAACACTTTATTTGATGAATCCTTAAAGAAAATTTTAATTAATATCAATCAGGAGAAAAGTTATTGCAAAAATATATGTTGATCCCTAGACACTTTTGATGCGTGTATATGAAATGAATGTAGACAATAAAGTTTTATTTCGTTTTTACTTTAATGAAAAACTACAAATATGTAGAATTTACTGACCACTTCTGACTATATGCGCAAAACATACCTAGTAAAAGAATGAACAGCTTTTTTGTGCGACAAATATTTTCGTGTAATAAAAAATAAACAGATATCTTAAAAAAATAAAGAAGTAGTGTCGGAAGATAACGACTAGCGCCATCTGTATAAAAAATGTCAATAAAACTTTTACATTGTGTTTACTGCCATCTAGTGGCGTCAGATAAAGCCGTCGTATTAACCGGCGAATCACGATTGCACGTAGTTCTACTAGTTGTTACTAGATGGCGCGCTTTTACAAACATTTTAACCGATTTTTTTTTTACCGAATTTTATTAGATTGTTTTGTTTGTATTTAGAGATAATCTTTGGAGCTACTCCTGTTCTTCCTGTTATGTGCAGCTAATGATTCAATAGGGTAGTTGACAAAACAATCTAATTAGTCCGTCAGATAGATTTCCACAAAATATTAGACATGTATTTTTTTCACGTTAAACAATAAATGCAGACGATACAGGGCTTCAAAAAGACGCGCCGACGACACAGCTTGGTACGTTTTTTACCAGAAAGTGATGAAATTGACTCACCATCTTTGACACGTTTTATTTTCGTAATTTTTTTTTAATTCGATAAAACAAACAAACACGTAAGTATCCAATAGTCAGTCAACTATCCCTATTCTAAAAAAAAAATCATAGATAGACACATTATTCGTAGGTGCTATAATAGGGCTCTAAATTATATTTCGATCATGCATAGGTATTTTTGTTCGGAGGAAGACGCAGTCACAGCAAGAAAATTTGTTTACAAAGTCAATCGATTGAGATTAATTTCGTAGTGCTCAGAAGCATATTTTCTGAACTTTTAGTCCAGAAGATATCTGTATGAAAAGACCAATAAAATTGTTAAAATACATATGCCATTCACATTTAAACTAAGTACGTCCTTAAACCGGTCTTTTGTACCCTATTGACGATAAAACGAGTTGTATCGATCAATGGTCATCTATTCACCATTATGTTGCAAGGATTAGCCGCTCCTCAAATTCATACAGACTCCCAACAATGCACAATCACAAGGTACCTACTTAGTTTCTCTATTCGCTTTGAGAGTTGCAAAATCTAAGGTGTGGATGAGAACGTAGTGGGTAGCGACATCTAGTGAAGTTTTGGGTTATTAATTAAGAAGCAGAAGGGAGGTAAGCGAAGGAGAATCCCAAAACAGGGTGTTGGAACGTGTAGATTTTTAATAACAATAGAGATGTCGTAAGCGTATGGAATCAAGGAGTTTCTTATTTATTATATTTTTTTATTGGAATACTTTAATTTGTTACAATTTTTAAAAACAACGACAGTTATAACAGTTTTTTTTTTAATAATAATAATATTCCACAACTATCACACAACGCCATCTAGTCCTAAGCTAAGCAGAGCTTGTGTTATGGGTACTAGACAACTGATAAACATACTTATATATTTCTAAATACATACATATTATAGATAAATTACACCACAGAACAAATGATCGTGCTCATCACACAAAGATTTGTCCTGGGTGGGAATCGAACCCACGACCTCCGGCATAGCAGTTAGGGTCACTAACCACTAGACCAACAGGCCAGTCAATGAGTGAGTAACATGATGTTTGGATTTGAACCACATTTTGTACTTTCAGGACAAATTGCAAGTATTAGTAAAGTACGGTGTTTCATTAAAACACCACGTACTCATGCAGAATTGGTTAAGGAAAAATTGGCAAGCCCCCACCAAGGACTGCATTCGTGTGCTAAAAAATCTCCATAAACTCTTATAGAGAAACACACATCTATTCTCACTCCTTTTTAATTTTCATACTGTTCGTGTGATTGCAAAAAGTGTCTTGGTAGGTATATAACAAGTTAAGCCATTTGATAGCCACGTATAAGGTATGGTTTGAAAACAATGCATAAAAAAAAAATCTATTATGCTTCAATAATGGTGTCTGCTAAACATCGTAATTTCTGATTTTCCAATTAGTTCATACACTTTGAAGAAGAGGAGACAGATAATTCAATATACAGGAGATACTCGTAGATTTCCATCAAATCCCTACCCTAGCTTACATGGAGCTACTGCTTATCTGATCTCCACAACCCATTGGGTAATAAGATTTACTATGGTAAGACTGGTTGATATACTAAGGTGTTCTCGTATATATTCATATTAAAAGTGAATTCTAAGTACCATTTTGTAAGAAAAGCTTATTATCTAACAAGAATATGACAACATCTTTAAAATTAACGGTAATAAGTACGGTGTTTTCAATTTCACGTAACCAACAAAAACACTTTTCTTTTCATTCGCCATCAGCACATTTCACAGTCCAGTCTCCCAATTTGTAAAAAAATCAATTCGAACCAGTATTTTTTGTAAACCGTACAGTTAATAGATAGCGGTGCGCGGGCGCGGCTTACACAAAACATACGACGAGTATCATTTGACAATTTGCGAGCAATCAATGCATTGTCACCGCTCTTTATTCAACTCCAAATAATACATGGAAAATTGTCCATTCCAATTGTGATCGGACCATTGTTGGTCTAATGACACGATTCAGGCTTAGCTCGCTTTGAAATCGACCATCAGTGCATGTTCGGACGTGTTGGAGATGAGTATTACTATATTCTGCACTCGGTTTGGTGTTTGAAAGAGTTTCTCCATAATATGGACGTCTACGTTATTGTTGGACAGTCTAAAGACCTTGCTTACCTCCATGTTTAGTGTTTTAAAGTGATTAATCCGATTATCGGCAATGATAAACTATAAAAAACAATGAAAGTAGAAAATTCGACATAACTCAAAAGATTGCAGCTTACAAAAGTTAACTCAATAATTACACCGAAGACGACAAATGACGTAAGCTCAATGGCATATCAGTTGGATCCGCAATCATCGAGACACCTTCCAAAATTATCAAGACACTCCAATCCTTACCACATAAAGAGACCCATGAATGCTTTCATGGTGTGGTCGAGGTTGCAGCGAAAGAAAATATCAATGCTGAACCCGAAACTACACAACTCGGAGATATCAAAACGCCTAGGATTGGAATGGAAGAGTTTGGAAGAATCAGAGAAGAGGCCATTCATTGACGAAGCAAAGAGGTTAAGGATCAAACACATGCAGGATTATCCAGACTACAAGTACCGTCCCAGGAGGAAGAATCGGCTGGATACAGCCACGTTTGCTAATCCAGCGCTTTACACGACAAGGGAAACTTTTGTTGAAGTAGAACCTCGTCCAGAAGCGAATTATCAAACGCTTTCTTACCCTGACCAGTTTGTGTACAACAATATGATCAGTTATACGGTGCCGTCTATACCTCAGCCGGCGTTTGTGCCAACATCTATGAGGCCAAAGGAGGAGACCTTGCCGAGTTTGGATCTGAGGCCTTTACCATCAATCGAGAGCATATCCCCAAGGCCTTTTGCAGTCGTGAACCAGCAAATGATGGTAAAGGCTTACCAGGACCTGCATTACGTGCCCAGTGATGTTACTAGGATCTCATACCATTATCCGTTTGGGGTTCAGTAGAGTCTTTTTAACTATAAAGTTTTATGAGGCCATAATTTAATTTTTAAGCCGTAGTTAGAAGTACAGCTAACAAATAGTTGTTTTACATGTGATTGTTTAGTGTTTTTTCTTTATTTAACAGTGTAGTAGATGCACTGCAGTATTCTAATCTTAGAGTATGTGTAGAGTTACCAATACTTTAAAATTGACAGTGTTAAGATAGAATCTATTAGCACATGTTAAATGAATGCACTCTTTGTCAACTCTTCTAAGTCATCACCATTATTAGGTATTCTTCTGCTATTATCCGAATTTATCTGGGGTCAGCGCAGCATGTCTTTTTACCATACTTGTCATCCCATTTCAGAAGACACCTTCTTTCTAAGCCATATCATCCTTGGCAGTCATCCATCGTTTCGTTGGTCTTCCTCTACTCTTATGTCCATCCAAATTCATACTAAAACTATCCTTATTGCAAAATTCAAAGTACATTTGTGAGAAAAAAATATTAACCACCTTTTTATCGACGTTTTATAAATGTGCTCATGAATTCCTATGTGTAATAAAAATATTTTGATTGATTGAACCGTAATTCAAAATAGTTTAATCGTCAAAATAGCTTCATACTCGCATTTTATTACATTTTCTCAACATAATGACGATATTTATCAACATTTCAAATAATAATGTACTCAATAAATATACAAACTATGCTTTTAACATTGGAACAGATATAATTTTCATGAAAAATGCTATAATTTCGAGTTAAATGTAGTTTAATGATGGATAAATGACATAATATTCTGTTGTTGGCATACCTAGTGTTGTTTTGCAGTGTCCATGGGATTCAAACTACAAAAGTTTAGTATATAAGATTAAAAAGTCATGCTAGGGCTAATGTTAATAGTGAAAATATAAATATTTTGAAAGATTTGTTGTTTTTTTGCTCTAGTGGTAAAAAAAGACTGCACAAGATACTGTACTTACTATACCTTTGTGCGTGACCCCCAAATCAATTGACTCAAGGACAATAACTAACTACATTATTTTAGGCCAGGACGTAGCTATAAAGGGTGTAAAAGTACCCTTAACGCAAATGAAAGGCACTTGTTCTCCCCACTACTACGATCATGTTTTGGTTCTAGACCATACCTGGGTACCCCCTAGTTACGGAGATATTGGGGGTCAAAGTTCCAAATTTTGCACAGCTGTTTTTGTAAATACTAGTTTTTCAGGTTTACTTAAATTATCTCCATGACCCGTTTAGTATTCAAAGCATTCACTAGCATAATGTTTTAAGAGTGCTACATTGAGTTTTACCGTGAAATTTGATTTTTGACCCCAAAAAAAAGTCGTTTCCCAGCAAAAAATTTTGCGTAGGAGAAGTTTGATGTACAGAATGCTTGATTGACGTATGTGTGAAGGTTTAATTAACACCCTGTATTTACCAAGGTTTCTTTTCTTCGTGTAGAGTTTCAGTTTCTGGAGAAGGACATAATTTTAGCACTTCATGACTAAATTAATACAAAAATTAATAATCGAACTAAAACTAAGACGAAATAGCAGATTAAGAGCAAGGTTTCAGACATATCTACACTAACGATCCCGTTTAGCTCTGATGTCAAGGATCTGGGTTTGCATGTTGACACCTGTCTTGACTGGCGTAAACAGGTCGCGATTGTGAGCAAGAAAGTCACCGGAACGTTGCGGTCTCTCTACCGGTTGAAAAATGTACTCCCAGCTCACATCAAGGCTATGCTTGTACAGTCCCTAATCTTCCCCATTATTGACTATGGTGATATGTGCTACTATGACCTGAATGCAGATCTCCTCAATAAACTTGACCGACTTCTAAATAACTGCATTCGATTCGTCTTCAATCTTCGCAAGTACGATCATGTGTCTGAACAGAGATCGCTATTAAAGTGGTTACCAATCCGAGAGCGCAGAGCTTTGAGGGCTTTGACAACCCTGTTTGCCCTTCTTCACAAGCCCACTTCCCCTTCTTACCTCACTTCCCTTTGCCAATATTTATGCACTGCTCACAGCAAGACTCTTCGCTCCGCTAATAATCGTCTTCTACGTTGTCCTTCTCATCGCTCTGGCTTTATAAAATCGTCCTTCTTTGTCCAAGGTAGACTGGTAGAAAATGCCCAAGGCATTAAGTCCGCCTTTGTACGGTTTCATTACTTGTGCATAAAGTTTTAATAAATAAATAAATAAATAATATTATAAAGAGGAAAGATTTGTTTGTTGGTTTGTAACGAATAGGCTTCAAAACTACTGGACCGATTTGAAAAATTCTTTCACTGTTGGGAAGCTACACTATACCCGGGTGACATAGGTTACTTTTAATCCCTGTATTCCCGCGGGAACTGGAACTACGCGGGTGAAACCGCGTGACGTCCGCTTGTAATAAATAAGGTTTCAGACCACGATATCTTTATTTATACACAAGGTCCAGTCTTACAACATTTTCCAGTATATGACATCAGTTATTTTTCCCAGAAGGAAGAAGGTTTTGATTACTAAAACTCGTTTATGATATAAACAACATAAAATGAAGCCAATTGGCCACATCGCGCTTAGTTACGCACCAACCTCTCGCGCGATGCTACGTTTGTTCTTAATTTAAATCGTGTGTGTAAACCTGCGCGAAACATAAAGACAACAAGCATCAACAGGCATCCCGCTGTACGGTCTCATATTTTCTTTCCGAAAGGGAACGCGTAAAAGTAGTTATTTAATATTTTCGCCATTTTGAAGTACCGCCATATGTTAGTTCATGATGTGTCTATATATTATACGTCATTGGTTTTGTCACGATGTTTTTTTTCATAAGTAGTAATAATTATACAACAACTAGCTGTTGCCAGCGGCTTCACCCGCTACAACTCGAAAATTATCCCCCGGGAAGATAAAATCGGGATAAAAACTATCCTATGTGATAATCCAGGATGTCACCTAACTCCATACCATATTTTATTAAAATCACTTTAGCCGTTTAGACGTGAAGAAGTAACAATCATACATACACACTCACACACAAACTTTCGCCTTTCTATTATTAGTGTGAAGCGTGATAGGGAATGACTAAAAAAAAAAATGATTCTGTTTAGTCCGTCTGTGATTATCAAATAATATTGTATGAGTACGTAGTTTTTGTTTTATCAAATTAATAAATATTGACGAAAATAAAACGTGTCAAATACCGTGAGTGTGGGCTGGTGACATCTCTTTCTGGTAAAAAATCTGAGTGACGTCGCGCGACTTTTCGAAGCACTCTAAGTATCGTCTTCATTTATTGTTTACGTGAATAAATAAAAAATACCTGTCCAATATTTTTTGGAAATCTATCTGACGGACTAATTAGTTTTTTTTATCAACTACCCTTTTCTATAACACATAACCTCATCCAATGATTCACACAGCTGCAACAAAAACATTTCTTCTCAAATCACATCCATCGTCTTCACCCGTCATATCCTACAGACGGAGATGTCGCGGGCTACCGACGGAAGCTGCGCTAGAGATAATGTAGCAGCAATGACGCGACACTTCATAGATTGATGATCTTGTCACTATAGGTACTGTAATTGATTCATTTCATCTACATGGTGGAGACGCTCGTATTTTTTGCGGAATGACGATTTGGTGAATCACTGTTTTTCTTTCCGGATTTTTGTGGGATGGTTTATTTTTCGTGTAGACTTAGAAAAGTTCGTTCACCGCATGTAAGTGATGGAAACACACAGACGTGTATTCATTTAATGCATATTTCGGTAGTACGTAATGTTTTACGCAACACGTAAAGGGGGCGAGGTTTTCATCAACCGGGCTCAAATCAAATCAAATCATTTATTTTATTTGCTTACAATGTAGGATGAATACAATAATGTTGTTATAAAAATATAGTGAGCCGGGTACATTCTGCCTGAGTTTAAGCATGCAAAGAACAATGGCTGCCTTTCATACATAAAAATAGTTGTGAACAAATGGTAGCATCTACATGTCAAAAATATCTGAAAATGTTAAGCTTCAGCCCCTGAGTAACTTTGTTCAAGAATTATGTCCTGACAGGGTTCCTGAAAAACTATATAGATTTGAACAATGAGGCAAAATCGGAGTCCAAAGGGGCAGTGGCACGTCACGCAGGGCAAGATCAGAATCCCTTAGGCACGCACAAGTCACTCAAAGCGAAGGGAAAATCAGTCCGTAAGCAATGCAAGTCATAGAGTTTTGACATTTAATTTTAGCTGGTGCTGCCGTAACATTAAATAGAATAATAATAGTTAGGTACATAGATTATGATTGCGATAATGTTTAATTATTTCAAGAAATTCTTTTTAAGAAACGAGGCGGGCGAGGGCCTGCACGCGGTGCGCGCCCGGCCGAGCGCGAGCGGCGCGCGCCAACAGAGCGCGGGGGGGCCCGCGGCGCCCGCAGGCGCAGGCGGAGGCGTCTGGCGGTGGCGGTGGAGGAGGTTCCGACTGAACCCGACCGAAATCATTACCATCAAACGCGTCCCTAAACTCATCTCCTGAATCCACTACTTCCGACTCTGCCTGCGCAGTACACCCACCCGTCGCGCCAGTCGCCTCCGCGTCAGTAGGTGGCTCTTGACCGTCAGACCCCTCGGTTTCTTCCACTATCGGCTGCGTGCTTGTCCGCGATAGTGAATAGCGACTTGGTCCACGAAGCGGGACAAGTTGGTCGTGGTGTCTACGCCATTCCACCCCTTCCCCTATGTTTATTTTACAAGAAACTGGGCCAGTTACCTCTGATACGTAACCCTTCGCCCACTTGTCCCCTTTCTTGGAATAATCTCTCGCAAGTACATGGTCGCCCACCGCGAGTGGTTTGTGACGACCGCCGGCGGCCGCCACCTGCCTGTCCTGCGCGGCGCGTACAACAGTCGGCCCGTCCGGACGTAGCACATCGAGGCGCCCGCGCAAGCGACGTCCGAAAAGTGCGACAGCCGGCGACACCCCCGTGGTGGCGTGCTCACAATTTCTATACTGAAATAAGAAACGATACAAAGCTGCTGACATATCCTCTTTTTGAAATATAGCTCGTTTAATCGCTTTCTTTACAGTTTTTACGGCATTCTCTGCCTCGCCATTACCTTGGGGTCTGTACGGCGCCGATGTCGAATGTCTTATTCTGTTTTTCTGACAATATTGTTTGAATTCTTCCGAGAAGAAAGGCGGACCATTATCGGTCACTAGTTGTGATGGAAGACCGAACCGAGCAAAAATAGACCGTAAAGTGGTAATAGTGGCACTAGCTGATGTACTTCCCATGACCACTGTCTCTATCCACTTTGAGTGGGCATCTATTATAATTAAAAATCGTTTACCCGCACAATCAAAAAAATCAGCATGAACGCGCTGCCACGGGTGTAACGGGTACTCCCATGGGTGTAGCGGAGCGCGCGTGGGCGCGTCTCGCACCGATCTACACGCGTCACAAGCCCGACAAGCGTCCTCTATATCTCTATCAATATTGGGCCAGTAAACGTAATTACGAGCAATGTTTTTCATTTTATTCATGCCTAAATGGCCACTATGGATCTCTTTTAAAATATCAGGTCGTAACTTTTGTGGAATTACTACTCTATATTGATAAATAATACAACCTCGATCTGTGAATAAATGTTCTTTTCGAGCAAAAAATACCTTTTCTTCATCACAACTAGGCGATGCCGGCCATCCAAACAACAGGTAACCTATCACTTTACAAAGCAGCGGGTCCCGCTGGGTCTCTTGAGCTACATCCTTAAAATCTAAAGGTAATGATTCTTCGACAAAATGTAAATAATCTATGTGAGTGGTGGGTTGCCGCTCGTGTGCCATGGGCAAGCGTGACAAACTGTCAGCCGGACCATTATCCGCCGACTTCACAAATTCTATAGAAAAATCGTAACCCGCCAGTCGTGCGGCCCATCGCTGCAGGCGACTGGCTGCCGTCTGCGGAATACCCTTCCTTTCATGAAAAATATATGTCAGGGGTTTGTGATCGGAACGCAAAGTAAACCGCCTACCAAAGAGATATTGATGGTGTTTTATAATGCCAAAATAAATTGCTAAAGCCTCTTTATCTAGCTGACTGTAGTTGCGCTCCGCACCGTTCAGCGTGCGCGAGGCGCAACTGACTGGCCGCTCGCTACCATCCTCATACCGGTGTGCCAGGACCGCCCCCACACCGTACGCACTGCTGTCCACCGACAACACGAGCGGCCGCCCCTCCTCATAATGGGCCAACACCTTATCGCTTAACAATATCTTCTTTGCTTTCTCCATTGCTTGTGCACAACGCGAATCCCAATTCCACATAACACCTTTACCTAAAAGATAGTGCAACGGGTGAAGCAATGAACTTAAGTTAGGGATAAATTTCCCGTAGTAATTTAAAAGACCGAGAAAGCTTTTTAATTGTGTCACATCAGTGGGTGTGGGTATTTTGGCAATCGCGTCGAGCTTAGCGGGGTCGGGATGCAACCCGTCCCTATTGATAATAAACCCTAAATAAGTTACACTTTTTTGTAAAAAAGTACATTTTTCCAACTTGACAGTGAGGCCCATCTGACGTAATCGTTCGAGGACAGCCCGTAAACTGCGCATGTGTGAGTGTCTATCTTTGCCCGTTATGCAGATATCGTCGAGAAATACTACCGTGCCCGGAATACCGCGTAGTGTCTCCTCCATCATTTTCTGGAATTGTTCTGGTACACAAGATAAACCATACGGCGTTCTCCTATAAGCAAACGTCCCTACATGTGTTGAAATCGCCGTAAATTTTTGTGATTCCGGTTCTAAAAGCACCTGTTCGTAAGCATGTCGTAAATCAACTTTAGTAAATTCCTCCCCGTTACTTAAGTTCGCAAATAACTCTTCTATACGGGGAAGTGGATAAAAATCACGTTTCAACTTGGGATTAATGGTGATTTTATAGTCACCACAAATCCTGAGTTCCCCATTACTTTTGACTACAGGCACTATAGGGGTCCCAAAATCAGAGTGCTCGACGCGGTATATGGAGCCGTCCCGCTGGAGACGCTCCAGCTCGCGCTCCACCCGCGCCCGCAGCGCTAGCGGCACGGGCCGCGCGCGCACGTATACCCCGCTGCTGTCTACGAGCTGTAACCGTAACGATTTCTTACAAGTGCCTAACTGATTTGTAAACACTTCAGGAAATTCTTTAACCAATTGACTGATTAATTTATCCTCTTCAATTAATTTATTAATGTTTATTTGTGTTACATTTAAAGCAGCGAGCCAGTCTCGACCTAGTAACGGCCTACTGCCGCCTTTTATTACATACAATCGAACATTGGTAGCCATTACCTTATTAAATTTAATATTTACTGAAATATATCCTAGTGGTTCGATCTTGGAGCCTGAATAGCTGCGCAAAATCAAATTATCGGTTTGCAAGGGTCTGTCACTAAATAACAACTCATAACAACTATCATTGATTGCAGAAATACGGCTACCGGTATCAACCTCGCACTCTAACAGTTCTGAGTCCACCTGCACATTTATAAAATAAGGTTGGTTACCTTGAGCCGAGGATACCACCATGTTGAAAAAGTCATCGTCTTCGGAATCTTCACCAACAAAATTTTGACGTTGAACATCAACACTTTTACGATTACGCACTTTCTCACACATCACACGTAAATGGCCGCGTTGATTACAATTATCGCAATTGTAATTCGTGTAACGGCACCTATTGGCCGAATGACCTTTACCGCACCGCCAACATGCCGTGCCTCCGCGGGCTCCGCCACCGCCTGCGCCTGCGGGCGCCGCGGGCCCCCCCGCGCTCTGTTGGCGCGCGCCGCTCGCGCTCGGCCGGGCGCGCACCGCGTGCAGGCCCTCGCCCGCCTCGCTGCCACCCGCGCCGCTGCCCGCGCCCGCGCTCCCCGTCGCGGCCGCCGGGCCGCCGCCGCTAATCTCGGCGTGCCGGTCCGCCGCCTCCAGAGCCAGAGCTAGCTCCACCGCTTTCTGGTAGTCGATTGTCCTCTCAGCGAATATTCTAGATCTCATCATGTCACTCGCAAGCCCTGATACAAATTGATCTCTGAGATCCTCCTCTAGTCGGTTGCCAAAATTACAAGTGACCGCGAGATGCTTTAAACTCTGTAAATATGCGGTCAACGATTCGCCTGGTCGTTGTCTCCTTTGTCGAAAAATATGGCGTTCGGCAATATCCGACCGTTGTGGCTCGAGGTGAGCTCGCACTAATTCAATTAGCTCATTAAATGTTTTATCCTCCGGATTAGCTGGAGCGCATAAGTCACACATCAAACTATAAGTTGCATCGCCGACCACTGTAATTAACATCGACACTTTCAATTCCGGTTTGATCTCGTTAAGTTTTATGAACTGATTGACACGTCGTACGTACGCCGGCCATTGCTTGGAAGTTAAATCAAATGGTTCGATTTTACCGATTGGCATTGCGAAAATACTTAATTTTGCGACAACACAACACAACGAGCGATCTTAAACAATATTTGGTGCACAGTACGCGTAGATTCTTCGTAAAAATATATTTTACGCCGGACTCGTCGCCAGTGAAGCGTAATGAAACCACGGTTGGAGTCTAACTGACTTTATTCAGGTCTACCTACATTTCACAATAAGTATTATTAATGTACCTACATTACAGTTTTCTCTTAAAAAATACTTTTAATAGTACTGATAGTATAGTTATTTCATAAATATCTATTGTATTTTGTGTGATATTTTGGTGGTTTTACAACTTTACACGAAAATTGAATAAATAGTAAATGGAAACACTTGGATAATGTAAAAGTCATTTTATAGTCCAAAAGTGTGTTTTTTTACTGTGGCCTTAATTGAAATACATTTTTATTTGAAAAATCATAGAAAAATAATTATACTCATTTTATATTCAAGATATTTCCAGACACAATAATTTTTGTCAACTATTTTTCTGCCATTCTCCTTTAACAAATAAAATAAGGTCTGCTATCTAGCTATGTGAGCATTGTGAAGTGTATTAGGAAAGTTATCTACAATTCATAATTTCATCATGATTACATGTGTTCAGTACTAAACTTGCTTGTGTATCATAAAGATTTTCCATTCCCATAACCAATTTGTGACATCTTAAGGAATCCTCTAAGGTTTTCTCTCAATCTCGAGAGAAAACCCAAAGGCTGCTATATACTAAGTCCTCAAGGTAAATAATTTACCCAAAAGCAAACAATATAACCAATCAACAAATTATCGAATTTCGATTTATTAGATATCCTACGTTTTGAATTATTATTAGTAATTTAATCGAAGAAAGATCACAGGGTTACATAAAGGAGTGTTTAATTAAATTTATTATTGTGCACCCTTCACCCCGTGTTGGGGGCGAAACGATTTTTCTATAGTACCTAAGCTTTCTATTAATTGAAAACTTGATTGTTGAAGAGTTATATGGAGCTGATGATTCTTACTTGTGGATAACATCCTTGTACTTGTCACTCATAGATTTTAATGAGAAAAAAGTAATCCATATAATACAAATAAATAAAATTTAAATGTAGAATGTTAAGGGGGATGTGTGGTGTTACGCGAATGTATAAAATAAGAGATGATTACATAAGTGGAAGTCTGAAAGTGGCGCCGGTGAATGGAAAGTTCTGTACGGTTATCTGTTGTCGAGGTATGGACATTTCATGCGGAGGAATGAGGAAAATGTCGTGGAAAAAGGTTTGAGCATGGAAGGAAATACCAAAGAAACAATGGATGGACTATACTATTGAAGGAGGTATCTCATGAGATGACGTATAATAGAGACGCATGGAAGAAAAGACATAGGTACTGCGCCAACCCCAAATGTACAAGTGTGCCTAACGGTTCGAGTATCACAGGCGGAATGTTATTTTATGTTACAACAATTTCTCTAAAAAAACTCCGACCGGTCCCTGACCGAATCACAAAAGTCCAAACTCAAAGTTTGCAAGTTCAGCGACAAAATACGCAATTCCACAATACACTCAAAAACTGGAATCGCTGATGTGGGCAATAAGACTGCAGGCTTGAAGTGAGATTAGGTGGGCTATGTCTGTATGATGGATCAGGACCGATGGGTCAGAATCGTCAGGCAGTGGGTGCCAGAAGACGGACGTCGGTCGTCACCGAGGGAGGCCACGGAAACGCTGGCGTGACGACTTAGAAGCGTTTGTGACAAATTGGAGGAAGAAAACCGCACAGAGGGAACAGTGGAAGGCTATGGAAGAGACTTTTGCCCAGCTGTGGGACAATATAGGCTAAGAAAAAGAAATACAAACTCCGAACGGTATTACCAGCTCCACATCAATCTTAACCTGAGAAAAGTCACCACCTATAATATAACTAAAATAGTAATTAAAGAAACCTCACCAGCGCAATGGTAAATTGACATTTTGTTTCAACAATGTAACCCTATCGTAACAAACAACCCGTCAGTAAACCACGACGGAATATTCCTATGTATATTACAAACAACGTCTTTCATGGTTTGTTGTGGAATTTTCTAGTAAATGCTATGTAAGGGAAGGTTATTTTCCTTTTATTCAAACGTTTTTCCTCTTTATTTTCCTGTTTGTACGGGTCTGTTGATAATTATGTTTTTGTTTGTAACGTGGAAGGTTTTGTAATATGACTGTTAGAAACTTTTTGGTATGCCCACGTGTTTCACGACTTCGAGTCCAGTCAAAATAAACATAAAATAGGTGGTTAAATAACAATATATATGGTCCCATTAAAACTTTTAGAAATTATTCAGACCACCAAAATATAAAAAAAAGATAATTAGAAAAACGCTTCAGAAAATTAAACAGCTTACGAAAATATACAAAAAATTTTGGTTACCCAACAATGTAAGTCAAAATAAAATAACTTTAATTGGTGTTTTTTTGCTTCGATATAGTTGGTTATACAGTATGTTAACTAACAGAGGGCGTTCCCGTCAACCAAGCATTCTGTACATCAAACTAAGTACCCCTACTCAAAATTTTTTGCTGGGAAACAACTTTTTTTTTTGGTGTCAAAAATCACATTTTACGGTAAAACTCAAAGTACCACTCTTACAACATTGTGCTAGTGAATGCTTTAAATAATTAATGGGTCATGGAGGTAATTTAAGTAACGTTATAGCCTGAAAAACTAGAATTTACGAAAACAGCTGTGAAAAATTTGGAACTTCGACCCCCAATATCTCCGTAACCAAGGGGTTTCCAGGTTGGTAATTTTTTTTTTTTACCAATCCGCACTGGGCACGCGTGGTGGATTATAGCCCATCCCTCTCCTAGAGAGGAGGCCTGAGTCCCTGCAGTGGGAACATTATAGGCTGATGATGATGAATTTTTTTTTTAGCACGTATGGATGTTATACTATTGCGGGTTAACGGGAACGCCCTCTGTTAGTTAACATACTGTATGTACTGAACTCTGTGTTAAAATTCCTCCATCTATTTTAATGGGACACCAGTTTCTAGTGGTGGTATATGAGCTGCAGTTTAGTTTATTTATATTGCAATTATAATAATGTATTCAAAACCTCCACCAATTTTCAGCTCTAAACAAATCGACTATATAATATAATTGAATATATTTCGACTGAACTATTTGTCAGGTTTGTTAATGAGTTGCAACAGCCAACCTAAAACCAGTTACGGCTACAAAGTACAAATCTATTCGGGCAATACCAAAATCCAGGCATAAAAACACGCCCATTTACTCCAAACAGACGATAACTAGCAACTGCGTTTATCGTCCATCTTATGACGACGCGCGCGCGTTCGTGTCCCACGCGCGTCTCAAAGAGATGTCAGGAACATGGAAGGGAGCTGCAAGGGCCAACGCCTGTCGGGGCTGCGGTTGATCGAAAGAGATACCGGGGTCTCGGCACAAGGGCTAAGAAGGAACATAGGTGGTTTTAGTCAGTAGAATTCTGACACTCCCTTCCGCTCTGCCCAGAGCAGGAGGGGTTATTTGATGACACAACAACTGGATACCAAATCAGACTCCATGTGTGCTACTGATATTTAAATTTGTAATGAAAGAACCCAATAACACTGCTCGACCCGGGAATCGAAAGCTCATGCTCCGCACGCGCGCTTGTGACCGCTCGACCAAGGAGACATATTTAGTATAGTCGTCATAATTAGAACTTCGCACACACTGACGTCTGCCCCAATCAAGATGAACTCACTCCGAGTTCAAACCCAAGGTCATTGACTAAACCGTCAGAAGCGAAGTTAAGGTAACATATGACGTCAGTCGCGGCTGTAGTCCAGACAAAACGCACATTGTGACGTCACGGCGCGGTACGCATTATGATGTCACTGCGAGGTACGCGTGATGCGAGAACACGTTTTTAAACTCAAAAAACGTGTTTGACCCCCCTTTGAACTAAAAGTTATGAGTGAAATCGCGAAAAGTTTAGGAAAGTTCATGGGATTTTTTAATGTCGTAATATCAGGTTGTTCAACTAATTTCTTGTTTTTTTTCGATTTGGAATAATCTTTTTTTATGTGTTCTACGCTCGGTTTAATAGAAATTTCATCCGAATCGGATCAGTGGTATGGTATCGGTTTATGGTAGTCCTGAATAATTTCTTGTTACAAAATAAAATTTAATTTCTCTCAAGAATTAGTGTGTATACTACAACTAAAAAGGGTTAAATAAATACTTTTTGCCAATAAATAACCACCTTCCACGAAACACTCAAAAGTCACGTTAAAAAATACAACTAACAGACAAGAATCAAAGATATGATAGAATCTATCTTTATTTTCATTTTATTCAATAGTATATTATCAGCTACTAGTCAAAAGACAAAACGATAATAAAACCATGGTGCACGCCGGCATTTATGTAATCATTGATTAATATCACCTTAAAAAGCACGTAGAACTTTCTACGGTACAGGAAAATCAACACAAAAAACAAAAACAAAAGCCTACACGTTATTTTTTCCCCTTTTATTTACCTCGATGACTTAATGGTTTAAGAAAACAATTCATTTCTTGCGTAATTCTTGCAAAGTTCGCCCTTGCCTTTAAGGAAAAATGAGGTAACAAATTACAAATATTACGACACAATATTGTTGAGCACTTGACAGAAAGAGTCAGCTTTTGATGCAAAAACACTACGCATCCTTTTGATATGAATCTCTTGTTCACAAACACTCATGCCTCGCGTCATTCAATATCATGCGACGCATTCAGCCAAAACATCTCTGCAAGAACCTAGAACAATGCTAGACAACTGTCTAACACCTATCTCACTGGGCTTAAGCACTATCCACGTGTTGGCAAGGAAATTTCGACCGTAGGCTAAAGAAGAAGAGCTGGCTTTCGTCTGGAGAGGATCGCGAAATGCAATTCTGACGGATAACTACTACGTATTATCAAAGCTTCGTTACACTTACGTGTTGGTAGTGAAAAGGTTTTCAGTTAACTATTTAATTATTTGAATTTTGAGTCTATTTGCTTAGCGATAAAGCTGAAATTCGCCTGTGAAGGACAGTAAGAAACGCCATTCTAAAGTGGAAACGCAGCACAAAACTGTTGAAGGCACAACAAACTTAGAACGTAGCATTGACAATCAAAAAACGTATTTAACACAATGGTGTTAAAGGCGTCGTCGCCAGCATTTGCTGTTGTCACACCGAAGCGCACGTCATAATCGTCACAGACGTCTTTCACACCGCACATGAAGAATGAATGATGGATGAATCGCAGCATGAGAATCCAGCTTTTTCCATGTATGGTGGATACAAATTGTCGTTTTCCGGCCAAGAAACCGTTACCTAAGCGATTTTAAACCTTAAAACTTGAATATCAAAGGTTGCTGTGTTATTTCAGGGTTGCAAAGTAAGTTGGTCGGGCAGATATCTGTGTATATTCATACGAGTCACAAATGGGCCAAAAGTTGTATGCTGAATGTGGGACGGTCTCTGATGTAAAGAAGTTTGCAAGAAATGATTTGACTGAGTCTAGAAATGTTTGGGAACGATGAATCAGATGGATGTTTGGCCTTTTGATGTTCACTGGTTCACAGAGGCTTCTTCCTAAGCACGAACCTATGAGAACTGTTCTGTCCAGTGAGGCATTCTATCGATTGACAATTGTTACAATGACCTTACACTACCTACAATCAATTTGCCAGAGAATTTATCAGTATTAGAAAATTAAAACGTCGTATTTTTTTGCAAAAGGCACTTTTTTCTTTGCCTAGATCTGATCAACGATAAGGCAAACCCATTTCTTCGCAAACATGATTTTGGACACCATTAATATAGGTTAGTAAAACATAGAAAACACGAACGATAGTACTTACGTATGATGTATGGTGATGATGATGATGATGTACTGGTTGAAAATGTTAACTAATTTGGTCTTCTTTGCTTCTGTATCTCATTAAACTGGCCGGAAGAAACTGGTTAGAAAAGACACCAGACCAACAAAAGTGGAGCGATTTGGAAGATACCTACCCTCAGTATTGGGTGGCCAAAAGTTTAAGAAGAACAAACTTCTGCCTGGAGAAGGTGGTATTATAGTAACTACTAACTATACAAGTCTCGTGTCACAGTGTTAGTTGCAATACTCATCGGAAACGGCTTGACCGATTTTTATGAAAGTTTATATGTATCTTTGGTAGGTTTGGACACCTATTTTTAGAGCCCTGACTGATAAGGGTCGACTTCAATTTTTTAGTCATACATCTAAATATCGACGGTAATGAAGTCACAGTCATCAGCTAGTATTTACATACAATACCTCTGAAAACCAACTATCTGCCGTTTTCAGTTATTTCCAGGTATCCGTTCCATCACCCCGACATTCGCGTGTTCTCATATAAGTATTCAACTTTGCCAGTTACACGGTATTTTTATTCGTTTGTCATGCCTAACAACTTCCTTGCGCGTTATAATATTGCAAAGGCGTGAAAATGTTCCTGAATACGATTCGTAAAGGATTCCACGTTCACGGTACAATGTTTTTCAGGGTTTTATGTGTGTAGGCAGTTCAGGTTCTTTTGTGGAAGAGTGTGGGTGGAAATGTTGCGTAGGTATGTAGGCATGTGTTCCTTTTTATTTTTGTTTTCGAATGTTTTGGTACAGGAAAATGTGTGGGTATCGACATATTACGAATATATTCTAGAAATGTGAAAATGGTTTCTGGTTTACGTAAGTGTGTATTGGTTAACAGACCGTAGTTAAATTCTCTGGGTTGACCAAAACAAAAAGCAAACACTTACATAACAACAAATTCATTCATCATCCCTATTTGTCAACCAACTTCCCAAAATCAATTCATTAACATAAACCATTAAGTTGTTACTGAACAGTGGGTCCGATATCTAAATAAGTCGCCAAATAATGTTCATAAGCATCATGTCCCCCAATAATAAGCGTTCTAATGGCCGCATAGTGCACAGAAACGACGCTCTTGTGTGCAAAATGAATTGTGTACGGAAACGTATTAACGGTGTGTCAAATGACTCGGAACTAGGGATGTGGGGATTGGTGGCCGGGATTCCGGGATTTACAGATACTTGTTTGTCTTTTTCGCAGATGCAGTAACTTAGTGCCGGTTCCTCTAAAACTACTCGCTCGGTCGCTGTCGTCGCTAATAAAGAAAGAAGAAAGAAAAGTGTGTTTATTTGGCAGTAATAACCACCTTATAAATATACAAAACATAAACAAACATAGCTAGTAATGCCAAAAAGGCCTCAGTTCAGCACAATACCAGATGGCAACACAGTGTGTACCATTATGTATGTTTGGTAGTCATAAAAATCCTTGTGATCATCTGCCTAGCCTTTCCTCAACTTTGTTGGGGTCGGCTTCCAATCTAACTGGATGCAGCTGAATACTTATATTTTACATGGAGCAGCTGCCTATCTGACCACCACAACCTAATAAGTATTGGGTAATTTGAAGGGTACGTATCAAAATCCCAAAGTTATGTTTGTTTATCAACAGTTATTGCACCTAAGTTTGATACACCGACATTTGAAATACCAAATGCCAGACAGATACCCTAACCCTAGACGGTCGACGTCAGGGGCGACCCGAGGTTCAGTTACTTAGGTTCCTTTAAACCCTGCCGACAGAAATAGGAGCTCCGTCGACCTGCTGACGGAAACGCTAACCGATTTCGGGAATTTGAACATCGGTATAACGAATTTTGGCATTTAAAACTTTCGGGTATTTTGAATTTCGGTGTTTTGGACGTCGGTATTTCAATCATAGGTATAATGATCTTTCGGGATTTTGATACGTACCCAATATGAGACCCCTTGGTAAGCCGCCGCGGGAGGCGCTCCGGGCGTCGGGGGTCCCGCGATGACCTCCGGCCACCGTAGACGCGGGCCTGTGGATGGTGAGTGATGGGCTAACTCGCCGTCCGTCCGTCTCACGACGAAAACAGGCCGTGTCGACGGCGCGTTCGTGTTCCACGCGCGCCTCAAAGAGATGTCAGCAACATGGGAGGGGCCCGAGAGGGCCGACGCCTGTCGGGGCCGCGGGTAGTCCAACGGTTATCGCAGCCTCGACATAGAGGGCGAAGAAGGAACATGGGTGGTTTTTAGTCAGTAGAAGTCTGACACTCCCTTTCGCTCTGCCCAAGAGCGGGAGGGGTTATTCGATGATTTTACACCCACCAAAAAAAAAAAAAAAAAAAAGACCCCTTGGTAAAACTGGTTGCCAGATTTTTGACCTACTGCCTACTTGAAACGACTGCCAAAAATCTTCAAATGACAGCTTAACGTGCTTCCGCGAGGCATAGAGAAAACTCGGTATGTAATGGGTTGTCACCCATCCGCACTTCCACAACACAATGCAAGTCTTTCCAACCTAGGCAAGTGCGGCTCAACCTGAAAAATCAAAGTAACATAGCATTTATACCTACGAGTATAAAGGGTGTAAAAGCTCGCTTATCGCAAACGGAGGGCACTTTTTCTCCCCACCACTGCGATAATTTTTTTGTTCAAGACCATACCTGGGAACCCCTAGTTACGGAGATATTGGAGGTCAAAGTTCCAAATTTTGCATAGCTGTTTTTGTAAATACTAGTTTTTCAGGATATAACTTTACTTAAATTATCTTCATGACCCGTTTACTATTCAAAGCATCCACTAACACAATGTTTTAAGAGTGCTACATTGAGTTTTACCGTAAAATGTAATTTTTGACCCCAAAAAAGAAAATCGTTTCCCAGCAAAATTTTTTGCGTAGGGGTACTTAGCTTGATGTACAGAATGCTTTTTTGACGGCTGTGTGATGGGTTAATTTACACCCTGTAATCCCTGTATAGAGCCCTGTATAGAGTTCATCATCATCATTTAAGCCAAAAGATGTCCATTGCTGGGCATAGACCTCCTCCAAGTGTCGCATTAGAGTTAGTAAGTCAATTATTTTATGACATTTAGTAATGTTTCACAATATATTATTTTAATAACGTTGTCCCACACTAGGAATTTCCCGTGTATCGTGGGGGCGTTCACAAACATATAAACTCACATACACAAATATCTAGACCTGGAACAACTATATGTAGGTTATACAAATATTTGTTCCGTGCGGGGATCGAGCCCGCGACACGCAGCGCAGCAGTCCATTGCTTGAGCCACTGCGCGTCTTTTCCATCTATTGCGAAATAAAACTCCGTAATCCTCCGCTACTATCCCGCATTACAGTCCCGTGCGGGTAGCACGGGACTGTAATGCGGGATATCGGGATCCCTGATACAAACTTATGTCGAGTGCCCGGAACTTCGGAGCATGATTTTTGTTTACATGTTTGTGTCATCCCTTGGGGATAACTGGTAACTATGCTGTTATTTATAGGAGCTCTAAAAGGGTGGCTCTGTCTTCTTCTCATATAAATATGGTTCATGGCCCGTGACGGGTGTTAAAGATGGCGGATTTGTTGTAAAAGTTTAGTTGTTAGAGTGTTTTAGTGATGTAACTAGCCGATGGGAACAGAGCTGAGGATATCCCTGTTTATAAAAAAAAAATAGATAGATGTGATTTCTAAGAGATGAGCTTGAAACCAGACAATTTTGGTGGAAAAGTAATTTTTCAATTATTTTTTTGAGTTGTCCATCCAAAGGTTGTCTTGAAGATATCGCTTTTAATGATATGACTGCCCATTGTGTCACCCTGTGTGAAATGTTTTCTTTAATGAATATTACTTGGTGTACATAAAGAATCTTTTTTTTTATTTGACGATTCCAAAAAAAAATATTTACAGCTTTGTTGTGTTTTCTTTTCGTGCCTTAGAAATATAAGGATGTAAAAAAAGTTATGCAAGATTTTTGAACTCACAACTTT
This sequence comes from Diarsia rubi, assembly GCA_932274075.1. Lineage (NCBI taxonomy): Eukaryota > Metazoa > Arthropoda > Insecta > Lepidoptera > Noctuidae > Diarsia > Diarsia rubi. The sequence goes on along the minus strand of OW026415.1, from coordinate 21,057,951 downwards.
TAGCCCATCACATATTATTCTCTAACTTTTCAATTACACTAAAACACAAGTATTTAATCAACCCATTTCACTAACATCACAATAAACAAAAAACGCCCCACAACTGTATTACAGACAGACAATGCAATTTAAACACAGTGAGCCCACTGCGCCAGATGTTCAAACATGGACAAAATCAACACTAATTCTATCGAGTTACGTTCCGTATGCTTTCAATTAGCTCGTTTTACATTATTTATTTCACACCACCCGATTGAAGCTTTCGATTTGATTTGTAATGGTTTTTGGATGTTTTTAGGGTGAAGTTTTTGAAATAATTACTTTTATGTGTTGTATTTTGTAGAATCACGGCCCTTACAATTGTTTTGACGTGATTAAAAACTTTGATGTTTAGGTTAAATGAAAATATGATTCTATCATAGATAAAAACAGTCAAGCATCAATAAGGGTATATCAAGTCATCCATAGCTTAGATCTTTTTGTCTTTTAAAATAAAAAAGTAAATGAAAAACTCATATTCTATTCTTTACCAATACGTGTTCTGATAGAATACTATCTATGTATATGTAGATGTCAACATTGTTTAATGGGATAAAACCAATTAGGCACATACTGCTCACATAATAGCGTATATCAGAAACAATTTATTCCAAAAAGATACCAATTAAAGTCAAAATTATACTATTAACTCTACAAAACAGCCATTATCTTCTCCTTTTGAAAGTAAGCACGTAATATTCACAAAGGGAAAGGATGGGATAGCAAACCCATTCGACCGTCCAATCGATTGGAAAATTGTATAATTTTTTCCAAATCATTAGATTCCTCGTCTCAGTGGGTTCCAAAACTAATAGTTATTGGGGGCTTAAGTTTGTAAATAAAAGGGAAATAGTAATGAAGATTAGCAGCGAGCAGCGGTGGCCTAGTGGTGGCGGCCCAGACTTACGAACAGTAGGTCGTGGGTTCGAACTCAGGCAGGCACATTACTTTGTGTAATTTATTTCATCACCGTTTCTCTCAAAACGGCGAAGGAAAACATCGTGAGGGAACCGGCATGACTAATTAACCAAAAAATTCTAAGACATGTGATGTGACATCTACCAATCCGCACTGGGCCCGCGTGGTAGATTATAGCCCATTCCCTCTCAAAGAGAGGAAGCCGGTGTCCCAGCAGTGGGAACATTAATAGGCTGTTGATGATTGATGAGTAATGAACATTTAAGTTTTGCGCAGTATCACACAGATTATGTAGTTTCGTGAACGTATTTCGATGAACATTTACTTAGATTAGGATGAACCATGACCTGGCTTAGGACGTATATACATTTGTCCTAATACCTTGTACCCTAGTAAGTCATCGTAGGAGCTCGATTGTGTTTAGATAAGAACTACCGCAGGTTGACTGTCACAACAGGACTAAAAGTCTGACAACGAGTCTTACCAAGGGGTATCTTAATACCCAATACTAACTAAGTTTTGGAGGTCAGATAGGCAGACGCTCCATGTAAAATACTGGTATTCAGTTGCATCCGGTTAGATTGGAAGCCGACCCCAACATAGTTGGAAGAAGCCTAAGCAGATGATTATTTCCAACCTCCAAGTGAGGGAAACCGCGAGCAAAAGCAAGTAAAAATAAAAGTTAAATAAATAACAATTTTTGTTGTGTAAATAAGTTAATGGATCGTTGAGTAAACTGTGATAATAAACACACAAAATGGCCATACTTTTGTGAAATATTGTGTTTTTGTAACGTTTAGGAAAGTTTGTTCGAAATGAAAACGTTTTGGTTGTCGCTTTTAGTGTTAGTTATTGCAAATGGTGTTTTTTCTTGAAAAGTAACTTGCTCTTCCTTTTTAAAGGTAAATCTTTTACTTAGTAAAGTATTGGTAAACCAACAGAAAAAGGCCGAGATCTATAATATAAATGTTACTAAGCACGCACACACTGCCACTGTCGCATAACTATGGAACCCAAATCGAAGATCAGATAACTTCACTTGGGCTGCGGGATGTTGTAAGAGATATGCGGCCTCGATATAAAGGGCTAAGAAGGAACACGGGTAGTTTTTAGTCAGTAGATGTCTGAGACTCTCTTTCGCTCTGCCAGAGCGGGAGGGTTTATTTGATGATATCCCTCCCACCGTCCCAAAAAAAAACAGCAAAATAAATGTGAAAGTTTGTGAGAATGGATGTGTGGATGTTTGTTACTCTTTCACGTATAAACGGCTGGACCGATTTGGTTGAAATTTGGTATGTAGATTAGTAGTAGTAGAGTATTTATCTTCCCTTGGGATAATTTACGAGTTGTAGCGGGTGAAGCCGCTGGCAACAGCTAGTATTTCATAAACTACAAGCAATACGGACTTTCCAAAATAATAATATCATAGTCGACTATGGAATTGAGCAGAAAACAGTGGCTACGAAATCTCGTAGCTGCACAAAAAAGATTTAAGTATATAAGAAGATATAACTTTACTTTAAATACTTCCACCGCCCTTGAAAAGTGCTACACTGTACTACCGCCAGACGTAATTTTTCAGGCAGCAATTTTTTTTTGGGAGTTACTTAGACTCATGTACTTTGCTTGGTTGCCGGATTCGTGAAGGATCGTTTTACTCCTAGTAATAGAGTAATTGACCTGAATACTAATATTAACATGATTCAGGAAACACGAAAGTTTTATCAGCCTAGGGTTACATCAGATGTATCTGACAATGAATAAATTACATAGTAATCATCCACAACCACTACAAATTAAAAACGTTTCAACGAAGTCCTCTAAAGCGCCCAATAAAACCAGAAGTCCCTCAACACTTATCTAAGTGGTACAGACAAAAGCATTCAATGTATAATGCAAATTGTTCCTAAGGGAGGGCCGGAGGACAACAAAGTGCCTTCAGAATATTTTAGACGAAGTGGATAAGATGCAGTACTTATAGTAGGAGCGGATGAAAGTGGCGTGGGGCTTGGTATTTAAGATAGTTGACTAACTGCCGCACTCAGAGAGCTTTAATGATTACTTAATAAAGGTTTTGACAGTTTTGTCATACAAAAGTAAGTCAAATGTTTACTCAGTGACGGCTTAAGTAATCATTAAATATCTCTGAGTACCGCAGTTAAACATCTGATTAGTCCGTCAGATAGATTTCCAATAAACATTGGACACGTATTTTTTCTTTTTTCACTTAAACAATAAAAGACGATACAGTGCTTCAAAAAGTCGCGTGACGTTACAGTTTGGTACATGATCTTTGACACGTTTTATTTTCGTCAAATTTTTATTAATTTGATAAAACAAAAAACACGTATTCATTATTTTTCGATAATCTAACTAACGGATTATCCAGAATCATATTTTTGTAAGTCAGTCAACTACCCCTGGATGTTTATTGACGAATAGCAGTATGCCTTGTAATTTTTTGTAAACGTTATGCCAAGTTTAGACAATCTTGTTCGTTATTGAAATGTACCGACTGGCAGGTGGTACCTCTTAGCTCTTACTAAAATCTGGAGAGAATTGTAGTTATCGACATTTCTTGCAGAGTACGGTCATAAAGTTGGTAATAAGTATACAGCCAGCTAATTTGCATTTTCTTTTATGATTACAGAAATACCAAATGATTAAGTGTTTGTCATCAGTTGTAGCAATATTGTCAGTGTACTAGAATTAAAAAAGATTCTGCCTGTATACATAATAGCTTGTTCGACTGTACTTAAGCTAGACGATATAGCAGCGGACTGGTCACATCTCTTGAAGGACAAAGGCTCCCAAGGCCGATGCTGAGTTGTAGTGTATTTAACGGGCTTTGACTGTTTCCCTATACCTTTGATCTATATTTGCAGCCATCTTTCTGATAAACACAATCGGGTAGTTAACAAAAAAAATCTAATTTATCCGTCAGATGGATTTCCAAAAAATATTGGACACGTATTTTTTCTTTATTCGCGTAAACAAACAATGAAGACGATACAGTGCTTTGAAATCTCGTGTGATTTCATTTTCCGAGACATTTGTATGACATTCTTTAGCGGTCAGTGACGTCACAACTTCCCACTCAAATCTTTGACGCGTTTTATCTTCGTCAGCTTTTATTGATTTGATAAAACAAAAAATACTTATCCAATATTTTTCGATAATCTAACAGACGGACTAATTAGAATCATATTTTTCTAAGTCAGCAAACATTCCTATTTCACGCCATTGCAGCCTCACCCCACTGCACAATCTAGAGTCATAGAAACAAAGTGATTGAATTGGAAGAAGCAACTCTGTCTTAACCCATTCAGTGCTGCGAGATTGGCAATAAACAGCATTTTAGTCAGATGAACGGTTAAAATCTGTTTTTGTAGCAGACTACGGCAGCTAGGCTACAATGTGGTCGTAGTTAAATGTTAGTGCTAGTTTATTGGGCTTTATAACTGTGTTATGAGGGTACTAGATTGAATGGATTTGAGTAATTGTTTTTTTTTTGTATTGAAAAGTTCATCGTCAAGATTGTTACTTAGACTTATAGTCGGTCGTAGCAGTGTTTTACTGCGACGATTAGGTATCATCACATTCGAACGTAGGATTTAATTTTTTTATCTGTTAAACAGGTGCATTAAAAAGTATTTATACAAGCTTTTATATAACTTGCAATGAGCGAGCGTTGTGTTTCCGAAAGCACGTAAATCTTTTGGAACCGGCTTTTATTTGTAAATCTTTGACAGTCATTAAAGTCTGATAACTAGTCTTACCAAAAGGTGTCATATTATCCAGTACCAACAGGGTTGTGACAGTCAGATAGGCAGTAGGTCCCGGCGGGGCCGCGGGTTGTTCGAAAGCGATACCGCGGCCTCGGCACAAGGGCTAAGAAAGAACATGGGTGGTTTTTAGTCAGTAGAAGTCTGCCACTCCCTACCGCTCTACCCAGAGCGGGAGGAGTTATTTAATGATTTCCACCTCCACAAAAAAAATGGGCAGTTTGGCCATCTATAATAGGTACTGGTATTCAGCTACATCTTGTCATTAGACAGCAAGCTGACCCAACCATGTTGGTTGCTATAAGCTTTTTTGTTACAAATAATAAATAAAAAGGGAGTGACAATAAATTTTGATAAAAAGAAAAACAGCTCTATTTTCTAAAATTGCACCATTAGTTGAATACAAAACTGAAATTCACAGTAAAATAAAGCAACAAAAACTCTTGGATACTAAACATAATATTAATGTGGGGGAACGCATTAGGGAGCGGAAATGGCGGCGTACACATTCAGTATTGTGCTCGGGGAAAAATGATATAATATCGTAACATCCTTTTATGACCATTACTGGGCTGGCCCGCCCACCATAGATGGGGAATGACCAGAAATGATACTGGAGAATGGAACGTTTGTGCCTAATTTGTGGATACATCTAGGAGGATCTTGTAAATAGCAAAAAAAGGACAAAGTCTTTAGATGTCGGTGTTTGTGTGAAACACACAGACCTGCCCTGTCTAAGTTCTTTTTATAGCCTACCTGTCCCACTCCTGGGCATAAGCCTACCTCCACTCCTTCCATTTCTCGCGAACCATTCCAATCGTCCCTCCATCTCCATCGAAGCCTGCCGCAACCCCGCCTCGCTATTTTAGGATACCAGTGTTCTGCTATTTTGTCCCAAAGTTTATTTTGATATGCAGTAGCCATGTCCTGCCCGGTCAAATTTGAGTTGGGCAGCCTTTTACGCCTCTTCAGCTATATTGGTTTTGAACAGCAGTATTGTGTTTTGAACACGATCACTATGTATCCGTAATATGATAAAAAAAGATTTAGGTTGAATGAAGATTCAGAACGTCTCTGGATCTTCAGGAAATATCCTTGAAAGACGTGTTGCCGTCGAATAATGAGCATGGTAAGAATAATTAGCAATAGTAACGCGTCGTTGGTCGAGTGGGTGTGGAGTGGGTTCGATTTCCGATTGTATTAAAGCACCAGTTTAGTGGCATGATATTCAGAGTGCCTCTATTTTAATCTGCAGTAGTAATATATTTTCTTGACTTCTGAACTTACTCTTTGCCATCACCGCCCTACATGAGACAAATCGTCCAGTTGGCCATTTGTCAAAAAACCTGCATCCGCCCAATGAAAGCCGTCTTTGTCGACATCACAACTTTACTTAAACACTCACCTTTTCCCTATCACAACTGCGTAAGATTCAGAATGACTTTAATCACTAGTAAATGGTTAACAAATCTGTTACGGTTTCTAAGCGGTTGTCGTGGATGCTATTGCAATGTCTTAAGGTTGTTTTTAGCATGATTGGGTGTAATATGGTGGTATTTAATAAGAATGGTTATTATACAAAGGTTTCCTTTTGAAGTTTTCTGTTAAAAATGCGTGCGGGTGTGTCTGTTTGTCATAATGACGGCTTTGTGATGATATTTATTGTGATGGAAATGATTTCATCGTCGTCTTCGTAATTCTGATGATTTAGTACTAGCAGGGGTTGGTTGGTGATTAGGAACTCACTAGATATTTAATAAAAGTGAGCTTGGGTCACACTTCTTTTTTGGCCGGTGGGAAGTTATCAAATAACCCCTCCCGGCCTTACTTGAGTGTCAGACTTCTACTGACTAAAAACCACCTACGTTCCTTCTTAGCCCTTTGTGTCGAGGCCGCGGTATCTATTTCGAGCAACCGGCAGCCCCGACGGGCGTCGGCCCTTGCAGTAAGGGGCCCCCTGTCGTCGTCATAAGACGACCGGCGAGCTAGCCCGTTAGTCACCGTCCACAGGCCCGCGTCTACGGTGGCCGGAAGCCATTACGTGACCACCGACGCCCGAAGCTGGGGGTTGTTCGGGTCTGCGGGTTGTTTGCAAGAGATACCGCGGCCTCGACATAAAGGGCTAAGAAGAAACATGGGTGGTTATTAGTCAGTAGAAGTCTGACACTCGCTTTCGCTCTGCCCAAGAGCGGGAGGGATTATTTGATGATCGCCCACCCGCCCAAAAAAAAATCAGGTCAAATAGTCAGTCGATTCATGTAAAACCAGTATTTTAGATACATCCGGTTAGATTCCGGTTTAATTACAGAGAGTGAGTGATGGAAAAGTAGTTTGTTTGCAAGACATTAGTTTGGCTATTACCTTATTGAGTCAACGAATTGCCTCGATGGTGTAGTGGTTGCAAGCGTAACTATGGAGAGCAATGCCCAGGTTAGGCTAAGTGTTATTAGGTGTTTCCACAAGGAATTTCTCAGTATAGCTTCCGACGTAGTCTGAAAATGTGCCCGGTTGCTGGCAATAGGCTGGCCCCCCTATCATGTGGAACTTATCATTACTGGCGAATGTAGGTAGAAGGTACTTACTGCTCTGCTTAACATTCGAATATAACAGGCATGGTGTTATGATAATTGTCAACAGTTTTGTGGGCAAGTCGGCGCAAGGAAATTAAAAGAGACACAAAATGAAGAGCAACGTTTCTGTTCTTTACATTGAAATAACATTGCTCTAACATTTTTAGAAGGATCATGACTTCTTAAAGTATGTAATTACTTTTGATTGAACTAATAAAAACAGACAGATATTATTGTTAACGAAAACAAAAACCTTTAAAAACCCATTTATTCATTCTCCATCCATACTACAGATACAACACAATGCTGCTTACTCCTGTTCGCTCAACCGGCGTGAATATACGTCGTTCGCAAAAGTTGGCTTATCTCTGACGTCACGGCTTGACGTCAGTTAATATCAGTATTCATTTCAGCGTTCACAGCTTTCAGCATCCGATTTGTGTCCTTTTTGAATGACATTTTTGTATTTTTTTTAATATATTATTTTGAATAAATTGTTTTCTGTCAATGGTGGTACACTAGGACCATGGTAAAGCATAGTGTTAATAGATGAATAGGAATTTTGTATTTTGAATGAAGTTTGGTGCGTTTAATTTAACTATTGGTCGTAAAATGGTCGATAATTAACGAAAATTCAGAAGGCATAAAGTTATTCTAGTGGTCGCACTGGTGACTGCTGAGTTTGAAGACCTGGGTTCGAGTCCCGAGTCGGGTAAGGTGTTATTGGGTTTTTGCATCAACAATTTTTCCATCATGGAAATTTCTCATCAGCACCCACGCTGACTAGATCTATGCCCGTTGATGGCAATAGGATCGGCCCCTATTAAATGGGACTTAAAAATAATGCGATGGCGTCGGCGTATTGTTGGTTTACTGATGGATACACCTCTTCGGAACTCTTCGGGGATGTTCATGTTATGTGACTTTTTTCGGTTTTCAGGGTATGGCGCTGTGTTAGCATTAACGATTTGTCGATAAAACTATGATGACTGGTATGGTTGATTGGTTGATGACGACACTAACATTCTACGTTTTTCTCAATACGTCAATCATTAGCAACAATACCAATAAAAAAAATACTCAAAACAATCAAACACAACAGCTCTCAAAACCATAACCACAGTCCAAGTCAAAATTCACACAAACTCACAAAGTCAGTCATCTTAAGGCACCCCTAATTAAATTCGTTAGAGGTTCTCAATATCGTTTGCACTTGAAATGACACTTGAAACTTGTAAGGGAACCGTTTTCATCGATAATATAGTGACCGAAAACAATGCCGTAACTGAGGTAGGTGAACAAAAAAATGGCGCGATTGCATCTTTGAGTGGTTTGCTTTGGTGCGTGTTTCTCATGGGGCTATGTTTTGGTACTGACGCTAGAGGGAGCCACGGGGTGTAGGGTGGTTACGCGGTTTGTGGTTTAGGAGACTTTCCTGGTATTCTTTACAATGTCAGCGACTAAATATAAATGTGTTGACGGCGATGTTTAGTGTTACTAAATCAAGTGTTATTTTAATTAGGCTTATTTGTGTTTTGAGAATGTAGAAGGCAAATTAATTAATTCAGGTTTAACTCACAGATATTTTTTATCAAACCAAAAGTTAGTGAGGTTTCTATATGGCTGTGGTCTTAACGTAGTTGAAAACAATTGGCATTTGATATTAAAAAAAAATAGGTAACAATTATGAAAAACATAATTAAAATATCAATTTACTTATGGAATTATTCGAAATAAAAAATAATCATGCAACGATTTTCTGTCGGCACAATTATTACAAGCTGCAGTTTTAACGAAGGTGGACTTGAGATAATTGCCAGGACATTCCGTCTCTCGTTTATGGAATTATTTTTAATAAAATATAATGTTTTTGCACTTGCAGCGATGATCTGTTACTTACCTACGTGGCGTCCTGTTAAAATAATGGGATTTTGATGATCAATGATTAAGTTAATTAGTGTTACTTCTGTTTATTTGTGCCGTTATTTGTAATGGTAGCTAATCTTAGTGTCTCGCTTGTTTTTTAGTGTCTGGTTTCATGTAGAAGAAAATCCTTTAAGGATTACAGGCGTGATCATTTTTGCATGCGTCTCTTCCCAAATATCATTTGTGTTTTGGAGCTTGGGGTTTCAATAAATTACTCCTCCCGCTCTGGGCGGAGTGGAACGGAGTGTCAGACTTCTACTGACTAAAAACCACCCATGTTCCTTCTAAGCCCTTTGTATTCTTTAGTCCACAACAACTTATTTCCGTCCTACTTTTCTGAATATCCCAGTACCACCTCACACAATAATAATAATAATAATAATATTCCACAACTATCACACAACGCCATCTAGTCCCAAGCTAAGCAGAGCTTGTGTTTTGGGTACTAGACAACTGATAAACATACTTATATATTTCTAAATACATACATATTATAGATAAATTACACCCAGACACAGAACAAATGATCGTGCTCATCACACAAACATTTGTCCTGGGTGGGAATCGAACCCACGACCTCCGGCATAGCAGTTAGGGTCACTAACCACTAGACCAACAGGCCAGTCAAACCAGACAATGGTCACCCTACTCCCCACAGACGTCTCCCAGCGGTGGCTCCCACGGGTGCTGTGCACAAATTAGCGCTCAATTTACTGCATGATTCGATTAGCCACACGGCTGAGCAGTCAGCTGACCGGCTATCGCTGCCATTTAGGCTTTCATACGACACTTTTGTGAAGAATTCTGCCTATTCTGGGTAAGTAGGAGATGATTGTGATGAGAGATATGTTCCGTCAAGACGCTGTAGTGAGTGTTTCAATTTATACGCACCTTCGGTGTATTGAGACTGGTGAGGTATGATAGAAGATCCTTTTTTTTTTTTTTTTTTTTTTTTTTTTTTTTTTTGGTGGGTGTAAAATCATCGAATAACCCCTCCCGCTCTTGGGCAGAGCGAAAGGGAGTGTCAGACTTCTACTGACTAAAAACCACCCATGTTCCTTCTTCGCCCTCTATGTCGAGGCCGCGATAACCAGAGGACTACCCGCGGCCCCGACAGGCGTCGGCCCTTTCGGGCCCCTCCCATGTTGCTGACATCTCTTTGAGGCGCGCGTGGAACACGAACGCGCCGTCGACACGGCCTGTTTTCGTCGTGAGACTGACGGACGGCGAGTTAGCCCATCACTCACCGTCCACAGGCCCGCGTCTACGGTGGCCGGAGGTCATCGCGGGACCCCCGACGCCCGGAGCGCCTCCCGCGGCGGCTGGGACGAGAGGTTCTCTCCCTCTCGCGTTCCGCCACCTCCTTCGCCAGCATCACTGCTTCGCAGAAGGAGGCGACGGCGTCCCATTCCTCCTCGCCCCGGACCATGGCTTGCACCAGGGCCGGGCGCGAGAGGTCGCCGCCGCCGATCGCCGCTACGAGAACACGGCGGGGCTCCGCCCAAGCGGGGCACACCTCCACTGTGTGCTCCACCGTGTCCTCCGGCCGATCCTCGCAATGGTGGCATCCGGGCGTTTCCTCCCGCCTGATTCGGTGCAGGTACCTCCCGAAACAACCGTGTCCGGTGAGGACCTGCGTCAGACGGAAGGTGAGGGCGCCGTGGCATGATAGAAGATCCTTTGTTTGATTTATACTCATCATCGTTTTAGGGTATCGATGACAATTCAATTAGGGTATTTTACCTAAAAAATCTAATTAGTCCGTCTGTTACATTATTGAAAAATATTGGATACGTGTTTTTTGTTTTATCAAATTAATAAAAATTGACGAAAATTAAACGTGTCAAAGATCGTGAGGGCTCTTTTGACAAAAAAAGTACTAACCTTGTGACGTCACACGACTTGACACGACTTTTCGAAACACTGTATCGTCTTCATCTTTAGTTGACGTGAAAAAAGAAAAAATACGTCTAAAATTTGGCGACGAGTTTGGTACTTTTAGTGGCCTCCATCAGCACCTGGATATACATATGTATTGTATTGTTACAAAATAAAATAAATAAATAAAAAACCGTGTACATACCATATTTCTGCATTCCACTTCAGATATTGTTAATAGCACGGTAGTAAAACTTGATTTGATTAGTGTATAATATTAATTTCTTCAATAAAATTAAATATGAATCCCTTATTAGGTAAAGTCCTCCAGTTTTTTTATTACATTCTGACTCGGCTTGGTAAACAAATAGGTCTAATAGGAAATTATATAAAAATGCCGAAAAACCTTAAAAACTATTTTAGTTAAAATCAACGCTTGACATGGGTTAGTTTCATGGTTAATTTTATTTTAACCATCATTTTTAAATTCCGTAGTCTAACTTTGTTTATGGTATATAATTACATAAACTGTCTGTATTTTCGAAGTACCAGCTGTTTACCGAATTCAAATGTTTAAGTAACAGCCAAAGAAAAGGGGTGTGATTCGGAGAATTATGAGTAGAGCAAAAATTAAACAACATCTGGGTTGTAACCACCGAAAATATTACTCAAAACATTACATCAACATAACGATATCATAACAGGTAATATTCGTTTAAATTACATAAACAACTGGCAACACTCAATAAACTCGTTTCTTTTATTTAACTGTAAACATTCATAATACCTTTTCTTTGTAGGGAAGTAAAACTTTAACATTACTTTTTATTTAAATCTTATCATAAGATCTGACAAAACAAATAACATTATATGACCAAAGAAACCGACTTTACAAAGGTATTTTAACTCTATATCAGCCACTTGAATTTTAAATTTTAAACCACGGAAAATTACACCTTATTCGACTTGATAGATAGTTTAATCTCTTTCACTTCTAAAATAGTCTTTCGACCTTTTCAGTACATTCTTCCATTCAGAAATCAACTTAGTGTTTAAAAGCAAAGGGTTGATAATTCAATAACTAGTGCCATTATATTTTTATTCCCATACAAATAATGGTATAACAGTTATCTCCGAAATCTCACTACAGTTAAACAAAAGGGGTGAAAACAAAACGGTGGATTTCTCGAATAGGGGTGAACCGTGAAATACAAGGTACTCGAGAACTCGAGTCGAGAGCTCTCGAGAACTGGCTGTAATCGATATTTCTGATTCGATTCATGAAACAATTCACACAAAGACTGTACGAGTGTGTAATATTAATTTTGCGTGTGAGTTTTTTTCTTTTAGAAATATGTGGGTACTTCTGAATTCTGCAGTTGTATGTAAGACAATGAGTATTAATATCGTTCGTAAAGCAATGGGAAAATATGTAATGCGTACCTAATTATTATTTCTTAATAATGTCCATTCTTGCGCTGTTTTGGATGGAGAATAAAGAAACTTTGTTTTCTTACTGCCTCGATGATGATGATGATGATGTTCGTTGTTCGAGTGGTCATGAGATCATGAGGTTTTGGGTTGAATTCCTGTTTCGGATAAAGAGTTGTTGGGTTTTTCCACTAGGAATTTCTCAGTAGATTTAAACATAACTGACAAAATGAGAGTGTACTATTAGGTTCACCTACCAAACCCCTCAGGAATTACAGGCGTGATGTTCTGTTATATTATGTCACAAAGTACCTTTAATACCCCGACAGAAAACAGTGGGTACAGTTATCTATACTAATATAAAGAGATAAGATTTGTATTTTTGTGTGTATGTTTGTCTACACTAATATTATAAAGAGGAAAGATTTGTTTGTTTGTTTGTAACGAATAGGCTCCGAAACTACTAGATCGATTTGAAAACTTCTTTAAGATTTTTTAGATTTTAGAACCGTTGGGAAGCTACACTATCCCCGGGTTACATAGGCTACTTTCTATCCCTGTAATCCCACGGGAACGGGAACTACGCGGGTGAAATCGCGTGACGTCCGCTAGTCATTTATAAAATTATTTAAAAATAGGTTGTTTTTTTTTGTTGAAGTCGAATTTGGTCCATTAGAATTTTTTGAAAGTAACCTGGTCGGTATTTGGTTTTAACATTTGGAAGTTGGCAGTATGATACCTCTGTGCCTTTTTTTTGTCGGGTACAAAATCATCAAATAACCCCCCTCCCGCTCTTGGGCAGAGCGAAAGGGAGTGTCAGACTTCTACTGATTAAAAACCACCCATGTTCCTTCTTAGCCCTAAGATATCTCGAGGCCGCGGTAACTTGTGACCAACCCGCAGCCCCGACGGGGATACCTCTGTGCCTTAAGTAATTTTTTAGCGAATCTCGTCTCGGTCCATAACTCTTCGCAAAATACACGCGTAATATTTTGTTACAAAAAAATACCTATGACAACAAAAACTAATTAAATTTTCCGTGAAATCCAACGCCAATGCAATACACGTATCGAATGAGAATGCTCGTAGCAATGCTACGCTCGTAGCTCCGTAGCAGTAATTTGGTGTATTGATGTTCGTAGCGCGTAGAACGTGTTGTTAAGACTGAGAATAAATAAATAAGTTTCTATTAATTATACAATTACGTAAAGTGATGAATGTTAGTTGTTCAGTACCAGCATGCAGACTTGTTGGGAGCTTGGTCTTTTTTGAAGCGGAGAACTTTAAATCAAAATTTTCACGCAGGGTGTGAATATGATTTCGTGCATGTTGCTTCTGTGCTAAATTAGGTCGGAATTCGAATTCCATTTTAGGACGAAAATATAACTGGGTATGTGGCGACATGTGGGTACACACACCCCTGTCTTATCCTTCGGTGATCATTGGGGTGATGTTTTGTTATGTTTATTTGAAAACACATTTTGCGGATTCTGTTATTTACTGATTTATATTAATTGAACAATATGATTTATGTCCTACAGTCGTACTTAAAGCGCCAATTTTGATGGTTTATTTATTTAAATGCCATAATAAGCTGCAACTTTATTCCACACTCAAACATATAATTTAAACTCAAACAACAGTTTACTGACCTTTATTTTTGACAAAAACAAACAATAAAAACGTAACAAGAAACCTAGCATTAGGCTGGCCGCACACTAGCTACACAAAGGCGAACGCGCGACAATGGGTGTTGTAACAAACGCGCGAGCTAATTTGAAGCGGCGACGAATCTGATCACACGTCTGTACCGCAAGTAGCTATTTGTTGTTGGTGTACGCCCACGGGTGTGTGGGTACGTTGTGGTGTTGAATGCGGTACGGGATTTCTTGTTTGGTGGTTTTAGGAGGTAAATTAGGAACTTATTTGTGTGTAGTCAAGGGTTTGATTAAAATATGAAATTCTATATCAGTCTACCTGTAATTGGTCTGGTTGAAATAATATAAATTATCGATCATTACTATTAAGTGTTGTTATCAAATATTATATAAAAGATTAAATAGTCTACGACATAGCTAGGCTAATGACGACCGGTTCGATGACCTGGTGAATGTTGCGGGGACCTGCTGGATGCGAGACGCACGGGACCTGTCAATGTGGCGACACCTGGGGGAGGTCAATGTCCAGCAGTGGATGTCTTTTGGCTGAAATGATAGCAAGGTATATCTTCTTAAAGTAACAGAGCTTATACTTCTTCTTGAGAGGAAGTCCAAACAGAAGGTGGATTGATTGTCTGAGGAATGGTATTAAAGATAAAAAGGTAAATGATGCCGTGCAGCTGATAGAGGAGAATGGGAGAAAATAAGGTGTTGCACAAACCCCAAGAAGAATAGAATAGGCGCTTTGCACATAGAGCAACTTAAGTTGAGGCAACTATAAACATTTTAAAAGTTTCCTGTAAATATGTAGTTGCTATAACGTTTACGGTTGCCGCAATTTTGTGGCAATCCACGCGGCGATCAGCGTTCAGTGTGACGATGGAAATTAAAAAAAAAACAAACTAGCAATTTTAAAAACCGGTATAATATTTAACCGTTGCTAGCTGCGGCAATTAGGAACTCACTTAGTCGTCGATTACAGCAACTGAAAACTGTTTACGATCATAGCAAATCGAGTTTCGAGTTCCGGTGATCGTCAACAGTTTTCAGTGTGTGTGCGCAGTCCAATTGAAATATGTGTTAACAACTACTTGCCAGTTGCCAGTTGCTGCAATAGTGCAAAGCGCCTAAGGGCACAAATATGAAGATACATTTTTCTTTTTGAAAAGCTTAAGTTGGAGTGGGACAAGTACTAACACTTGTCCCACTAGAAATAATATATGAGTTATCTCAACCCAAAATTCCCGTATAACAACGCACCCGCACATTCTAAACATCGTTTACCAACATGTAATCATTAGCAGACGCGTGTGAAAACAGCCAATTTTGTCGCGATGTCGCGCGACTATTGTGTCGCGCGCGCGGTTTGATTCCTCGCCAATATTAGTCGATACGTTTGCGTTTGACTTACGTCTGCGGAATAATTGCTGCGACGTAATTACATATTGGTGTTGTAGTGTGTTTATTTAGTTAGTGGGATTAGGTTTAGACTGTTAATTGTTTTTATGTTTAGTTGCTGCTAAAGTATAAGTGTGGAAGCTCTCAAGTAAACTATGGCCTTTCAACGTGTTCTTCAATAAGTTTGTTTAGTATTGCAGTTGTTGAAGGCATGCCGTTGTAATGGAAATCTTCTATTCACCTCGATTCAAAGTATAGGGTAGTTGACAAAAAAAAACGAATTAGTCCGTCAGATAGATTTCCAAAAATATTGGACATATATTTTCTTTTTTCACATAAACATGAAATGAAGCTTCGAAAACTCGTGTAAGGTCACATTCACATCCCGGCCCTGGTGCAAGCCATGGTCCGGGGCGAGGAGGAATGGGACGCCGTCGCCTCCTTCTGCGAAGCAGTGATGCTGGCGAAGGAGGTGGCGGAACGCGAGAGGGAGAGAACCTCTCGTCCCAGCCGCCGCGGGAGGCGCTCCGGGCGTCGGGGGTCCCGCGATGACCTCCGGCCACCGTAGACGCGGGCCTGTGGACGGTGAGTGATGGGCTAACTCGCCGTCCGTCCGTCTCACGACGAAAACAGGTCGTGTCGACGGCGCGTTCGTGTTCCACGCGCGCCTCAAAGAGATGTCAGCAACATGGGAGGGGCCCGAAAGGGCCGACGCCTGTCGGGGCCGCGGGTAGTCCTCTGGTTATCGCGGCCTCGACATAGAGGGCGAAGAAGGAACATGGGTGGTTTTTAGTCAGTAGAAGTCTGACACTCCCTTTCGCTCTGCCCAAGAGCGGGAGGGGTTATTCGATGATTTTACACCCACCAAAAAAAAAAAAAAAAAGGTCATATTCACATCGCACTGCATTTTTTACCACGTAGTGACGTCAAAAGCCCTCACTCATGATATGTGACGCGTTTTATCTTACATTTTTTATTAATTTGATTATCTAACTGACGGACTAAACAGAATCATATTTTGTTTAGTCAGAAAACATCTCTATTTTGTAAAGTTTTTCTAATAACCTAAGTATTAAGAACTTTGTACTAAGTGCTACTTTATACAGCGTCATGGAGGAAAGGTACTGCTACTCATTTTATTTTTCCCATAAATCTTTGATGACTAAAATTATTCAAGTATCATTTTAGATACGGTACGAACTCCATTTACTTATACAGTTAAAAGGTCATCGCGGTTCCAGAATAGTTTCTTTGTAAAATATAACGTTTATTTATAATATTAATAGACGTCGATTTTGTTCATGGAAGCGTATTTTGTCAAAATAACCTAGTTCAAATTTTAGTAGCTAATTAGATTCAATTCCGTCGCTCACAAAATCATCATTAAATACTGAATTTACGCTTACAGTGGCTAAACTAATTTGTCCCAGTTTTAGTAACTAGTTTTCACAAACACACGTATATATCGGCAAAACTATATAACCGTGATAATTAGTTGCCAGTGGAATGTTAGTGACATGACTTTAGCTAAATCCAATATATTCAGAACTATACGGTGACCACATTCGCTCGTTCACTTGTCCGAGACAATGTTCCCGCGATGTTGATCCGGCCCGGGATCCGGGCAGGCCTGGATCCGGTGTATCCCGCCGGATTTTAGACCGGTTACATTCGGATTTTGCCTCGATAGATACACGGGGTGGTCTGGCGTCCAACGTTCATATTTAAACCACATTTCTAAGCGCATCGTGTTAGAATTTCAAATTTGTTTGCATACGGATTAGAAATTTCAAGTTGGGACGTAATATTTCCGATTTTGCATTAATGTTATGACATGAATTTTGAAATGTATTTACTTGGTATGGAAATATGGTTGTTATTGGACTGTTTGAGTAGCTGGGGTTTAATTTTGTAGTTTGGTTGTGATCTTGTCAAAGAATTTGGTTATAATGGTCATACATATTGTCGCTTGAAGTAATAACGTACGGGACAATTTTTGTTAAAATCTTAATTTTGTATTAGTGGTTGATTTGTTGACAGTTTGTGGTGTATAGTATCACCATAGAAATATTATATGTTTATTAAATCTATGAGTATCACCTTTCCCACAGTTTTCTTCGAAGTTAGCTTAATAACCTGTTTTAATATCGTGCTCAAAGTAGTAAATATTTAAGCAAAACGTGCTAATCGTTTTGAGAAATTGGTATCTCATCTGCCCAGTTATTTAAATTGTGTTGACGGTCTAGTTTACAACGCTTTAATGACTTTTCTATTTAAATCTAAGTTACATTTATCCCACACACGACCAAAAAGTGATCAAAGCTATCCCTAATTTAAATCAATGTGATTCCAAGTCGAAATCTCAACTTTAAAGTCCTCGCATTTCGTGGCTGTCCACTTCAGACCAAGTTCAAAAGAAACCACCCTTTTTCCAATCCCTAATGAGTAAGTATTATTAACTAACAGTCTTCCACAAGCAAGGCGCGACTCCGGAAACAGTCAGGGCTGCCACACTCGCCCCCCGGCGTACACTAATTGTCTAAGTGCATAATGAACTTGTTGGCAACCCTAGAAACCAACTTTGATATCAGAACGACACACAGACTGACTTTGTTTTAATATCTTAGAGTTAAATTTTGTTTGACGAATTCTCATGAGCGACAACCCTATCAATGAGACTTCTACGCAATTTTCAATCTTACTTCATTTAAGATAGAGTTGGTTTCAGCTTGTGAGAAAAAATAAATATATTAAGGGTTGTGCTGTAGTCGTCACCCTCAGACTTTCTGTATGTATGTGTCGCAGTTTCTATTGTCTCGTTGAGTTAATTAGAAAGTTGTGTCGCGCAAAAATAGCGGAGTTCCAAAGAGCTGTAACTTTGATAGTTACGATGCGAGGATAATTTTTAAGTTTTTTAATTAAGTACTCATATATTTTAATGGAACTATCCCAGGTTCTTTGTATGGAAATCTATGTGTTTGAAGAGTAATGTTGTAAACAGTTGCGATTTTGGATAGTCTACATGACTCTGTTTTTGGCAGTTGGTTGATTGAGTTGTTGTCGGCTCTTTCTTTTTTTCTTGTTTTATATTTTTTATTTATGAAAAAAAATGCGTTTATTCCTGGTGTCATCTTAAGCATGAACAAAAAAGAAGTTTCACTTCAAAAAAGTTACTTCTGCCTAACTGGAGAATTGTTTGTTGGCTGAACTAGGTTCCATAGACAATTTTATATTTTTATAAAACTACCTGAAGAGCATACATTCTACTTCCTGTTATTTCTTTATCCTGATTTTAAATACATGTGATAATCTCGAGTGATAAAAATTTAAAATGTCTTGTCGTCTTAACAGATTATAATTTTGCTGTGATCTGTTGGGGTCATAAGATCAGGTTTTGTTCTCATTAGTTAGCTCAATGACCAGTTTGACCGTCAGAGAAATGGGGTGAATCTTTGGATCACCATGGGGTATGGAGCATGGGGTTGTTGTATGTGAACTAACTGCCGGAACGCTTCCGGGACCGCTATCAGAATCCAGTTTTTACCCTCATGGTGTATATTATTCCAGTTCAATAATCCAGTGAGTTAATCCAACTCAGTGCTGAAATGAATCATAATTATCATTAACACTGATAACGGGATATTACCGTGTTTGGTCCCGTTTAGTTACTGATTTTGTCAGTTTAAAAACTTGAATCGTTTTGGCTAGATTATTATTAGGAATGAAGTGCTTAAACGCATTAAAACAATATTGCGAGGTCACAGGTCGAAACGCAGTAGTGAAAAGTATTCTACCAATCCAGTTAATTTCCAGTAAAGATTTAGATAATTGGTTGCAATCCAAAGGTATAATGTGATCCGAGCATAACTGACAATAGGGATGTTTGCCGACTTAAAAAATATGATTCGAATTAGTCCGTCTGTTAGATTATCGAAAAATATTGGATACGTATTTTTTGTTTTATCAAATCAATAAAGATTGACGAAGATAAAACGAGTCAACGATTTGAGTGGGGGTTTGTGACACAACAACCCGAAAAGAAATGTCATACTAATATCTTAGAATATGACGTCACACGAGTTTCCAAAGCACTGTATCGTCTTCATTGTTTGCTTACGTGAAAAAAGAAAAATACGTGTCCAATATTTTTTGGAAATCTATCGGACGGACTAATTAGATTTTCTTAGTTAGCTACCCTATTCCACTGGGACATCGATGCAAAAGAGTTGGGCAGACGACATTGTTACCATCGCAGAAATATCCTGGATGAGGCTGGTGGCGGCACAAAAACATGAAGAATGGGAAAAGCAAAGAAATCTATAGCCAACTGTGGGTGATGATGATGCTGAAGCGTTTGTACGTCGGTGTCCCTACCAGCCTATATAGGAATAGCGTTCACATGAGCGTTTGAGCAAAACATTCAAAAGATTAGCGGTGAATGTCACGAAACGGTGCAAGACACTTACGCTAGTAGAGTCATCATCTATCCATTTGTTTTGTACAAGGACAAGGCATTGTTCGTGACTTTGTTTCATTTCAATGAATCAATAATAGCTAATAATTTCACAAACGACGCCGCGGGTAAAAGTAATACCCAAAAACAAAGCAACATCGGGTTTACTTCCCTTTAAAGTTTTCCTTTTTGACCTCTGGAACGAATCTTCTAATATCTTTCCAAAACAAAAATTATGCAGTTATTATAAGTAAACTGTTCGACTAGGCCCATTCCGGGAATCGAACGGTCTACCTTTTACTCCACCGCTTCACAAAAACAAGAAACGGTTGCTCATTGTTTTGACATTTGACAAAACTCATTGTCGTCAGGACAATACTCATTTTTATGACGAAACTCCATCTTATACGAAGCGAAATAAAAACGTTTGATCTGTAAATGTAATTTGGTTTTTACAAACCGTTATTTTAGAAACAAAGATATTTATTGCGGTTATGAAGACAGCTTGTTTGGTAGTTTGTTTGTCGGCGTTTATTGGTTTTAAAACGTATTGTTTTTGTATTGTTTGTCCGTCGTTTGTCTGATAATGTGGGTTGCTTGGAAATTATTGTTCTTCGAAGAAATATCGTCGTGTTCCTAGTTAAATTTTTATGACGCCAATGATTATCGCCTTAACACGCGCAACTTTGATGAAAGTTAGAAAGAATACTAGTATAATATTTATGAGTGACTTGTGCCCGTAAACCTTCTAAAATTGCCAACGGACTGTTATTTGTGTATTTGTTTATTAAAACTATATACACATAAGTAATGTAAAAGAATATTGAACGAAGGCAAACTTAAAGCCTCTCTCTAACTCTTTCATCATTTGCTAAATATTATAATAATTTCACGAGAAGGAAAGTAGCGGGCATCAGCTAGTATTCAATTAAAAACTCGATTTACAGAAATTGATAGACCATGACGAGGGTTTTACTAAAACAAGTCCTAGTATTAAGGTACATTACATGATTTGTTACATTCGTTCGTGTAGCGATTTTCTATGATATGGACCACTGGTCTTCAGTTCTTCCCGATCCGGGCCAACGTGGACCAATGGTCATTAGGCGATGCGCCTGAAAAACATAATGTTCGGCTATATCTACTTTAAAACAAGATTAGTTTACTGATATGTTATGTCTTTTTTTATTATTATTATTATTATAAATACTTTTTTATACTTGCCTTACTATTGTATCGAGTCTGGTTCTTCTAACCAACCTAACAGACAGATATGTGCTGGGGAGTTTGTTCCGCCACTTCTTCTTTCCAGCAAAAACACTAGGAAGTGTCGAAGTTTTGTTTCGTTTTGGGGGACTGTCTCTTGTAAATAAGTAAAGTAAAGTAAATTTTGACGTTCGAAAAGTGCTGATCATCAGCCTAGTTTGAATAAATGAGTTTTGATTTTGATACGTTCATCTTTTCTACCATAAAAGAACGACAACCTATCCCAATATTCTTACCAACCAACAAATCTGAATAATGTCGCCACGTTCATATTGCCTCAACATCACTGAACACTACATCACACCTAGATCCACAGTTACTAATCTAAATAAAAAACACCCTACACCGTTCATTAGTTTATTAAAAAAACCTATCTATAAATGAATTTTCGTGCGCACAATGCGAGCACTATGAAGATTGCCTGCGCGTAGGCATCACAATGGCGCATTATCGCTGGGAGGTCATTAACTGAGTGCATTCTTGGTGCAAGATAATAGGTTCTGCAAAAGTAACGTATAGGATATAGGATGCAGGAAGGACAGGTGACACTGACTTGACGGGAGTTTAGGATGTGAGGTTTAAATGCAGGTTTGTGACAGAGTCTGTCAGTGCAAGCCATCTTGGAGCGAATATTATTTTGTTAGTAGGTTTAAAGGTTAAATGTTAATTGAAGATTTATTATGTCTGATTTATATGGCTACCCAGAATAGTATGTCTCTTTGTTTTCACAGCAGATTTTCTGTCTGTTATAGTGTTGGAATTATGTAGTTATAGCGAACTGAGTTTACACATGAATAAACAGTGGGTATTTTAAGCGACGACGCTATAAGTACAAAGCGAAGAATGAACGTTCTGGCTGGAGTATTACAGTTGGGTGTTAGTGCTCAGACTACCTGGACCTTATGGTTTGATAGAGTTACACTTATAAAATTGAAAGACAATGAGTTAAACCTACACGTTAGTGTTAACCGTTGATTAACTTAAACTAACCGTACCAGAAACAACCCGACCTTAAAAAAACCAACCATAATGGTATGTCGGGTGAAGTGTCATGGGAAATTTGCGTAAATTAAAATAGGAAGATGGGGCGAATAGGCTTTAAGCCTATATTGTGCTCACCCCGCTTTTGTCACTATTCGAAGCTCAACGGCATTCGAAGACTAACTAGCTAATATTCTCCTCTCTTTCATTTTTGAGGGGTTGGAGAGGGATGGAGATACCCAGGTCATGTCTGCAGGCATATTCATTGTGGCGGTGTCGAGAAATAAGTAATTAGGTGCGATGTAGCTTTGTGTGATATTTTTTTAAACCTCGTTATGTATTTTTCTTGTTGCGGTTTTAATTAATGGGGTCTATGTAGGTACTGCGTATGTTGGTTACTGCGTGTGTTTGTTTTAGACGTGATGTGTGGAAGTATTTTTTTCCCTGGAAATATGTCACGTTTTTTGCGTGGCGTGGCGAATGTTATTAGGGCAGCAAAAAAGTTTTTCAAGAAAATTATGATAAGTAACTTTTTTACAACTTAATTTGAATAAAAAGTGTAATTATTAACATGTCGAAGTTGTATAAAACTGTTGTTAATAAATTAATGAGTTTAGCAAGACAGATTTGTATCTAAGGGTCGACTTTAAATATTTTATTACCTGACATCCATCTTATCATACTGCCAGCTAGGTGGGTAGTAAAATTGTGCCACCATTTTGAAAATTACCTGAAAAGCTAGACGACAAAAGCGATGGCAATATTTTGTTTATTGCTTTTCATTGTTCTTTTATCTTAATTTTTATATGATAGGTATCATCAAATAGTAAAAAATCAATAAAGTATCTCCGCTGTTTTAGTTTGTTGTCCTATTGTTTTGTGTTATTAATATTTTATTTTTGACACAATGAGGTGTCAATAAAGTAAGACTCACTTTTATTTTTATTGTGAGTTAAGTTGGTACTTACTTTATTTAGGGCTCGTGTCGGTGTTTTTGCAAAAATAAATATAATATTAACAACTTTATTTTTATTTTTATAATAACTAGCTTTAAACATTATGGTAGGTGTACATAATGAGATACAATATTATTATTATTATAGCTAGCCTATGTTGTCCCACTGCTGAGCAAAGGCCTCCCTCCATTCCTTCCAACGGTCACGATTTAGTGCGACGCCTCTTCAATTCTCAATACAAAAAAATACAAAAAATAGAAATTACAAATTAAAAGTAAATACTTACATGTATACAACGACCACTTAGGCGTCCTAGTACTCCTCCTCATCGCTGACAACAGACACAAAAGACGTTGAATGGAAATGCTAATCCTTTGACCAAGGAAAGAGCCAGCGTCCTTTTTTATCTGAAAGGTAAATATAAATTTAATTTTAAAATTGTCAGAATTACTAGGTTACCTTCTTCTTATAAAATGTGTCCCAAAGATCCTTCGGTTACCAATATCTTCAAAATAAAAATTACAGGAAACACCTGAATAGGGGAAGCTCAGAACCAAGAATTGTGGCAAAAGAATTAACCCAGCACTTTGTGATTCCGGGCACATTCCGCGCTCATACGATGATGTTCCTTTGTCTTATTATTTGAATTGATTTCTCAAGTCCTCCAAAATGATTATGTTCTGGTGTTTAAATAATCACTGCGTAATTAAAATATTTGTTCGTTCTTCAATGGTACCTACCCTGTAAAACGAAAGATGGAATACTCTTGGAATATATTATTAACTTAAAAAATAAACAACTTGAACAAAATAATCCAAAATTAAATCTTTATAAAACCTTTTCAAAAGCATAAAACATACCACCATAAAATAAACTTATACTGGTCAAAACTTAAAGCTAACTTAGTTCGCACTTTACGCGTCGCATCAATAGATGGCGTTAGTAGTATCAGATCGTCGACCGACCGTTTCGAATCGTTCTTTACAGTGATATTGTTGCCTTGTGAGCTCGCGAGTTCTTTTACCGTTTATAAGTGGTTATTGGTATAGGAATTAGAGGCATGATCGGTTGTACAATAAAATGAAATATTCTTGTCAGAAAATGAGTAATTCAGTATGATAATAAAAGTTTGACTTAAGTAAAAACTGTGATGAATTCTTATTAATATGATGAAAACACTTAACATGTTATATTGTTTGTGGAAGTGTTTGGAAATTCTGCATATTTTTTATTTCGAATCCGTGTTCAAGCTTAAGCCATTTAAGTAATTACTAATGACTCATTCATTTGCTGAAGCTTACTTAAGTTTTGTAGTAGGTATTAAGGTTATTATGAGAACATTACTTCTTGAAAGAATCTATAGTCTTATTAAGTTATCATACATCAATTCCCTTTAAACAAATATTAAATATCCACGTTAATCAACTATAATATTGTTAATTTCAACTCAAATGTCTTTACAGCAATAAAATTTTGCTAAGTAACTGTGTTTGACTATAAATGGATATTATTAATTTCCATTAGCCATTTCGTTTTACGATTAAGCTGAATTACGAAAACTTTGATTGCTAATAAACTTTTAAACAAAACGCGAACAAACTAAAGTTTCGGCTATAAAACATAGATATTACTCACATTCAGGCTTGTTATTATTTTATTATCAGAGACTTCTTGGAAGTACTTTTTGATCTCAGTAAGACAAAAGACTCTCCTGTATTTAGACATCCCCCAACCTGAAACCAACTCTACAGTCGCAATCATAAAGTTAAAATTCTTTTGTCAGGAAAAAGACTTAAGTCTTAAAAGTGTATACAGGATAGATAATGAAAAAGTCATTTTATGATTGTAGAATGTGTTTACGAGTATAATCCTCGTTATTGGACACTGGTGTCGCCACAGACCATTCCTATGAAACAATGACACAAAGCACGTCCGATTAGATCCGTGATGCGATCATTTTTACGACCATCTTTCAAAGATTCGATTTGAAGTTAAATCTGTGAAAGGCTTTCTTGTGTTCCTGTTTTATATGATATAATGCTTATAGTGTTTGGCTCTGTGGCCATTCGGAGTCGTGATTGACTTTAGATTAAGTTTGTCTGCTTAGCTTTATAAGGATCTTATTTAAATGATTTATAGTTTGAAGTAGATCTGTTCGTGGTTGTTATTTCCTAGTTTGCTTTTGAATTTTGGCGTTGAAGAGGCTGAGTATTGCATATTGGTTGTATTGTATGTAAGTCTTGTTGTTCAGTTATAAGAAGTTTTAAGTTAGTATCAATATATGTCTGTATAATCTAAGTTTTAATTGTATGGATCTTTCCTAGTTAGATTACTGAACCTACATTTTAATCTTATTAGAAATCTAGAAATCATTATTTCATTCATATACTATTTTTTTTTACCGGCGCGGCGTCATGAGGAACTACTTGCGTTTGTTATATTATTATTTGAGATCCCTGTAGATGAAAGTAAAGTCCTTTAATAATTAGTAATGAGCATATAAGTCTCACCTACTTCAATTTGAATTTCCATATTCTATTCACCATCAAAATCTAACTATAAAACAAAGGTGAGAAGCACAAAATTTCCATAGTTCATCTTATTACATTCGCGATTTAAAAGCACAATCAGAATAATCATATTAACCAAAAGTCGTCCACTACAAAGAAAAGGACTTCCTCAGTCGCCACCTCAACGATTAGTCCTTTCTCGCATCCAGAGGATTCCTGCGGTCTTCACCAGGTCATCAGTCCACCTTATACGAGCCCACTGAAGTTACAATCATCATCAGCCTATAATGTTCCCACTGCTGGAACTCAGGCCTCCTCTCTAAGAGAAGAAATGGGCTATAAAACCACCACGCAGGTACAGTTCGCTTTGGTAGATGTCGATGTTCCAATTTTGCGTTCTAAAAAAGTTATACTGTCAAATTATTTTGCAACTCTGCATAGACCGTAAGCTAATTACTTCGACCAATTCCTTACATAAACAAATACCATTGTTGATCATCCACTTAAACACACACATATACAAACATAACATCGTATCATATCAACATACCTATGGTCAAGGTCACAACTCTACTTGAGATCAAGTCAAGCCTGTAATCCGCAAATTGTTATGCTTAGTTAGTTAAGTATACATAAAGTCACCTCACATAGGTACACAACGTGGTGCCATATCACATAATATCGTCGAACTAATTCAATCAATTTTTATTGATTTCATAAAACAAAAAATACGTGTCCAATATTTTTCGATAATCTAACAGACGGATTAATTTAATCATAGGTATTCTTTTAGGCAGTTAACATCCCTATTAGACCGACGATATAATATATCGTGAAGGAGTAAGAAGTTAAATTGGGTATAAGTATAATGGGTAACTTTGTTAGCTTATACCCGCAGCTTAATCTGCGCGCAATTTAGTAATTATACACCCAATGAAACACACCTTATCATCATCAGCCTATAAATGTTTCCACTGCTGGGAGGACTCTGTCGGTGGGAATGGGCTATAATCCACCACGCGGGCCCAGTGCGGGTTGGTAGATCTCAAATGTCTTCGATTTTTTAATTATCGGTTTCCTCACGATTTTTACCTCACCATTTTGAGTGAAGTGGTGATGAAATAAATAACACGTCTCATAATTTTAGTATAATACTAGCAAACGTCTCGCGGTTTTACCCGCGTAGTTCCCGTTCCTGTGGGAATACAGGGATAAAAAGTAGCCTATGTTACTCAGCGTGAATGTAGAAAAGATGTAATGGAATGGTGAAAGAAAAATGAAAAATGAATGCAAAATGTAATGTAATGGTGAAATAATTTGAATTTAAATTTACGCTGTAAATAAAAGTAAATTGACGCTGTAGTTTTTGAGTTTATTCATTACAACCACACACGCGTGACGTCCGCTAGTTATATTTAAATTAAAAATTGATGATTGACTTTAATTGTTCCACGAGATCGTACTACCGCAACAAAATCCTTATCAGGTTTTAAACTTTCAGTTTGCCTAATTTCATTCAAATACGTACGGTTTATTTTGCGTGAAACAGTATCAACCATTCATTCATCCCTCCACCCTTTCGCATTTATATAATAAGTAGTAAAATACACAATAACAAGGCACCACCTACCTCCTACGATGTAACAGGAAAAAAGTAATTTTTAACCGACCTTTTCTCAAGCTGGTCAAAACAAAGCTTTTGTAAATTTGCTTTCAGATTTGATGCTTGCCAATAAGGAAGAAAGGTCACGACATTTAATACCGCTGTAATAATTAACCATGACACATACATAATAATTAGTTTTGTCTATCTATTAGACAAGACTTAGAAGCAGTAACTAAAAACATTATCTTTATTATTAAACAGACTTTTTCTGCTGTTTAAAGTTGCTTGTCCTAAAGCAATAAGACCGATTAAAACAGGTTTCAATTTAAAAATCTAGGTACCGGTGGTCACTGCATTGCATACAATGTTACCAATAATATTATCAGTATCCTCTCCTTATTTCCCATCTCTATCCTCAATTTCAACTCCACACTTTCTACGGTTTACCTGTTTCTACGGTTCCCCAGTGTCCCCCCGTCACCCCCAAACAGCACAGCCTGCATGACGACCAGCTCAGGCGGCCCGTCTCCGTCATAGACCAAACTGCCTTCCTTCAAGGAGCCATCCTCCGAGGTTTGGCAACCCCGCACGAGACGGATCCAGCAGTTGAAGTGTGTAATTCAACTCAAGTTACTATTTTTACTCGACTGTTTCCTTTGAGCGACTTTATCATAACAACGTGATGAAATACGGCTGATTGAGACATTATTTTCTACCGTAAAATACGGTAAAATAAGGCTTTTTATGTTTATCACAATCAAAAGCACAATAAAGTAAACTTCAAAGCAGTATAAGTACTATTACATTTGATACCAATTGAGGATTACATCTTACATTCTTACGATGTTATGATACGGAGCTTACCCACCTAATAAACATTAAGAATGAATCGCTGTATTCGAATGTTCTCTTTAAACGTAAACCAGCCAATAAAAAATGTTTAATCGCTTATACCTTAAAAGCTCAAACGTTTTATTACTGCAAATATGTCGAGTTTTGCACAAAAAAGGTGACATTCAAACGTTCACTCGTGGTCTATTTATATCAACCATTTATTTGGTACACAACTAAATTCCACAATACAAGTGTGTAAAGTATTCTATTACTACAGTTACATCATGCATTGAGCCGCATTCACGAGCTGACATGGCTCCGAACAGCTGCACGCCTGTTCCGCGCCACGGCACGCCGCTCTATTGTTGCGACAGAGCGAGACCCAGCACACCCATTGTGTGCGCGAGCGAGACCCACGTATCGCACGAGGAGGGGCGCAGGCTGTACTCGCTGTCCCCTCATTGGCCCGCGTTTCGCCGCCCAAAAACCCCACCCCCCGCGCCTCGATACCCACAAGGCCCCGATACCGAGTCGCCAGTCTATCGTCCGTCTCCGACGTGACACAATCACCTTCTCGTCTGTGCTCATTTACCGCTTTGTGCCATACATCACCATAGAGCTAATGCTCTAACAGAACTTACGACTTAGTAAATACAGTTAAATAACTATGTCGACTTTGAGTCATCACCCGTACGCGTTCTCCATGCACCCGGGCATGTTACCGGAGTACCCCAGCGCGCCGCAGCCGCTGCCGGCGCACTCGCCGCAGTCCGAGGGACACATCAAGAGGCCCATGAATGCGTTCATGGTGTGGTCCAGGCTGCAAAGACGCCAGATCGCTAAGGACAACCCGAAGATGCATAACTCAGAGATCTCGAAGAGGCTCGGTGCGGAGTGGAAGCTGCTGTCTGAGATGCAGAAACGGCCGTTCATCGATGAAGCAAAGAGGTTGAGGGCTCTGCACATGAAGGAGCACCCTGACTACAAGTACAGGCCCCGTAGGAAGCCCAAGCCTCCCACGCAGGGAGGAGCCCCCGGTGCCGGAGCGTTCGCAAGTTTCCCGCTGCCGTACTTCGCTGGCCCGGCTCACGGCATGGGTCACCTGGACTCGCTGTCATACTCCGCAGTGCCGCCATACTTCCCGCACCAGCTGGATCACCTGCAGTTCTCCAAGCTGATGGCTCCGACGGAGAAGCTGCCGACGGTGTCGTCGTCAGCAGCGGCCGTGGTGTCGTCGTTCTACTCTTCGCTGTACACATCGCCGACGGCGCCTCCGAAGCCATTCCACTCGTCGCTGTTCCCACAGTACGGCGTGGCGCCCTCGTCCCCAGTGTCCCCCGTCACCCCCACACAGCACAGCCCGCATGACGACCAGCTCAGGCGGCCTGTCTCCGTCATATATTGAAGACCAACCTGCCTTCCTTGAAGGAGCCATCCTCCGAGGTTTGGCAACCCCGCACGAGACGAATCCAGCAGTTAAAGTGCAACAGACTGTGAACAACGATGTAATGAACATTATTTATTTTCTAGAGTAACAATTGATGATGTAAAGTGCGTCTCATATCAAGTGGCTTGTACATATGTTTAGGTAGACCCGCGAGGGGGCGTATTGAGTTAAACTGTGATTTCTTTCGTTTTTGATGCGTCTATAAATATTTAAGGTATAGTAGCGCCGGTTTGTTAGTTATGTGAAGTGAGATTGGTACCAAAAAGAGATTTTGTTCTGTAGGTGTCTCATGTAACCGAATAGTTTAGTCTTGTCAACCCTGTATTTTGTTTTAGTGCTAACAACGTCAGTTTGTTGAGTTATTTGTTTCTTCCCCGTGTCTTCAGGGTTGATCCGCTTTACTTTTCCGTGTATAATTTATTTATTGGTTCCAACTGTAGATGTAAATTTAAGAACTAGTTGTCTTAATCTTAAGTCATTAGTACATCTCGAAATGTATATATTAGTGTATTAATTGAATTATCGATGTGAGTACCAACGATGTATTATAGTATTTGAGAAAATAACTTTGTTAAATGCCATACAAAATAAACACTAAATTGTTTTTATTTTACTTTTATCGTTTTAATTGACACCCTTTTAATTTTGTTTGACGTGTTGAGAGGTTCGAAGTGAAATAAGTGAATTATCATTCACTTAGCTGATTAGTTTGAGGAGTCATTGACTTCTATGATGAATAGACTGCAGTCGAAGAATCGGTAGGCACATTCCGAATTCCGTCTTTTAACTTTCAAAAGATTAACTCTATAGTTAATTTCACTCCTTTTTAATTTATTCACATTTCGATTATTTATATCAAATTCCACACACGTTTAGATTTATTTTAATAACACATGATTATGTCATCAGTTATTTTGACAGTTTTAGTGTTAATTACGGCGGTTTCGACTTCCGGGCCACTCTTTGAACTTTAATCTCGTTATATAATTAAATGACATTCGGATCCTATTAACGATAATTGGTATCAACATGATTTAATTTTGATTATGTATTGATAAAAAGTGTTGTTGTCGGTAATTTTATATTCAATTAGGCGTATAGGTTCGTTGGTTTGAAGTATTTAATAAAATTAATAATTTATTTGAATGAACACAATAAATTCAGTTGAGGAAAGCTTTACTATTATTTCTATAGCTTATTTTTTATAGATGAAACAGTAATTATTATACACAAATACAAACATAGAATCAAAAAATATTACATGGGTAATCAAAATTTTTTAGGTGGAATGAACAATTAGTTAAGTACTTAGAGATACTTTCTCACGAAATTATTAATACCTCTCTATGTATATATTGTCACTTAAATGAGAAAATAATACGATACCAAGTTGTCATCTAAATAAGTTAAACATATTAATGATTATAGTTAAATAAAATATTACAAAAATAATATCTGAGTTTTCAGTCCGACGGAAAGTTTTAACGTAGGTAAGTTGAAACAAGTTTCTTATTTTAATTTGTTTATTTGGTAAATCTTAATAAATTGCAGAATTTACAAACTTAAAATCGTATGTGTGCTTTTGATAATATGAACATTTTCGATTTTAAGCTTAGACTCATGTTGAGACATATCATAAAGCATGATTTGTGGTCGTAAAATTTTTTAACGCGAAATTCAATCATCGTATTATGGTGGGTTAGGTGGAGTTGACTTCCAGTCTAACTGAATGCTGCTGAATGCCAATATAATCTGACCTCCAAAACGCAGTTGGTACTCGGTAATAGGGGATCGGACTGGGTCAAAAAAAAACAAATTCTAATAGTCCGTCAGTTAGATTGTTAAATGGGACAAGCCCGCCTCACTATTCCCAAACCACTGTAACTTCAGACCTTGAACCTTGACTTCTTCTTCGTCAGTTAGATTATCGAAAAATATTGAATACGTGTTTTTTGTTTTATCAAATTAATAAAAATTGACGTAGTTATGACGCGTCAAAGATCATGAGTCCCCGGGGTTGTGACGTCATTTGTTGGTGAAAAATGTACTACCATGTGACGTTTTCAAGGAATTCATGAGTTTTCGAAGCATTGTATCGTCTTCATTTTTTGTTTACGTGAAAAAACAAAATACGTATCCAATATTTTTTGAAAATCTATCTGACGGACTAATTATTATTTTTTTGTCCGATCCCCTATTCGATACCCTTTGGTAAGACTGCAGGTTGTCAGACTTTCGAGCCTTCCTGTAACGACTGCAAAGATCTACAAAATGACACGCACGGAGGTACAACGGTATGTAATGGGCGGTCACCCATCCACGGGTCACCTTAGGCAAGAGCGGCTTAACCTGAAGATGGATCCCAGTAGCTGATGCTATTTAGCCACGAGATCCTAGAGAACATACTGAGTATGCTAACGCTAAATCTTTATTACCATAGATTTTTTTAGGTAGATACGTACACCTTATTTTTTTGTTCCTTGTACAAACAACGGCATGTGTCATTGCCCTGTATAATTAATCATGATTATGTGTATGTATTTTAGCCATTCAATATTATTTTAAAGAAGGTTATTAACATGTTCAACGGGCTTTGGGTTTTTTGACAATACCGAAATTATTTATTCGGTAAAGATCAAACAATAAGATTAATAACTATACAAAGACGAATACATATGTCATATTTTATGTTGTCGCAATTTTTTTTGAGAGTGCATTTTACACTTCGTTGATGTAAAGAAAATGTTTTTCATGTTTTAGAATTTAGAACCAAAAAAATTCAGATAGCTTGAAAAAATATTGCATATGTTTATTTTTTTTTTCTAAACGATGAACCGACGAACTAATTTTTCATGAACTTTTTATTTAATCACAATTATTTACCATAGTGGTTGATAAAAAGCAGAATTCACTCAAAGAAAGTTTTAAGGGAAGTCGTACTGTGCCTTCGTAGATGTCATATACTGCTCTACGCCACCCGATAGATGGCGTTGTGCGCTTACAAAGAACAAACATATGACATAAAACCATATCGCTGCACCATAGAAGCAACATAATAATATCAAAAGATTTATGAAGAACTATGAAACGACGAGGTACATAAAGGGTGTAAAAGTACCCTTAACGCAAACGAAAGGTACTTGTTTTCCCCACCACTGCGAACATTTTTTGTTCTAGACCATACCTGGGAACCCTCTAGTTACGGAGATATTGGGGGTCAAAGTTCCAAATTTTTTACAGCTGTTTTTCTAAATACTAGTTTTACAGGATATAACTTTACTTAAAGTACATGACCCGTTTCCTATTCAAAGCAACCATTAGCACAATGTTTTAAGAGTGCTATATTGAGTTTTACATGTAAAATGTGATTTTTGACCCAAAAAAAAAGTCGTTTCCCAGCAAAAAAACTTGCGTAGGGGTACTAAGTTCGATGTACAGAATGCTTGGTTTTCGTTTGTATGTAGGGTTAATTAACAGCCTGTATAATAACTTAACATCACGCCTGTAATTCCCGAAAGGTTAGGCAGAGGTGTAGGTACCTAATAGTAAACCTACATTTCGCCAGTTATGTTTAAGTCACTTGTAATAGGGTGAGCCTATTGCCA
This sequence comes from Diarsia rubi, assembly GCA_932274075.1. Taxonomy (NCBI): domain Eukaryota; kingdom Metazoa; phylum Arthropoda; class Insecta; order Lepidoptera; family Noctuidae; genus Diarsia; species Diarsia rubi. The sequence goes on along the minus strand of OW026415.1, from coordinate 21,024,690 downwards.
TCAACCGGACACAAATACAGACTATGTGAAGAAATTTCTGAGAGGCAAAACACCAATAACACTTTACCTCACGTGGGAATCAAACCTAGGACCTCATGCTTAACAGTGGCCACTGCGACCACTAAACCTACGAGGTATATAATTGGAAGTAAAAAAATAAAATAGGACAAACTATTCCATCACACTAATATTATAAAGCCGAAAGTTTGTGAGTGTGTGAGTGTGTATGTTTGTTACTTCTTCACGCAAAAACTACTGAACGGATTTGGATAAAATTGGTACACAGATAGTTTATAATCTGGATTAACATATAGGATAGTTTTTATCCCGATTTTATCTTCTCGTGGGATGATTTTCGAGCTGTAGCAGCTGAAGCCGCTGGCAACAGCTAGTCTAAATATAAAACAGAAATTCCCAAAAGACAAAAGGCACTGTCTACTATCAGTTTCCACGCTCAAAATAACAATACCAAAGAAATAGTTTATCAAATAATTCCACAGATACAAATATATCCTGCCCCAGATATAGGCACAATTTCTAGATTAGTTTCTGTAAAACTTGGGGCTGAATACGGTCCTCAGCCCCTCGATTGTAAGGATAAAACAGGGTTCTCAATTTAATAATTAGGAACCCTTTTATGTGCGGGGGCGTTTTTCAAATCAATTGTTTTATTTTATACCGTTCTTAGCTTTTACTATGGAGCTATAAAGTTAGCGGGAGGGTCGAAGGATTACTTTGTAGTGTGTAAGGTGCCGTAAATGAAATTATTACTGTTATTGGGAATAGTAAGTAGTACGTATGACGTATTATATATAGACACGTCATGAACTAAAATGGTGGCGATTCAAAACAGCGAAAATATTATATAACTACTTTTACGCATAAAGAAAGGGAATGAAAATATGACACCGTACAGCGGGATGCCTGTTGTCTCTATGTTTCGCGCAGGTTTAGACACACGATTTAAATTAAGAACAAACGTAGCATCGCGCGAGAGGTTGCGCGATGTGGCCAATTGGCTTCATTTTATGTTGTCATTTTTGAGGGTGGACAACGTATCTATAGTTTTAATATATCATTGAGTAGTACCTAGTAAACATACCTACATTGAAAAATCTGTGTACCTACTCTTTTCAGTTGAGGAGATAATACGCATAAATAAATTAAGTCCGATTTAACATATTTTCGACACAGAAAAGCTAAGACAGTTAAATAACTATTACTTTGGTGTTTCTATGACTAAGAAACTGGAGATTGTTTTTGACGGTTAATTTTGGTTTTTCTTGTTAAAATTATTATCTAAATTGAAAACATAGGTACTTACATTTTAATAACATAACAATCTAGATTCTAAATTGCACCCAGAAACGTAGTAAACTGAGTTAGTGTACCTTTCTGTCTTTATTCAAGACTAGCGGACGTCACGCGGTTTCACCCGCGTAGTTCCCGTCCCCATGGGAATACAGGGGTAAAAAGTAGCCTATGCCACCCGGGGATAGTGTAGCTTCCTAACGGTGAAATAATTTTTCAAATCTGTCTAGTAGTTTCGGAGCCTATTCGTTACAAACCAAACAAACAAATCTATCCTCTTTATAATATTAGTGTAGACAGACAAAAGCATATCCACCATCATCACCAATTCAGCCGAGGGACGTCCACTGCTGGACATAGGCTTTCCACAAGTCTCGCCATGATGACTGGTCCCATATCTCTCGCATGCAGTGGTTCCCCACAACCTTCACCTGGTCATCGTTCCACCCCGGGCGTAATTCGAGAAAAAAATACTAAAAGAAGACTGCTAACATTGGTGTAGCAACAAGAGCATTCTTACCGCCTTTTCTCTGGCCCTAAAATAGAAAGGAATCCAACGACTTTTGAATTAATCATTAGTTTGGTAGGTCATTGTTTAGAGCTACGGTCCTTAAAGGGTTTCGGCGATTTCGCTGTCGAATTCGTCAAGTGGATTTGTCTGTCGAAAAGTAAATTAATTTGTCAATTAATGAAGATTTTGTGTTAATTTGATATTTGAAGGAGTTGAAAGTACGAATAATGAAGCTTATTAAAGTTGATTGTTTTATAATTCGAGAATATATTTAAGTTTGTCTGAGGAGAGGAGCTCGTGGCTTAATAAGAACTGCCACTCGGGTCGATCTTTAGGTTAAGCTGCGCTTGCCTAGGTCGATCTGTGGATGGGTGACCGCCCATTACATACCGAGTTTCCTTCGTGCCTCGGAAAGCACGTTAAGCTGTTGGTCCCGGGTGCCATATATAGAGATCTTTGGCAGTCGTTACGGGTAGTCAGTGACCTGAAAGTCTGACATCCAGTCTTACTAAAGGGTATCGTATTACCTAGTATTAACTGGGTTGTGGAGGTCAGATAGGCAGTCGCTCCATGTAAAATACTGGTACTCAGCTGCATCCGGTTAGACTGGAAGCCGACCCCAATATAGTTGGGAAAAGGCTAGGCAGATGAGGCAGATGATGAAATCATCATCTGCCTCATCTGCCTAGCCTTTTCCAAATCAACAACAATTAGCTTTTAAAAATCAACTATGAAAAAAGACAAACTTAAATAAGTTTGTCTTTTTTCATACTTGATTTTTATTATATTGATAGTTTGGCTTTGTTTATAAGTAAATTAATTGCTTTGTTTTCAATGTTCTTTGGTTTCGTGAAACTAAAACAGCTGTAAGTTTAATATAAATAAATGAACCAGAAAACCTAATGTATTAAAAATCATTCTACAGAAACCACATATTATAATTGGTCGAGCCCCGCCACAAAATACCCAATAATATTCAAATTTTCAAAAATAGAATCACGAATTAAGCCCGAGTGTTGCCAGCATTCGAGCATTTTCTCCCGTTCGAGTGTGCCCCATTTTCCCCGTTCCCAGCGAAGGTATTGTAGTGAAAATATATTTTGTATGGAGACGGCATCACAATGAGAAGTCCGTGTTATTTATTTAGATGTATTTCATTGTGCGGACCGGAGTTCGATTCCGGCGTACTGCCAGACGGGAGGCAATCGAGTCAGGACCACTGTACCCGTACAGGTAACGGATTGGCAAATAATTGAAATCTAGCCCCTGCTTTTGTTAGAGAAATCTAACGAAAAATGTATTTATTTGTGCGTTCTTGAGTTGCGAATGGGTAGTGTAACAAGATGGAGCACCTTGTGTAGTGTAATGCGTCTTATGTAACACTGTGTTACTCCTGAAAAGGCATAATGGCATTGGAAATTAAAAAAAGAAACAAAATATCAGAGAGTCGAAAATATAGGTACTTGCTCTTTCTTAGAAGTCGGCTACAATAAGGATCATGTAAAAACGTAAACCTTATTCCTTTCTCCCATTTCTTTTTCATTTCCAGACGTTATTGTAAAATAGCTGCAAATACAGTCACACCAAAAACTTCAATATCGAAACAAAAAACGTACAATATTCAACCACCTTCATCAATCACGAATCACACAACAAAAATATCAATAAAAAACGCAATAAACAGAAACAAAATTCATTTCAAAATGATTCGCAAACATTTCTCTTGTCAATGCCACAGACCAAACGTCGCCAAGACAAAAGACTTGATGCCCAGTGTTGCCAGTTATAAAATAAACTGCAATAATGGCGCCCGATCGTGATTCGAAAATTTCCCGCGTCGATACCTATTGAAAGTGATAAATGATATTTATTAAGTACAAAGGCGTTGTCAAGATTAATTAAAGTTAGTGTTGCTTAAATAGTTAGTTAAGCAAAGAGCGGTTGCCTTTTTGTGTTTCTATCAAAAGAGGTTGCATGGTATGGAGACCTTTGTTGTTCATCGCCTTGTGGGTTTGTTTAAAACTGTTCGGTTTGAAGTTAACTGTGTGTTTTGAAATCGTTGCTTTTGTGTGGATCCTACATATTGAATGTATTCAGTGTTTGTATATTGATTAAGTAATTTTATTGTAAGTTTGTCTCTGTGAGGCAGTGATTTAAAATTGAAACGAAGAAGCAAACGGATCAATAAGAAGGCCTTTATACAAATATTTTTGTACTTTTGTACAGATGTTGACTTCAGGGTTATTTATTTCACCACATTTTTGTTAATGAAGTGTCATTGTATCTTTGAAACATTTAAGATTGCTCAACTTAAGAGGGACTGTATTTTAATTTGATTCTAAAAACTGTCACGTTTTTGAAGTAACATTAAAGAATATAAGTATGATTTTAATATAGAAAACAATACGAGAGAAAACTACGAGGTACTCACAACAAATAGTAAACATGTTAAATATCCCTTTTTCAATGTTAATAATAGAATGAGAGAAATTGGGAAATTACACAATTCTCGCACAACATCGACACATCAACAGAAGAGAGATACATCAACTGAATACCCCTATTCAGTTGATGTATCTCAACGAGAAGACGATACAGTGCTTCAAAAACTCGTGAACTTCTCGAAAACGTCATATGATAGTACATTTTTTACGTACAGATGACGTCACAACCCCCGTCAATCCACTCATGATCTTTGAAGCCTCTTATTTTCGTCAATTTTTATTAATTTGATAAAACAAATTCAAATTCATTTATTTGCAAAAACACGTGTAGATAATTTACATGTTATGCTCATTATAGGTGCTAAATAAGATATGTCTTTGGACAAAAAACACGTATCCAATATTTTCCGATAATCTTACTGACGGACTAACTACAATCATATTTTTTTCACTCAGCAGACTCAGTCCGATCCCCTATTCTTTCGAAGCAATAATTATATCATTTCACCAGTTACAAACCAAATCAGATACTCCCAAACAAGAAAAAACAATCCACAAAGCCCTTAAAACTAATACCAGAAATAAAAACATCAAAAAAAGAAAAAAATGAGGACGCATTAACATTATTTTCCAAGGAAACGAACACACGAGCGCCAGGATTACTCCCCCTTCGACAGAGAGAAATAAAAATAAAATACATACATACAAATAAGGCATTGGTTATATTGTACGACAACCCTTATCTTCAGACTTGTGCTTTGAATTTAATACCATCGATTTCCTCCTAAAGACGTGTTTGATTTTTGTCACAGGAATGGGTAATGAAATTGAAGTGTTCTGTGGATTTTATTTTCAGAGAATATTTTTCTTGTTTGTTTTTTTTGGTAGGTAAGTGTTACGTTTTTTCCGTTTTGTTGTAAGTTCGTTAGTTGATTGGTTGGTGAGATTTAAGGTTTTTGAAGGTTCTTTGAATATTTTAGTACTTCAGTCACTCTCATCTTCATCATCTGCCTAGCCTTTTGTCAACTTTATTGGGGTCAGCTTTAGTCTTACCGGATGCAGTTGAAAGTCCGTATTTTACCTGAACCACCCGTATATCTACTTTTAATTCGGATTCCAATTTTGCTATTATGTACTGTTTCGATGGGTTCTGTTTGCTTTTCCTACTGTAAATGATGGTTTTAAATATAGATAGCTTTATATTCCATCACGTAATGCTTGTAAACCTATTAATTTTAATTCTTAGCTAAGCACTCAAAATATTAACCTTTAACTATTGTTCAGTGCTTGTGGCACATCTTATTTGTTTATGGGGGCATGCGGTGCTAACCTGTTATTAATTGTTACACTAACCTTAGGATATTATATACTTACTTTAAATGTTATCAGTGTAAACAATTGTTGGTTGGCCAATATAGGAAAAATAATAAAAATATCTCATGGAACTCACGACACAGGGAATCCTAGTGTAGTAGTTTCAGGAATCAACGCAACGATTGTTATTTTAAAACAATGAATTATTCTTATTTTCAATAACTTATTCTTATCTGACCCCCACAACCTAGTCAATACTGTTTAACACGGTACCCCTTGTTAAGATTGGTTCTCAGACCAAGTTCCAAATGACAGGGATAACACCAACCGGGACGAGGTGGACCAACCTAGGCAAGCGCCGCTTAACCTAAAGATCGAGCCTTTACTCTTCTTTCGTTTTTGTTTTGTTTAATGATCACCAAAATGATTCTTTGTTGAGTTTGAAGACTTTCACTTTAACTGAATCATATTGTTTTGCACCGTTTTTTAACAAGCCCTTTACGAAAACAGGTACGAGTATGCTTACTACACAAGTGTATCAATTTTTCAAAACAAGTACTTGTAAGTGTCCATAGGAAATAAGGGCCAATTTAATTTGAGAGCAAACAATATCTATACAAATTATCAAGGCAATGAAAGTTCCATTAAAATGCATTATTCAATCAGCATTTAGACAAACCACAAATAACAAACGTATTGAGCGCAACAAAAAGCTTTTGTCACCTCCAACGATTAAACTGCGCGAATCGCATTAGTGCCGCAAATGTGTCGCATTGAGAAATCGCAGTCGAATCATTGTGTATTACAATTATAATAATAAAAAGTGTACCAAACGCTTCCCTTATTCGTTTTTGTCAAACAAAAATAGCCCTAAAAGCGACCTTTAACGTATCACCAAAAATGAGCTTATCATCCAGATAAATTAGAACTCTGTCTTTATTTCTGTTGGGTTCAAATTCGTGTACGTTTCCTTTTTTCGGCTGCTGACCTTTGTATATGAATAAATTAATTTGTAGTGAGTGCCATTGTGCTATAGTTTCTATTATTGGACGATGTTAATTGTTAAAGTTCTCCGCTGACAGTTACGCGTTGGGTTAATGGGTATACGGTGTTTCAATAGTTATTTATCCCATTGTAACTATGTTTTAGGATGAATTGTATTGTCTGAATTTGGGTCTAGAATGTGGCGGAGTTCATTTAGAATTGAGTGAGTGATTGACCCGGACTTTTGGTTCTATAAAGCTCTTATGTGCATTTTAACAGTGGTTATTATAACGCTTGCTACAATGGCCGTGTTGTAATCTATGTTATGTTGATCTACAATTAGATTAATAAATGTATTTGGATTTAGATTTTAATTGTTCTCATTTGAATTTGCGTAACGGCTTTTAGTTGAACCATGATTTGTATGTTTAATGATTAAAATAACTGTCTTAGGTCCTTAAAACTGTGTCAAAGATGATAAAGGAGGTGGCGTCTGAGATGTAGTGTTATAGAGAAATGTGGAAGAAAAAGAGATTTTGGGCCGACCCCAAATAAATTGGAATAACGGCTAGAGATTGACAATTGAGGACATTCTTGTCCTTGGCCCTATTCTCTATTGGCCTAGACTATTAGTGATCTTATTGCCATTTACAATTTCAAAGTAAGGAATACACCAAGAGTGTCATACTTAGAATTTCACAGTTATGTAACTTTTGAGAAAGTGTTTACTTACAAACTAGAATTAAAATAGATCCATTTGAATCGTATTAAAAGTATCTTCATAATTTCCGAGAATCGTTTGAAGTGCCCTATTATGTTCTATGAAATATATATATCGTCTGATCGACGTACACGCTATTTAGTTATCTGTTAATTATCATCAATGACACAAGAAATATCATCAAACCATTCGAAAATCAATTGTCACTCATTCGAAAGACTATTTTATTATCCAGTAGCAATAATAAAATATCGTTTATAATTCTTTCAGCTTGCCACATATCTTATCTTCTTATGCAAGAAGAATGGCGAAATTAAATCAACAATGGGCAATAGATGCATTGGTTACAGCAAAATGTACTATTGTTGGTTCAAATAAATATTCATAATTATGTCTAATGATAGTGCCAACAATAATAATATGTGCTATTCATACAACAACATCAGAAGCGGGATGTGTGACGTCACACGTGTCCACATCGCCATAAACGTCACCACCGTGTCTTGTATGATTTATCTTTTCAACAATCATTTTTACAACGTTTCCCTCCTTCCCCCCTTCGCTGTGATTAATGATGGATGAATTCCTGAATAATTACCAAGACTTTTAATATTCAAGTGATTCCGTAAAGTCTGCAGCGAGGGATTTTGTGTTCAATGTTGTTGGGTTAGATTTGATTTTGGATCGTGATATTCGGATGACCCTTCAGAAGATGCTTGGTTTTGAAAGGATGGATGAGTGTGTTATTGTAGATAACGATTTAACGTTATAAAACTAGGGTGATAGAGTCGGTTTTGCGTTGGCAAAGTTGAGAGTAACCAACAAAAAACGGTGAACACCATTCAATGCAAATCTCACTCGAGTTTTAAGGGTAGTGTGCGTAATTTGTTATAATTGTCCCCCCGTACTCATGTTTGTTCGCATGTGGCATTTTTATTGCGAATTAGTCGCAATCATTAATTTTGTTTTTCTTTTATACAAAAGTTAATATATCGAGTACACTTATTGTGGTAAATATAATTATAATGATTTTTATGATCGTTCTTTGTGCGGTTCTTGAATGCGAGCTATCGTTTACAATGACTTATATTGTTAATTGTTTAGCTGATTTTATATGAAATATGAGGTATTTTGCTGTAGTATGTATTGTATCCGTTAAATTGAAGTAGTTGATTGTTATTCAGAATTAATATTTCCGTTTGAAAAGTTATGAGTAAGTATTAATATTTTCTTGGGGAAGTTGACTTTTTGTTTTTATTGAATCAGTGTTGATTAAAAACTTTGTGCGTAGTATTGCTTTCACTCTAGCAGTGCTTTCCTTTCGTTCATTAAATCAAACTTTGTTTGAATGAAAAAGAGTGGTATTGCCTTATGTTTCTTGATTGAACTCGTATTTACCTTTTGCTTCATCTTAGCGTGACGATTACAATTTAAATTGTGTCAGCCCAAAATTTGGCGACAAGTTTGGCACTTTCAGTAGCGTCCATCAGCTCCAATAGTGTGCAAACAATAGGAACGGCAGGAAACAATATCAATTGACCCATCGTTTGTGGCGCAACACCACATTTACACTGCAGGTTAGAGTCAGTTATGAATCTCTTCTGAACAGGTTATCCTTGTTTGGGCCAACCTATGTTCGGAGTCTATGTAAAGACTTCCAGGTCGGCCATGACAACTTTCATATTTTTTATTGCATTCCACATGTGAGTATTCCTAGATGGTAAACTTATGATTAGATCGTATGGAACTGACGGGCACAGTAAAATAAGTACTCTGCTCCAATCTACTCTTCTTTAGTACTTGCACGATCTTTTGTTTCATTTTGCTTGAAATTATTTTTTATGCAGTGGTCGTTGCAGATTTTAAACGTATCATTCCCAAACATCGTTCCTCCTGCCAAACCTTGAAACGCATATAATCCAGTTCTTTTATCTAATTGCGAACATCCCCAACCTCTTGAGAACCGGATACCACCGCTTCTTTTCGCTCGGTTGCACCTCTATACGGACCTCTAATATACGTTGTATATCTTTTTAATAATATAATAATAAATACATGAGTGATACCCGGTATGGAACAAAGGGTAACAATAACTATGCCTATGTGTGTCCGCTTGGAATTCAATGGATTTTTGAGTGGTCTCGTTTGGTACGCATTGTGTTTTGTAAGCGATATTGTGAATTAAATTATGGATTTTTTTGAAGTGTGTGAGTGTTTTGAAGTTATGGGTTACAGAGCTGGTGTGCCAGTAATGCTGAGTGGCTTTGAAAATTGGAGTGCTATTTCGAAACTGTTTCTTAGACGAATTTTGTTGCAGTTAATTTTCAGAGTAATTTTCTCTGTATATTGTTCCTTTACATATTTTTCTTTTTCGGGATTGTTATTGTGGCAGATCTGCAAGAATTGGGTATCAGCATCATCATTAATTGAAAGAATGGAAACGCATGGTAGTACTGCTGGACAAAGGCCAAGAGTGGTCACCTCGACCTGCCTTGAGCTTTATATATCTATTGGATTATCGCGACCATTTCCAGGTTCCATTAAAGATTTCATAAATATCGGCGGAACAGTCTTGAAATTGTCTCTTTTAACTACTCTGCTCACACAAAGCAGCTACAAAATAGTCTTTTTACCCAATCATCGTCCCAGATCTCCTCTTTCAAACCTCATACTGGTCTCCTTTAAAAACCTCATACAAACAACACATAAAGCCATACATACACAAGTACATAGGCTCGTTATTCAGTGGTACTCATGCGGGACACTTGGTGACAAGTCGGTCGTGAACAATTTGCGGTGTGCCCCCCTCCTCGGATCGTTAGCGTGATGGTTCGAGGTAATGAAGCCACTTAGGTTAGGCATAAAATGGTCTAGAATATGGTAGAATACTTGAGGGTTACAAGATTAGATGTGGTTTATTGAGGAATTGGTATTGAATAGATAGATTTTCGCTAAATTGCTCCAAGTTAACTTTGATGCCTTCAAAAGAGTTATGTAGTAGTTATGTACATTCAGTCAAAAAACTATCGGGGATGGATGATTTGGTATTTTGTCATACAACCGTAAAAACAACAACGTTGGTAAGCAAATATATACGTGTGGAAAAATTTTTTGGTAAGCCAATAAAAATAAATAAAATGTGAAGTCATCAGGTATATACATGTGCGTGTAATATTTTATCCAACAAAAAGCTAAAAGTACTCCAAGGTAAACGGCTCGTAGTTCCACCCCCAGATGTGCATACAAACCAAGAAAAACATGTCTTTTCACTTAAATGTAACGTAACTACGTCGGTTTTCGATGCGAAAATACAACTATCCTGCAGCTATTTTTTTTAGAGAAACGCAATTTGTATTAACCAACTTTATATGAATTTTAGTAATAAAATAACATAATATTAATAATAGTCATCCTGATCGTTTTCGGTCACGGTGGCGAAACTTAGCGGAGATTTGCCATCAACGCTAGAGATATTATGGGTAGCACTACCAGTGTGTTCTTTACTCTCATAGTCCAATATATTTTTAGTAACATGTTAAATTGATAAAACTTGAATCAGGATACGTGACATTCCAGAAAATAAAGTGTAAAGATTATTTTTCAATCTTAAAATCATATTTCGTTACCACCTAGTGCCTCTGTACCGAAAGCACGAGACATCAAACCCTAACAAAGAAGACATAAAAAACGCTATTTAATCACGAGCAATCGACCAGCATCAATTATCTGGTGGCAAATACAATTAAGCAAATAAACAGACATAAGCACATTGACGGCGACATCCGAGGGGTCCATGATTCTTATGCAAATGCGAACCAACAAGGGGTCGTTTGTGAGAACAGCAATAAATATTATTGCACGCCGAATTAATCTCGCAGCCTTGTTTTGAAGTTATTACGTCGGTTAATGATCAGTTTTTATGGTTATTTTTAGTGTTTTGTTAAAGGGGAAGTGTTAATGTAATTGGTATCGATGTTTTGGAGTTTAAAAGTACAGAAAGACCAAAGGAACAATAGGATAGTTAATAAAAAAAAACTAATTAGTCCGTCAGATGGATTTCCAAAAAATATTGGACACGTAATTTTTCGTTTTTCACGTAAGCAAACAATGAAGACGATACAGTGCTTTGAAAACTCGTGTGACGTCATATTATAAGACATTAGTATGACATTTTTTACCGGTGAGTGACGTCACAAATCCCTACTCAAATCTTTGACGCGTTTTTATCTGCGTCAATTTTTCTTGATTTGATAAAACAAAAAATACGTAAAACCTATCCAAAGTTTTTCGATAATCTAACAGACGGACTAATTAGATTTTTTTTTTGTTCGTAAACATCCCTATTCTATGGAATGGGGTGTCTCATGAGATGACGAGTAAAATAGAAGTAAGCAAGAATATGCTGCATAACACCAAATATATAATATATTGGGATAAGAGCTTAAGAATGATGGATGGTGTTGTTTTGGTTTTTGTCATGTTGTCATGTATTCATGATAAAAATGTTCTATGCCCTACATATAAAGATTCCATTGGTAATTACAAAATAAATTCAACTTCAAATTATTTTTTTTCTAGCGAATTGTGTGAGCTACAGCAACAAAACCTGACTATCAATTGATATTGTACTACAATTCTAGCAAATAAATTTCATTTCATTTCAACAAATGTACAAATATTTCACTCGCGCCATAATTACGAGTATGTAAATCTATTCAATCATGATTGCCACATCGACTAAACCACGCAGACGTAGCAACACTAGCTAATTATATTCCAAATCAAAGCATACAGTTCGTTATAAGGTTTCTCAAATACACGGCGTCTGCGAACTGCATCTGATCACGTTCATAAGGAAATATAATTATGTATGCAAGCGGTTGATAAGGTTTCCTAAGTGAGACTTAATGGGAAACGTGTAATTGAATGCTAAGAGCTAAGTTAGGTTTATTCTGTAGGAATAAAGATGTAATTTGATTGGTACGCTACTGAAGGTAAGTGTACTGAGTCAATGACCATAAATAAGTTGTAGAATACGAAAATGTCATTGAATATTCTATTAAGACACTACTTACACACTGTTGACACGCTAACTATTGACAAGTTGACTATTTTACAGAATTGGGCCCCTGAATAGAAGGAAAGGCATCGTTGAAGGTTGATGCGACAAGATAACCCGCGAAATTCAAATATTCTTAAGTAAAAAAAAAAAACGAATTTCCCTGGCTACCTTGTGGCATTCACCTTAATAATTATAATCAACCTGGAATGTTCCTTATGACAGGGAGTGGACAGACATCCACACGTGAGACAAATGTGTTTTGATATATAAATGCCCGCGATTTTTTAAAAACTAGGACATGTTAGTTTACTAATGATGTTATTCTTCAACGTTAAAAACCAAATCAAAAAGATTTTTGTGGAGTAAATAAGTTGCAGAAGGATCTTAAAGATAAAGTAGTAATACTAATCTCTTATTCTGTCTTGAATTTCAACGTGATAATTTTACATCTTCATTGAAATTTAAATAAATTTGAATTGTGCATGTAACAAGTAAATTGTATTAAATTGATTCTAATTTAATTTTGGCAACAATTAAATTCATAATGTGACATGATACTACAATTCAGGACTTAAACTTATAATCTGGGAACTCAAGTACACTATGAAAGCTTTGTTGGAATAAGTTTTGTACAAAGGAGATAGCGAGACAATAAACCACACTAATATTATAAAGGCGAAAATTTGTGTGTCAGTGTGTATGTTTTTTACTTCTTGACGCAAAAACTACTAAACGGATTTAGATAAAATTTGGTATACAGATAGTTTAGAACCTGGATTAACACATAGGATAGTTTATATCCCGATTTTGTCTTCTCGTGGGATAATTTTCGAGTTGTAGCGGGTGAAGCCCCTGACAACAGCTAGTAGAAAATATTCCAATAGAATGGTATGACATGTTGTTTCTTGAAAATACATTCATAAAGTCTACGCCTTTTACGTTCGGAAGACAACTGAGTGACAAGTTTAGTGTTGCCATACTGTCATACTCCTGAAGTACAAGGAGTATGACAGTTCACGTGGCTTCTCCAAATACACGTGTGCCAATATTGAGACTACTACGCTCCTGACCTATTTATAAGGATATAATTATGAGCTCGTCATAATTGAAATACATCATGTTTCGTCAATGAGTTCATGCCTGTCTTTGTACGGAGACAATAACCAACGTTAATACGTACGTATACGTTTTGTAATCAATGTTATTATTACCCATTATTTGTCGCCCCCTCCTGTCGCTTCTAATAGCATCCGTCTTGTACTTTCTTTTGTATTGATGACCAAAGCATAGCGAGGGCAGTATTTAAAAACAATGTGGGATACAGTATTATATTATGTGTGTCTTGTTTGAACAAAATAAACAGATTCAGTTCTCAACTCGGAATCAAAGCATTTATTTCAATTTGACAATCACAGGCACTTTAAAATGTCCAAAAACGAAAGGGAAGCTAAAGTCACGGTCATAAGGCTAGGCTAAGGCGATGGCAATAACTTGTGAAAGTACTGTAGTGTTCCATTTGAAAACGTAGATCTCTATGAAGAGTGGAATACTTGACGCATGGTTGGCGCAGAGGCTCAAGCAATGGACTGCTGCGCTGCGTGTCGCGGGTTCGATTCCCGCACGGAACAAATATTTTTATGACCTACAGATAGTTGTTCCGGGTCTGGGTATTTGTGCATGTGAGTTTAAATGTTTGTGAACGCACCCAAGATACAGGAGAAATTCCTAGTGTGGGGCAACGTTTTTAAAAAAAAACAAAAACAAAAAAACTTCGTGGACACTCTTCAAATCAACTGGATTCTAAAATTTTTGCAAAAAAACTGCTGCTCCAACCTCAAACTCTATCCACGAAATCCTGTAGAAACTTCACACTTGTCTACAATACATCAAAAATACTCACTCATCGTCCATCAGTAGGAAACTTGGCTCATCCAAACAATTCTGTGCTATCACAATGCTGATCCTAATCGGGGCTCACACCCTAACAATCTCCAACTATGCATTAAACGGTTCCGTACCCTAGAGACTGGACCGGCGTGACTGGACCGTTTATCCCTAAAATCTGAGAGCTATGCAAAAAGGGTCTTTCCCAGAGAGCACGGAAGTTTCTGGAGATGGCATCCGCAATATTGTAGGCAGCTCAAAACCAGTGTAAGCTGGTCACTTTTTTATAAATACCCCGTCAAATCAAATCAAATCAAATCAATTTATTTGGATTACAGTAGACCAGCTCAACGTCAAATTACTGCCGTTAATGAGCAGTTTATTGGCGTATCTACAATTGTTACACTGTTTATCCTAGAAATATAAACAATATGATTCAAGCATAGTGTACAATTTAGAGTGATGCTGAAACTGTATTGAGATCAAACTTCTGTTAGGGACTTCTGCCCTTTTGACTGTCTGTGTGGTAAATCATCGCGACTGGTATTCCATTGTATCTGGTTAGACTTGTACTAAAGGAGTTGGAGTGCCACATCTACCCACGACCACCGAGTCGTCTCCGTACTCTATGGTCTGTCTGAAGATTGATTGTTTAGAACAGTTACATCAAGAGTATAGTTGGGTTTCTTAAAAGCCTGGTCAGTGAGTTCGATTTACATTTTAAGTGGGTGTTGCTTGAGTTTGTGGAGTCATTGTTGTTTTGCATGTGTGGAAAAGCGTTTGAATATCCGAAAACTTTTAACCCTCTGAAAATAGACCAGTCTCAAGTGTTTTCTTTTTCCTCCGTTATTCTTTTCTGATTAATTTCATTGCAGGATCCAAGTTCTCGGTAGTCGCCACTGTTGATTCTGTCTTTCAGGAGTGGCAGTGGTTTGGGAATACTGTACTAAAAAAAAGTGAAACTAAGTTGCAGTGGTTTGTACCAAAAAATGTGTCAAACTATTGTTTTACACCAAAATGAATAGTATTTTACAAGCACAATGTATGTTTGAAAAATTAAAACGTCAACTGAAAGAAACTGTGCAACCTAGCCTCCAACAAAGTGGAAAATGTTGAAGATTACAAAACTCCACTCAAAGGTACTATTGTCGTCAAAATATATTGTGTCCTTTGTACTAACTACAAATGAGGTATACACGAACTGAAAAATCCACAAATATTATTCAGAAAAGCTAAACGCGGATGTCATAAAGCAGTTGACAATGACACTCGTGCCGGCCGAGTTAGCGCACTAATTACTAACGAAGTACGCCTTGACAACGTTAAATTTACCGATGACAATTTACCAAAAGTCATTATTGCAATCGTATAAGGTTGAAATTGTAATGTTCAGAAGCTAGATCATTTGCAATTTGGACAATATTTGACAAGCGTGTTCGACAATTTGTGTCAAAAAACACGTTTGTTATTAATGTCGTTATTAGTAAAGTTACGTAAACTTGGGCCTGACGAATCGCCGCGCCATTGTTGCGACCCGTAAGTGTAGATAATCGACTATTCGAAAATATTAGCGTTGGCAACTGATATCTATATTGTTGTTACGATTTTGAAGCAATTAAGCAAATGAGTCTGAGATCCATTGTGAGAAAACTCGATTATTCACAAGATTCGTAAGTGGAAATAATTTCTAAATATTTTTGGCACATAATTCGCTTCGAATACTTTGGCAACTTTGTTATTGTTCGGTTTGAATATTCATCAGACGTCTCATTATGAGTTAAAACGTTCTGAGATATCTATTTCAGAAATTGAATGAGAGATAAATCTATATCAAGCATTAACATCAAAATTATACTCCATTGAGTTTTTCTATCGGGAACTTCTCAGTAGCAACCACGGAGTTTGGATTCCCGGTTGATGGCAATTGGGTCGCCCCCTGTCATAATTATGAGGGTGTGTACTATTAGATACATCTCTGCCTAACCCTTCCGGTATTACAGGCGTGGTGTTATGTTATACCTACTCAAACAGATTTATTACTTCTTTTGGTGATTAACGTCATAAATGATAAACAATTATAGACACTATAAATACAGATCCTTTATCCCACATAAATAGTTCACGTGTAAGCAAGTCTCTCATTTACAAAGTATCACAAATTCTAACAACAAAGTTTCAAAGGCTCATCACGCTCTTGTAAAGGATAATTGTAACTGCCAACATCCTCCAAGTTTGTATGGTCATTGTTCAATGTCCACACGACACGCAATACCTATGTATGTATTATAAGCCAACAATTATATATTGTCGTCAATAGCACATAGTGCCGTGCTGATGTTAAATACTCTAGCAAGTGTTAATATGATAGATTTTTTAGCGATCATTGTTAATCACCACGAAAAGTAAATGTGACAATTTTTATTTTGTGGTTAGAGGTCGCGGTCTGAGTTTGGAGATGAAGCGTGTGGATGTGGAGGCCTTTTTGTCAAAGTTTGATAAAATTGACTTATATGTTAGTAATGCACGTTAGTATAGTTAGATGTAAAATGAAAGTTTTGGATGGATGCATGGATTTTTTTACTCAATCCGCAAGAACGGATGAACAGATTTGGATATTTACCACAGATATTGATTATAGAGTAGAATAACACTTATATGGCACATAAATCAAAATTTTAACGAGAACAAAGTCGTGGACAACATCTATAATTTGCAGCAATGTAGTTGGTCTAAACTTAAAGTATTCATCACTCGAATACGTCGCTACAACTAAACTTTTGAAAATTGTTTCGTCTTTATTAATTTTATCGTCGAATCAAATGTTAGCATTGGTGACATTCCTCAATCAACCTCAACCTCAACCAACCTCAACCAACAACCCAACCCAACCTCAACCTTCTCCTTCTTCTTTGGATGGCACCAAAAAAAAGAAGAAGATCCAACCTATTCGGAACCTTAGAATTCTTTTTCAGCATTGTTTCTGTCAAAATCTGTCTCCGCTTCATCTTCTAGCATTGCACCAGCCCCTCAGTCGTGTCCACCGAAGCCTTTGCTTTTATCCGTCGATTTGCATCGGCCGCGTTATAATGGGGCTGTTTGCGACAAAAGCATACAAGCGACAATGTCATTTAGCGATACAACACTAACGCATCTGTCATTTTGTCAAAGTTATGTAAGATCGAGATTGTGAACTTGTAAAGGATACAATTGTCGTGAATCAAATGAAGTAAAGTGTTAATTTGTAAATTGGGTTGAGATTTTATTCAGTATAGTGAATGAAAATTGGAAGAAGAAGAGTTACTTACATAAGCCCGGCCAGGGAAATGATAATCATGATGAAAATTCACATTATAATATATTTTTGGATTGTTGCTTGTGTATGAAAAACTTATTCATTCAAACAAAGCAAGATTGTAAATAAGAAACGCTGAGGGACTAATGCATGAGAAGACATTGATAGTATTCTACTTATAGAGTATAAAGATATGGACGGCTGACATACTTCTAAACGACAATGAAGAGAAGCGATATGGCAACTAACATTCGCTTTTAAAACATTTCATTTTTCCACAACAATTTTCAGCAGAATTTATATACGAGCTTTTCGGTAGAGTATATAATACGTTCATAGAATGTCACATTATCTAGGACCTTAAGACACCTGACCAACGTGCTAAGATAATTCAATTATGAAACCTAGAAAGTAGCCCATAGAATCACAATCACAAACCAGGCTACCGATTCTAACATACTCTACTATCTTAATAAGTATTCCGATCCATTTCAATCGATCAGTGATTGACGTGCCCACAAAGGAACACTCCTTGCTCCAGCACTCTTATCAGCATCAAGATAACTGCAACCAGCGAATGCTTTAACGACCATATATTATTGTTCAGTGGAGGTCTCGACAGTAAGGAATTTGGGTAAAAGTTTGAGCTTTCCCGTTGTGGTTATATTGGTTTCTAGGTGTGAGCGTTTATGTCGTGGAAAGCAGGGCTGGATTGGGGATGGCAATGGTTAGATTAACTAGTTAGTGACGATCAATGAAATCAAAATCTAGCTGTTTTGCAGTAATACACGCATGATGTAGCTAGGTAATAAGCTAATTAAGCTTCTCTTTCTTCTACCATTACCGTCTCACATCTAATTGTTTTACGCAGCAGTCTTTTTTTTTTCTTGCAACTACTTCTACATTGGCAGTGATGGTCTTCCAGTCTTACTCCACCTAAATCCCTCCCTGTAAGTATGACATGTGATGGTCATCATCTTAAGACCTGTATCGCTTTAATGCCGCATTCGATCTGATAAGGACGTATTTTTTGTTTCCTGCCCTTTACTGAACAATGACGGCTGATAATCCTGTTATTACGAGGACGTAAGACAAATGAGAATGACGGCTCGGTCGTCATTTGTCTGAGTGTTTGTTATGTCAGCTGTGAGTATTGTTGAGTAATTTTGTGTGAATAAGTAACTGCTACTGAAGAGGTTTTCGTATTGCCAGGGCTAACAAAACAGATAGGTGTACTTAGGGACTTTGTTTAGCAATTTTTCTGTACAATAAGAACATTAAGAAGTGGTGACAGCATGCGTTTAGGGGATGATTGATTTGATTTGGGATAGTGTTAAAGTTTCTTTATCGTGATGGCTCGAGATCCAAGTAGCGATCTGTATGGAACAAGGTATAAGCAGACATACTGAGAATCATTACTCTTGTAGGCTCTAAAGCATTTTAAAGTGGGCTGACACTTTCACTAACAGTTTCATATTGTTAGTATGAAGACAAAACTTGTTTACTTTACATAATACCTAATGATAATGGTGTTATGATAAATTATATCTTATGTTCAGTAATCTGCCTCAGCTTTTCTGCATAAAGCATCTGTTAGCATTCCTCAAAAGACAAAGATAATAATAGTTTTGTTTGTTACCCAAACTTTAATCTAATAGAACACCTCAAAACCATATTTATGACTTTGTAATCCACACAAAACCAATATTAGCACTAATTAATCGAACCCTCGAAGTGCGACACCGAGGTCTCTAAGACCAACATTTATTAAAAAAATATTTCACAAAGATCTTAACACTGACGACATAGGGGTTACATTAGATTGCATGTATCCCAGTGTTGGGCATAAAGGAGACAGTTAATATGAAGTACAAACAAACAGTTAAATATTTTTATGTGATATCGCTCGTAAAACTTGATTGAAGGGATATTTAATGGCTCTTCCAACAAAGATAGGTCTTATAAGGACCTAAATGTTTGTCCTTTATGGATGTAACGGCTATAAAGGTGGTTTTTGATTCTAGTAATAATGTTTATGATGATTGTGTTGGACGGTTATTAATCAACAAGGGGATAAATAAAGGATGTGTAATTTCATGGTGATTAATTTTCTGAAAAAGTGCGTGAGGTCATGTGTGCCAAAATTTCATAGCCTGGGAAGCTTGCGTGGTATACACATAATCCTAACACAATTTATTTGGACAAATAAACCACATGCATTGGTTTTTTTTAATAGTCCTAAGGCGATGATGCCCTTCCACCCTGTTTTAAGCATTGGGTTACTTTCCATTCTTCCAATTGTGATAGAAAAGAGTGTTACTCAATTGAGCTGCTAGTAGGATATTAAGAATGTTCGTAAAGCGATTTTCTCATATTTTGCAAAATAGAAGAACCTATTTGCCAAAATTTGAAAACACAGGTCAGGTAGATATGAACTGCTTTGATTACTTCAGTGGCAACCTTATTTTGTAGTGACGTTAATCCTGAAAATATAAACAAACTTTCCTGACAAAACTTCCTATAAACAACACCTTTCTCTTAGCACTAAACACGAACACTCAACATGCATTTCAAAACTTTACAAAACGACCTGTCAATTCGAATCTATTTAAAATCAAATTCACATAAGCGTCAGTCGTGTCATAACTTAAGAAAACACGTCACGAATATTTAGAATCAACATGATTTACTGTTACCCCTACAAATCGATACCATTGTCGTCCGAAATAATGCATGGGAATCTCATTCGGACGTCCCTGAAACAGTTACAACAATGGCCACTGCTCCTTCAACTGGTTTTAAATAATACGTATTTAAAATACATGTGTCCGTACGTCTGTGTCCACATTATTGATATTATATGATAGTTTATTTTAGACTCTTTGTTAGTTGGAAACAGAAGTTGGACGGGTCAGCGTTTGAGGGTTGATAGGGTGGATATGAGTGTAGGATTTCCTGGGATTTGTTTGGGAGTGTAGTTGATTACAGTGATTTGAATTGATTTGGAAGGGTGAAGACAGTTTATACATCTTAATAGTTTTAGCAAGCAAAGTTAAATTGTCTAAATTAATCTAAAATTAACTGGAAAATTGTATTAACATTAATCTTAGTCCAATATTTAAGGTACGTGTGATAAGGGACTTACTTTAATGGGATTACTTACCACAGTGTCTCAAGACGAAAGTCTATGACCAGTGTGTGTTGCCAGTGATTACATACGGGACCGAAACGTGGTCGCTCAAAATGCGCCTCATCAGAAATCTCAAAGTCACCCCAAGGGCAATGGAGAGGGCTATGCTCGGAGTTCCCTTGCGTGATCGAATCATAAATGAGGACATCCGCACGAGAACCAGGGTTACCGACGTAGCCCGAAGGATCGCCAGATTTATGTGGCAATGGGCAGGGTACATTGCTTGCAGAACCTATGGCCGGTGGGGCCGAAAAGTTCTGGAGTGGCGACCGCGAACCGGAAGACGTTGCGTTGGAAGGCCTCCCACTAGGTGGACCGATGCAATGGTGAAGGTTGCGGAGACCCGCTGAATGCAAGACGCACGGGCCCGGTCAATGTGGTGACACCTGGGGGAGGCCTATGTTCAGCAGTGGACGTCTTTTGGCTGAAATGATGATGATGATGATAAGGGACAAGCCTTTTGACATCAACCAGGCACACATCCGAAATCGTTGCTGCTACTTCGAGTTTTCTATGTGCCATAAAATTATTGTTTTTTCTCCAAGGTCACATCTTGCTAATCAAATTACATTTTAACTCACACACGAGTTTATCAAATCTCTCACCTTAAACCGAAAAACATTGCTACCCTACATATGAGGGTTGTTTCTTACAGGATTCTAACGCATTGTGACGGACGTCGTGACGACAAAACAAAGTTAGGGATTTTGGTCTACATATTTAGTTTGGGTCATCGCGCCCCGATGCGATTTTGGACAACTTTTGACGGGTAGACGTCACTTATTATTATTAAAACTTGATTAACAACCCCAGTGACGAGTATGTTTAGTTTTCGTAACAATAATAAGAAAGGAAGACTTTGTATTCTTAATCCTCATGACCGATTTCGGTTACGGCGACTAATCACAACGCGGTAGGCAGGAGATAGTGTGCAAGTGTGTGTGTAAACACAGGTGGTCTCTCTTCCGTTAGAATGTTGAGACCAATCTCAGCCTTTCTTTATCTCACCACTAGCTGTTGCCAGCGGTTTCGCCTGCTACAACTCAAAAATTATCCCACGGGAAGATAACATTGGGATAAAAACTATCCTATGTATTAATTCAGGTTATAAACTATATATTGTGTACCAAATTTTATCCAAATATCGAATAAACAGAAATATAATAAATATACAGAAATGTCGGCTTTAGGTACCCTTCGGATGTTGTTAGAGATACCGCGGCCTCGACATAAAGGGCTAAGAAGGAACATGGGTGGTTTTTAGTTAGTAGAAGTCTGACACTCACTTTCGCTCAGCCCAAGAGCGGGAGTCTTTGGCAGAATCAACGTAATATTATGTTAAATAGTGTACAGGTTAGATAGATAAACGGACCTTGTAGAAACTAGAACGGCGCGTTCAAGCATTTTTGTCATACCTATTAGTGTAATCAAATAGACAGCTTACAACTTAGGACCCAGTAATATTAATGACAATAGTATCCGTGGTGCTAGGCAACTAGACTTATCCCAGTTGTATACGTCCCTGTGTGTCTATTGGCCTTGTTCTGTTCTGTCTCCTGCTGATATGGGGGGAAGTGGAAATTATGTTTTTCCTACTCCTCCGCTATTATTTTCTGATTAATTTCGTTGCGGGATCCAAGTCAGTTAAATCGTTTCTCTGGGACTTCGTCGGGCTTCATTGTCTCGGTGCTTTTCTTGTGGTCGCCACTGTTGATTCTGGATAACAGGAGTTACAGTGGTGTGGCTTCATCATCATCATCATCATCATTTCAGCCGAAAGACGTCCGTTGCTGGACATAGTCCTCCCCTAAGTGTCGCCACATTGACCGGTCTCGTGCGTCTCGCATCCAGCGGATCCCCGCAACCTTCACCAGGTCATCGGTCCACCTAGTGGGAGGCCTTCCAACGCAACGGCCTTTCCACCCCATCGGCCATCCGTTCTGCGCGCAATGTGCCCTGCCCACTGCCACTTACGTTTGGCAATTCTTCGGGCTATGTCGGTAACCTTGGTTCTCATGCGGATGTCCTCACTTATGATTCGATCACGCAAAGTAACTCCGAGCGTAGCTGTGGTGTGGCTTGTCCCAATAAAAAAATAGAACTCAGGACCTAATGCGCAGGGCACGCTTGTACACTAGTGACCGCGGCCCCGACATATAGGGCTAAGAAGGAACATGGGTGGTTTTTAGTCAGTAGAAGTCTGACACTCCCTTTCGCTCTGCCCAAGAGCGGGAGGGGTTATTTGATGATTTACCACCCGCCAAAAAAAAAGAAAATAAGGGCCTAATGCGCAGCAGTCAAATTTGCGACTACTAATCCAACGAGACAGGTAATAAATTTTACGAATATTAATAGTTACAAAACACACTGTGATGCGTTTAGTGTTAAGCTCTGATTGTGACGGATAAAGCTCGCACTGACATTTATTTGCTAACAAATTACGCAAACATCCTCACGCTATGATGTCACTGAGTGTAGACAGAGTCAATTAGCACCGACGCTCTATGACTCTTTGTAATGGCTGGCGTTTATTAAAGGAGGTTCTACGAGTGATGAAATTGTCTTCTAACTGGTGCATCTTTTCTCACGAAATGCTGTTTTGTGAGAATGCAAGGCATTGGTCGAGGCCGTGCATTACCTGGTGTATGTTGTAAGTTCGAACCCCGGCAGGCAACATAACAAATATCTAGAGAAAACCGACAGCAGTCAAGTGTGAACACCCCTCACCCCCACACGATCTTGTTTGGCCCCCTCTGGTCCGGTTAAGAAGAAGTCAGGATTGGTCAGTTATTCGAGGTCAGAATATATGCAGAAAAAAAGCAGTGAGAAAATCATAGCCTGTCTATGCTTGTAGTTTTTGAATACGAAAATGCTTAACTTACGCAATGTCAATGTAAGACTGGTTAATATTTTGTAGACTTGTGAGTCCTTAAACCCTTCAAAGCTTACTATTAAACAACACTCAGCCTGCATAACCAACAAACCTCAATACTCAAACATAACGCAACAACGAGTTTCATCTAATTAATCGCAGTATTTAACGTCACGTTTCGTTAACGTGCGTCCTTTTGTTGCGTTTCAATAAACGCATTGTTGTTCGTAGTGCGTTAAATCTTGCGTTGTCAGACTTGGCGTGTTCGATTTAGTGGCTGCGATCTATCACGGTGGAATGTGGTGGTAATTATTAATGTTGATTCTGTTGACGGCAGAGATAGAGGGTTATGTTGACTTGATTGCGCTATTGGTAACACAACTTCTCGCTTGTAATTCCGAGAGGATTATTCAGAGGTGTACCTAATATACCTTGAATATACCCAAAATTCGCTAGTTATATTTAACAGCTGGATATATGCCACTGACATTTCATCCTCCCGCAACCGATTTATTGGGCGCCAAAGGGGTAGTTATAGTTACGCGATTTCCGAGTAGCGATTACTTAAATATATCCCTAAAAAGAATTAAGAAAGTTATTGGCAAAAATAAGCCGAAGGTCCCCCCGTCATGACTTTATATTATAAATTGATGGCAATAAAAAGATCCTATGATCGATAGTTTAAGAGCAAAATAGTAGTAAGTTACAAAAACAAAGGCTACTTTGCATATTTATTTATGATGTTTACATTTTTTTTTTCATTTGAAGAGGTCATGCTCTAGATTGTGTAGATTAAAAAATATTTTTTTTAATTTCAATTTAAAAAAGGTGTATCCTAAAAAAGGCCAATTTACGATTATCCACGCCGTAAGTCCCATGTAGTAGGGAGTGAGCCTATTACCATCAACCGGGCACAAATCTAGTCACCATGACTGATACGGAGAAATTAAAAAAAAAAAAACACATGTCCTCGAATTTTTGGTTCTAGGTTTTCGCACGATGTAATCCTTCACTAGTTCAGAGAGAAGTAGTTATGAAATAAATAACACAAAGTAATGTGCCAGCCCAGGTTCGAAACCAGGACTCCAGCCTCGTATGTCAGGGCTGCCACCACTGGGCCACTACTGCTCTCGCGCTGGTCTACCAGTG
This sequence comes from Diarsia rubi, assembly GCA_932274075.1. Lineage (NCBI taxonomy): Eukaryota > Metazoa > Arthropoda > Insecta > Lepidoptera > Noctuidae > Diarsia > Diarsia rubi. The sequence continues at coordinate 20,999,956 of OW026415.1, read as the reverse complement.
TCATCATCATCACCATTCTCTTGCACTTATACCAATATTTTTTGGTCGGTGCAGCATGTCTTTTTCTTCCCTAATTCTCTATTTCTCGTCATGTCAGTAGTCACCTCCTTCCTAGCCATATCATCCTTAACACAGTCCATCCATCGTTTCTTTGGTCTTCCTCTACTCTTATAGCCATCTACATTCTACCAGTACCATACTGGGTCTACCAGTGTACTGTGCAATAAATTCAAATGTCACTTAAAAAACTTTAAGCACGGAATTACAATAATCACTGCTATCACGCGATTAATCTTTATAATAAGGTAAGTGTCTATTTTCCTACAAAATGTTTGTATTACTTTGCACATCAGGTCCAAATACTTCGACCCCTTTTCATTTAAAACCCAGCAATGTATTACCACCAATCAAACGCAATCAGATCACAAAACAAGTATTTCTCAACATGTTATATACAAAGCCGCGTGTTTGGCACTATTGACATTTCGATGACATCTGTCATCTGTCGGCCATTTTAGAAAATAGTCGTGGGAATGTGTGGGTGATCCGTTAATGTGATCTTTTGTTGAGATGTAATTTGATTTTTTGTGTTACTGGGCTGATGAAGGTGATTATTTAGTATGAGTAGAATTGCATTGTAGATTGCAAACAAATAGTTTATGACGGGTATTTGCAAATAAGGAGTTATTAGCATTTTGTTAGTACTAGGCGAAATCAATCTTATAATGTGATAGATACTTAGTTAATTGACTTTAGCTTGATAGTCAGTTTATTAAGTTTTCAAAACATTGGCGACAAAAGGTGTAACATTGAGAAACGTACTAGGAGTGGATGGAGGTGTTTGTCCAGGAGTAGGACAGACGAGGCTCACAAAAAAAAATCAACTCGAGAATTCACTCTCAATTTCAATCTTTACCTTCCGAGAAGACAAAAGCTCAGCTACCAATATTACCCACCGATCCAATCCTGTGTTTGATCGTCGTATTAACATTGGTTGTTAAGGAATTATAACACAAACATGCTGGCACGCTAGTCTTGTTTTTACTGCGATAAAATGACCGATGATACTGGAATGTTGCGACATATTCATCACGATAAAACGTCATAATGGGCACATGCATGCAAAGCACAGAAAATATTGGGTTACCTTTTGGATATAAAGTATAAAAGAAGTTGAACATTTTCATTGAAGAGCTTGAAAAGGCATAAATGCATATCAAAAATAATGTTACTGAATAGCCAAAATACTGCCAATATTAAAAATAAATGAATAACTGTATGGGTCGGAATGACGGGTTGTGAAGAAGATGAATGAAAATAGTTAGTAGATGAGAATGTTGAGGTGGATGTGTGGTGTGACAAGAATGAATAAGGTAAGGAACGAGTATATTAGAATAAGTTTAAAATTTGCGCCAGTTACAGAAAAGTTGAAAGGTAATCGAACGTCGTGTCGGAATCGAGTGTCGGACATGTTATGAGAAGTGACGAATCGCATGTGACTAAAACGGTGATGGATATAAATATTGATGGCCGGAGAGGGAGAGGAAGGCCAAAGAAAAGATGGATGGATTGTGTGAGGAATGATATGAATGAGAAAGGAGTAAATTCCACCGTGACGTCATACAGGGAAGAATGGAGGAAGGAAACGTGTTGCGCCGACACCAAGTATAATGAGATAAGGGCAGGAAGATTATGATTAAAAATAAATTAAACTGAAAACAGTAACTTAGAGGTACTTCGGTTTTGGACATCACACTTTATTGTTGCCTGATACACTTAAACGTACTCTAAAGTTCAAATAGACTATGTTTTTAACCTCTTTCAATTTCACTTTCAATTTCAACAACAGCCTTTCAAGAAGACAAAAGCTCAGCTACCAATATTACCCACCGATTCAATTCTCTGTTTGCTCACCAAATTAACACTGGTTGTTGAGGCATTATAACACAAACAGACTGGCACGCTAGTCTTGTTCTTACTGCGATAATTGGACAGATAAAGAAAGGAATTAGATCTGGCGAAGTTAACGCTTGTTATTTGTGTGTTAGATGTCCGTTGGAATTCCGTTGATTTGAGAGCTATTTTTGAGTGGTTTTTGTGATTTTCTCTGTCTTTTATTATAAGCTGACTTTGAGGCGCGGGTCAAATACGTATGGCGTATGGCGGTCGCGAGGCTAGGTTGGTTGAGACTAGGAGGTGAAAAGTAGCCTCATAGAAATAAAGCGCAATTTAGGATACATACAATGTTTTTTGTTTCCTGTGTGTGATACATTCACTTAGCAACCTGGAAATCTCGGTCAGTCACCTTTTTTTTGCGGGTTGGGAAATCATCAAATAGGGGTCCCGCTCGAAAGGGAGCGGGAAAGGGAGTGTCAGACTTCTACTGACTAAAAACCACCCATGTTCCTTCTTAGCCCTTTATGTCGAGGCCGCGGTATCTCTTACAAAATCCCACAGCCTTCGGCCAGTCGCCTCATTTAAGCCTTGGAGGCATTAGTTCTCGTTCCCTATATATACAGTATGATTCTTTATAATGTGCACATATCGAAATGGGGGAATCTATGCTTAATTTTATCGACGGAAAAATTATTAAAAAAAATCTAAATATTTTTTAATATTTTTTATGGAATTTTTAAAAATTTTGTCTGCTACTGTGACCCCAGTGTAAACAAAACGGTGTAACTTTTAAACTAAATTATCTATCGCGATGAAACAAACTCCATAATGATTGGAAGCAATTAGGCGTCCTCGTAAAATGAAAATTGTGGAAAAAAAACTACCCTCAATTGAAAATAAACACGTTTTTTGATCAAAAAAACTTTTTTTTTTCATAACTTTTTACATAAAATTGTTTCATCGCGATAGATAATTTAGTTTAAAAGTTACACCGTTTTGTTTACATTGGGGTCACAACAGCGGACAACATTTTTGAAAATTCCATAAAAAATATTAAAAAATATTTAGATTTTTTTAAATATTTTTTCCATCGATAAAATTAAGCATAGATTCCCTCATTTCGATATGTGCACATTATAAAGAATCACACTGTATGCGTTTTAAAAGCGTTTCGTTTCCATAGCGAGAAGTAAAGTCCTGGTCCTCAAACCCATACTCTATTCGCCTTATAAGGCAAAAATAGCGTGAAAATTAGAATACGAGAACAAGAACAAATAGCTCCTAAAATACAGGAAACTGGGTGGACGGGGCTATGGTTAAAAGTGTTAATTTGGTCAAATAATGATGATAACCCTACTTAGAGGCTGGGTGACGGTTCTGAGAAGGACACACGTTTACAAAATAAACGACGACTTCTGTAGTACGCGCCACCGAACTATGGAATAGAGGGATGGAGTCGACTCGAACATTATTTTTCGAGAGTTGTTTATCAGTTCTGAAAATTTAGTTTTCATGCGTAAATTAAAAAAAAAAGGGAAAAACAGAATGCAACTAGATTTTAAATTTCTACTAACCAGATTTACCAGGTATTTTGTTGAATGACTCAGATCCTGATAAATAATAGTCCAACGCTAACTACTGAGACATGAATGAATGAGCATTAGTTTACGCTGATCTTTTCGATTTAAAACTTTGTACTGTTCATTCACTGCAATTGACTATTTAAGATAATCATGAATTCAGGTTATCTCGCAAAGTCTTCACCACAATTCATAACTGACAATTAACTACTCAAAAAGAACTGAATGCGTAGAAAAACAGTTAAGCTTTATGCCAAAAGCTTAACAGAATAAAGTCGTCTCCACACATGCCCCTGTCTCGTCAATGCTCCTGGCATAGTCCATTACTTAAACAAACCAGGGATTGTGTGTAGTGGCCACTTTACACCCACGTGGGCCCGTTTGTCTGTCTGTCTACCCTCACGTCGGAAACTGAGGTGAAATGAGTAGCGCTGAAGATTGTCTTCATTATGCTTTGAGATGAAAGTGAGATATTTGCGTGTCTTTTGAGGATATTGCAAATTAGGAATCATTTGGGTATACATTATTTGTGTGCAGGATTTTCTGTAGAATTTCATAGTATGACTGTTCGTCATCATGATAAGTGCTGAAACTGGTTTCCCTAATATCACTCCCCTTGCTCTTCTGATAGAACTAAAATAAAATAAAAATAGAATTTGTTTCCTGCAACTTACATTATTTTTTGAATTTTGGTCTATTTAATAGGTATCGTTTTGAGATAGAACAAACCTGACAATATTATTTTTAATACACTTCCTCGAAAACTGGCTCTTATTGCACTACGATAAGGTACGACATGCGACGTATTTCGCACGCATGCGGTAATCTTATTTTTCCGCAACCAAGTGCGGGAAAGAAAATAACCACAGATAACTACACCATAAAATAAGTCCAAATCGATTAAAACAGAAAATTAAAAAAAAAGCACCAACGACTATACGTTTTTTCATTTTGATTTGCGTCTTCACAGCATAAATAATTTTTGAATATTAAATTGTGTTTGTAAAAAGAATACTATACCTAAAAACATGATTATTTTAAACAATTATTTACTTTTATGAACAATAAACATTTATTTGTGTTCTTAATTCAAAAGTATTTTAATTTTATATTTTTCCAGTGAGGCTGTTAAGCGGCTTCATACCTTTGCTTCTTCTTCAACCTGGCGAAATCAAACCGCAGAAAAAATGCAAATTAAATCATAAAAAATTATGACCAAAATACTTATTGTTTTATTAGTTAATTTCTTCGAAAGTGTATTGAAAAACGCCGTTTGATACACGTGGGAATTTGTTATTGTATTTCTCGACCTCGTGAACACTCTCACCATACGGCAATAATAAACTTTACGCACTTGTATCAAAATGTAATATTCTACAATTGTATATTGTTTGCTTCATTTCTTCGTCTAAACGTATATTCTGTTTAGCTTTAGAATTGAACAGCCCTGGATTAAAACAACTGTAAGTCTTGGGGAGAAGTCTTTGGCCAGCAGTGGGACGAAGCGTCTAATAGTATGGGTATGCTATCACTGTTTATTTATTAATTTATTTATTTATGTACACACAAAAAATACAAAAAAAGGATAAAAATTTAAAAAAAGGGGACCACAAAGGTACAGCTTATTTCAAAAGAAATTTCTTCCAGTAGACCTGCGAGAGGAATGGACTAATAGAATGCAAGAGGATTAGACAAGAAGACACAGTGTGTTGAAAAGACAAACAGGACAAAACTGTTATGGTATGATTCAGAAGAAAATCACAAATAACCTCACATTTGCCATAATCAACGTATCATACATCACACCAGCACATTACAAGCGACAAGCTTTCCACCTCATATCAAAACCAACAAATAAAATCTCAACTTTCACAAAACCACAAAGCACCACAGTCCACAGAAAGCTATTTCCAACAAACTATATTATTCGACGCGAACACAACTATTATATATTCCCGTTTATGGAAAACGATATTTACCGGCGCTTCGTGTACCTATACATACAAGGTTATTTAATCAGTATTTTTGACAGGAAATGCATTGTTGACACGGCTGCTGTGACCAGAGGTGGCTCGTTGGAGCTGTGGCGGCGTTTAGGTCTCCTTCAAATATTATGACATTAGCTTCTTTGTCATTTTGGGCGTAATGTGTGGGACGGTGGGATAGTGGAAGCTAGGCGGTGGATATGCATAGATATGTTAAGGGCTGGATATACGCCACTGACGATTCACCCTCCCTCACGGATTTATTGGGCGACAGAAGGGTGGTAGCTACGCGTTTTGCGGATAGCGATTACGTAAAAAAAAACTTAGAAATAATTAAGAAAGTTATTGGCAAAAATAAGCCGAAGGCATGACTTTATATAATATATTGATGGCAATAAAAATATCCTTTGATTGATAGTTTAGGAGAAAAATGGTAGTTAGTTAGTTTGGTCAGTTCCATGCTGTTATTGATGATTTTAATAGATTTCCTAGTGTTTGACAAATAATTGTAACAAAATATATTAAGTAACTTGTGTTTAACCGTTTTCGTATTTTTTTTTTGTTAAGTCTTCTTTATTATCATCATTCTCTAGCCCTAATGTCAATTCATTTGGCGTGGTCGCAGCATGTCTTCTTTGATACAGCTCTGTTTCTCGTCATCTCATGAGATACCAAATTTTTTGCAATATCATTCTTAACACAGTCCATCCGTCGTTTCGTCCTGTTGTACTTAAAATGTCTGGTATGCTTTGTATATTTGATTTTTTTTTTTTCAATTTGTATGCACGTCATGTATCTGCCACAAATCACTGTTTTCTTTCCTTTCCTTCTTTTTACTAATCTACACTTTAACATGTTGCGATACAACTATTTGATTCAAGCCTTATACTTGCAAGTTAAGCTAACCTCAGACACCTTGTCAAAAATTAAACAAAGCCTAAAGCTCCACACATATTTTCATCAACGCTTTAGTATAGCTTCCACTACACCCCACCCTTACCCCACTCATTGTCATCTCATAATGAACTCTATAATAGCACAATGCAAGTACGGCGACTATACGACAACTACTCCCGAAAAAGGAAATCACGACATTTTCCATGATGGCTGCCGTGCGTTTAACATGTCGCGCCCTGTTCAATGATCGATGTTTGTTCAACATGTCGCCACTTACACCTATTTCGATGTGTATTAGTTATTGGAAAAATGTTAAGGGTGAGTTTTGGTAGGTTTCGAAACTAGAGGATGTGGTTGGTGCAGTAACATTAAGAAATATTTCTTCACCGTCGTAATTTGCAGGACTACATAACTGCGCATGCATTTAAGTTTACACTTACTAATTGGTATTCTGATTAAAAGTTCATGTAAAGAATATCGTATCAACGTCTTGTTCGGTATCAATAGAATGATTTAAAAAGTCATGTTATACTGCATGTTTTCATTTACACAACACAATACTTCCTTTTCTGTCTTTACTCACATGCAATAAAACTGTCCCGGCTAGTTCCGAGTTTTCGACCTAGGAGTCGCTTCACATGACAATATTATTATATAAATGGCCAGCCAAAAAGCGCTTAAACCCAGACAGCGTTTCAGCACTAAAAACTTAATTCTCTCCGAAACCCTAAAGAGTTTATAGCCTCTAAAGAGTTGTTAGGAAACTGACTCTTTGGCCATAAAGCACTGTGTTTATGTGGACCAAACAATGGCAGATAAATAATGAAACTTATCGAACGTGTTGGTTAACAAACATGGGTGTTTGTTGCGGTTACAAACGTTGGTGCCAAAGCTGGTGGTGGGATGAAGAAATTGATGGTGTTGATGTAAGTGTCAATATCTTGTTTTACATCTTAGACAATGTGTAGTAAAAGGCGTGAAGGAACTTGTTGTGAACGGTTCATCAGCAGATATGATATCGATAAATTTGTGGAATGATGCTCGGTAGTTTCTTGAAATGTTACTTTTGAGCGTCCTAAATGCATTAGAGTACATCAAACTTGTTTTACTAAATGGGTATAGTACCTAGAAAAGAAGACATTGATACCTTACTATGAATCTTTGGCAGGCCAATCAACTTCCCTTACATTGAACTGCTACAAATGGCACTCTGATCACCAAGCATAGCAGACATTGGCAACGAGAACGCCCAACAATTTCAGCTCCGCGATTCAAAACCCATTATTGCACAAATTAATGACACCGATCGCTTGGTCCTATTAACGGCAACCGAGGATAAATAGCTTATCCGCATTTAAAGCTATTTAAAGCCATTTACGGCCGTTTATCGGTATTTATGGGCACCTGACGTGGCTTGCCAGCTTCGGCCGTGTTTATAAGCCCGTTGTCAGAGGACAGGCAACAATGCGCGTATAGATTTATGCCCGCATTGAGTGTTTTTCTTGGTATGGTCTGGTGGCTTGCACCGTGCTTGGTGTTTGACATTTAAAGTGATGGTTAGCGTTTAATTTTTGTGTTTATCGTTGAGGTAGGGATGTCATTGATAGCGCAGGTGGCGCTGTTGTCGTTGTCATGCAGCGCGACGGATTTGGCTGATAGATTACAGTACACAGAGGCTTTTATTTGGTTGTATAAGTTGTTGAATTTGTCGTAATGTCGGCTTAAACTTTTATCCATTCATGTTATTATTATTACTGCGGTGTGTAGTACGGTATTTATAATCAATCCTATATTTTGCTACTTTTCTCTTATTACCCATCTTCCAATTTAATCCGCGCTCCCTCAACCAGTTAACTGCCGTTAACGAAACCCTAGATTAACATACAAATATCGATGCAACCTTTCGTCACAGGATTTTTGTTTAACGCCCGTCATCTTTTGTGCAAGAATAAAGACGAGAGAGGGGCGGGGAATTTCAAGCTCGGATTAGCACTGATTTAGTGCCCATTCGCACAGGACGGACCTTTGACGGTTAGCTTTAGAGTTTTGGACCCTTGAGAGTCAGTGGTAAATCGTTGAGGGTCCATGGCTTTAGACCTTTCGGTGATTATAGTTCAGACTCAAATTGAATTCGGTTTTGGGAATCGGTAGAAGATTTTTGTTTAGTTGTAAAGGAATTTGGGCGATTAACTGGTCTTTGAGTCTTGGGACTTTGGATTCAAGTTTCACTGAAGCATGGCAGTGCTATACAAGCTTTTGGTATCAAGTGGAATTTAGAAAATTGAATTATGAATAAACCAAGATTTCTTTGAATTCAGTATAGTAGATACATTATGTATTTACAAACACCATATAGTACTAAAATAATTACAAAATCAAACATCAAAATGAAAAAAGAACTACTTGGCGTCAAAGAACTCGTCTACATGGTTATCAATAGTAAAGGAGCCCAGAAGGCTGGCAGCTTTGCCACGATGGATGGTAATACTGATTCTTTGGCCAAAAAATTAACGAAAAGCGATGATTTGGCCAAGAGACACCGGTGCTCTCTGAAATTATCCAGATTGTAATGTTAAAGTTTCTTCTTCCATATTTCATCATCACAATAAACTTCCTGCTCGTGTCCCACATTACACGGAGTTGGCGTTACTCTTTATCTTCTATATTTAAAAGCAGAATTTATTTGGTTTCATTTTACTCACTCTGTAAACGCATCATCGTCCCAATAAGACATGCCTTCAGCGACAACTTGAGACAAATATCAATTTATCATCTCAAACATAATTATTTGTTTATGATTCCGAAACCTAATCACACATCCACAAACCCAAACCACATTAGATTATGAAAATGGACAACAAGAAAACCCCTCGTAAGCATATTGAAATATTGTGTCGTAAACGTCGCATCCTCAACTCGCCCAGGTTAACCGACCGACCCGAGATTGACGGTTTTGACGTATGACTTCATTTGTCTGACTTCGATAAAATTGTGCCAACTGAATTTTGCAGCATTACCACAGCTGTAACTCCCTGAGCCTGAGCAATAAGGTTGATTATCGTGTAGACTTTTGTTTCTGGCGTCGTAAGCTTTGGTGAAAGGATACTTTCAAGACCATCTTTTTCGACCGCAACGTTATGAGATCTCCCTTAGAGTTTGAAAACAAAGATGCATTCTGATGGGTGCCCGTGATTTAGTGATTTGCGTTTCGCTGTATATTCTCTGGCGGATTGCAAGACAAAGGTAATGTTAGGTATTATATTTGGGACAATGGTTCTGTTGCGCTTTTTGGTGTTATTGGTGATGATGAATTTGTTTGGACATTTATTTTTGTGAAGAGTTTTGTTTAAATATTTAAATGCCAAGGTCAAGATTTGTCAAGACTAGGATCGTTTTCGGCTTAGCCTCATCACATCTATGGGGGTTGGGGTCGGCTTCCAGTCTAACCGGATGTAGCCAGGTAACAGTATTTTACTTGGAGGGCCTTTCTGCAGGGCTATTGCGTATCTTTTAAATGACAGTGGCTAACCTATAGTGCCTATCAATTACTGTCAAATGGTTCCATTTTATACTAAACCATAACCAATTTGACAGGTAATCCATTGACAATATGATAGCCACTGTCATTTAAAATATACGCAATAGCCCTGCTGACCTCCACACCCTAGTTAGTACTGAGTAATAATAAAAACGAGAAAAGTTATCAATAACATAAATGATGAACGAACTTTATTTGTTTATCTTTATAAGTTAGAGCCTTTCACTTAATTAAAATTGAGGCAGATGATGGTTGTTTTCCTTAGAAAGCAACAAAAAAAAAACAGTTCAGATGCAGCATCACTGCATACTTTTTTCCTCAAATCAGCATTCACTGCGTAAGACTTAGCTATAACAATACTTTCTTAAGTGAACATTTCCATTATCATAATTATACTATACGAAGCTATGCCAAAATACGTTTAAGCAGCATTTCCTTTATTGCCTTTACAGACAAACCCATTTTGGGGTTGTTACCATATTTAAGTGATTAATTATGCATTTATTAAAACTTTTCTCGTAAAACTGACAACAGTTTCCTAACATCCCATTCCCTACCTTATCCCATTCAAAAGCAAGGTTGATATTTCTTTGTGTGTTTCAACTAGTGTTGAGATCTTTCATAGTTGGGTTATTGAAGTAATAAAGGGCAAAGTTAGTATTTTTCTCTTAGATTTATACTGACATGGCACGGGATTGCATTTTTGTTTGTCCATTGTTGTGAAACCATTTGTACTTTAGGGTTTTAGGTCTTCAATTAGGTTTAGTAACTTATTGTTTTCTTGAAGTTTTAAGATGTTATGTGGGTCATGATGGCTGATAAATTCGTCAAGAATGTGTAGGAATCTTCTGTATGTTTGGGAGTATTACTTTGTATGATCGCAGTTTTCTTGAAGGTTGATTTCATCCATTTGTAAACGAACTAACTACTATAAGTCACAAGGTCTTGGTCGAGCGCTCCTGGCCGAGCAGTAGGAAGCTGCAGGCTAGCAGTAACAGTAAACCATCACTTTTCAATTCCAACCACTCCCAATCACTCACCAACACACACCCATCACCCAACACAATCACAACCCCACCATCACCACTCCATCATTTGCAGCTGGGTGCCCTGCTCATTGTTTTCTCAAATACGATGCATATGCTTCTTACTTAATTTGAGTCTTACCGCCATCGATTGGACTCCCTCACTCTCTTCTTTAACCGTTGACTACTCAACGCTGAGTGTTGGTCTCTTTCAAATCTTTTGGCGGTTTTCTGTAATGGCCATTCAGTTTTTTTGGCGACTTTAATGAGATCGTCGAACGATTCAAATACTTGCCATCTAAATAATATCCAACACAATCTTTACCATCAAAATCATCAACACCTAACGAAGTCCACAAATCCTTCTAATCATCCATCACTAGATTCAAAAGCCATTCTCCATGTAAATCATTATTATAAATCTATTTATCTACAATAATAATTCCTTTAGCAGCCATCTCTTCGGATATCTGCGTGCCTGGTATCACTATTGCATGTTAATTCCTGCCCGGGGCCATCACGGGAAGTTCTCGTAAATTCTCGCAATTTCCTTATCGGGGACGGTAGCCTGCTGGGAGCTTCGGGTCAGGCAGAAATGTTTGTAGAACAGTAGCAAAAACTGTTTGTGAGATTTTGTTCCTGGATGAGGAGAGGGTCGTTAACCTGGGTGGTTCGGGTTCGGTGTATGATGAGCTGAGTTGAGTGTTGACAGGTTTCGTTTTAACTGTTGTGCCATAATTGGGTACTTGATAAATAATCAATTTTTTTTAGTAAACAAAGTATAAAGACGCCATACTCTAAGACTAGTATGACATATTTTAGTGGTCAGTGACGTCACCAACCCCCAATCAAATCTTTGACGCGTGTTATATTCGTCAACTTTTATCAATTTGATAAACAAAAAATACGCATCCAATATTTTTCGATAATCTGACTGACGGACTCATATTTTTTCTAAACTCCTTATTTGTAGTTTATTTAGTAATGTAAACTAACCATATTATCCATTATTAATTAAAAACTATTACATTACATTATGTTACAACAGCCTGCTCACAGCGTGCCACCCTAGCCAGCCAATGACAGCTAACCATAACCATGCCACTCTAGCAAACCATAGCCATGCCACTCTAGCATACCATAGCCATGCCACTCTAGCCAGCCAATGACGGGCAACGACTCGCGAGCCAATCACAGTCAAGCGAAGACACCGCCATAACTACTCAGTTTCGAGGTCTTGTCGCGCTCGATTGTGAAACCTGTAAGTCGAGACTCTGTCCGAATAAAATAATGAATCAGTTCCTGTCTATTTTTTACCACTGTCGTTACACTCAGAAGTGGGATCGAATAAAAAACCTACGATAAAACGACGCTCTGCTACATTTAAAAGTCAACGGTCACCTACTGTGGAGGACGAGGTCTGAAAATTCAAACGAAGAACGTCGATGCACACCGCCTGCAAGGAAAATATTGTCTCCCATCCCAGTATCACAAGGCACAAATTGAAAAAGCGGGCGACAATCTGGATGGAACACGAAGCGCCTATCCTCAGTATCGCATCGTTCATTCCATAATTTGACCTTGAAAACGAAGACTGCGGCCAGTAACCACCTGTGAGACACTTTGAGTTACAAGAAGTATCCATCTCTCTGCCAGCAACGGTTCTACGGTAAATTAAGACTACCTAAAGATTGTCAACAGCAACCAAGGACATGGAAGGAAGGAACCGTCCTACTTCACGCTGAGAGCTGCCAGGAACCATGCATAAATAACAAGGTCAGTAAACATGCCAATATTTGCCAAATTAGCCAAAAACCATTAGCCAAATATATAAGCCAAATGTGTTTTACCATGGAGTGCCCCATGAGTTGATAATTATGCGAATCGTAGACAAAATAATTTGGTAAGCCCGATTAGTAAATCTAATCATAGTCAGTTAATCTGTATAATATTATCCCGGTACAAAAAAAATGTTTTACGAGTAGGTACTAGTTGTGTACTAAGGAGTTAAGAACTTAAGATGTACATATTTAGTTCAAGTGCGCATTAGATAATCCAACAATAACAATTCCAAAGTAAATCATGTAGATCAGATACTTATAAATAGCTACAATAATTTTATTAAACTTTTATTAGAGATATAGATAGCATTCCTTGGCGATCTCTTGCTACCGCCAGCCGATATTCAAACAGCTTTAGACTTATTAGATAAAGTTCTTGACAAATAGAAAACGAGGAACTTAAAATTAAATAAGAGGAACTGCTAATTTTTACATATTTCTTAATTAGGGTATAAAACATCATGACGCGATGGCATTCAACCAGGTGAATTTAAGTTGATCGTCTTAATTTCTCATCCCGAGTAATGTAAACGAAGTGCGTCAGTTTATTCTATCTAGTTCTATCTAGTTACTAAAGAAAGTCCATTCATAACTTAGTAATAATAGCTCGCCCGTTTATCAAACTTACAAAAAAAAAAAGTACGATGTGGGTATGAGGCAAGTCACATAAATCTTGTTATGGAAAAAAAATGTTATAGGTCGGTATTAGTGATTATGTAGGTACGATCCTAGTTTTCCAACAGAAATTCACACGTATTGCAGGTATTGCACGTATCTTTTATAAAGTAGACTGACGGTAGTTTGCGCCCTGTCTTTTAGTTTAGTCGCGTTACAAGTCAGATAGAGTGTTTATCATGATTTTGGGCTTGAATCCCTTGCGGTGATAAAATTGTTGCTAAGATTTCGTATTATGACGTGTTATGTAAAAATGTCCATGTAATTCGGACTGTACTGCAGTACGCGATACAATGACTAATCATGATCTTATGCCATGTATTGCCCGATATTACTTTTCACTATGGTGACCGATAAGCCAAAGCCCAAGCAAGCTAAAACGAAAAGCCAAAGTCAAAGTCTATGCCTATCTTAGGTAAGTAGATCGTTCGATAGATGCCGTTTATTGTGTACCATTTAGACGTGAACGATTTGTTCAGTACTGTGCAATGACAAGATGAAAAGCCGAAAAGTAGTATTGTTTTACTGCGAAGTGGATGTACAGATACCTATAGTGAGTAATTGTGTAATCATTGATGGTAGGCTATAACGTAAACAAACCTTTACGGTACCAGATTAGTTGTGTGAGTTGTGTCAAACTTCGCGCGATGGAAAATATTACAAAATGCATCATGACAATATCAAGGAGTAAAACGAAGTTCTGAATTTTATAAATATCAACAAAATTTCTGCTTTCCAAAAATAACAACATTCCCAATGGGTTAGGCAGAGGTACATAAACTCATGAGTACACACACATTTCGCCAGTAAATTGAAATGAATTAAAAAGTGTTTATTCATGGTTACATTCGAGTTACATGGTATATTACTTCTGTCATACTGTAAAACAGTTATATTTAATTTAAATGTAACAAATTGTTGGTACGTTTCCATCAATAACAACGTCACTTTTACCTACAACTAAACACATTTATTGAACACAAAAGTTGACTATAACGTAATGCTATAACATTTAAGTTGCGTTAAAACACTTTAATTAATAGCGGTGAAGCCGAAAACATAAGCTAGTATGGCATAAATATATACTTATACAACAATAAATAATCATAAATGGAATCTACACATCTCTTGTAATGAGTTTTTACATAGGTGTTAAAAACAAACTTTCCTAATTTATTTTAAAAGACATTTTCGTGGTACAGCTATTTTCTAAATCGTAAGGTACTTATGTCGTTAAAAATTGTTGGTACTAAGCATTTCCTACATCTTTGTCCATTATAATTAGTACAAGTGGGTGTACCTACTACAAATCTTCTTATGCATTTATTCCTTTTACTTCAGCTTTAAGTCCCATGCTATAGGGGGCGAGCCAGGTTAACTCTTGTTTGTAAGAAGATTGGTTTTCTGGCCCTCATTAAGTGATATTGAGGAGTTAGGTAATGATTGACATAAACTAAGAAGTGTGAAAGGTCATATTATATGATACAACGGGTTTACAGGTTTAGTATCCGCTGTAACATATCGTAGCAGTGCTTTTGTCTGATAGCACCAGTAGTGTGAACGAACAATTGAAAACCGAAGATTTCATAAATCTCCTGAGAGGTCTATTGCCCCATTTTAACTTGGTTTTTCTAAGCTGACTTGTAATCACTGTTTTCTTGTTTCCATTGCGGGAGCAATTGTTCCAGGACGGCCGAATGTTACAACAGCCTGCTCACAGCGTGCCACCCTAGCCAGCCAATGACAGCTAACCATAACCATGCCACTCTAGCAAACCATAGCCATGCCACTCTAGCATACCATAGCCATGCCACTCTAGCCAGCCAATGACGGGCAACGACTCGCGAGCCAATCACAGTCAAGCGAAGACACCGCCATAACTACTCAGTTTCGAGGTCTTGTCGCGCTCGATTGTGAAACCTGTAAGTCGAGACTCTGTCCGAATAAAATAATGAATCAGTTCCTGTCTATTTTTTACCACTGTCGTTACAATTAACAAGAACTAAACGACATAAAAAAAAAATGCTCCTTAACGCTCTGTCAGCTGGTATTATGAAAAGACTGGCGGTATTGGCACGTCGTCGAATGGAAAGACTCCCCTGACTCTGGCCAAAGGTAAAACCCAGCCCTTGGGTTACGGGAAGCGTCAACTAGGCCACAGATCTGGGGGCACGGCAGTGCCCCCGCCAAGTCGAGCAGTAAAGCGGCACGGCCGTACTATACTTTTCTCGAACCAGTTCAGGGCATTTTCGACCTCCTATAACTTCGTTGTGGATAAAACTAGAAGCCTGAATTTTTAGTAACCAATTAGGCATTGCATAAACACGGTATATTTAAAATTTCATTCAATTTGAACCAGTAGTTTAAGAATTATAACTAATCAAAGTTCCTTAGTTTTGTCACTCACTGACTGACTGACTGATTGACCGATCATCAAAAGTCTAAGGCACTTCTAGCAGACATAGAAGCTTCAAATTTAGAATACAATTAGTGTTTAGTGTACAAACCATGGAAAAAGTATACACTTTCAGTCTAGTTTTCTAGATATACTAAGTGCATAAATAACTTTGTAATCCCATATATAATATAATATAATATATAATATCATATAATCCCGTATAGGATTACAAAGTTAAAGTTACATTTTCAGTGAATGAATTTTACGAGATATTAAATTAAACATACGTCCTAGTTTCTGATTGATCTGAAATTTTGCACGTATATGTATATCGCCTATCAATGCAATATTACGATGTTATGGAACTGATCTGATGATAGAGCTGGAAGTTGGCCATAGGAACTCCATTTTAGAATATAATAGCCCCATCGAGTTTGGACTCGTTTGATTCGTCTTGTCGAGTAGTTTGTCTTAAGATGGTGTCCAGGATCTGTTGATGGAGCTGGAGGATGACCATTGGAATTCCGTTATAAAACGACATAACCCTATCGAGTTTGGACTCGTTTGATTTGTCTTGATGAGTACTCTGTCTTTAGTTGGTAACCAGGATCTGATGATAGAGCTGGAAGGTGGCCATAGGAACTCCATAGGAGTTTAGACTCGTTTGATTCGTTTTGACGAGTACTTTGTCTTTGGATGGTCTCCAAGATCTGTTGATGGAGCTTGAAGGTGGCCATAGGAATTCCGTTATAAACGACTACGGTACTTTAGCAGTACTTCAAATCGATGAATAAAAAAAAAAAAAAAAAAAAAAAAAAAAAAAAAAAAAAAAAAAAAAAAAAAAAGACTGCTCCAAATTCGAATAAACCTATGTATTGTTGATTCATTAAACGAAATAGATAGAATGAGAGACGCTACAAAAAGAAATGAGATCCCACAAAAAACAAAACTTGTAAAAAAAGCCAAGCCGCGCAACTCACTTTTACCGTAAAAAGTAGTGAGATCTATGTAATACCAAGTTAGTAAATATATTTAATCCCTACTTAAAAACCTTTGCGGCCTTATTACAAAAGTGGTTAAACTTGGGTTTAACTTAGACTTGGTTTATCTCACATGCCGTCTCACTTCGACAATATTCAAAAGAAAGTGACGGCATGCGAGATAAACCAAGTCTAAGTTAAACCCAGGTTTAACCACTTTTGTAATAAGGCCGATGTTTTAAATAAAAGATTGACTTGGCCATTGCATCTCATTGGCCAATGCGATGGCGATTAGCTATTCCAATGGCCTGTTTAACATTGGCGTTTTGCGTCATTTATTGTATTGTTGATCAGTGGCCAAGTGGTAGTACCCCTGACTTATGAGTCGTGAATTCGAACCCATGCCGGTGTATAACTTTGTGTAATAAATTTCATCACCGTTGCTCTCAAAATGGTTGAGGAAAACATTGTGAAGAACATGTTGTAGAACTAAAAAATTCGAAGACATGAGACATCTACCAACCCGCACTGGGCCCACACGGTGGATTATTGCCCATGACTCTCCTAGAGAGGCCAAGAGCCTATGTCCTGGCCGTTGCCTGGGCCTGAGTCCCTGCAATGGGAACATTATAGACTGATGATGATTACTACTTCCACTTCATGAGGCAGAGGTGGTATGTCGTGTATATTTGAGAATCTGTTAACAAAGTTATTCCACCGTTTCATGGCTTTATTTCAGTCAGTATTTAAAAACGCATTTATTCCATTGGGGTAGACAGAAATAACAGAAAACCATCTGTATGAAATTCATTTAAATAAATTTTCTCATGGTCTGGTTTTATTAGTTACTTCAATAAATTTGTATTGTCTCTTCTGATAACACCTGCGAAATGAATGAACCCTTCAAATCTAAACAGACATGCAGCAATTGTTTCCTTTTATTCTCTTAACATTTGCAACCAGTTTGATTTACATTGAAACTGTTTTGATGAGACGATAAAGAATAATTTATGAATACAAATCTCATTCACCCTAAAACACTGCATGACATAGGAAACAAACAGATATTTTGCTAAAATGCGGCTTATTTGTACTTTCACATTAGGGTCAATTTCCAGCATAACTTGGTCTGCAGTGTATCTTTAAATGTTAGTAATAAGAGACCTTATTACGTTGGACGCTTACCAGTGTAATTTGACCCGCCCTGCCCTTTGAGTTGCCTTGTAATAAAGGACTGGGAGAAGAGTAAAAGTATGATTATACAGGGCTTGATATTTTGGTGATTCGGTACCCCTAATTCATGATTGCTTACTAATATTATAACGCATACAATCGTTTTGTAGGTGCCTGCACAATTTATATGATTTGTGTTGATTTTTTATTTGTTTGTGCAGTTTGCTTTTACAAATAATTGAATGTTGTTTTTTGCGAATCCTTTCCAAATAAACTTAAGACACGTTTGTGAGTGTATTAATTTTCTGTCTAGATTTTACATCACCACGATTGTTACTTATTGTGACGTTTGGCCTGAAACCGGGGTAAATAGGTAATTGCTCTTTCCTGTTCCGTTAGAACCCATCCAGTTCGTTCTACTATCTCCTTTTTTTCCAAAGGGTAAAAACGGGACCCTATTACTAAGACTTTGCTGTCTGTCCGTCCGTCTATCTGTCACCAGGCTGTATCTCAAGAACCGTGATAGCTAGGCAGTTAAATTTTTCACAAACTATGTATTTCTGTTGCCGCTATACAAATAAATATTTAAGGGGTTCCTATGCAACAAACGTGATTTTTTTGCCGTTTTGATACGGAACTCTTCGTGTGCGAGTCCGATTCGCACTTGGCCAGTTTTTTTTTGTTATTCTTTCTTGTCATTTTTTCCATGTTTTGTTTTTTTTATCTAGCCCAACTATGTCGACTTCATTCTCTCCACACAGTGTGTTTGTACTAATACTTTCCCAACGAATGCGTCTGTCGGCTCGCGTCATGTCTCGCGGTATTAATTCCATACTCATGACGTCACAGACACGAGATACTGAAGTAATCCTCTTCCCATGGCCGGTGTGTAGGAATAGCAAAACAATCTAAGGGGAAAAAGAGAATAATTGAATCATATCGATTTTTCTTTCAATGTAACCTGTGAATTTAATGTTGTTTCGTAGAATGTGGCATGTTCTCGGTTTTTGAAACCCAAACATTATAAAACTTAAAATTGTTGTCTCTGTTACAAACTTACAAGTGTTTTATACAACTTTAGAATGACTAATATTAGCAGGGGGGAAAGACATCGAACACAATTCCCAAAAAGACTGGTCAAGGAAAGAAAAAAAAAACACTATCCCATCTCTGTATCAGTTTCACACAACAGTTTCCTCCTAATTAATATTCTGCTAACGCTCCATGCAATCACCCGTATCTACGGACCTTTGCATAAACACCACTATTCGCTCATTGTTGCAAAACGGATACTTTAAGCGCATCCCTATTGTGTGCTGCTTGAGTGACAGCTAAACACAGCGCTTTTGTGCGCTTGATCTAGAGATCACGTCTGCACACAAATTAAACGGTGAATTATTTAAGAAATGTAGGAATTGTTTGAACAGTAGGAGGAAAAGGTGTTGCAAACCAGCTGCTTGTAGCAAATGATGAATGTATTGTTGTGTTGGCATTTGGCTGCTGTCCAGTATCTACAACGTAAAGTATGAACATTAACATGCAACAGATAATCATGTCTTCTGCATTACTCTTGTTGACTTGCTTAATATTGAGTCCTACTTGTTCTGCTGTTTTCACATTGCATAAGATTATGATCCGATGGTCGCTACTGAAGGTGCCATATTTTTCGCCAAATACTGGCCCGGTTCAAATTAGATTGTCATAGACACACTAAGTAGAAGATTTATAATATTAAAATTGCAGCTTGATGCTCTACGGATAGAAACATTTTTAAGTAATGGGATTTGATGAAGGACGAAGTCAATACCGAGCAGATCAGTAAACTTGGGTTCATTAACTGTCTTCGTGGAAAATGCTTAAAATATGGAAAGAAAACAGTTCTGATTAAGATGATAGTAAGTGCAACACTCCACGCCGTCAAATACGTAACAACCAACAAAAACGATCATCCAATAAAATCAAAAATCAATAACACAAACAAGACAACACACAGACAGACATGAATACAAAACACCACATAGAAGTACAAGCTAGAACACGTAGTTTTACTGACAATGCCACATATATTCATAACAAACAATGAGATGAGAATTGAGACGTCCATGGACAAAGTCACTCATTAATTTTCAAAGTCTGTAACGAGGATGGCGACGCTAACTCGGGTAGCTGGTAGAACAAAGCGACAAGATTCCGGAGGTTACTGAGGAGATGATACAGTAAATCAAGTGGGATGTGGGAGTGAGAAGAGCCCTGTCTATGCCTCGTAAATAGAGTTCTGGAGTGGCGACCGCGAACCAGAAGACGAAGACGAAAGAGTAGCATTAGGTGAATCGATGACCTGGTGAAGGTTGCGGGGATGAAACTCCTCAGGTGAAGGTGGTGGGATGAAGTAGGTAGAGGTTGTTGCTGAATGCAAGATGCACGAGACCACTCGATGTGGTGAAACTTTGGGGAGGCCTCAGTCCAGCAGTGGATGTGTTTCGGCTGAAATGAAAATGATTAATTAAAATTGTGTAGGATGAACATTAATAAATGGTTATTTGTTGATTACAGTATATTTCGTTCTTAACTAAAGGATGCCTGTGATCCAGTAGTGGGAATATTATTGGTCGATGACTATGTGTTTGAGATCCTATTCGTTCAAAGGAACTTGCCTTGCTTTGGGTTGATCGTTATGATAAGTTACTGTAGCCAAAATAATCTGGGATTAGAAGACGGTAAAATTAACCACGCCTTTAAAAAGCATGAATAGAAGAAGATCTTCGCAAGATTATATAAACTGTATCTGTACCTATTTTAATGTTGTTCAAAATAATTAGGGGCCCTTTCGTTCTTAGCTATAATTTAATTTGTATATTCGTTCCAGTAAAGTGATTCATATCATTTTATTAACGTTATGGTACTTGAATTGAATGTGCTAAACGGCTTACTAGTTACTGTATCAATATCTGATATATCTTTAATTATTTCTGTCTTGAGTCAAGAAACTTATTGGATAGCAGTAGCGTTACTAGAATGTTCAGATGTTTTGATACAATCATTTTAAATTTATATTCACAGTGATCTATATTATTCGTCATCATCATCTATTATGTTGTAGGTCATCGGTTCACCTATAGGCCTTCCAACGCAACTGCATTACGTGGTATTCTCATTAGAGCACTATCGCATAGGTACTCTAAAAATAGGTGCTCAAACGGGAATATTCCATTTCCTCACAGCTCACAGTTTCAAAATAAATGGAATTCAGTCCTAACCTACTGTTTGTTAGCAACAGTGCCAAGTGATTGTAATGACAAAAGATAGCCGGGCTGAGCCGCGTTACACGCTCGCATAGCCTTTGTCATTTAGATGTTATCGCCACAGATGCTAATGCTGCACGTACAAACGCTGTGAAAGCCTTTTCTTGGTTCAATCAACCACTGCTGACCACTATTGTTGCTTGAGGTTCCGATGAAAATGAATTTTAGTGACTCATTTGGAGAGGACACGGTTTTGCTGGCTTGCGAATTGGTAATGGAGTAATTTGCTAGACAATATTTTGCTTGTTCCAAATCCAGTTTATGATTTTGTTAGCAGGATTAATCGGTTGGCACTCAGCAAATTAAATATGATGATTTTAATTAAAATTACTAACGATATTATAGAAGGCAAGTAGGTAAGTATTATCTTTCTATGAATACTGTCACATTTAAAGATCGTTCATTAAGAATTAAATCAGGGCCCCGAGTCTGCTATTCAATATAGTGTCAGAATGGTCTATCATTGATCTCATTATTGTTGATTTTGATAACACCAAACTTGTCAAAATCAACAATTATGAGATCAGTGATAGATCATTCTGACACTATTGAATAGCAGACTTGGAGCCCTGGTCCGTAAACGTTCACTGCTAAAAGATTGTGTCCTTCATTACCATCTTCAGTCGCAAGAAAATTGTGCAATCCAAGCCATAAAAATCGTATTGTATACTTAAGTACTCTGTACTACCATTCCAGCTACTAGCTCCCATTACCTTTACATCTCCAAAAACATTATCTCCTAATATGTTCCCATTATTTTTGTAAAGTTACTTAAAATTACTGGTCGAAGTGGAACGAAGGGTCTTAAAAAAGTCGTTAAGAGATAAAAGGGTGGACACAATGTGTGACAAACTTCTGTTTCGGTAGTGAGTAGTCGTTGAGTAGTTATAGAGTAACCAGGTACTGTACGTGAAAGAGATACGTTTGTCATAGCCTTTGTTTTCAGAGAGTACGTACATGACAGGTGCGTGGTACGTTTTGAGCAAACAATTTGCTGTAGGGTAGGTATTTTGTTGAAATTCGATTTTTGGAGAATTTGTGATAAATTTGTGTGGGGATTGAGAGTAAGATTAACTTTAGCATTGATTGATTAGATGGCAGAGAAATGAAAGTCAAATGTTGTGTGTTTTCAATCACTAAATTCACAGTAGCAGTCACGAAGTCTGGATTTGTGCCCGATTGATGGTATTACGCTAAGCATAAGTGGCGAAATGTGGGTGTAATAGAAGGTACACCTCTGCCTTATAACCCGTCACACAATGTGTGACATACGCTTTGTTTTTAAAGACAAAAAAAAAAGACGCGTGGTACGCAAGTTTCGTTTAGGCAAGCAATTTGTTGTAGTGTCAGGAGTAGTGGGTGGGATTTTTGCTAGAATTCAGTTCATGGAGAATTTATGAAAACCTTGAATAAAGATTGTATTTTGAGAGTAGATGTACTGGTCCTAGGTCGGCCAAAGTGTTATTGGGGTTTTCCATTAGAAATTTCTCAGTAGACACCACAGAGTCTGAATTTTGTGCCCGGTTGATGGCCTTCTTTTACATGGCACGGAAACTTAACTGGAGCAATGTGGGTGTGCTCTGAGGTACAGTACACCTCTGCCTTACCATTCGGGATTACAAGCGTGATGTTATGTATTTAATTGATAGAAAAATTCAAGTCGTAGTGTATACAAGACCCGTAAAATATTTCATCTCGATACTTGTCTAGAAATATTTCTAGATTAACAAAATCACCCAAATAAATTAAGGATTTTTTTAAATAATTGCACAGTGCTTGGTTAGTTTTCATAATGAACCATTGTGCAAAGTTTCACGCTTCTTGTCCCAACGATTTAGACTGTTTCAGAATATTCAAAATTTAACCAAACAGATTGAATAAGGTCTCCTTTAAAAGATAATCAAAGAAACACGAAAAAACACAAGTAACCACAGACAACCTTGACCCTCAAAGTCCCTCTTCACTGCCTAAACCTCCAAATCAATATCGTCCTCTCAACATGATAATCGATTTCCAACAAACATAAGAGGTGTATCACACAAAACACAAAAATCGGTGGAGCACCATCGAAATCAGCTCCAATTGAATCTTCACCCCTTAAAACGGATTAATGCAACTCCCTCATGGAACTTATTGTGTGAACGACTCATCAATGGTTTTGTTTTGTTGGTTGTGTTACATTGCTGGTATTGTAAGCTTTCGCTATTGTTTGGTTGATATAGAGGCTTTTTGCGATATGGAACCAATTGATATGCATTTCTACTTCGATTCCAGAATTTCATTGCGGGGAATAGATGTAACCAAAGTATTGTAACAATGTTCTGATATAAAAGAGTTTGTTGTCGTTCTTCCCCATAAAGATCTACGTTTAATTCGGACTGAGACTGTATGTAACTTCTTTGTATTGTTTTATTTGTTTCGACTATGCCAAAATGCCTGTGGCTGACTAACTTAAAATAAATACTTTTAATTTTGGTTTATACTACTTGATTTACAGTTAACAATGGGGTAAAATATCAGAATCATTTTTGCAACATTTTCAATCACCAATGTACTAAAAACAAATCAAAAACTACACTTTTCATTTACAGAGGACCCTCAACAAAAGGGGGACATACATTATTGATGGCAACTTAAACTATGGTCCAAACAATATGCTTCTAGCTTCGTTTAGCCCACAAGTGGGACCAGTGGGGTGTAAGCAGAGAGCGTGGTGATAACTGGCTTGTAAACGATTTGTACGGAGCTTTAGAATTAATTGGTTTGATCTGTTTTGGGTGTTTGAAATGTTTAAGTTATATTTTTTTTTTCGATGTTTCAATTGGTGGCATGGTTATTGACTAATGTTGTAAGATAAGTTGATAGCATCGTGCTATTAGTGAGTAGTTAGGCAGAGATGTACCATAATTCTACACTCATTATTTGCCAGTAATGTTTAAGATGTGATTTTTTGTATATTTATTGACTGAAGTGATGATGATAATTGCTAATAGGATAATCTAATACTTGAGGAGCTTTTGGGAGAAGATTTCGGTCTTTTTACATCTTTTTTTTTCAGGTTTACTCACTATTATTAACTGTACTTTAACTTAAATGATTTATTTGAAGTATTTGGTAACGATTTTAATTATTTAGCAGTTGACATGATTATTATTGTTAAAAAATAAGCTGTAAGTAAATAACGTGTTCCCATGCAATAAAATAATAACCCACCGTTTAGTATTACACTCCCACCAAACAAAATCACCCAGCAAAGAATAATAATAATAATAAAACCAGCGCCAAACACTTCACACTCCCATTTGTAAAACTGCAACGCAAAACCACCCCCGATAATTCGCGATAATCCATCGCACTGTGTTTAATTTTATTTGCGATTTAATTGTCCGCCAGTGTACAGTGCGTGCCAAATAAACTGGCTCGTTGAGTCGAGAGCGGTGGTGAATGTTCAAGTGTTTGTTGTTCCTAATGAGATTAGATTTTAGGTTATATTTTTTTCTGCAACTATGTGTAATTTTGTTGTAGTGGAGTGCAAATAAATTTGCTGAATGGTGATGTTTTGAGAGTAATGTGTAAATGGAAATGAGTATTGTTATTATTCAGTGTGAAAGAGCGTTTGTTTATTTTGTGTGTGTACTACATTTTTGAGTAGTGTCGGTCAATGGTACCTACATGAAATCATAAAGTGTTATTTAGTTTTTACTTTGTAATATTAGCTGTGTAGGCGTTGTTTTTTAGCAAAACAGTAGTATAATATTGGTACAACAAAAAAAATAGTTATTAGTACTGTTATGTTAGTTTATGATTAAAAATTCATTAACTTATATGTTTCATGTTAATACCTCTCGTTTTAGCAGCATAAATGAGTTTGACCGTTAGTTACACTTCTTTTTTCCTCAGTTAACTATTATAGCGATATACAACAAAGTATATTCATTGACTCTATTCTCTACGACAAGAATCTAAGAATAAGTTACCGACTGCAAAGAAGTGAACCTAATTAAAAATATTAAATAGCCCACAATCCATTTTAATTAACCGTACAATCGCGAACAAAAGTGAAAAATACGCGCCATCATTCAGACTAGATTACGTGCAAATAGCGCGACATCAATAAAGAAAGAAAAAATAGAAAAAAATCACCAAAAAATAACTCATGACAACAATACTTCGTTAGTTTACCCTTTATAAGCAAATGAATAGTTGAGCACAATGAGATAGGACGCATCCTTCCACTTACTGTCTCACGTTCATGTTTACATATATAAATCTTAGAGAAGGACAATTGTAACAAAATGCATGTGTCACCTTCGTTATAATATGTTAATTTATATGTAATGTAATAAGTTCTGTGTGAATGGGCCCGGGCGAGCGTAAGGGCCCGTACTGTAGAAACGTAAGGGCAATTCAATTGCGTTAATCCATTTTATTGCGTGTCACGAGCAGTTGGTTTTTTTAAGTTATATGTACAGTCGTAAAGTTTGATGTGGTTGGAAAGGTGCGTACAATCGGACATGGCGGTGAAAGGGTTGTATAGCTGTCATTGTTTGTCCAGTAAAAATAAATAAAATGAGAAACAACAATTTGATTTCAGACGCTTAGCGCGCCGTCTAAAAACTTGTGAATTTCTCTTATTCGAGACAATCTGAAAAATATAACCATTAATCTGTAATCATGTATGAAATAAATCCTATAGCAATATTCTATTTTTGTTTCACTATTTTAGTACTGAGTTTCAAAATTATTTAAGATTTTTAAAATATTCGAATAGTTAAGATTTTCCCACAACACTTTCGTGCACGTCTGTCCAAACTAGACACCTCTTCCTATCCACGGTCCACGCACAGAATTCCGGTCACCCTAAATCACTCTCAATTGTCCCAAAAAACCCCATGCAAATGCAATAAAGGTCTAGTCGAGATTAGTTCCCTATGAATCAAGTAATTAGGGGATTTATATGCAAAGTCCTTTCTGTGGTGCACATTATTAGTTCATAAAAGGTTATGGTAACACGGCTTAATGTAATTTTGAGTACGGCATATTGTGGGACGAGGTGGTCACTCCCGTTGTCCTAGATTTATGATCCGTACTGATTTAATAACTGAATGATAACGGATAATATTTATGGCTCGGAGTGTACTATTCCCAGGATAAGTCCGTTGGGTCAGCATCTCATTATGAAGTGAATTTTTTGGGAGTGAAAAATTTGGATTTTTGACGTAACTTCTTTAATTTAGTTTTAATATTCCTGCATGCCGCTTTCACATCACATCTTCTATTTGCGATACGGGCACTATATTCGTAAAATTAGAAAACAATCAAATTATCCCTCCTTTTGGGCTTCGCCGCAGTCGGGTAAGAATTGTTCATATCTAAAAGCCAAAGGGCATTTTTATTGCTCCATTAATTGTAATAATTACAGTATTGCCACCTAATACACATGGATGAACTGTGAAAAATAATAAAATTGTTACTTACAAAAAAACCTGGTTCCCTGATTTAATCCAAACACGGTTAGTTTTGATTCGCAAGCATAGAATTTCATGACCTTTACACAAAAAAATTAAAAAATTAATGATTTTTACACAAAAAAAAACTAAACTATTCACAACAGCTGTTTCATTTGGACTTATTTGACCTCAATAAGTCACCCTTCACCCACTAAACAAAGAATTAGATTAAAATTAGTTCTATTCACAACTTTAGACTCCCATTCACATGAACTTATTGTTCTCCGATTAAGACAGCTCCAGTAATGCATCATAATCGCCAATTCAAACGTCCGGCATTATTAAACATTGTCCTTGTCAATTTTTTTCGTGACATGTCTTACAAAATTCCCTTCCATCACCTTTATTTTAACATCTTTGTTCCAAAGCGCGACACTGTCTTTTTGGACAAAGAAAGGTCGGTCCCTATAGCCAACAATACGACCTATGAACTCAACTATTGTCTGATTTACAAACATTTCTATACACATGTCCACGTCAATCAAAAAATCCCGCGTCAATTTTTTGCTAATGCGACTTTGATATGAGATGCAAACTTTTTGGGAGCTGTGAGAAGTTCCGCCAAGATTGGGGGAAGAATTAAGGAGTATTCATGAATGTAGGGTAGATACACAATGTGGATTGTTTGTTAGTTTTGTTATATCAGATACAGAGACGCTTATTCAATGATTGAGCCGTGTTTAACAATAATATTAAAAAAACAGTCATGTAAGATTTAGTAACTAAAAAGATTAAAACAGCAGGAAAAACGAAGCTAAAACATAAAATAAATACTCCAGAGAAAAGAAAAACGAAAACAACTTCTTTTGTTCGAAGTCCATGAGTCAGACTAAACTTACCGTAAGTACATTTTAAGGCTTCCTACATGCGAGAAACTTCGAAAGCTTTTTAAAATGTTTTATCCTGAGCAACGACGTAAAAGCGAGAAATTTAGTAGGTATCCTCGGTTGAATATAGGCTTATTTCCTGACAAATTTTCTTCTGCCAACTAAAACATAGGTACATTAGTAGTACAGAATTTCTAAAAAACCAATACGAAAGAATCGACGACTGTTCAAAATACTTTTTCAAACTAAAAGAGGTTCGATCGAAGTCTACTTTTTACCAGCAACAGTTTCCAGCCAATGTTTATACACTAATTACGAGAAAAAAAACTTTTGAAACAAAGAGGTCTTACTCAAGTTCGGAAACTTTATCGTGTGGCTTCTGTTGCTGGTCAAAATATCCCAGTTTGAATTCGGAATACTTCGTCCGAGTTCGGATAAAGGATCGTGCCAAAATTAAAGGTATTGTCTGGAAGGATATTGTGAGGTTCTTTGATTCCATGTGACTGTCTGATATCCCCAGGCATTCGAATTAAATATTTTGTTGTGGAAAATAAATTTTGGATGCACAAATCGCTTGGGATGAGAATGTTTTTCCGTATCAATTATCATATTTGATTTAAGTTTATCGATTGACGTTTCAGTGACAAGCGTTGGCGAGGGTATGAGATTTTTGAATCTTAAATATTTGACCGTTATTGACAGTTGTAAGAAACGGAAGACCGTTGCAATTGTGTCTATTCAAATTATTCGACAAGTGTTGGTGACATTTTTGATTTTCTGGTTTGTATGTACACAACGTACAAAGATGTTCACATTATGTGTGAAACTAAAGTTGCTTCGCCCCTAGGTAACTTCAGCTGCCTACAAAACTTTACAACATGTCGTTCAATCTGCTGTAACAAAGGAGTCACCCAAAATTTCAACAGCATGTTGTGTCTATCTCAACAATCAGACCAGAGAATACTCCCTAACTACCCGTCGATCGCCTAGTACCTACTCTCCTATAGATTCTAACTACTTGAGCACGCTAGACGAATCGAGACACATCAAACACTCAGTTTTCAAATCTCCTTTACCCCACAATACTCTAGGACTGTTTGGTCAACACGTCCAGTTTAACATGACCCGCGTATTTCTATGACAAGGCCCCTCCATCAGTTCGTAGCTGGATTGGCGAGAAGGGGGCGACAGGTCGTTTGACAGTGGTGTTGTTCGTGTATTTGTCTTTAGGCTTAGACCAGCGTGCATGCTGTATCTGAGACAGGAAATTAGGTTTCCATGTTTGAATGTGGACGGTATCTGGATGGCAGTATGCTGTGTGTGCATGATGTATTCTCGGGGTGATTTGGAGCAGGTTTACGTTCTGTGGTGGAGTTCAAACCGTTTGTTGTTTGCGTTACTGTGCAATGAAAGAGCTTGTGTTTCACCAAATCAACTCGGAAGTCAATCTGTACTCAGCCTTTTTATATTAATTTTCCTTTAAAAAAAATGTTAATCAATTCTTCCTTTAAGCGTATGCGTATGGAGCGAATCAATTTTTGATCATTTTATGTTATTTACTTTTTTACTAAACGTGCCTAAAATGCTGATATCTATTGTAAGTTAAAAAAAACTGTCTAAAAAATCTGAGTCAAGCCTTTTGATAAACTTTCTTCTATTGACAATAAAAATTCTCTATAAAAGAGACTGGTTCTTTCCAGCATGAAGTCCTCAAATCATTGGACATTCGTCGTCTTTCAGCACAACAATGTTTTCGGAGATAGTCGAGTCGGATTACAGACGGCCATATCGTTGTTTCAGTTTATATGTATACTTGTCTATGAGAACATGTTTGTAGAACTTATCGTTATGTATGGGTAGTAGTGGTTTTTATAGAGCGACTTTCTATTTTTTCTTATGTCATATTTCGTTGTCACTTTTTTTTTAAATTAGGTACTTAAGAGAACTGCACATTCCTTTGCATTTATGAACATAGTCTAGCAGGAAAGTTTCATTATCAGCACAACATACACTGACGTTAATAATCTGTAAAGCACTCTTTACTTGTTTTTTACTTGACTAGTCCGAAACTTTATGAGAGATGAAAAGGTAATTGTCACTTTTCTAACCCCACTTATCATCAATATCCACAGCCCCAACTTAAACCATTGCTGGGTGGGCTCTCTTTCCTTGTGCCAAGCTCCCACGGTCTTGCACCAGTCTCATCCAGGATATACCCGCGATGACAACAATATTGTTTGGCCATCTCCCTACTCATCTACCTCAATCAAAACAGCCTATCATCAACGGTACAATCAGTTCGCACATTTTAGCACATTAACACAAATCTCACCTTTTCAATTAACGCCTCTCACCAAAAAAAAACACAACCAAATCAATCAAAGCAATAAAATGGCGCTTCGACTACAAAGTTTTAATAACGTTATAATTTGCGTGAAATTATATATCGCCTGCTAATTATTGTTCGAATAACACGTCAGAACAATGACGGTTGTTTGTGCTGCGTCATTTGGAGGTAGGCGGCATTTTAGCGCTTCCTTTAGCAACATATTTTTAGTTTGTAAGTAATGTGTTAATTATTTGCTGGTTTTGAGAAGTGATAGATTCTTGTTTCTAAAGAAAGTATTTTGTTTCGAGGGCTATATTTTAATCTGTCTTTATCGTGTGGTGGTATTTCTTTACCAGAAGTCAGAGTTTTTAAGTGGCCCGTGGACCTCTGACTTGGCTTTATATGTCGTCAAAAAATTTCTCTCAAGCATGCTGGCTACATCAAGTTATCTACTTCTATCATCTGAAAAATATGCACCGATATTGAACATTGTTTTTTTTTCAATTAAAAATGCAAGTAATTTTTAATATTGCCATATTCACGCCAATTATAGGAACGCCACCTGTTTGAAGAATATCAGAAATATTTCGATGCGTATAATGAAATATTTGCGAAAATATACCAAGTCACGAACTGCACGTAAATCAGTTGATTCTCTAAGTTAATTTAACGGTATTATAGAACATGAGGAACAACAAGGGGCAAGGGGAACAAATTAGTTTCGTTGCGCGTTATTATACCCTGTAAACAAAGGTATCAATTATAGCAGGAAATAGACAAAACATATTTTTTGTCATGTATATCTCAAAAGATTAGGTAACCATTTTAAATATTAAAACAAAACTATAAAAACTGTCTGCTACAAAATCAATTCCCTAAAGCGGAAAAATATTGTTCATAAACCACAATTTTTATTACATTTTTAATGATATAGTTTTTTGATTAGACGTTTTTATTTCATTTTTTAAATTCATTTGCATAGATTACAACATGAACCATCGCATTAAATAGGCACAAATTAGTTAAAAACCTATAAAAAGTATTCACGAAATAATTATTCAAATATCACCCCGATTTCATTTATCACACTAATAACACCTCTAATTTTGAATTTGGCACTAGTGATGTCCATATCGGCGTAAAACGACACTCGTCGGCTATCAACGTCCCCGCAGGGAGTCCCACGTGGATGCCTCGCCTGCCTCGACTACCGGGGATGTACGCAGCCACGCGAGACAATCCGCCAATTGTCAAGAATAAAACTTATCTTCACAATTTCCAACTCTATAATAAAGACGATAAAGACTGTTCTGAATTAAACCCAACAATAATCGCTACGAAGACGAATGCACATCGCACAGAGTTTTCCGCTAATTATCATGGTAATACCCGCTTCGAGTACCCCCGCTGAGCTGAATTTTAATTTAATGAAGATTACTTATACTCGTGTAAAATATTTGTATAAATTAGAATAACTTACCAATACATTTTAAATACAAAATATAGCCATTAAAATGTTTATGCGTATATTAATAGCTTTTTACCGAAATAGGTGTTCGCGTCTTTTATGAGCAAGAATAAAAGGAGTTCCCAAGCATTTCTGCAAGTAATGCACCTAATAAACTAACTGATTACTATTTTGCTCATAATAAAGGGAGTATAATACAAAATAATCTTTTAGAATAGAGGGGAGTGAAGAATGCTATTCATGGTACAATAAAAGCGTGTATCAGTCTCAAGCCTGCCGTTACAACAGAAGCAATCCAGATAATTCTCATTACACACATTTCACTATTCGATGTTTCTAATATACCATTATGTGAAGCGGCGGGAGGTCTCGATTGTGGCAATCGGCGTCTTTGTTGCACATCACTACCGAGTGAACGGATCCCGCCAAAATTTAAATGTCATCGTTCCAATTCGAAATTCAATTACGTGTAATTAATGCGGTGTGTTCCAGTGGCGGAACTGGATCTTTTACCGATTTGAAAACAATGGTTCGAACGTCGTCGGCGAGTCAAAGCTGTGGAACGCAACTCATGCCGTAGTTTTTTTTCTTTTTTGTCGATGATAGCTTCTATTATTATGATAAATGTGTAGGCGACTTTTTTGTGGCGCCTTTTTGTGCTAATAATAAATTGAGATTTATTTAACTCTTTCATTATGTAAAGTTATGTATTTCTATTCATGGTGTCGACAATTTTGATGAAATTCTGCTATTTTACGGTTCTTGGTCAACGTGTATTTTTAATAATTAATTTACATAAAAAATTGGGCCATGTTTTTAGTATTATCAAACAACACGACACCATAAATTATTTGTTAAATTTTTATTGAGTAAACTAGTCTACTTTATTTTCCCTAATTTATTTAAGATTTCGATTTATACTAATTTTCATCGATAATAAGGCCGGTTTCCTTGGCAACGGTAGCCGGAAAAGTAATTATTCAACAGGCTCGTCCGGAATAGAACTATTGAACAGAAGTTTAGTGTCGGAGACAATGAATCATTGTGTGGAACAGGTATAGGTAAGCGTCTCTATTTAAGAAATCCATCATTTCAGTTGATGCAGGATAATGAGTCGATATTCCAACTTAAGTAAAAAAAAAAGGAGAAAGGTTACTTGATTTTGTTAAGCTTTCGGCATTTTCAAATCATAGCCATTGAAAGACCTAAATTATGAAAACTCATGGAAAATATCCCGTTAATGAACGTTTAGTTGTAAACCGGGAAAGCTTAAATTAGTGTTAGACTGCCATTTATTTTCTACTAAAATCTTATCGAGCTTTGACTCCGATCTGTTTCAATTTATCCATCGTCTTCATCACCAAGTTATCCAAAAATCGTTAACTGCAGTATGTGGCTCGCCTCGAATGTCTTTATTATTTATTAAACGGGTTCATTCTCACACACTTACCAAGTTTTTCACGATAAAACATTTTTTTTTCTATTTCCTTAAGTTCCACATTTCTCGTCGTCTCTCAAGATCACAACTAGTCTTTGGTAAATTAAAGGTCTTTATTTAGTGTATCCTTTTACAAACAAACTATTTGCTTAAAAAGATTCTTCCCATTGTTATAAAAATATGTTATTTATATTGAAGCAATATTTTATTTTTATTTTTAGTGCCTGCCAAAGACCAAATCTCCAGATCCCCAATCCATGGCCCCTCTAACCAAGTAGGATCACATATTCTAATAACCTCGTATCGTGGGTGTATGCGGTTCAAGAATGAACTGGTTATAACTATGTGTAGAACTAAACAATTGAGGGGCGGGTCTCCTACCACATCCGTCCGACAGAGCGAGGTGTTAAAACTATTGTAGTGGATGTTTTTAGGCAGGCCGACACAGTCATTATAATTGTTAAGTGTGGCAGGTTCTGGATTTGTCTGGTAATGGAGATCGTGGTTAATGAATTCGTCTAAGGAGAAATGTTCTGATGATTTTTTACGACACCTTTTTTTTGGCAATCTAAATTGTGTCACCCGAGAACTGAACTTACTAGTTTGGTGGTTTCAGTCGTGTCCATCAGTTCCTGTAGTGGACAAACAACAGGATTTGCAGGATACGATATTAACTGCTCCATCGTTTGTGGAACAGCACTACATTGCTGTGAATGGACTGACACCAAGGCAGTAGTAGCTAGTGCCACTGGCCGTTTATATGTCAATCTTATTGTTGAAAGTTGTTGTACAACATAATTTGGGGTCAATTTTCTTTTGTCCATGCTTGCTTTCCAGCCAATGAACGTGCAAACTGTCAGTTCAAAGTCAATCGGAGAGTCCCCGTACACTGAAAACTTTCTTGCCGATAGTTTAGCCGTACTCTTAATCAGTTTGAACATGTATGCTAGTGTGTATATTACAATATACAAAGATTTGGTATCGGCTGATAAATCAGTTCGATGGGCTATACGATTGCCTTCAAACTGTGCTATCGGCGGTATGGCGTTTCTTATCCCTCGCGAATACTGGCCTGTTGTTTTATCTCTTATCAAGCATACCAGTAATCGCATTTGACCGACTGTTAGTCTAGCTGACGACCAACCGATGAGTTGTGTGCTGTAGCGCCTAGTGTGCGTTCTAGCAGCGCAACCCGACTAAACTATCAGCCGATAGAAAGTCTCCAGCCAGCAGAGACTCTTATACTACACCCGTAAATGGTGAATGAAAATTTAACCCAAGCGTATTAATTGTTTCTTAGTACAATTAATACAATCACTACTACGGCTTCAGGCAATGTTCGTCAGGTTGTATGACCTCTTGTGTCAATATACGCAGTGGTAAGGACCTGCCCTTGGTCAAAGAGAGTTCATGTTGACTTGTATTTGTACATAAGGTTTTAAACTTTAGGATTGAGAAGTTTAAGGTTATATATTTGTTCATAGTAGAAATGAGCGGTCAGCGATCTTAAATTATGATGGAATCAGTTCAAGAAAAGTGTACTTTCGTAACAGTTTATAGCAAAATTTAATGGTAAGTACAATAAGTAATGACCTATTTAGATTAATAATAGTGTATTAGGCTCTTGTAATGAATGACCATTGTGGGTATTTTACAACAACTGTAAAATGATATAATATTGCCATTTTTGGCAATGCAGTAATTTATTAGGAGAATGCTCACCAGTGATTTGTTTCATTTACTTTGTGATATTGAGGAGCTCGTGGCTTATTAATTACTGCCACACAGGTAGATCTTTAGGTTAAGCCACGCTTACGTAGGTTTGTCTGTGGATGGGTGACCGCTCATTACATACCCAGTTTCCTCCGTGTCTCGAAAAGCATGTTAAGGTGTTGGTCGCGGCTGTCATATATATATATTTGGCAGTCGGTACAGGTAGTCAGTGACCTGATAGTCTGACAACCAGTCTTACCAAAGGGTATCGTATTACCTAGCATTAACTGGGTTGTGGAGGTCTGATAGGCAGTCGCTCCATGTAAAATACTAGTTTTCAGCTGCATCCCGACCCCAGCATAGTTGGGAAAAGGCTAGGCAGATGATGACAACTTTGTAATATTGAACTTGTTAAAATATAAGTGATTGTTAAGCCAATCACTGATTTTCTTCGTGATCAGACATGTGCGACTGTGCGTCCTTAAGTGTTTTCCACCATTGGCTAGTGTTTTAAGCAGACAGATTTCAGTAATGTATAGGAACTGAAATGCTACTTGAACTTGTTAAAAAATAATTAAGTCATGATAGTGTTGTCAATCAGCCTATAATTCATAATCATGCTCTGACAAAGGCCTTCTCTATGTGTGAAGAAGTGGTTCGTGGGTCCTAATCTACATGCAGCCTATGCGAGTCTATGAACTTTCGATGTCTTTCGATGTTTTCTTGCTTGTAGAATAGGGCAGTTTTTCACGCAGAGGTAAGTTGTACGAGTAGTTTATGAGGGAAAAATTATCGATCGATCCCTCGGATCGATCTTCTCGTCGAAATTTGGTCTATGGATGGGTGGCCACATACTGAGTATCCTCTGTGCCTCGGAAAGCACGTTAAGCTGTTTGTCCCGGCTGCCATATATAAATAATTGACTGTCGTTACAGGTAGTCAGTGCCCCGAAACTCTGACCACAAGTCTAACCAAGGGGTATCATAGTCCCGGCCCTGGTGCAAGCCATGGTCCGGGGCGAGAGGGAATGGTACGCCGTCGCCTCCTTCTGCGAAGCAGTGATACTAGCGAAGGAGGTAGCGGAACGCGAGAGGGAGAGAACCTCTCGGCGTCGGGGGCCACGTGATGACCTCCGGCCACCGTAGACGCGGGCCTGTGGACGGTGAGTGATGGGCTTACTCGCCGTCCGTCCGTCTTACGACGAATACTGGCCGTGTCGACGGCGCGTTCGTGTTCCACGCGCGCCTCAAAGAGATGTCAGCAACATGGGAGCGGCCCGAAAGGGTAGACGCCCGTCGGGGCCGCGGGTTGTACACTAGTTATCGCGGCCTCGACATAGAGGGCTAAGAAGGAACATGGGTGGTTTTTAGTCAGTAGAAGTCTGACACCCCCTTTCGCTCTCCCCAAGAGCGGGAGTGGTTATTTGATGATTTTCCAACCGCCAAAAAAAAAAGGGTTATCATAGTGCCCAATAGGGGATCGAAAAAAAAACTAATTAGTCCGTCAGATAGATTTCCAAAAAATATTGGCCACGTATTTTTTCTTTTTTCACATAAACAAAAATTGAAGACGATACAGTGCTTCCAAAACTCGTGAACTCCTCGAAAACGTCACACATTAGTACATTTTTTACCCACAAATGACGTCACAACCGACTGAAGGTCTTTGAGACGTCTTATCTTCGTACATTTTTATTGATTTGATAAAACAAAAAACACGTATCCAATATTTTTCGATAATCTAACTGAAGGACTAATTAGAATCATATTTTTTTGACTCGGTCCAATCCCCTATACTGTCTGGGTTATGGAGGTGAGATGGGAAGTCGCTTAATGTAAAATACTGGTACCTAATCAGCTGTGTCCAGTCAGACAGGAAACCAAGTGAGTGCAACGTTTCTAATCACACTGATCCAGACCTCAGCTACTAAACTTCAAAACTAAAACCTCTAATAACTTCTAGGTACTTTCGACATCACAACAAAACACCGTAGCAACCACCAATAAAAAAAAAGAACCTTAATTGGCCTCAAAAGCAAACAGCCAACTTACAACACCCCTAAAGAAAAACCTTTACATTTTACAAGATGGCAGCACAAAGGTCGCCCAACACTCTTCTTTCAAACATGCGAGTACGTCACACCTGCATCAAAGTGCCTTATTACGAGTTTAAGGGTAGTGTAGCTTATCAAGCTTTGAGGGCAAAAGGCTCGGTTTTAGTAAAAAAAAACATCAAAGCTGGTTGGAATGTTTTCAGTCGGGCTTTCGCCTTTTTTCAATGGCAATTAGTTAGCGTTTCTGCTGACGCTTCCACCCGCGCCTTGTGCAATTATAGCGTGGAGTAGTTAGGCTGGTGAGGATGTGGGGCGGTGGTAGATGCGTTATTTTTAGTGGTTTTCTGTTTAAACGAATACTTTGACAGCTTTTATATCAGCACGCCTGTAATTCTTAAAAGATTAGGCAGAAGAACACCCATATTTCAACACAACTAGCTTCATCATCTTTAGCCTATATTAATGTTCCCTCTGCAGGGACTCAGGCCTCCTCTCTAGGACGCGGGATGGACTATAAGCCGAGCACGCGGACCCAGTGCCAGTGCGTGGTGGCTCTACGCGGGTCCAGTGCGGTTTGGTAGATGCCACATGTCTTCGAATTTTTTGGTTCTAAGACATGCCGGTTTCCTCACGATGTTATCGTTCACCGTTTTGAGAGCAGTGGTAAATAAAAGCCGCTCCTGCCGTATTAAAAACCCACGAGCTACTGTTCGTAAGTTGGGGCCGCTACCACTGCTCTCTAACTAGCTTAAGTCCCATGTTAGAGGGATAAGCTTAAAGCCTTCATGCGGGCACAAAAATAGGCTCCATGGCTGCTACTGAGAATGACTTAGGTATCGAACTCAGAATTTACGGTTGTAACCGAGATTAAGCCAACAGGACAGTCGTTTTGACCACTTTCATACCGAGTTTCCTCTGTACGCTGGAAAGCTTAGTAATCTCGACAGTCATTTGTACTCCTTGACAGTCGTTACAGGAAGTGGAAAAAATATATTTTTCCTGCTCCTCCGCTATTATTTTCTGATTCATTTTTTGTTCGTTGCGGGATCCAAAACAGTTAAATCGTTTCTCTGAGACTTTGTCGGGCTTCATTGTCTCGGCGCTTTTCTTGTGGTCGCCGCTCTTGATTCTGGCTTACAGGAGTTACAGTGGTTTGGGAACAGTGCTGAGGGATTGTCCCAATTAAAAATTCGTTCAGGTTATACTGACTGTATCATCAGGGTCCATACTGACTGTTTAGCCCTAACTGGGTTGTTGAGGTCAGATAGGCAGTCGTTCTTTCTACCTAAGATACTGGTATTCAGCTGCATTCGATAAGACCAAAAGCTGACCACAACGTAGTGGAACACACAACGTTTGGTGGGTGTAAAATCATCGAATAACCCCTCCCGCTCTTGGGCAGAGCGAAAGGGAGTGTCAGACTTCTACTGACTAAAAACCACCCATGTTCCTTCTTCGCCCTCTATGTCGAGGCCGCGATAACCAGAGGACTACCCGCAGCCCCGACAGGGGACAGTTAATGTCTTGAGTAGACTCGTTATATGCGTCCCCTATACAGTATTTCCTACGATTTTCACTATACCATCCGCCCAACAATCTTTTGGACAGCCCTAGTTTCAATACAGTTAAGTAGTAAATATAATATTAATAATTCGTAACCTATGTCTGATTACCACATCCAGTGCACACCAACTACGCGCATCTATCTTCACAGCTCTTTAACCGCAAAGAGGGTGTCTTAAACTAAAAAATTATTGATATTAAAACCTCGTCGTTTTAATTAAGCTTTTCACTCGTTTAATTTTTTACTCAGTTAACCACGGAATTTTGGTTAGTGCTAATTTATCGCATTAATTAGCAAATGGTTAGTTTTGATCTGCCAAGCGGCTGGGGAACCAGAGATTGTGTTTCCATTCGTTTTTGGAGGAATTGTTTATTGCTGGGAAATTAAAACGAAAGAACAGTTTTCCTTAGACTACTTCGGTTTGAAATCACTTGCAGTATGTTTTCCTGTTTGACAGTAACTGGTTCCTTTTTAAACACAATCACGCATAGCTTTTGGGAACTAAACAATAGGGATGTTAACTGACTTTAAAAATATGATTCTAATTAGTCCGTCTGTTAGATTATTGAAAAATATTGCATACGTATTTTTTGTTTTATCAGATCAATAAAAATTGACGAAGATAAAACGCGTAAAAAAATTGAGTAGGGTTGGTGACGTCACTGACCGCTAAAAAATGACATACTTATGTCTTAAAGTATGACGTCACACGAGTTTTCGAAGCACTGTATCGTCTTCATTGTTTGTTTACGTGAAAGTAGAAAAAAAACGTGTCCAATATTTTTTGGTAATCTATATGACGGACTAATTTGATTTTTTTTATTAACATCTCTATTTGGATACAGAATTAAATATGGGCAGCCGACATTGTTGCATTATTGCAGGAATATCTGAGATGTGGCTGGCACAATAGCGTGGAGCTTGATACAAGCAAATATAGGTCTATATCCAGGAGTGCTTAAAGTCATGCTGTGGATGTTGGTGAGATTGGTCCTCCCTTGCTGGTGGTGCCGCGAGCGCGGACCAATCTATTGGGCGAGGCGTCACGATAGCTTGTGACATTGATATATTTCATTTTTCTCTGGGTGAGTTCATAAACAATGCTATGTTTGTAATTAGTTATAAAATTTAAATTAATATTGTTTTTGTGTACACTATCGCATTAGGTAACTTTGTAAAGATGACTGTAAGATGGAGAAAATAAATACATAAATAAGTCTATACAAAATGGCTACTAGATTTAATTATAATGCGATAATCTTGAACATGTTATAAACTAGGAAACGGAAAAACATTAATTTTTCATTACTCATACTCTGAAAGTTGGTCATTATATGCCTGCGGAGCAGGTTGAAAGTACTACTTTTCAGCCCTAAGGCGAATCGCTTTCAACTGACAGCTGTCAACTTATTAAAAAAAAGGTCATGTTCACATTTTTATTGAACCATGTTCCAACTTTTAATACAGCCACTAAAAAAACAACAAAATGAGCTGGAAAGCGACAATCCGATCAACACTCATTTTTTCTTTAGCTAATAATTTATGTTCTTATTTTTAATTTCCTCGTATTCGTAATGAAAAGCACAGTGTTTACCTCGAGTAAATTACTTATTTAGTCCCTCGAACTATTAGCGCCCTCACTACGTTACGTAACTAAATAAGTAACTTTCACCCCTTGTATAACAATTTACTATTACAACCCTTAACAGACGTTTGAAAGTTAGAATAAACTCCAAAATCAGATAACAAAATAAAAACGAAAATGACTGAACCCTACACCGACATAACACTTCCTATTAACTCGTTGTCTACCCAAAATAAAGGACACAACATTTTTACCAAAGATAAAATCTCATTAAAATCCTACAATCTAACCATTAACTAATTGGTGGAGGTCCTTGTATTATCCACATCGGTAGAGACAGACATCTTTCCGAAGCAAATTCTAATTAAACAGGACACTCCTTAATTTGTTCTGTTATTATCTACATCAAAGTTGACACGAAAACCTTTCAAAGAAAATCCAACTTTAACACGACCACAATAAGTTTTAATTTTGAAAAAGTCATTGATAAAGTCGTTTTAAGAGTTTCGGCGAAGTGACATTGCATCGTCGGCTTCGAACAAAAGTGA
The DNA here is from genome assembly GCA_932274075.1 of Diarsia rubi. NCBI lineage: Eukaryota > Metazoa > Arthropoda > Insecta > Lepidoptera > Noctuidae > Diarsia > Diarsia rubi. Next base: position 20,959,631 of record OW026415.1, on the reverse strand, counting down.
CTTGAAAAGGCAAATGAGCGTCTTCACAAAGTTGAAGCGATTAGCGTTTTAGGCGCGAAAGTTTGCGTCTGAGGGTGTAAAAATAAGGGTGGTGAGAGTGTGTAATCTAACACCATAAATAAATGGCATTTAAATGTAAGAGAGAGAGAGAGAAAAGGGAAATGTGCGGGGTTGAAAAGGAACAAAATTAAGAGATCGTAAAGTGAGAAGTATCATGAGAGAGAGAGAGATACATTCATAATAATATCACACTTGAAATCTCCTATGGGTTAGGCCAAAACCTAAATGCCACACAGATATACTTTTAAGTCCCTTTATGTGGGAACCGCCTGAGAAATTCTTAATAATAAATCTTAATAACACTCTGCCCGATCCGGGAATAAAACCCAGGAGCTAAAGCGTCGCAGTCGCGCTTGCAAACACTCGACCAACAAGGCAGACAACGTCCCTAAACCTTACTATTAATGTTATTAGGGAAAAGTCAGGTGCGTCAATGATACGGTCAAATCTAATAATAATATAACTATTTAAGGATCTAAGCAGGTGGCATTTGAAAGTGACATTTATGAGCGATAACAGAAAAGTCAAAAATGCATGATACCGACGGAAGCTCCCGTTAAGCTCATTTCATTCCTCCCAAAATTCTTATTTTGAAAGAAAGAATTTATGTCAACAACGATTATTTGTTTAATTCATTCACATTGATAAAAACATACAAAGCCCCTTTGTCTACTTATTCTTCTAAAACTCAACAATGAAAGAAATCCTGGCTAACTTTGTATTCGCACCCATTTCTTAAAAAAAAAAACATTAAAAAAATCATTCAAATGTGAGCATTACTTGAACAATAACGATTAAGTTTACTTTCAAAGGAGTTATGTAATGAAAAACAAAAACCAAAAAAAAATATCCAGTGACATTTAGCACCATCAAGCCGACGCCAAAACTGTTAACAAAGGAAAAATTCTTATGATTTAACAACTCCAACTTGCATAAGTTACTCAATTTTCCAACAAAAAACCTTCCCTTTCTTTCTGTTATGAAATTCGTGTAACTTTTTGTTTATTAAACAATCCAAAACGTCGATTATTATCGCGTAATACTGCTTCGTTAAAAAATATGGTGAACCCTCTCCCTTTGTAATACTGAATAAGTTCCTATAGCTCAAACTTTTCTTAATTAAGTCATACCGAGTTTTGTTTTGTATTAGCTTATATTTTTCATCTGTTATTGTTATATTTCATAAGGAAAGTAGATGGTAAAAGGTCAGATGGATTGTTTCGTAAATAAAAATGTTTGGGTTTGCCGAATTCTGGAAAATAAAATTCGATTGTTACGTATTATGTCACAGCTGGTTTATCAGGAAATTATGCGTAAAATAATATTCATTATGAACAATATCAGACTAAAAATGTTGATGACAGTGAATTTAATGTGAACGAAAGGTACAAATGTTCCTGAAGTATGTACTTCAGAGACATACATACTTCAGGGACATTTGTACTTCACCTTTCGTTCACATTATATTCACTGAAACAAACACACTGTCGAAATTTGGACACCCATATTTCGACAGTATGTTTATTAATTAGAATCAGGGGATTTAATCAGACGCCGTGCTGCGACAGTGGAATCTCTGATAAATAAACCCAATAATGCCTTATCGAACCGAGCAACGAACTCAAGGCCTAACACACCTGCTGCCACAGATAAAGTAGTTGACCATTACACAGTACAGCAAATAAACAAGTCAAAATCTCTTACTCCACATCAAGAATTAACAAAGCAAAATACTGTGTTTGAGACGTAAAATTAGAATAACTAAACACTGAACACTGAAGAACAGCACAAAGAGTGATTGAACATTATTTATTTATCCAGTCATGTATTCGAGCAGAAAGTATTAGAAGCCTTTTACAATTTAACGGTACATTCTAACAGAGATATGAATAACTATAATAATACGCGTAACTATATGATTACACACTGTTCCGGGTTCCGTCGAATCAGTCAAGAGCTATGAATAGGCAATTTACTTCTGTACGCTGTCTGCCTTCTGAGGTCTTCCTTCTACTAAATAAACCACACCAATCAACGTTTTCAAAATGCCTTTAAAATACCAGACAATGTTGCATGACTTGGGTAACAACAAACTTAGCATCTGCTGCTACGGAAACAAAAATGTTCATGATACTCAAGCAAATGTTAGGAGAGAGTGATTCGAGGAACGGCAAGTGTTAGTTGGTACTAATGCAAGAACGCGCCAATTCACAATGGAGACTGACAATTGAAAATTTATCGTTTATAAAAACATCAGACATCGCACATAGCATGAATAGAAACGTCAATAGTAAAGAGCATCATTTGGATGGAAGCGCACGCGCAAACCGTACTAACAAACATTTTTTACTTACCGGTTTACTGGTAAAGAACTTTACTGAACTCATGATAGAGTTCAAACTCATTTACCATCTTCTTTTGAAGTATGCAAATAATATAACATTCGCCTGTAACGGCTGATTTATGATGTGGTTCGGACACCCAAGGAACAAAAACTTGGTATCAATAGAACAAGAAACACAAATGAATGCTTGTTACAATACACACTGTAATTGTTTAGACAAAAGCATTAACTTAGAATCCATTGTGCCTAACTTATGAACTATTGTTGAATGACTTTGAACCTTAGGCGAAGATCAGAGAGCTTACTTTATGGGAGGATGAGGAAGGTCGTTAGTACGTTGAAGAATTGGTAGAACTAAAGTAATATCTTGAACCATCAAAGCTTTCGCCGATGGTTCTAAAGTAAATTTTTATGATATCTATACACAATAGAGACACATAATGAAAGAAAGACATTCCATGCCCGTGTCAACTATTTCTCAACTGTTGTTTTAAGATCCTTTGGCGTTCCACTGTATGCTATTGAAATTTTTGGTGACTACATTATGCCTTCATTGTTTCCAACAAAGATGTTTGTGGACATTTAATTATTCTTTATTTCTTTTATATTTCTGGAGGTCACAGTGTACTGCAATTTTGAAATTGTCGCCACAGGAATATGTGTTTTGTTTTCAATATTTTTGAAATCATTGTCGGTTGTATTTTAGAAATGTCATGCTGTTTCGGAACCACAGTAATGAGCATTGTATAATTTCGTAGGCGACGTTATGGGCAGTGAATAGCTAATTGCAGTTGGTTCTGGAAAATTTTACGGTTAGTCCCATTTTAACTGTTCCTTGTAAAAAAAGTTTGTCTCTTCGAGAATTGAAGGATAATTTATTGAAACCCGTAACCATATTATTTCTTTTGTTTATGTAAGTACTTAAATGGTTTTAGTGGCATACTTATTAATTTTAGAAAAATAACGTAACACCTTTTTGTTAAACTTGTTTAGCTGGAAGGCATCATAGACAGGTTACCGAAACAGTAAGAAATAATATACGAACCATAAAATGTTATTTCTTTTTGTTTTCCTGCCTGTCTCATATTATTTCGGATTGGGGCAATACGTTTTTGACTTAAGTATATTTTACTCTGCCAGCCGTTACGGTACCTATCCATTACAGCTTTTATATTATTATTATTTCTAAAATCACAAAAATCAAATACAACATAAAATTAGAAAACTTGAAAATAAAAACTAAATCCCAACTATTTATTAGACCACGAACACACACAATAGGTCTGTTTTCATTTGCATATTTCCAATCTCAATTTAAATAGTTGAATTCCCAATCATAACTTTGAAAACGGACTCAGCGAACGATTTCGATTTTTAAATTTCCCGCCAAGACGGAGGGAGGAAAAAAAGAAAATAGAAAAAAAAAACAATCAATTAGGTGAACTGTCATCGGCAGTGGTAAGGGAAAATGATAAAAGTCCAAGTTTCAACAAAGATCTTCGTTATGGCGAGGATATCATTGATTATTGATTTGTTTGGACTGTGTAGCTTGTCCTGTATTGTTGTTTTGTCAGTGAATGTATGTGGAAGTAATTTGGAGATATGAGTGTTTTTGTATGAATCGGTTTTTCATGTTTGCCTCGAACCGACTAGGTAATTTATCGTTTGGCACGGTTGTCAAACATATTTTTTCTAATACTCTTGCCTTTATCAATGGCACGTTTTTTTTTTGTATAAGTGCTGCATTTTCTTCAGTTCTCGCCAATTTACAATTTATTTTAAGTACCTAAGTAGGTTATTCAGTTCCAGGCACTATTGAATTGTCGAAAAAAAGACATCAATTACGTTAATGTAGCTATACCTAAACCCAGTGACAAGGCATATATGTAAATGGTGAAAATACTATATTGTGTGCCCATTCGAAAGCGTAGAATTCTAAAGAGAAGAACGAGTAAGCAACTCCATGGACACTCTTTTGTCATGCAAGATATCCCACCATCTTCTCTTCCGATCCCCGTCAAATCTTAGTGCGGTGGTCAAAATCCGTTTCTTCTAAACTACTTTCACAGAAGTTTCCAATGCATCATCCTTTATCCCTCGAACATTTGTTGTCAGTACCAAATTCAAATACCCTACACCCGGGGGTGTGTAGGGTATTTGAGTCAACCAAACCGCTCAAACATCAAAATCAATTTAAATCATCTTCCCTAATTTTTTACAACAATAATCTCTGACATAACATTCACACTAAACTATCAGTCAGCTAATTGCACAAAACATTTGCCCAAACAAACAGAAAAATAACAAAAGACTGATTAGGGCACATCCAGATCGTATTTAAGATAAATGAGTATTTTCGCTAAGCGCGGCTTTAGATCGAAGACGATAAAGGGCAGATGTGTACCGGCCTTATATCGTGACGTCAGAGCAAGATATTGGGAGTGCGGACATAGCTAATAATATTTGTAGGATTGGGATTTTTTTAGTGGTTGTCCAGCTTAGTTGGTTTCCGATTTATTGTAACAAAATGATAAAATTATCTTGGTAATCAATGGTACTTGTTGACAATATTCATTCATGTAGTGAAAATTCTCGCTCCACATAACTTTACCTTTATGTAAACCACGCCTACGCAAAATATTACGCAAACGCAACAATATGCCCGTTACAAACATGACCCAATTCTAACACAATGCCACAAACATTTTATTAGCACAATATAGCACAAATGCTCTTTATAATTGAGCTCACAATGAACCAATAGGATTAAGTCTTTTCTATACACTTCACCTAATAATTGGTAACAATGAACCGCCATTTTGAAATCGATTTGAAGTTTGAAATTCGAATATGGAGAATAATATTTTTAACGGTTCACAAAAAGTCACAGGAACTATCATTTTGGTTTGGAATTAGAATGAGCAATAATTATTAACTTCTCTTAGTCATTGCCTCAATAGATAGCATCATGAGGATCATCATGAGTCATCCCCATCCTAGCCTCGCACCAACTTCCACACAGTCCGTCCATATTTTCTTTGGTCTCCCTCTTCTCGAATTTATTCAGTCTCTTGCTGTAGCTTATGCATTTTGTAATCACATCTAGAACATATATTATTGATACAGCTATGACTATGACACTGCGCCATTATACAGTATAGAGATTTTTCGTCGATCCGGAAAGATGAACTGAATACGTGGTAGTCGCTTGTGAATCGGTGTCCCTAACACATTGTATACAACAAACATTGTATACCAGTGCAGGTTTAAAAAATTACACTTCTTTTCAAAGTTTTGGTCTACTGTTCCTTGACAAGAGTTCAAATTGTGAACTAAGAAAGATGAACTAAGATCATGTTTTCATCATTTATTTCAACCTTCTTAAAGATGAGGCCAGACAGGTGTTTAAGTGAGTAGCCCCAGTCCATCACATAAGAACTTGAGAGCCCCAGAACACCTCATTTATTCCACTGTCAAGCGATGTAACATCACTTAACAAACTTAAACGTAACTCACGTAGAATCTTTACAAATCCAGTCTGAATATAATGAAAAAGCCTTAACAAATGGTAAAGCTATCAAGACCCATTATAAAATAATTTAAGTTTCGCTTTAGGTACCTTTAAAAGCGCTTTTCTATCGTGTATCATGAAAAGCCGTGACCAAACAAATTATTGAGTCAAAAGTTGAATACGTCTCTTCGATATGTTTGTCTCTCTCTCACATATAGCGTTATCCCTCTCGTGTACACTGGCGGACACATTAAGGGTACACGTATAAGCTGCTTATTGTATTTTTATAGTTATTTTGATCGTCGCACACAGGGTTTATTGTGTGGATTATCCTATATGAATACGGAATGGGGTATTACATTTATTGTGTCCCGATGTACACAGCTGATGTTTTTCGAAACAATAGCGAGCCGTGTTTGCGAATCGCCGGTACCACCTTTTGTAGGCATTATTATTTTTTTAATAAATTGTAAATATGTTCTATTTTTAATTGAAAACACATTTTGTATTGAATTTATGATGTGTATTGTTACAAAGGATTTATATATTGGCAATGGAGAGTGTTATTGCGATTGGCATGTGTTCTGTAATGTAATTAACCTTGCTATGCGTACATTGATCTTTTGTATACATTATGTTCGTGTTCAGCTGTGGTTGGTCTATAATGTAAAAGTAGCATAGAAAATAATGTGCACTTGATTAAATTTAAAAAGAGTGAAGGGTCTAGAAAAATTGGAAGGAAAGAAAAAAACCGAGTGGATATCGCAAGAAAGCATGGAAAGACAAAACAAATGTGGAAACGTAAATTACTGAATGTATTTGTTAGATAGAGAAGAGCAGCTATTGAAACATTGACATGAAAGTTGAATAGAGATGTTTACCTACTGACAATAAAAAAACATGATTCTAATTAGTCCGTCTGTTAGATTTTCGAAAAATATTGAATACTTATTTTTGTTGTAGCAAATTAATAAAAATTGACAAAGATAAAACGTGTCAAAGATTTGAGTGGGGATTTGTGACGTCACTCACCGGTAAAAAATGTCATACTAATGTCTTAGAATATGACATCACACGAGTATTCAAAGCACTGTATCGTCTTCATTGTTTACTTAAGTGAAAAAAGAAAAAATACGTGTCCAATATTTTTTGAAAATCTATCTGACGGAATAATTAGTTTTTTTTTTTATTAAGTACCCTATTATTTAAATTGATTAACATGGACAAAACTCGTATTGATGTGACAGAAAAAAATATTTATATCATTATACTTAAGTGAACTTTTGTAAAGAGAGAAAATAGATATATTGGATTCTAATATTTATTGGTAGGTACCAAACAAATTCTTGATCATGATTGTGGGTTAGCAATCGGAAAGGGGGGCCTTTGTCCAGCAGTAATACACTAAATAGTTAAGTAAAAATAAAAGAAAGCTGTTGAAACTATGGTCAAAAGCCCAGCGTCTTATTGAGAAATTTTATTTGCACTAACTTCCGAAAATAAACGCCATAGACACCACAATAAAACGATGATTTCACATCTTTCACACCTCAATCCAATAAAAATATCTAAAAGCCTAACACACCTAGCGACTTAAAAAAAACCCTTTAGCGGCCATAAATCGAACGCAATAAATGCCACTGGCAACAATACCGAATTAAACGTAAACCCGCACTGGCAACACAAAAAGTAATGGATAACGATACAAATAGAAATATTCTCTTTACACGCATTCTACATAGACAATTGGACCCTATAAATCATAGACTTGACAAGAAAACATGACTTTGCAAACTTATAAACTCACACAAGAAACTCAAACACACACGAACTTCAACTTTGACGTGTTAAATCTACGGGTTAGAAATCCAGGTGTGAATGGATACTGGTTCTTTGTATACGACACGCATTCGCCGCCCTAGCGTTTAAAAACGACTTCAATCGAGTTTCGCGTAAATTATGGGACAACCCTAAACAATGCGAAGAAAAAACACCATTCGCTAATGGATTTTGTTCTCAAAAATTAATTTGGGGGTACTTGACAAAACTGTATGCACCCAATCAGGGTGCCGCTGTTACCAAGGGTTAAATTTGTGGGAGAATTTGAAAGGTTAACCTTTACGTAACTCTTGGTGAAAGGAAACTTTTTGTTATTAAGTAATATTTTTCTTATTTGTTTTGTTGTGGTTTCCTAGTTAAAGTACAAAAGGACAAGGCTTCAGAAAATCTCTTAAACACATGACTGTTTTATTATGTTTTAAATCCAGTAGAATAAAAGGTCGTACGGAGTTGTATTCATCAGAAAAAACCACATCGGACTTACACGGTTCCGTATCATCGTAAAAGATTTAATCGCACCCCGCATTAATTTTTAATTTATTTTTATTGTTTGATGTTATAAGTAGCGGCAACAGAAATACACATTCTGTGAAAACTTTTACTATCTACCTATTATGGATCATATAAATATCAGCCGCTGACGTACAGACGGACGGACAGTGGGCGCTTATTAGTAGGCTCCAGTTACCCTATTTTTTATTGGGTATGGGAAATCATCATATTACTCCTTCCGCTATGGCCAGAGCGGTAGGGTGTGTCAGACTTCTACTGACTAAAAACCACCCATGTTCCTTCCTAGCCCTCTATGTCGAGGCCGCGGTATCTCTTTCGAACAACCCGCAGCTCCTACGGGGGGGTCCCGTTACCCTTTAGGTACAGAACCCTAACTTAGACTTCCGACTCAGAAGTTGACATGGAGAAACACGTTTGCTAACAGCAAGCACGATGAGCAGAATATTCACAAGCACACAAGCATTAGGTTGCTTAGCTTGGGACTAGATGGCGTTGTGTGAAATGTCCAAGGATATTTTATTTTTTTATTTATTTATTTATTCTGCTAAAACCTTAATTAGACTCTCTACCTATAAAGTCAGAGACAAAACCCAGACTAATGAAGCATCAGCTACGGATATTACAAGATCAAGAGACGAAGAGCTATATCGAAACTTTGCTCTTAAACAACCTTAACAATAGCAGTATTTCAATTCGGTTAGCGCTCATTCATAAAATGAAATGAATAAATCCCCTCAAAAGGATTTTCATTAGTTCTTAATTTATAGCGGCCCTACCACCCTTATTACCTTAGGGCGAGAAAACTTAGATCTCTGGTAACAGGGTGAAGTGGTATTGTTTCACCACCCTAGCCAGCTAACTTTTTAATTTATTAAAGAAGGGGTTGCCACTCGTAAAAATTACTTTTATTGTTTGTAACGACGTCTCGGCCTACGTGATAACAATGTATATTATAATTCACTTTGAGAACGGTGTTGTCAGCTGGTTTATCTTGAACTGTGTGTTGGAACTTTTTGGTGTTTTTAAGGGGTTTATAGAAATGGTTGGTTTTATTAAAGACTCCGCGTGTGGCTTATAGATATAATGTCAAGTGTTTCGTAAGTTTATGTTCCGCCAAAGCTTGAGACAACGGTCTTTGAGGTTCAGAACCTGTTTGTTCCAATAGGACGAATGATTTAATGCACTGGGAATGCTTTTTAGTGACGTCTAAATGTGATAGGTAGACAATGATATGGTCATAAATTTAATTTAGGAGTATTCATAGTTGTAGGTTTAAACCTGTTTAGAAATTGTTGTTCGCAGCTTGTTATTACTACAGTTATATGTAATAAGGTTGATAAAAACATCTAAAATGCATAATATCACGCCTGTTATTTACAAAAGGGTTAGGCATAAATGTACCTACTAGTACAGTCACAATACCCACATGTATTTGTGTTAAGTCACGTGTACTTGGAGGCTTGACTAATGCTATCAACAGGTGACAAATCTAGACTCAATGGCTTCTATTGACAAAATTCCTGGTGGAAAAAACTTAATAACAATCTGCCCGACCCGGGGATTGAACCTTCGTATTCAGCATTCGCGATTGCGACCACTAGCCCAACGAAGCAGTCCACACACGTATAAACTGAATATTAAAAATTAAAATGAGCCAAAAAATGTTTAACTGATTCCTTTTCGGTAAACAGGACAAATGCAGCCTGAGTAATACTGATAAGACGAAGAACAAAACACATTCATTCCAACCACCCGTTGCAAATAATGAAAACAGGACCAACCAACAACACACAGAATAAAAAAACTAAATAAAATTCCGGTACCCACAAACCCTTCACAAAATAACAATCTATAACTTTTCCGGCGTTGAATTGAAAACGGGAACTTTGGTAAACCGAATTTTACTCCGCATTCAAACGGGTCTAAGAGGGGAAGACATTATCGATACGGCGACACCAGTACACCACTCCACCGAGGCCTACTGTTGATTCTATCAAAAATCTACTCGAAATCATGCGCTCCTGGTAATGCATGGAGATTTGGTAGTGGAAAGTGTTTGATGAATCCGTAAAAGATTTGATGGAGGCAGGGTATATACGAAGCCGTGTCGACGGCGCGTTCGTGTTCCACGCGCGCCTCAAAGAGATGTCAGCAACATGGGAGGGGCCCGAAAGGGCCGACGCCTGTCGGGGCCGCGGGTAGTCCAACGGTTACCGCGGCCTCGACATAGAGGGCGAAGAAGGAACATGGGTGGTTTTTAGTCAGTAGAAGTCTGACACTCCCTTTCGCTCTGCCCAAGAGCGGGAGGGGTTATTCGATGATTTTACAACCCACCAAAAAAAAAAAAAAAAAAAAAAAAAAAAAAAAAAAAAAAAAAAAAAAAAAAAAAAAAGGGTATATACGAAGTGACATTAAGGACTAGTGAACATTGTATTTACTTTGACATAAACTATAAATGGCAATATTAATGACTATGGTGATGGTAATGATAATTTTGAAGGCGTAATTAAAATATAAAAAATAATAATCAATAATCTTTATTACACAAAAAATGGTTACAAAATTATGTGAATGAAGTCCCTGACTCATCTGCTAAATGATAGACCTGTGTGCCCCTCCCAACCCCTCTAACAAGTGGAGATAGGTATTATAAAATCGAATGCAATAAGATTACAAATAAACTAAAAGCTATAGCAACATTATCAAATAAAAGCGTTTAAAGAAGTTTGAAATTGTTTGTGTGTGTGCTGAAAGATGTATGTAAATTCTGTGAAAGTAGAATTCGAAATATGAACTGCTTTAAAAGCTATAGTCACTGGCCTTGTAGACTCAGAATGCGTTACTTTGGATTATTTTAAATGATTACTTATAAAAATAAGATTAAAACTTTAAAGGGATTTTATTTTTTAGATATCAAAAGCTTTAGCATTAACAGGAGTATGGTCATCTGGTCCCAAAAGTAAAAGTCTATTCGGGAAAAGGTCAGGTTGATGTGAAATATATTTTTATGTAAATAAGTAAGTACCGATGTCGGCACAATGTCTCTGTGGATCTGTGGATCTCTGTTTAGTGACGGTATACAATATTTTCTAAAAATAGAAATAATCAGATCAGTGTCCTAACCCAGAAATTTCTTTAAATGTACCTGTAGTAATTACTGCAAGTACAGTAGAATAGAATGAATCAATTTTTATTATTCATCCATAAGTCAACTGCCACCAACGAGTATCAGTTTATGACTTTTTAAATCTTGCTTTATTACTTTATTTCGTTATTTACTCTAATGAATAATTGAATATTATCTATTACCACCTCATGATCACGTACTAAAGTATCTGTTTCAATATCTAAACAAAAAAATACCATAAAATATAACAAATCAACTTCTTCAAAAATCCCATCACTAACGCCCTCGACAGTATTCTCAAGAGACGATCCATATTTCGCAACGAATCGGCCGTTCCAATTGTAAGAAAACCTTGCCAGATGTAAATAACATAGGCAGAGCTCCGTCCAATTTAAATTGACATTAATGGGGCAACACCGCATTCTGAAGCAGAGGTCAACTTATAATAGTCAAGCCACGGTATTATTCAATCCAATTTAAATTGACCTGGATCCTATGAAGATGTGAACTCAAGAGGGGGTCAAGATAGTCTGGATGGAGTCCAGGGTACTTCGTGGTCGATATTTTATACGTGCTTGTTAAATTTCATTGTGACTGTGAGATTTTTACGTGCTATTCCTAAGGTTACGTTATTTTATTTATGTTTTGAGAATTACTGTGAAAAGGGATATTTTCAATGGAAAGTCTATGTTATGTAACATTTATATTGTACTTATATTAATATCCTGATAATTATTCTAACTCTTGTTAAGACAAAATGGTGTGTAGGAAGAAGTCCTTAAGAAGAAGTTATATCAGTGCATTGAAGTCCAAACATAACAGTAATTACCCCTGTATCTCTGAAAGCTTACAGAACTGTACTTAATAGTACACCCAAATTTAGCCAAGGATGTTTTATTCCCATGAAATAAGAGGCCAGCCTTTTACTAAAAACCGGGCACAAATCCAGACAACGTGTAAGCTACTGAGGAGCTCGTGGCTTAATAAGAACTGCGACTCTGGTCGATCTTTAGGTTAAGCTGCGCTTGAATAGGTCGATCGGTGGATGGGTGACCGCCCATTACATACCGAGTTTCCTCCGTGCCTCGGAAAGCACGTTAAGCTGTTGGTCCCGGGTGCCATATATAGATCTTTGGCAGTCGTTACGGGTAGTCAGTGACCTGAAAGTCTGACATCCAGTCTTACCAAAGGGTATCGTATTACCTAGAATTAACTGGGTTGTGGAGGTCAGATTGACATTACATAATTTGACATTCAATAATAATATGTTTCATTTAATTGATATTAATAATTATGTTGGTAATAGCTTATATTTGACAAAAGATAGATTCCTAGTAGACAGGTACTATCTTTCTAGGTATTGTAAACGACAGATAGCTGTGTCACTGTCTTATTATTTTAGTATAACAGCTAAGAATTTAGCAAAAGAGATTGCTTCTATTGAGTACCATGACATGTTGAATAATCCAGTGAGAAATTTAGTGCATAATATTGACATTATAAATCATTTAAATTAGAGAATAGGACAATAGAGGCAAACTCTAGCAGTAATGAACAATCTCACAAAACTATATCTAATAAAAATAGCTTAATAACAAATAGTATCAACCTGGTGCATCAGAATATTCAAGGACTGAGGAACAAAGACTTAGAATTAGAACTATTTTTGAATTTGAATAATATTGATACTCTTTGTATTACAGAACATTGGCTTCAAAGCCACCAGTTCATGATTAGTTTTAGTAATCACCAGGCTGGTAGCACATTCAACAGAGTTAATGCCATTCATGGTGGATCACTAATTTTAGTAAATAACCAGATTAAATTCAAAGACCGAAAGGACATTGTGAGCCTATCTGTTGAACGCAATATTGAAATAGCCTGTATAGAATTGGAGCAGTTCATTATATTAAGTGTGTACAGGCCCCCCTCGGGATTGTATGACTGCTTTGAAAAGGTAATGGATGAAGTTTTACACAAGATTTGTAACACAAACAAGTCCATTATCACATGCGGTGACTTTAATGTAAATTTATTAGAAAACTCAAGTTCTTGTAGTAAAATTATGAGTCTGTTTCGGTCCTACAATCTCGTAAACCTATTTTTGGAGCCTACAAGAATAACGCCTACTTGTGCCACATGTCTAGACAATATTTATACTGATGTTACTCCAATCCATAAAGAAATTATAAATGCTCTAGACTCTGATCATTGCGGTCAAATGATTACCATTGAAAACCAAAAATTTAAAGTGGCTAAAATGGATATCACTGTTAACCCAAAAACGGTAAGATGCTTAGAAACATTTAAAAATAAACTAAAAATTAACTTACCATTATTGTCTACTGACAATCCTCATCATCAATATGATGAATTTTTTGATATGTATTGTAAGCAATTTAATTCCACTTTCATTCCCAAGACTATCTCAATAAATTGTAACGCATCTTTTAGTGACTGGGCTACCATGGGTATTCACAAGAGTAGAACAAGGCTTTATGAGCTGTATAATGAAAGAGTTTTTGTAAATACTGCCGAATTTAATTTATATGTTAAAAAATATTCAAAACTGTTTAAAAAAGTGTGTCATATTGCTAAGTCACATTATTTGAGCTCGAAAATTAGAAACAGCAATAATATTGTTAAAACTACTTGGAATATTATTAATAATGAAACGGGAAAGTCTAGTAAACGTAGTTATGACTACACCTTAACAATTAATGACAAAGTAATTAAATCAGATGCGGATGTCGCTGCGGCTTTCGAAAGTTTCTTTTCTGACATTTCCGTTTCAACGACAAAATCCCTAAACTCGTCACCTACTGTTGCCGAATCTTTGCTAAAGGAAAATGTTAAAGCTTGCGACTCAGAATTTCATTTTGAACATGTCACATGTAGAGATATAATAAAAACATTTCAAACCTTAAATGTTAAGAAGACTGCGGATCTGTGGGGTAATTCTGTAGAAGTTGCCAAGTCTATTATTGATATTGTGGCACCTACCTTAGCTTCTATTTTTAATAATTGTATTGATTGTGGAGAGTTTCCTGACCTTATGAAAATTAGTAAAATTATTCCTTTATTCAAGGCAGGTAGTACAGCAGACCCCACAAATTATAGACCTATTTCAGTACTGCCTACTTTTAGTAAAGTTTTTGAGAAATTAATTTTAGACCAATTGCAAAGATTTTTTAATAAACATAAATTATTACATAGCAAACAGTTCGGTTTTACGAAGGGTCGCTCAACTACCGATGCCGGTGTCGAACTTTTAGGTCATATTTATAGTGCATGGGAAGATAAATGCGATGCTTTGGGCATTTTTTGCGATTTGTCCAAGGCATTTGATTGCGTCCTTCATGAGACTTTAATCAGGAAACTCCGCCACTACGGAATACGAAACAGCGCTCTGGATCTTCTAATCTCATACCTGAGTGCATCAACGGAGAAAGATCTCCCGGATCTAGTGTAATAATGGGAGTCCCACAGGGCTCGATTCTTGGCCCTTTCTTGTTTCTTATTTATATTAATGATTTGCCTCACCTCATAAAGGATAACCACGATATAGTGTTATTTGCGGATGACACTTCGCTTTTGTTTAAACTTAAACGACAACAACCCGTTGTAGACGACGTAAATAGCGCGATTTCGAACGTAGTGCATTGGTTTAACGCTAATAATTTGCTGCTTAATGAAAAAAAAACCAAATGCATTAAGTTTACACTACCTCACGTTAGGCAGGTGAAAACTTGTGTGTTGGTAAAGGGCGAAGAGTTGAATCCTGAAGATAGCACGGTGTTCTTGGGCTTAACTTTAGACGCTAAGCTTCAGTGGGGGCCTCATATAGATAAACTGTCGAAAAAGCTGAGCTCTGCAGCATACGCAGTTAGAAAAATTCGTAATTTAACCGATGTAGAGACAGCCCGATTAGTGTACTTCAGTTATTTTCATAGCGTAATGTCGTACGGCATTCTATTGTGGGGGAATGCCGCTGATATACAGACCATTTTTGTTTTGCAAAAACGGGCGGTTAGATCTATTTATAAATTAAGTCCGAGACACTCTCTGAGAGAAAAATTTAAGGAAATTAATGTAATGACTGTTCCCTCTCAGTATATTTATGAAAATCTTTTGTATGCTCACAAAAATATAAAGCTGTTTAAGAAATATAGTGATATTCACAATATAAATACAAGAAATAGACATAAATATATTGTACCCACAACAAGGCTCAAGAAAATAGGTGGATCATTTAGATGCCAATGTATTCGCTTTTATAATAAACTACCAAGCCACATTCAAAATTTAAGCCTTAATAAATTTAAATCTTTTATTAAACGTAAACTTTGCCAGAAAGCTTTTTATGCTGTTAAAGATTATATAGAGGACAAAAAAGCTTGGGATTGAACTGCTCCAATTTGAATTGTTTTTTTTTATATATATTATTTTTCTTTTACAATTTGACATTTTATTAATTTTCTTTATACACAATGACATTGTTTACTTTTTCAAGTATGATATTATTTTTTGACCAATATTTACTTGTTAAATATTTTAATTTTTTTTTTGTTTTTGATTTAGTTTTGTGTTTTTTTTTTTTTTTGACATTTAATAACTTGACTTATTTAATAAGATAAATATTTTATTATTTTTATATTGTGAATATGAGGACTATGTGGGTCTTTCTTTAATTTTAACGATTGTCTGGCAGTTTGAGTACTATAAGCGACCTACCCAAATGTCCTTTCCTTGGTATTGTTCGTCGTGACGTTGAGCTCCTTGAGTTAAAAGTCGAGCTCGACAATAACTGACAAATGCTTGCACTGACTGGACGGGTCCACTCAAATCTGTGTGGTGCTTTCTTCAAAAGACCATCTCAGACACTAATCTGCATAGCCCTCATGTGTGTCCCAAGATTATGTCTGGACCTTAAACTTATTGTTAACCATTTAAAACCATTTTAAAAGATTAAAAGAGTAACCTTTGGAGTTTCTTGCCGGTTCTTCTCCTTAGGAATCGACCAATGCACCGAACCGTGCCCCTTTTTTATGTCGACGTTTTACAAGTGCCCATGTAGGCCTATGTGAAATAAAATATTTTGACTTTGACTTTGACTTTGACTTTGACTTTGATAGGCAGTCACTCCATGTAAAATACTGGTATTCAGCTGCATCCGGTTAGACTGGAAGCCGACCCCAATATAGTTGGGAAAAGGCTAGGCAGATGATGATGATGATGTGTAAGCTACTGAGACATTCCAGATGGAAAAACCTAAAAAATACATTGCTCTACCCGGTAATCGAATGGCTTAATGCTGAATAGTGGCGTTTGCAACCACTAGGCCAGCGAGGCTGTCTGAAGAGTCCAATGCACAGAAAAACCTTGAAACTATAACCAAAATTTACTATCAATTTACTATAGATACAACATCAGCCCTTGATTCTTACTAATGGCCGGAAGTCCAACCAACCGAATGGCACGCATATAAATCACAACACAGCGATCAATAAAAGTGAAACTGTCCAACACGTTGCGCTTGTGCACCGCACCTTTGGATATGCGCGCGCGACTATTGTGACGCTAATTGTAGTAGATCTGTGTTGTTTGGCTGTCGCTAATGGTGCACCTGCTTTGTTACCCGACTGCGCAAGAAGGAGGGTTATTTATCAGAGAGCTTATGGAATTTGTGAAATGAGTACTATTAATATATATTAGATGAGAAAGTTTGTGAGGATGTATGGATGTTTGTTCCTCTTTCACACAAATACGGTTGAACAGATTTGGGTGATACTGGGCACGCAGATACGTTATAACTGGGAGTAACATACAGAAAGGTTTTATTCCGGTCGTACGATACCGTGGGATACACACAATTAGCTTGTGCAAAATAATAGTCGCTTCGATCTTAAGTATTTATTTTTCGAAGCTTTAGCCTAACTTTTGTGCAAGACAGATTCATGTGAAAGTTACGAAATCTTACAATTCAAAAGACATCATTTCGAAGTAAACGGTGTACGGGTTGGTCACCGCATGTCGATTGAAGAATATAAAAACTGCAACGGTTTAGAATTTGGATAATTGCAGTAGCTTTTAGAGTTACTCAAATTACAACACTTTATAATATTGCATGCAGTCATATTTCATACAATTACCCTAGAACAAATGACTTTGTGTTTGCACTTGTACAAATAAATACTTTAAAGAGCATTAAGTAAAACAACAGTGGACTAAATATTGCTGGTTTTACGTTCTAACCACTAGGACATCCTGCTGAGACGAACAACCATAACGATTTATTTACAACAGTTGGTTATGCAGACAATTTCAATACTGATCGTGAAACAAAACCAAACAGTTATACTTTCTTTAAAACACAGACGTCTCCCACAGTTATGTGTCGTAAAGAAGTATTAACAATGGCTTTAAGAAAATCAGTAAAATAGTACACAATGCAAACAAATTGTGACCAAAATCAACCCGCTGTGACGCCCGCATCTGATGGGTAGGCAGGGTTGGCCACAAAACTAAACAACTGTAGGTTAGCGGAAGCCACCCTTTTGTACAACACAATACATTATTTTTGTATTACAAACGACATAAATCGCCGTATCCAGAAAACGTTCGCAAAACAATTGTTGAAGCACCCCGCCGATCTAGCCGTAATGACTAGGAAAGGTGTAGAAAAATTACCGTATTTGCTGTTGAGGGTGAAGCATTTTGAAACTTACTCGCTTCGGATAAGGATGTTACAGCAGTTTGAGAGGAGCGTTCGAAAAGTTTGTCAACATATAAAATTGACAATGCAGTTCTGTTGACGAACAAAATGGAATATAAAATCTGTGTTTCGGCCGATAGGGTTGAAAATCAAAAGCCACCAGTAAAATATAATATCAGGAATAATGTTTTGTGTATTTATTTTTATTTCTTCACTTGTAAAGGATCATTACAGGCCATTGTTGTATAATTTCACGCGTTGGGCGACACTGCGGGCGTTTGGCGCGAATTTAGCGGGAATTCCATTACAAAGGTTCGTATGAAGGACAGTATTGTCCACCATTTTTGTTAACAGTGGCATTTGGTTACTGTGAAATTCGCAACTAAAGGTGAATGGAGCCATCATTGAAACCTGTATGAAAATAGAGCAGCTATATTTTAATGGGAGGAAAGGGCCATTTATGCTGTCAGTCAGTTGATGACGGTGATATTGGTGGTGCAATTGAAATGAGGGTAAAACTGTGGAGCTTTCTTTTTGATGCAAGAATTTTATCAACAATGCAGGTTGAAACTGGGTTAGCCTTTGAGTCACGACTACCATAGTGCACAATTGATGAGAGAAAAATATTGATCAGCCCCTGTGTACACAAATCTTTCGATACAATTTCGATTCGGGAAGTCGTATGATGTCCTGCTTTGGCTTATCGAAATAGGGTGAGATAGGCATACGACTTACCGAATTGAAGTTTTTGTGAATACGAAGTTTTTAGGATTTTCATTATCTTATCTAAGACACAAGAACGTGGAGTATGGCACAAGCAAAGAGAGGTCTATTGTCCAGTATTGGGTAAAGTCGGGCTGTGAATGATGATGAAGAAAATAGTCCGTAACAAGCCAATTCTGTTATCAAACATGCAGACTTCGATAAATTTCACGGAATATAATCTATATAAATCAATATGAATGATTACAGAATTCAACAAAGCTTCTCAACATAAACCATCAAAACACCGTCTAAGTACACATATCTCGTATGAACTTCGAGTTGGTACGCTAAGGCAGTCTCCATATTTATGTCGACATGCCGAGAGGGGAATTATGCGTGTGAATGCATATTTATGCGAATTTCGCGTGGGAGGCTGTGTTGGGACACAATACTTGTGAAACTTATAAGGATTAATGTTTGAATTAGTAAGTTATTGGCTGTGTATCATTTTGAGACGTAAATTTTTCATAGTGTAAATGTGTGAAATTATTTTTGTCGTCGTAATTTTTAGTATTGTTGTCCAATCTATTGAGGCTTTTTAAAGGGGGAGTTTGTTTATTATCTGCATTGCTATTTTTCCAAACCAATGCGTGGAGATAGCATTATTTCCATTCATCATCATCACTTCAGCCGAAAGACCCACTGCTGTAGGTACCTAGGCCTCCCCTAAATGTCACCACATTGAGCAGTCCCGCGCGAGCGTCTCGCATTCAGCGCTGCCCCGCTACCTTCACCAGGTCATCGGTCCACCAAGTCAAGCCTTCTATGGCAACGGCTTCCCGTTCGCGGTCGCCACTCTAGAACTTATGCCCCCATCGGCCATACGCTCTGTGAGGAATATGCCTTTCCCACTATTTTCATACAAGTTTGGCTAATCTTCGGGCTACACCGGTAACCTTTGCAACCTTCTCCAAAAACTAAAGCATAATACATTACAATCTTTTACACAAAACCTAACCCTAAACTCTCCTAATTTACTCCACCTTGATAGTTTTTATCTCAGCTCCAAAACACAACATAAACCTTATCTTTATGACTCACAACAAGGAACCAATCGGATCGCTGTTATAAATTCTAAATTCAAACACCTCTCTACCTCCCTGCGCACACGCATGTGTGTGTGCGGCGACGGTGCGTCTGCGCTGACTCAAAGGAATGCGGCCGCAAGGTGGGGGGATCGAGTCCCGGTTTGACTAATGTCAACGATTTCTTAAATGGTTTTTTGTTTCGATTCTCTGAGGGTCTGATTCGATTCGGGTTAGATGGCTTTATCTGGTGCAGATCGGAGGTTTTAAGAATTGATTTTTGTTTTAAACAGGTGTGTTAGAAGAATGATAGGTACATTATAATTGTTTGGTCTGTTATTACTGGGTCAAAAATATATTATTTCACAAAACCATTTCGATGCTGTTGTTCTCGATTGTCATTTGTAGGTCTCTGACAGTAACTACAAGCAGTCAGTGCCCCGGAAGTCTGACCTGTCTTATCACGAGATACAATTTGATGTCCTACAAAATTAAGAAAATTTAAGATCTGATGGAAGAATAAGTAATTTATTCAATATTTAATACTTTCATTATTTATAGAGATTCAAAAATTGCCTTTGTAAGTATGAAGATGTTTCTTACACCGATTCCCACATTCTACGAGATACCAATATTTTAGAATACATTACATACAAAAAGGTAATTTTTTCAACATTGGCTCAACTTTATAAACATATTACTTTGAACCCTCCTAAATTAAATCATAGTTTAACGTAACCCGACTTCGGACGCTTAAGAAATGATTATAGTCTTTGAAAGTTTCTCATAAGTAAATTATCTGCTTTGTGAAGGCGGTTAGGTGACATGCGCTGCATCTGACTATCCTATGTTACAACTTTAATCTTGGCTTGAACCACAAAATGTTTGTATAGCTTAACTAATAATGGTAAGGGTTCCGTAGGCGGTGGGAACTCTGAGATATGTGGAGAAAGTAGAGTGTACTTTTTAGTAAATGTGGTGGACTGCGATCTGGTTGGGATAGAAACAGCATCCTACGAATTGGCTTTGAGTTTATAAATATTGCTTTTAATATTTTTTTTACTTTGACTTATTTATAATGGTGCGATACCTTAAGACTTGATTTTTAATTCAGCTTTGGTTTTTTTATAGTGTTTACTAGTATGACAACTTTTAGTGCTTTATTTATTGATATATTTTATTTATGTACATTAACGAATTAAGATCATTACCCTCAGCAAAACCCACAATCTGAATCATACATGAAACAAGATCGCTCTCTACATCACGAACCCTTTGAACCAAAACGTTCACACTTGACCGATTTTATTACAATAAGAACTTTACGCTTACTCCTCCACCAACAGAATAGGCTATGATCACCAGCCCACTCGTTCCAAAGCCTCGAATAATAACATTATCATGAGAACCACTACTTTTTCCTTTTTACCCGACCTCAAATACCAAAATCCAATCAAAAACCGACCTTATGGTGGAGATGGTAAAGTTAGGAGAGTTCGAATTGAAGAGAAGAGTAAAGTTGGTGTATTAGAGTACATTTTTAAGCGTCTTTGTCGTTTGATCACTGCCCGAAGTGCCACAATACTTACTATAGACGCATTCAACCTTTTTGGTAACAGTAACAGTTCACCTTATAAAACCTCACAGTGCAGTGAAAAGAAATAAAAGAAAAATCCCGTATCAGAAATATTAGAGTTTCGAAGTTATTTAACCTCAATAAGAGTGTTTATTATGGCGTGATTTAAAAAGAATAGGGCTTTTATCCGGTTTTTATTCATTTGGGAATCTGTTTTTGAGTGCCCTGTGTTAGGCTTTTAGTTATTTAAAATTCTTACTTGAAATTATATGACTCTTGTTATTTTCATCAAAATCTTCTTGATGTCTTCTTTATAAAATTTCCCACGTTGGAATAATCTCCATTTGCTTGCAGGTCTTATCGAGTACTTAGTATGCTCTCAATTGATATAGTAACTTTAAATCTTACAAAAGTACCGTCAAATATTATTGAAGGTATCGTGCTTAAAATCATTACGACAAGTAACACTCATACAAAGGAAGATGTATAAAACGAACCTCGATTAGACCCTTTTACATCTAACTGAGATTTTCAAATAAAGGAAATCGATAAAACAGATTTTATTCGAAACAATATGACACTAAACCGAGTCAATGTATCGATTTACAATTGTTTTGGAAATAAAATCGATTGTCATTGGATAGTATCAGTTCATCTCACGACTGTCATAATCTCGGTGTTGCGATCGACGCAAAATATTTACGAAAATAATATTATTACAAAGGTTGGGCAGGACAGAGATGCTGCGGGAATACTTTTGATCTTGTTAAGGTGGGGTTACACTGATGGGAATTAAAACAAACATAGACTATACTGAAGAAAAAGCGAAGCCTATAAAAGACAATGCAAAGGGAGAAGCTACAGAAAAATAAACAGTTAAAATTGAGGTTGATTAAAACCTGAAAAGAATTTTACCGTAGTAAAAAGATAAGAGCATTAATTGATTTCCATCGTCTTGAGATTAGGTGAAATAGCAACTTAATTAAAACAAAAAGTGTTTCATGAAATTAATCGAACAATTTACACGAGCTCCAGAATTCAATATAGAAAAGCATAATACTAATATCAAAGATTTTGAAATAAACTACAGCATCAGAACCACACCTGACCGTATCCGTGATAGCGTTGATAAGAAGAGCGCTTAAGATTCACTTATTGTTCGATCAGCTTTTAAGATGCGGCTGATAACACGACCGATGTTGACAAAAGACTGGGCCGACACCCGCTTTGTCATAATTTAGGGTTCAGCATCAAGGTTGGGTTTTGAGGATCATTTTGACTTGCATGCTTGTGATTTTTAGTTTGGTAGAAAAATAAATGAGCGATTTGTATTTAACAAGTTGACTTTCGCGTATTATTTGGTGTGTAGTGCTTGCAATTGGTGTAGGCGGTATGACCAGATGTATGAATGTGGACGAGACAAAATAAGTACGTAAGGATCGTAGCAGGTGGTGTTCTGTGGTTTCGCCTATCCCCGATGAAAATAGTGCATGAGTTTAAGTATGTACGTATTTAGGTTGATTTTAAAATATGACCCGATTAGTTCAATACTTATTTTTGTATGAAAATTAACGCTAGTTTTAAGTTCAATAAAATTATGTTAAATGAAGATCCATTTCCATACAAGTCTTTGGGAAGCATCTAGCTTGGAAGTCTAGCCTGACATTATTGCTTTTTGCGAAAGACTATTCATAGATTACTCACGCTTTTTAATTACAGTAACAATGGCTTTGTATAAATTGTAATACGTTTCTCTCATTCACTGAGAAAATGTCAGATCTGGTGAATTAATAGAATGTCAGGAAAACCCAACATGGGTTTTCCTGACTAAATTCTCCTGAATATAACGTGTTTCTTGATAATTGTTTTTATATCTGTAAATGTCACTGAAATAATTTAAATGTCTAAATAAATACACTTTTTTATTAAATTGTTGCTGCCGAAATTATAAATTTGTATGGAGAAGCAGTTTATTTTAAAATGTATAAATTGATATACAAACCCTTCCTCCATTCAAATGATTGCAATTGCGAAATATTAGAATCTTACTGAACCCAACCCTTTTAATGATGAAACTGCCTCGTTTTGGTCTAAGGATCGCAAGCGAGACTGTTCCGTACTCATCGATGTGGTACAAGCCTAAGCTTCTGGGTCTAGAAAAATGTACACAAGAAAATGGAGTTTTATATTTGAATAAAGTTAATTAATTTTGCCGATGAGAAGTCTCAACGATGGCACTTCTTGTTTGATTCATAAATTACCTTTTCACATACTGAACCCTTTTCTCTGACCGGACAAAAATCTTTGTGTTACCGCCGCGCGCCGCCTTTATCTCACAGCGAACTAATAATTCACTGGACACCGTATGATCGGCTGATTTATACGTGTTTGTCTTTGTTATTCTACCTGTTTCTGATTCGTTACGCTTTTTGTACTCCAGAAGAAAAACATTCGGAGTGACACAGATTTTGATGTGAGTGTGGGACACTTGCAGTTTTAGAATGCTGTTTTTCTATTATAGCGGGACACAAAATGAAGATGTGGGGCGTCCAAATCCAACCTGGATTTTTAACAGCTGACAAATTACTAAATAATAACATCACGCCTGAAATCCCAAAGTCTGAGGCAAATATATAAATCTGAATTATCAAATAGTACAGCCACATTTCACTAACTATGTTTAAGTTCTATGTAACAGGGCCCAAACCGAGCACAAATCGAGACCCGTGACAGCTACTGAGAAATTCCTGATGGAAAAACCCAATAACAATTCGCCCGACCCGGGAATCGAAGCTGGTCATATTTCCTATTATGATCTATTTTCCCAAATGGTCATAGACGCAGTTACTATTATAAAAGGTCCATTTAACGATTTTAAACGCAATTCATATTATGATCTGCTAAAGTGGTCATTGTAGACCCCCTGACTCACGACCTTTCGATTTTTAGCTGACATTGTAACAACCTGCTGATAAGCAGCAATCAAAAAAGTCAAGTAAAAAAGCAAGTAAAAGGCAAGTCAGCAGCAACAATATGTTACACTTAGAAAAGTTTAAAAGCAATTTTCGCCACTGTATTGATTTTATTTTCATGTTACGTAACGAAACTAAATATTTTGAACCCATCTACACTAATATATTAATAACATTACGAGTATAAAGAGGAAAGATTTGTTTGTTTGTAACGAATAGGCTCCGAAACTACTAGACCGATTTAAAAACTTCTTTCACCGTTGGGAAGCTATACTGACCCCGGGTGTCAAAGGCTACTTTTTATCCCTGTATTCCCACGGAAACGGGAACTACGCGGGTGAAACTGCGTGACGTCCGCTAGTTTTATTATAAAGTAGGTCATATTTTTTGACTGGCCTGTTGGTCTAGTGGTTAGTGACCCTAACAGCTATGCCGGAGGTCGTGGGTTCGATTCCCACCCAGGAAAAATGTTTGTGTGATGAGCACGATCATTTGTTCTGTGTCTGGGTGTAATTTATCTATAATATATGTATGTATTTAGAAATATATTATGTTTATCAGTTGTCTAGTACCCATAACACAAGCTCTGCTTAGCTTGGGACTAGATGGCGTTGTGTGATAGTTGTGGAATATTATGTTATATTATCTCAAAGTTGCACTAGATTTTTCAGGAGAAATTCGTGTTTGAACTTTGCCAAGTGTATACATATTGGTGCTCGCGACTCTACCGGCGGTATACTCTCAGTGAGATGGACAGTTAATCTGTTTTATTATTACACCTAAAATATAGCTTTTGTTACAACTTTATCTATATCCGTAAATTTTGAGTGTATTTTGTTTCCAGTGCAAAATTGTTGAGCATGACTCACTAGCCATACTCATTATGCCACCTAAACACCATGGTTTAAAAATCTGCAAGCATTTGACAAACTAACCATATAGAAAAACATTCTTTAGCACTGTCAAATTTATCATAGCCACTGTTTCTACATTTTAAAGCCACAATTATATCAGAATTGGTCCAAAAGCATCTTTGTCTCCTTCCATCATTGGTCTGGGGCAGGCTAATATTTCATCACACACTGTGTGCTCAATTGTTTCGGCTGATTTATAAGTGTGTGTCTTCTCTTATACCTGTGTTTTGTCTGTCATTTGTTTAGTATCGTCATGGTGCATTCGTAAAGTGGCGTAAGCGATATGTTAGTGGTATTTTTTGTGTCTTTTCCAACTGTGGCGGCGAATATTTTAGAAGATAGAGCTGTTTTTGTTTTGTTGTTTAAACTGCATATTAATTTATTATCGTTTTTATCAATTGAGTACCTGGATACAGGCTGCACATCAATGGTAATATTTTGAACCAGGGTCCAGCGTAGTACGGAGGCTCACTAGCATAGGAAGCCATTTTGAGTCGTTTTTGTTGCCACTGATAGGTCGCCTACTGTTCTTAATTATTTAAAACTACTTATTCTTTCTCGTCAAGTTCATCACTCATAGCCAACTTCACATACTGCTAGGTACAGGCCACTTCTTGCTTGTGCCAAGCGCCACTTTCTTGTGCCAGAACTCTTTATGATATTTCCGCGATAACAACAATGTCGTCTGCCTAACTCGCCGCCAGACAACCAACACTTCTAGTTTCAGTTCTTGGTCGTCACTTTACTCCACCTGCCATCAGCGCGCCTTGCCAAGTGTCTTGTTCAACTCCATTTGAGTTCCATAACTGGCTTTCCAATATCGAAGACCTTCGTACGTCATCCTCATCTGTTTATTTGACTTTAATTGCAAAAGTCAAGATTTGTGCACGCAAGCAAGCGACCGATACATTCCTTTTAGCTACCATGTTGTAGCAAGCTTCTTGTTTTACGCGGATAACCGGCCAAAACCCATAAATCTTATAAACAGCTAGAAAATTATCTAATGTGGTTTCTACCTTAATTAAAAATAACTCAGTCATAAAATAAAGTTATTTCTGACCCAGGAAGATGATTCGCCGACATTCCTTCCAAATTCTGTATAAACCATGGCTAATAACCAAATTATTATAATCCAAGCGGCTCAACGAAACCCCATAAATCGTTTACTAGTCGACTTAAAAATGACAACCCTTTTCATTTGGATGTTTTATTTGAACACCAAAACAAACCGCATTCTGCCCTTGAATCTTAATGACTGGGATTATAATAAACTAGCGATCTGTCCCAGTTTCACTTGGGTTTTTAGCATTCGTTAATCGATTGAACTCATCTTGGATCTCTTCCAACTTGATACTAAAAATGTGTCGAAGAATCGGAGGCTCGGTCGATCAATAAGTTTTTTAAGTTTTCGACTGGCAGTCAAGCCTTAGCACGATCGAGATAGTTAATCCAGGATCATTTTATGCTGGCAACAGCGCCGAAATATCAGGATCTCCAAACAAATAGTCAATGTCGTTTTCAGTGTTAATGTGTGTTGTTAGTAACCATATCAGTTTAAAAAGTTATTTCGAAAAGTCGTCCTGTAGTCCATTGGTCAAAATTGTAGTATGTAATTATTATTTTTTAGAGACGTATTTCGTTTCTCATTTGCTGCAATAATATAAAACAAACTTATTAACTGTCGTGCCTGTCCCACTTTATATTGGATATTCAAATAACAGCGAATCTTATGCGTCGTAAAATTTATGAGACGTCCGTATCAATTTTTATGACAAGAGATTTTATGCAGCCTTATTATATTACTGGCAAATGTCGTATGCTAATTAATTAATTTGCATTCTTTGTAATTAAGCTGCTTATGTCATACTCATAACACAGAGCAAAACGTGTTTTTAAAACTTCTGTTAATCTTCGATTAATTATGAGTTACAGAGAGAGAGTTTGTTTGACACCTGCATACTAAACACATTTTTTTCCAAATAAAATTGCCCCGGTACATAGAATACCAGCAGAAATAATCATAAAGTATTTTTCTAAAATACAAAAGTATTTTTCTCAAAAGACACTACGGGTAATACCAGAGGCTTCAATTAAAAAGTTAATCAAAAGAAACAATTAATTTCTCAATCAAATCGAATCATCAAAACGAAAGTCTATCGACATCTACATTCCGGAGAAGTTCGACATTCTTTTTGATTCGCCACACTCGTCATCAGGCATCGTTAACAGAATAGGGTCTTTCGACTCGACCCATTGATACCGACTTTACAACAGGAGGTGTAGTGTTATGTCAGGAATGTCCGTTCGACTTCTTGTAACAATTAATTTTAATATCAAAACTTTATAGGCAACGCTCAATATGCGGTTTCTGTCAAAGTATATGTAAAATTTTAGATATATAAATAAATAATGTAGGTGTATATATGTCAAAATGTTAGATACTTTTATGGTTGTCAATTTTTTATGATAAAGTTTTATTTATATTATTATAGCAGTTTGATAGCTTTGTCGTTTCTATTAAATGGGTTTGCTAGACCTCCCCGTTTCTTAGAGTGGGTGTTTTATATGTTGTACCGACAAAAAGGCCATATTTTGTGTATCTTATCATCATTATTAATGAACGGTAAACGAGTGCATCGTGGGTCTTATAGTCACTGCTGAGCAAGAGGTGTCCACATTCAAACTTTACCCGACCCGGGGATCAAACAAAGTGGTTCGGTTTCCAGGACGAGCGACTGCCTTTATGACCTCTAATGTCCAGCTAGTATTGTGATACCACTCAGTAAGACTGGTTGTTAGACTTTAGGGCCACTGACTACTTTTACCCACTGTCAAAGATCTACAAACCACAGCCAGGAAAAACGGCTTAACATGCTTTCCGAGGCACGGAGGAAACTCTCTCTGAAAATGGTGGTGACCCATCCACGGACCAACCTAGGTAAGTGCGGCTTAATCTGAAGATCGCGCCGATCAGCTGTGATCACTTAGTCACGATCCTGGCCAAAAAAAAGGTACAATTTAGTTATTAATGCAACTGTACTTAGTTATTTTTAAAACTAAAATAGCATATTTAAAACGTCTAATTGTATTGTCGAAATTGATAAATTTTATTAATCTACTACAAGTTACTCGTAATTCAGAAACTCGGCTCCAATGGTCTGTCGGGGGGATGAGTAGGCAACAAGACTAGGCTACGTTGACGTTATCAGATTTTACGTACAAGACTTACAGTATTTCAATTCGGAACAATTATCAATAGGTATGTTTACTGACTTTAAAAATGTGATTCTAATTAGTCCGTCTGTTAGACAATCGAAAAATATTGAATACGTATTTTTTGTTTTATCAAATCAATAAAAAATGACGAAGATAAAACGCGTCAAAGATTTGAGTGGGGGTTGGCAACGTTACTGACCGCTAAAAATGTCATACTAATGTCTTAGAGTATGACTCCACACGAGTTTTCAAAGCACTGTATCGTCTTCATTGTTTGTTTACGTGAAAAAAGAAAAAATACGTGGCCAATATTTTTTCGTAATCTATATGACGAACTAATTAGATTTTTTTTGTTAACTACCCTATTATAATTATTGAGCACATTAAATCTATGTTCTAATTTGAGGGTTTTAGTTTTCGTACTTAGCCCTTAAAGTGGAGCATTGTACGGTAGCCATGGCGGACGTTAGATAGAAAGAAAGACAGCTTCCTATGCAGGAATGGTACGGCGTCCTTGAATTGACTACACCCTGATGTCGAGGTCCACCACTTCTCGCTTTTATTTGGCTCTCAGGCACACGCTAAGCGTTAACACGAGTTTTAAGCAGCGTTGACAACCTACGGCTACGTCTAAAGTCACAAAAAAGGCCTGATTGGCTTCGATCAACTGGTGTTTTTATTCTGTACCACTGTCCTGATATCACCCTGTATAAGAGGGTACCATCCCCCTGTAGTGAAGTGTTTGCTGTCGGTCTAATTTAGATGACCTAGAACTTTCTATCGAAACGTTAATTATGTTCGTTTTAGAAGGTAAATGGATTGTGTTTAGAGGCTATTGCTTTTAAAGGCACTACAAAAACATTAAGTGTACAGTCACGAGCAATAGTACCTATGTATACACTCGGCCAAGTTCAAACGCGAATTTCTCGTAAAATAACGAGTGCAACTCGAGATATGACTTACTTTATGATATTATGGGTTCAAAATATTAGTTTCCTTACGTGACATATACCTAAGTAATACATTACAGTAAGTGAAAATTAAATCTAAACGTTGCTATGTGTATACATACATATACGTGCTGCTGTCTTGTAGTACTGCCTCGTTGGTTGAGTGGTCGCAAGCACGACTGCTCATCAAGTCCTGGGTTAAATATCCGGGTCAGGTATAGGGTTGTTAAGTTTTTCCATCAGGTTTTTATCAGTAACAGCCACGGAGATTAGATTTATACCCGTTTGATGGCAGAACGGTGAAGGAAAACATCGTGAGGAAACCGGCATGGCTTAGAACCAAACATTTGAAGACATGTGACATCTACCAATCCGCACTGGGCCCGCGTGGTAGATTATAGTCCTCTCAAAGAGAGAGGAGGCTTGTGTCCCAGCAGTAGGAATATTAATAGGCTGTTAATGATGATGATGATGGCAGAAACCTTGCCCATTTTTATATTATGGAACTGATACATAACTAGTGAAGTGTGGTTTTATTATTACGTACACCTCTGCAAAACCCTTTTCGCATTACAGTCGTGGTGTTATGTTAGGTTATTAACGTTAGCCATGTTGCAAATATGCATAGCAAGTGAACATTATGAAGATAAAATAAGATAAGATATCTTTTTTTATTTGTCTACAATATGAGTGAGTATACAATCACATGGCATGCAGGATGTAATATTAAATTATATCAGTCATGTTTTGCCTGAACGGCGAACAAATATGAGAGGACGCTACACAGCATCAAGTTATTTAAAATCATCCATTACACATAATCAAAGGAGGTAACAATTCAATTTTTATTATTATGAGAATAAACTAAAATTAAAAAGTACAATGAAATATAATAAAGCAGTGTCATCATCTCACCATATTGTAAATAATAAAAAAACCTATTACGATAATACAAAAAATCCAAAGCCAATAAGCCTATTGTATTCAGCTAGACTGCCTAGGCCTAGACTATTTAGTAACATTGTTTAATCTCTAATAATGTAAACTAAGTAAAGGATAGCTGAAATTACTTATATATAGATCTTGGCGAAACCGCTACGACAAAGAAAATGCCCTTTCTTCTTCCTAAACTTAGAAAACTTTCGTATTAACCTACTTACTCAGAAAGCATGAAGGGAAAACTTTCCAGGGCACTTTGGGATAAGGTACTCAATAATTTTAACCGATGATGTTTCAGAATCGCCTATTTTAGAGCAAAGCTACACTATGATAGTTTAACAAGAGCTTTAACGTTAAGTTTAAATGTTACGCTTTACACAACTAAATGAAGTTATTTGTTCTGTAAATACTAAATATGACCTGGTGAAAGTTGCGGGAATCGCGAGACACGCGGAGCCGGTCAATGTGGCGACACTTGGGGGAGGCATATCATCATCATCAGCCTAATAGCAAACCACTACTGGATATAGGCCTCTTTAATCTTGCGCTTTTCTTTAAGTTGTTACCAGCCTCTCTGCGAAGATCATCACTCCACCGAGCCTGAGGGCGTCCCACCTTACGCTTGCCGATCCGCGGTCTCCACTCAAGAACACGTCTACTCCAACGGTCATCGGTTCTGCTGCTAATATGGCCGTCCCACTGCTACTTCATTTTGCTTAATCTGTGAGCTATGTCGACAACTCTGGTCCTATGTCGGATCACCTCATAAAGCAGGAGGGGGAGGGCATATGTCCAGCAGTAAACGTCTTTTGGCTGAAATGATGATGATGATGATGAAATACTAAATAAAATATAGAATTTTACCTTAATGTCAGGCGAGCATATTGACATCAACCGGGCCCAAACCCGTACCCAGCGCGGTTTTTAAGGAATTCCTGATACAAAAACCCTATAACACTTTTGCCCGATCTGGGAATCGGACCAAGGACCTCGTGGTCTAGTGGTCTAGTGGTCACGACTGCTAAGAGTCGCGACCACTAGACCATCGACGCAGTAACAGCAGCCTCATCACCTACACTAGTTCTACTAAATTCGAGACAAAAACCCCCTTCCTTAAAAAAATACATCTGTTTCCAAACTATTGTCTACCTGTTATCTTCTCACAAGCAGATTACATCTCATAACAGATTGGCCATATAAACAAGGAGCTAGTAGAACTCAAATGTGTTTCAACCAGCAATCCCTAATTGGTCGCTAACACTCGTAAACAGGCAACACATCATCGTATTCAAAACCTTTAATTAAAAAACTGTTTAATGCCGCCATAAATATGTCTGAATGATATAAAGATTCTGTGAATCTTGGTGTTAGAATGGACATTTTGAAATAATTATTATGACCAGTGTTAAAGGTTTGAGAGTTAGAAATGGGTGAGTTAGGAATTATTCTGTTGGTAGTGAAGATTTAGATATGACCGATACATATTTGGAACAAGAAAAAAAAAAAAAGTGAGCGGGTGCAGTAGAGATGTTTCTATATAAAAAAATATCGAAAAATATTGGATACGTATTTTTTTTTATCAAATCAATAAAAAGTGACGAAGACAAAACGCGTCAAAGATTTGAGTGGAGGGTTTTGACGTCAATAACCGCTTAGAAATTTCATACTAATGTCTTGGAATATGACGTCACGCGAGTTTTAATAGCACTGTATCATCTTCATTGTTTGTTTACGTGAAATACGAACAAATTGTCCAATATTTTTTTGGAAATCAATCTGACGGACTAATTAGATTTTTTTGTTAACAACCCTATCCACATGAAACGATAGATTGATACGGTTTAGACAGGGTGAAATTAACACCGATTCTAAAACTGTTTCCACGTATTCAGAACATCGTTCTGGAACCCCACACAGATTTTGCAAACTACGTTCCGGTATTGGGTTTGCCTGTAAAGATAGTGTGTTTATAAATAAATAAATAAATAAAAATAAAAAAAACTTAAAAAAGCAGCTGCTCCATATATTTTGACCAAGTAGGTATTGCAGTTTTGTAGGACACAGCTGTAGCTTTTTTAATAAATGATGTTAAATTTCCCCCCCATATGGGTTCAAAATTATTTACTAAATGATATTAATGGAGACAATCATCATCAGCCTATAATGTTCCCACTGCAGGGACTCAGGCCTCCTCTCTAGGAGAGGGATGGGCTATAATCCACCACGCGGGTCCAGTGCGGGTTGGTAGATGTCACTCTCTTCTCTATCTTAAAATTTTTGGTTCTAAGATATGCCGGTTTCCTCACGATGTTTTCCTTAACCGTTTTGAGAGCAGTGGTAATGAAATAAATTACACAAAGTAATGTGCGTGCCTGGGTTCGAACCCACGACTAATTGTTTGTAAGTCGGGGCCGCAACCACTGGGCCACCACTGCTCAATGCTGCTGCAATGGAGACAATAGTATTCAAATATCAACGAAACAAGCACGTAATTATTTTTTGATGAAGTATAAATGTGTCTTTCCAAACTTAAGTGTTGCTATGTGGATAAACTATTGGATTTAATGAAAACCTAGAAAAAGAAGTTTAAGGAGTGTAAACTAAATCACATTTCCAGATTTTAAATGGGTTTATATTGAATATATTTCTATTTAATTTAATTGTAGTTTTTGTGACAGACCGATCAAAAAACTTTTGAATGCATAATGCAATTTATGCATATCGAAATTAATCACTTGAACATTTGTCGACTCTACTCCTTTCCTTGCTCTGTCCGGGACCGCCGCCGCCGGTAGCCGTCATTAGTACAGCCGCGAACTTACGACACCAATTTAATTGGTGCCTATATATCATTCAATCCGTCTGTCCGTCTGTACCGTTTTATTGTTGGGCACAGTAGCCACTATAAACCAGTGAAACGATTGTTGTTCATGTATGTCGTAAATGAGTTGTTCAAGTTTTTTGGTCGAAGGAAACGGTGGTGAATGGTTTAACAAAGGTTTTTTGGAAATATTGTGAGGTTATCTTGGAATAATTGTCAAACAGGATTAAAAAGGTTTGTCTGTTTTAATGATTTCATCTAAGCAATACGTACACATTTTGGGTTGACTTTTAGCACCGTGATTTTGACAGGTGACGTACTGATCTAACTGTCAGTATCCGGTGTCTTCAATCTGTCTTGTATAACCCTACCCTGTCCTTTCACAAGTACTGATGTGAAAAATCACCAAGACATAGACAAGTTGTAAGACTAGAATCGGGGTAACAGTTACAAAAACAGCAGGAGTATAAGGAGATGGCAGGATGAGCTGGACAGAACCAATAACCAGCCTACATTGACCCTGGATAGATAGATTTGTAGGCCATTGGGAGAGGTCTTAAAAAAATTGGAGGTCATTGGGAAGACCTTTGTCCAGCAATCGGATTACAGGCTGTCAGTAACATTCGTGGTTTAAAATACACAGTCTTCTTTGCAGTGTGGACCACTTATTCCGAATTTATTAATGTTCTCAAGAACTCTTGAATTTTACCTCCATTCCTGTCAAAAACAAAACTGGCACAATTACAACATTACAATACTTAAACACTGCATTATAAAGCCGGGAGCACATGAGTCTGACACAATGTGTTATTAACAGATACCATCGCTTTCGATTTACATTCCAAGATGGCTTCCGGATGTGTCACACTGACGTAAATGTCAAAATGCCATTTTTGTGCCAGCTCAGCGCGTGAGAGCGGACTGGTGGTCTGGCAGATTGGATTGTGATAAAGAAGCTTTAGTTTTATATTGAATAAATTTATTTCAGAAGTTATTTTTGTGGTGAAGTGTCAATATTCTCCTTTGATGATATCTTTACTCGCCTAAACGTTATTTATAAGTAATTTATTTTGTTTGTTTTGTACAAAAATGTATTAAAATAAAGAAAAGTACTTACGCTATGTAAAACAAAATACTGACCTAGCAGTTTTGGTTGCAATATAAAACCACATCAACTGTGTAGACGAAGGCAGTCTATGTATCTAAATAGTTAGTTACAATGAACATCATCAATATCATGTCGTTAATAAGGTAGTTGATCGACTAAAAATATTCTATTCTATTTTTGTTTAATGGCAATTAAAGCCGATGTCGACTATTCTGCCAATGTCCAGTGAATTGGAAAAACAAGTGCAGAGTAAAAAAATAAAAACATGAATGTAATGTTAATTAATCAAGATCGCAAATTAAATTCTTGGACACCACGTTTCTTTCGATTTAGTACGGGACTGAAACAAACATAAAAATAGAATTAAATAAATATTAAAATTGTTAAAACATTGATTATACGCATACCACACCTACACATTCAGATTTAATTTAATGTTATTGTGACGGATGAAAGTCATCAGCGCCACAAGCAGTTCGGGGGAGGAATATGTTAGCAGGGAGGGGAAATTTGTCGGAAGAGGGATTTTAAATTTAGGGAGACGTTTATACAGACCTAAAGGAGGAATGTTGTTTAAGCATTCAAAGAAGATGTGATCCAGAGTACCTTCTTCCAAACCGCACTCGCAAAGTGAGGAGTCCCTAACCCGGATTTTTTGCAAGAAAACAGGAGTATCTAATACAGAAACCTAGACGAATACGATATAAATGGCAGATATAACAGGTTTGGAGACTTTAAAATAATATGATTTTGTTTAGTACGTCTGTAAGATTAACGTAAAATATTGCATACGTATTTTGTGTTTTATCAAATTAATAAAAAAAATACGAAAATAAAACGTGTCAAAGATCGTGGTGATTTTCCGGTAAAAACTAGACCAAACTGTGACTTCGTGCGACTTTTCGAAGCACTTTATGAAGACGATAAGTCTTCATTCATTGTTTACGTGAAAAAAGAAAAAATACGTGTACGTGTTTTTTGAAAATCTATCAGACGGACTAATTAGTTTTTTTTTTTTATAACTACCCTATTAATTTATCGTTTCATTGGTTTTCCTATACTCATAAACCCCTCCGAACTCAAAACTTAGTTATGATGACCAACGACGTAAAATCAGGAATTTTGACAAAATAAAAGCACCCAACACTGTAATACAATAATTTGTGGTTTTTGGAATAAGATCTCATAAAGTAGACCCTGTCAAGTTTTAGTTTCTTTTCCAATGACCAGCCTACCAAATTAAATCTTCGAAATTATGAATAACACACAACTTAATAAATTAAATGGTGTCAGAACATTGATCAGACGGTAGAACAAGTATTCTAAAAATGTCGTCTCAAATCCATTTCGTGATTAATCAAATACAAAGCCGTGCAAATTAAATTAGCTTTTGGTTACCAACTTTACATAACAGTCGATAAAAAAAATATCGCTCTTAAAACGTTAACAACAAGGTTCAATTTGGTTTTTGGTGTCAGCAGATTATGTAAAAGTTTAGGTGTGAACTTTTTTTCAGGTCTTAAGTAAAACAGATTTATGTCACACGAAGGTGTAGCATTAGTTATAATGTTGATTACGAATACATTGGCCATTGATTGCGTTGTCATGTTTGTCCGATCGAAATGTGAATAAAAGGCTTATGAAAATTTAAAGGAATAAATTCAATTTCAGCTTATATTGTGCGAATTTTGGTCTAAAATAAGTCACTGAACTGGCTTTTTAATAGTCGTAGCATCCCACTGCTAAACTAAGACATCCCTACACTCCATATAATTATGTCAACAGCCACGAGTTCACGACTCTGCATCTCTGATTGCTAATTTCAGAATTGAGAGATCCTGCAGGGCTATTGCGTATCAGTCTTTTAAATGTCAGTGGCAAATTGGTTATGGTTTAGTACAAAATGGAATCACTTGACAGTTAATTGATGGGCATCATATTATGATAGCCACTGTCATTTAAAAGATACGCAAGAGACATGCTGGACGTCCTCGCATCTTTTTCGTAGTCCCGTTTTGCTAAATAGGGCACCAATTTTGTATTTTTACGGGCCTTACGGATATATTATCCTACAGATTTTCTTTGAATAATAATACTGTTTGTTACTCAAAACAATCTTAACTTCATTACGTTGCATCTCCAAAACCTCTTACTTTTCAGCCACCTGGTCCAAGCTACCGTGTTCAGTAATGACGTCACACCAGCAGGTTGTATCAAGAGCGGCTCGCTAATATGTCCCTGTCGGTCGCCACGAATGATGGCAACCGCATCATTATGGAGCCATGCGGAAAAATATGGATTTTTTTTTGTGTTATTGGTAAAGGAGATTGTACATTGGTGAAGAATGATTGTGACTAGTTTAAGAAAGAAAGAAAGAAAATGTTTTTATTGGGAAGTCAGTGCTCTTGCGTAATTCAAGTAATATCTTTGTATGTGAGTTATACGTTCAGTTTGCATTATTTGTTTTACAGGCAAACACGATACTGTTGTGATATTTTTACATATATTTTTTTGTAGAGTTGCGCCGTAAAACTTTTTTATTATGAAATTATGACGATATTTGCGAAGAGAAACTCAACAAAATAGGTTTTAATTACAAACATTGTATGAGGATGAACACCCTAATTATACTTTATTACACAACACCAGTTTAAACAGACGCTGTAAATCAAGGACCCGTTCTCACAAAGCCACTATGCCATAAACGTCATAATAGTTTTAAAAACACAACATTGTTTCAAGTTTTTGAGAATATATTTCGAAAAATACACAACACATTTTTTTCTATCCGCCATTTTGCACTGGTCTGCGGCCTCCTTTAGGTCCATACTTATTTTATTTGTTCCATAATGGTCGTCCTAAGGCGAGGAGCGAACACACAGCGGGGTGGCTTGAAACCACTATAACCGCATAAATTCTACATTTGTCACGGCATTAACACTCGAAAAAGGGTTTTTTAAGGTGTCACCCCCGTATCCGGTAATCTTAAACTGATATTATGAATATTTTTGCTTTTTGAAATATGCTTTTGTTGGTCGCCGTGGAAAATGGTGATTGTAAAAGGTCCGTTAAGGGAGCTGATCATTTTTGTGTAGTTTGTTTTTAAACATGAATTATTTTGCTGCAAGTTGAATTTATTAATTGTAAAAGAAAGGTTGGTGTATTGTTACATTGATTTTTCTTTTAAATTTTCACATTCCTTTGCTAAAATTAAAAAAAAGATCCAGCCAAACATAAATGATAGATAGTCACAGAAAATAAGTAAAATAAATCAAACATCGAAACAGGAACATTTAATAAATGCTCTCAATACAGATCGTGATTTATCGAAATCGGGTAAACACGACCATTAGCGACCATCTGTGTAATAAAAATAATCAAATTTACACGCCGGCAAACTGATATAAAGCTTAGTACAAGCAATATTGTCTATCGAACAATAGAATGAATGGACGCGTTAAAAATCGCGGAAAAAACTGTCGAATCGAGTAAAGAGCGATTGTTGTGCAAACTTATTCGATACGGTTAAATGGGGCGTTGTTAAACGCGACGTCATTTACCCGCGCATGTGAACCGTGCTTAATGATTTAGAAGTAATATTTTTCTATCCACCATCCGAATTTACACTTTATTTTTGAGGTATAACATTTGAGATTTGGTTGAGTTAGTTTTTTTGTAAATTCTGAAATTTTTATAAAAAAATTATACCATTGTGTAAATAAAAAAAACAAGTACCTACCTATGTAGTTTTTTTCGTAAATATCGGCGCCATTGATGGCTAATTTAGACCGGATGGTTGGAGTCGGTTTCTTTGCGCAAATCAACTCATGCGCATGCGCAACTATTATTATGATCCATAACTCCAAAATACCCTACTTGGGTATTTTGGAGTTATGGATCATAATAATAGTTTCAGGATATGATATAATATTTCCGTTTCATAAGTGGCGGTGCTTTTAGAAGCATAATTATTTATTTCCTCTTTGGAAATATTGAAATCTATTATAATATTAGAATAGTATTTTTGTAAGAAGAATCTTGAATGTTCTATTGTATAAAACCAGATAATCCTATTCTTTCCTTTATAGACATTACAGGCTTATGCACCAACAACGGTTACTTCTATGTTTGAAACACAGTAAGTAACTCCCTAAAATGAATAGCAAAAAACTCAAACAATAGAATTCAAAGTATTCAGGTATCTACATCTTGAACAGCACACAATGCGGCAAACACTTTTAATTAACAAAAGAAAAAAGACAAAAATAATCCATCTATTAAGTTCTATAACACCCATTTTATTAGGATACGATCAAACTACTAAAGATAGGACATGCATACGCAATCAAAAGGAATGCGCCGCTCACACATAGAGAGGAAAAAACATATGTAACTAATAAAAACAAAATAACATTAAGTAGACAGAGAATAGAAAAAACCTTCAATGAGCAAGCGACGTGGACATCACTAGCTTCCCACCAAACAATTAAAACTGAACCCTATCAGTAGTACGCTTAAGTCTAAACTCTCAAAATGAGACACAAAGCAGCAACCGCCTCGTATCGTACACCTGTTAAAAACCTTTAAATCCTTTACATATTTTTATAACGCATTCTTTCGAGAGCATTCTTTCTTTCTGTTTATTTAAAAAATAATTTTAAAAGAAGGTAGGATGATAAATAACGTATGATATTTGATTAAAATGACACAGCAGTTTAGCGGAGTTACAATGGACGGTCCTGAGCTTCCGAAACAGACTACAATGAGCTTGATCACTGCTTTCTTACTGAATCCCTTTTCTTGATGGTAATAAAAACGTATCTGTTTATTTATAAGAGAATAATACTGGTCGTAATGAATCTACTCAATTAACTATTGGTAGTTTAAGATATTTCTTCAAAGAGTATGACTCAACTATTATTATGTTTAAGTTATAAAGTATTCATTGCTGACGATCCAGCAGGAACAACACAAACGCATTCGGCTGACGATGGTGTTATTATTATGCAAAAGAATACTAAGATAAATGATGATTAATTAATCGGCATTGTTCTATTTGATAATAGCAAAAGACAGGAAAAACGATAGTTTATAATCTGAGTATTTAACAAAAAATATTATTCTGATTACAATAATAAATTTAAAGCTATCAATTTAAAGCTAACAATCAAATTATACTTAGACTTAGGCTAGATGATAATGAAAATTTACAGAAATCAAAGAGTACCCAAAAACACACTAATTAGTAATAAATCTTGTTCAATACATACCAAAGAACTCAAACGATTCAAAGCAATGATTGAAACCTCAATATTCA
Source organism: Diarsia rubi (assembly GCA_932274075.1). Taxonomy (NCBI): domain Eukaryota; kingdom Metazoa; phylum Arthropoda; class Insecta; order Lepidoptera; family Noctuidae; genus Diarsia; species Diarsia rubi. The sequence continues at coordinate 20,919,919 of OW026415.1, read as the reverse complement.
AAACCTACTAAATGTATCGGACCATATGGCGACGATCAGTCTGGTCCGTCCCTAAACTCGTTTGTGCTACAAAACATTTATATAACTGGTAACACTCGTGAGCTATTGATGTCCTTTTTTGTTGGCCAAGAAGCTTGGAGGCAATCGTCTAGTGAATGATTGTTAGTGATTCTTAGTTTATAGGTAAGGAAGGTGATTTTGGTGTGATGGAAATTAAGATAGGTCATAGATATTTATCTCAGAAACTGGAAAACTGGTTTTCGGGAGCGGGTGCTAGCTGAAAAATTGGATTAGACATTAAGACACTTATAGATATTTTATGAGTGATAGCGATAATTGAAATGGCACAAGTGCTGGATAAACAAGAGCTGTAGAAATAATATGAACGTCGTCGTTGAAAGTTGTGATAAAAACAGTAATCGCTGTGAAAGCGAGTGCCAATTGTCTATACCGGCAGGAGATTCATAACAATTATAGCTGTTGACTTTGGTCCCAACAAATCCTTTGTGCATAAATATATTTTAATCATTACTATCGGTTCTTCTTTGGGTTGTACTTGACTGATTAAGGCTGCCAACTAATATACAGAAGTTATTAAAGATCTCAAAGCCAAATGAGGGCACTATGAAGACATTACTTAAACATTTTTATAAATACAATGAAAGTTTTCAACACACACTTATTCACTCCAACTAATGAATCTATTACGTCATACATAGAATAAAAGCAATCATCCAAACATACAAAAATAACAGAGTCACCTTTTTAAAAAGACGAAAAACATTATTCAAATTAAAATACTGAACAGTTGGTAGGTACAACCGAAGTAATTACTGACGGTGAATACGAACAACCAATTTTTAGGTCGACAATTTATCTGACATCCTAAACGTCAAATTTAAATAACGTATCTTTCATCACAATGACTGCAACCCTTTTGAATGCATCTCTTATCACTCTTGATACATCGTCTTACAGTTCAGAATCTTCTTCGTTAACAGTATTGGTATCTTTGTCAGCTACTTTACAAGTAAAGACTTTTTCTACGCGAGCCCATTAAACAGTAATGAGTGGACTATGAAGTGGTACTTTGCGTACCACGTGCCACTCACAATGTACCAAAGAAACCAACTACCGTTCGTTTTAATACAATAGTTAAAAATAATTGTACAATTAACGTCTTGGATTGTACACGAGTGGTTAATGCCTCTTGAGACACTCCCGTGTATATAATTGGAAGTCAAAACCTTGTTTCTTTTTTAAATATTAATTTTAGTTTCAAGTCTTTAAAAGTTAAGATGTAATTGTGAAGGTATTTCTATCGAAGCTTTTGTGTAACCCTTCTTATTATTTCTATCGCTAAGTTGATCTAAAGTTCGCCATAACTACTTCTTTTGATTAGCAGAAAATAAGACTGTTAGAAGGACTTTTGTTCTGTGCTTTCAATCTATTGTTACAATTTCATTGACGTCATTACCTACATTCATAATAACACTTATAATGGTATAACTGTCATTTTCTAGAGGTTTGAACATGTTTTTCCATACATCTCCAAATAAAAGATTTTATTTATGTGACAAGAACCCATGACATTTCCAAAATAAAACTCATATGGATGCCATCTTTACTCCCCTACTCAAACCATAGAATCAAAGTTAAAGTCCAAATTAAAATCCCATTGAAGCCCCTTTGTTATCTGACCACGATCGTTATAAGACAAGAGAAGCTAATTCTATAAAAGCAAAGGGTGTCATACAATAGATAAACGATAACAAAATACCAACACTTACTGTCATTCTCAAAAGTGAAGACTCAAACAAAACTGATCCTTACGTAGAAGAAACAGAAGCCAATGCAGAGTTTGATGATGACAATAGTCCTGTGCAGCAAAAATAATTCCGTATGTTTTGAGATATAGGATCAGTTAATTTTTCTAGTCTAATGCCTTTTCTGAATTGAATGTTATAGTTTCACACTAGGGGTGTCTGATTCTACGGATATTCTCACGACGAATAACAGTTTTTTGTTGCCAAACCAATAAATCATATTGTTCCGAATACGTCATCCAAATAAGCCTGTTAGCGATTGTGACAAAGAGTTAAAACTCAGACTTAATTTAGTTTCCCACAAACAACTTTCAAGGCTATCTGATCTACAGAATTTAATTGAAATAATGAAAGCTTCTGTTCTTAACAACGAGAATGGAACATTATACTTCAGAAAACGATATAGTAATAGCTATAAAGAATGAACTAAGCACATACACAAAATGGTGGCATACGTAGAAGCACACAAAACCAACAGCGTCATAATTGCTCATGTTTATATAACAGAAGCCATTCACAAACCTACAGAAGCCGAAAGGAGATTTTAAACAAACACACCTTAGAATTTCTTTACATGGCCGTCTGTACAAAGAATGCTTCAAGTGGCCAGGCCGGCCAGACACCACAATGGTGGCCAGCTCGTGAAAAAACTAAATATTATCACGCACAGCTTGACTCGAGGTTGTCGCAAACAATGCCGGGTGAACAGCTTTACTGCTCTGATAATACAGGGTACATTATCAACCTTTGTCATTGAAACAAAGATGTAAAATTGGCCAATCATTCTTAAGGTCACGATTCCGAACATCTGCGCAAGACGAGAAAATTGAACGCCCCAAGCGAACTTCGTTAGCGTACAGAGACAATTCCAGTTTCGCGAATTCTGATGGACACAATATGACTTCAACAATTCCTTTTCGACAACAATAGAGTTATTGTCATAAAATAGCCAATAGGTACAAAAATGACGGGTTGCGAACGGCTTTGTGCGTACCGAACTTTCGGCTATTATGATGAATTCTTTGTTACTGGATATCCTCGGGGAGACGCGAGACAACGTCCATAATACCACCGTGAAACGTATTTATAAACGTTATGATATGAATGGATAATATGCGAGACGCCATTGTGTTATTGTCGCACGACAATGGTGGCAAATCGAGGCCTTGAGTTTGTACAATTATGAGATTAGACACTCGACTAGCAAGGATGCTGATTTGACACCAGATGTTTTTTTAAATAAAATTGACCCTTTTGTGCTAACTTCACAATGATGTAGGTACTAAACGAATGTTCGCACTAAACATGATTTTAAGATGACGTTTTAGTTTATTATTCACTATAAGAATACCAGGCCAGATTAACTTGAGTGGCAAGTTAACGTAAGGCATGTATTAGCCAACGGTCACTGTTTCTCATAGGAAATCTAATTTCTAACTAGCCCCTAAGATTCTCACATGACTTACTGCAGCACTCAGAGAGCTTTAATGGTTACAAAGGCCAGCACTTGGTACAGATTTTGACAGTTTTGTCTTGCAAAAGTATGTCAAATCTTTACTAAGTGACGTCTTAAGTAATCATTAAGTACCTCTGAGTACCACAGTTAGAAACTAAATTCAAGTTTAAGATCGAGTGACGTCCAATCTTACAAAGAGGTGATATTAAAACTGCATAGTCATACTCATACCTAAATTGCAATTGCGCCGACATATCGGGAACTCATAATAAATAGTAGGTAAACATGGTAAAGGAGAATGGGCACATTGGGACCACCCTCCAATAGCAATAGGATGTATGTCATTGGATAGGTATTTTTAATTGGAAAAACTATTACTAAGACAGCTTTGTTGTTACAACTGTCCGTTCAAAGTTATAAAACTTTTTATTTATTTAAAAAAATATTAAATAAAAAACTATTTTCTATGTTTTTACTTTTTCATACCTACCCGTGTACGTCTGTCTTGATTAAACACTGTGCTTTGGGCCGCGTTCAGGTAGACACGGTGAGCCCTCCCCACTCAAAACCGGTTTCGTGGAGCCCGCGCCGCGCGCGCGCAGGTACGTTCAACCAGTCGTTGGTTGGCATTGTGTGTGAGTTATCGTTTGTTACCGTTCCTTTTCATTCTTCTTCTGCTTTTCATGCTGCTTCTTTCCAACGACTTTGACCTGGCATTCTTACTGGACACTGATATCTTCTCGGAAACTCTGCATTGATTATTGAATTCGGCTATCACACTGGACTTTTGAATTGCATCTCGATCGGGTTTTAATTGTGATGGAAGATCATCGCAACTGTGTCATGTGTCGGCGAGGCCTATATCGCGGAAGATATCAACAACACGTCCTGTCAGAAAATCTTCCAAGAGAACAGCCAGAGGTTGCTGCATATATACAACAACATTCAGTATTGGAGGTGAGTGTAGTGTGTATATCTATCATTGTTTTTTTTTAGAATCAAATCGGTTACATTTTTGCATGCGGCCTGCACAAGGGACAACTTTTAAAAAAGCCAATATATTAAAGCTGTATTTTTATGGCGCCTAATATAAGATATTGTAGGTTCTCACTATTTTTACAGTGTTCACATATTTTAAATACTCTTATGTTTAAAGCTCCTGGTATCTAATCTAAGCTGGCTACATTAGGATACCGTGCAAACTCGATTTAACTTCAAACTCCTACAATGTCGTTACTTGACGTTGGTCATAGAATTATAATTATTCTTTCTTTAAACGAGTTATTATAATTGCTTATTTTTATCATTATCAGGTGGTGTTCGACAACACACGAAGCATATGCCATAGATGCTTGCAGAGAGCTGCAAATGCCATTAGACCACCTGTTGAAGCGGTAGTGCCTGAAGCACCTGAAGAGAATGAGCAAAATGTTCATGTACTTCATGTACCTGAATATATAAGAGCGCCAAATAACCATAGGTATTGTATTTTTAACAACTGTGCTAATAATACCCGACACAGAATACCTAATGCCATTAAAGTTCACATCTTTTGTGTCTACAAGCTATATATACCCGATGGTGCCAGAGTATGCAGAGAACATCTTGAAGGCAATAACTGGGATGAGCTGCCTGATTTTTGTAACACAACTCATGATTTTAATGCAGCCCAGTTTAAAGATGTTTGTGACATGCTACGAACAACTATTCAACGGGGTTCGAGGTTAGATTTTAGTCTTCACGGAGCTATGACTGATGAAGAAATGCACTACTGGGTTGGTCTTAATGGCTCCCAGTTTGATGACATTTTAGAGCAAACACCATCATTGGGCGTGAGGTGCAATGATCCAAGGACTGCGTTAGCCATATTATTAGTAAAACTTCGCACGGGAGATTCAGATGAGAGGCTTGCTACATTATTTAATATGTCAAGAAGAAAACTGGAACGATATTTAGCTATTGCTCGTGAATGCCTTATTAATGAATACATCGTACTACACTTAGGAGTGGATCACATAGACAGAGAAAATATATTGGCGAGAAATCTAACAATACCAAAAAATCTGTTTGGCAATGAAGAAAATAGCAAAGTAATTCTTATATGTGATGGAACCTACATTTATATTAACAAAAGTAGCAACTTTTTATTTCAACGCCTCTCATATAGTTTGCACAAGTACCAAAACTTGTTAAAGCCATTTTTGATCGTTGCTCCAGATGGTTATATTATTGATGTTTTAGGACCGTTCGCTGCCACAAAAACTGACGCGCAAATCATTCAAGATATAATGAATGACGAAGAAAACCCTTTACATGTTTTACTTCAAGAAAATGATGCATTTATCTTGGACCGTGGGTTTAGGGATGGGTTGGAGTATATAGAAGCTTGCGGTTATGAATATTATGTGCCACCAACTAAAGATCGTCGAGAGACACAGCTTACTACAGAACAGGCAAATGAAGCACGAGCTGTTACAATGTGCCGATGGGTAGTGGAAGTCATAAACGGTCGATTTAAACGCGATTTTAGGCTGTTGCGGCAAAAATATTTCAATAGAGCGCTGCCTCACATGTTCGGAGATTTCAAAATTGCTGCAGCTATTATAAATCACTTCCACGTACTCATTCAAGATAACGTCCACGCAGAAGAGTTTTTAAATCTTATAAGACGCAAAGTTGACACACCAAATCTATTGTATAATTATGTAGAAAGAAAACGCCTGAATAACCGAAGGGCAGATTTTCAACGGCTGGAAGCTAATCTAATAGAAAACTTCCCAAGGCTCACTGAAGACCAAATAATTGTATTAGCCTTGGGTACATACCAGTTAAAACTGGCGCGAAGCTATTGCAGCGAGCATCTTCAAAATGGTTTATACATAATAGAAACATATAGAGAAAATCGGTTAGATGATCTGCCTGATTACGGTATTCAGGAAAATGTGTGGCTTTTGCGTGGACGCATTCAATCACGTCATGTGAGACAAAGGACGTATTATTGCTATATTTTAATAAATAACAATCCAAATGAAGATAACAACATAGTACAACATTATTGTACATGCATATCGGGACGGCGAACGATGGGCACATGTGCACACATTATATCAATAATCTGGTATTTAGGGTATGCGATTCATGAAGGATTTACTGCACCAGCAATGTTCTTGAATGATGTTATTATAGATAACCCATAGAACACGTCGATGTGTGTAACGTAATAACAAATAATTAATGAATTATTAACGGTGTTATTATTTTCTCCTCAAAAATATTTTAATATTTTTATCTTTAAATCTGAACTTATAAGTCTTATAACTCTGAACGGACAATTGTAACAACAAAGTTGTCATAACAATTGTTGTTCCAATTGAAAAGACCTATCCAACGATATATATCTCATTGCTATTGGAAGGTGGTCCCAGGTTTCATACATTTTTGCCCATTCTCCTTTCCCGTTTCGGGTCATAATGGTAGTGTTAGTGATCATGTTATTATCAGTTTAAAACTGTATAGTTAAAAAAAAATGGTCCTTATTGCAAGCAATTTAACTATTCTGAACTTCTGGTCGATCTCTATAAGCTCTAATCATCTCGTTATGAAACAAAAACAAAAGGAATAGAATAGAGAGTTTAGTTTCCACATTCACAGGTGTAAAAACATAACATATTTTTTACCTCAGGGTAATAAAACTCAACGCCCTCGAAAAACAAAGTGAAAAACATAGGTAAGTAAAATACCACGGGCACAGCGAGCCGCCATTGTCAACGGAATAGAATAAAAGATAAAAGAAAAATGTAAAAAAAAGATTGTGTCGTTTCTGTTTGAACAATGATGGTTGTCAGTGGCAGCCATTTTGGATTTGACGCGCGTGAGTCTGACAAACGGGATCGCATCCTAATATAGATGCAGTAATTGTAAAATATTATATTGTTTGTTGTTAGATTTTTATTGTTTTAATTGTTGTTGTCTTTATCGAGGCTTTGTTTTGTTGGAAAAAAGATCTTTTAAAAGCGCTAAAGCAAGCGTATGTCTAAATATTATTTCCCTTATTCTTGTTTTAACGAGCTTTTGCAAACTTTTTGTAAAGTTGTTGTAGTGTTAAAATAGTAGTGTTAGCTTCGGTCATGGTTGAATGTCTAATTATGTGTTACAAATTAATTAATCAACTATCAACTTTAACAAAATTTGAAATCTGTCGAGCTCGGCTTGTTTAATCATAAGATTTATTTGGAAGCCAATTTTATTCAATGTCACGCCAAAACAAGAATGATGTTTTTATTTCCCCAAGTCTATAAGTAATTTGTATGATTCTTGTTATAAGAACCACCAAATCTTAAAGTCATTGGCAGTTCTGTACAACTAAAAATAGCATTACTTAACGCATTAGGTACGTTTTCTTTTGCATCCTTTTTTTAAAGTTCTTGTTTGAGTACAATGGCTTACGATTCCTCATTATTATCATCTATTGCTTCATTGGCACTAGATGAATCTGTCACAGTTGTTGTGGATACATCCATGGGCATTCGATTATTTAGAAGTCAATGCATTTATTCTGTTTTTACCAAGTATCTAACAGAGTTTGAATTTATTTAGTATTGCTGGTTACTACCAGGTAAAAAACAAAATGTCTTCAATATAAGATCTGTTTCGCTCGGACAGACAAATCAATGAGCGTGATTCACGAATTTATCGATTTACGTTTCATTTCCACTTAGTTTAACAATTTCGCGAAAACTAATGTTGGTTGGACACGATTCTTGTGTTATTTTCATTGTACGACATTTAACTTTAGCAGTGTTAGCACGCGATAAATATAGTTTTGTTTTCTTGGCCTTTTTCCACGACTTTGAATCCACCACGTGATTTACCCTACTGTCTTTTATAAAGTATCTGCAGCTATACTTGGGCGGGACATTGAATTCGTCTATGTCATCATAAATATATGATGACTGATTCAAACAGAAATAGATAAATCCAAGGACATGCGTATTGTATAATTATGACGAGCTGCAGTGAAGGAAGAAATCGTGCGGAAACCAGCTTGCCTGAGAGATATTTCTTGATAGCATGTAAAGCCAAGTCTGAGGTCCATGCGTGGCACAAAAACTCTGACACGGAGTTAAGTACTAACCACAGAGCATAGAAAGAATAGAAAATACGCGAGCCTATCTACAATAAAAAAAAAAATAGAGTTAATAATGTCCAGGTGGTGAAAACATTTTTATATTTTTTACTCATTGTAGATTTTTTTTGCATAACTGTTAATTAATCTCTTTGCTAATCCACACAGTCATGTAACACGTATCAGAGACAATAAGTCCCGAGGGAAAGAAACTGTGTCTCCTTAACACAGGCTATTTTGTACCCTAGCTAGGAGGACAGAGCTTCAACCACTTTATTGTAGACTACAACTTGTGTTACCTGTTGTTATTTTTTAAGTTAAATGTTGTAAATCTACAATCTGTTTATGTCAAATAAATTACTATTATTATTGAAAAAAAACTTGAGGGTAAGTTTAGTTTAATAGCTAAAGTTATTGATCTTTCGGGCGAAGAGTCTAGAGGAAGGAATGTTAATGGCGGAAAGACAGGACATGAGAAAATAGAATTTGAATTCCAGCATGATGAGCACCGAACTGCATTATGTTATTGATTCCACAACACTTTGCAATACAAGACCCCTTATTATTGCAACTTTAAACCCCAAAATCGATTGCGTCACTGAAAAAACAGATGAATGCCTAATTCCAATTCTCGCAGTAGCTTTTCTACCAAAAATAACATACGACATTGTGTCGCCATATTGGATTCTAAGATTGCGTGCACAAACCTTTGTATCTTTTTTCTTTCTTTTATCTTTTTAGTGACAAAGAGATTTGATACGTCGTCGAATTTCAATGAATGGGTTTTTAGTTTTTTTCTTTGCTTTTGACACCTGAATCCTGCATCCCTTGTGGAGTAAACTGCTGATCAATTTTATTTCTTTTGTTATTAGATTGAACATTTTTGTCCGGATGCAAGGCTTTGGTTTTCGAAGGAGTATCTTTTTATTGATATCGAAGAAACATTGACAGGAATCAAACTAAGGCTTAGAATCTTGTGCTTATTAATAAGTCCCGAATGCGCGTTTAATATTGGTTTATTTGATTGATTCATTTATTTGTATGAAAAGTATTGGATAAGCTACGGTCATGATGCTCATTAGTTTCTTCTGTTCAAGCTTGATTCTAACATAAAATCGGTAGTATTGTAAACCTTGTACCATCTGCTCTTATAACAGACGCCATAGCTTGCTTAAAGCGTTTTTATCCACCTCGTTTGCACTACAATAAATTTATTAAAAAGTTCAAAACCTGGGAACATACGAAGCAAGTCTTTCACACTTCCACATTGTACAATTTAACTTCTTTAACAACAAATTCATTACTTTTATCAACCCGCCCATTTTTCCCATGAACTGTTATTGTTTTCTACATAGCTTCTAACTTAGTATTAACAATGTTTATTCCTGCCTAGTCCCCAATCTTCTCTGCGTGAAGATACGCCTACCGAAGGAGAGGCGTGATGGTAAAGTTGCGAGGTCTAGCCAAGAATGGGGGACACCCCGCTGTCTTCTGTTCAATGAATATTGTTGTACATATTAGAGTTTAATTTATCGTTTTAAGTGACGAATATATTAATAAAATTATGACTGTGATTATGTGTGTTATGGGTGTATAGGCTACTTAATAGTTAGGAATGAAGGTTTAGGGTCTGTTCTCAATCTGTAACACTGATTATCATTGTGAAGACCGAGAGTTTAGCTACATCTCATATAAAGGGTGTAAAAGTACCCTTAACGCAAACGAAGGGCACTTGTTCTTCCCACCACTGCGATCATTTTTTGACCATACCTGGGACCCCATAGTTACGGAGATATTGGGGGAAAGAATTCCAAATTTTGCACAGCTCTTTTTGTTAATACTAGTTTTTCAGGGAGGTAATAGCACAACGTTTTAAGAGTGCTACATTGAGTTTTACCGTAAAATGTGATTTTTGGCCCCCAAAAAAAGTGGTTTCAAAAATATTGCGTAGGGTACTTAGTTTGATGTACAGAATTCTTGGTTGACGTATTGTAAAGGGTTGATTTACACCCTGTATTGTTATGCATTTCGGGACGAATCTCCACGACTCCACGTCCGAGTCTAAGATAGACACAGAAATTAGACTGTTACATATTAAGGTGCATATGATATATATGTTTTACTAGACATTTACATTATGGTGCCAGAAATCTAATAGATCTGGGAATGAAATCATTTTATTATAAGCCTGATGTGATTGTGCAAAGGCCTCCCTAAAATCATTTTGTTTTGAATTAAATAAAATGTCAAAAAATGAGTCAGACATTTTTTTATTGGAAAAGCATAAAGAAACACGTAAACCCCAATTCTCCTTCTAGTTTCGATTGGTAAACCTAGATTTTTTTTGCTAGCCTGTTTGGCTGCTGGACAAAAACCTCCCGCATTCCTTTCCAACTGTCCCGATATTTTGCCTTTAAACCTAGATAAGACCAGGCACTCTAAAATAATTTCCACGCAAGCTCCGCCGGTTAGGCCGTTTTGTGCTAGACGCTAGCACATCAGTAATAAAGTCGAATACCGCGTGCGCTCTTTAATCGCGTTCGAGCACGAAACTAAATGTCGTAGGTAAGTCTCAATTCTTATTTCGTTTATAACTAAAGTAGTAATTGATCTGGAGAAAAAATATCTTGTGGCTGGATAGTAAACTATATTTTCTTACAGTGAACATTTATTTTAGACATAAAGGCGGAGCAATCTTGAGGAAAAATGTAATTATCGTTAAAAAAGACATGATTTTCGAATAAAAAATGAATTGTGCGAATATGCTACAATTACGTAACTGTCTTGTACATGGAAAGAAAAAGATCCAATAAATCATGTACTAAAGTTTCATTTTGATTGTATGTACGACTGTTTTAGAATATTAATGCAAATTAACATAAAATTTAGGGAGCCTTAAAATTAAAAGAATTAAATTGTTTTATTGACTTGCCTTGTTGAAGTTCACCAAATTGCAACACACCTTTCTAGATCTTACCCCATCACATCATTTTCTCAGCCACTATGTCGTCACACCCACCACCACGGGGTACCTTGGGAGTGGTGTGAAAACCCACCCAGAGTCCCATACTGCAGGAATGTATCAGGAGTGCATGGGACCGTAGAGGTAAGGCGGTTCTATCATGCTGGGCGGCCCGCCCATCGCTGAGCCCTAGGAGATTATATTCACACGATTAATTTTAAGAATTTAATGTTTAAAGGGTGTGGGAAGTTAGTTTTTGTGTAACATTGTAATTGCTAGTTCTATTTAATTTTAAAGTATGTGGAGTTTTTCGAAGTGTTCCGATTGTGTCGTCTCAAAAAAACCGTTTAAAGTAACCGTTGTTCGATAAGTTTTTCGAAGAGGTATTACATAAACCAGCGATTTATATTGCGGACAACTAGTTTGACAAATTCAACAAAGAAATAGGAACTTCCTTGCCTATCACAAAAAAAAACAAAAGACGACAAAAATCATACTATCCCCAATTCAACCAGAAACCTTTTTAAATCCTTAATTCAATTACATCATTATGAAGAACCATGGTGTGCCAAACAAGTCCACCTCAGCGAAACGATAAACAAACATAATCCTTAATAAAAAATATTTAACAACAAAAAAACTGTCATAAAACGACAATCTAAATCAAATAATCCCGCTAATGCAATCACTCTGACACTCACCTATTCAAATTCCCATACAAGACTCACTTCCACACAAAAATTATACACCCTTTGTTAGATTTACAATATGGAATTACCATGAAGCATAATTAGGTGTATTATAACATAGTTAGTACGGTGGGCAGTTATTTTAATTCAAAAATAGACAAAATGGGACACAATACTTTATGTTTACCTAGTGTATGAATGTATAATTAATAGTGATATATTGGAGAGGTCATGAGAAAATGGAGTGAGAGCAGATTACATTAGTTTAAGTGCGCGCGAGTGTTGTGTCGCGCCCTTTTGTGGATGTAAGTTGGACGCCCGTGCGTGTTCCTAGACAAATAGTTGAAGGATTGAGCTTGCTCCAGGTTTTCATAGAAGCCGATGGAGCAACTGTGGTATTTATGTATATTGACTTATTTTGGGGATGTTCCATCGTCGACTCGTCTCTGCTCTCAGAACAAGATTGAGGTCAGGAGTAGGCTCGTTTAATATAAAAAAAAACATTTCTCAACAACTAGTGTTATTCCAAGATAACACACAACATGAAAACACCCAATTATGGACGTTTTACTGACTCGTAAATCATAGTCATGTAAGAAAAGGCTAAAATGTAGGCGACTACAGAGAGGGCAACTAATTATCATTATTCCCGTGGCTTTGCCTGCGTGATATACGTTAACTGTCTCATGAAATCTTACTATCGGGTCATACGAGTAAGACTAACACACATCCAAACATATTTCCTAAAAACTTTCGCATTTATAATAGTAAGTGGGAAGAACGGAAAAGACTTAGTTGCACTGACCGTAAATTAATTGAGAAATTAGCAAGAAAATTATATTATAACATAAGGCTTGCCTCTCGCCACAATTACTTACTTCCAGAACTATACAAACTCGTCACAAAAAACGTATAAAGACAAAATACGACTCACAATAAACACTAAATTACATCTCACACTACAACTCCACAATGCACTTTAAAAACAAGAAAATGTACAAACGTAATCGTTTATTCCAATACGTCACACCTTCACGCCTTTGCCGTAAGAGTCCAAACAGCAGACAGGATCCTGAATTATGTGGCACAGAGCACTCGGCATGGCCCAGCATGGCTGCACAATGGATGATCAATAACAATTTGAGGACGAAGACGGAAAATGATTTGTTGGTACACTAAAATGTTAGGATGTGTGCACGTTGGAGGGATGGCTAATGTGTTGCTTATCTAGAACGGATTACGCTAGTGAATATGAAGGATCGAAACATCAGGCACGGAATCCTGCTCCCGACAACGGTGGACCATTATTTTTAATGTTGAGTTGAGTATTTAAAAATGTATATAAAAAAGGTAATAATGTCAAAATGGTCACAAAATGTCAGTGATCAGTTTCTTTGACGAAATTTTACCTAAGCTGTTAAAACCTTAGTATAAAAGATTTACATTACCTACACAAATCTTAAATACGCCGTCAGACAACGTACAGCTTACAGGTAGAAGGTGAACACTAAGTAAAGTAAAAAAAAAGCATATTCTCAAGAGGTTAAATATATTTAATTTTTTTAACTTAAAATCCGATCATAATATACTTAACTTTTTAAATGCATTAGAAACACTACAAGCAATAGATTTCTTACTTTTTTATTACCTTTAAGAATTAAAGATTCGTCGGAACACGAATACAACGCAATTGAATTCCCTCCTAAACCTCATTCACGACACCAAAGGCAGATCGCTCACAATACTTAAGCCTATAGATATTTACTTTACAATCAATATTATTTATGTCCTGTCATTAATTGCCGACTCATATATCAGACGCGACCAGTCAACGCACTTGACGTCGCGACTTGCGACTTTGCGACTGAACCAGCGTCTGTGTGCAGACGGCTTTAGGAATTGAAATTTAATTCTGCGTTATGAGCTATGATCCTGAAAGTAAAGATGAGTGCATATTATTATTATTTTATTTGTCGAGATTCTATTTTGATAAGAAAAAATGTATATTTTGGTGATTGTCAGGGATATTGTCTACTAGAGGGATATAGCAAAGATTATCTGACAGGACTTCACCTTTCAGACAATCGAAAAAATATCTAATATAGGACCATAACAACAGAAAAGCTTAAAATATGGCTCAACCAAGGTGAAGTTACAATGTTGAACTGTCTTAGATAAACGGTTTTCAATGTTGAACTGTCTTAGATAAACGATTTTTGGATAGACCTAAACAAAAATGTCACACAAAAATAAAGAAAAAAAAACCCTGTAAAGGATTATATTTATTTAACAAGCTTAAAATCATACATCAACCGCGGAAACATAAAAAACAACACCCAATAGACTCCGAGCACCAACATAAACTTCCAACACTATTTTTTACATGGACTTACATATTTCTTGCCCATTTTATTTCCCATGTCAATATGGACACTACCGAAGAATATCTTGGGCTATGGCTGTACCTCAGTAAATCAGGATTAGCGCGCGTCCAAGCAGTCTCATTTGTGTGTTATTTATAAAGTAAATCCGCGCTCCACGCTACGAGGTCGCTGCGTGCGGAAAAATGAATAACTCCGGATTTTTACGATGTCATCTCTCATACCGTGCTTTTTGTTTTTGGATTTTTTGAATGTGTTTTATTGGGTTGGAATGGTTTTATTTAACTACCCATGGCCCGTGGCACATGTAAGTATGTGAGTGTATGAGATGACTTCAAGTTTAAAAGCTTAAAGCTTTACAAACCGTGGGTAAGTTCTGTTCACTGACCTACATGCAAATTGATCTGTGTTTTCAATAAATCTTTGAAAATATTCGAAGTCTGCATCGCGGCAGATTTCATAGAAGATGACGGGATGAGTTAGATAAACCCAACGATCAGTGGTCATAGGAGAGACTTGTAGACTGATCTCATAATTGTTGATTTTGACAAGTTTGGTGTTGTCAAAATCAACAATTATGAGATCAATGATAGACCATTCTGACACTATTGAATAACAGACTCGGGGCCCAGCAGTGGGATGACGTAGACTAAAATTATGAGTCTCTTGAAAATATAGGTTTTGTGAAGTTTATCTAGCATTTTGTTTTCACGTAATTAAGTAAGTATGGAATTCTCTGATAATACAGTACCTACTTACCAATCAAAACGAAGTAGTACTTCGTTTTGCATACCTATAATAAATACAGTGGTCCTTTGATACTACCTACACAATCTGGTAGAATATTTAAATCCAATATCATTTAGATACTTACATAGAGACCCTTTTATTTCTTTTCATGCCAGTGTCTCAGTTGTATTAAGAAAATAGCTTCATTTAACAGAGCCCCTAAGCGAGAATTAGCGAGACAAAATAAAAAGCATATGGCGTCAATATAATAAAAACACGTCAATTGTTTATTGTGTGTGCAAATTGCTGTAAAACTATTGTCCAGTAAGAGTGCGTGGCTGGTTTAAGGAATGAGCGAATCGCGATTTTAAGTTTTTCACTCCATTTTGCATGTGATGGTGCTGGAGGCAACATAGCTCTCTAAAACAATATAAACGATAAACATAAACGGCCCTAGTTTCTAATTTAGGATACTTGAAAAGCAGTTGTGTGTTTTAAAAAATAGAGAGGAAGAGGCAGATCAAAGAAATAATGATGTGTTGTGTGGGGAATTAAATGATGTCTGACAGGGACAATGAAAGAAGAAAACGTGTTCCGCAGCCCTCAAGTAAAATGACAAAAGGTGATGATGATGTATTTCAAAGATCAATTTTGTCTCAAGTAAGTAAGTATCTGACAACATGCGGGAGGTCTTTTCTCCATAGAAACGCTCTCGCCTGTTTTATTTCTTGTTAATTACTATAAAGCTATGATTTTTAACAGAATAATAAATATTAACTACTTGTACGCCCCTATGTTTTGCTTTTTGATGATACATTATTTTTCTAAGCACTAGAACAATACAAATTGCTTTTTTAGATCCCTGTCAACAGAAGCGTAGTGTACAAATTTGACAACGATTAACGATAAAAGAAAAACTTATGGGCACAGAATACATCCTTCTTATTAAGTGTTTAAAATATCTTATAAATTGGTACAATATTGGAGGAGGAAATAGGCGAGAGCCAAACTTAGAAATATGAATTTTTACCTAAGCTATTGAGTCGGATCTGCAGTTGTCCTTATCTGCCGCCCGGGCGCCTAGCTCTCGCAGAGCGACAGCGATAGTTTCTCCAAATACCTAATTTTCAAAAGTCTCTCCACCCGCATTTCCTCTTAACAATTGAGATGAAGGCCCAACATCCATACGTCGATTGAATCGCTTTTGCTTGCAACTCACGCCGACCACCCCAAGATGCCCTGAAGCACTACACATGGCAACATGAAGCGGATAATGCTTTTTTCACGAACAATACATACAAACAATAACGAAAGAGTTTTTCTAGTAATTGTTGTGAAGCGATGATTGTAATTATTACTTTTAAGTCATAACTTAATTTGGTTTGTTGGGCGAGATGTTATCAATAGCTTATGAAAGATAATTACTAAAAGACAGAGACATATTTTGTTACGTAGAAACGTTTTTTATTTCTACTTCGTTTTCGTAGTATGTTCTATTATAAAAACTTGTGTAAGTATGTAAGTCTTATTTTTAAGTGCTAATGGAATTGCCAGAATTACTATTGTTTTGTTGTTGTTGTAACGGTTTGTATTTATACTGTTTTTAGTTTGGAATACTGCATTTGTTATGTTTGTAATTGAAAATGTAGTTTTAGTGGACCTATATTTCGACGTGGTTTGTAGAAATTTAAAAACAGTACCTTCACTAGTATTTAGATTGTTAAATACTTGTACTTAAAACATTTCCAAAAGCCATACCTACTCAAATTAAATTCAAGCAAATACTTCGTAACAATAAAAAATAAATTTCATTGATACAAACATTTCTTTCATGAATCGAACAATCGAATTCTCGAAAATATTATAGTGTGGAGGTCGAAATTTAAAAATTCGTCTTTTGTACAGCTAATGTCCGACAATTGAGCCCATCGGAGCACGGTGAGTCGATTGAGCCGGTTGAGCCCATATTTTGCGCATCTCTGCTCCCGGTTTGTACCGGCCGGCGCGGCGGCGGGTGGATGGCTGATCCGCATGAAAGGCCACATTGTCATCCGACAAGTAGTTTCAGAAAAATATACCACCCCGTATCTGGCACTAATTTGTACAGGGACGAATTTTGGTGTCTTAGTTACGGGGGTGATACTTTTCGTGATTAAAATTGGTAATTTGGTTAAAATTATGTGTTAACTTCTGAAAGTTTTATTGTAGTTGTTAGTTGCGTAATTTGGTGAAATTCCTTGAGTTATTAGGTTAATTTTGGATATTTGGTGAATTTATTATGAGGAATTTAAATATAAAGGGCAATTTCTGTTTGAACTTTCAGTGTTTTGTCGTAAAGTATGATTGTTTATTAAAGTTATTCAGTTTATTCATGTCTAGTGATAAATTACTTTTATTCCTGTCACTTTTGCTGTAACACTTTTCCTTTTTTTAACCTGCATAAGTTAGTTCAACTTTTCCTATTTGGCAAAGAATCCTCAAAAGTAATTGAGACTAGGTACTTTTTTTTTTATTCCAAATATTTTCTGAGGACTACACAGATTAGCGTTTAAATTTGTTTTTTTAAAGAAAGCGCTACACTGATTTGAGATTTTAAGATCTTTCCAATCATTGCAGGCATGCGCCAGTAATGAAGCGGTATATCAATATCAGAATATTAAATGTCTATCTATAAAATCCTTAATCCGCCCCCGTGCTCCAAGGTGCAACCCGTTGCAAAAACAGACAGAAATTGTCCAAAAATTCTAAACGTGATCAAGTCATTGTGTGCGCACACCCGCCACAATAGCGTACAATGGACCATCCTTAGCCACTCTTTATTTGCAACAATGCCACTTTTACTAACAATAAAATCCCATTCAGTACCATACAGTCCTCTGTGAATTCCAAAATCCAAACAATTTAAAACTTTGGATGCTCGATCATAGATTTTAATTTTGAGATGTCAATCGATGACGTTTATGACGTTTTCTATGTTTGGTGTCCATCGCGTGTTTGCTATAGTTGTCATTGTTACCTACACCTATTGTAGCATTGTTCGAGCTCCATTCAATGAGATCAATGAGAAACATTTTAATATTACTAAATTATAAACGTCTTCCGTGAATTTGTGTGGCAGAAGTCTGTAGAGTCGTTGTGGTAAATATTTTTTTCAAGACAAATATTCACTTATAATACCACAAGAGCTTCAAAATTATCGGGTATTTCCCGATAGGTTCGTTGCAAACAAATGAAGGAGTCAAGTTTTTCAGGTTAAAAAATCACTCGCGCTTCGCGCTCGTGATTTTTTAACCTGAAAAACTTGACGCTCCCATCCGATCCCAAATGTCGGCCAATAGAATTGCACCATGAGACGAAATGTACAGTTAACAAATAAACATTTCCTTTGACTTTTTTATCGATGGTGGACAGAGAACAAACTCCAAATCGACTCATTTTCATGCAAAATCTCCAATTTTCACAATTGAATTCAACCTGTCAGTTTGACGTGTGGTTAATTTGACTGGATCATGTTTTGTTTTTTATATATAGCAACTACCAGAGAAAATTTTCAAAAAATTATCAGTATAATACCATGTAGGTTGTACCACGTGACGTCGAATGGTGCAATTCTATTGGTCGATATTTGGGTCGGAAAAATAATCACCCATATTTGTAACTCTGAGACATTGAAACAAAAAAATTATCATCAATCATTTGTAATTTTGTTTTTTACGTCAATAGATATTCAATGTTAAATCATCTACCATGTTACTCGTATCTAATAACCCCGAGCCCGTGATTTCGCGGTTCATTAAAAATAAAGTTCTTTAACCATGAAGATGGTTCATGGTTCTAAAATAAACAATGAATAGTTGTTATGTAGTACAAGCTATGGTTTTGTCAGATAATACCAAAAATATAAAACGTGTTTGTAACTTACCAACTACTCCACTCCTTCCTCTATGCGCCCACGCAAACAATATTTATTGCAATACGACACTGTCCCCACATGCATTCATACATCAGCGGCTCAAACACTATCCCGGCACGACACATCCGTCCCATACATAATACACCATACAATATCTTTGCATCACCTTTATTCTATCCAATCACTTTGTTACCATTCTAATTGTTACTCTTATTTTCTATTTCTACACCAGAATCACCTTAAACTTTTGTACCATAAGTGTTATATTCCTGTGCATCATTTGGTCGCAATCATCATCCGGTCAACATTTCCACTGATTGCACAATTGAGTCTTCTACCACCGGAAGTTAAGTGGTTGAATTAAGGTGAATTTCAATGGACAATAAAATTTCAAAGGAAGGAATTAGTGCTTCTATTAAGTAGCCACATTCGTTGACAGATGTTAAAAATTTGTAAGGTGCTGCAAGGTGTCGAATGCATCTGTTAAATCTACGTATAATGCTGATACTGTTAGCCTGCAAGATCCCACTGCTGGACAAAGGCCTCTCCTCGTGACTTATAATTGTTTTTGATCTAAATTCAATATAGACTACTGGTTGCGCTAGCCGTGTCCAGATCGTCCCGCCATCTTCTATGAGGACTGCCGAATAATACGTACACTGTCACTGTAAATATTTCTATATTAAAAGATAATTCTAATTTAAATAGGTCATAATTGAAAAGTAAACTGAATGGCGAAGCCCTATTATATGTAACTTAAACATAACTATGGAATAAGAATTGGTAGATCAACATTGAGTGGCTGTTACCACGAGCTATCCTGGCAATGACTTCATAGACAATGATTCAATATTTTCCAAGTTCTAGACAAAACATTGCAGTAGGTGGAACAACGTTGACAATGATAATGTTAAAAGTTTCTAACAGGTCAATAAAACAGTCGATCACAATATAACGTCGCTCTAAAACTTAAAAGTTGTCACAGCGTAATTAAAAATATACTTATGTCAAAATAAATATGTCTAAGTAAACATACTTAAGTAAAAGTTTGAGTATTTTCTAAACATCATCATACCTACTAACAAGCAAACAAACAAAAAGTGCCATGCAAACTGTTTGTGTACTTTGAATTCAAGAAAAATATTAACATCGGATAAGATCGACATTTATAATGATTCATGTTAATATTTTCAGCTTCAGCTTGTTTTTCGCCCAGATCTTAGTATTGTTCTGTTTTAACTTTTTTTCCTTAAATCAACTTTATTACGTTTCAGTGCAAACAAACAAGAACATTTCTACGTGTATATCTAAACTTTAATTTACTGCAGAAATGTAGAAATCGTGATACAAAAAGTAGAACAATTTAAAGCTAAAGAAGCATTTTCTCAGATTACGTTAAGACTGTAAAAATATTTTACTTAAAAACAAAAGTTAGGAGGCAAACTTATAAATGAATCGAGCAAGTTTTAGAATTTGATAAAGCAAATGAAAATAAAAAAAAACAGATTTGGAATTTCTATACACTGGGTATTCATACAAAATGTCGAGATAAGCAGTAGTGGTAGATTGTTGCGCTTTTCGATAGCATTCTTTTAGAAACTCGCTACAGCCGTTACTTTTCCTTTCATTTCAAGATTAAAACTACTACTAAAGAAAGCCGAAAATAACAAGGAATAGCTACTTAGTCTCCTCATACAAACCCAAAATTATTTAAGCCTTCCTCTGCATTGTGAGCGGTTCATTTGAAGCACTACAGAAGTACAGATCAAGTTTTAAGAAACGTCTCTTATCTAAATTTCATTCACAAATATTTACAAATGCGGCTTTAATTTGTGACAATGCTTGAGACCGTTCCGTGGTTCATTCATGAACTTACATTCAGTTTCATTCATGTTTGTCCAGGATCCAAATGTTGCGTTCCTGTAATCCTGGTATTGTCCGGTCGTTTGTGGATTCATTCATTGAAACTTGTATTTGAATCTGTCTATCTGTATATTTTAACTGCGTGATCATCTGTTTCTGGGTGAATTGCGGTTGCTAGTATGCCTGTTTCAACAGGAACAAATTTTTGCAACGATGTTCCATGTCACAAGTTTAATGTTAATTTTAAAAATCTTAATATCACTACTTAGTGTGGGAACACAGCTTCTATTTAAAATTGGTAGAAAAGCCTGACCAAACGTTTGAATAAATAAACATTAATTCTTTTCTTCGCGACCTAAATGTGTTTATTAAAACAGGCGCAATGCAGAGTTGAATACAACTGTTCCGTTTACTACCACATTTCATTCGATTAACAATCAATACACCTTTCACGTTCTATGCATTAACTATACAATCATTTCTCAATACATGATCAATAAAACTACAATATTACAACTCATTCATTGAATCTAAATCTCTTTTCAAGCGAAACCTTTCGTAGAACATCATTCTGTAGGAGCACATACTATTCTGTTGCAATTTTACTCATAATACCATCGGTTTCAATTCGTTTGTCTGCAGCATCAGACATAGCGGCACCAGGCTTATCCTCATTGTTATCTGAAGTTTCATTAACATCCTCTAGGATATATTTTTTTATTAAAATCTTTTGATATTTGTGTACGTTGAAGTGTAAACTTCGTATTGTGTGCAAAGTCGGATTAAGGAAGTCCGTTTGAGTCGTTTTTTTTTAGTTTCACTTTGAGCTACCGATACGTTTGAAAGAATTTACTGGAGAACTGTAAAAGTTAAACAAAATATAGGCTAGAAGCGAGATTTTTCATGGTTTATGAATTTGATCCTTGAGGGTTAATAATTCTAGTTATGTATATACCCCAGTAGATATATAACAGTAGACGGAAAAAAATTAGTAGAATACTCTCGCAAGATCAAGAATCCGCTTTTAACTTTAGTTAAATAACTGAACGCTTACTGACAAATTGAAATATTTACGTCACAAATTAAATTAATATTCAACAAGCTACCAAAAAATAAACACCCGTTGACACCCAGCTTATACGCATCCTATACACACTACCATTTTGTGTGACATCATTCAGAACTAGCCACGCGTGATCATCTAGTCGAGTGACAAAATTAATTGGTTAAAGCCACAATAAAGTGCGTTATACACGATACAATGTGGCTTTTGAAACCTCCGGATTAGCCGGTTCCCGCTGCGACCAATTTTTCGCTTGTGAGAACACAGCTTTTGTACAGTAGCAATGATACTTATTAGAACAGGAGCCTGAATTGTTTAGGTGTTCCTATAAGATTTTAATTTTCTGATTAATAATTTCATTATTATCTTCTTTTAGAATATTTCATGGCTTAAACTATATTCTTGGTTAGGCTTGTCTGCTCCAATTTTTGGGCTGTTTCTATAGTAAGGCTGTTATAAATGCTGAAACGCCGACATCCCGACATTTGCAGTAGAAGTAGAGTAAACCGTTAATGATGGTTATGTGAGTAAAAACACTGTTTATTGTAGAAAACTACAATTGCTTTCAAGTCGCAATATTTGGAAGACTCCACGGCATTATCCCCCGATATCATTCCGCGATCATAGCGCTTGCAACAGTATCTAAATATCGGGAGCTCGAATAACTGATAATCACGAAAGGTATCCTATCTTAATCCCGTAAGTGACAGCGTGAGTTTAGTTTTAAACCGTGAAAGCTTTTTACAGTGTTTGAAAAAGTTATAACTAACAACAAAATGGAAGAAAGGAGTAATTTATTAACCAGAATATCTTAAGTCAGTAAAAAGAAGGTGTCTTATGAGTTGACAAGTTGTTGACAATTTTTAGTTAATAATAGGGAAATTTCTCGTCATCTTGGTCGGAGAGTCAGAAGAAGATAGTCTCCTAGACTGAACTACGAAATGCCATATCGAAAAAAAAAACGGAACGAGTCAGTTTACTTTTTAGAGACAACGAAAGGTTCGAAGAGATATCTAGTACCTACGATAAGGTGTTCACTAGTGATTGTACCCAACTGCGGCGAAGCCCAAAAGGAGGGTTATGTGGTTCAGCACGTATGTCCGTTTCTTTGTTCCCTCATAACTCCTAAACGGATGAAGGGATTTGAAAAAAATATACGTCGTTAGATTCGTCTCGATGGCGCAAGTGTCCAGTGACACATTGCTATATAGTGCTACATTAAAATTAAAAACCAAAGAAAAAGTTGCGGGTTTTGGGGGCCATATCGCGGTGTTAAAAAAAACCATTATCATCGAGTAGGGTATCAAAATGAAGGGTTTTAAAAGGAGATAACAAAAATATATAACACTTATTAAATGTTTAATAGAAATTCAAAGTGACAAATCCTATAAACAAACAGAAAAGTTAAATATCATCTGCGAAGAATTATACGCGACCAACGAAAGAACTAACACAAAAAATCTAAAAAGTTGGAAATAAAAAAGTAGTTAAAACTAAAAAACCCGACTGAAGAATCTGAAAAGCTGAAAACAAGCACATTTTAAATTAAATAAAACTTTGAAGCAGGCGGGGTTCATTTGAATACTAAATTATTAAATGAAAATGGTTCAGTGTTTTCAGTCGGGTTTTTCGAGATTTTGTATAAGTGTTTTGTGAGTAATATAGTTAATCCATGTGTTTTATTGGTAGTGTTTTTATTTATCCCATACCCAGCTCGTAAAAATACTGATTTAAATATAAATTATTTATATTTTAGAAGTGCAAAAGGTGCTATAAAATAACCACCATGCTGTGTTGTATTTAGAGTCACCTACATACAAAATAGTAACATTTAGACGCTCGTTAATAGGGTTAGTAACAAAAAAAAACTAATTAGTCCGTCAAATAGATTTCTAAAAAATATCGGACACGTACTTTTTCTTTTTTCACGTAAACAAACAACGAAGACGATACAGTGCTTTGAAAACTCGTGTTATATTCTAAGACATTAGTACGACATTTTTTACCGGTGACTGACGTCACAAGCCCCCACTCAAATCTTTGACGCGTTTTATCTTCGTCAATTTTTATTGATATACAACAAAAAATACTTCAATACTTTTCGATAATCTAACAGACGGACTAATTAGGATCAATTTTTTTTATTCAAGAAACATCCCTGTTTTCGCAGACTTACTTATTTAGAAGGCAATGTAGATTTTTGGATGTGAATTAATGCTAATAAAAAGACGCCTGTTTAATTAGCACCCATTTATTATTTGAGACAACAAATAAATATTATGACTAGAGGTGATATTCAGATGTATTTTTACCTAAACCTGGAGTCTTGCCTAGTATGCAGCGCGCGTCAGTACGGGAAAGTGTATTACTTTATAAACTTACTAGCGGACGTCACGCGGTTTCACCCGCGTAGTTCCCGTTCCCATCGTAATACAGGGATAAAAAGTAGCCTATGTCACCCGGGGACAGTGTAGCTTTCCAAAGGTGAAAGAATTTTTCAAATCGGTCCAGTAGTTCCGGAGCCTATTCGTTACAAACAAACAAACAAATCTTTCCTCTTTATAATATAGTGTAGATGAGTGATACAAAATAATCTAGCATCGTATTTTAGCATCGTGGAAATACTGGCTTATATTCTGAATGTTTTAATGTAGCTTCTATTTGCATTTTCTCTTCTTCTTAGTCGATACACTCTTGTCAGAGTGGTCGTGGTTGCGCAGACGAGGTACACGGCGAGATGCTTGGTGGGTCGTTGACTTCCTTGAGGACTGTTCTTTGAAACGGATGTGCTTTCATTTCTGCCGGTTGGAGACGTTGCGAGTACTCTGGACCATGGTAGACTCAGTAGCTTTTTTGATCAAGTCAGTCCAACGAGTCGGTGATCGGCCGCGTGATCTTTTGCCCTCCACTTGGCCCTGAACTACTAGTCTCTCCATCAAGTTTTCATTACGAGTAATGTGACCAAAGAACTTTAAAACTAGCTGCACAGTAGACGAAAGCCGGTCCCTAATATGAAGCTTTCCCAGCCGTTTCACAGCTGACCTGGTGATCGTGATTTGAATTTTATTCAATAAATTCAAAATGTGATTCAGATTAGAAGATAATATACAATATTCATTCATCAGAACTCAATCGATTGATTATCACAATCCCCATCTAACTAAGTAACTCTATGCAAAAACAATGGATGGGAAACATTTTTTTTTTTTGTGAAATATAATCTTTTTGTAACGATATCAACATGACGTTTAACGAAGGTTGCGGCTAGTAATGTTTTTAGTCGCGTAAAATACTTTTTAATGTTCAATTTCGCATGAAGCTAGTCCGTGTTACAAAAGTATTTGCAACTAATGTAATGAAACAGATAATGAATTATCGTGGTATGTCCGATAATCTATTGCACGGGGCGAGTCTGAACAACCTCCTTTACCTCGCGACATTTTTTAATGATTCCTTCGCATTATTATGCTTATAAATAAAGAATGCAAATAAATAATAATTATGAGCATGTCATGCGGAGGAATTATTAAAAATTGTTAAATGATTAAAAATTCTAAGCAAACTATTTTCTTTTACAAAATATTTTCTAAATGATAAGACACATCGTCGAATACTTTATTTACCAGCAACTATAAAAGGTTTCCGCTTTCCTCAGCCAATCTAGATTCTCAGGGACTATTGAGAGACAATGTCACCATTATTACTTTTGTTATGTTCCTGTTTAGTGTCGCTTGCAGCGACCAGAACCGCACCTCAACTTTTACTTCCTGAACATGCCGATCTACACTTCGAACGATTCATCCAAGAACACAACAAGCAATATGCAGACGAAGAAGAAAAGCAAGTCAGGTTCGAAATATTCAAAGAAAACTTACAGAAAGCCAACCTTATGAATCAACAAAGCGAACATGCTGTATTTGGTAAGTAGACTGTGAATAATATTATTGTAACAATAAAAAATACTGGTTCTATAAAGTCTAAATCTTTATTTTAGGTATAACACGATTTAGCGACCTAACTCTAGAAGAATTCGCCAATCAATTTACCTGTGTAAACTTCCCTTCAAATTACACTCAGGGTGCTTGCAACACTGTAACGGATGATCAGATTCCTGATAGCAATGCGCCTGAGTCTTTCGACTGGCGAGAACACAACGCTGTCACTCCAGTCAAAGATCAATTTCGATGTGCGGCGTGTTATTCTTTCAGTTCAAGTGGTAAGTACACTGCATGAACACAATTTAATTAATGATGCGAAATAGTGCTTTAAACCAAGATAAATAAAGATAGAAGATCAAGTTTTATCTGCATTCTCCTGCCCTTATCCCAATTCATTTGTATTTTAGATGCGTGTTTTTTGTTTTATGAAAATTAATAAAAAATGACGTATAAAAATCGTGTCAAAGATGGTGAGTGCGTTAGAGTGGAGGCTTTTGACGTCGCTTTGTGGGTAAAAAAGTACTAACCTTGTGAATCACACCGCTTGACACGACTTTTTGAAACACTGTGCCGTATTCATCTTTTGTTCACGTGAAAAAAGAAAAAAATCGTGGCCATTAATTTTTAGAAATCTATCTGACGGACTAATTAGATTTTTTGGTGAAATAGCTCCAATACGGTTTTAAATACGATTGTAATTTTGATGTAGGTACATTCCTACGTCAGTTGTTCGTCAACTCACGGCTGACGTCTGATGTAATCGATTACATCAGAAAGACTGGTGTAATCGATTAAACCAGTCTTTCTCCCTTTGTAACTATCGTAAGCATGTTGTGGTGCTTCAGAGATCTTGCAGCTAAAAGTTTTAAGACCATCGTACTGGATGACGTCTCTTAAGACTCTGATCTCATCATTCCGTAAGTTTATTTAGGTTTTATTACAGGGCCATCGAAATGCAGATGCTTATCAAAAACATTTTGCTACCAACAAATCAAATCAAATCAAATCATTTATTTCTTTGCAAACATGGGTTGTACATAGATGTCATTTTGTTTATAATAAAGTTCTCCATATTTTACCGTCACATAGGCATGCAAATATTAGGTTAACACATTAAACTCAGAATGAAAATAAGTGGCCTGGCATTGGAATTACATAGGTACAATAAAAATATAACATAGTCAAACATGGCCAAAATAATACAAAATTAAAATATCATCAATACCTTTCCTTCACATATCTTACTACCATTGTAAAAGTAAAATGACAGATAATATATTTTGATGACCAGATATGAAGGTAGAAGTGAAAAAGGGTAGGATCGTCACAGGTGGCGTTGTGTAGTTTCTGCCTACCTCTATGAAAAAGGCGTGAATTTATGTATTTGTATTTCAAAGCGTTCATTTTACAGGTAATGTCGAGGGACAATACGCAATCAAGCATAAGCAGCTGTTAGTACTTTCTGAACAACAAAGTGTTGACTGTGATACAGCCTCGTATGGATGTAACGGTGGCCTCATGACGTCAAATTTCCAGTAAATACAAAGTTTCTTATTGTGCTTATTAATCCATAATGTAATTTGTTTTATAATGTAAGTATTACAGCAGTAGTCCACCGGTTATCGCGGCCTCGACATAGAGGGCGAAGAAGGAACATGGGTGGTTTTTAGTCAGTAGAAGTCTGACACTCCCTTTCGCTCTGCCCAAGAGCGGGAGGGGTTATTCGATAATTTTACACCCACCAAAAAAAAAAAAAAAAAGTATTACAGCAGTGATAACCGTTAGACTGCCAAGTTATAGGTAGTTTGCACCCAAGGCATGTGCGTCTGATTTATCGGAGACATGTGCGCATTTTAAGATTACCACTTGCTTCCGTGAAGGACAACATCGTGAAGAAAACAGCATGGCCTAGAGATATTCCCATTCCCATCACATACGGCGTTCCGCAAGGCAGCATTCTGGGGCCTACTCTTTTTCTCATCTATATTAATCAGCTCTGCAAACTGCCTCTTGAAAATTGTAAAATATATACGTACGCAGATGATACTGCCCTTGTTGTACATGGTGATGACTGGCCCCAGACATACCAAAACGCCGAGGCTGCGCTGTCCGCCGTTATGAAATGTTTAGCCGACAACCTGCTCACCTTAAATATTGGTAAATCGGTATATATTCCATTTTCCATTCGGTCGAATCTGTGTCCTCCAAACTTCTTTACTTTAAAAGCGCATGCCTGCAGTTCCATGACGCAGTGTAGCTGCCTCCTTCTAACCAAATTCACTAGTGTAAGGTATCTAGGAGTGCTCATCGATCAGCATCTCAACTGGCACCCCCATATAGCCAAAACCACGGCCCGCATACGTAAGCTAATATATATTTTCAAGAAGTTACGGAACTCTGCTGACAATGATACGCTAAAATTAGTATATTTTGCCCTATATAGTCTGTCCTAACGTACTGCTTACCCGTCTGGGGTGGTGCCACCCAAAATGCATTTATCCGCCTTGAGAGAGCCCAGAGAGCTGTCCTTAAAGTAATGCTCTCTCTTCCACGTAGGTATCCTACCGTGCAGCTCTATTCCGATTGCAAGGTACTCACGGTCAGGCAACTTTATGTCCTCCTGTCGACCCTACGCAAACACTCTGCCCGCCCTCCAAAGGAACCGACTGGTAGGCTTAAGCATAATGTTTTTCCCCACGTACGGCATAGAACTGCCTTTGCCAAACGCCAATTCTACGTTAGTAGCACTACTATGTACAATCTCTTAAATAAAAAGTTTAAAATTTATTCGTGCCCTAAATATAAATGCAAATGCTTGCTTCGAGATTATCTCCAAACGCTGAGCTATGATGACACGGAAGATCTTCTGCACGGTATTTTACAAAGATAATGACGTTTATATACAAATAAACGTCTAAATCTAACCATAAACATATGTGTACTGGGTACCCCATTCTTTCTCTCGACACACACACCACACACGCACTCACACACATCATACACTTTCTCACTACAAACACACACACACACACACACACACACACACACACACACACCTACACACACCTACACTTACTCACCTCACCACAGTTAAATTAAATGTTTTTCTTTTTGTGTTTCTTTTACATAGATTATATTCTGTTTTTTTATACACCATTTGCTTATTGTTGCAGCGACCCGATTTCTTATACTCTGGCTTTGTATTGTTTCTTACGGTGAATCACTGACTCCTGAGACACAGGCACATACACCTAGTTTAGGAGTCAGAGAATTAAAATTATTGTGACCTAGTTTATAAGCCTTATTTTGCTCTTTTTTTTTTTTTGTTATTGTACTGTGATGGCTTTTGGTGAAATAAAGAATTTATTTATTTATTATTTATTTATATTTCTGGAGCGTATGTAAATCCCTGTCGAGGCCCATGTGTGCCATAAAAAGTCTGGCACCAGGTTAGGTACTAACCACACGTTAATGAGAGTACGAAATAAGTATTTTGCTAAGAGGTTCACAGGTAGGTGCATAGTTTGCCCAAATAAGTATTTTGTAAAGAGGTTCACAGGTAGGTGCATAGTTTGCCCAAATAAGTATATTGCAAAGAGGTACACAGGTTGTACTGTCCCACTGCTGGGCAAATTTTTCTCAAATGCGGGAGGCAATTTTTTCCAATTATTACCAGGAGCTCTTAAAAAAATAAATAATGGCAATAACTTAGATAAGATTTATTTATTCATACTTGAACTTTTTGACAGAGCAATGATACAGATGGGCGGTCTTGAGTCAGAAGCAGATTATCCATACGTACGAACACGACAGCAATGTGCGTTTAATCCACGGAAGGCAGCAGTGAGACTTACTGGTTGCACACAATACGCATTAAATTCACAAGAGAAACTTAAACAATTGCTGTTCCAGAACGGACCAATTTCTATTGGTGAGTAGTTACATAGTACCATCAACGAGTTAGCATTTACTACCCCCGAAGTTAGGATTTTATTCATCGGATCATCATCATCCGACCAGCTTTTTCCAAACTACATTAGGGTGGTTTCTTGTCTAATCGGATGCACGAAGTGACTGCCTATCTGACCTTCGCAACTCTGACCAACACATACTTTTTTAATAACTGCTATATTTTTTTATGCTAGTGGGTTATCTGTGCTGTATTAAGACAATCAGTGTTTCGTCAAGGGTGTTCCATTATTACATTATAGACAGCAGTAAAATTAATGTTATTTCTTCTACTTTTTCTTATAGCCATCCAGTCCAGAGGCTTCAGTACTTATGTAGGAGGCGTAATGCTTGATGCGCCATGTGATATTGGCAAAGTTGACCATGCTGTTCTTTTAGTGGGCTACGGTACAGGTAAGTGGTGATGTTTTGATGAGGAAGGAATGTGCCAACACTAACAGATTTTTGCGTTCAACGTATTGGGTATCGGACTGAGGTCCCTTTTTAGGAAATTTGGCAATGTTATTCTGCGCCAGAGTTAAACCACGACTCGCTTACAAAAATAAGTGGTCGTTGATTTCCACGACTCGGCACGCGGCGTCGCAACGTGCCAGGATGCATCTTTTGTTGTATGTATTTTATTTATTTATTAAACTTTATGCACAAGCAAAAAACTGTACAAAGGCGGACCTAATGCCTTGGGCATTTTCTACCGGTGCCCGGTGGTTATGCCTTTATTTTGTCCCTCAGACCAGATTTTCATTGGTAAATTTTTTGGCGAAGTAAATAAGCACAGTGTCTAACGGCCATGGTGTAAACCGATCGGACTACTGTCCGATCGGTTTACACCATGGCCGTTAGACACTGTGCTTATTTGCACATCAACTGTCTAGGTTTTCACTATTCGCCCCTGTAGGAATTGACATCCTTTACTTCTTATCTGCACTTTACTAATTTAAGTCAGGCCCTCCTACATAGCAGGGCAGGCATGTAGGTACGTTAATCATGAAGAATATTTTTCAGCAAACGGCGTACCATACTGGTTAATTAAGAATTCATGGAACACGAGTTTCGGTGAGAATGGCTACATGAAAATACAGAGAGGAGAGAACGCTCGCTCATGTGGAATGATGAATGCAATGATGGCTTCGTCAACTGTTATGTAGGTAGTACAACAATATCCTGAAATTCATAAAGACCATAAGATTGTTAAATGGAAAGTAATACTGAGGTTCTCGGTACATAATAATAAATATTATTGAGCATTACTATCTTGGTTTCATTTTTAGATTATGCCTTTATTTTACCTTTCGCAACAAATACTTAAACTTTGCTACTGAGATCCTGATAATCCAATATACTAGTAGGTAACACTAATCACTCATTTTAGCCTAATCAAAGATCAACGATGAGCCTACCCTACAAATAATGTTGGCTGAAAGCTTACTGGAGCCTTTTTTTGGGGGTGGGATCTCATCCAAAAAAAATCAAAACCTATAGCCATTTATTCAAATTAGGCTGATAATCAGCAATTTTTTGAACGTCAAAAATTACTTATCTTATTTACAAGAGACAGTCCCTCAAACGCATCGACACTTCCTAGTGTTTTAGCTGGAAAGAAGAAGTGGGGGAACAAACTCCCCAGCAACACATCTGTCAGTTAGGTTAAAAGAACCAGACTCGATACAATAGTAAGGTGTAAGTTAAATTAAGATTTACTACAAAACAAATCTATATCTACAGTTCTATACATATAATAAATCTATAGATTTTTTTTTGTACATTGAAAATATTTATAAAAGGCATCGTCAGGGTGTTAAAGTATCGCGGGCCTGTGGACGGTGAGTGATGGGCTAACTCGCCGTCCGTCCGTCTCAAGACGAAAACAGGCCGTGTCGACGGCGCGTTCGTGTTCCACACGCGCCTCAAAGAGATGTCAGCAACATGGGAGGGGCCCGAAAGGGCCGACGCCTGTCGGGGCCGCGGGTAGTCCACCGGTTATCGCGGCCTCGACATAGAGGGCGAAGAAGGAACATGGGTGGTTTTTAGTCAGTAGAAGTCTGACACTCCCTTTCGCTCTGCCCAAGAGCGGGAGGGGTTATTCGATGATTTTACAAATACCAAAAAAAAAAAAAAAAAGGGTGTTAAAGCAGCAGAACTCATTTCCAGCATTTTTGGAATTTTTGTCTGTTTGTCTGTTTCTATGACTAAGCATCACGTAAAATTTACAAAACGAATGTAGGTAACTTTTATACATAACTATTGTGCGCAACTTGGGGTATTACTTAGGCTTTGTTTAATCGTAATCGGTGCTCTCTATCAAAAGATATTTGAATTTATAGTTTTCGAAAAGAACCTTATCGTTATGATCAAGAATGAGACATACAACGACATCTATTAAACGAATATGGTACCTACTTATTAATAAATGCCTTGATAATTAAGATAGCTTTAAAAAAGTTATGATAGCAAAACGAACTCTGTGGGTAGGTATTACACTAAATGACGCTGCTTTAAAAATCTACATAACCTAAACAATATAGTGTGTTTGATCGCTTTCCATGCATTAAATTTTAGTAGTTTATCTTCGTCTGCGATAGATGGCGTTGATGCCGTTTGCTGAAACGCAGTGTTAACTAAATGTTCCGTGAATAGTCATCAAATAGAAATTGCTCAATTACACAGTATACAATTGGGTTCCGAAGTCAACAAGGAACCCTTACAGTTTCGGCATGTCCGTCTGTCTGTCTGTCCGTCCGTCAGCACTATTGCTCAGGCACTCTTAGTACTAGAAACAATGGTAAGATAAAATGTCGTAAAAGATATTTTTTTAGGGTATCTCCGGTACACATTAAAATTTAGAAAAAAAAATCCTCCCATGTTTTTGTTTGTGTGGATAGGTCTTTGAAAAAGATTGGTAGTTTGCTCAAACACTTTTTAGATTAAGGGATTCGTTTTGATATCGCCAAGCATTGCAAACACATAATTAATTATAGTGACATCAAGTATTTAAATGATGCGACAGAGACTGCCGCGAACACAAAGCCGTCACTTCCATCAGGAAACAAGAACAGTGTAGAAGTTGATACGCATTTAGCACAATAGGGCAGTTAACAAACAAAATCTAAAGTCCGTCAGATAGACTTCCAAAAAATATTGGACACGTATTTTTCCTTTTTTCACATAAAAAAGAATGAAGACGTTACAGTGCTTTGAAAACTCGTGTGCGTCATTTTCTAAGACATTAGTTTGACATTTCTTACCGGTGAGTGACGTCACAAACCCTCACTCAAATCTTTGACGCGTTTTATTTTCGTAAATTTTTATTGTTTTGATAAAACAAAAATGCGTATCCAATATTTTTCGATAATCTAAAAGACGGAGTAATCAGAATCATATTTTTTTTAATCAGCATTTATAGTCGAGCTATAGTAGCTAATTTTAACGAAGACGACGCCATGAGCGCGGAACATAAATATATTATATTCTAATGTGCGCGCAGACACAGATACTCTCTTTCTCACTCTCTTAGTCCAGCAGTGGGACAATTCGACACTACTGGGAAGACGTCAGGCGTAGGACCAATAGCTAAACATGCTATCCGAGGCATGGGGTAAGAATTATCTTAAACCTATAACCTAACCTTAACCTTGTAACCTATTTATAATCATTATGTCCTTTATTTATTTACTTACATAAAATTTACATTTTTAAATATTTCATATAAAACTTATAAAAAAAACATTTACAAATATAAAAAATAGTCGTCCACCGGTGACGGGAGCAGGGTCCAAGCTACTGGTGGTTAGGGTTCCAGAGACAGGAACCTCCTCACGGTCTCCTCGAGGAGTACTGCCTTCTGAATCAGGCTCTTGATCCAACCGCCAAGCGAGAGTTTGGACAGGTGGTCGTCCAGACTCCTGGCTATAAGGTCATTGGCCGTTACGACTATCGGCACAATGATAGCCGAGCTCACATGCCACATATCGACAACCTCGTGTGCTAAATCAAGATATTTTATTTGTTTTTCTTTTTCAGCTTTCACGAGGTTCTCGTCATGCGGAATGGTAACATCGATTATCATTGCGCGGCGCGCTGATCGGTCCATCACCACTATATCAGGCTTTTTGGCAACAATATTATTAATTATTATTATCACGGGTTATTTGTCACAGAAAATGTTGAGGGTCAGTAAGCCATCAAATACCAAGACTGTGAGAAACATGATGTCGGATGCAACAGCGGATAATTATATGAGTTATGCACTAGTTGTAAGACCCATATTAGTCTTTCGTTTTACTTGATTTTTTGCTTAATTCAATATTTTATTTCCAACTTTTTCAAACACGATTTAACTCCTTGATTTTGTCACTTATTGTAATTTGTTATAATGAAAAACCACCTTTATATCATTATGAATTTTAAATTCAAATTCGAAATTAAAATTACATGAAAAATCTAAATTCTATGTATGATACTCTAGTTCGTCGTGTATTTTTTTCATTTTTCACAATATTACGTCTGGTGGTCGCCACATTGAATTCTGATTGCTGTCAATGCCTTAGTGACACAGGCTCGATTAAGACCAATCGATTAAAGTCAAGATCATTAAAATTAGCGCACGCGTTTGGTCTATATCTGTTTTTATTTTTTTGTGTATTTAATTAATTGTAATCCTAATCTATTTTTTTTTTTTTTAAATTATTGGCTGTACACCAAACATTGACTTATGACTTTAAATTTCTTATCTGTTTAATTGTATATGCCCTAATGGGTTGTTTTTTGAGAAACGTATCATTTCTGTAAGACCACACATGTATAACCAAAAAACATACAAATAAAAACTTTGACTTTGACTTTGACTTTGACTTTATAGATTTTCTCAAAGGAATAAACAAACATGTTAGGGCCGATAAACTCATTACCCTCCTCCCATCGGGTACCGGTTCTACAGACACTGTACTTCATGGTGATGTTGGTAGGTACTGATCTGTTGAAGGAGGTAGTCTGACTAAATCTGACTATACATAGGAAAACGTGACGACGAATGCCATTTTGATGCCAACAAAGTGAAGATCAAGTTATCCGGATGCAACTCCTATAATCCTACGTATCAAGAGAAACTAGGCTATGACACTTGCTGCTATTTAAGAATTGCAATTAATTCCTCAGTGTAGCCCTTTTTTTTTGGCGGGTGGAAAATCATCGAATAACTCCCGCTCTTGGGCAGAGCGAAAGGGAATGTCAGACTTCTACTGACTAAAAACCACCCATGTTCCTTCTTAGCCCTCTATGTCGAGGCCGCGATAACAAGTGTACAACCCGCGGCCTCCTCAGTGTAGCCCTGACATCATAGATAGCCACAATTTTAACAAAATGCGTATATAGTTAAAGTTACTATTGACATTTAAGTTACTATTGACATTTTTGTACGCTGATACGCGAGTATAAGAGAGTGCTATGCCACAGGCGCTATTTTGAATACCAAACGCAGAGCGGGTTGTTTACGGAAAACTGCAATAGTTATGTTAACTTTTTCCACGATACATCCTGAATAACCACTTTCTCTAAACGATGAGATCCATGAATTCTTGACCATCCAATGTCAGTTATTCGATATTATAATTACATTTTCATTCCCCCATCTCGGAAAGAGTATTTTTGCTCTTCTATATCTGAGTGCAAAAGCTGTTTTTATCCGCTAGAGGATAAAGTAAATTGAATTTGGAACATCGTGTGCACTAAGGTTGTGAATTCAAAACATCATTAAACCTATTTACTTTTACCTCCATGGTGCCGAATTTATCATACAACTTTTTTTTAATTTGTTAGAAAATCAGACTTGGAACCTTCTTAGTGTACTTTTTTTTAATTTGCTTTGCGCGCGCAATTTACTTTTTACAACATATTGTTAAAACCTTAAGTTAAAAATAAAAACAAGAAACTTGTAAACAAGTGAAAAACCTAAAATGAGTGAATCGGGGGACGAGGAAGTTTATTTGACGCCAACAGAATTGACTGAAACTGTTAAAATGCACAAATGAGCTTTCTCCCTCAACAATCACGTGAGAAGTATTTATAATATTCTTGGAAATTAGACCAGAAGTGACTTTTTTTAAAAATAAATATGAAACTACCTACAGGAAATAATTCAAATAGACAGAACAAACCGACAACAATTTAATATTACAATCAAATAACAAATTAACTAACCAGAAAATACAATCCTAACAGAAATAACAAATTACAGAAACACACAAAATAAGCAATTACACATAACAAGAAAATATACCGACAGAGTGACGTCTTAAGAGCTGTTGTTACCACGACGACTCGAAGTGAAAAGAGGCCGGTGCTAGATCTGCACCGCCTTATATAGGCTTCCCCCTCCTCATGTCATCCTATCTTCTACACGGCCTTTCCTGACAGGAGACCGTCCTCGGACTCCTTCGTCTTCTAGCTTTGAAGATCCGTGTCCAATGTTGGCATGGAAGGTCCGGTTGAGTCTTCGCTGTTTTCAGGTGAAGTGTTGGTGGCCATCTGCCGAGTGCCAGAGGTGCAAGGTACTGATTCCTCGTTGATAGCCTGTTCAGACTCCTCGTTATCGTCGTCTGATTCTGCAAAGAAAGAAACAACCAGCACAAGAATCAATTTGATAAAATAACCAAACAGCTACTTTTAACAAAATAGCTGTTGATGAAAAAAGCTCTTTTCAACAACTCTCATCTCAACAGCAAACAACTTTAAGCTAGCCTAGCATAGCCTACGCATAATAGGTGTGAAACATACAAATATCCAAACCAACCACCCGGGGCGGGACTTGTCGGAAGATCGCCACCTCACGACTCGCTAGAGACCTACGTGAGGCATAACTTTGCGTGTGTGAATCGGTTCACATACAAGCATGTTTCAAACCAATCCCATTTACATCATCAATATGCTTATCACAAAGCACGTTTACACGCAAAACAAGATAATCAGGGACCAACCCGGCCTGTACCACAGCTCCAGGATAACATGTCCGAGAACACCCGCCCAAACCATAGGTCCGATTCATCTCCTCCAAGACCATACAGGTCCGATTCAGTTCCTCCAAGACCGTAGGCTGGACCAGGCTACTCCATGACAGCTTCCCTTCATGAGCATTTCCCAAGGTATGTTCCATATACTAGGATAGCATGTCCGATTCGCTCCAAGACAGAGGCCCATCCAATAACATGAAACCCTACCTCACTTGAAGTGTATCCGTCAACTTGAGATAGCATGTCCGATGCGCTCCAAGACAGAGGCCTATTTCAAATTGCAAGACTCGACTTCCCTTTGACATCGTCCATCATTATCAGTCCCAACAAGAAAGAACTCCTAAGCACTATTAAACACACTTAATAGAAACAACGATGTCAAATAAGTCAGTTTCAGTGAACTGTATCACTCACATGAATATAAGCAAAGCTCATAAGAACACATTACTCACCATTAAAGAAAGCAGAACACACATCAGGAGTCCATTCCCCATGCCACGGAATCATGTACTCCGCGGCTGCTTGTGTCGTCTTGCCATACGAGCCAGCCACGAGATGCAACTCATAGCGACCGTGTGGGAGTACCTTCGCCACACGATACGGTCCTCGCATGCACGAATCAAGCTTTCCAGTACATTGTGCCTGTTTTCTTACAAAAACAAAAGAATTCAAATTAAAGGCACGGGGTGGCTTTCGCCCTTGATTGACATAGTCATCCTGACGTCCTTGATTTGTACGGAGACGTTCAGATGCTCTTTGACGGCTCATTTCGCGAAGAGCTTCCCGATTAGGGCTGGAACCTTCAAAGGCTACATCGCGGACCAAGCTGCGAATGAGTGGCGTGGCAGCATCGATACCTATTAATAGGTTCAAAGCCGAATACTGAGTTGTTCTTTGTTTTGTGATATTAAGAATCAACTGCAGTTTCCACATAACATTCGGCCACTTTTGCTGTCGATGATTGCACTCAATACGCACCATATTAAGCACAGTGCGGCAATATCGTTCCACTTGCCCGTTAGACTGGTGCATTTCAGGGGTTATAAGGTGAGTGTCACAACCCATGTCTTTGACCCAGTTCATAAATTCAGTGCTCTGAAACATGCGACCTCTATCGGCTACTATTAATTTGGGGGTTCCAAAAAGGGAGACCATATTGGTGAAATGTTGTTTTAGTTCGTCAGCGTCTTGTCGGTACATTGGATATAACAAACAGAATTTAGAAAACGCGTCTACAATTATAAGAACATGGCGATAACGGTTGGCCTCAGGAAGAGGACCCAAGGAATCTAAATGAATCGTTTCGAAAGGTGAATTTGGCTTTTCCCAAGAATGAATGGGCTGTAGAGGGGCTCGGGGTACTTTTTTATGGGAGAGACACACTAAACAGTGTGTTACATACTTATGAACAAATGCCCTCAACCCTGGAAACCAGAAGTGTTTTGTGATAAGATCAACAGTCTTATCGATACCGGGATGATCATGTTCGTCATGAAAAATTCGTAAAAGGCTAAGTCTATGTCCTTTCGGGATATAGCAAAGAAACTTGTAATCTTCACCAGTAGGTGTAAATTTAACATAAAGGATGTCGTTCTTAAAAACATATCGATTGGGGTCTAATTGACCATCCGCTAATTTTTGAATAAGAGACCGAGTCTCCTCGTCGGAAGCCTGAGCAATCTGCGCCCAATTCAGGGGTTTCTGCACAGCGATCAAATTGACTGGATTCCGACTGAGGTAATCGGCATGAGCCAGAAGACTACCTTTCCTATAGTCCAGGCTAAAATCAAAATCCTGGAGGTATACCCACCACCGAGCCACCCTTGGCAACAAATCTTTTTTACGCTGTGTTAGCTTCAATGCATTACAGTCTGTGACCACAGTGAAACGTATACCTACAAGATAGTGCCTGAAATACTGAAGAGCTTTCACCACCGCAAGAGTTTCAAGCTCATACGAATGGTATCTACTCTCGGCTCCCTGTGTGAGCCTACTAAAGTAAGACACCACCCGCTTACGATTACCTTCATGAATTTGCATCAGGACCGCTCCGTACCCAATAGAACTCGCGTCTGTGTGGACTTCTATGGGTAATGAGGGGTCATAGATTGAGAGTACTGGCTCACTCGTTAGACATTCCACAATGTACTTACGAGCAGCCTGTTGTTCAACTCCCCAATTAAAACGGATTCCCTTTTTAGTGAGTGCTGCAATACACGCAGTTTTCTGGGCAAATCCAGCTATATACCGCCTAAAATAGCTGGCTAAGCCCATGAACTGGCGAACCTGTTTCACATTTTGTGGTTCGGTTGAGTCAATCAAAGCCCTCACTTTTTCATGACTCGGCCTAACCTGACCTTCACAAATTGACCTACCCAAATATTCGATCTCTGTGGCTAAGAACGAACACTTTTTTAAATTGATGGAAAACCCAGCTTTAGTCAAAGTTTCGAGGACCCTTTGAAGTAAAATTAAACCCTGATCAATACTTTGGCTCATTATTAAAATGTCATCTATGTAGACAAGGATATCACCGGATTCAATTAGTTCGCGAAGTGTTTTCGTGATTATTCGTTGATAAACAACGGGAGCATTCGCCAAACCGTAAGGCATCTTCAAATATTGGTAATGCCCCTCAGGCGTAACAAAACCCGTAAGTGGAACAGAGTCCTGGTCTAATGGGATCTGGTGAAATCCGGTTGCCATATCAAGGGAACTGAAATATTTGTTATGCCCTAAACGATCTATATAGTCATCTATACGTGGCAACGGAAAACGGTCTTTAATAGTGATCTCGTTTAATTTACGGAAATCCACACACATCCTATCTGTGCCGTCTTTCTTTTTGACCAAAAGGATTGGGCTCGCGTAATCAGACTCTGATTCCTCAATAATTCTTTTGTCCAACAAGTCTTTAATTATGTCACGGACACGAAGAGTCTCAGCGTGAGAAAGTTGGTACGGTCGATAGTAAACAGGAGTATTGGTATTAAGTCTAATGGACATACAACCTGTATTTACCGTTGACGTTGCAGTACCAGAAATAAAATACTGAGAGAAATGATTAATTATTTCTAGCAACTTATCCAAATGCCCGTCAATGAGGGGTGTATTAATTGGAATCGGAGTTTCAGACTGTATGTTCATTATTCTATGCAAGTTATTGACACTTCTTGTAAGTGACTGACAATACCTAGTACGAACGTACCTAACACCATCCCTATTCAGAACATCCGTCCCTACAATAACCGGCGTGTTCATGTATACGTCAGACACTACAAACAAATCTACTTCGAGGGTTAAGCCGTCAAATTCAATAGGCAACGTCACGTAACTTGTACTCTCCACCTCTTGAGTACCTAACCCCTTTAAGATACGAAGCGCTGGCTTACGAGAACAACTAAAATGCCTGAGCAACGAAGACGAAATTAAGGATATAGTGGACCCACTATCAATCAAAACATCGACTGCTACGTCCTGTATAATTGCTACAACAACATCACTATTATTAGTGTTTACAAACTCAGTACAGAAGTTAACGTTACTTTTGTTTGCGGCGTCCGATCTTTGCTTAGCAAAACAGTTTTCAGCTTTATGACCCGGTTTCTTACAAAAACTACAAGCCTCGGAACGAGTCGGTACAAAAACGGGTGAAGTCTTAGTCGAGGACTCATTTGACGAACCGCCTGGCTGTTGGTCAGTTTTTGGTTTCTTAGAACACGTTGCCTGTCTATGACCTGATTCACCGCAAGAGAAACACTTTCCGTCGTTAAAATTACGCTTACGGGAAAGATCTGGGGTTTGTTTATCTTTCGCAGAACGAAGCGCGGTACCTTTTGACGTAGTAGTATTATTTGCCTTGACAAAGATAGAAAAGTATTCCACTAAATCATTGGGTAACAGCTTGGAGTTAGTTGCCGATGCTCTTATGTTGGGATCAGTGATACCGCGAATTATTATCGCCGAAATAAGTTCATCACTTAGTCCTCGCACTATTCGTAAACGAAGCAATGATCGACGAACGTAATCCGCATACGTGGAATAATTATCAGAATTCTTGACCATAACGTCGTATAAGATATTCGCGACATCCGGTACTCTGGGGCATAAAGGTTTGAATTCCTTTTTAAAGTTGCTCCACGAACGGTCATTAGTAACCCATTCATTAAGCCACGATCGAGCATCACCTTTTAAACAATTACCAATACGCGACAAACATTCAAAATCGTTCCAATTGTTTGAAACTTTAGCGCGATCTACCTCCGCACACCAATCATCAATATTGTGCAAGGTCGGATCAAAGTTAGAAATGTAAAAATGCTGCGATCTACCTGCAGTATTAATCGATCGAATAGCATCCACGATACGATCAGTTACCGTAGCTTGTATTAAATTTGAATCCTCGTTCGTAACTAAACGGTTCGACACATGCACAGACGCCTGCTCGGATACACGTTTTGATGCCCGTAACGACGGTGTTCTAGAGCGAGAACGCGAATAACGACGGTAGCTACATCTGCGATTTGGTGACATAAGTTGAGACACTTTTTCTCTATGCAAAGGTGAAGTTAAACGGCG
Source organism: Diarsia rubi (assembly GCA_932274075.1). Lineage (NCBI taxonomy): Eukaryota > Metazoa > Arthropoda > Insecta > Lepidoptera > Noctuidae > Diarsia > Diarsia rubi. Next base: position 20,878,426 of record OW026415.1, on the reverse strand, counting down.
GCTATGCCCCGCCGGTGACGAATGACGCGCGCTACGCGGCGACCGTAACGTATTGTGTTCCAGCGATGGAGTATGCTGGCGCCTCGATGCCCGTCGGCCACGTACACTGTCTGGCATTAAAGTTCCATCACGGTCACACGAACGCACTGGCAAGGGTGAGGCCCTCGTTTTGTCTTCTAGCGCTTTAAGGCGAGACATCATCGTTTTTACGAGTAACTCGAGCCTTAATGCATCGTTCTCATTTGGGGTTTGCTCGCGGTGCCTGCTATTTTGCCGCCCCTGACTAATGCGACGAGAATCGCGACGGTCGAGGTAAGGACTATAGTCACGACGCAAGCTATTATCGCGGCTGTGGTCTGCCATCGTAACTTTCTAACCCAAAACAACTGAAAAACGGCAAACTAACCGGCTATCAGACAATTCAACGTAATATCACTGTCACCAACACCCAACGCAAGTAACAACCACCACAGATAAAAAGATGCACTTACTAAAAACCACAACAGAAAAAATAAATCTGAACAAAAATAAAATGAGGGGATTTGTGGTTAAAAACCAAGAGAATAGTGGGCAATAGAAATGGGAAAGAATCCCACTTCTGATCTTGGAAATTAGACCAGAAGTGACTTTTTTTAAAAATAAATATGAAACTACCTACAGGAAATAATTCAAATAGACAGAACAAACCGACAACAATTTAATATTACAATCAAATAACAAATTAACTAACCAGAAAATACAATCCTAACAGAAATAACAAATTACAGAAACACACAAAATAAGCAATTACACATAACAAGAAAATATACCGACAGAGTGACGTCTTAAGAGCTGTTGTTACCACGACGACTCGAAGTGAAAAGAGGCCGGTGCTAGATCTGCACCGCCTTATATAGGCTTCCCCCTCCTCATGTCATCCTATCTTCTACAATATAATAATAATAATATTCCACAACTATCACACAACGCCATCTAGTCCCAAGCTAAGCAGAGCTTGTGTTATGGGTACTAGACAACTGATAAACATACTTATATATTTCTAAATACATACATATTATAGATAAATTACACCCAGACACAGAACAAATGATCGTGCTCATCACACAAACATTTGTCCTGGGTGGGAATCGAACCCACGACCTCCGGCATAGCAGTTAGGGTCACTAACCACTAGACCAACAGGCCAGTCGAAACAGTACGATATGTTTACGTATTTGAAACAGTACGATATGTTTAACACGTGGCGACCAGATAAAGGAGCCAAAACTTTATCAGAAACCGTTTTGCTGGCATATTTTATTGAATTATCCGAGACGAAGAAATCAAGCACTCTATGGAGTACATATTCAATGATAAAAGCAACAATAAAGATGAAAAAAGACAAACATATCGACACCTATCCTCAATTAGTGGCAGTTATAAAAAAAAGCGTCATCTGGTCATCAACCAAAAAAGTCGAAGGTTTTCACAGCATCTATCATAATATGGTAGTTAACCTAAACTGAAATAAAAGTATCTTGTGATTGTAAATGTTTTTTTTTTTGCATTTAGTTATTTCCTCGCTGAGGTGGGATGAAAAGTTACGTGTTGCACTCGAGTGCAAAGATTTTTCACCTCGTGCTCTTTTGATTCCCTCGCTAACGCTCAGGATTATATTTTTTGAATCACTCGCTACGCTCATGATTCAATTTTAGAATCCTTCGCTTGCTCGGTCATCAAAATTGAGCACGCGGTTAAAAATCAACTTTGCACTCTTGTATAAGAAATAACTATTCCTGCCTAAATGGATAAACCATGGAGTTTCTTGCCGGTTCTTTTCCATAGGAAACGACCAACCTGCAGGGCTATTGCGTATCTTTTAAATGACAGTGGCTAACCTATAGTGCCTATCAATTACTGTCAAATGGTTCCATTTTGTACTAAACCATAACCAATTTGATAGTTTTTCCATGGACAATATGAAAGCCACTGACATTTAAAAGATACGCAATAGCCCTACTGCAGGGCTATTGCGTATCTTCTCGTACAAAATGGAACCATTTGACTGTAATTGATAGGCACTATAGGTTAGCCACTGTCATTTAAAAGATACGCAATAGCCCTACTGCAGGGCTATTGCGTATCTTCTCGTACAAAATGGAACCATTTGACAGTAATTGATAGGCACTATAGGTTAGCCACTGTCATTTAAAAGATACGCAATAGCCCTGCATAACCGTGCACATTTTCTTGACGTTTTATAATTGCCTTTATGCTTATGTAAAAATGAAACATTTCAATTTTGCATAGAAGTGTCACTTTAATGTTTTCATAATTATTTAAAAAGTAATTCAATACTATTCACACAATTAAGTTTCTAGTTAATTCCTTTAACACAATGATTTCAATAAAATTGGAGGCATTGTGCAATCAGTCAATAATAACGTAGGTATGTATGTATCAGACAAAGGAAACCTACGTGATGGTATATTGTACCATTTACCTGCGTATACAAATTCTAGACGTTGAAAACTATTTGGATTTGATCGTTTATGATAAAATGTATGTTTTAATGACACATGGACACAAAAGAATTCGGTAAAAATTCGGTAAACACGCAGAGCCGAAAGCACCTAAGAGGTCGATTGCTGCGCTGCATCCGAGAAAATTACACTGTACATAGTGTCTACTATTAGGGAAACGTCTGCCTAGCCCTTTGAGATTATCGGCGTGACGTTATGTATGGTCTGTCTCATAAAATTGACGACGCCATACTATCATTTAACATTTTACAGGATGAGGCGCCTTCCCCTCTCCGCATCCTGAAGTATCCATTCTCACCAAAACCTTCACCCCAGGAGTTCTTCACGAGCCAATAATCCATTCCATTCTCTGAAAGATAACCAACTCTTTGAAAAATATCAAAATCACTCAAACACATTTTCGATATTGATTGATATCGCTGGTGAAATATTATGTCACTCTTTTTAACGCGTAAACTTATTTAAATAGGGTTATAGACAATAAAAATAATGTTAAAAGCAGTGGCAGTCATACCTGAGCCATATCCAACCAGTAATACACCATGATTGACCGGATAGTTGCCGCAGAACTCGTCACTCATAATACCACCCTCATATTTTTGGAATTCATGTGAAGACACGGCTGCAAGTTTATTAAAAAATCAGATAAATAATATAGGAGCACAATAGGTACTTGAAAAGTCATTCTTTTTCATTCAGCTTACACTTAAGGCGAAGATTTATTAAAACTTTGTTTTATATGGATCAGAATATAGGGAAACAAAAACTTTTTACAAAAAAATTGACTTCAAAAGCTCAAAAAAAAATAAAAGTGAAAAATAAACTTCACAAGAAAAATCAGCTTCTGAAGTCGGTGGCAAGAAAACGAAATCAAATATTGATTATTTTTTTATGTCAGTTTATTTTTTGGAAAAAAGTTTTTTATCTCCATTTTTGAGTTGTTAAACCAAAAATTCGAAGATATGTGACATCTGCCAATCCGCACTGGTCCCAGCCCCAGCAGTTGGAATATTAAAAGGCTGTTGATGATGATGAGTTGTGACATCCTATAGAAATATGCATTTAACATTCAACCAAGAAACCTAACCTTCAAGATTCTCTTATTATTGCTATCAACTCCTAACCGTTGAGGAGTAGTACTTTCCATAATCAGCTCACTTGGAAAACCTAAAAGAATTACGTGATGACTGCTAGATGCAAATACTTAAAAAGCTTTTGAAGAAGCACGAAACACGTAATAAGGGCCTATAAAATTGAGAGTTGCCCTCGATTTCTTTGAGATGCTATCATCAGATACTGATTTGGTGGCAATGGGACCATCTCTGGATATCTTTCAAACACAAAAAGAATTTTGAAAATTGGTTTTACAACTGTCAGAGATATGCGCAGCGCGACCAAACTTACAAAAATATATAACTATATCGAATTGAGAAACCGCCTCCTTTTTTGGAGAAGTTGGTTAAAAAGGGATGATAGGAAGGCAAATGAATAAAAAAATAAATGTGTATACCAGTGGAAGAATGTGACCCGGAGAAACGAGGACATTGTGCAAATGGCTCGTCCCCGTTTACATAGCAGTAAAATATAACTAGTGTAATGTGGAAGTATTGTAGGTACACTTTCGCCCTAGCCTGTCAGGGCATTCTCTGAAAGGCTAGGCTAGGCTTAAATAACATAATATTATTCCATGACTTGTTACCAATAGCAATAGGTCCAGTATGGTACAGCAACTGCTTCACCTTCTCTTGGGAAGTCAGCTTGTAACTTCGACAATCAGACAGTTTGACCAACACTTTGCTTTCATCAAAATTGCAGGAATCTTGTTCTGACGTGTAAGGGTAATCATCTTCCGACATAGCTCCACCCATCAATTTGAGCTCCCTAAAAGAGAAAAGAAATTCCGTATCCTACATTTATTTATTTATAAATCTGGCGTTGATGAAGGAGGTGGTAAGCTTTTCCTGAAGTTGTAGTAAATTATTTCTCTAAATATTCTTCATCTCTTGACACAAATGCCTTAAAAAAAATTGTTATGTATTTTGGGCCTTTTCATAAAACATAATTTGACCCAACATTCACCTAAAAGAATTTCGCTCGCTGAACCATTAATAAAACTATCAAAAGATTCTAAAAAAAAATGAAGTTTTGTAGCAGTAAAATTGCATATGATGCATTTATGCTTATACAAAAATAGTTGTAATGAAAAATCTTAGTACCTAAAAGACGTGCATACTCGTCCACCATGACACCCCAGCATATGACCGCAGTCTACAATCTGCTGTTCAGAAAATTCCTGTAGTTTCCCTCCATACTTCAGGGCGTACTGACCCTCAAGGTTCCCTAAAAGACAAAACACGAATATTATTCTATAAGCTATTTAAATGTCAACTTTCAATTAAACTCGCGACCGTTTTCTGTCATACCCAGTAGATACATCAGCATTGCGAGATACTATTGACAAAAGTTTGGGAACAGATCAGCATACATACATTTTCTTTTCTTTAAAGAAAGCACCTTCCGATGTTACATCAGTCTGACACGACAGAGAAAGACATGGCGCCGGAGCAAAGGTTTAATGCCCTTCACAATTAAAAGTTACTAACAAAACTGGTGGTTGCGAAAGAACAACACATCCTACATTTACATTACTTACATTTACAACATAAGAACCGAAATAGTCTGTAAGTCAGTCATGGAGCGCTGTTCTCCTTCTCCGACTAGCCTTTTCCCAATATGTTGGGGTCGGCTTCCAGTATAACCGGATGCTTCTCAATACCAGAAAACTGATATTGAAACCTAAATAAGTTTTATATTTTTTAGGATTTATACGAGCAAAGCCTTGAAAGAATGGTGGCCAATGTTAGTAAGGTCAAAAAAACCATAATTATCCAGAAACACTATTTAAAAAAAAAAAAAACGTTGCCCCAATTTATCCTGGTTTGTGGGTGCGTTTACAAACATTAAAAGTCACATACACAAATACCCAGATCCGGAACAACTATCTGTAGGCCATAGAAATATTTGTTCCGTGCGGGGCCCACGACACGCAGCGCAGCAGTCCATTGCCAGAGCCACTGTGCTAACCGTGTCGTCATTAGCTTGAAGATCGTAAAAACTGCAGTTGCAGAAAAGAAAGCCAATTTCTGGGCTGATGTGATTAATGATGATGATAACACAAGTGTAACTGACTCTTACCAATGGCAGCAAACGCATAACAGCTTCCACATTTCTTCTTAAGGTTTTGATTCTTCACACGAGTTACTACGCCGTGTTCTCGCCAGTCGAACGACTCCGGCGCATCTACGTGAGGCACATCATCATCGAACAACATGACACAGTCAGATCCAAGCGTATCCTTACTTACATTGAAGGATGTTCTCAAACCTGTGTAAGTACTTACAAACTCTTCTTGAGTAAGATCCATGAATTGTGTTATACCTGAAATAATATTTAACGTCTTTAAAGTTGTTTGAAAAGTAAATTAAAAAAGCAACACAGTTATATGTTTCACCTTCGTGGCAATCGCTTGATCAATTCAGAGTACATTGTGAAATCTTTTGGAAAGAAAAATCTTTCATTTTGGCAATCAAAGAATTGCATTTCTGAAAATTGCATTAAAAACACGTCAAAAATCTTACCAAAAACAGCATGATCGCTTTCGTCGTTCATTTTGTTGGCACTCTTCAAGTTCTCTTTGAATATTTCAAATCTGATTTGTTTCTCGGCTTTATTGAAGTACTGTTTGTTGTATTGCTCCACGAAGCGCTCAAAATGTAGCTCAGCATCTTCGAGATTATATCGCTTCGCTGACAACGCAGTAGCCACTGCAACGCAAAAAGCACACAGCAAGAACAACATTAGATTCATTGTGGCTGAACTTAATTGAGTTCAGTACCATTATTTGTCTTTATACCATACCATCGATAATACATATTTAACGAGTATCATTAAAACACAAAACTGAAGTTTTGTGGAATTAAATTTGGAATTCTGTCATTTGCGAGTTGTTTTTAATGTCTGCTGGATATTTTCTTTTATGTCGTTTTTATCAGCTTAAATTTGCACGTGCACAACATTATAAATTCACGCCACTTTACCTGTTTGGCAAAAAAATGTAAGACATGAAATTGTAGAGAGATTATCAATATTTATTATATTGATATTATAGAATTTACCACAATCATCATCATCATCATCCTATTGCAATCCACTGCTGGATATAGGCCTCTTTAATCTTGCGCCACTCTACTCGATTTTCGGCAACTCTCATCCAGTTGTTACCAGCCACTCTGCCAAGATCATCGCTCCACCGAGCCTGAGGGCGTCCCACCTGACGCTTGCCGATTCGCGGTCTCCACTCAAGAACACGTCTACTCCAACTGTCATCGGTTCTGCTGCTAATATAGCCGGCCCACTGCCACTTCAGCTTGCTTATTCTGTAAGCTATGTCAACAACTCTGGTCCTCTGTCGGATTACCTCATTTTGGACGCAATCCCTGAGAGAGACTCCTAGCATAGCTCGCTGAGCGACCTTAAATGTATGGACCAACCGTACCGTGAGTGTCCACGTTTCAGCCCCGTATGTCATAACAGGCAGGACGCACTAGTTGAAGACCTCAGTCTTTAAGCTCTGCGGAATGCGTGACGCGAAGACCCGACGAAGCTTCCCAAAAGCTGCCCAGCACAGCTGGATTCTTCTATTAGCCTCTCTCTCAAAGTTGTTTTTACCAAACTGCAAAATTTGCCATATTCTCGAACAACCTCGAGAGGACCACCATTTACAACAATAGGTGTTCGTTGAACATAACCTGGGTTTTGTCCAAGTTCACACTGAGACTAATGCGCACTAAAGAATCCACTAGGCCATTCAGCATCTGTTGGCAGTCGTGCAACCATTCAGCCAGAATGACGAAGTCATCTGCAAATCTCAAGTGCGATATAAACTCGCAGTTGATGATAATGCTCCGTCCTTCCCAGTTCAGCGTCTTAAACACATCCTCCAGCGCGTTGGAGAACAATTTGCGTCCCCTTGCCTTACCCCCGAAATGGGATGTGCTTTGTCTGCCGGTTCTGAGCTTAGACGGATATTGTGGCGTCTTCGTATAGGCTCCTCAGCACTTGGATGTATCACCAGTCTACCTGGCATCGCTGCAATGCTGAATTTACCACATAAAATTTAATAATTTGACAATATTAGCCATCATAATTTAATATTATACTGTAGTATGCTGAAGGACCATGGGGTGCTAACTGAAAGTTTGTTTTGTTTTATAGATAGCAGGATTCCGCTGAAACCATTAAGAATAATGTCCACCTGCATTAAAGCCACTGATGTGATTCCACAGGTAGAACCTGTCCTATTTCTCGGTTCGTTCGCGAACAAACAGACAGAATTTTGCTCTTTTTTGTGGAGTGTAAATTTCCCGCAGGAATCGACCTCTTAAATGCCTTCGGCCCTGCGTGTTTATCGAATGTTTACCGAATTCTTTTGTGTCCATAACTGTGTCATTAAAACAAACATTTTATCATAAACGATAAAATTTAAATACTTTTCAACGCCTAGAATTTGTATACGCAGGCAAATGGTATAAAATACTGCAATCGTGGTGTTAAGGTAACACAAGGTAACTGTAGGAAGTGACTGTATAGTTAGCAGTAGTTTTCGTTAGTAACGATCATGTCATCAATGTTGGCACTGTTGTGTGTGGGTTGGTTTGCGGTCGCGGCTGCGTGGTCAGTCCACATGCCCACGCCGTACGCCCTCGAAGACGCTCACCTACACTTCGAGCGCTTCATACAAGAATTTGAAAGAAACTACGTCGACGAAAATGAGAAGCAATCCAGGTTCCAAACATTCAAAGGAAATTTGGATAAAATAAACAGTATGAACGCAAAAAGCAAGCACGCTGTTTTTGGTAACATTATTTTTATATTTAATTGATTTTTTGTTAAATTTTTGATGCTTTTTAGTGTAATTGTTTGATTTCCTTTCAGGTATAACGCAGTTTTCAGATCGATCTCCTGAAGAATTGAGATCGATGTTTAACTGTTTCAAACCTTCATCTGTTCCTACTGACGACATTTGCACATACTTAGGTGATAGTGACATCAAGTATAATGATGCGCCGGAGTCGTGGGATTGGCGCGAATACAAAGCCGTCACTCCCGTTATGAACCAAGACAGGTGTGGAAGTTGTTATGCATTTAGCGCAATTGGTAAGTACTGGTTTTATTCCAAGGTTTGTCTTACATTTGAATTTTGGTGGTTAATTCCAGCGGAGACAACACCATGAACGTGGATATGTTTTTAGTGCAATAATGAATTGTCAGTCATGTATGCTCTGTTTTCTCAATCTCATGGTCCAACACGGAGATATGCGACACATTATGGTAGTTAACAAAAAAAAATGAATACGTCCGTCAGATAGATTTCCAAAAAATATTAGACACGTATTTTTTCTTTTTTCACGTAAACAAACAATGAGGACGATACAGTGCTTTGAAAACTCGTGTGACGTCATATTCTAAGACATTATTATGGCATTTTTAGCGGTCAGTGACGTCACATACCCCCACTCAAATCTTTGACGCGTTTTATCTTCGTCAATTTTTATTGATTTGATAAAACAAAAAATACGTATCCAATATTTTTCAATAATCTAACAATAATCTAAAACTCTCAATCTCTTGCCCTTTTCACAAATTATTAGGGGGAACAGAAGCTAAAGGTGCTATCCGAGGCAGGGGGCTTAAAACTTTTTATAAATAAATATTTAACAAAAGAAAAACTTATTAATAATTATTATTATATTTTGTCACAGGAAATGTTGAGGGCCAGTACGCTATCAAACACAAAGAGTTGGTGAGATTATCTGAACAGCAAATTGTAGACTGTGACAAAACTGATGATGGATGCTACGGTGGATTGATGAGTCTTGCAATGCGGTAATTGTTAACCCTTTTTGTACCAAGATGACGTGTACGAGTATGTCAATACATACGAGCTAATAATTATAATAAAGAAAAGTAAATAGTCAATTTTAAAAGAACTATAAGGCTGCCTGTCCACAGAAGCGGAGCGAGGCTGCGGAGCGGAGAAACGGTTAAATATTAACCAATAGGATTGCTTACTGGGACCGGAGTGAAGATTTTATGCAGTCTAATTGGTTAATTTTTCTCCGTTTCTCCGCTCCGCAGCCTCGCTCCGCTTCTGTGGACAGGCAGCCTAAAGGGTGTAAAAGTACCCTTAACGCAAACGAAGGGCAATTATTATTGTTCTCCCCTCCATTGCGATATTTTTTTTAGTTCTAGATCTTACCTGGGAACCCCCTAGTTTCGGAGATATTGGGGATCAAAGTTCCAAATTTTGCACAGCTGTTTTTGTAAATACTAGTTTTTTGGGTTATAACTTTACTTAAATTACCTTCATGACCCCTTCACTATGCACAGCATCCACTAGCATAATGTTTTATGAGTGCTACATTGAGTTTTACCGTAAAGTGTGATTTTTGACCCCAAAAAAAAAAGTTGTATCCCAGCAAAAATTTTTGCATAGGGGTACTTAGTTTAATGTACAGAATGCTTGGTCGACGTATGTGTGAAGGGTTCATTTACACCCTGTATATAGGCCATACAAATTAACATAGAAATAATAAAGAAAATAATTATAAAAACGAATAAAGCATAATTTTGCGTAGGGGTACTTAGTTTGATGTACAGAATGCTTGATTGTCGTATGTGTGAAGGGTTAAATTACCTCCTGTATACACTGTACTTCATGGTGATGTTGGCAGATCCCTGATCGAGCAAGGAGGTAGTATGACTGAAGATGACTATCCATATAAAGGAGAAGATGCCAAATGCCTTTTTGATGCCAACAAAGTGAAGGTCAAGTTATCCGACTGCAACTTCTATAATCTTACGTCTCAGGAGAAACTGAAGCAACTGCTGTACCATAACGGACCTATCTCGATTGGTAAGTTGCTAAGGAACCATTCATCTACAAATACTGAAGCTTGATTAGTGTATAATGTTTCCACTGCAAGGACACAGACTTCTTCTCTGTGCAAAAGAAGGAACTGATTGTGATTTTATAAATCTTTCTAACTTTGGTTCTAGGGCATGTCAGTTTCCACATGTTTCTTTCACCGCTTCGGGGTCTGTTGTGATAAAAACATTTACAACAAGTACCTTGACACACTGACAAAATCACTGCGTCAAACGAAATGCAAAGGCGATGAAATGTTCTTCGACAGCACGAACCTACCTACTCTGTGTGTTTTAAATTTCTAAAACGTAACACGAGTACTGGCGCACAAATACGGTTTTGTTGTGTATGATTGTTTTTAAAATGAACTAGGTACTGCCGCAACATTCCACACCCATAATCTACTATAACTTATATCGTATCCAAATCCCATGAATTTCTATTGTTGTAACGTTTGCTGCCTTTAGAGAACGCGTCCACTGTCAGGAAGGCTAAAGCTAAAGGAGCTCTTTCAGTTATGTTAGAAGACCGGGTGATTAGGGGCACTGAGCATACATTTATTGCCACAGATTGGCATTATACTTTTTCAAAATTTGACAAGATAATTATGTTGGTTTACTCATTGAGTCTAATTTGTGTTTTTTCTTGTTTGAAGCTATCAAGGCCAATGCTGTACAGGTCTATAAATCTGGTATTATAGACGATCACCAGTGTGATGATGGTGATTTAGATCACGGAGTCTTACTGGTTGGATATGGATCAGGTACGGTTTCTTCGTTACACATTATGATGGTGGCTGTACACTCTCACCGAGACAATTCGAGGCAGGGCGAGTGTGAGAGTGTGTTTATTATAGCAGCGCTCGACTTGCATCTTAGTTCCTCGATTCCGATTTCGATGTTTTTTCGAGATGTCTCGGGAGACAACGCTCTCAGTAGACAGTGTACACCTACACATATAACTTAATATAACTATATTTTGTCCTTTATTCAATTTCATTCATATAGTTTACATTTTTTAATATAAAAAATAGTCGTCCACCTTTGACGGGAGCAAGGTCCAAGCTACCGGTGGTTAGGGCTCCAGAGACAGGAACCTCCTCACAATGCGAGCCGTATCGAGGAGTACTACCTTCTGAATCAGGCTCTTGATCCAACTGCCAAGCGAGAGTTTGGACAGGTGGTCGTCCAGACTCTTGGCTATAAGGCCATTGGCCTTAAAGCATATATTTTTATTATTAGAATAGAAATAATTTACTTGCATTGAATGTAGGTACATTCATGAGTTGTTACAGTAGTAGTTATTTGTTCCTGGTATATTCTACGAATCGGCATGAAAAACATTCACTCGAACTATAATAATTGCTAGGTAAATAAACTGTGTAAGGACAGTACTTATTTAGTAACTGCAATAAAACTTCAAATGTTTCATTGAATATTTTCGAACATTAAACTTTTTACTGAGAATTGTTAAACATTCCTCACTTGTTCATATTTATTTTTAAACTCATTGAGACAGTAATGTAGCTGAATACGTCAAATAATTTGAACCGTGCGTTGATAGTCAGTTAAAACAAACAAGTATAGATACACAATAGGGCAATTAACAAAAAAAATGAATTAACCCGTCAGTTAGATTACCAAAATATATTGGACACGTATTTTTTCTTTTTTCACATAAACAAAGTATGAAGACGATACAGTGCTTTGAAAACTCGTGTGACGTCATACTCTAAGACATTAGTATGACATTTTTTAGCGGTAGGTGACGTCACCAACCTCCACTCAAATCTTTGACGCGGTTTATCTTCGTAAATTTTTATTGATTTGATAAAACAAAAAATACGTATCCAATATTTTTCGATAATCTAACGGAAGAATCACATTTTTTGAAGTCACTGATCATCCCTATTCTCGTTGTTTTGTTTCAGAGGGTGATGTACCATATTGGATCGTCAAGAATTCATGGGGCTCATCGTGGGGTGAAAAAGGCTACTTCAGGATGCTTCGTGGAGAAGCGGCACATTCATGTGGCATGATGAATGAAGACATGGCTTCAGCCGTCGTCGCATAAATATATTTCAACATTTAAAGTTTTTTAACACTGTTCCTGTAGTTTTTGCCTGCCCTTTTTATACAGTGTGATTCTTTATAATGTGCACATATCGAAATGGGGGAATCTATGCTTAATTTTATCGACGGAAAAATTATTTAAAAAAATCTAAATATTTTTTAATATTTTATATGGAATTTTTAAAAATTTTGTCTGCTACTGTGACCCCAGTGTAAACAAAACGGTGTAACTTTTAAACTCAATTATCTATCGCGATGAAACAAACTCCATAATGATTGGAAGCAATTAGGCGTCCTCGTAAAATGAAAATTGTGGAAAAAACTACCCTCAATTGAAAATAAACACGTTTTTTGATCAAAAAAACTTTTTTTTTTCATAACTTTTTACATAAAACTGTTTCATCGCGATAGATAATTTAGTTTAAAAGTTGCACCGTTTTGTTTACATTGGGGTCACAACAGCGGACAACATTTTTGAAAATTCCATAAAAAATATTAAAAAATATTTAGATTTTTTTAAATATTTTTTCCATCGATAAAATTAAGCATAGATTCCCTCATTTCGATATGTGCACATTATAAAGAATCACACTGTATAACGTAATATGTATTGTTTGTTTAATATCGAATATTATTATTAAACTTGGGTTTACTTTTGTTTTGTTAATTTTGGAAATATAATAATAATATATTATCTATTAATAAAATCACTGTTTTTATTTCATTACTCCAACGTTTGGTATTCAAAACAGCGTCCGTGACATACGAACCTCGTATTCTCGTGCTGGCCATTTAAATCATATACTTAGCTATGCCATTAAGTCAAAATCGTTTACCACATGAAGGAATTAACTGCGATTCTTTAAAGTTAATTACTTTTTATAATTACTTTTTGTTAGAATAGAATTTATTTATTTGCATTGAATGTAGGTATTTATTATTTATTTTATTTTTAAAAAATGTTGCCCCGCACTAGGAATTTCTCCTGTATCGTGGGTGCGTTTACAAACATTTAAACTCACATACACAAACACCCAGACCCGGAACAACTATCTGTAGGCCATACAAATATTTGTTTCGTGCGGGGATCGAACCCGCGACACGCAGCGCAGCAGTCTAATCGCTCAGCCACTGCGCCAAACGTGTGGTAACATTTACGGCCATATTACAAAAGTGGTTAAACCTGGGTTTAACTTAGACCACCTTAGACTTGGTTTATCTCGCATGCCGTCTCACTTCGATAATATTCAAAAGAAAGTGACGGCATGTGAGATAAACCAAGTTTAAGTTAAACCCAGGTTTAACGACTTTTATAATAAGGCCGTAAAGGTTTTATAGTTGTAGTTTTGTTCCTGGTACATTATACCATTTGGCATGCAAAAAATTATACTTAGAAACAATTACGCAAACTCGTGCTTATATTTATTTTTATAAAATATTATTAAACAAATTTATCCATGTAATACCAAGTCAGTTAATATATTCAGTCCTTACTTAAAAATCTTTGATGTTTTAAATAAATAGGTTGACTAGGCCATCGCATCGCATTCACCAATGTTAAACAGGCCATTGTAATAGCTAATCGCCATTGGCCAAATATAGCATTAAAATGATAACTCTACATTTTGTTTGACTCTTTCCTCGTCATTGTTTTTTAATAAAAACTTAAAGTATTTAAAAAAATAATAACATTCTGAAACATAACCTTCCTTTTGGGCTGCGCCGCAGTCGGGTAGTAAAAAATAATAGCAAGTCCTTTACATCAACTAATTAATATTCCGAAATGTTAAGCTACTTCTATTGCTGACCGTAACTATCTTAACTGTGAATCTGTGACCCTATATGTTGAGGTCGGCTTCTAGTACAACCGGATTACCAGTACTTGACAACCTTTAACGATTTTCAAAGATTTACAAATGACAGCCGATCTCAAAGGCTTGAACTGGTTTCTGGGCACGGAAAAAACTTGGGTGTTTGCCAAATAATAATTTCTATTTTCCGTACCTATAACCTCTATTCCGTAGTTTTTTTGTTGCCAGCTTACTAATTACGTAAACTAAGAAACGAAATAGTAAACTGTAAACTAAACATTTTATTAAATTTCCTACAAAACCACAAAGAAAATAATATCCATTTCATTCCTCCCAGGAATATAATACTTCTCGTATTATAAATGGATATAAAGTTAACAAAGCAACAAAATCTAATATAATTTTCGATAGCAATTCAAATGATATCAAACGCATTAAAATCGAGACAGCATTATACGAGTAGCAACACAAAGTTTAATTTAACTCACAATACACTTTCAAGCAACAAACGCCATTATTGGCTAAACATCGGCCAAAGAACCCGCTCTTGTGTCAGTTTCATTTGATATTTCCATTAAATTTCAATTTCGAGACTCATCTCAGCTGACAATGGACTATCCCACAAAGGTTTTGGACAGCTACTGTTGCACCTATAGTATTTGTCTTCAATGTAATGAGAGAGTGGGTACCCAGAAAGAGCAAATTTCACGCCAGTCCATGTATGGAGTAAATCCTGAATTCTGAGGAACGTATTGTTGCTCGTTCATTGATGGTTTTTTTCCCGCTCCGCCCCACAGGCTATTGTGGGCAGCAATGGCGGTGGAAACAAATTCCCTCACATCTTTGGGGTTCTGTACGGTAAGGTTCAACCGATAATATCCTTGTACTAGATAAATACTTTCATTAAAGATTTTTTTACTGTCCAGTGGTAGGTGTTCAGAGAGGTTTACTCTCGATGAACATTATCTTGAATATATTTATTGAAGTGTCGTTAGAAACAACATGTGCTATAAGCTATAACATATATAAAGGGTGTAAAAGTACCCTTAACGCAAACGAAGCGCACTTGTTCTCCCCACCATTGCTCATCTCAGATATATTTTTTTTGGTTCTAGACCATACCTGGGAACCCCCTAGTTACAGAGATATTGAGGGTCATAGTCCAAATTTTGCACAGCTTCTTTAGTAAATACTAGCTTTTCAGGTTATAACTTTACTTCAATTACCTCCATGGCACTTTTACTATTCAAAGCATCCACTAGCACAATGTTTTAAGAGTGCTACATTGAGTTTTACCTTAAAACGTGATTTTTGGCCCCAAAAAAAAAGTCATTTCCCAGCAAACATTTTTGCTTAGGTGTACTTAGATTGATGTTCAGAATGCTTTTTTAACGTATGTGTGAAGGGTTAATTTAAACCCTGTATAGGTCCTTAATCATTGGATCTAGAAATACCCCCGGAGGGTCTTCATTATTAAGTTAGATCGTACGATTTTTCTTTTCATTAATTTTCATATTTATTCCGCATGTATAGGAATTCAGAAATACAAACTTGGCTATGTAGAAAAAGATAGTAAAGAAAACGTATGAGTGAAATTAAGATGCGGAACCTCCAAAAACCTGATTGTATACCCGCTGTTACTAACAATATCTCTCTATTGTTACATTTGTATTTTAATACACACGACCAAATCGTTATAGATAAATAATGTTTAGTTTTTTTGATAATTTGTTAGTGAATGGTCGGTTCCAGAGAGTCTGGCCGGACCGCCTCACGTTCATTCATCATCAGCGTGGAATATATTCGTCATATAATGTACCACAAAAGTCTTTTGTATCTGTTTTATTTTGTCCATATGTATTGTGAGTGTTTTTGGAAATTATTTGAGTCGAGTGGACGGTCTTTTGGTAGTATGGATTAGATTCCTTTTTAAAGTACCGATATTTGTTGACAGGAAGAGAAAGACAGCAAACATACCGTCAAGTTACCAACTTTCATTTAATAAGATTTCTACTAGACACAAGATGTTTTAGGGATATCAAACCAAAACTAAATCCCATCCCTTCCTGCAATTGAAGCAAAAAAAACTGTGTCAAACTCGGTATTAAATTCAATCGCAGGGTGTGAACCTCCCCTTTTCATATCTATATTATCATACACATCCGGTGGCCGCCCACAAGTCGCATCAGTAATGCTATCCGTACACTACTCACAATGTGTTACACCTTACGTTTTTTGTAAGTGTAAAACGATATTGTAATCTTCATTGTTAGTTTCGTGTCGGTCTTTAATAAGTAAGGTGTAAGTCTTGTCTTCCGATGAATTGTAATCGATTACGTTTTAGTGTCTATCTTCCTCTATATTGTTTACTGGGTCAGTAGTATTCAAATCGGCGTTTGCGAGTTCAGTTTCTATGTCCAGCATATTTCTTTATTGTAATTTGGTGGGAATTTAAATCTAAATAGTTTTATCCAGTATAAATCAGACCTTGAAGATGGAACACAATACATCAAATTTTGGCATAACAATAATCTTTTGTTACCGTTACTAAGCAAACTTTGACTTCTAATAATACATTCAGACAACAAAATCAAGTTTATTAAGAAAACAACGTTATACGTAAAAGGGTGCTTATCATATTTATCAACGTCTGGTCACCCCTTAAAGATAGGCGTCGGACCGTGTCAGATCCTAACCAAACTGCCTGCGGCAAAGATTAGGAAACGAGTTGTGTCTACCATCCTTGTCTAAATTGTTTAAAAGGAAAGAGAGAGGTGGATACAACGACAGGGTATGATCAGGTTTGAAAAAAATCCAAAGTTACTTGTTCGACAGGTTATAACAAGGAACGTGGGTGCCATTGTGCATTTAGTAACCGATTGTTATGGACTTAAGGAATTGAGGGTCGCCCTGAATGGTGAAGGACATTAGGAAGCATCATGTGAATGTAACAGAAAATCGTTCGGCGTGTATGTAGATGACTTTCTGACCTTCGTAAGCATCTACATTTTAGGTATTATAGGGAATAGGGAAGTTTCTCGTGTGGTCGGAATGTTGCGTTCTGATTTGGCATATAAACTATGACTCCTGTATAGGTTGTGCTGACATAAGTGTTTTTTATCATAGCAAATGTGACACTGTCTTATATTATTTTTAAGAGCAGGTTTGTTATAAAAATCAGTCTTAGTTAATAGTGCCAGTCTATTAACGAAAACATGATTTTACAGTTAGCTAAACAAGAATAAATTCCAACGACCCGTATAAAAAATATACATTCTTCAATTATTTACATTAAAATCAACGACCCTAACCCAACTTAATTGCTTATAGAAAAACAACTAGCCTTTGAAGTTTACACCTTTACAATCGGTCCAGCGAATCCAAAGCGACTGGACACCAAACCTCAAGAGCCCTCATATTCAGAGAAGGGGAGCTTGTTCCAAATACGCCATAGATTTTCCATACAGATCAAAGCCTGTATGGAAAGCCACTTGGCTTTAAACGCCACTCATACAGCTTTGATTTGCTGAATAGAGCCTATTATGGTAAACGTTGTACGTGTGTTATTTCAATTTGATCGTTTGCGGGTCTTAGGAATAAAAAGGATCTATTTTGAGTTGCCTTGAGTGTATGTGCTGGTTCTTTTTCAAATTCGTTTGAGTTATTTTGAGGCATTTCAAGCACACATTAATCAGAGTCTTCTACAAAAGTCTTTTGTTGATTAACATTACATTTTTCTGTGTTAAATTTAATACCTATATCGCTAATCTTCGTTTTCAATCCTTTTTGCTTTAATTTTTAATCCACCTCTTCTTCATCTATTTTTTCCTTCTCATTCTTTTCCTCCAATCTGTCTATTTTCCAACAAACAACTCTAAAAATACCTTTTCTACATTTTTCCTTTTCTACTAAAAGAAATTACTGCCATTATATTAGAGCTTTGGATGTTAGATAACAGTATTGAAGGTACAAAAATAGGCATTTGTGTGGTCGTATCAAAGGCAAATAGAAACATATGGTGTGTGACGTCACGGTAGTCATTTAATTTGTCTTTTGATTTGATTACGATTGTATTACGTTAGAATGACAGCATTTTAAGGTTATTGAAGTCACTTTTAGGGGCAGTTGCCGTCATGCATGGGTGATGTTATTAATGTTTTATGGTGTGTTTAAATGTTCAATTTTGTGGAACGTGTGAAAATTGACTATCAATTTTTTTAATTTATCAATTCAAAAGTGCTTTTGAGCGAGAAAAGTGAATCTTCTTCACCATTTATCTAGAGTTAACTCCTATTCATTATCACCATCAGCCTGTATAAGTTCCCACTGCAGGGACTCAGGCTTCCTCTCTAGGATAGAGGGATGGGCTATAATCCACCACGCGGGCCCAGTGCGGGTTGGTAGATGTCACAATGTGTCTTCGATTTTTTTGGTTCTAAGACATCAACTTTCTTTACGATGTTTTCCTTCACCGTTTTGAGAGTAGTAGTGATGACATACATCCCTCCTATTATTTCTGGAAAATGCCTTCATCAGCTCTATAAGGTCTCTCATTAGACATATCTTTTCCACGAATTGACCACCTGCATGTGTTGCTTGACACAGAACTGTTCTTCAAATCTGCAAAAAAAAAACAAACAAAATAGAACCAGAAATCAATCCAACTACATATTTTGTTTCGTTAGTATTTCCAAAACACATTTCAACTCAAAAACGTTTATTACAACAAACCAATTAATAATATCATAGATAACCCAAAAAAATATTCCAGAATTTAAATCCAAATGCTGGTGCCGTTCTGTCTGCCGTGGCAGACGCTACGGCACCTACCTGGCTTCCAATCCTTCTTCCATCTCACTTACACACACATGTTTCTTGTATGGGTGAATGAAACAAGAACACATCATTCCTTTCGTTTGAATGAAAAGGTGAAAAAAAGCTTGGCGCGAGTACGATTTTGTTTGTTCTAGCCGCTCGAACTGACCCACGTCATTATAAAGTGTTATCTCAGATGAATATATTTTTAATGCAGGCTTTTTTTTCTTTTTTTTTATGTGTGAGGAATGATATTTTTAAATATATCGAGTACGACGTATATGTGGGGTTTTAAGACAATTCGAGGTTAGGTTAGGTTAGTTTTTGTCTGATGACACTAATTTCTTAGACTTTGCTGTCTAGTACCTTAAAAAAAGTCATCAACTGGCAGGATAGGTAGCCTGTATGTATGTTCCTACTTCATTATTATCTAATTAATTACATTTAATTTCACTTTAATTGTAACACTTCTCTAAGCTCAAGATTGATTCCGGTAAAAGATTAAACTTTGTTGTTGTGATTATTACCTACATCATTTAAGGTCCGTATAATTCGATATATATTATAATCAAAGGCACAATAAATTTTCCTCTAAAGCTATATTATCATAAAAACCTCTCATTAGTTCTCAGAATAATTTCAAACATCTTTTTTATCTGAAAACATTCACCATACTAGGGCCACCAGCGCCCGCGCATCGCAAAGTGATCGAACTTCATTTTATTAAAGGTTTTATTAATGTACAAGGATGGTCGGAGGCATTTTTATATCCCTGCCTTGCTCCCGAACGAACTGGCGTGACGTGGGAACTGTGAGCGGTGACTTTACATTTTTTTAGTGTTATGTCGATAATAATATCTCGCATTTTTAAATGTGACTCTGTTAGTAGTTGTGAGTAGATTTGGGTATCTGTTCTAAACTTCTAACAAGTGATAGATTGAAGTCCGTAGAAGGCAAGGTCCTTGAATGTGTTAATATAATATAATGTGGGCTTTTTTTTTAAATGGGCATGCCTCACTATTCCCAAACCACTGTAACTCCTGTAAGCCAGAATCAACAGTGGCGACCAAAAGAAAAGCGCCGAGACAATGAAGCTCGACGAAGTCCCAGAGAAATGATTTAACTGTCATGGATCCCGCAACGAAATTAATCAGAAAATAATAGCGGAGGAGTAGGAAAAACAAAAATTTCCACTTCCCCTATTATGAGGGCTTTCAAACTCCAACAAAGATTTGATCTTGTAACAATTATTATGTATCTTATCATCATCAGAATATCATAATCTACCTAGGGTTCTCCAACTACGTTGGGATCGCTTTCCTTTCTAACTGGATGCAACTAAATACCAGTATTTAAAATGAAGCGACTACTTATATGACCTTCACATTGGTACTTGATAATATGATATCCCTTGGAAATACTGTTTATCAAAAGTTCGGGCCACTACATGTAACGATTGTCAGAGATTTGCAAATGATAGCCGGGAGCAACAGATGTGCATCCACAGATCAACCAAAAGACGGCGCGGCGTATTCTAAAGCTGAACTTAGAATAAGGTACTCCTTAAAACAACTACATCATTTTGTACTAAATGAAGAATTGTCAACCAGTAGAATTTTAAGTAGGTTCACTCTGATCATATAAAAAAACTTTTGAGGTTTCCGATAGCTCCGAATTGAAGTTAAAATCAAGCATCAACTAAGTCTAAGGTAACAAGTGGTGAACCTTCATAAAGAAGTAAATACACACCATGAATCTATAAACCACGCAGTAATTTACACCACCAACAAAATTAGACCTAGGGCTGTCACTGTTAGGGTGCTAGGGTTGTTCTGTTTTATCACACCAAGGGGCGTCGCAACCATGTCAAATTAAATTGTTGCAGACAAAGCTACAACAATGAATAATAAGGCAAACATTATTTATGGAGCATGTTTTAAATCTTATTTTATGGGAAATGCGGTCGAAGAGCTTAACGGCAGCTTAGCAGGTGAGGGGACGATGCCCGTGTCCGTACTTGTCCGGTTTTGTCCGGTCCGCCTAGATAAATCATTAGGGGACTTTTTGCTAGGTCATTGTGATGTTAGAATTAGAGAAAGTTTGTATTGATGTCATTGTATGGGTCCTTTTTGCGTCATTGGTAGCTATGTCTTCGATTGGGCATGTGAAGGTTCGTGTAAATAGGTTCGTTGGGTAGTTAAAGGCGTTAAGAACAGATTTTTGTAAGGTTGAGGCGTGGGAGATTACTACTTGCTACCAAGACAACTGTTATGCTTGATCTCTGCGACATATGTCAATTTGACATTCCTAGGGCTGCCAGGATATCAAAAATTGTCGATAAAAATTATCGACGTTTCGTACTATTATTGATGCTCATGTAACATATAATTGGGTTTAATTTAATTACAAATTTTCATAATTTAAAAGAATATTTTAATATAATATGCATTTATTCTCTTAAAGGAGTACACCCCAAATCCATATCTGAATCTGTTTCTGAATCGCTAGAACAATCTTGCAAATTTATTATAAACTCTTGTTCGCAAATATTATCAAATCGGACGTCCCGCTCCCAATCTTCTTCCATTACTTTTCTGCATTTGTTTCCCACCTTCTTCCAGTCTTCTGCAGATACATTGTCGATAGGTCTGTGGTTGCGATGAATCATCGCCCATCACTAATTAGGTCGGCATGCCCATAAAGTATGACATTGACAGGTACTGTCTGCAGTACTATGAAATTCAGTACTTCATAGGCGTGAATTTACTGACAGCTGTCGCAGAGATCAAGCTATCTTTTATGGAGTATAGTTATGGGTTCATCCAAATACAAAAGAAATTTGCTAGACCTTGTTATAAAACATATTCAACAAAATTTAGGTCCCTAAGTTGGAAATGATCTCCACGTCCGACTATATATGGAGTTTTTATTAAAATTGACATAATTTATACAAAGAGACACCGTCTGCCGTGGTCGGGAGTTCGGAGCTGTTTACGGCAACCTACCAATTATAGGAAATTTGGAGTGATGGTGCAATATAAGATCTGATAGCGATGGAGACAATGATGATTCTATGCTCCTAACTACCTACTTAACTTAAGTTACCGAACTTAAGTTGAGTGATTAAGATGCTAATTATATAAAGACCTTGGCATTAGATCCTCTATTACAAAATCTGTGTGAATTATTTTGTCAGTACTGCTCTCTAAACAGAGTAAAAAGATCGTGAAGTAAACAGCGCGTAGACCTTAAAGAAGACATCTCACATCTACCTACGGGCTCAGGGGGTTGATTACATAGTTATTAAAAAACAAAATATTTAAATATATTTGTGAAAACCGATACCTACGTAACAAAAGACTGAGCACTACTTTCGTTGTAGTTATGCTCAGACTCTTACCGCAATTTATTTGGTCCTTGAATAACTTAAATTCTATATAGATTCATAGAATTTAAGTTAGTTATAGATTCTCAGAGAAACCTTGAACATTTTGATTACTGTCATGCTTTTCTGACAAAGCATTAGCACTATAATGTTGTTCACGTCAGCCGCTGTCGTTTATGTCTTGGATGCGTATGAAGAAAAAAGTGTAATTCTCTTCACTCAGACTACGGTTGATATTTACGACTCGAGCTAATAAAGAATCAGATGTTTATGATTTCTCAAAAATATGGATTATATGAGACTGTTGGACCTTGCAGTATTAAGTAATAATAAACCTAATTAGGTTTCAGAATGAGACCAAATTCGTTTGACACGATGGAAACAGCATATTGTAAGTGTGAATCAGATTGAAAAATGAAATTCAATAGTGATTTTATTGTGTAGAAGGGTGTGTTTATTTAATTAGCCCAAAGAAGAAAACAACACCTTTGAACTTTTGAAATAATAATAAGTTTAAAAGAAAGAATACAGTTGAATACAAAATCGGTGAGCCTGGAGGCCTGGCCTATCTTGTGACTCTGAAGTGCGAATTTCACAAGTTTAAAAAATAGTTACATTATCTAAGTACAAAAAATGTAATAATAACAATTTCAGGGTAAGAAATTAGAATATAAGCGAGCTTCTGTAATGTGCTCTGAACAAAAAGTAAAAAAATAATGATCATGTTACAAATCTAGGTTGGAAAGGAAAGATTGTAAGCATCAGTTTTAGATTCAATTTCAGCCAATAAGATTAGAAGTTAATAGTCATTTCAGTGCCTACTAGGACAAGTATTCTTATGAGATTAACAGTAGTTAATACGCCGTTTAGCAAGAACAATTTCATTCTAATTAGACCCTGAGTTACCTAAACTTTTCTTCGAAGAGGAGGATTTATAAATTAAAGCTCGTAACACACATATTTGTACTAAATTAGACTAAAAATAAGTACGTATGTAGTTGTAAAAGTTGAAGAAAAGATCTCGAGTGGCGACAACGCACCGGAAGATGCAGCGTTGCAGAGACTCGCAGGTAACCGGTGGACGAAAACAGCAGATTGCCAATCGTTATGACGTTCTATGGGGGCAACCTTTGTTCAACAGTTCACGTCTTCTGGCTGATGATGATGTTGTTGACGCCTATCATCATCAGCCTATAATGTTCCCACTGCAGGGACTCAGGCCTCCTCTCTAGGAGAGGGATGGGCTATGATCTACCACGCGGGCCCTGTGCGGATTGGTAGATTTCACATATCTTCGAATTTTTGGTTCTAAGACATTCTCGTTTCCTCACAAATCACGATGTTATCCTTTACCGTTTTGAGAGCAGTGGTGATGAAATAAATTACACAAAGTAATGCTACTGGGTTCGAACTCACGACTCACAGCTCGTAAGTCGGGGCCACAGCCACTGAGTCACCACTGCTCTACTGAGCCCATTCGACATTAATTACAATCACTTCATGCAAAATTTTAACAAATTCTTGATTGATGATAGGATAAACGGTCCCATTAATAGAATTATTGACAGAATTTATGACTCTACACAATATATTACAATATTTTATCTTCGAATCGTGCCATACAAAGTGGTATACACAAAAAATACATCAGACAACTATATCTTCCACTCGATTTATTAAAACTGACATAAAGTTACGCCCACTTAACCCTTAACGTGGTGCAAATTTACTAATAGTAACCCCTTTACTGCAATTTTATATTTCTGCCCCAGTCTTATGTATAAGGTTAGAGAGGGAGGTGAATACATCCCTTGAAGCAATAAAGTTGTCAGCACAGACTTACAAATTTGACATTTATTGCCAAATTATACAGGAACACTTCCTTTATTAGCTTTTTGTTGATTTGTGTTATCGATATTGTACTCGTATGTTTTGAATTAAGCTTGCTTGTACTGAGCAAAATAATTGTTAGTATTCATTTTATTCATATCTATAACGGTAAAAATGTTTATCTATAGAATTGTGATCACTAACAAGTCTCTTTTATTATTTAAGTCTTTTGCTCAACTTTATATCCCAGTAATCGTTGAAGTAGAAAACTTCTAAGGAATGGCTTATGAAGGTAGATCTAATAAGAAGACATGTTGCGTATGCTAACCCAAAGTAATTTGGGATAATTTCACGAAAATGATGATGGTTGTAGTGAGAGTCACCGTCATCCATCACCGGATGCTCCTGACCAATACAACCAAATCAGTACTGTGTAATACGAAACCCATTGGTAAGACTGGATGTCAGACTTTCGGGCCCCTGACTACCTGTAAAGACTGTCTAACTGGTGCACTCAGACAGCTTTAATGATTACTTAGGCCATAAGGTTTTGACAGTTTTGTCATACAAAAATATGTCAAATCTTTACGTGACGTTAATCTTTAAGTGACGGCTTACGTAATCATTAAAGATCTATAAATGACAAATGGGATCAACGACTTAACGGCGGTTTCTAGCGAGAGTATTGAGAGTAGGGTTAATTTGTACCCTTGATCTTCTTAAACTCAACCATTTTCAACAGTACAGTTAGCAGTTTCAAATTAAAAGACATTGTATCTACTAAAGCAAATCACAACCTACCCAGAAAATCAAATAAACAAACTGTCCCAAAAATATAAATAATATCATCATCACATTACGTAAAACCACAGATCAAGTCCGATGAAAGCAGAATACTAACAAATGTCAGAAATAGAGAACATGACGAAATAAATTATGTTAAACGTTAACTTTAAGTCTATCATAAGCTGAGTTTAATAAAACTGAACGTCACATTACTTTTACTTTATTTTAGTGAGAGTGAAAGTGTTAATTTCTGTTTTTATTTATGTATTTAAGTTTTTGGGTGGCGAGTGGTTTGGCTTATATTTATAATTTTGACCCATTTACTAAATGATACAAATTCGAATTTAACTATAATAGTAAAGAAGCCCGAAAAATGATCGCTTTCACTAAATCATAATGTGTTAATAACATGAATTACGTTACAATCCGTTGCGGTCACAAAATCACAACGTGACAATTCATAACTTACTATGTAACTTATAATAACTCTAGTAAAACGCCCATATCACGTGTATCCATCTATTTTGAAGACTAGTACGAAACTTGATTGTTTTATGTTGACATTGAAAATTAAGGCCCACTTGCACCACAAGTCATTTAATGCGTTTAATTAACGTAAGGCATATTTTAAACATCGTTCTACACTTCTCATCTTTAAATTATCTATAGTCACAAAACGAAGAACTTTTTAACTAAATTTAGATATTTGTGGTGCAAGCATGCATTTTATAATGTTTATGATTGGTTAAAATCCTTTAAGATTGCACGTAGGGAATAGACTGATGAATTGATGATTCGATATACTTGAGCATAGCAAAAACCCATGCTGAATTAATGAAGAGGAACATCATTCAATTTTGGAATTGATGATGCGCCAGAGCAACAAAAACTTTCTATTAACATAAAAATATATAAACTCACGATTTATCATAATTATTTAAATTTGCATAAATGTACAACTTAAAAACAAAGAAAAAAAACTACTTTCACTGGTTCTAGACAAAAACGAATACAAAAACGAATGCTAAATCTAATTTATTAATATTAATAAAAGACGATCTATTAGTTCTAAATTGAGTTAAATAAGTAGCAAGGTTTTAATATTCATTGAAAAATTTATATGACGAGCATTTTAATGGCTTTTCGTAATATATTGGACCGCTTCAACATTAAGGAGTTCTGTGCACAGACTTGGTTAAATAAAAAGATATTCTGTATGGTATCTATCTGTATGGTAAGGTACGTTTAAGTCAACTAATGCCAATGACTGTGCGTTATAGGATTTGTAAGAAGCTCGTGGTTTAATAAAAATCCGGCGCTCAGATCAAACTTTAGGTTAATCTTGCTGCCCGAAAGGGCCGACGCCTGTCGGGGCCGCGGGTAGTCCTCTGGTTATCGCGGCCTCGACATAGAGGGCGAAGAAGGAACATGGGTGGTTTTTAGTCAGTAGAAGTCTGACACTCCCTTTCGCTCTGCCCAAGAGCGGGAGGGGTTATTCGATGATTTTACACCCACCAAAAAAAAAAAAAAAAAAAAAAAAAAAAAAAAAAAAAAAAAAAAGGTTAATCTTGCTTGCATAGGTTGGTCCGTCCATGGGTGACACACATAAAGAAATTCTTTAGTGCCTCGAGAAGCGCCTTAAGTCGCTTAAACCTCTTTGGCAGTCGTTACACGTTACGGTTGAGGTCAGTATATGCAGTCGATTCGTGTAAAACACTGGTTTTCAGCTGCATCCAGTTAGTTCGCAACATAGTTGGGAAAAAGCTAGGCCCATTGTGCCCATTCCTTTCAAGCAGTTGAGAAGCTGGTTAAAAGATCACACTCGAAAACAAGCGGAGAAATGCTGAACCTCGAATGTAAGCAATCCAAGGAAGCTATGCCATCCCTGGATATAAAACAGAGATAGCCTGCGTCTAGTGGCGGGGACCATCACTGGACACTGTTCACTGAGTAAACAATTCCACACTAGGAATTACTGACAGTCCCCTGTGCAGAGCATGCATGGAGGCGGAGGAAACGGTGGCGCATGTGCTCCTTGAGTACACAGGTGTATATGTTAGACTACCTACTGTAAATCGCGGAAATTACGTGCTAAAACTCGGGTTGGCTGCTACGATTGCCAAGCAACGTGAGATTTACAAATCAGCTTTTTTCGAATGTCAAAATTTACTTTTCTTTACTTATTTACAAGAGACAGTCCTCCAAAACGCCCACCCTTCGGCACTTCCTAGTGTTTAAGCTGGAAACTACCAAACGACAACTTTACTTGAAAGGCCTGCAATCCTTTAGTAACATAAGACTCCACCACCACTTCCACAAAACCGGCTACAAGCATCTAAAATATAAAACAAATAGCCGTCGCAGTCGCAATTATACGACCGATCACATACATAATCCTTAAGCCGTCTCACACTTTCGCCACCCGATGATTTCTCCGATTCTCCCGCTATGCTTCATAGCGCATAATCTAAAGTAAGCAGCCAGCCTATTAACTTTTATGGCATATTAACGAGCCAACATAACTAAAGATTAGCCGAAGATTAGCGTTTATGTAACGGAGGATTAAACGCTGGTTAATGAGCTATCGATTTAATGTATGGTGGAGCCGTCCGGCTCCACCATTTGTTTAGTGTTTTTTTGGTTATTGGAAGTGCTCGTGGAAATGGTTTATAAGACAATTTTTCCCACATATAATTACTTTCTTGAGTGCATTTCTAGGTTTACCCATAGATACACTCAGATTCGTAATCCAACAACCTTTTATGCTATTTCATACCTAATGCGCCTAACTAAGACCACCTTAGGTTAGGACTCTCTTGCCCGTCGTGCATAGCTAATGGCACCCTCCAAGACTTGAATGAAGCAAACGACAAAGGTATCTAGGTTGCTACGTAGTGGTCGGACAAAATTTGAGTCATCGATTCGAGAAGATGAAGACGAATGAAATAATGATATTTGCTAGAAAGCTGTGCTACAGGAGGACCAATTGAAGATGGAACAAATGATGACAAAACCCATCAGGGATGACATAAACCCATTGCTTAACCAGCAAAAAATTCAAATAAAAACCGTACTTGAGAATAAAAAGAAAATAGATAAATGTTATTGAACAACCGTGAATCAAGGATGATTACGTTTTCTATACACACGCCTCTAAAAAAGGGCGAAAATCACAGAAAATTGTCTTTAACCAATTCTTCCTTTTTTACTCAAATACAAAGGACAAATAAGAAATTGGGGACAGATGCGATTGTACGCAAGACCCAACAATGTGCCAAGATAGAAAAAAAATCGCACAATCGCAGAGAATTCTCAGTTCATGACATTGTGTTCCCCCAATCGTAGTTATATTAAATTTAAAACCCTTTTTAAATACAATCGAATGATATTTATTGCGTTTTTTTTTGTCGCATCGATTCGATTTCAGCGTGTAATGCTCCAGATACGGACAATCGGAAGAAAGAAGTCGTAAGGGTGCGTTATGGGTAACTTGAGGTCATACTTGCTCACACCCCTATACTTCCTGTTTCAAGACACAGGGCTGTCACTCACAAAGTATCTGTTGCTTAATATTATAATGCTAATTTTGAACTATTGAATAGACTTTAAAGAATACAGTAGGCTTATATTTTTTTAATACAAAAGTCTGCCTCCGTGGACGCTGGTTACGGTCTTTTCTTATACCAATCCCGTTCAGCAGTTTGGAAGTGAAAATGGTAACAGACAAAGACAATAATACGCATTTATCACAGAAAGTAGATTTACGAAAACTTGAAAAGAAATATATAAAATAAGTATTGAATCAAAATAAGCTTCAATATAACAAGTAAAGAGTAATATACATATAATCTCGTTTTTCTATATCTTTGAAGATTCATTTCGGATACGTTTTACAATTTATAAGCCCAAAAACATATTATTCTCTAATTCCTCTATAACTATAATCTAATTTATTCCAACAATACCTACTCATCAAAAATAGACTGCTTTAGTTATAACAACGTAATTTTAATAAAAAAATAATCTAATACCAAAGATATTAGTGTTTTACGACCACACAATCTTCGTCTCTATCAATGATATTAAGTTTATTAGTGAAAACGAACTAAAACAGGTTTGACACTTGAGAAGCTGAGACTTTAATATAAATCAAAACGGTTCTAATTAATTATTGTAGAATGGACCACATTCTCTTTTGATATAAAACACAATTTAATTTAAATATAAATAAGAAATTATGTGAGGTTTGTTTTTGGGAAATCCAATTTTTTAGTTTGTGGGATTAATAAAACTAATAATAAATGTTTTTTAATTTCTTATTGAAAATGACATCCACGCGCGATTTTTAATCAACAAAACCTTACTCAAATATTGAATGAATAATTATAATCTTTTAATAAGTTTAAAAATATTTAAAATTAATTAACAATCAAGTAATCACTAAAATTTCTTAAATTTTGTTTCAGCTTCTTAACGACTTTTAAAATATTTTTAAACTTTGCCAACCCTAGCCACAATCGCACGCAATTCGCAAGTACAGTAATTCCGCGACAGGTCACACATACGACAACTCGTGAGAATGCACGCACGCAGCTGACGGTGACACACAAATCGAACCGATGACAGCCGGAGAATGATCCGCATTGTTCGAATTTTAATAGTAATTTTGTTTATTTGGTAAATGGCTTTCGATTATTTCTTGAGGAGGCAACAGAAGATTATGTGAATAGTTCCTTAATGGAAGAAAAATAGAGTTGATGATACAGCTGGCTTTAGTCAAGTTGGAATTGAAAGAGTCAACTGATTGAGTCGGTGGTGTTTGCTTTACGTTAGCAACTTGTCCTATGGATTTGCATCCCTATCTTTCTTACCTTGAGCAGCCGTTTGGTTATATCGATAAGCAAGAACCTAACAGTACTCCGTACATAACTAGGATATGATTGCATTATGTAGTTTTGACGGGTAGGAATCACTGATCGTCTTTCTTGAGTTACGCCGTTTGCACATCCTAGATATAATTTACTTACATTTGCATCGTCATCATTCGCTTCCTCTTATACCAATTTAGTTTTGGTTGGTGCAACATGTCTTCTTGTTCTATAAATCTCTGCAGACGGAATGTCTGCTTTCTATCCAGATCTTCCTTCTGCCCGTCCACTGGATTTCACTTTATCGCTGATTTCATCATCATCATCATTGTTCCAGTCAGTGCTAAGTGTATGTCTTCCTCAAATATTTCAATTTGTGGTGGACTTTAATACAATCATGTCTCCCCCTTCATGGTTAATCCTATTACTGTTTGCTTTGTTTCCAAATGTATCCTTCAATTTGGCGTCATACCAAAGAACGTTTTGTCCCACACTAGTTGAAACTTCTACAGCAATCTATTCGTGTATTACGTACTTATATAACTAAACTTTACCACAGTTATTGAACTCCTTAACCGATAGGTTTGACCGGACGACAGTCAGTGGCCGACCCTGACTGTTATCTGAACCACAGTTGAACTGAACTTCAGTAATATTCTTGTGGTGAGACTACTTAAGTTGTGAGAAAGGATTAACAAAAGGTGTTTTTTTGTTGTTAATTTTAAGTATTTTTATAATTCCTGTGCAATAGCTTGGATTTATTTGTCATACTATACAATTTTTTTCTAAAACAAATACCTAAATAAATAGGATGTAAACGTGTATGTTTCTTGGAATTCGCTGTAGTACGCAATGTTTTCTAAATTTACTATTACAGGAAATTCCGAGAAACAGGCAAGTAACAGTAGGTAGTAGGAAGAACGATTTTTAATCATTTGTAAGGATTGTAATATAGAGACTCCAGTGTTTATAAGCAATTTTCGTCACACACAACTCTCTTCTCGACAACGTAATGCTGAATTGAATAGCTCTGATCTACAGAACTCTGGGCTTTTCAAAAGTCTTGCACGTCAGTTTAAAACCCCTGATAACTTCAACGGTCTAACCTTGATCCTTGAAATCTTGCATACATTGCCGTGGCCGACCTGGAAATATCTATACCGACTTCGAACAAAGTCGGCCGGAGCAAAAACAATCTCTGCAGATGAGGGTCTATGGGTGGCTCAGACCTCAAGTGCTCAAGCGGCGGCGGCATCTCCCCATAAACAATGGCCCACCTTCTCTATCTTTCACTGCATGCTGCATCCATTGTCTGATGCAGTAGCATCAGTCATAGCGGAGTTAGCGTGGTTGAGTTTTGGGTTATACACTTGTAGGAATAGTTATGGCTACGATTACACAAGTAAAACACGAACCCCGGCGAGATTTATAAAATGTTTATTGTAAGCCTTAGAACACAGGTGTACAGTTTAAAGCACAGCGAACAGTTGGAGAAAGATAATATGAAGATTACACAGAAGAATTTGAAAGCACTTTAGAAGCAAGAGAAAGTCTTAATTTAGATAAAACATAAAAGTATGAGCGATTAAGCGCGAGGCAAAATTGTGCGTGCATTCGGCGTCGGAACAGCTAAGGCACTGGCGGCCGCGATCGAGCTTGAACTATGCGTTTCCATGGCAGAAATCACACAACACTTGATACAATCCTCATATACTCCTTTTACCTCGTCCACATGCATACATCTAGTCATACACCCACGCCGGTTGAGAGTACTACGCAACTGTCCTTTCTGAACGAACGTCACTAATAAAGTCAGTGTATGTCTTTCTATGGCGTCTCCTCCCGGCTCTTTTTGCCATCGATATGCTAAGAGCTCCTTCTTAAAAGACTGCAGGATATCATAGGAACGGAACAGTTCAAATAGTTCCAAGAACTGAAACCCTTTCACATAACCACACCGGAACCGCTATTTACGGCCTACAGTCGGAACTTTAAGTCCCCAAAGGCTTCAAAACCTGACATCCGACATTCTTCCCTCCATTGCAAAACTCTCGACTAAATATTATAATATCTACTCACCCACTTCCGTTCGCAGCGTTATACTAATCACTACAATGACTTCCTCGTTACTGCCCTTAAGCCTTTCTTATTGATTTTACTGACCAAAGGAAACTGAACTATATTTCAAGAGTTGTAAAGTTGAATCTCAATTGAGACGAATATGGGTCAGTTATTACCACGAGAAATGGGAATTTGGATTGTAAACAAGGAGGTTTAAGTTGAATTTGGATTGTAGAGGTGATCAAAGGAGATTGATAAATTTCCGTTGTTATTTTTTTCAAGGTTTCCAATTTTTTTTCTGTGATTTCAATCTGTTAGATTGTGTTTGTATTAAGTGGTTTTGTGGTTTAATATAGATGTAAGGGTTGATCTGTCAGGATAGAGTCCGATGGCACAATGGTACCAGATAGTTGCACATAATTGTCATACTGAGTTTAATATTTTGAACTATCCGTTTCACTAGGATTCTTCATATTTCAAGTAGGTTATTAGGGGTACGTTATTACGTATTCCTAACGACCTCATATTATTTAAAATCTTATGAGTAAAAGTTTACCCCCAACGCTTAGTTCCAAAAACGACACAAATCCTGTATAAGTTATCAGTAAACAAAATCAAGATGAAAACATTTCCCAGCATCAAAAATTGAAACATGTTTCGAAAACATTTCATCGTTTAAAGTCTGAATATTCACAGTTCACACACATCGCACAAAAGTGAACCAGCTGTACATTTGTGTGACAATACGTAACACCATGTATACCGTCAAAGCTGCCGATACAAACAAAACCTATGGGAATCTTTAACGAAAATCGGACATCGATAATCCTCCCAATGAACGAGGACTTTTACAAACTTATCTTACAGTTGAACATGGGATATTCAACCTTATTTGGAAAGAAACACAACCTATTGTAATGTTAAAGATATCTTTGGCAAACCAAAAGCTCAGTAAGAAATTACAAACTTTTGTATTACACCTGATAAAATACTTTTCATACAAAAAGCGATCGTAAGTCAATGTGTTAAGAGCGAGAGCACTTAATGGGGGAGAACAAGTAAAAACCAGTAGTCGTCCGTCAATAGAATGCAATCCCGCAAATCTGCATTCAAAATTAGATTGTTATCTGTTAATGTGGCCGGTTCCACAATATCCGGTTGGAACCAGTTATTGTTGATAAATTCTACGGTAAATAAAATCGGGATTAACCAAAGAAAGTCCTTACATTTTAATAATGAAGTACTTAATCTTCTGTTAATTGAATTGTGCGAGTTAAGTGGTGTCATCTGCCCCTTTGGAAGCACCATTCACCTTATGATATAATGAGTATAAAAGGTTGCTTGAATAACATTTTGAAGTCGGAAGTCCTGTATTTCCATGCAAAAGAAAGTTCCATTCATTAATTTCTTAATAGATTTTATCTTATGTTAAGAGGACACGCTTGGTTACCACATTTTGTCGCATTTCAGTAGTAAGTCCTTAATCTTCAATCAGACAAAAGTCTGCGACTAATATAAAGATGAATGGTGCATACAGCTTTAGTTACTAAGGCGAATTCTGAGTTTTATTTTCTCTGTGGGAAACGGACAGATGGGAATGGAGTTATTGTGAAGTATTTAGGTCATGAGAAATGGCCAACAGTTGAAAATATTACTGTCCACTGAACATTCCTTATTAGAATATTAGTTTTGTAATTCTCCATCGAGACTTCTCGCAAGGACTTCGTGGCTAAATAAAAACAGCTTGGGTCGATCTTTAGGTTAAACTGCACTTGCTAGGTTGGTCCACGGATGGGTGACCACCCGTTCCTCGTACAAGTCATACCTTTAGAGGGTTTCGTATCACCCAGTATTAACTGGGATGTGGAGGTCAAAAAGATAGTCACTGCATGTTGCGGGATCCACGACAGTTAAATCTTTTCTCTGGGACTTCGTCGGGCTTCATTGTCTCGGCGCTTTTCTTTTGGTCGCCACTGTTGATTCTGACTTACAGAAGTTACAGTGGTTAGGGAATAGTAAGGCGGGCTTATCCCATTAAAAAAAAGTCACTGCATGTAAAATACTGGTATTCAGCTGCATCCTTTTATTATAGACTGGATGTCAGCATCATAGTTGGAAAAAGTGTAGGCAGATGATGATTCCACTATTTAATTTTCTCGATGCCTACTAAAGGACTTCGCCTTACACCACATGGGTTTAAAGACTTACTAAGTTTGTCTTGAAGTTATGAGGTAACAAACATTTAATCCCACTAAAAACAAAACTTGTGAAAAAAACCAAGTCACGTAATTCAGTTATTTTACCCTAAAAAGTAGTGAGATCCATGTAATACTAATATAAGTCAGTTAATATTCAGTCTCTACTTAAAAATCTTTGATGTTTTAAATAAATAGATTGACTAGGCCATCGCATCGCATTCGCCAATGTTAAACAGGTCATTGTAATAGCTAATCGCCATCGCATTGGCCAATGTGATTTAAAATTCTGGCTTCTAGTTTTATCCACAACGAAGTTATAGGAAGTCGCAAATTACCTGAATTGGTTTGAGAAAAGGATGGTACGGCCGTGCTTTATTGCTCGACTTGGCGAAAAAATAGCCAAATTTTAAAACTCCTTCTTTTTACAAGTCGATTAAATACAAAGTTTCATTAATTTTCAACCCTTTTCTTCTGTTCACCACAAATACAGCTTCATTTTTTTCGGCAATTGACATGTCTACCTCAGGGAGATAAGCAACCAATTCTATAGTTTCCTTAACCCCTCAAACAGGATCAGATCAGTGCCTATATTGACATCAGACGGGTTTCTATCTTCCACTGGATTTAACACTGTACAATTAAATTCATTGGACTATTTGATCTTATCATTGCACCTAAACAAATAAATGGCTATTTAAATTGAGACGGAATTAACGTGATTTTCGACTGTATTGTTTGAGTGATAAGGTGATGGTTCGTGTGGTGGTGGAGTGTCGTAAAGGTAAAAAAATATATCTCATTGTGTAGTTTTATTAGCGTGCGGTTTAATGATAAGCTGAAGCGGTTCAGGATGTTGAATCTAAAAGAATTAGGCTCTATGCAACGTGCTTCTTTACTGGGAATTGTCTAAGAGGTGACTGTATGTAGGTAAGTGTCTTCTGATTATAAATACAAGAATAGAAGACAGATTAGAGACAGTTGAATACTCGTACGTGCTAAGTAGCGAAGATTTAGCGTTCAAAGAAAACATCCAATTCGAAATGCCTTGACTGACAACCCTCTTACTGATATTTCTTATTTTCCAGAAATTTCTCAGTCACGGAGCCTAAATTTGTGTCCAGTTGATGGCAATAAGTTCGCCCCCTATTACATCAGACTTAAACATAACTGGCGAAATGTGGTTGTAGTATTAGGTACCTACCCCTCTGCCTCTTTTTTTGTTTTTTTTTAGGGGGTGGGAAATCATCAAATAACCCCTCCCGCTCTTGGGCAGAGCAAAAGGGAGTGTCAGACTCCTACTGACTAAAAACCACCCATGTTCTATCTTAGCCCTATATGTCAAGGCCGCGGTATCTCTTGCAACATCCCGCAGTCCCGACGGAACATCCCGCGGCCCCGACGGGACATCCTGCAGCCCCGACGGGACCTACCCCTCTGCCTCAAAGTATCCATACACGCCAGACAGTTACTGACAAGCTGTGCAGGTGCTCCAGTCAAGTACTCTTAAGCAGAATCTTGAAGAAACCTGCACACTTCACACTTGCACAGTATGGCAACATAGACGCTCCGTATTACTTGTACAGGCAAACCTGTCAGGTACACCCTTTTGTGTGTGTTGATCTTTCGGAGATTACAAGCGTGAGATTACGTAGGTAAACTCATCATCATCATTTCAGCCGAAATACGTCCACTGCTGGACATAGGCCTCCCCTAAGTGTCGCCACATTGACCGGTCCCGTGCGTCTCGCATCCAGTGGATCCCCGCAACCTTCGCCAGGTCATCGGTCCACCTAGTGGAAGGCCTTCTAACGCAACGTCTACCGGTTCGCGGTCGCCAGTCCAGAACTTTCCGACCCCATCGGCCATCCGTTCTGCGAGCAATGTGCCCTGCCCACTGCCACTTAAGTTTGGCAATTCTTCGGGCTATGACGGTAACCTTGGTTCTCATGCGGATGTCCTCATTTCTGATTCGATCACGCAAAGAAACTCCGAACTTAGCTCTCTCCATTGCCTTTTGAGTGACTTTGAGCAAGGGTAAACTCATCATCTCGCTCAAACCTTCCAACTTAAACCACACCACAATTTCGCACTGTATCCAACCAAATGATCAGCTCGTATTCAACACAGATTAAGTCGCACGTCTTTCGCTCGACGGAGTGCGAATAGCGAATACCCACTCGATCGACAACCCAAACGCCCATTGTGGCAAGCTAAAAACGATGATACTGCGAACTTTTGTCGATTGCCGCATTGTTTGCGAAAGTGATCGAATTAGTGATGTGTCTCTGTGAGTTTTCGCATTGAGGATTACAGTCCTTTCATTTTTTTTTTACATTTTGACGTAAGGCTTATGTTGACGAGGATAAAGGTTAGTTTATGTGTAGTGTCAAATTTGAGGGAAAGGACTGTACGTCAATGTCGTTTTATTGCGTTTGGTTATTAGAGCGTTTAATTAGTTTTTGGTGTAGTTGGATTGTCATTTTGTTTGTGTTTAGTTTGGGAATGATGAATTTGTGTAGTGATTAAGAGGGTAAGGTAACTGGTTGTGTCTATCTGATACATAAGGTTCAATAGAATGGTTTTGTTCCTTCTATAGGCGGCGATACTATAAGCGCGATGCCTGAGCATATAGTCCTGAGTTCGATTCCTGAGTCGGATAAAGTGTTATTGGGGGTTAGGGTTAACAATTTCTCAAAGCAGCCAAGTAGTTTGGATCGGCAATGGGCTCGCCCCCTATTACATGGGGCTTAACCATAACTGGCAAAATGTGAGTGCACCTACTACTTATTGGATCGGCTCTAACCCTTTTTTTTTGGCGGGTGGAAAATTGGGCAGAGCGAAAGGGAGTGTCAGACTTCTACTGACTAAAAACCACCCATGTTCCTTCTTAGCCCTCTGTGTCGAGGCCGCGATAACTAGTGTACAACCCGCGGCCCCCTCTAACTAACCCTTCGATTACATTACAGACGTGATATTATGTTATGTTACCCATTCATATCAAAAAGTGTCTTTGTTGAGTTGTTCCACAAAAACATACCAAAATCACCACATATTAGCACAACACTCGATACATACCTACACATCAAAAACAGCCATCGTGATTCTGACATAATTACCCTTCAGCAGATCAGACAATAAAAATTACCCACCCCCAAAAAGACGCGTCGATAAGTATCATCCATCGAACCGATCAGATGCACGTCCACTCGACGTCATTATTTCGATAGCTTCGATTATGAGACGAATCGAGAAGTGGAAGTTGTACCTAGTAATCTGCAACCAAGTGTTTTCAACGAGTTTTCAACCAAATCTAGATTAGGTACCTACCTAATTATATTATACATATAAATAGGGATTTTACCAAAAAAATCCAATTATTCCATCAGATAGATTTTCAAAAAATAATGGACACGTATTTTTTCTTTTTTCAATTAAACAAAAGATGAAGACGATATAGTGCTTCGAAAAGTCGTGTCAAGTCGTGTGACGTCACAAGGTTAGTACTTTTTTACCCATAAAGTGACGTCAAAAGCCCCCACTCTTGATCGGGCACACGTTTTATTTTCGTAAATTTTCATTAATTTGATAAATCAAAAAACACGTACCTATCCAATATTTTTCGATAATCTAACAGACGACGGACTAATTCGATATTTGTGGTAAAATACCCTATTGTTTAAAGCTACTACTGATGACGAAAGCTACTTACACTACTATCCTACAATTTGTTTAAAGAGTTCTTCCCTCTAACTTGCAATCCAAAGGCGACTTAGGTGTCATCGATCGAATCAATTGTCTAATTGATTCGATCGATGACACCTAAGTCGCCTTCACCCGTCCACTCGACCCGATGGCCGATAGGTGTTCTGACAGTTATGAGACGACCGATGGCCGATAGGTGTTCTGACAGTTATGAGACGAAATTGAGTAAAGGTAAATGGTGTTTTAGACTTGTTATATAGCTACTTACTAGATTTTTCACCTACGTAGTGAAGGCTTTTATGGTCAATGTACCATCTTGTAGGGTCATTATATTACGTACTAGCTGTTGCCAGACAATTCGAAAATTATCCCACGGAAAGATAAAATCGGGATTAAAATTATCCTATGTGTTAATCCAGGTTATAAACTATCTGTGTACCAAATTTTATCTAAATCCGTTCAGTAGTTTCTGCGTGAAGAAGTAACAAACATACACACTCACAAACTTTCGCCTTTACAATATTAGTGTGATCTTTTAGACGTAGTGCACTTCACGTTAAGTAGCGATTAGTAAGATCTGTAAAAATCTACTAAAAAGCAGTGATAGCCAAGTCATAGATTCCAAATTCAAATCCAAGACGCGTCTCATTAACACTTGCTACGGTGAACAAAAATATCGTAAGGAAGCCAGCATGGCTGTAAGATATGTCTCAACGGCATATGAAGCGAAGTCAGAGGTCCGAGGGCGTCATAAAAACTCTGACACCAAAATAAGTAGGTAGGTACTAAGATCTGTTTTGTGACTAAATCTTTTAGCTTGTGGTTGTACTTCCTAGCTCTTTCAAGGCATGCTTTACCACGGGTTTGACGAGAAAGTAACGTCACAAGACAGACACAAGTCACCAAGGATATGGGGAGCGTTTCTGGGTCTAACAGCAATGGGAACGTCAGAGATTACAAGCATTAAAAATGATGAACATTTTGTTATATAAGTATATTATGATTTTTGTGGAACACAGTAAGTATAGGCAGATAGGTACCTACCTAATATTCTAATTTCTTTTATGGAACTGACAACCTTCTTCAGTAGTCAATAATATAATCGATGCGTGATAATCCAATCAGACGGTATCACGCATTTATTTATATATCAATTACTTAATCAGTAACAGTACCAACAGTGACTTTTATTCTTGTCGTCATAAGGTTCATAATCACCGTGAAAGGACTGTACAATAACGTATTGATCACCTTGACGTTCGATCCTCAAAGTTTTGCATAAGAAAGCTCCAATCAATCAAAAATTCGAACTCAACAAGAAAAACGTTACTAAATTCAAAATTTCAAAAATAGTGCGATCCGTTCACGCCCGTTCATGCACAAAGGAACCATCGTATTCAACTATGGCTGTATCGATTTTAAATTTGTAAAAAATTGAATTAGCATGAAAATATCAATATAACGGATTTGTTAGCAGTACAATGTGCGACAAATACGCGAAACTGTATCCCTTTGTAATCCAAATAAATTAACATATGACATTGTGTCATGTGCATAGGCAGTGTTACAGAGCTCGATATGCTAATGATATTTTATTGTGATCGGTGTGGTGAATCAGTGAATCGCTTTGGCAACGAAATTATTTGTTGTTACGCGATTTCATGTAAAATCTGATAGCTTTATAGCTGACTTACGGCGTATTACGAATTTCTTGAATAGTAATGTGATACTTCCAAAGCACATAAAGATTTCATGCAAGTTATTTAAAAATAAAATTGTATTTTACGTTAAAGTCAACTCAAAGCGGTTCCATTAGAATTATGGGAAATTAAAAATAATGTGATTCTAATTAGTCCGTCTGTTAGATTATCGTAAAATATTGAATGCGTGTTTTTTGTTTTATCAAATCAATAAAAAAATACGAAGATAAATCGCGTCAAAGATTTGAGTGGGGGTTTGTGACTGACCTATAAAAAATTCCATACTAATGTCTTACGTCATATTGTAAGACATTAGTATGGAATTTTTTATAGGTCAGTCACAAACCCCCACTCAAATCTCACACGTCACACGAATTTTCAAAGCACTGTATTGTCTTCAATGTTTGTTTACGTGAAAAAAGAAAAAAATTGTGTCCAATATTTTTTGGAAATCTATCTGACGGACTAATTAGATTTTTTTGTTAACTACTCTATTCAACATACGATTCATAATTTTAGTCTAATTCACTAACTGCCGTACTCAGAGATATTTAATGATTACTTAAGCCATCACTTAGTAAAGGTTTGACATATTTTTATATCACAAAACTGTCAAAAACATTACTAAATGATGGCTTAAGTAATCATTAAAGCTCTCCGAGTGCGGCAGTAAGTCTTCACTCCTCAACTCCTACTTTATGTAAATGTACGTATGAAACAGGATCTGCACACAAAAATAAAGTTCTATGTTCTATTACTATTTTTGCCCAGTCTTATTTAATATTTTTGTTAAATTCAAAATTGAGTATTTTATAATACATAGTTAAAGACATAAATTCATCAACGAGTTTCTAACGGATATGAAAGAGTTCTTATGAATTAATTTGATATACTATAGAATAATTGGCAATTTAAGTGTAAACTATATATCATGACATATTAGTCATTATCTAGACAGATATTTATATCAAATCAATAACATGTTTTGTAAAGACAGGCTCACAAAAATTGCATGCTCCAATAAAAATGTACTGATTGAACATAAGGGTATCATTAGATTTGAAACACATTATTATTCAAAGAGTTTTCATTAATGGATCATTTGCCTATTGCTAAATTAAGTATTTATATCACTTTGCAAATAAACGAATTTGTAACGGTCTGTTGAGTTCTGTTGTGGATCGTATTATGCAATTTAAATCACAGTAGCAGAAGCAATAAACATAACAAAGGTACCTGCATTTACACATGTTACGAAATCTGCATACACATTTTCGTGCCCCAGTCATATGTAAAAAACATTTATCGACATTTTAAATTCTTTTATCAACGTCACATGTACACTGCAACGAATCGCTCAATAGATTTTTTATTGCTAATAAAATGTGTACGTAGTTAATTTGCGTATGTTGCATTGTAGACCGCACATTGTGCGTACACGTCACTCCGCCGCCCTTAGGGCGCGACCCGCTGCCCTCGTGTCACCAACATTTCACACAACGTTACAATTCAATTATCGAACGCTTTCATTGTGTCATATTCATAATTTTAAATGGCCTTCCACGTTTTGGTGGCCATGTCGATTTCTCGACAAAACGTCATTTGAATTTGAAGCAAATGGATGACATTCCTGAATTTTTAAGCGATTTCTGCTTGCGACATCTTGTATCACTTACAAATTTGCATTTAACTTGGTATTGTAATTTTATTGGATCATATCGTACATGATAGACATATGCTAATCTTCATAGAAATTATTTTGATCCTTAACCGTTGAAGTTATTGCCTCCTTTGATACAACTGAATGTTATTCTTCAATCTAGCTTCCGTTATGATTTCTATTGATGTTAAAATTGCATTATTGTAGATCGATTCTTGACCTTAAAATATTCCAACGGTCTTCTAGCTTAGAAATCGATACGTTATTGTGATTATTTAAGTAGATTGTGAGAAATGATGTGGAATATTTTCATATTCAATTTTTTTTTAACGAATTTCACGTACTTGAACAAGTAGAAGAGGTGAGAAAATTCATTAAAACTTTTGGATCAAGCGTACCATGCTTGATGGCAGGAAATCATCAAAACATTTAGCTCGTTGTCTGATTAATTGAAATTGAATCGATTGGAAAACATCTTTTATCTTTAAAATATACCAAACCTACAGCAATCCAGCAAACTTACAAATTCGGTTAAAAAAATAAAATTTTTGTTTGTAGATGTGTATGATAATTATGTCATTAATCTAGTTTACTTACATATTAATTAAAATCTTGTTTATAAAAACAACATCGTCATCATCATCTTCAAGCCCTTATCCCATTCTATTTGTGTCGGTGCAATACGTTTTCTTCTTCCATCCTTCCCCCTACTCCTTTCCCATTCATATCATTCCTCCCCCTCTCCATCCATCAATATTTATATCCATAACTTTTATAGTCACATGCGTTTCATAAACAACATACGAAAATAATAACTTTAATACTATTAGCCACCTGTGTCCTACTGCAAGGCAAGGGCTTCCTTTCGTTCCTTCTACAAATCCCTGTCCAGCGCTGTTCGTGGCCGATCTTCATCTTAAGAGTCGAGTTCGTCCTGTCATCGCCAACTCTGCCTGGACCTGCCGTGTTGCCGTTTACTGCTGTTTGTGTACCTATTGTGTAATTGTATTCTCTGGCATGCAACAGATATGGGCAGCCCAGTTCCATTTTGGCTTGGTTTTGGTAGCCGTGTGACCTACATCAGCCATTGTGTTTAGAAACATGTTTGGCAATATCGGGTTTAGAAAGAATACACAACATGACCATGAATTTTCTCTCCAGTGAGAGGGAGAGATCCTTTTAATGTTTATTTCAATCAAAAAATAGCTCTTCCAGGTTTCAGTGTGGGAGGCTTCTTTATCCTGTCTTGCCTGGAGTTGGAGGACTAGGTACTTGGCGAGGTGTTAATTATGGTAGAGTAATCTTTAGAGTTAAAAAAATCATCTATTTGTTATAATATACTTATCAGTGATTAAGTATCAATCACCATTGCATACCGTTTGATTATATTCACGATTTTAACATGTAAGCACGAAATAAAATTGAAACCGTTTTCAATTATACCTACATGTAAGTATTTCATTAATCAAAAAAAAAATACCTACTGGTAGGTAATTGGTATTTTACCTAGTACTTTTTATTTGTTTTCCAATAAGTTAGTTAACTACTCGAAGTTGGGATTATTCCCAATTCCCTTGGAAGTAGACTATTACCTACATTATAAGCAAGATTTATGTGGTACCTACCAAGTATATTATAATCTTACCCCAAACCTAATGCGGGTGTACTACATACACCTTTTTTTTCTTAACTTTAGGGATTACGCAGATGTTATGTTATTCAAAATGATACCTTACCCACCTATCCAATTCTTTAAGTTGTCTTCTGCTCAAAGTCATTTGAAAGGATTTTTTTTTTATCCTGTCATGATAATTGATATTAGCTGACATAACACCAGAGAGGATTAAAATATTGTATGATTAAAATATTGTTTTTAAACATTTAATAAATTAAATACTGCCTTTCTTAGGTATCAGATGTAAGTGTGACACAAGGAGAATAATATTATTTTCTACTAAGATAGGTAAATCTTGTTTGACTTTACACCATAGTTTTGTTAAGCTTGACTCTAAGGTGCCTCTTTTACCTATTGCTGACCAATTACCTCTCTAAAGTGATAATTTACAGGGTCACGTGTTTGACCTCTCCTTAAGAAATATGTTTTGCTGCCGCACTCAGAGAGCTTTAATGATTACTTAGGCCAATACTTAGTAATGGTTTTGACAGTTTTATCATACAAAAATATCTCAAACCTTTAC
Source organism: Diarsia rubi (assembly GCA_932274075.1). Classification (NCBI taxonomy): domain Eukaryota; kingdom Metazoa; phylum Arthropoda; class Insecta; order Lepidoptera; family Noctuidae; genus Diarsia; species Diarsia rubi. The sequence goes on along the minus strand of OW026415.1, from coordinate 20,834,831 downwards.
TAAGTGACGGCTTAAGTAATCATTAAATATCTCTGAGCACGGCAGTTAATATTGTAATTTATAACCTAGTAATGTTATTTATCTAATTTACTATTACTTGGTATATATTTCGACTTAGTAAATATGGTATGGTATGGTATATAGTTCCTGGGTTTAATACCCAGGTCGAGCAAAGTGTTATTGGGTTTTTCAGCAGGAATTTCTCAGTAGCAGCCGGTTGATGGCAATAGACTCGTCCCTTTTACATGGGACCATAATTACGAGACTGGTGAAATGTGGGTGTATTACCAGTACACCTCTGCCTATCTGTTTGGTGATAACAGGTGTGATGTTATGTTATGTAAGTATTCTTTTAAAGACTAAAGTAAAGTATATCTGAAGGTTTTTTTATTAAGCAGACTTGTTAAAATAATTTACTGCATGTAGGTATGAGTATATTAATTTGTCTGTCGAAACATTCGAGTTTACGCTCATACCTAACTAAGTAAATACTTACAACATGCGTATATTATCAACAAATAAACTAAATATTGGTCGCTAGCATTGTTTTCTCAATAAGCATTACAATGAAAACGCTAAGTGGCCATTGAGTGGCGCAGGTGTGTGAGACTGAGACGACAGGTAGTGTCATACGAATTTATTCTTGTTTCGTACACCAACTCATCATAAACAAAAAGACGAAGCATCAGAGTGAGACCGCGGCTCAAACCCGCGCAACCAATTTGCATTGTACGCCCGGCTAGTAAACGTTTAAAATTCTTATTTCGAACTGTTGGTCTCGTTCTGCATAATAACATCCGTAAGGCAATGGCAGTTACTTGGCCAATGGGGAGGCGCGGCGCGCACTCGTGGGCGTAGTGGAGCGCGCGGATTGGTCCGCTCGCTCGGGTTTATCACTCGATTTGTCGGTAGCGGCGTCACCGCAGTCGCGGCGCGCGATTGTCGATTGTCGCCATTGTGTCGAGCGAACGACGGACGCGCGGAGCTCGCGCTTGTTTGATTTGCAACACGCGATACGATAACGTAAATCGAGTAAATCGATCGTGTAATGTAATAACAGTTACTTACGTATACAATGACAACAGTTGTTTATAATTATTGAGTAATTTGTTTGTTTTTTCTGAAAAAGATTTGTGTGTGCAGTGCCGCCGGGACTTTGTTTTTAAACGTGATTCAAAGGCTTCATTCTGGATCTGGAGTTACACCAACGTGCCAGCGGTCACTTTATGAGGTAAACATAGTTTTTTTTGTAAAAAAAAGTAGTGGTCGAACGTTTTTAATGATGGCGGCTGTGTCTGAGGTCGAAACACTGGAGATGGTCGATGAACTTGTGACCAATCGATTTGTTTTTCTGTTTGTTCCACGATTGTAGTTTCCTGCTTTTTTGTTAGTTAGTAAAAATACCCTCGATTTAGTTTCTTGGTAAAGAATGTCAAGGCCAGCGAAGAGTTCAAGTCAAGCCTGAAACTGAATGAGGTACCTACCATTCAAGTACCATTAGATGTCAAGTTTTAATTTAGTTGCATCGCATTGCATGGTATGACATGTGCATGCTTTTGTTTTTGTTCATATCATACCTACTATTTTCATTACAATTTCACACTAAGCAGCCTTAGTTATTGTAGATATTACATATTATGTGATACCTATGTAAATACATGTAGGTACCTAAGTATATTTTAGTTGTTGTTAATGTACCTACTGACATGTAAATGCACATCTCAGTGAAACAATAAAACATAAATGTTCTTATTTTTTATAAACAAAGTGCGATCTTTGCTTATAAGCAAAGATCGCACAAGTATGTACCTATGTAGGTAATTTAATTCAGGGCGTGTCCAACTTTACGAACGTCTTCAAATATCTACGGCTGAAAAATGGTAACATTAAGTAGGTATTCTGATTCATCATAGGTTACATAATATTTATAAAATTAGTAAGACCTACCTATGTACTCGTACATAGCTATCTAAGTACTTATCTATCGTAGATACGTATGATCTTCTCTTCACGCAGGCAGGGAACCATGTAGATAAGTAGTTACTTCCCTCATAAAAATGCAGGATATCTAAATAAACTTTAAAGGTACCTACCTACCTATATTTACTGAAATTAATCTTTAGGAACATCTTTATAGATCCCTATCCGTCAATAAGGTGACCTACCGACCGGAGCTTGTGTCACCCCACCCGCCTTCTAAATAGGTAGGTATTTCATCCCCAGTAACTAGAGGTCGCCCGGCGATCCTTTAAATCGGCTGCTACTCTAGTACCGTAAAGAAGACATCTAACTATTAAATAGCCGTATCATAGGTACCTACCTACCTACCTAATGCTATAAAAAAGAGGCTAAACTTAATCGTGCTTTAGTGACGTCACAAACCCCCACTCAAATGTTTGACGCGTTTTATCTTCGTCATTTTTTATTGATTTGATAAAACAAAAAATACCTACGTGTCCAATATTTTTCGATAACCTAACAGACAGACTAATTGGAATCATATTTTTTTAAGTAAACATGCCTATTCTTACTTATCTGGTTGTAAGTAACGAAATCTGTGGTAAGGCACGGTAATGCCGCCGCGCCGACATTGCGATTTTTAATTCCTGCTTGTACCTATTTTACCTACCTATTAAAATAGATAGGTAGAAATATTTCTATCAAATCATACCCTCAGCAGAGGTGCAGCGGTGACCGTGGTCGGTAGTAAGTAGGTCGTGATCGTTCGATTCGAACCCAGTCAGGCACATTACTTACTTTGTGTAATTTAATTTATCACCGCTCAAAAAGGTGAAGGAAAACATCGTGAGGAAACCGGTATGTCTTAGAACCAAAAAAATCGAAGACATGTGACATCTACCAATCCACACTGGGCCCGCGTGGTTGATTATAGCCCATTCCCTCTCAAAGATAGGAGCCCTGTGTCCCAGCTGTGGGAAAATTAAAAGGCTGTTGATGATGATGATGAAATACCCTCATCGCTCCATGTAAAATGCAGTTAGTAGGTAACTACCTATCAGAAGCATCCTGCGGCGAAGCCCGAAATTAAGGTTATGTGTTTGTCTTGTAGGTATGTATGTATGTCTGTTTCTTTGTTCCTTCATAACTCCCAAACGGATGAAGGGATTTCAATAAAATACACGTCGTTAGATTCGTGTTATCCAATGATTCGTCAAGTGTCACTGGATATGTTAAAATGAAAAAAACAAAGAAAAATTTCGGATTTGAAATAAAAAACGCTTCCATTTACATTGAGTAGTAAATGGAGTACAAAAATATAAGACACTTGAATGTTTCAAAGAAATTCGAAGTTACAAATTCCATAAACAAACACTAAAGTAAATAATTTTACGTGACCAACAAAAGAACAAACACAAAAGAACAAAAAAGTTAAAAATTAAATAAAAGTTAAAAAACTAAAAAACCCGTCAGAAAAAAACTAAAAACCTAGAACATTTTAAATTAAACAAAACTTGGAAGCAGGCGGGGTTCATTTCAATATTAAATTATGAAATGAAAATAGAATGGACCCCGCCTGCTTCCAAGTTTTGTTTAACCCATTAAGCGCCAAAATGAAACTAGCAGCATTTTAAACTGAAAACGTTTATTTCCTAATTAATAGTGACGTAATTTTCTGTGAATTGTTATATACAATAGTGATTACTAAATAGAAATATTTAAGTTAAATGATCTAGAAATTACATTTAGCTATCGTAAATTATAATAAAGTACACTTACCTACAGTGCCGTGATGTCTCGTCCAAATGTAATGCTCACTTTGACACAATTTCAAATCTACCCTCTTAAAATATTAATATTTTGATTGAGTTATTTAATAAAAATTAAAACTACCCGCAAAAACTTATTAAATCGTTCGAATATAAAGGCTAGGTTACAAAAACTAACTGTACTCAAATGAGTACGGCGGCGCTAAATGGGTTTTAAATGTTCTTGTTTTTTGCTTTTCAGTTTTTTCAGTCGGGTTTTTTAGCTCCTGTTTTAAATATAGGAGTAGGTACTACTTATAAGATTCAGGAATCTTCGCAGTAGGTAGACCATTACGTTTTTTATTCGTCAGTTTTTATGATCAGGATTTCAGGAATCTTCGCTCTTATGTACCAATATGATGAATTAAACTAACTGGTTAGATCGTACCAAGTTATTAACTGGCACCTGTCATTACTTACTTTATTAACCTTATTTTTAGTAGGGTGACCAGAATTCTACAAGAACTCCGGAACTTGTAATATTTTTATAACATTATTAAGGGTTCTAAATTGATTATTGAGGAGAGAAACTAGATTAAGTGACATTCCTCCCACGATGAAAAAAAGTATTTCCAACTAGAATTATTTCCAAAAAGAAATTACACAAACGTTACGACGGAATGTAAGTTACTAATTATTATTAAGTATGATTGATACTTGTAGACTAGGTACCAATATTAAAGCACACACAGGTGTTAAAATTTAAAAAGTGCAGAGACGCTGCAATACAATAGCATGTAGGTCAAAACTTTCATAACTTTCTTGAAAAATAAAAAAGTGAGAAAGAAAGGAATCACTTGCATCAACTTAAAACACAAAACTCGCTATGACACATTTACTGGCCCACGAATCGGCAATGTTTTATAAAACCAATTAGTGCCTGAACTGATGGCCTAATGAGGCCACAATCGCCTCTCCTTTACAGCGGGTCGTAAAGGACCCGTATTTACACGTTTACAATGGTGATTAGCCTTTGTGGTAGGCCGACGATCTTTATTCTGTTGTGAAGTATTCAGATTAATATGTTGGTGTGTGTTGTGGAGGAATGTGAGGCCTTGCTTTGTTTGTTTGATAGTGTGTTGACGTCACTGATTGACCCACTCCTTGACAGGTCAAAAGTACCTGGAATTGGTTCTGTTGGATTAAATACCTACTTGGAGAGGTATTAGTTTTTTAAACTTGCTGACGATCAACATCAGCTAGCTTAACGTAACAGCATAAAGCACAGTACAAAATATAGTTGTATAAAACCTTATTCGTGTAAGTATGTGACAAAGTCGGCGAAGCCTATCATTCTTATTGGCGTTCTTACGCTAATAGGCAGACAAGACTTCTAGACTGTGGCAAGTGCACACGCACCTTTTAATAGGGTAGTTAACAAAAAAACTCATTAGTCCGTCAGATAGATTTTCAAAAAATATTGGACACGTATTTTTTCTTTTTTCACGTAAACAAACAATGAAGACGATACAGTGCTTTGAGAACTCGTGTGACGTCATTTTCTGAGACGTTAGTATGACATTATCTAACGGTCAGTGACGTCACAACTCAAATCTTTGACGCGTTTTATCTTCGTAAATTTTTATTGATTTGATAAAACAAAAAATACGGACTAATTAGAATATTTTTTTTTTAAGTCAGTTTACATCCCTGTTTTCCAAATCAATTCTTACAACATTCGAAACATCCAGCTTTTCATCTCTTATTAGCATACAATTACTTAGAACCTCCTTACCTTCTATGACATAAAGACCAACTTCAAAATCAATGGCCAGTCTCCACCTCTAATTATGATTACCACCTTCCCGCAGTCGGTTACATTTTAACATTGGCTTGTGTTCTCGCCGCCAGCAAACAGTGGATCATGCGTGCGCTTGCGCATTCAATTAGAACCTCTCAACGAGCGCCGATTTCACTTAGGTACCTACTGTCAGACGACTGTTCTTTTTTTTGGAGAGACAAAAGGTCGTGGCATGCAGTTAAGGTTACTTGGCTGGAATGTGGTATTGGTTTCGTTTGTTCTTGAGTAGATGTTAACATAGTATCACAATCTTGATTCTGATTGGCTGGAAACAAAATGTTGTTATAGTTTTGCTTGTTTTTTGAATTCCTGCCAATTTAGTTTCGTTATGATCGCTATATGAACTAGATAAAGATCATTTTATTTGTCAAAACATGCGTACCTATACATGCAAATGAAGCATGCAAGATGTTACAATGAGATTTTTTGTACGTACATGTTTCACCCGTAAGGCGTACAAATTTTTAAAATTTACAATAAAAAAATTATGTACATAATTAATAAACATTAATAAGTCGGTAAAAATCGTAATATGTCACAAAAATTTAAGTTATAATATTAGCATAATCTCGCTATTTTTGTCCAAATTTGGCAAGGTTCAAGGTTTGTCCCAAGTAGACATATTCATTGACTCTTTCTATGACATTCCCATGCACAGTAATGTGCATAATTCCATAATTTGTCGCATTTTGTAAACTTGCCGGTAATTTCGTCCTGTTGCAGTGTATTTCTTGATGATTGAATTGGTTTACCCTGCACTAAACCAGTGCCCCGAGGGAAGCAGATACCTCAGCACCATTTTCTTTCTTTCTTTACCTATCTACCTATCATAATTGTGGCCAAAAAGTGATACTAAAACCTCTGCTACAAGAATGGTTCAAAAACTGATTTTATCTTCAAATGAGTCGAAAACTAAGTTCTACAATTACTCATCTTCCCACAAAACACTTCAAAAACCGACGGAACCTCCACACAAAGAATGTAAGCACATTTTTCGAGCGTCCAAGCGAAATCTCAAAGGTTCGACGTCTGGTCGTTAATTGTCAAGACAAATTCTCTTGTTGTCTGCATCGGCGATGTCTTACGAGTCGTAAGTAGTTTACAGTAGCTTATTTGTTCACTACCGTGGTTTAGTTTGGTCTTTCGACAGCTTGTTTAAAAGAGACTGGAGTTCTAACGCAGATGTTCAGAAAACAATTGAGTAATGAAAAATTATGTCTACAAAGGCCTGTTTCGCCGGAATCAGAAGTCTACTCACTACATACAAAATAAAACTGAGTACCTATTTAAAAATTATGTCTACAAAGGCCTGTTTGTATGAAACTTCTCTGCAAATAAAGTAAGTAATGAAAAAAAATACTAATCTTTAAAGTTAAGGCAAGAAGATTCCCTCAATATCATAAACACCGGATTTACCTCCATTTTCCTTTCGATAGGAAAATAAAATAATTGCATTTAAAAATGCCGTATGTCAGAAGGAAACTCCCGCGTTTGCTAATGAGCGATAATGACAGGTTAGGTGTCAGAATCACACCTTATTTAAACCCTCATTATGGTTCTTCAATTTGCACGTGGAAGCAAACAGTTGGAAAATTCATAAAAAATATATATTGTTGAAATGTTGAATGAAGGATGAAAAACAATCCTCAAATCTTTTTCCTGAACCTATTTAGATGATATATCTTTATTGTATATAAGCCTGTAACTGAGCAAAATTGGATTAATATAGGTAGGTACCTGTTTAAAATAAGTATTTTCTACAAGCGCCTACAGTAGCCGCTTACACGTCGATTGTCAATGTTTGGTGTCATATTCACGCGCTACTGTCAAATCGTCAGCCTTGCAGGAAACCATTGGCGTTTTGTTTTGTAAAACAAACTATAGGAATAACAACGTCGAATGTGTTAATATTTTGACAAATATTTTGTGGCTCTGGAATTACTTTTCTTTCTTAGTAAGCATGGTAGATTTATCTAATCAACTCATTAGCCTAGAGCAGATATTAAGCTGTGAGTACTAGGATACTTTAAAAAAAGAACATAAAAATGTGAAAAATAAACATAAGAACACAAATCAGTTTCTGAAGTCTTTTTTGCCGCCGACTTCAGAAACTGATTTGTCTTCTTAGGTTTATTTTTCACTTTTTTGTGTTTTATTTTTTGTAGAAGTCGGTTTTAGTGATTCTCATGTGCCTACTCCTTCACAACGTACTGACGTGATATTATGTTATGAACTGGTGTAACAATATACAGACATGGGATTTCAGCAATCCCAGTCCATTTACTTTCATTTATTGAGGAGTTCCGTTGCCTAACTCCGAAATTCTTCAACAGATCTTACCAAATTGAAATGGGACCATTGCGAAAAAATATTCTTACAAAAACTAAAAATCACTTCAAGGGTACCTATAAAATTTGAAGAGTTCTCTCCATTTCTCCGGGATGACATCATCAGATCTTGACTTAATGATCATGGGACCACCTGGAAAGTACTTAAACCCTTTCGAAAAATACAAAGAAAAATCGAAAACGATCCAGCCATCTTCTAGTAATCGGGGAACATAGTAACAAAAAAAAAAGATCGGCTACGAATTGATGGATGACCTCCTCCTTTTTGAAGTCGGTTAAAAATTCGACTGGACAATCGATTTACTGATTATAAGTACCTACCTATCTCGTTTTTTTTTGTAAAAGAGTAAATGCTTAGGTAATCTTTTTTTTTTGTTTTAACCATTTTTATACAAGGTTTATTTTTTGTTATTGTTATTAGATTTCGCCTAGTTCTTGAATTAGTTGTTGCAGTTCATTTATTGAGACATTCCGAATAAAAACAAACACTACATCATTCAATAAACATACTAGATCTCATAAGGAAACTATAAAACAACACTTCACGCAATCACCATCAAACGACGTTAAAACTAAAAAAACAATTCTGTAGTTACGTTAATTGCTGTTAAAACCTCATAATACCTTCTAACAGAGCGTCCGGAATCAAGAATAACATGGCCAAATACGCAGGCAGTAGCGCACGGTTGGATGGTGACAAATATTGACACATTCCGCGCACAAACACACAGACACACACCCTTTTTGACCCAAATACAGCCTTCCAGGAACATGAAACGTTAATTTTTAAAAGAAAAACGTTCGTCTTTTGAAATAATGTTCGACTTTTGAAATACTGCTCGATCGGTAATCCGGGATTTGAATTTTATTAATTGGGTCACCCTATTTGTGCACACTGGTGTATTTTACACGCACAGTTACTAAGGGTGTGGTAATAAGGTGTTTTCCTAATGTGACACTGTGTCACACACTGTGTTTTGATACAGTGTCAGTTTAGTGACGGAAACGCATGTCATTATTGTGTCATTTTCTTGACTTTGCTTGTTTGTTAATGTTCATGAAATAGTGTAGCAATGAGGAAAGTATTATTTGTATGGGTTAGATAGCTGAGTCAATTGAATGAAATGTTTTTTTCCCATCTGGGTGCTTACTCTCGAATATAATTCCGATAGATCGACATTGGAATTGTCAGTCAAACGCCAGGGATTGGCTGGACTCACTGAGTCTAGCCAATCCCTGACGTTTAACTCAACCAACTGACGTTTGACAAATGTCGATCTGTCGGATTTATATTCGAGAGTAAGCACCCTGGTCCCCGTTTATTTTGCAGAAATAAAACAGTTGCGTTAGCATTTCCCTTTTATTTATGTAAGTGACGTGGATCGATAAATAATAACAGTATTGAAATGTAATAATGCATCTATGATATTGACATCGTGCATAGATAACAAACGTAATCCAACGAAGACAACGAAAATACAATAAACACATCAACTACAAATACCAACCCTGGCACTAGGGTGACCATCAATTGTAGCGGACATACGTTGCCATAAATTTTGTCATGCACGCGCGTTATAAATGATAGTATCACCCTATGCCCTCAGGTTTGTGGTTGAGACTGTTTTCTGTACGATCTCCCTGAATTGGTTTGTTTCACACAATCGTTTTGTTAATATCATGAGATATTAGTGATAATCACTGGTCGGCCAAGATTAGGTTTTTGTTACGGTTACTAACTGTACATTACCGTAACGTATGCTGAAACTGAAAACTAATATACTTACAATTTTAAAGTATTATTCATTTATTTCGACTCAAATAATAATACATTGTTAGTAAATCATACATAACTTTGTTAGTATATTATTCTCCAATGTCAACATTACTAATTATAAATTATTAATGAAAAGACACTTGTCTAGTTTGTTTTTTTCTAGTACTTTATGTCGCAATGTACAATAAAAAACATAGATAAAACAAAAACAATATAAAAAAGTTATTGTACTACTAACAAATTGTATCTCAGTTAATTTTACTTGTTTGAATATGTCATTGTGATATTTGTGCCTACTAACATAGTTTATAAGTTCCAATTGTTACTAACCATTATGGATCTTTGTTATCCGAAAATAAATAAATTAATAATAATAAAACTCTTAGGTACCTTTATTGTACTATAATATTATTATATTGGTTTATACCATAACCTTTTTTATACACAAAAACGTGCAACAAGCAAACACAACATTAATTAAACAAGTACTTATGCAATAATTCATTATAGGTTTTCTGCTACTCGTAAACATTTTAACTCTAATTCCTGAGCAATCAACATCTAACAAGCCAGCCTTGAAAAACCATTTCTTCCTCCTTTAACTCGCTTTCATCCTCACACCCTTAACAACATAAGCTTTTCATAACTTCCACTGTGCATTTCACTTCTTGCCGTCTTACTTAAGGAAACACCGTCTTGAGGGGAGAGCCAATCAGGAGCGGGCTCTTTAAAACCATCCCCGCGTCATAAGCCATTATAACACCCTCTTTAATATTAATATTTTCCACATTTTTGAACACGATAATTGTCAGCCATATTAAAAGTTAGGAACACGTGGTGGACCGTGTGTTGGGGCACTAATGCCCATGTTACGTGGAAACGGTTATTAATTTTTAAGGGGTGTCACTTGAAATTTTTTGATTATTAAAGACATGATTTTGCAGTTATGTCTAGATAGTGTAATAATTGATGTAGTAGGGTTGTTGAGGGTGATATAGATAACATGGTGCTGTCATTTTAAAGTAGATAGTCTAGCATTGTATTGGATATGCTTCGATAACTTCACTTGATGATCAAAATACCCTAAAACCTGCATCCAATACTACAACCTTAGTACGAAAGTATTATTGTCCTTATCAGCGTGTCGTTGACAATATTCATATTGACTTAGCCAAAAAATTTGGCGAATAGATTGCCATTTTCAGCTGTAGTGTTGTGTCCTTTACCTGTAATAATAAGCGCTGAGGATGATGGATGGATTTATTACAAACTTTTACCAGTATAATACAGCTACGTTTTGAAATCTTGGTGAAATGGAAACAAATCACGAAAATCAGACAGTGACTAACTCCAATTAAACTAAACCAACCACCGCTTTATTTCCAGTGCCGCTGGTGCGATGTGCGACCGCACGGGCTTCGGGTCGTCCATGGGCCACTTCCCCATGGGCCCCATGTCTGCCATGGGGGCCATCGGGACCATGGGCTCGATCTCCGCCATGAACGGGCCCCAACAAAAGAAGGTCCAGGAGGAACATATAAAGAGACCCATGAATGCTTTCATGGTGTGGTCAAGGCTACAAAGGCGGAAGATCGCACAGGATAACCCGAAGATGCATAACTCGGAGATTTCAAAGAGATTAGGTAAGTGTATTCAACGAGTTTTCCATAATTTGATATTTTTTACGCGAATCAAGGAACTCACATCATCACACAATCACATTGTTACGGAAGCATTCAGTTTTCACTTTCACCAGGGTAGTCTTAAGCAATAATTCCACTGACAGATGACCTAGGTAAGATTACCATGAATTAAGTTGAAAAAACAAGGACACTTATGATATAAAATTCTAATGGCGAAAGCACTGAGTCTTTAAGATATCAAAAAGAGTTTTGCCACTTCTAAAACATGAAAATCGAATTTTGATTATTACCAATTTACAATACATTTTTCAGCAACCGATACAAATAATTTAGTTGAATGTTTCATGTCAATATAAATATGGCCGTGTTTCCACACAAGTGAAACAGTAGCGTTATTTGATTGTTACTACAAACATTTTGTATTATGTGTAGGTACTTGTGTACTAAGCTTATTTGAATGTAGATCATAATATGTGACGGTTATTTCAGAAGGGGGAGGGTGTTTGTTTTGTTCTATGTGAATGATATAGGTACGTAGTTGACTTTTAGTTGTGAAATACTTAACCAGCATTCGTTATTTCGATTGTTACCTAATGATTCCATACCTCTATACCTGAAACCCCTGTAGTGTAAACCTATAAGATCTTTCAAATTTCTAGCGGGATAATTGCATAGTACCTCACTCGTTTTCACAATCCTACTAATATTATAAATGCGAAAGTTTGTGAGGATGTATGTATGGATGGATGGTTTTTTATACTCTTTCACGCAAAGACTACTGAACGGATGTAGATGAAATTTAGAACACGGGTAGTTTTTAACCTGGATTAATAGGTACATAAGATACTTATTCCGGTAGTATGATCCCGTGGGACAATTATCGAACTCCACGCGGGCGAAGCCTCTGGCACAAGCTAGTTCACTATAGTTTTTTTGTATTATTTAAACAATTTTATTGCTAAACACAAATGAATTGATGCAAGAAGAATGTCATCCCAAATACACGGGGAACACGTAAAGATTGATCTTTTACTATCATAGATAATTGAAGAATATTTAATTAGAGCAAAACCGAATCAGATCAAACAAAACCTAAACACGAAGCACGAATTCACGTTTCTAAATTAACGTTGTGAGTAACAAAACACCTTTGTGTTATAACTATAGTAATATACGATTACGTCACTCCTCTAAGACACCATTGTTCTACACAATCCATTCAATTCGGCAAGTAAATTACTATTATGGTAAGCGATGGATCCCACGCCATAGTTTGTAAAGGGCTCATTTTGATTGCAAATTGATCATTCTAGGATCTCGTCTGGATTATGATTTATTGAATCAATTTAATATTAATTTATGAAGTGAGAAGTGGTTCCGTAGGTGGTTTGTTTGACAGTATTGTCCAGCTCATTGTCGCTATTGAGCTAAGTTAAGACGACAAGAGCTTGACGGGCTTGCTAAGCATTGTTGCAAGCTGATAATGTCAAAAAAAAATGAGTAGGTGTAGTAATTGTTGCGGAGTTGGTACGAAAGAGTCACCGCGGCCTGGAACGTAAAGATAATTAGGAAAACAATGGAAGGGCTTTAGTCAGTTAGAGTCTGACTCCCTTCTGCTCAGCCCAGAGGAGTCATTTGATAATTTCCCATCCATAATAATTAAAATGGTAAATGTCCAACGGCAAAACTTCCACCTAATTTAAAGTGTAAACGCTCCCACTAGCATCCTAATGATAAAGTTTAAAGCACTACTAAAAACAGCTTAAAAACAAGTTATCCCAACATCCACTCCCGAACAGTCCGTCGCCCTTCCACAGAAACGAGTCTAAAACTCTGAAGCACAAATTAAAAATAAACTGCAACCTAAAGACGAAAGAAAAAAAAATGGCCGCAATCAGCCAACAGAAGCTTACACAGCGGGGGTATTCTCGAAAATAATCAACAGCTCAAATGTGAGCACAGTTTCGTATTCGAAATTTAAAAATGCCCAGAAATAGGGATGGGAAGACACGAGCGGAAGAGTATGGAAATACGAGCAAAACCGGCCACGGCCATTCTGGCGGTGACGGCGAGAGGAAACGACATTTTCTATTTTTTCCCCCCTCTCGGCTTTTTCAACTCGGCCCGAGCGATGCGGCTGTGGATGCGGTGTGTACTCGGTTTTAGACACCTATTTGTTAATATTGAAGATGGGGTTTTTATACGGTACGGTGTTGGGGTTTTGAATCGAATGGATAATTTTTTATAGAAGAATAATATAATAATAGTCTTTCCACTTAATTAAAGGCTCATTAGGTATTCAGTTTATCAAGAGCTTTTCCTAACGTACTGAGACTGCGCTTAAAAGAAACTCGATAAAAACAGATTTTATCATGAATTTTGTTGCTTTGCAAGCTTTTGAAATTACTCGGTTATTAAGCGTGACATTTGCTAGTACAAAATTCCAGCCCATATTATGAACCGCTTTCGGACTGACAAGACATCTTCATTCGCCTAAATTAGTATACCAAGCACATCCCTCTTCGAATCCCACCGAACAGCCATCGCCATCTATTGTCGAAAGAAAACAACGCGTTCAATATTAGTTTTTCCTTTTGCGAGTGAAGCGAGGGCGACAAGGCTTTACGTAAAACTCGTATTGTCCTGTTTAAATACAGGGCATGCATTATTCATAGTGGCACGTTTTCGTCTTGCTTTTTGTGTCGTATGTTTGGATTATAGAGGGTGGGGATTAAAATGAAAAGTAGGTATTTTTCCTTTGTGATGTCTTATTAGGTACTTGATTGGTTTCTGGTGTTTTTCAAAAGGGTTTATCTGGTGAAAGAAAAATGTTTTTAAGGTATTGGTTAACAATCACAATGCTTACATTTTTAATCATTTGCTGCTGTAAACTACAGTATCTACTCAAACTAATTTGATAAAAGATGTCATACTTTGAAGTTAATTTACGTTTACAATTTCAATGACCTAAAAATGAAGGGATCCCTATTTCTTTTCTCAAAAACAACAACCTGCAATCTGTTGTTTAGAAAATTATTCGCTTCGATATTAAATCAATCATTCCAATCAAAATCTATCCCACCCTCAATTGAAGACAAAAACACACAAAACAAGAGACATATCGTATTCCCCAAACATGTGTAAACGCATCTGCGTAGTGCACAGTACGCCGACTACGCAACCTGTCGACAAAACGCGCATTGTTTCCTGCTCGCGCACAAATAAGTGCGCGTTTTGTACTTACGTCAAATCAATCGTTATGTCGATCGGTACAAAGGTACGGTGCACAATGGCGGGAAAGTTTTAGCGTGATTTACTGGTTTATTGGATGGCGAGTCAGTTCGCGAACTTGTTGGTTTGTTTCGTGGATTAGGAAGTACTGATTTGATACCATCAACTGCATACAGTAGGTCTCCATTTTTGTGTTTCGGTTTCGTTATTAGGAGGGAAATGCTTGCCGCATTTGTGAAATCGTCTCTGTTAGTTGTATTGAAAAAACGATATGCCTGCGATATTTACGCACTGAAAATACTATGCATTACTTTGGAGTTTGTCAGGGCTTTATACTTCTGTAGTAGGTAGATTTATTGTAAATTGTTATTTAATAAACGAGATTTTATTCATGAACAAATACTGAAATTCATTTCTGAGTTAAGAACGGGAAGCAATGATATACTAGATGAGCCTTTTTGCCCGACTGCAAGGAAAGGGTAATGTTTTTATGCATACCTACTTTTCATTGCAGTCTTTCCACAAGTACGCTCAATTACAGAAAACTAGAATTTTATGAGTAATTTCTTTCATGATCATTTTAAGACCTGGTCTATGCAATTATCTGCGCTTTATAAAAGCTTAGTGTGATAACCAAACATAATTGATCGTCCCAAATAAGGTAATATTACCGTGGTAATATTGTGTTTAACAGCTGGTTAGTTTGTTCTAAGGGTCATCAAATACCTCGGTATATTGCAATTTATTGACGGACTGTGTCTTTTCTGGGAAGCCCGTAATGCCTGTAGGTACTGGTCTGTAGTTAAAGAAGAGGGAAAACGGGTTGACGACCGCTGGGCCATTCTTATCGCACCGCTGAGCCACGTTGCTAGGTAAAATTCCTTTTGATAGGTTTCATAAGGCGCTAACTAGGCTAGCTACTATTTACCCTTTTACCTTCTACTTATACGTTGATTTGTTTGGCAGATAATTTTGTGTGAATTTTATTCCAATTTTGGCTTTATATGCCAAATGCTAACTTGGTAACAGTACCCGAATAGCAACCCTTACATCCGAAATTGGCATTCCGAGGATTTTTTAAAGAAATTAACAATTCACCTAAATTGAATTAAAAATTCTCGGATTAGGAACGCACAGCCCAACGCAATCAATTTTAAATAACTGTCAAAATAGTAGGTACCTAACATTGTGAATGCAAGTTTAAAGTGTTTTTAGGCTTTTTTACACCAGAAACTTGCAATTAATTATGATTAGTGCATAAAGGAGGTAAAAACGGTTTAAGTAGATAAATACCTTCCTTTTTTTCTACCACACAACATGTTCATTTAATTGCTCCCCATCCTACACCCCCGTATGTCACACATGTTTGTTTTCATCAGTGTCTGATGCATACCCTTAATAGTTTACACGTAGGGGCGTTGCAAGCCAGTTAATATTAATTAAGGTAGGGAGTGGGCCATTGTGTGATGTGTAATGGGGGCCAAGCTATCGCCTGGTGTCGTGTACTACTTGATTACTATGTAATGCATATTAATTGTAAGTTCTTAGTCAATTGGGTTGGATAGCCGAAAGGCCCAGTTTTCAACTAATAACGGATCACAACCTCAACGACTTCCAATCCAACCAGATGCAGCTGAGCTTGGAGTTTGGATTATACGATACCCCGATGGTAAAACTGATTGTGAGGTTTCGAGTACCCGTAACTGCGACTGTCAAATATCTTCTGATTACAAACGAAACCAAAACGGTTTAACAAATGTTTTTCAGGCCCCCACCGTTAATGCATGGTCACTCATCCATGCATAAACTGCGGCAATCATAACTTACCCTACAGAGGACTAATCAAGCTTTAAACATAAGCCCGGGTTTGTTAGTTTTATTATAAGCTCAAAAGGCTACAGTTCAATTTGTTACTGAAAATATTGAAAGAACTGTATCAAAGTGGGTAAATTGCAACTATTGACTGTGAATTGGCGTTAAAGACATCAATTGTGCGACTGTTTGTGATACAGACTCAATTGAATTCACAATACTGTAATTCAGCTCCAAATGTAACCAAGCTATGTAGCATTAAACTTGACTGAAGAATCAAGAGGGCAAATCTAAATGATGACAAATACACCTTTAAAAAGAATATCTCCATCACAAAAATGTTCAGATACAAAGTAAATTTGAATTGCCAAAAGAGCCCTAATCAGCGTATGTTTTACTTTACAATAGTTATTTGATTACCCTTGCATCGATGGTTTTCAGACAGGACCTTGTGGAACCACAAACAGTCATCCCACAGACTCAATAATTAAAAAAACGTTCCAATTATTTCGGCATCCGCCATATTGTGAACGGCGCGGCGGGAACTTTTACCACCTTGACATAATTAAAGGAACACATGACATTATCGACCAATTCCCCATCTTTCAAGAAATGAATAACCACGACAGATGCCCCATTGTATTACATAACAACAACACATAGAAAACACCTAATTTACGTCGATTTTCCTCGCTCCAACTATCGTAGGCGTATCAGACTTTTTTCGGCACTTTTTTGTTTTGGGCACTTTTTTGTCTGATGCAAGTAATTACAGACTACTATTGGATATTTTGGACCGACCACAACAGGGGCACGGCCAATCGTAGGACCGTGACGAATTCCTACAAAGAATTCTCTTCTCATGTAACAGTTGAGGCTTTTTTTACCAACAAAACAGTGTATAGTCCGCACAAATAACCTATACTCTTTGTAAAGAATCTATTAAAGTGATACTGGAATGAATTTTGTGAGAATGACTCTTCCGTTTATAGTCAGGGAGCTCATCTATTATAAGTAACTGATACAAATTGCATAATACTTTTTTATTATGTCGAAAAAGGATGAGTTATTTATGTCTCGACTGGTTTTGTGTTCAAATTGATTTAAAAGGTTATTGTACTTTTGATGTCCGGTATTGGTGCCGTCTTTAGATCTTAATAGGAGATGATACATTTTTTACTAATTAACCGAGAGTTTTTCTGACGTATTCGTGATTTGGACGTTAATCTAACGTTATGACATCCTTAAGGAAGCGCAAAAGGTATTCGTTGCTTTTAAACATTGTTTCAGTGACAGGTTGCACTTCATGCAATATGAAATTATACATGCTTAATATTTTGTGATCCTCTCTGCTCACAATGCAATATCAAAGAGGTTCACATATATTATTTTTCCATTTGATCGTCGCTAGATACGGGATTAACCCCGTAATAAAAAGCAAAGCCTTTCCTCAATTCATAAAAATTGAGACAAAACACAAAGGAAACCTAGAAAAATTGCGTGTACTTAAGTATATTCTAGTTTTATCATACGGGAAAACCTCATAACAATACCCTACTTCAGTCTGTAACCAGAGATTGATGTTAGTTTAAAAACGATGTCTAGTACACACGTAATACATAGTTATGTGCTTGGAACGGGGCGCTTATCGCCCCGTCGCAGGCACTCCGCCCCACCGGGGGTGTTCGCAACAAAAATACTGTTGTTTCCTTATTGTTGCTGTCTGTTGTCGACTGTTGTCGTTGTTGCCGACAAGGGCCCCTGTTGTTTGCTGTTGTTTAATTACTAGCGTTTTTGTGACTGTGTAAACGATGTTATATTTTTGTTGAGTTGAACTCCTCGTCTACTTTTTGTTGACTTCATTTATAAAGCGTCTGTGGTGTCTGGTTGATTGTCGTGGTAAGCTTGAGTTCTATTCTATGTTTGATGATGTAAAGGGTACTAAAATAGTCTCGTGCAAGTTAGAGCAATTCTGTAAATACGGCTTCCACTACAGTTATGACGTTCAAAACTTCAAAACTACCTTTGAACTTAGTTACATAACATTCATCGCCGTATGAACTCCTGAAACTATCAAGAACTAACGCAATATCCGACCTCGACACAACTACGTCAAAACTTTAATACCCCAACAAAAGTACAACTATCAAAGATAAAGATAAAAACGACACCCCTCAAAAAAAAAATCTATTAACATTTAATAAAATCATGACCTAAATAACGTTTCTTACCATTTCAATTTTACGGACGAAAGGGTGGTAGGTGCTCCTTCGCCATGCGTCTTTGTAAACCGCCCCCTACTCCTGGTTCCTCCCCCCTCCCCGTTCTTCTACCCCGTCTCACCATTGTCGCATGGCACACAAGCTTTCAGAGTAATGAAGAGCATTTTCGTCCGATTCTGAACACAATGGCCTCTTTAATACTAGGTAGAGAGGAAACTTCTTTGTTGACAAGAGTATTGTACCTACCCGTGTGTGTTTGGTGTACGCTTTGTTTTTTGTTATGTTTGTTCGCGTGATTGTGACAGACAATACCGTTATGTATGATCTGTCTAATGTTAGGTGTTTGATGTTTTGTGCGTGTCCTAAATTTAGAGGTGCTATTGTGTGGGGGTATCATGTGAGAGGCGTATCACGTTTTCAGTTGTTTTTTTTTTTCATTTATTCGGTCGTTTTCGGTGCCAAAAATACCTATGTAAAAAGCTTTTTCACAACTTTATGCAATAATTAATCAATTGAGCTACAGTGTGCTCACCTGTTTTCTCGAAAAATGTTAAAGGCTTGCCGTTCTTCCTTGCTTCTTTGGGATTCCCTAAAACCTCATATTTTCTGAACAATAAAGAGAGCCAATGCTTCTTTTCAAAGAAATAAATAAAAATGTCTATCACAACGTAGCGACAATGTTGGAATGTGCTTTTCCCGAGAAAAAATAAGTATTTACTAAAGTGCTGGTTCATTTTTAGTCACCCCAATTTTTGATTGAGAATAAAGATTCTCAATCAAAATTGGGGTAACTAAACATCACTATTTTGTACGAGCTTATCCATTTTTCATAAGACAACAAAGAGATGCACGATAATTTGAAGCTCTAGTTAAATCTACTACTAATTAAACTTTTAATTAAACCAACATTTTCTAATTTCCCCATACCAATTAAACACAAATAACTAATAAGCATTTATACCTAATTCCACAACTGAATACCGGACAATCATTGTTCTGTGTTGCCATCCCATTGCCATTGTTTTCCCGTAACGAACGGGCGCTGTAGGAAATAATTATTGTGTAGTGGCAACACTTTAGTAGTATCGACACGTGCGTATTGTTGCTACGATTGTTAGTGTTGCCGTTAATTAAGAATAAATAAATACCTGCAGGGTTGACAGAGCGAAAAATGTGGGGGATCGAATTGTAAAGTAAGGATGTCTGTATGGTCGTAAAATAAATATGATCCGGCTTTTTGTGGGTGTTATTGAAAGTATTCGTAACGGTCATTTTTCGTGTAGGAGTTGAATGTGATGATTTTTGTTATTGCCAAATCTGAGAAATATTCAGTAGGGTTTGGGAAAATAAACCTTGAAGTTATTTAAAAAAACACTGAAATACTTAAGTATTTCAGTGTTTTTATATATAGCATTATAGATAGCATTGCGAAAAATCCCCTATTGAACCTTGAAAAAAAAGTATAAAAACTTAAAGAACGATTCTCAAATGAACCACACGTATGCAAGTAATCCAGTTTATTTAAATCACTGCCATTCGCAAACACGTCAACAATAATAACATTACAAACTCGTCCGAAAAACTTTCACGAAACACAAGAATTACGTGTCGAACAACAAAAACATGCAGTTGCTATTAATATTATAATTTTGCATTGTCTCAAAAACAATACTTCAAGAAAAAAAATCTTCCGCTCCACAGCTTTCCAACACAATATGCACAGTGTTGCCACTTGTAAAGAAATTGTGACACTTGTGTTCCAAAATGGCGGTGACAAGCGTGCACAGTGGGTTGTTGGAAAGCTACTCTATATTTACAAAAGTATTTGTTCTACTGTGTTGAAAGGTTTGTTTTTCGCTTTGTCTTATGCAAATGAATGATGCAGTTGTAATTAGCTAATATTGAATGTGTGTTTTGCGTTCAAAACTGGTAGCTGGTAGGCAATTGAATAAATAAAGCATGGAATTTGTTATTGTTTGACGTTTCAGTTGGAAGGAAAATAGTGTCACATGAAGTGGCTAGGTTTAATTAGGTGATTAAATTAGACTACAAGATTACTTGCAGGCCAAACTGTAGCTATTTATAATGGATATAGCGTTGTGTGATGCTATGTTCACAAAAACGTAAACGTTAAAAAAATTAAAAAATAAATTAAAAAAACAGTAAGTATGAGAAACCACTTTTTAAAGTTGCTTCGTAAACATACATGCTTCGTAAACATCATACAAAGTTGCTTCGTATACATACACAGGTGTTCGTGTCTGTAAGATGGGTTTCGAAGGCTTTCGAAAAACTTTTCAATGTGAAATCAAACAACAATATTTTACAGCATTGAGTGACAATGAATCCTAGTAAAGTTATGATTCTATTCTATACATATTAGATATTATATCATATTATACGTACCAATATAATAAGTGTATCATTAAAACAATCAATAAAGTCCAGTCAAGTACTTTTAATTATAATCATAAAGAACCATTAAGCATTTCCATCAATGAATTATTAATTCAATCATTAATTAAATCTCATAACAGGTCGCGTAATTACAAATGCCCGTCGACGAACTGTTCAAACTATTAAACTTGTGAAAACCTATTCGATTCCAGCGTAGACAAAGGCTGCAATGCCCGGTCACAATCGAATAGTATCAATCATTGTTCTCAATGCTTTGTTTGAAACCCAGTTAATCCACCTTTGCGAATAAAGTTTATATTTAGATTGAGCGTTTTGATATCAAACTACACGGTGCGTTAAAATTGTGAATGATTTTTATCATTTATAAATATTTAGAGCTAGAAATTTTGGTTACAACTTTTCGACACAAAGCACACTGTGTAACTTTTCCATTGTTCTGTTGAATTAATAGGCTTGTAAAACGAATATGTAGGGTTTTGTTATCTTACCCTCAAAGAAATTATACCAAAGCAATTTGTACTTATAACACTAATGTGACATTTTCTTCTCACCAGAAAAAAAAACCGATTTTTCCCGAACAATCACGAAACCGTCAACGTAATTTTAATAGAACATTAGTCTTTTATACCATTGTCGTTACTAAGCACACGATTCTATCATCCGCGCCGACAAAAGATACGAACCCACCCCAAAGTATCGACATAATAATGAGGAACCGGGAAAAACTTCTGTTGTGGAATGAAAAGCGCAAATTCGTCATTAGGCGGCGCTTTCCGCCATTGTTGTTTCTATCTCTTTCACTCTTAGGACCTATTGCAGGAGCGCGAGCGAGACTACCACTGGTCCTTCGAGCCGGATTGTTCCTTTCTATGTTAGCGACATTGTTTTCGCTTTTATACCCGCCTGAATTGGGATTGTCTTGTCTGTTTGAATGGACGCTGGCGCCCCTCCACGGTAGATGAATACAACCTTCTATAACTGGGGGGAGACAAAGGGTTGGTCTCTTGAATCGCGCTGGGAGACAGGTCGTTGGTGCCTTCGATTATATTGTATCGATTCAATGCCATTGTTTCAGCAATGAAGGATGGTTAGGGCAAATTACTTTTCTGGTTTTGTTCTGTTTTCATAGTTTATGGCTGTTATTTAGAATAATTTACAGCATAATGGCATACTAAATGATATCAGATTTATTTTCCTTGTTAGATCTGGTCACGTAACCTAATTTTAGCTACACGCAAACTTTGAAATGCAGAGTAAAACGATTTGGAGTTCGCCCGACACGCTTAAAAATATTGGCATGAAACATCGATGTGACATGGCATGGACGGAGTGTTTATTGCACCTGGTGTCTACTCTTTTTAGGCTTTATTTTGACATAGTACCTATAGAATTCCTGTGGTCATCTATAAAATATTACGTATTACAAAAATAACGATTCGTAGGGAGTAGCCAGGAACACATTTGGACACTGGTCACAAAGATATGGGTGGCGTGTGTCCCAGCAGTGGGAACATTAATAGGCTGTTGATGATGGTGATGATGAATGGCAATAGCCTCGCCCCCTATTTTTTTTTTTAAACGTTGCCCCACACTAGGAATTTCTCCTGTATCGTGGGTGCGTTCACAAACATTTAAACTCACATACACAAATACCTAGACCCGAAACAACTATCTGTAGGCCATACAAATATTTGTTCCGTGCGGGGATCGAACCCGCGACACGCAGCGCAGCAGTCCATTGCCTGAGCCACTGCGCCAACCGTGTCGTCAAAAGTCTTATTACATAAGACTTAAATATAACTGACACAATATTATGTACTATTAGGTATTATGACATGTGTATTCTCCCCATCTTGACCTACGGTGCACTAAATTTGTCTTTTACTAACATCCAAAAGTTCAAACTCAAGGTTTGCCAACGTGCTATGGAGAGCAGTTCTTAGGTGTAAAATTAACCGATCGTGTTCGAAACACTATAAATAAATAAAATTATAATAATTTATTTAGTTGCCAGAAAACAATGTTCCATAATGGATAGTAACAATCGAAAACTTATAAACTATGTTAGTAGGCACAAACAAAACAACACAAAATCAACATTGCAAAATTCAATTGAATTTGAAAATTAACATTACAAAAATTAAATTATCTTTACTTTAAAATTGGATTCAAGAATTAAAATAATGTT
This sequence comes from Diarsia rubi, assembly GCA_932274075.1. Lineage (NCBI taxonomy): Eukaryota > Metazoa > Arthropoda > Insecta > Lepidoptera > Noctuidae > Diarsia > Diarsia rubi. The sequence continues at coordinate 20,811,624 of OW026415.1, read as the reverse complement.
GTAATATTAGTCTGTAGGTACCATACAGCAGTGGTTCACGTACAGACAGTCGAAACGTTCAGAAAACTCGTTTAGGATACTATTGCGGTTGCCCCGCATCCTACGAACCAGGGATGTGCACCGCTTGCGCATGATTGTATGGAAACAAGCCACACGTGCCTCGGCAAACAGCCCCGACGCGCTACAGAAGCTAGGCAGCCTCAAGATCACCCTGAACGCATTGTTGTACTGGACACGTAGAGCCCTGTATTGTTTCTGCATGTAATCCAACCACAGACTGCCAGTATAACAGAAGGTACATAATGCCCTAAATAGGGCTATTTTGATGTCCCTCGAACACCTAGCAAATCTGAAAGCTATCATATTCGCACAAACAGACAGAGCCCTACGTTCTATTTCGATATCTGCATCGTCTTTCAGATCAGAGGTTAATACGCAAAACCAAAACGCAAATTGAAGACGTTTCTCAAAAGGCTGCTATTCTTAAATGGGATTGGGCAGGACATGTCTGTCGCATGCCAAACGAGCTGTGGGCCCGTAAAGCTTAGGATTGGTGCCCTGAAAAAGTGACAAGAGGTGGCGGTAGACCACGAATGAGATGGCGGGACGAACTCGAGGATTGGATAGAAGTTGCACGGAACCGTGATCGTTAGAAGGAAAGGTTGGAGGCCTGCAGTGGGACAGAGCTAGATATACATTGTACATACACGTACATACATAAAATCACGCTCTTTTCCCATGTGGGTACAGAAACCACAGAACGCCACCTGCTACGATCCTTACATACTCCTTTTACCTCGTCCACATGCATACTGACTGGCCTGTTGGTCTAGTGGTTAGTGACCCTAACTGCTATGCCAGAGGTCGTGGGTTCGATTCCCACCCAGGACAAATGTTTGTGTGATGAGCACGATCATTTGTTCTGTGTCTGGGTGTAATTTATCTATAAATGTATGTATTTAGAAATATATAAGTATGTTTATCAGTTGTCTAGTACCCATATCACAAGCTCTGCTTAGCTTGGGACTAGATGGCGTTGTGTGATAGTTGTGGAATATTATTATTATTATACATCTAGTCATTTTTTTTTTTTTTGATGGACAAGCCCGCCACACTATTCCCAAACCACTGTAACTCCTGTAAGCCAGAATCAACAGTGGCGACCACAAGAAAAGCGCCGAGACAATGAAGCCCGACGAAGTCCCAGAGAAACGATTTAGCTGTCGTGGACATCAGTCATACACCCACGCCGGTTACGAGTACTACGCACCTGTCCTTTCTGAAAAACAGCTCCAATAAGATCAGTGGTCAGTCTTTCTAGGGCGTCCCCTCCCGGCGTTGCCTCTCACATCTGCCTTGCAAATACCTTTTGTTAATCGACTTTCATTCGTCCTCTCCACGTGACCGAACCACCTTAGCATATTATTTTCAATTAGACCCGATATCATAATATAATGATTAGGAACATTGTCAATGTGTAATAGCCAATTCCGCTTCGATATCCTTAACATCGAAAGGAATCTACACAAAGATATTTAAAACATCGAATGGTCGTCGAATAATATACAGAAGATTAGTGCTAATAGCAATATTACACACAGTGCTGTGAATTGGGCAATAAAAGATGAAGTTTCAGCGTTGGGGACCTGTTAGTGAATATGACACTTATGTGAGTGCGAAAAGTTATGAAATTTCGGATAGGTACGAGAGTTTAAATTTTTACGTGGGTGTGAAACTTTTCGTTAGCGTGGTGTAAATAGTTTCAGTGTAGCGGTTTACTGAATTATATTGTGCGGCTCTACTAAATAGCATGGTCGAACAAATTATTAAGTATACAGCCAGCTAACTTGCATTTACTTTTAAAATTACACAGATACATTTAGAGACTGCAACATCGGTCGTTAATGTCAAACGCTTTATAAAATAAAATTGCAATCACTATTTCTTTGTACAATAATTTTAAAGATTTCTGCGTGTACGTATACCAAATAGCTTGTTAGACTGTACGAAAAGTACAATGTGTTGACAGACCCTTCGTTAATCGAATAACCTCCTTTAATACCAATCCTGTTAAGCTTATTAATACCACGATCACTAACAAAACTTTAATTTTTTTTAGGAGCGGAATGGAAGCTTCTCTCCGAAGACGAGAAGCGGCCGTTCATAGACGAGGCCAAGCGCATCAGAGCTATGCACATGAAGGAGCACCCTGACTACAAGTACAGGCCCCGGAGGAAGCCTAAGACACTGCGGAAGGAGGGGTACCCGTATTCCATACCTTATCCCAGTGTGCCTATGGATGCGTTGCGAGCTGGTGAGTGTTTACCTACTTTTTAGTGACTACTATCATCGTAATCATCAGCAGCCTATAATGTTCTCATGCTCAAGGAGAGGGATAAGCTATAATCTACCACGGGCCCAGTGCGGGTTGATAGATGTCACATGTCTTCGAGCTTTTTAGTTGTAAGACATACCGGTTTCCTCACAATGTTTTCCTTCACAATTTTGAGAGCAAAAATTTACTACTCTATTTCTGAAAAATTTTGGAGGAGCTCGTGGTTTAGAAAATTGCTCGGGTTAGTCTTGAGGTTAGCTTCGCCTGCCTAGGTTGGTCTGTGGCTACCCATATCCCAAATTTCCTCCGTGGGTCCGGAAAGCACGTTAAGTGTAACTGTTGTAGGTAACAGGTAGTCAGTGACCCGAAAGGCTGACAACCAGTCTTAACAAGAGGTATCGTATCACCCAGTACTAACTTGGTTGTGGAGGTCAGATAGGCAGTCACTCCATGGCTATGGAAGCCACCCTAACATAGTCGGGAAAAGGCTACGCAGATGTGTTGTGCAAAAATGTGCTAGACCTAAATCTATTTAAAACTGTCTATGATCGAATCCAAAAACAATTCCTTGACAATTATCTTAGTAAAAATTGGGACAAGCCCGCTACACTATTCCCAAACCACTGTAACTCCTGAAAGCCAGAATCAACGGTGAAGACCACAAGAAAAGCGCCGAGACAATGAAGCTCGATGAAGTCCCAGAGAAACGATTTAACTGTCTTGGATCCCGCAACGAAATTAATCAGTAAAGAATAGCGGAGGTGTAGGAAAAAACATAATTCTCATTTCCCTCCTCATCAGCAGGAGACAGAACAGAACAGGGTCAATAGGCACACAGAGACGCATACAACTGGGATAAGCCCAGTTGCCTAGAAATTATCTTAGTAGCATGCTGAAAACATTTCCTTTACCAGAAATCAATCAGTAAAAGAATTAATTTCGCGTCCTTAAGATTACAAGCAACTTTAAAGTCCCAAGACGAAAAAATAAACCCTACTACACACTAACACAACCAACAACATTGTCGCTAATAGCGAACTAATCGTCATTGTGTTCAACAAAAAGTAATGTTATTGCTTCAAGAGCTGTCATTATGTGCTGTAAAACCTTTGTTTATTGCACTTTATTATTTTTATTGTTGCTGCGCCCTGATGGAGGGATAACACGATTGTAGTACCGTTTGCAGGTTTATTTGACAGGTTGTTGTGTGATGTAAAAGCTGTACTTAGTAGTGTTATGATTATGTATGAGGATATATGGATGTTTGGGAGGGGGAGGGTTAATCTTCAGAACTAGTGATCTGATTCAGAAAATTCTTTCACTCACTGTAAGCTGCATTATCGCCATTAATTTTCAAATATAACGTAACATAATCATTACTAATTAAATGACTTTCACTAAATTGAACCTTGAAAATCCAACATGGCGCTTTTATTCAGACATTTACTTCGATTGTCCTAAGGAAACGGGCGTTCAGGTTTTTAATTCTAAGACCGTGTCAGTTCCGGCTTAGGTTTTCTAAATGCTTGCTATCAGTGCCGACAGTCCTATGTCCAGCGTTAGCTGATCTATCTTTTCGTTATAAGACGAATATAACAATTAAGGGCACTGACTAAAAGGCCTGATTCTGATTGCCATAATATCGAAAAAAATCTTAGCTTTATACAGCATGACTGTACCAACATCTAATTAAACAACATCTGCCACAAAAAACCACCACAGCACTTCCAACAATTTTTTCTTGAATTAATTTTCCTCGTAAGTAACGTTCCAAAAACTAAATCAGTCAAAACTCTCGTTCCACATCAGTCCACAATCCAATATCGTATTCCAATACATTTTTTACAACGCAAAACAATATTCTGTTATAGTGAATGTTATAAAGTTTCTGTACAAATAGCTAGATAGAGCCTGGTTACAAAAGGGCCAGTTGTACTGACGTTATCAGTCTATTCATTCGATGTCATCGAATCCGCTAGGCCATTGGTTCTCAACCTTACACATTGCGGACCAGCAAGACTAGCGAAGCCAAAATATGGTACATTTTTTTTCTGGTACAAAAGTATTAACACGGAAAATAAGTTGCATCTGTAATAATCGATTTTTTTATTTCGATTTGTATTTAGTCTTCTCTAATTAGACTGTGTTATGGCGTTTTCATCACTCTCGATGAGTCATTTTCCTTGGTGTACCTCACTTGCTCTTCACCCGTGTCGATGGTTTGCCACACATCTCAGGAAAATCGTAGGGAGAGGTATAACCATCACAGTGTTTAACCATCTCAAATTTTGAATTTAACGACTACGATAAAAGTTTATTCTTCTTGGTCCTTGCCAATGAAAAACCACAGTGGTCCCAGGTCAAAAAAATGTTGGGAGCCACTGGGCCAGCCGAATTGGGATTACACAATTGCTCGTGCCTCGTTTTGACGCAGTGGACGAGATAGTGGATTGAGTCGAGTAGGTATTTGTACTCACTATTGTGACGGAAAGAATGGTTGTTGTTGAAAGAAATTACTGTTAGTGTTATCGGAGCTTGATATCTTTTTCAGGTTTCATGGGTCAGTTATGGGGAAAGTTCTTGAATGTATTTGTTTACAGTACGTACAGCTACGTTGTGGATTATATTTCGATAATTTATTTGGTTCTCTTTTTAGTGTTTGTTCACTCTATTATACATAAATTCGATTTAATTGTATGACATTAGCTATTCATGGTTGGAATGAGGTGATGACTGAGATGAGGGGTAATAGACAAGTAGGCATGCCCCACCGACCCAAAATAAATTTGTATACAGGCAGGAGTATGGTGTAATGTATCCTCATTACAAAATTCAACACTGTCGTCCTTTAACAAGATATCAGCTTGACCACTATCTTCCAGTAGCACCGTATTACATCAACTGGCTCCTAAACCACACTGAACGCGGCAAGCAGGTCAGTCGCCCGCTGCCAACAAAAAACTACGCCCACACAATCACGATCATATACCGTGACTTTTAAAATAAAACGAAGAGACGTAAAAATTTTACTCGTACACTATATATAAAACGTTTTTACATCAAAATCTATATATTTGAAACGCTATTTACTTGATACTGACGCATAAATATCGTTGTTTATGACGCCTGGCGATAGTTTTTGATTTGACGTCATCTAAAAGTTGTGGATCGTTTTATTTAGAAAGTTTTGAAGCGCCCTTTTTCAAAGGTGATTGACAAAAATGTTTATTTGTTGTTATCAAAGTGTCCACATATCAAATCTGTTTCATTGGATGTAAGGCTGTAATAGGCTTCTATGTTCGACTTGGCTGCTTTGTAGTTTAGCGGCCGATTTTTCTAGTTTTACCTGTGGCCTCATGACAAGTTTGAAACAGCTATCGCAGCAAACGATATCATAATTCACAATACGATTTCTATCTGGCAATACTTTCTTCTTAATACAACCATGACAATAAGAACCAAGATAAAAAAAAATATCAAGCAATACAATTTAAAAGCACGCACACTTAAATAAAGCCTAGTACACAGACACACACATAATCGAAAAAGCGCTTACATCACATAAGAGCGCCCGCCGCGCACTCAACAAAAGATTTCCAAATATGAAAAGCGAAAATGGAACGCATAGTTTAAACCGTCTTGGCTGCTTTTGACAGTTGACAGTTTTCACTGTCAATGTGAAAGTGACAATAGGGTTAGTTGGGGTGCGTCAAGCCTCGTCCGTTTGGGGTTGCCCCATTGACATGCGATTAAAATTATTGAAAGATTTCGCTTTTTAAACGTTATGCGTGTTGTTATTGAATTTTAAAGGGTTGTTTGTGGCTTACTTTGACAGTTTATAAGGTTTCTTGAAATAAAATAAGAACAGAAAACGTAAAAGTTTCAAAACTGTTTCGAACTTATTAGTGTGACAAAAGGTCGAAAACAAATCAGTGTAAAATAAACGAATAGAGTTTCACATATTTTTTTTCTTGCATGATAAATGACTGAACGCTAGTAGGTAACATCAAATATCTTGCTTATCATCAATACCCCACAAAACCATCACATCATCATCATGTTACTTGGGGTTGGCGCAACACGTTTTTTTCTTTCACCATCAACCTGACCATGCACATATTATATCAACAAAAACACCAAAGTTTTTACATACCATCTGTAAATTACCCAAAATACCCAATTCAGACTATTTTTCACTTGCCGTCAACATTGCGGTCTCCGAACTAAAACGTGGGCGGAGTCGGCACGTGTGTCGTGACCCTTATTTAAGGGTCGCGCTACACTTTGCACTAACATGGCTTTTAAGTTAATTGCAGTAGTGAATTTATGTTCAGAAATAAAACTGGGGGTGAATAATTACATCGCGAGTTCGAAATCATTTTTAATATGGCTGCGGATGTTTTAATTAGTAATATTTTTTGTTTTGTGAAAGTAGGTACTACTTCGCGGGTTTTTTTTACGAGTTAACTAATTAAATATTTGAGTTTGATGGATATGAGCATGTGGGGTGGTGTGGGATTAGTAAAAACAAACCTCTTTTAAAATGTTGACAGACAAATAAGTTTTATAACTAAACGATAATTTGACGGGTACAAATCGACGCATTTAGTCACCTAGCTAAAAGAATACGCTAAAAAGGTGTTGGCTATGTTATACTATTCCCCATGCAACTATTTATCTTAACATAAAAAAAAATAAGAACCTACTACTAACCTGGTAATATAATTATTTAATTAATTTACTTTGAGACTTACTAATGCCATAGGTGGTGTATATTATTTTGGTTTTACATTGTGTGCACTTGTGGCATGTGCCAAATAAATGTCTTTTTTTTCTTTATTTTCTTCCATAGACGTTTTCTGCCAGTCTTTTATTTGTACAGATTGACTTGACAAATCTTTTGACTTAGTGACTAAAATAAGATTTCGTGCGTTGTTACGCTTGCTTGGGGATTGGATAAGATTAAGTTATAGGGTAATTAACATTTGCGGCTATGAAATCTTGGACCAATTAAGACAAAAATCGCTAGTTTCGATAAAAGAATTATTATTCCTTGTTCGTAACTAGTAAAATTTCATATTTTTGCAAAAAATCCTTGTACGTAACCGTGGTTTCGTACTAAGACAAATATGTCCTCCATCGAAACTAGTTACGTACAAGGACAAATCATTCCTTCATCGAAACCAGTTACGAAACTACGGTTTCGTAGACGGCCGAAACCAGCGTAACAACGCTAGATACTTCTACGGCTTAAATACCAACTCTGTTTTTTGTACACAAATCAGAAACAAAATTCCATTCAATTAAAATTAAAATTCAATTCAAGCCATTTCCGAAAAAAATCACACTCACAAAAATATATTTATCAACTAAAAGCCCTTTAACTCTAAGCGCCACGCGGCCAACACGTGACGTCACTAACATTAGGGCTCCACACTTCGTCCTAAGAGCCTGCGCACGCGCCGCCGGCCCCGCCCATTACTGGGTAATTTGACCAGAACTTGATACGTTCATGTTGGTGATTTGGTCACAAATGGTGGCAATTGTTCTGATATGGTTAGTTTGTTTGGCGATTGGCGCGTGTTGGGTCAAATGTGTGGAGCCAATCATGTTGGTGGTGTGTTTTACGATAAACATGTATGGAGATGGTAGGAACTCGCAGATTAATAAAAACTGCCACTCGGGTCAATCTTCAAAATAAGCTGTGCTTGCCTAGGTTGGTCTACGGATGGGTGACCACTTATTTCATACCGAGTTTCCTCCGCGGCGTGCCTCGGAAAGCACGTTAAGCTGTTAGTCCCGGCTGCCATATATAGATCTTTGGCAGTCGTTACAGGTAGTCAGTGACCTGAAAGTCTGACAACCAGTCTTACCATAGGGTATCGTATTACCTAGTAACTTAACTGGGTTGTGGAGGTCAGATAGGCAGTCGCTCCATGTAAAATACTAGTATTCAGCTGCATCCGGTTAGACTGGAAGCCGACCCAAATATAGTTGAGAAAAGGCTAGGCAGATGATGATGATCTATGTGGTAAATTGTGATCATCTAGTAAGGTGTAGTGATGGCCGGTGATGGAAAGCTGTGTCCAAAGGTCGAGAAGAGAAGTGTTGGTCGTCCGGCGGCGGCGAGATGGCTCATGTTAAGCTTTTATTTTGGTACTTGTTAAAATATTTATTAGTTTATTTTATTTTAATGTGTTTTAGTATAATACACATACAAATAACATATTATATGTATCATTACAATAATACATATTTATATACAGGTTGTAAATTAACCCTTCACACATTCTTCAACCAAGCATTCTGTACATCAAACAAAGTACTCCTACGCAAAAATGTTTTCTGGGAAACGACTTTTTTTTTGGGGTCAAAAATCACATTTTACACTTAAACTCAATGTGCTCTTAAAACATTGTGCTAGTGGATGCTTTGAATAGTAAACGGGTCATGGAGGTAGGTAATTTAAGTAAAGTTATAACCTGAAAAACTGGTATTTACAAAAACAGCTTTGCAAAATTTGGAATGTTGACTCCCAATATCTCCGTAACTAGGGGGTTTCCAGGTATAGTCTAGAACCACAAAATGATCGCAGTGGTGGGGAGAACAAATGCCCTTCGTTTGCGTTAAGGGTACTTTTACACCCTATATTTTTTTTTTTTTATTTGATTTCTTTTTAATAATTTGGACCCTACCACAATGTTGTCTTGTTTGACCCTAAGGTTGACTGGTAGAGAATGCCTTGTGGCATTAAGTCCACCTATGTGTCACTATTGTGCATGAAGTTTCAATAAATAAATATTCTTAATTGTTTTTTTATAAGTACCTACGTTTCTTTCAAGAAAACTGTGTTGCAAAATGATTAATGGTAATAAGAATATCACATATTATGTAAGCGACATAACAGTTGAAGAATAGGTATAATATTAACACGTAAAATACACAATATAGTAATGAGTTTGTCGGCTATAATCAAACAACCAATGGGAAGCGTTTGTACTGTAGATTGAGACTGTAGATATTATTACTAAGACAAATAGTGACGTAGGCGCAATTAGCAACGTTTGATTTTCTTTAAAACAACAATTTTTACAACATGGCGTTGATTAACATTACATTATAACCGACTTCTAGAGCGCAGTATGCAAAAAATTTGAAAAATTTCAAAAAAGTCGACACAAAAATCAGAAGCATATCAAAAGTCAAGGATGCTCTAAATTATGCTAAAAAGATCAAATAGAAATGAGTAGCAAGACTTAGAGATGACAGATAGACCAGAAGAGTGACATCATGGAATGGCCCAGTAGGAAAACGTAGACCGCACACAAGATGGGAAGACTATATAAGAGAAATCACAGGCCCACAGTGGATGTAGAAAGCATGAGACAGATCCAAATGGAATTCTTTGGAGGAGGCCTTCACCTGTAGGGTTGTTGCAACTAGCTATCCTTTTTTTTTTTTTGGTGGGTGTAATATCATCGAATAACCCCTCCCGCTCTTGGGCAGAGCGAAGGAAGGGAGTGTCAGACTTCTACTGACTAAAAACCACCCATGTTCCTTCTTCGCCCTCTATGTCGAGGCCGCGATAACCGGTGGACTACCCGCGGCCCCGACAGGGAAACTAGCTATCCTAACATTAAAAAAAATAGTTTATAAGTGATGTATATTGTGCAATAGGCAACAAATAAAAGGCTTTTATTTTTATTATTTAACCGACTTCTAAATAGGAGGTTTTCAATTCGCCTGTAACTCAGTGCTGCATGTCTTCTTCATCCATAGATACTTTTCTATCACTCTCCATCTCATCAAGTAGTTACCTTTCTTGCCATTTCATCCTTTATACAGTCCATCCATTGTTTCTTAGATTTTCTTGTCGTCTTTTAAAGGGTGTAAAAGTACCCTTAACGCAAACGAAAGGCACTTGTTCTCCCCACCACTGCGATCATTTTTTAGGGTTCCGTACCTCAAAAGGTAAAAACGGAACCCTTATAGGATCACTTTGTTGTCCGTCTGTCTGTCTGTCTGTCTGTCTGTCTGTCTGTCAAGACCTTTTTTCTCAGGAACGCGTGGAGGTATCAAGCTGAAATTCATATCAAATACTCAAGTCTATGGTCTCTTGGAGCTGTGAAAAAATCAAACTTCTAAGTCAACGCGATCAAAAGATACTCCCGTTTATGCCGCAAATTTTCGACACTCGCAAGGGAATCAAAACCTACAGGGTACTTCCCGTGAACTCAGAATCTTGAAATTTGGTACGAAGCAACGTCTTATAACACAGATAAAGGAAAAATTGCGAAAAGCATACATTTTTAGTTACATCATATAATAAAAATATTTTTAAGTTGAAATTTTCACTGAATGTGTCTCTCTGTTGCTGCTATAACAAAAAATAAAAAGCGACTCCCCTACTACGATGGTACGGAACCCTTCATGTGCGAGTAGGACTCGCACTTGGCCGGTTTTTGTACGGAGATATCGGGCGTCAAAGTTCAAAATTTTTACACAGCTGTTTTTGGAAATTAGTTTTTCAGGTTTTAACTTTACTCAAATTAGCTCCATGACCCGTTGACTATTCAAAGCATCCACTAGCACAATGTTTTAAGAGAGCTACATTGAGTTTTACAGTAAAATGTGATTTTTGACCCCAAAAAAAACCTTGAACAAAATCTTGGTTGACGTATGTGTGAAGGGTTTATTTACACCCTGTATACACGACGTTTCTTCCATGCCCCTGCATCATATGCCTATAATATGCCACTACAATCAGCTACCACAAGTTTACAGTTACCGGCGCCACTTTCAAACGCCCTCGTGTGTACTTGTATCTGATTTAATAGCTGCTTTGCGGGTTTTTTCATCATCATCAGTCTCTTGCTCTAAGCATGCCTTCTTCACCCATACTTCTTCACTATCATCTCATCAGACAGCTTACACAAATCCATCTAAAAAACACAATTCCAACACACGTACTAGTGATGTTCCCAATCATAATCAGACATTGTGCACAAGTAGCGAGGCAGAGGGATTCATTCCAACGGTCATTGTTGTCACACAATACAGACAGAGCTCCGCACGAATAATGTTGAACACAGTGGAGGAATCTCTTGAACAAATAGTGTAGAGCTGTAGTCAGTAAGTGAGCGAATAGCGGGAATAGGAAGATATTTTAAAGCTCATTTCATCGGTCATTGCTGTCACACAGTACTGATAGAGCTCTGCACGAATAATGTTAAACACAGTCGAGGAATCTCTTGAACAAATAGTGTAGAGCTGTAGTCAGTAAGTGAGCGAATAGCGGGAATAGGAAGATATTTTAAAGCTCATTTTATCGGTCATTGTTGTCACACAGTACTGACAGAGCTCTGCACGAATAATGTTGAACACAGTGGAGGAATCTCTTGAGCAAATAGTGTCGGGCTGCGGTCAGTCAGATAACGGCAATAAGATGTTTTAGACCTAGTACCGTATTCGTTGCATTAGTCATTGTTGTGAAACAATAAGGTCTCCACACTTATGTTGAACACTGTGAAAGAATGTCTTGACCAAATAGTGTAGGGCTGTGGTTAGTATGTGAGCGGGCAGCGGTAGTGGTTGGGTAAACGGAACCACCATTTGACGGCGAATGAAAAGCAAATCTGATTCATACAAATCCGCATCGCCTTGCCAAGTCACGGGTTGTGGTAGCCAAATAAACAGCTGCTCCATGCAAAATACTAGTATTCTATTGCATCTAGTAAGATTGGAAGTAGACCCCAGATAGTCGAGAAAAGAACGATAGAAGCCAGCATTGTGATTAGACTGCAGAACATGGACCAGCGCGGCTTTCCGCTGTCGCTGAAACCTCACATTAAACCGACATAAATACAAAGTCAATGTAATCACGTGTTACAGATTATGTAAGGTAGTGTTTTATTAGGTATCTGAACGAATTAATAGTTTAATATTTAATTCACAAAGAAAATTACTAAGCGATTTGCGACAGAAAGGAAAAAATGAACATCAACGTCGAGGCAGTCGATCTATGACCTAAGTAAAATACTGTTTTTTAGCTCTCTAGTGTCTGAATTATCTTAAAATAATTGCCTTGAATATCAATTAACTCGCTGGTTTTTCAAGAAAAGTTTAAGAATTGATTAAGGTGTATTTAATTACATGCATAAGTTTTCATCACTATTACCTACAACGATATAAAGGAGTTTTCTCACTGTTACGTTGTTCTTTCAAAATTATCTACTACAACTTCTACTCAATTTCTTACCATCACTCTGACACGTACTACCTTTGTCAGTATTTTTAAAAAGAATGCATGGATGTATTGTGTGAGGAATGACATGAAAAAAGTAGTTAACAACCTGACTGAAAAAAATGAAAAGCAAAAAACAAGCACATTTTAAATTACACAAAACTTGAAAGCAGGCAGGGTCCATTCATTTCATTCCAGGGGTTGAAATGAACCCTCCCTCATAACTCCTAAACGAAGCAGGTTTAGGAGTTATGAGGGAACAGAGAAACACAGACATACATACCTACATACATACATACACGCCAAACACATAACCCTCCGTTTGGGCTTCGCCGCAGTCGGGGAAAAAGAAAGGGAGTCAATGATGCCTTGACATCTGACGGAAAAAGAAAGAAGAGAAAGTGTTGCACCGACCCCAACTAGAATGAGACGAGGCCATGAAGATGATGATGCTGAAGATATTATCGAGTTTATTGTCAGTTACCCATACAGAAATATAAAAGCGAATTTAAAAATATCCGAGAAAATTTCACCTCACGTGAAGCTATGGGTAACAAACCAATATCTATCTATATACAGGGTGTAAAGTAACCCTTCACACATACGTCAACCAAGCATTCTGTACATCAAACTAAGTACTACGCAAAATTTTTTGCTGGGAACTGACTTTTTTTTTGGGGTCAAAAATCTCATTTTACGGTAAAACTCAATGTAGCACTCTTAAAACATTGTGCTAGTGGATGCTTTGAATAGTAAAAGAGTCATGGAGGTAATTTAAGTAAAGTTATAACCAGAAAAACTAGTATTTACAAAAACAGCTGTGAAAAATTTGGAACTTTAACCCCCAATATCTCCGTAGCTGGGGGGTTCCCAGGTATGGTCTAGAACAAAACAAATGATCGCAGTGGTGGGGAGAACAAATGCCCTTCATTTGCGTTAAGGGTACTTTTACACCCTTTATAAAAATCAATGCCACTTTTCATTGTAATTTTATAACTCAAGAACGTGCTCACCTATCCAAACCAAATGTTTAGGCTTTGTTCGGACTATTTAGTAGATGGTGTATGTGAAGTTTGCACAAAATTGGTCGAGCTGTTCTTCATTTATCACATTTTTTGTAACAAATGAATTAAATAAATGGCGGATCATTTTGTTAATAGGGGTTTTGTTATTTGCAATTGGACCCGGTTGGTGGCGCTGCTGTCCGTGCAGCACGACGTCTGCCACGTGCATAAAATGTTGAAAATAATAGTTCTTTTTTTTGGGAGGGAATGGGAAATCAAATAACCCCTCCCGCTCTTGGGCAGAGCGAAAGGGAGTGTCAGTCTTCTACTGACTAAAAACCACCCATGTTCCTTCTTAGCCCAATATGTCGAGGCCGCGGTAACTAGTGTACAACCCGCAGCCCCGACGGAAAATACAATAAATGATTTATTTATTATTCCTTTATTTATTTACTTCCAAATTATATTTATTATTTTAAGACGTCAGACGTCCAACATTAACTCAATTTATACTTACACTACCTGGATCTTGTTACTATAGATTTGTAGCGGTTGCCAGTTCTATTATCTCCTTTAACACCAGACATTACAGTCATAATCTGTCAAATATCAATATCTAGCATTACCATTTTAAAATTCAGACTCTGACATTACTCATGGTCTACTCAAACAATAATTATATGAATGACGAAATAAAATAGCAAATAATTCCTGACAGGCAGTACTTATATTTCCACAACTGTGTGTACCTAATTGTCATATACATCGTGTTTCATAAAATTGATCTATTGTGTCGCAACGCCCATATATAAATGTTTTATTGTATCTACAAGTTAAACTTATTTTAATTGTTATGTTAATTAGAATGTTACAATGCCATCTTTTCATACAATTTACGTTTACATATTTGTTATAAATGTTTTTCAGTTTATTGTTTTGTACAGCTATTAATAATGCTAATAACAATTGACGTAGATATTCGATTGTTTTCTTGTTTGTATTGCACGGGCGTATTCTTGGTGGTAGAATAAAGTTGTCTTATTATCATTATTTAGTGGAAATCATAATTTAACTTGTAGTTTTTTCAGTCTACTGTAGATTTCTGTAATTGTACTCTTATAATTTGAGGTTACCAGAAATTATTGATAAAATGTTTTCTCAATGCTGGTTTATGATTTTTTCTAAGCGATTAAGTAAATATTCGTGCATGTGTCTGTCTGTCTATACTAGGAGATAAATGTAGGAAGACACAAACCTATCTTTATGAGAAATAACGTTTCTACTTTGAGCTAAATCCTATTTCGTAAAACTACGGCTTCCGAAATGCTCTGTTCGTGAAAACGTAAAACGTTCTTCAACACAGTAGGAAAAACTCTTTTCAAACTAGCCTCGTTACTGTATGTACATTTAATAAAAAGTGATCTTGTCTGTAATACTTTTAAAACCGAGCATTTAAAATTCAGTTATCATGTTTTGTTATATTATGTCTAGCAAAGCGATAACACCAGTTTAATCACAACAAAAATCGCCACGATTTTAAGCCTATTTTAGATTACAATATCATCAAAAAAAGTTCGCCAAACTCAGTATTTTTTCCTAATTAAACACGTAAAGAATTTTTCAACAAATAATGGGAGACACCGTTATTTTGCTCGGCAGTGTATTTTTCTAAGCAACTGTTTGTTTTTTCTGCTAATGATGTTGTATTTTTCTTAGCTTTGAGTGTAACAAATAACATAATCGATTTGTTTCCTTTTTTGCACGACTGCCCCAAAAAAGAGTGTTATGTTTTTAGCGTTCATGGATGTAGGTATGTATGTTTGTCTGTGAGTTTCTTTTTATTATTATATACTCAAGATTTCTTAGATAAGCGAACAAAACCGTCTCAAATCGGATGAAACTGGTCTAATCTGGTTTGATTAAGGTGCTGTTAAAAGGTATCGAATTGTCACAGTGGCACATCAAGCTACAACAGTGTGTCTATTATTTTCAACTTTATAAAAACAGCAACAACAAAACAAAACAATCAAACACTCATACACACAAACAAACATAAACAAACAAACAAAAAAAGCAATAAACATAACAAAACAACAAACAAACAAAAAACACAAAACAAAACACACACACACACACACAAACATTTTTTCTTTCTTTCTTTCTATCGCTAAAGTGTTAGGTTCAAGGTTGAATGGGAAAATTTGTCAGTTTCGGGTACCTTAATATGCTGGCGTCTGCACAACAACTGTCCTAGTAAAATTAAATTAAATTAATGACAATATGTTCTCAGTAGGTACTGCCGACAAAAACTTACTATAAGTAACCTATATTTTTTCTAACATACATTTTTAAAAGTACCTTAAGGCAATCGTTTTTACGGAACTTCCGTCTCTTGATTGGTTTGCAAAAAACATGTTTACTGTTAACACACAAAAAGTGGTCCCAATAATTAAATGAATACACAATAGAAGTTTAATTGGGTTACCAAGAGAAAGTAATCGACGCTTTTAAAATAAACTACGAAAATCAAAATCAAAACTCATTTATTCAAACTAGGCTGATAATCAGCACTTTTCGAACGTCAAAATTAACTTTACTTTACTTATTTACAAGAGACAGTCCCCCAAAACGCCCCCCCGCCCCTTCGACACTTCCTAGTGTTTTAGCTGGAAAGAAAAAGTGGCGGAACAAACTCCCCAGCAACACATCTCTCTGTTAAGTTGCGTAACAAAACAAAACAAAACAAAAATAAATAGGTATCTATGTAAAAATGACATCACGCTTGAAATCCACGAAAGGTTAGGCAGAGATGTACCCAATAATACAGAAACATTTTGACTGTTATTGTAAGGTCCCGTGTAATAGGGGCCGAGCCTATTGCCATCAAAGGCGCACAAATCCAGATCCGATGAGAAATGAAAAATTCTTGATCAAAAACCCAATAACATTTGGCCCGACCCAGGAATCAAACGTGTGACCTCTCAGGAGTCACACTTGCGGCTACTAGACCAAACAGGCAGTCTATGTAAAAATTAAAAAAAGAAACTGCCCGTCATACTCGTAATATATGGTACCCGAACATTAATTTGAGTACCGTTATTTTCTTCTTATACGGCACAGTAAAGTTCCTGTTATCGCAAAAAAATACATCCTAATCCTCACTTACAGGCAAAACAGGCAACGCTAATCCAAACAATAATCCAATAAATTGCTTATTCACGATTAGCATATTATATACCAGCAGTTTGTTACCGAACGGAAGTGTCCAATCGCGTGCGTCGCCGGAAGACCCTCCCCCCGCCAAACTGCTTCCGGTCACGTGACGTCATTTACATGACAGTTGAGCGCGAGACGTTGGGGAGAGCGGACGCGTGGAGCGAGAAATTTTTGTTTATGGCTCTAGGAAATGACTCGCCGTTTTGTTTATATTTTTGCTTTGATTTTTTGGGGTTTACGACTCTTTGATGGTATATACTTTTACGTGAGAATTTTGTTTTGTATTCTTTTATGATATAGAGAGAACAATAGTGTAATGAAATGGTCTCACTGTTACGGTTAGAACATATTTTTTTATCTTTTTACTACTACTAAAAGCCTTACATTTGTATTAATATCTAAAACTTAAACTTTACCACTCAAAACCCACATGAAACTCGATAATAGCCATTGTGAATCACTTCACATCAACATTTATTACCATAATCCCAACGAGATAATTCTATCACTCAACCAAAATCCATATAACTTTATATCCATAACTGCAAACAAGCAAAAACGATGAATTGCACAAATTGTGGCTAATCTATCAATTTAACCACGGCTTGTTAAGTACGTCTGCGGACAACCCTCCCCGTGCTATGAAACGGCGAAAATATACCCCTTGTCATTTGTTCCGATCGGTTTTGAAGGATAAATGGAACTGCTCAAGGTTTTTAGGGTTCCACGGGATTATGTTGTGATCTGATTTTATTTCTTTTATAGAAAAAAAATGCAGGAGAATAGAAATTAGTATGAAACTTTTATTGAGATAAGAATCTCGACTAGTAAAATCGAGCTTCAGTAATAGAACATTGTAAGGTCTAGAATCCACTGTGTTGGTATAGAATTGGATACTTTATGCTCAATTTGGATTTTATCGTAACCTCAGACCTCGAACCGGCCAAATGAACCCAAAAAAAAATAAACACGAACAATCCCGCAACCCAAAACTCATTTCGAGCAAAACTTGTGAAATAAGCCACACATTCAGCTATTGATACCATCTAAGGTCAGTCTATAAATCACCTTACCTACCTGACGGGACAGAAAATACGCATTTTTCCGAGAAATTTAACACATTCAAATATAAAGAGTGGAAAGAAAAAAAACGGGGGCATTGAAAAGGAAACCCGTACGAAAATCCCATTTAGCCCGGTGTCCGACCTTTCTGTCGATCCGGACAATGCAGGGGCTATATTTACATATTCAGGGGCCGGTCGGAAGATGGTCATTATGAACGGTATGGATTGTGACGGAGGTGAATCGTTTTTGAAATTACATCCATTGTAGGCCCAGCTTCTAATTTTTGTGGAGCGACCTCCACGGCATTGATAAGTAACAATTCTTTTGTATATTTCTATTTTCTTTGCATTCTAGTACGAAATATTCCCGAGACTGAAGCCAAACTTCTCCCTCGTGAGATTTGCAACTTCTAAGCTGATTGATGCATTCCTATGTTTTCCACGTGGAATTTTTTCTTAGAATTCCCCTAATTTACTACAATTTATTTTTTTCTCTATTCAAATTCGTAAACATTTATAACCAAGGCAGGTTTGCTTTTCTTTTACTTTACAAACTTTGACAAAGTAACAAAAATCGCGGATTTTAATAACCCTTTTGAACCCTTTCAAGGACTTTTTCAACTTCTAAACCAAGTTTCGAGGCGAAAAAGTCCCACGTAACGAATCTCCATGGAAATTTTCGTTTATTTTATTAATTAAAATTAGCCATTTACAGTTTTGATGTTGCATTTAAACGGTTTCTGTATAAACTGTTGGTAGAAATTAATTGGGTTTTTGTTGTGGTTCTGTTCGACCAACAGTGAGTTAATTTAGGGTTATGTGCAGCCTTTGATGAACTTGAGAGGGATCGCTTCGAGAAATTCTGATGGAGTTGCCACGTGAGCTCATAGATTAAGTATTAAAGCCTTGTCGTTTTTCTTCTTGCTAGTTTCCAATGAGACGGCTAGATGTAATTAAAAATTATAGGGTTTCCTCCGAATAATTCGATTTAGAGGTACACAAACAAAAATACTATTATAGCCTGTGGTATTTATGATTAAATTAAAAAAGTACATTTTTCTTTGTGGTTTTATAACTTTGACCCGACTACAACAGTCGTCAAGATAACCACAACGGTCCACTTTTCTCAGTTGTCACGCGCGCCTTAACAAGCATTTATACCGTATTATTCTTTCCATACTCGGATAAGCGTGTAAATAGTCGTATAATTTATAGGCACGGTGAATACCGGCAATCACTACATAAGCCCCTCGTATGTCAGTTACATGTAACTGATAATTTCCTTTCAACGAACCGCCATTTATACTTGAACAAATCTACCATTTACCAAGTAATAATTAATGATACCCGTGCCTTCAATCAAACGCCATTATAACCATTCTGACTTCATTCATATTTCCTACAAATTAAATGAAAACTTGGGAAATATGAAAATGAAAATCCATCGTGCCAACGCCAATACCAGGAGGCCAGATACCCAAAAGAGATGACAGGGAATTTAATTATAAATATAATAAAAAAAATCTCGATCGTCCCTTTCTAAAAACCTTGACGTACCTATTTGCGTTCCTGAAAATAAACTCCCAAGCGATATCGCACCTTACTGCTTTGACGGAGAACTCATTGTCCTATTAATAAACTGCTTTGTAATTTTGCTGCGGTTTATAATATATTGTAGATTCGACTGACGTCACCACAATGGGGATGTCTCATATATTTTTTATTTAAATTCTATATTCGAATATTTCACGCGAGACATGAAGTGTATTTCGATTTTCACGTAATAGCATTACGAGTGGTTAGATTGTCGTGACATCCTAATTTGGTTGTATTATAAAATATTTTTCGCGGCAAAATTTGACAGTTCCATTTTACCGCTGTGACGTGGATTGCCGACGTAATTTATAGGTTTTAATTTAATCAAATAAATTATTTATGCTGATCCCTCTTACAGTATTAAAAATGGTGAAATCAATATGCGAATAGAATTGAATGTTATTGTATCTCGCAACAATGTTTTTATTTTATGATCTGTATAATTTATGTCCATAAATAGATCAGTAGGAAAAATCACATTAAAAAACCAGATTTAAGCCTAATAAATCAGTTGATCTAAATTAAATTCATTAAATTTATTCAATTAAATCCTAATCTGAATTCATTCGTTATCAATAGGCGAGTAAACTAGTCCCGTTGAGGCGTATTTAATAAACACGTCTAAGGAACTGACCGTTAGTTAATGGTACTCGAGGGCGGGATTATTCGTGGCACAATGAAATAATTAATTGGTCCTCGAATCAGAGTTCCCGGAGCGCCATTATGAGAGTGCGTCGGTCTATAGAGCACTGTCCATTACGGCGGCCACTTGCCCACTGGCTGGTGTGAATTAGACATTCCGTTCTATCGTCTGTGGATGTTTTGAATTTAGAATTGTTGTGGAATGAGGTTTGAATATTAGAGGAGATTGGGGCTTTTTAGAGCAATGACCTAAAGATTCCTTTCTTCAAGTTGGTGAAGAATCCAGCCAAAGACTTGAATGAGGTTGAAAGTATGAAAAACATTTCTTACATAAAGTTTTGATGACTTTATTATACCTGTAGTGAGAAAAAATAACTAATGAGGCAAGTTGAATAAACGCTTGTAATAAAACAATAACTTCCTTCTTACAATCGATACCGACATGATTTCATAGCGGCACAAAATAAAGTAAAATACTGCTATGATAGAAACAGCAACTAAAAACGATGTTAATGTTTCACTCAAAGCCTCCGTCATTAATAAATAATCATGTATTTACAGACATGTGGCTTCCTTTTGTCGGGTCGGGTAAAAATGACAAACATTCGTGCAAACCGACCTCCTATGAAACCAAATTTAGCATTTCCACAGGAATTTTGAAAATTTTACCCCTATTCAATTTTCAAAAATCCTTTAGAAAAGCTCTTTGTCTTTAAATAAGGAACTCAAGTGTAAAATCTCATATTTTCAGACAGACCGGTTCGTTATCTGTCAGTGAATCATATTTTCAGACCGACCGGTTCGTTATCTGTCAGTGAATCATATTTTAGTCATTCTCTTTCTTTTCCACAGGTATGGCGGGTGGAGGCATGGGCCAAGCAATGGGCGGGTACTATGGCGCGGCGTATGGGCCACTAGGAGCCAGCATGGCGGCGGCAGCGGCTGCTGCAGCACAGCAGAATGCTATCAATGCTGCTTTACAGCCTAACCCACAGGTAAGATTTAAAGCATAATCAACTCATGTTCTCAATACTCAGACAAGCCCGCAACACTATTTCCAAACCAGTGCAACTCCTGAAAGCCAGAATCAACAGTGGCGACCACCAGAAAAGCGCTGAGAGAATGACGCTAATTTAACTGTCTTGGATTCCGCAATGAAATTATTAGTATCTTCATCATCAGTCTAGACACTGTCTAGGCTGATAATGTAGACTAGATGTGGAAGGCTGTCTAGCGGACAGCCTATAATATGACGTGTGTAATGTGATGTGTGTGTGTGTGTTTGACGGCACGGTTGGCGCAGTGGCTCAACCAATGAACTGCTGCGGTGCGTGTCGCGGGTTTGGTCCCCGCACGGAACAAGTATTTGTTTGACAGATAGTTGTTCCGGGTCTGGGTATTTGTGTATGTGAGTTTAAATGTTTGTAAACGCACCCACGATACATGAAAAATTCCTAGTGTGGGGCAACGTTTTTTTTTTTAAATAAAAAATATGTTCTAACTGCAGGGACTCAGGCCTTCTCTCTAGGAGAGTAGAGGATGGATGGATGGATCTACCACGCGGGCTCAGTGCGGATGTTGGTAGACGTCACATGTCTTCGATTTTTTTTGTTCTAGGATATGCCGGTTTTATCCACCACCACTCACCAATGCTGTTTAAGTACACTACTCCAAAAAGTATAGTGGTAGAATAAAACATAATTTACATTAGCCTCCATATCCTCAGCTCTCGGTTCAGTCAGGCCTCCTCTCAATGCGAGAAGGTTCTTCATTTACATTAGCCTCCATATCCTCAGCTCTCTGTTCAGTCAGGCCTCCTCTCAATGCGAGAAGGTTCTTCCTGAACTTTTTATTTTAAAATCTCGGTCGGCCATAATAGTCATGCCTATAGGCATATATACCTAATGCAACCGGGAGAAATATAGTCTTCTTGTTCGTCGGTTTCAAAGACAGCTATGGTCTTGAAGATCCACTATCTGTACACAAGGCAGTGCTTTTGTTAATGCAGGTGTTCCAATCTCTAACTAAAACGAAAACGGAGAACCCAATCTGATACTCACCAAGAGCGTCCTCTTACTGAGCATCAGAACGAGTTTTCCTGAATTAAATTTCTTTTCAATCAAATTAATCACATTACAACTGATTACTAACCATTACAATTCGTTTAACTTTACGTAATATAAAGGCCCTACAAATTCCAAAAGAAAAAATAAACGATGATTACCGAATATGACCGAGGAATACCAAAGCATCGCCCAATCGAGGCGCTAATTATATGATCAGCCAGTTAGCACGAAGGCATGAAATCTTGAACGTTTTGCTTAAACCTATTAACACCATGAAATACGTAAACCGTGCGGAAGAAATATTCCCAAAAAAAAAAGTGCTGACACGTCACAATTATGAACCGTGTTAATAATTTTATCTAATTTTCGAAAAATTTGCTACTCGTTAAATCGTAAGAAAAAACTTTCGAGGTCCTAGATTAGCGTATAATATGCTTGGAATTGATAAACCATATGCCAGAAATTGATGGTTTTATGAAGGATGGGAAATTCAATTTGTAAGGGGTGCCGTTTTTAACGCGGTTGAGATCAATTTGGAATCTAATTTTAACGGTGTTTGGTAAGGTGATCAGTTTTTGACGTAGCTTCGTAAATACAATGATATAGGTAATTAGCATTTTGATTTCCCTACCTCATCTGAATCTCCCTTTGAACAAAATTTAATTTTGAGAAATCAAAGTAACAAAATAAAGTAGTCCGTCATTTAGATTACCAAAAAAATATTGGACACGTATTTTTTTCTTTTTTCCCGTAAACAAACAATGAAGACGATACAGTGGATTGAAAACTCGTGTGACGTCATATTCTAAGACATTAGTATGGCCTTTTTACCCGACTACGGCGAAGCCAAAAGGAAGGGTAATGATTTTGGCAGTCTATGTATGTAAGTATGTATGTATGTTTCTATGTTCCACCATAGCGCATAGACTACTGAACGTATTTTAATAAATGAGGTATCAATAGATTTGTAAGAATAGCGCAGGTGACATAGGCTATATACATTTTAACAATTCTTTTTATGACGGAATTTAAATGTCAAATTCTAAGCTCGAAAAAAAATAAATTTGCATAATCATATCATGTTTGGTATCAAATGAGAGGTCTTGGCGAGCACATTACAAATATGTTCATCATATTATAGTTTTAGTCAACACACACGTTTAGAATGCGGTCAAAAAGTTCTCGCGGTCTAGTCTGCTATTTACTCGTAGGTACTATTTAAATAGCAAAACAACATTCAGTAGAATTTTACATCATGAAAGTAATATATTATAACGGATTTATTAAATAATACTAAAATAAAAATCAAATAAAAATATAAGTTTAAAACTAAAACCCGACTATAAACCGCGGTCATAAAAGTAGAAAACAAGAAAATAATTCTTGTCTGATATTCATATACTGAATTTGTATATTTCTATTTTAATGTAAGTAAACTTATTATAGAGGTCAGTCGTAGTCGAATGCCACCTTGCTAACGGCAACAGCAGCTGACATCTGTATCAATGAAAACGCCATGAAGGAGCATCAGGTATCAGTGGCATGCGACTACGGCAGTCCTCTATAATAATTTTACTTACATTTATACATTATTATATTTTACATTCTTCAGACAGTCCATCCATCGTTTCTTTGGTCTTCCTCTACTCTTATACCCATCCACATTCATATTAAAACTTTCCTTACGACATTTTCCTTTCATCGTCATCATTATTAGCCTATAATGTTCCCAGTGCAGGGACTCGGGCCTCCTCTCTAGGAGAGGGATGGGATCCACTGCGGATTGGTAGGTAGATGTCACATATCTTCGAATTTTGGTTCTAAGATATGCCGGTTTCTTCACGATGTTTTCCTTCACCGTTTTTGAGAGCCGTGATGATGAAATAAATTATACAAAGTAATGCGCCTGCCTGGGTTCGAACGCACGACAAACTGTTTGTAAGTCGGGGCCGCAACCACTGGGCCACCACTGCACGCACTTTCCTTTAATCATCAACCTTTAAATTCTGATTTAATCCTGCAGCTGCTCTTATCCCAATTTATTTGTTTGACATCATTTTTCTAAATTCTTATGAAAATTAAATTACCTATTGAAAGTTCCTACGCAGATTTCATAAAATATTCAAATAACGAAAACATTACAATTTAATTAAACCGTAACAGGTACAAAGATTAATATCCCACAATTGAATCAGATTCCTTCCCTCACAGGACCAACCCCTGTGCGTAACAGCGGGTAGTTGCGAAATAATTAGTGGTCGAGGGGTTGTTTGTGATGTTCTAATAAATGTAAATCGGTGGTGTTAATATGAATTGGATTGGATATTTGTAAACATTAATATGGAAAGACTTGGTATTGCTTTGAGATTTTCTCTCCCTCTGTTAGCCAGAGAGTCTATAAAAAGTGTTTTAACTCCTTCGTCTATCTTTATCTGAGAATTTTCAGTTGTTGGTTCTTAATCATTTAAACCTATTCTTGATTTCAAGTTATCTAAAATCTCATTATAGAAATCTCAACCAATTATTTTCTGAGATCCATCTCTTGTGTCTTCTCTGTCTATTGCAACACCTTTTCTTTTATGTACTTATGGAAATCATATGCATCTTTCTTCAAGATACCTTCAAACCGATCACACGAACCAAGCCATTTCCAAACCTAACACTGAACAAACATTATCATCTCATATAACAAAATCTACTCACATTTTACAAATAACACACTGCCTAAGTCTACACAGAACCCTTTTTCAATTACATGTCAAAAAAATAAAGGATTACGGGCAAAACGCCTACTTGTTTAGCACATCTCATTGATTCGCGATCTCCCCATTCTCCTCTGTCAGTTGAAACTAAACACCCTGCAAACACAACGCTCCCTAGAACAAACTCGCGCGAATTAACACAGTACTTGACATGTAAGCACCCTGTTAGGAGTGAAAATGCCTTATGGTGAAAATATGACCCTTCTTTGGGTGAATTTACATACCGTTTTTCTTTTTTTTTTGAGAACTAAACAATCAGTCTTACCAAGTGGTATTATATTACCCAGAAGATACTAACTGACTTGTGGAGGCTGACTGGTATAGGTACTGGTGTTCAACTGCATCCGGTTAGACTGGCAGCCATCATAATCGGGAAAAGGCTAGTCAAATGATGGCCTTGATAACTCGCCTTAGTTCGAAATGATATCTACAGCAGGTACCGAAAAGTCGTCACAGTTACCATGAGTAGGCTTCAATATTGAAAATTGACTACAATACCAGTTTTCTATTTCCAAATTACATCGATACAGCTAAGATATCCCAAAATCTGATATTTAACATTACATAATAAGTTTCACAGTAATCGACAGATTTGTCAACAACTTACAGCATCATTCTACCAGAATACATCACTCCAAATTCTCAATCTTCACCATATTATGACAACACCCTAATCGCTTGCCCCTGGGACTTTGCTCTCCGATTTAAAAAAGTCCTACCCTCTTCCATTCGACGTTTAATCTTGTGAAAGTGACGTCTATACTGAGGGCGGAGGGCGAGCCTTGTTTCAGATTTATTACATTATGTTGGGATTATAAAATTATTTGTTTGTAAGTACGTGATAGAATTGGCGATGTGGGGTGGTAATGTGGGAGATTGTTTAAATGGTGTGGCCGATTGATTGAATTATGGAGTGACTGTACTGTAAGGACGCAACTGTTGATTAAGGAGAAGATATTGACGCTACAGAACACAGATATACAACATGTTGCGTAATTAACGCACACCCTCAAACACCCCAATTAGAATATTAAGTTATAATCATAATACATACACTGAATTTTTAATTTACCATGCATTGTTATTTACTAAATTAGTTTTAAAAATTCTTGGAAAACTTTTTGGTCATAAGGTTTGTTTTTCTTTATTTTGTATTGAATGGTGAAAAAAAAAGTTAAAAGCCTTATTACTTTGACTTAAGGTCCATTTCAATTTGTTTTGATTGTAAGTACAGGGTTAATATGACAATAATTTTCGTAGTTTAAATTATTTTTGGGATAAAAAATAACCTATATTAAAAATGCTAAAAATCGATTCAGTAAACGATTCTGAACAAACTATTTTCAGGATGTGCGTCAATTAAGTTACATGTTGTAGATAGACCTAAATATCTCAAGTATCACGATCTGTATGAAAACCAAGCGTGGCATTTTTTGACGTCACAAGCACTATAAATCGGAAAATCAAATCGATTTAAAGACCGGCGTGCGTACGGCGCCTCCTTCGCCCCAGCCCCTACATTTTGCACCAGCGCCGATGTCCGACTAGCGCTATACACCGATGCAGACTGTGGCCACTTAGGATTTTTGTACGTAAGCTGCGCACGCGAAGTAGTTGCTCTTGCGTTATCTAGATCTATCTAAGTATATCTGTGCTACAGAATCACTAAGAAGAAAAAAATTGCAGTGGAGTCTGGAAATGTCCCCGGTTGATAGCAATAGGCACACCCCCATTCGTGGACCTTAAAAATACCTTACTCCTACCTCTGCCTTACCCTTCAGTAGTAGACGTGATCTTATGTATGTCTTTTCTTAGAAATTGCTTTAAGATACGATCTCTTTCAACCTTTGTTTTTAAGACACCTAATACGCATTCTTACGCCACATAAGTAATTTAAGATTTAAAACCATTAAGTACGTAAGTACTTGTCAGGTTCAAGTGAAAGTACAGATGTAATTGATAGCCGTTGTCTGTACGGAATTCAATTAGTTGATCATATTAACTGATAACCCGTGTTTGGGTAAATGCTTTTAGCTGCAACTTGAGCTTTCTCCAAACTTAAATAATGGCTGTAAGAAATAATTTTGATCTTTATTATAAGTTTTCTCATGATTATGTAAAAGACAGAATTACAAACATGGCTTATGAATAACTTATGTCAAAACAATAGGGATGTTTACTGACTTCAAAAAATATGATTCTAATTAGTCCGTCTGTTAGATTATCGAAAAATAGTGGATACGTAGTTTTTGTTTTATCAAATCAATAAAAATTTATGAAGATAAAACGCGTCGTCCCTGACCGCTAGAGAATGTCATACTAATGTCTCAGAAAATGACGCCACACGAGTTTTCAAAGCACTGTATCGTCTTCATTGTTTGTTGACGTGAAAAAAGAAAAAATACGTGTCCAACATTTTTGGTAATCTATCTGACGGACTACTTAGATTTTTGGTAATCTATCTGACAGACTACTTAGATTTTTTTTTGTTAACTACCACAAAACTTGGCATGAGAATAGGGTCAAAAAATCAAGAATCATTTTTTTTGGCGGTTGTGAAATCATCAAATAACCTCTCCCGCTATTGGGCAGAGCGAAAGGGAGTGTCAGACTTCTACTGACTAAAACCACCCATGTTCTGTTTTGGCGGTTGTGAAATCATCAAATAACCTCTCCCGCTATTAGGCAGAGCGAAAGGGAGTGTCAGACTTCTACTGACTAAAAACCACCCATGTTCCTACTTAGCCCTTGTGCCGAGGCCGCGGTATCTCATTCGAACAACCCGCAGCCGCGACGGGGAAATCAAAGTATCTCACTTACATCCTAATTTAGTCTTACAAAATATAAATTCGTTAGAGGAGTATAAGTACATTAGTACGCCCACAATTTGCCCGGTATGTTAAAATTCCATGAAATAGGGGCCAGCGTATTACGATCAACTGGGCACAATCCCAGTCTCCTTGGCTGCTATTGAGATATAACAAAGTTACTTTAAAAAAAATAGTTTTTTCATCAATATTACGAATGTGATTGCCTATTAATAGAAGACAAGAAAAGACTGAATCAATATGATTATCATTTGACATTGACAAATCTGATAGTTAATTAAATTAAACGAAGCATTCATTGAAAATGTAAGAATTGGGTATTTATTTAATTAAATAATAGGTAATAATTTTGTTTGATAATGCTTCTGATTATTTTAGAATAGTGCGATTTTATTTTGTTTTATTGTATAGTACTTTGAGCACAGGATTCTAGACTCAGCTGTATTATAATTTATAGTAGCAGTTTGATCCTGGATGTCCTTCACATATTTATTGTGGTAGGTTGTAGGTGAAATGTGAGTGTACTAATTGAGACAGCTCTGCCTGACCCTCCGCAGATTACAAGCGTGATGAGATGTTATGTTCTAGCTACGAAAACAGTAGTTTTTCTCGGAAAGTAGTATATTGATACTCAAAAACGCTAGATCATTTCTATTCGGGATCCTTCGAAGGTTACTTAGGTCAATCAGCTCCAACACCAAAAAAAATCTGTAGAAAAAAACATTTCGACATCATAACTCACACATCGCCCAAAAAACCTAACCTTAAACAGCCGAGGTGTGACCAAAACATTTAATTAACCCTGCACCCGTCGGCATTGGTCTTTTGCACCCCCCAACCTTAATAGTCCATCTATTGGATGATACCGCAGTTTTCCGATTACCGTGTCGAATGGCCACGGTACCGATACCAGGATACCGGTAGTAAACAATATAATCAGCCACTATTCATATCAACAACTGCAACTTTACCTGTGTTGTATTAAAAATGGTGATTGGGCGTTTTCGGCTCATTAGGGTTGGCTGTTTTGTATGTTACACTGATATAAAAGAAAAGTGGTTATAATTTAAGCACGTTTTCTCGGTCCTGCAATAGGTAGTTAACAAAAAATCTAATTAAAATTTAATTTTAAAAAAAGATAGATTTTCAAAAAATGTTGGACACGTATTTTTTCTTTTTTCACGTAAACAAACAATGAAGACGATACAGTGCTTTGAAAACTCGTGTGACGTCATTTTCTGAGATATTAGTATGATATTCTTTAGCGGTCAGTGACGTCACAACCCCCGACTCAAATCTTTGACGCGTTTTATCTTCATCAATTTTTATTGATTTCATGAAACAATAAATACACATGCAATATTTTTCGATAATCTAACAGACGGACTAATTAGAATCTTATTTTTTTTAAGTCAGTAAACATCCTCATTAAATGGCAGAATACAGTGACTCTAGGATATAAGATCTTTTCTTGCAAATAAGCATTTTTGGTTTGGTTTGATAAAAAACTTGGGCAAAATAACCACACATTGAGCACTTTTTCAAACATTTTGCTTTCTCATCTCAGTTCTCCTAAGAGAAAATACTTACTAAGTTCTTTTCATCACCGTCATATTACGAGTCTTGCCCTTTTGTGGCATTTTTTGCTCAAGCTCAGATACTCCAGAACTTTATTTTACCAAAGATTCTTTTAGTTAGTAGCAAAACCTTAGCAATATCCAAACTGTAGTTTTTTTAATGGATAACCAAACCACGGTAGCTTTTAAATACTACATTAGTAGCAGCCCTACCTATCTTTTCTACCGCCAAATGTTGAGTTCTTTAATGAACCATTGTGATTTCAGTATTCGATTATGTTGATAGATGATTTACCCATGGTTGGTTATCGACGGGTGATATGGGTTACTTGGTTACTTTCACGGTTGCTAGTGGTTGGCCACTCATTAGCTACCTTGATGCAGTGTGAAATCAGTTTTAGAGTAATTTTGCTACTTTTCTTAAAAAAAAGGTGAGATGTAGATTTGACGGTTGGTTTATTTTTTGTCTCATTTAAAAAATCTGATGATGAGGTCTTCTTTAGTCTTCGAACCTCTCAACATTTTGTCCAGACTTTTTGGTTAAATAAACCTTGAAACACGGAAATTGTAGCCTATTACTTCTACATTTTAAGTCTAAATTACAACGAAGCAAACGAAAAATTGTCTAAAATTGTAAATCGTCTCCAACATAATATTTTCTTTTTTCAAACCGTCTATATTCAAATACCTGTACAAAATCACCCCATTTGAACGTTTATAAACGCCGCATAGTTTTCCAGAACAAAAAGTCCGTGGCTCGTATATAACAGGCTCGCAATAAAATAGCCGTAAGGGTGGGCAGTAAACTGCGTACATGATGCCTGGGCGTCGGACTAATCCTGATTTAGCGTTCTAGCTGTGACCGGCCGTCGTATGTTATGCTCAAACGGGCGCTACACACGGGGAGGAAGGTAGGATAGCTTGTGGGCGAACTTGTTGGGGATATTTTGAGGCCTTGCTTTTTGTCTAGTGTTGATTTTTGATCCTACTCTGCTATTCTTTTCTGATTAATTTCGTTTCAGGATCCTAAACAGTTTAATTGTTTCTCTGGCGCTTCGTCGAGCTTCATTATCTCGGCGCTTTTCTGGTGGTCGCCACGGTTGATTATGGCTTTCAGGACTTCAGTGGTTTGGGAATAGTGTGGTGCATGCGCTTGTCCCATAAAAAAATATCATAAATGTCTGTTGGTTTGATGGGGATGTGATATTTTGAGTGGGTTGTTGACTTGTATCGTGGTTTGATGGTAAAGAAGTTCTATTCTATTGTTATGGTTTTTTAGTACAGGATTTGGAAAGCGATGAATACGGGATTAGTTAGGGTCCTTAAACAATTTTATGGATTTTCGATAGAACGTTGTTGTGTGTGGATAAACGTCAAATAGTCCGGCTAATCCTAATTTAACGTTGTAGTGAGACGGTTATACGAATCTAAAGAAGCTTTAAACATTTTTTCGTCAGTAAAATAAGTATGATAAGAAAATAAACTATTTCTTTCTATAAATTGTAACCCTATCCAAATATACAATACCTCCAGTTTTCCACGATAGCCTGTTAACATTTGCATAAGACAGAGTCCACTACAATGTTGCAGCTACATGAAGTATTAACGCTACAAAATGTATCACCTGTCGAGCTCCGTAAATTATAGTTCGCGTAACTCCAACCTGTATCCTTTCTTTGTTCACCGAACAAAGTGTTCGTGTGTATTACCTCCAAACGATATTTTCCTCACAATATTGTGTAGGGCTCACTTCATTAAAAAATTTAAAATTCGAAGCTTTATTCGATTCCATTGTTACGTGTGATTTGTGTGTCTGAGCGTGTAAAATACAGCACTGCATCACGTCTTCACACAAATTCGAACCTTATCTTTAGATCATAAAGTAGGATATTGATAGTGCGTTATAAACATGTAAACTGTTAACGAAAAATCATATTTAATTTCAGTTGAATTATGTTGTTTGTGAGTAATTCTTGTTAAGATAGATTATAGTTTTCATACAAAAGTTGTATGGACTTGTATGAAAAGATCTTGGTTGGCTGTTGACTTGTAAATGTTGGGCAATGCCTCGATTTATGATTTGTTTGCGGCTGTTTCATTATACATGCGGTATTCAGTAGTTATCCGATATTTATGAGCAAGATATTGAAATGAAGACTTTATTCATTTCGCTGCGTTCCTCTCGAATTCTTGACTCCTTGGTAAGGTCATTCTTGAGTTACGTTATTTATTTGTATTATTATTATTTATTTTTAACTCCAATCTTTCATGTTAATGGGATTAATATGAATATAATTGACTACCTTTATAAAAATACAGAACACAATTATTTTCAATAAGTTACATAATTAAATTAAAAGTAACACGTAATATTTAACATGCTTGTTGTATAAAAGGTTTTATTTTATTACTTTGTAATTGTTTTATTTACTAGACTTTTTTTTTGTTTGGGACAAGCCCGTCACATTATTATTCCCAAACCACTGTAACTCCTGTAAGCCAGAATCAACAGTGGCGACCACAAGAAAAGCGCCGAGACAATGAATCCCGGCAAAGTCCCAGAGAAACGATTTAACTGTCTTGGATCCCGCAACGAAATTAATCAGAAAATAATAGCGTAGGAGTAGGAAAAACATAATTTCCACTTCCCTCCATATCAGCAGGAGACAGAACTGAACAAGGCCAATAGGCACACAGGGACGTATACAACTGGGATAAGCCCAGTTGCCTAGCACCACGGATGTTATTGTCATTCTCATTAATATTACTGGGTATGACAAAAATGCTTGAACGCACGAAAATTTGTTCTAGTGTCTACATGGTCCGTATAATAAAAATAACTCGGGATGTAACCTGTACACTGTCCAACATAATATAACGTTCATGTTGTTTTTTACTAGAAATAGAACAGAAATATGAAGATTTTCAACAATCTCAAGGAAAAATGTCATTATCATAATTCTCTTTCCTTTAAGCCAATTCATTTGGGGTCGGTGTGGTGGGGTCTTCTACTTCCATGAAATATTTAACTAACCAATTTCTCCGCTTGTTCTAGGTTGGCTCCTCAATGGACATGTCGAAATACTCCATCGAGGCTGAGAAGTACCGTAGCTACGGGATGTACCCAGACCCTTCCCGCGGCTACCTGGACTCTGCCGCCCTCTCCAAGGCCTACATGTATATGGACCAGCAACAACAGCGCTCCTACCCTGTAGACATCAGTAAGATGTACTCTGAGGCTTCGGCAGCAGCAATGGCAGGGCTCAGCTCCGTCAATTCAGCACCGTCGAGCCTATCTCCCCGCTCCCCTGCTGAATCCCCTGATATGACCCCTAAAGCACAGGACAGGACTGAAGGCAGCTCATCTTCAGGGTCAAACCCTTCCCCGTCCCTTCCCTACTACCAAGGATCATCCAGTATCCTCATGCCACAGTACCCTGGTCAGTACCCACAGGCAACTCAAGGAGGTCCGGAGTTCAGGCGACCCCTCACTGTCATATTCTGACCTGAAACCTAATTTGTTGTTGTTGATTTTTATTTATTCGTTTATTTTTATAGTTTTTCTTCGACTGCGAATTATTTGGAGGTTTCTTTCGAATTCTCGGAACGACGAAATTTATATTTAGAAATACGAAATTCGATATTTAAAATTATAAATTGGTTCTATTATTATTATAATAAAAAGATTATTATTATTCTATTCAAGCGATGAATGTTTTTTTAATGTCTTTTCACGGACTAAATTGATTTCGTCAGAAAGTTTTGGTCTTTTTAAACGACGTGTTGGACTGTTTCATATTTTTATTTTGTGCTCCAAAGTTCCTTCTTAGTTTATTCGGAAATAAATTATAGTTATTAGATATTATTATGTGTATAGAATTATGTACCTATCTGTACATTGTGAATATATGTAGTTAGGTGTTAAGATAAGGGAAGTTTCTTTATCGACGAAAAGTCTTACTGAAATATCACAGTTCTTTTAGTAAATCTGTGTTTTTTTTTCAATTGTTTTTTTGGATATAAGCTGTTTGATATCAATCCGATACTTGGAAAATATCGCAGGCGTGTTGGCTATATTCTATAAATAACTCCACAAGAAATATATTTCAAGATCACGTCTACGTTGGTCATTATTTTTTTTTTACTACAATGTACCAAAATGGATATTAGATTAGAGGATGACCACTTTTCAACATTGTTTCTCAGGACATAAGAGTGAAAAAAGGTCGAGATTTTGGCAAAAAGTTAATAGCTATCAGATAAACATTACAGATTCAAAAGACAACCTAAAACTTGTTCATCGATAAAGAAATATTTTATGCAATTATTGTAATAATAATACAAATAATTTTTAAAAATTAATAATTTGTTAAAAGATTAATAGTGTGTTATTGTTACAATAATTTATTGGAATTTAAAAGTCCAAACTTAATTACAACGACTTTTGATATTATTTGTAAATATAGTTAAATAATTGTTAAATATTTTTGTCTTTAGATTCGTACGTGTCATTTTTGTAAAATAAAAAAAAATGTTTAAATGTCGAAACTGCTTTAGAATTATGGAGTCCTACCCAGTGACGTTTATACCTATAAAAGGGATAATTCTGCTTATATATTCCCAATAATAAGTAGATCTGATTTTGGCAGTTATTTAATTGAAAATTATTGACTGATTTAATTTTAAAGATGGCTTCGTAGATACAAAGCTTTCTTTTTCGTTGTTTCAATGAATAAATGTTAAACTAAAGTTAAATAGATGTTGTTAACCCGTAGTTTTTAGGACAGATTATATTAAATAATCTCTAGTTCATAATTTTCTTGTGTACATCTTCATTCCATAAGTTTTAATTTAATCTGTCATTTGCAACTATGGGGTCCAAAGCTTACATTCGATCTTGAAGTTTTTTGATTGTCAATCATTTAAAAATCTACAAATAAATTAATAATAAAATAACTAAGTTTGTAACTACTTCTCCTTTTGCCATTTATTTCCACATTGCATTTATAAGTTGCCATAAGTATAAAATAATAATTTCAATTTTGTATTATTGCAACCCACATTTGAGTAAAATATATCCTGTAAGTTAAAACAAAATAACTTTTTATTCACTATATTTAGGACATAAATTGTAATTTATGAAAAAAAAAATAAGCGTATTTGTAAAAATATGTTGTAAATTATAGCCGATTGTAATGATGGGACTATTATCTCGATTAAAAAATATTATACGTAATTAAAATGATTAGAAAATTTTATGACTGAATTTTATTTTACCAAATAATTACCCATTCCTATTTACTTTTTCAACAAAACTAAATGAAGTAACGAAAACAGGTAGCAAGAAAAACTATTGTTTCTTCTTCTGAGAAAACATCACGAGCAGTAAAATCGACGACATTTTACCGACATTCAACAACCCTCACTGGGCCCACGTGGTCGACCAGACAGGGTGGCGCCAAAAATACGACAGTGAATTAAACTGCGTATACCTCAAGACGAGGACGAGTATTAAAGAAATATGGTAAAAGAAAGACATGCTGAGCCGTTCCCAAAAGACATGCTGAGCCGTTCCCAAAAGACATGCTGAGCCGTTCCCAAAAGAATTGAGATAAGGGTGTAAGAATGACCCGTTAGGGCTGCGGGTTGTTCACAGAGATACCGCGGCCTCGACATACAGGGCTAAGAAGGAATATGGGTGGTTTTTAGTCCGTAGTCTTTTTTTTTTGGCGGATGGAAAATCATCAAATAACCCCTTCCGCTCTTGGGCAGAGCGAAAGGGAGTGTCAGACTTCTACTGACTAAAAACCACCCATGTTCCTTTTTAGCCCTTTATGTCGAGGCCGCGGCATCTCTTACAACACTCCGCCGCCCCGAAGGGAGTCCATAGAAGTCTGACACTCCATTTCGCTCTGCCCAAGAGCGGTAGCTTATTTAATGATTTTCCAACCGCGAAAAAAAAAAGTGAAAAAATAATAATGATGACCTGCCTGCTTCCACTCACAGAGAAGCCCTGCATTCCAGCAAATAAAACTAGACCTAATTAATAAAAATCACACCGTCCAATCCCTTTTATAATAAAAAAGATCCCATCTCTATAACTTCCATCCTCTCATACAAAATCAACATATTCATTTTTGAAGCAAAACAATCTATTTATTCAGTCATTATCACTGCTCAGTAAACAATTTAAAAATTTATTGAAATAATAAAATGCCCTACGACAGTTGCCAAATTATTTTACCATCCCCTTACTCGAAAACCTACTTTATTTTTTCAAAAATATGATATATTTTCACAGAGACTATATACAATTTGAGTAAGATATTATATAGTATAAAAAGTAACTTTATTTCGTTTTGGTAAAGTTTATTTCCGCAGTGACGATAAAAGTTTCCGAGTATCAATGAAGTATGAAATTCGTGAAGGATATTTCCCCTATGTTTTTTAATAAAATATGCGCTCTTGATAGATATCATTGCGCTTTGCGCACAAGGGTAGTGATTTGGCATAAAATAAACAACTGGGCTGTCTTTTGTGCGTCAAATACGATGGAATAACATAAACAATAGAGCCCTAGTAATTGAAAGGTGAAAATATTCATATACAGGCTGGTGTTAAATAATGAGCCGTAAAAAATGATTTCTTTGTTGCACGAGACATTGGTGAAAGCAGATGAAGAAAAACAGGACGCGATAAAAGATGTGAGTTTATTTTTATTAAACTTTTATCACAATTAATTAATAAAAGTTTACTAATAGCAGCTGTACCTGTACCTAACCTTACAATGTACCTACTACATAATTTACATAAGAGCATCGTTTTGTATTAAAAAATAATACGATTGATAGATCTGATCAATTTTCAAAAACTGGACAACTCTCGTATCTCGCATTTGTCAGTGACTTTATTTACCTGGCAGCTTCATTGTCTAAACAAGGAGGATGTCAACAGGAAATCAGAAGAAGGACACAGATGGCCAAAAATGCTACAAACAAATTAACTCGCATTTGGCAAAATCTAAATTTTTCCAATGTCACCAAGGTGAGACTAGTCCGGAAATCGGTTTTCTCAATATTCCTGTGCGTATCAGAGACATGGATTATTAGAGCAAAAGGCCGGGGAAAAATTGACGCTTTTGAGATGTGTGACCTATAGATACAAATTAATCGTGGAGGGCAAGATCGGAGGAAAAAGACCCCGCAGCCGATCACATAACCGTTGGTGTGACCAAGTTACCGCACTCACAGGACTCTCGGTTACAACTGTTTTGGGGTAAGCCGAACATCGAGAGAAATGGAGGCAGATTGGAAGATCTATGAAGGACTTTCATCAGGGACACGACTACAAAGAAGATACCTACCTAAACAATGCATAGAAATATAAGGTAATACGCCTCCAGAATATACATACTATCTAGTATAGTATATCCCCCCAAAAACAAAACTTGTAAAAAAAGCCAAGCCGCGCAACTCCGTTCTTTTACCGTAAAAAGTAGTGAGATCCATGTAATCAATCTGGATACCATCTTAAGACAAACTACTCGACAAGGCGAATCAAACGAGTCCAAACTCGATGGGGTTATGATATTCTAAAATGGATTTGCTATGGCCAACTTCCAGTTTCATCATCAGATCAGTTCCATATCATCATAATATTGCATTGATAGGCGATATATATATACGTGCAAAATTTCAAATCAATCAGAAACTAGGAAGTGTGTTAATAACTCGTAAAATTCATTCACTGAAAATGTAACTTTAACTTTGTAATCCACAAATTACAAAGGGAAGGGAAGGGGAGGGGGTATATGAGATTACAAAGTTATTTATGCAGTTAGTGTATCTAGAAAACTAAACTGAAATTGCATATTTTTTTAGTTTTTCCATGGTTTATACACTAAACACTAATTGTATTCAAAATTTGAAGCTTCTATGTCTGCTAGAAGTGCCTTAGACTTTTGATGATCGGTCAGTCAGTCAGTCAGTCAGTGAGTGAGTGAGTGACAAAACTAAGGAAATTTGATTAGTTATAATTCTTAAACTGTTGGTCCAAATTGAATGAAATTTCAATTATACCGTGTGTATACAATGCCTAATTCAGGCTTCTAGTTTTATTCACAACGAAGTTAAAGGAGGTCGAAAATGGCCTGAACTTGTTCGAAAAAAGATGGTACGGCCGTGCCGCTTTATTGCTCGACTTGGCGGGGGCACTGCCGTGCCCCCAGATTTGGTAAGTATGTTACTCGACGTTGTTGATATTGCCTCGCCCAGTACGTGGGAAGTTATCGATGCATGCACTCTTTGTGACAATATTATAACGATATCTGATTGATAGTTCCTGAGATCAAAAACAGACGTACTTATTTGTAAAAAAAAAGAAAATATTGGAGTTTGTTTTTACATAAGTTAATGTAATTTTACAATCTGTCTATAAATGTCAATCAATTGCTCTAGTTTATTTATTTGATTAGTTAGATGTTTATTAAAAACACACCTACTAAACACCATTTTTTTAAATTAGCCTGTGATTCTGACACTGCTTGTCAAAGGACGTCCCCAAAGATTAAATAAAATGGTTAATTTATTTCTTAAAAAAAAAAACGTGTTGTGTATTAAATTTGAAATTGGTTTGCAAAAACAACCACACCCTGTGCACGCCCTACACCCCTGCCTATAACATTACGACAAAACGAAGGAAAATAAACAATCAACGCGTCGGATGCAGTTCTCCTGCGATTGTTTTTAGTGTAAACAAAATCGGCATTAATATTAAATATATTTGACGATATAATATTAAGTTCTATACCATACTGAGGGTCTTTACTACTTCAAATTGACGAGATTGGATAAAAAATGAGGTGTTGTTCAAGTGGATGATAAAATATGGCAGTGTTTTGTTATGGAAGCAAAGGGTTTTTGCAAAGTACAGACAGATGCTATAGGTACAAGGTTAATTCGAAATATTTTACAGTTATGGATATCTTGATGTGCTGCCGTAGGTACTTAAATAATAACAACATACTGTGAATCATTTGCTGAACTTTAGAATTTAAAAAAATTGCCCTAAAAGAAAGATTGCACGATGTTAACAAATCTGAAATGGCCGCTTTAGCAGAATTTTCAATCTGTAACCATTTTACGAAGTGTAACGTAATTCATATTTATATCCTAGGTCCCTGTATCCTGGTATTCGACCCCGACAAAGTTGTGAAAGGGCTAGACAGAACCTTCTGCAACTATGTAAAAAGTACTCTGCTAAAGCGGCCATTTTAGAAGCCCTGTTTCTTCGTATCTAATTCAGAAAGTACCTATGTTGATTCGTCCTCATAACCGCTTTAGTACTAAAAGCCTGAGGTTAAATGCTACATGGACGTGGCAAAACGATAAGGTATATTTTCCCATGCTACTGATAATTTCAACCAAGAGTTGGTAATATAAAACAATCCGAGGTGAAATTCGCCCTTCTATTTGGCCCTCATATTCTCACAAAAACTTCAAATACTTTTATAACGAAAATACGTTCAGGAATCGAATTTCCTAATAAAATAATCATTTGCCTTCACACCTGTAAATTTTCTTCACACATTTTCATTTTACACAATAATTATCAATAATTATTTTCCCTATATAATTATGACATTATCCGCTGAAACCATAAATCATACCACGTTCACACCTGTAATCATAGAACCTAGAGGGAGGCTAGACGTGTGACTAGCTTCCAATGAAAACAGTTATTACGCCTAATAACAGTTGTTACATGATCGATATTGCTAGGAACCGCTTCAATAACGTTACGAATGCAGTGTGGAAACGTGGACAGGTGAGCCATTGTAGTATGTTCTTAGAAATGTATGTTATTGATAGAGATTTTTTTGTTATTTGGCGAAGTTTGTAATTAAGGGCAGCAGGAAACCGTCGGGACTGCCGGTTGTTCCGTCGGGGTTGCGGGTAGTTCGAAAGAGA
Organism: Diarsia rubi; assembly: GCA_932274075.1. Taxonomy (NCBI): domain Eukaryota; kingdom Metazoa; phylum Arthropoda; class Insecta; order Lepidoptera; family Noctuidae; genus Diarsia; species Diarsia rubi. Next base: position 20,772,323 of record OW026415.1, on the reverse strand, counting down.
TACCGCGGCCTCTACAGAAAGGGCTATGAAGGAACATGGGTGGTTTTTATTCCGTAGAAGTCTGACACTTGCCCAGAGCGGGAGGAGTCGTTTGAAGCAACCCAAAAAAAATACAAGGGTAGCAGGAAAATCTAGTATGATATTTTACCACACTTATTCGAGATTCTGACGGAACAGCAAAAACAGTATTTTTTGTGGGACAAGCCCACCCTATTCCCAAACTACTGTAACTCTTGAAAGCCAGAATCAACAGTGGCGGCCATCAGAAGGGCACTGAAACATTGAAGTTCGACAAAGTCCACACAAACGATTTAACTGTCTTGGATCCCGCAACGAAATTAATCAGAAAAGAATAGCAGAGATGTAGGAAAAACATAATTTCCACCTCCATTTCTTCTCTCTAAATTTTTCTGCGAGTTTTACCCGCAGTCACATTAAAAATATAAACATCATAACAACATCCCGCCTTTTATCCCTGGTTTAGGCAGAGATGTACCTCAAAGTTCACCCTCATTTCACCAGCCAGTTTCTACTAGCTTAATGCCTGCGGCTTCGCCCGCGTGGATGTCAGTTATCGAGACAATTTTTTTTTTTAACTTTAACCCACACCAGTAATTTCTCCTGTATCGTGGGAGCATTCACAAACATTGAAACTCACATAAAACAACCGGAACAACTATCTGTAAGTCATGCAAATATTTGTTCCGTCCAGGGATCGAACCCGCGACACGCAGCGCAGCAGTGCGCCAATCGTGTCATCAAAAATTTCAAATCGATTCTAATCATTGATGACCGACAGACAGTCAAGGCGGAGGACTTTGTTTTATACTGTATAGTGTGCCTTAGTACCTAAATTAGTTTAGATTTCAATAACAATAAAAGTAGTTATTGTGAGTAATTCGTTGCAGATAAGCATTTGGTTTTTTATAGATATTGATGTGTTCTTTAATATTGTAGAACATATATTTGCGCTGTCACCAATCGTCTTCGCAGCACATGCGATGCAAGACGTTTTACGACCATTTTTTTACACTTTGGGTATAATTATTCAAGCTTTCTTAGAAATCCTTAATTATTTCTGAAAGTAAAATATACCATAAGTTACTCGGCAAAAATGTAGCTTTCTAACGGTGAAAGCCTTTTTAAAATCGATATAATTAGTTTTTAAGTTAAGTCGGTACAAACAAACAAAAAAAATCTCTATAATATTTCTCTCTTTATAATATTAGTTTAGAAGACCCGTGTAGTAGAGCAAAATAATGACAGTAAATGAAAATCATTACTTGCTACCCTTTTTCGTACAAATTCCTGAATCGTTGTATTAATAAAGACATGGGGTCAACCCCATGTCCTTAAACCCATTAAAAAAACATTTAACACTTCAATACTAACAATTTTCTTGTCACAACCAACTCCTGTGGCCAATAGTCAATTTAAAAGAACAATAACTTGACCGTTCGTTCTCTATTGTCAATTTTGACAGTTCCCGACATGTCAAATGTCAAAACGGCACGTGTCGGCGCGTGCGCTTTAAACTTTTATCGGATTTTGACAGCATCCTGTCAAAAGTTGATCGTGTTTAGAGTAGTGGCTGACGGCGCGCGATAATCATTTTGGTTTGTTATTATTATTGTATGGTGTGAATTAGAAATGGTATGGAAAATTATGAATCAATTGATAGGGCATTTGTTTAAAGCTTCTGTTCTAGAGGTTTTTGATGACTTTTTTCTTTTGACTTATTCGGGAATTAACAGTGTAGCGTGATTATGTTTTGGTCAATTAAAACCCCATTTGTGGTAAACTTTTAGTGGTACCTATCACAGCTATTACTTACTTTACGAAATACAGAGTAGGTTTATTCGGGTACACATATTTTTTCTCTTTTTCACGTAAACCAAAAATGAAGACGATACAGTGCTTTGAAAACTCGTGTGACATCACATTTCAGTACATTTTTTACGGAAAAGGGTACGAATTTCCATTGACGTCGGTCGAATTTAGGGGAGAGGGGGTGGGGGGAGGGGGGGAGGGGTACTACCCCCCCTGTGAAGGAAAAGTTGCGGACGCCCCCCGTTTTTGAGATATGATTTTTTTAAGTTTGAGGTTAGGTTGGTGTATTTTTGTACCCAACTGTGATTGGGATGCCACAAGTAGGTTCAGAGACTCTGAAAAAAATACATTTTTTTTTCGTAACCAATTTCGAGGTGGCGCTCGCCGGCCGCTGCCGCGGCACCGCTCGCTCCGCTCGCTCGGCTCGCGCGTAGTTGGTCACAGTTCTAACCTAACCTAACCTACTGAGTCGGTTTTGCTCTAGTAGTTTTTTTAATACGGGGGGCTGCGCCCCCCGAACCCCCTCTAGTGGGGGGGCTGCGCCCCCCCACTCCCCCCGCTTCGGGGTCGAAAAAACTGTACTAAAGCATAAAAATAACGTTCCGTTTTGCATAAATACAATAGTATTTAAGAATTTTTGGAAAAAAAAAACATTAAAATAAAATGTTACCGAACGTATGAAAACTTAACCGTACGTAAAACGAAACGTTCATTGGCGAGAATTCTATTTAATCTGTGGTGGGAACTGATATAAATAGTGCAAAAATATTTGATTTTCAATAATTTTTTTCTCAAAAAGTACGTGTCTCCGCATGTTGAAACTTTGTGTGTGTGCTTAAAATAATATAACCTTTCTGTAAAAAAAATATCAACCTCCAACTCCACCGACGTCAATGGAAAAATAGTGCAAAAATATTTGATTTACAATAATTTTTTTCTCAAAAAGTACGTGTCTCCGCATGTTAAAACTTTGCGTGTGTGCTTAAAATAATATAACCTTTCTGTAAAAAAAATATCAACCTCCAACTCCACCGACGTCAATGGAAAACTGAGCCCGGAAAAGGAACGTTACATCCTTTTGGCCTCATTTTGACGCGTTTTTATTTTCGGCAATTTTCAGTCATTTGATAAATGTTTAATCATATCTTTTTAGTCAGGAAAGTAGCTGATTGGCGAGAACTTTTGTGCGCTGCTTTGTCATGTGCTGTCCAGTGCATAGCATATGCAACTTTGACCAAAAGACTGCGAACACAAAGCGGACATGCAGAACACCATTGACGACATTGTAGGACTGAAGGTGGCCAAGCTTTAAGGTCATCGTGCTTTAAATAGGTCTACAAATACGTGGGGATCTTAATCTTTGATACAAATAGGTTAGCAGAAACAGAAAAGCTTTTTGAGCTACTACAGATACTACTCAGCAAGAAGGTAAGCTCAATAAAGTAATTCTCAATGCTCCTCTTAAACTGCACCAAACATCTCCACACTACCTCACTCCGCGAACCTTCCCGCATATTTTAAACAAGAAATACAATAAATCTATGAATTCCAAACTTTGTACAACTTTCTGTACAAACACATAATTTAGGTGCTGTCTGACATGTATTGTGTACCTCCCCACCCCACTGTCACTCTGCAAAACATCCTTTGTTAGACCCCCAGAGGACTTTAAAAAACCCTCTTTTATACCTTAAAGATTGCCCCTCTAAGATTGTTATTGATTATGAGTGATATCAAGTATTGACGTGAGGCTTTTGTTCTTTGTGTTTTTTTTTTCAATCTGAAGGAAGACAGGCAGGGGAAATTTGTTTTTTTTTCGTTTTATGTTCGGAATGAAAATCTGTTTTGCTTTTGTTTGGCTTAGTACCTACGAGTATCTTCTGCACGACAATATAGATTGTTGTGTTAAAATGACTGTGAAAGATATTGAGCTTCTTATTAATTGATTGTGTCATCTAATTTAATTTACTGGTGTAGTTACTGATATTTTCACGATCATCACTTTGTTCACCGAAGACTTATTTGAAAGTAGTGTTCTTTTTATAATTGAAGCGTCAGATTTATGATTCGCTAAACAAATAGTCATTAAAATCATCAATACAACATCACAAAATCTTACAAGCTCTTTGAATCCCATTAAATGACTTTTTCATGAAATAACCATTTAGTGGGATTAAATCGCTTAATCGCGAATAATTTGTTCATCATTTTGTTTGCCATATGGTCTCACATTAACCGGCGATCTGCAAAAACGTAAGAGAATTTCAATTTCGCGAGCGATTGTGTTCTGTTTCTGTTGTTGCTCGTCAAATCATCCTCAACTCTAAAATGTGACCAAGATAGGCTACTATGTAGTACCCTAATTAAAATCGTTATCAACTCATCACATTGTCGGTTCCCCTTGATTATTCACACCACAGACAACAATAGACACATACATTGTCAAGCAGATCCATAGACTATCTCCCACAGCCAGACAGACGGATGATATCTATGGAGTCTGTGACACAAAAGTATTTAATTATGAGGCTTTTTATTACGCCTCGCGGTCCTAGGGAGTTTTGAGTGGCTACGTGTTATTGCGGTTTCAAGGGAGCAAAAAAGGGAGTGTGTATTTGAATATTTTTGTCTGGATGTGTCGCTGAAAAGTCGCTTGGACTTCTATAGATTGTATTACTGACTTCTATAGATGGTAGGAACTTAGAAGAGCAAAAATAACATAATTATTTATATTAGTCTAAAACTTTTTCTTTATTGAACGTCTGGACATGTAATACGTTCTACTCAAATGACTTTTACTTTTTCTAATTGTGTGTCCTAATTCTGACTTAAGTCGGCCCTGATCTTGAATGGAACTGTGACGTTTTCAGTCGATTTTTTCAGAATTGTATGCGTGTGTGTTTTCAACAATATTATACAAAACATGGCTGCAGCTATCATTTTTTTTTTCAAACAATATTATCGTTGCCCTAATAATCCTTTCATAGTGAAATTACTTTCCTACCTACGTCATACGCAACAATCCTAGATACAAACTACAGGCAATACAGAACAACCTCTATGCACCGCACTTTATGGTGCATTATCGTATAACAAGTGGAAATGTAATGTCACCCACCCGACTCATCCTTTATTGTGTCCCATGCACTGTGCTATTGTAGAAATAGATTGTTATATGATACTCATGTAATAGATTTCTATGCTGAGTTCCATATTCAAGAATAGTAGGGTAAGGATTAATGAAACATATCGTGTTCTTAATTTTTTCTTCAAGTTTTTCCAAGCGTGGCGACTGCGATCACTGGCACCTTATTGCACGTTCAATGACTTAAATGAAGCTAACGAAAGAGCTGTCCCGGTTCGGTTTTTTTTTACCATGCATTTGAGTTATCTAGTCAAAAAGAAGAAAAAGATTTACGAGAGGTGGATACTGGATAAAATAGGTTTTTACACTTCCTCTGGTGTACTCGACGCAACCGGCGATGTATGGCCACATTACTGAGAAGGCAGAAAGAGCATGTAAGGATCGTATCACGCGGCGTTATGTGGCTTCTGCCTACCTCCAAGGGGAAAATACGTGAGAGAACTTCAGTATCCACCTACCTACTGCATAAGATCCTTGCTCTAATTTATTTCATTACCGCTGTTCTCAAAACGGTGAAAGAAAACATCGTAAGGAAACCAAACCAAAACATTCGAAGACATGTGAGATCTTCCAACCCGCACTGAGCCCGCATGGTGGATTATAGCCCATCCCTCTCCTCGAGAGCAGGCCTAAGCCCCTGCAGTGGGAACATTATAGGCTGAAGATGGCTGCCAAGAATGATGTTAATCAGCAGGTACTTATTACTTAATCTTTGAAATTCACCATGGAATTGAGAAGCATACCTCTTATGAAGGATTTAAGAAATAATTTTGAGTGCGATCACAAATCTGAAAGTCCAAACCCCTCACTTACGTGAGTGGTTGTGCTCACAACAACCAACACAAAATCCCACAGGACCACTGTTCGATCCCGATCATACTCCAGAAACCGTCAACCTTAAACGAAAAACAATTCAATTATCCGCCACGAACTAAAACAAAACAGAATTTAATTAAAAATCGAAATCTCTCGAACGAAGAAGCCGATGTCGTCGGTTTTAATTATTGGCCTATTGAACCCTGGCCTGCCTCTGACGCCGGGTTCAGTACACCACAATAAAACTTGGTAGCGTTGAATTGGCCTCTATTCAACATAATTGGTCTGTACTGGGCCCAAGTGGGGCCAATCAAAGTTCTGCGGCGACAATTGTGCTGAACTCCATCTAATTGGCTGAGGTTCGATTAAAAATAATAGTATAGTTAGCCAGTGTTTTTCTTGTGGCTGGATTTTTAGTGTATTGTCGGAGTTTAGGACTTAACTTGAATGGGGGAATTTTGAGGGTTTGGAGGTGGAATTGAGAATCAGGGAAGCATGACAATGAATGCGAAAAAGAAATGATTGTTGATTTGATATATCTTCAGGCTGAATTAATGAATTAATAGCGTAATGTGTATGATACCTAAATATACTTAGGGTTATCCAGCTGTTTTATACTTCTCAACCGGCAGATGGTCTGCTCTGTTGCCACCTTACTGCAGCACCCTGTTAGGATCGCATAACTGGGAAGATAGAATTGGACTAGCTGTGTCCTCAGATCAAGTCCGGGTTGGTAGATTTCTTCAAATTCTATCTACTGACAAGCTCAATACATTTTTTATCGAGAATTAACAAATTCTAGATTGCTGGCAACACACACAGAGAATGGACTGTGAAAAAAAGATCAAAATAATATGATACTTAGTTTAAAAAAATATGCGTCGAGTGTGAAAGAGTGACGTCGTTATATTTCACGCAAACCTTTTCATTTGATCTCATATCATGGGAATGCATAAAAAATAACCCACCGTAATTTAGAAAATATCGGCTCAATTGTAAACCGCCAAGTACTCAGGTTCAATTTGATTTCTAAGATTTTTTGAAATAGTTAAACAGAAGCAAAGCTAATAATATAAGCGTGTAAAGAATTAGAAGTTTTGTAAGTTACCGTAGAGTGGCGTAGAGTAATATTGTAATCCTAATATGATTTTTCAATCTTTTCAGCTACAAATGGATCTTCAACACAGTTCTTCAAATCAATGGCGGCAGTCAATAAAAAAGGTCATTGATGGGACAGTGGCAAGGAATTCCCGGCTCCCATGGAGTTTTTATGTTGTCTCTGGCCGTAACTAAATGTCCTTGTGGGATCTGACTCAGCAAAGGAGGTGCTATTATTACCTTTTTTAAATTAAGTACTTGTTGAAATGGTATTGTAGTGGTCGTTAGATCTTTTTGGAGTTTAATTTATAGGGTTTTTGGAGAAAGCATGCTTTTTGGTGAGTATTTTGATAATTTATTCATAACTGTGAAATTAAATGATGAATCTCTTTTCTTGGGGGCTCCGGACATACATAGACCTTGTGTAATAAAGTACCTGTCAGAAACTGGTACCCGCCGCTGAACCGCAGTTTGTTGTAGTTTGACAACCTGATCAACTTCACTATTCTCAAATATTATACTTCGTTTACTTACGTGCATATATAGTTCAAATGAAATTGAACTTTCCTCAATTTTGACAAAATATAAAACACAATTTCATTATCAATAAATTATAATAACTTTCAACTATTTTCGAGTTGGTTTTATCACTGATATTCTTGATGAAAACGTTGAAAATTTACGCACATTATACCTAATGCAAATACTGTTAAATATCGTGCAGTAAAACGAATCTCTTTGATAACCTTTTGCCATATAACTCGAAACTCAGGTTATTATAAAATGTTAACTTTGTGTTATGTTAAAATTAAATTAAATACCTAAGACTCTCCTTAGTTTGGGAACAAAAAGAATCGAGGATTATTATAAGAAATTTATAATTATATTACTGATTTATTTAGCGCCTATCAAGTACCTATAAGTCAAATAATGGTACAAGAGCTATTCACTAAATGAAACATTGATCACATTCCACACACAACACAACGCGCTAAGACGCTGAAACAGCAATGGCGTAGCAATGAAAATTTTAAATTTAATTAATGGCAAGTGGCGACAGACGATTATATTATTACGCGGCGCCATTGTGTGCCAGACGGGCCCGGTCTCCCCGCTAGGGTGGCTGCACGACTGAGCTAGGGCAGGATAAACTATACAGGCACTTTAAGGGAATAAGAGATTTGACAGGATTGCGAAGTGTGTTGGCAATAGAGACACAGTTACCTACTGTAGTTATCTTGCGTTGCCTTTTATCACATTATCATCACATTATTTTTCACGACGATGACTTACATCTTCCTCAATAATGAAGAAAATACTGATTTACCAGAAGACCATTAAAATATTCCCTTAAATAATTAGAAACGTTCAAGATCTTCACAATATCATCTCAGCGACAAACAATGCCAAAAACTTATCAAAATTATAGGTAAATTAGATATTTACAGTTTTGTCAGATTGGTTTGAAAGAAAGAAAGAAAAAATATTTATTCGTCGCAGAAACATACCGAGGAAAAAAAAAAAAAAATGCGGAGGGGGGGGGGGGGTGTTTGAGCGACCGCCTCGTTGATCTAGTGGTCGACTGCTAAACATGAGGTTCTTATTATTTTGATTCCCGGGTCAGGCAAAGTGCTATTCAATAGTTCCATAAGGATTGTTCTAGTAGCAGGAGTCTACCGGAGTCTCTCGCCACCTTCGACATGGGACTTTAGAGATTATTGCCGAAATGTGGGTGTAGCATTAGGTACACCTCTGCGTAGCCCTTCAGGGGTTGTTTGGTTATAAAATACACGAATGGCTCCTTAGTTTTCAGAAGATTCCTAGCGGTCCATTAAGTGTTCCTTGTGCAAAGTCACGAGTCTCTATTTTACATGAAGCCATAGTCACACTAACACAGTTCGCCCCCACCCGAGAAGCGTTAGGCGTCGCATTGTTGAGCAAATCCGAGCCAAGCTTGTACCTACCTCAGCTCGCTAAATGAATACCACTGATAAGTGATATCACGCAGTAATAGAACTGTATTCAGCATCACACTTCATCACAGTATATTGCAAGTATTGCAACTGTCTCTAGAATTGTACTATTTAAACTGGGTTCAGAATATGTCATGGCTGTAACTTGATGAGATGCATGTCCTGTCACGGCAATCTTCATATTATGCCGTCCCTGCGTAGTAAGCTCCAATAGGTACGACATTACTGACTGAGTACCTTTATTTACCGGCTATCAAAACGCCTGTAATCTTTGAGGGTTAAGCAGAGGTGTAGTATGAATTAAGTAAGTCTCTGTTTGTAATTTCAAAGTAACAGCTTTTCTTTGACTGAATGCAGAAAAATTATACTTTGTCACAAGTACCGTTTACAATTCAATATACGGTACTTAAGACAAAATATCTTTCTGTCTGTCTGTTTGTATGTTCTGGATAATCTCCGAAACAGCAGGGCTAATATTTACGGGATTTTTACTAGAAGAAAGATGATGCTTTTTAAACATCGGCTACTTTTTTCAGAAAATAGATTATTGTCCAATTGTTACCGCTTCAAATATGAAAGTAACCTTTTATTTATAATAATTTCAAACGAACGAAGGTCGCGAGGCACAACTAGTATTCACTGTTCAATAAGGTCTGTATTGAATATTGACACCAACTTAGAAGTGTGAGTTGCATTATTAATTTGTGGGTACAAATATTGGTATATACACTTGTACGCAAGTACAGAAAGAAGACATTTACCTTTTAAGTACAGATCATAATTGATGATTTTGTTGACCCTTGACTTCGTTCTCACGACTGAATCCATACAGCGGGTACACCGAACGAAGAAGCTTTCGATCAAGCTTGTACAGTTCGCTTTGTGAAATCGATGACTCCTTAGAAATGTTTACGCGTGTATAACACAAATAAAGAGTAAAAAAACTTTTTGCGAAAAAAAACAACTTCCAAAAGGACTGCAAAGTCAAAAAACTGTAAGTACTAGGTAATTTTTTCTAAAACATTCGAAATTCTATGAAAACAAGTCAATCGAAGTCACCGACTTCCGAAAATAAGGTGACTATTTTATTGTTTGTGTGACAATATTTTAACAGTAGTAGTTAGTTATAATAGGGATGTTTAGTGACTTCAAAAAATGTGATTTTAATTATTCCGTCTGTGAGATTATCGAAAAATGATGGATACGTATTTTTTGTTTTATCAAATCAATAAAAAGTGGGGGTTGGAGACGTCACTGACCGCTAAAAAATGTCTTAGAGTATGACGTACCTAACACAAGTTTTCAAAGCACTGTATCGTCTTCATTGTTTGTTTACGTGAAAACATAAAAAATACGTGTCCAATATTTTTTGGTAATCTGTTTAACGGACTAATTATTTTTTTTTTGTTAACTACCCTATTAAATTACTTATTAGTCTATTAAACAAGGCTATATTGTAATCAAATTAGGGTCCATCAGTTTGATGAACACGAGGATAAGGAAAGAAAAAAATATGATTGTTATCTTAAAACAAAGTATAACTCCAACCACAACAAAATTACTTTTTTACTTCAAAAAGGGCCAGGCCACATATAGGATGATAATAACATAGCTATTGATATCAGAAGGTAATCTGTTCATCCCAGACGGTCAGGTCCATTCAATCTCGCGGCCTCGGGAGGCTGCGGCTTATAAGAGTGGACTGTAGGTAGCTGTGAGCTTGCTAGCTTTGTTGGGTAGGAAGAGAAGGCGTTTTTAATGTAAATTTGCTCTTGTTTTGGAAGAAGTAATGCTTTTAGGACTCTGTTCCCAAACTGTTCTGTTTCCCTGTACTTCATTTTGTCAGTGACAGTCCCTAACCCTTCAGGGCTTACAGGCGTGATGTTGTGTAACTGTGTGCGAGGTAGGCATTTTAGCTTACCTTGTACTTACCTACATCCACAGCTTAAGAGTTATGTGTTAACACCCCAGAATGAATTTCGTCAGCACAGTAGGTACCACCAAGTTTTCATTTGTTTCTTTAAAACAATAGAGAAATACAAGCACATTTACCAAGATTATTGTAACACCACTCTACCGAAAACTTAAACTAAAACAGACCCAAAAAGTGTAAAATAATCAATACGACGACACAGGTGTACTGTTGTCGTGGGGTATTACCCATTGAACGTGTCACAATACCCCACGCAGCCCTATACAACCCCATAGAGCACTATACAGCCCCATAAACGGCGAAGCGTGTAGGCTCGTGCATTACTTATTAATATTTTGTGTGCCTGTATACTTGAGTGGAGGTGAATGGTACCCCGATTGATTTAAAAAGGATTAGTATCGTGGAAACTTTTTGGGGAAATGTCGCTCTAAAACTCTTTTTTTTTTCTTCTTTATTTCTTACGTGGGAAATATGAATTTTTGCTCATGCTTTGGTCTAAGTTTTGTCAAAGTTGATAGTCAGTAGTGTGGCTTAGGTACTGTTAAAAAAGTACCCGTACTGCTGTTGCCCGCGACTTGATTCTCGTCAAAATGTTTGTTTGTATAATCACGAGTACTACTGTCATTACGAAGCAACTTTTAAAAGTGATTTTCTCTTTGTATTGTGTAACACTTTACAATTTCACGAAGGCAGTCAGTAGCGCAGTTTACTCTGTTGCCCGCGTGGAAATGTTGATGTGTACAGTACACTAGCACAATAATGTGAATACGAAGCTACTAGTGATTTTTACCGAGGTACTGTATTGAGTATCGCTTTACGTTTACAGGAATAGAGTATTTTGGATGCCATATTATTACGAAATTAGTCTCATCTCAAAGTAAATAAGTATATAATTTATAGGTACATTATGACCGCGCTCATGACAGAACGTCTCAAAAAAAATTGAAAAGCTTAATTGTTAATGTTTTTTTTTTTTTTTCTAGTTATTTTGTAGCGTACCACAATGTTGTCTTGTTTGACCCTAAGGTTGACTGGTAGAGAATGCCTTGTGGCATTAAGTCCGCCTATGTATCACTATTGTGCATAAAGTTTAAATAAATAATAAATAAAAGCAAATAACAAGCACATTTTAAATTAAACAAAACTTGGAAGCAGGCGGGGTTCATTTGAATATTAAATTATGAAATGAAATGAAAATAGAATGGACCCCGCCTGCTTCCAAGTTTTGTTTAATTTAAAATGTGCTTGTTATTTGCTTTTCAGTCTTTTCAGTCGGGTTTTTTAGTTTTTTTTACTTTTTAATATTACGATCCGATCAGCCGTTTAGTCGTGAACAGGCACAGACCAAGTAAAAAGTAAAGACGGAACTCTGCGAACAGCAAAGTGAGACCGGTCAAACTACACCTAACCGTGTACATACACAATACACGCACACACGTACAACATAAACTACGCCTTGGTCTTAAACTATTTATTTGGTCTGAGACGAGTGTGCGTGTATGCGAGGCGTAGTTTGACCGGCCTCACTTTGCTGTTCGCAGAGTTCCGTCTATACTTTTTATTTGGTCTGAGTGAACAGGTAATAAATGAAAGTCGCTTTAGCATTTATAATGTTGATATGGATTGCCTAGTTTTTCATTATTTGTCTATGACTGTGGAGTAAGTTAGGTGTCTATTCTTTCCTAGATAAATCTGTAACAAACAGTCTGCATCATTATTTTGACTGTAAAGTTATATGTGTGCACAGAGAAAACAACTGTTCCTGCGTTTTTTATTAAAAACACAAGAAACTGCAGAATAATGTGTAGGTACTATCTTCATCTCTTTCTATAACATACAGCTTACCCACACATCTCGAGATAACAAATAATTTCCCAATCGCCTACTTTAAAAGAACCATTGATCGCAAGTCTCTACTTATTTTTAAAACAAAACAGTATTGAAACAAAAGAATCATACAATTCGTCCTCCACAACTGAGCCAGATTGTTTCGGAAAATGTATTTAAAGTTGATCATGTAGTCACGCGAGGTAGCGTACGTCTCGCGGCGCTTGTCGTTGCGATCAATAACAATGTCTGGCTGACACTCGCAACTTACGTCACTTTTATTGCTCTGTAGACAAGTGGAGTAAGTATAATTGTAACTAAGAAGAAGATGCTGGTGCTGTCGTGACTCCAAGAATGGAAAGAATGTTAGATTGACACTTTCATATTACATCACACACTTTTATTGATCTGTGTTGCTCTGTAGAAGCGAGTCGAGTGAGCTGGTTTGAAAAGTGTGTGAGATTGTAACTTGTAGGAAGACGCTGGCTTCAAGTGATCATCATCATCAGCCTATAATGTTCCCACTGCAGGGACTCAGGCCTCCTCTCTAGGAGAGGGATGGGCTATAATCCACCACGCGGGCCCAGTGCAGATTGGTAGATGTCACATATCTACAAATTTTTGGTTCTAAGATATGCCGGTTTCCTCACGATGTTTTCCTTAACCGTAATGCGCCTGTCTGGATTCGAACCCACGACCAACTGTTCGTAAGCCGGGGCCGCTACCACTGAGCTACCACTGCTCTACTGAGCCACCACTGCTCTACTGAGCCACTACTGCTTTGAAGTAGGTACTATGAAAGAAAATAACACAATAATATTACACCTATAACGCCCGAAGCGTTAGGCACTCTGATACTTTCTTGTTTATACGTCACTTTTATTGCTCTGTGTTGCTCTGTAGAGGAGTGAAGTGCAATAAGCTAGTTTCAGGAGTGTGAGGGATTGTAACTAGAAGGAAGACGCTGGCGCCAAGTAGGGATTAAGAAACAAAATAAGATAATAATGTACCTACACCTGTAATGTCTGGAAGTTTAGGCACTCGGATACTTTCTTGTAGGTAACGTAACTTTTATTGCCCTGTGTTGCTCTGTAGAGGAGTGGCGTGAGCTGGTTTGAGGAGTGTTTGGAATGGTACTAGGAGGAAGATGCTGGCCACTTTAGGACTCCAAGTGAGGATTCAGAAAAAAAATCAGATAAGTAATAACGTCACATCTGTAAAATTCAAAAGGTAAGTTCTTGTTACGTCGCTTACTTATATTGCGCTGTTGCTCTGCAGCTGGTTTGAATAGTGTGGGGAGGGGGTAGCTAGGGCTGCTAGGAAGAAGATTGCTGGTTTCTTACATATTCTAAGACGAAATTAAGGGATTATTTAATAGTACATTGTTATCAAAGGGTAATTGTCGCTTTCCCGCTTATTTCGTTTTATATTAGCTATACAAAGAGTATTTTTCATGTTCATCATTAAAAAAAATAGCAAAGATTTTGCCGAAATCTACCTATGTTATTTTAGAAAACTAAATTATATGCAAGTCATGATAAAATTATATTCTTAAGTTAACTTTATGTTATTTTAATTTTAAATCGCGCTGTAATTTAGTGGCTGTATAAAATGTTGGAACATGGTTCAATAAAAATATGAAAATAGACCTAGTTTTTTTAAAATAATTTGACATCTGTCAGTTGAAAGGGATTCTCCCTAGGGCTGAAAAGTAGTACTTTCAATCCGCTCCGCAGGCATGTTATGACCCACTTTCAGAGTATGAGTAATGAAAAGTAATATAAGTTCGTACCAAAATAATATCAGCCACGGTTAGGTAGGTACACGTGTACCGTACCATCAGCAACTTTGTCTGGCTGATAGTCGGTTACGTTACTTTTATTGCTCTGTAGCGTGGAGTGAGTGAGTTTGGCTGTCAAGTGACGAGTTTAAGGGCTGAAGAAGTTTCATAAAAAAAAAACTCTTAGCTAGAGAGACCAGACCAGACTAGGCATAGATACCCTAAGATAAGTTGCACTTTAATATACTACCTAATATCTTGCCTGTAATCCTTGATGAGGTAGGCAGAGGTGTGAAAACAATAAATTAAAGAGAATAACACTGTCTGGCTGACACATACGTTATAGGTTAAGTCATTGCTTGTTCTGTGTTGCTCTATAGAATGGAGAGTTGAGTTGACGGCATTAGGGTCGCCCCTACTACATGAGATAATGAGATTAAAAATATAACTACCAAAATGTAAGTGTTTAATGTAAGGTAGGTGTGTGTGGGTGCAGACACCTCTACCTATCCCTCAGATGATTACAGGTGTGATGTAATTCTAAAACCTATCCAGTCTGTGAAGACTGAAGGTCGAACTTACTCTTTATAAGTGATAGAACAGATACTCCCACGCCTCCTAATGACCACGTCTTTTTTATTCCCGTTCACCCAAGACACTTTCCCACCACACCAATCAAAACAAACTGACTTTAGGTAAAAACGAAATTTCAGCACATATCAGACTCGCCCCGCCCCCCGTCTCTGCCTGCCAACCACACAATAGACGAACAATGCCCCCAACAATGAACACAAAGGGACCAACTGTCATCCCATTGTGGGGAACAAAGAAAGCCACGCCCCCAACAAAGGCGGCATTGTTTCATCTCAAATACAAAGATTCTGATTGGAGGAGAAAACGGTCGTGTGTAGGCCACCCGCGGTCAAGAATGTTTCGGAAAAAATATCATGTTGTACACACTTAGCGGTGGATCAATTGATAGTTTATCTTGTGCTGTAGAAAATAGAGTTGATATTTGTATGCTATGAAAGAACAGATGCTTTTAATCGACCAGCATTTGATCCGAATTAAATTGACAGCTCTCTATAAATAGTATTTTTTTGGATGCCTTGTTTTTGTCGCTAAGGGAACTCCAACTCTCATCTGCTTAAAATAGGGTGGATTTTGGATTGTCTGTGGGATGGACTTCATTTTTTTCAGTTTACGACTGGGTGTATTGGTAGTCAGTTGTTAGATTTTGACGGCAGATACACGGGAGTCGTAATTTATAACTTGTGAGTAGGTCGCTTTTAATTAAGTACCTAGCTGTATAATTAGGTAATATTTTATCAATTTGGTACAGTTATGTTATAACTGCCAATGATACTACAGTATCAAATTATGGCACAAGTAAGAAACATAAGAATCGTTTTCGAAGTCTAGAAAAAATAAGTGAATCTCTATTTTTTTTTTATACTTTTTAATTATTGATTTGTGTCTGTAGTCATTAACTTGCACCTTACTATTGTATCGAGTCTGGTTCTTCTAACCAACCTAACAGACAGAATGTGTTGCTGGGGAGTTTGTTCCGTCACTTCTTCTTTCCAGCTAAAACACTAGGAAGTGTCGAAGGGGGGGCGTTTTATGGGACTGTCTCTTGTAAATAAGCAACGTAAAGTCAATTTTGATGTTCGAAAAGTGCTGATTATCAGCCTAGTTTGAATACCTAAATGAGTTTTGATTTGATTATTTAGCGAATAACTTAATTAAATATTTAATTATTTAATAAGCTCGTAGCTGAATAATAACAGTCACACGGGTCGAGCTACAAGTTGAGGCAGCGCTTGCCAGGGTCAGTATGTAGATGAGTGACCATCCACGTTACATTTTGTTTGCCCCACACTAGGAATTTCTCCTGTATCGTGGGTGCATTCACAAACATTTAAACTGACATACCTACACATATACCCAGACCCGGAACAACTATCTGTAGGCTATACAAATATATGTTCCATGCGAGGATCAAACCCGCGACACGCAGAGCAGTGCAGTCCAATCGCTTAGCCACTGCGCCAACCGTGCCGTCACATAACGAATTTCGTCCATAAATAAAGGGTGTAAAAGTAGGTACCCTTTACGCAAACCAAAGGCACTTGTTCTCCCCACCACTACGATAATTGTTTTGTTCTAGACCATACCTGGGAACCCCCTAATTGCGGAGATATTGGGGGTCAAAGTTCCAAATTTTTCACAGCTGTTTTTGTAAAAACCAGTTTTTCAGGTTATAACTTTACTTAAATTACCTCCATGACCCCTTCTACTATTCAAAGCCACCACTAGCACAATGTTTTAAGAGTGCTTTATTGAGTTTTACCGTAAAATGAGATTTTTGACCCAAGAAAAAAAGTCGTTTAACAGCAAAATTTTCTGCTTAGGGGTACTTAGGTTGATGTACAGAATGCTTGGTTGACGTATGTGTGAATAGTTAATTTACACCCTGTATGTACGTAAGCACGTAAAGCTGTTGATCCTGGCTGTCAGATGTAGTTTTTTGATATTTATTGGAGGTGTGGCTGAAAGTCTGACAACACGTCTTATTGGAAAGCGGTATTTTTTTTGGAGGAGGGTGGGAATTCATCAAAATAATGACTCCTCCCGCTCTAGGTAGTGTCAGACTTCTACTGACTAAAAACCACCCATGTTCCTTCTTAGCACTTTGTGTCCGAGGCTGCGGTACCTCTTTGGAACAACCCGCAGCCCTCGAACAACCCATATAGCACTGCAAGGGGTATCATATTACGAGTCTTTGGTCAACTGGACCCACTCGAAATCGACCTACGAAATTTATCGAACAAATCACATTTACAAATTCTTATTTCACTGTGTTAATGTGGGTCTAGTAGCTAGTGTCCACGTGACCAAAGACTCTTAACTACACAATGCTAAGAAGGTTCTAGAGATCTTGATGACGTTAGACTGGGAATCCATCAAAAGATGGTTGGAAAATGGCAGGCAGGCTGATTTATTCGTAATGGGGTTTTGAGGTCTCATTATGACAAACACAACATGGGTGTTATTAAAGAACATGATTCCTAATTAGCCCGTCTGTTAGATTATTGAAAAATATTGGATAACTACGTATTTTTTTGTTTTATCAAAAACTAGCTGTTGCCAGCGGCTTCACCCGCTATAACACGAAAATTATCCCACGGGAAGATAAAATCTGGATAAAAACTATCCTATGTGTTAATCTAGGTTGTCAGCTAACTGAATACCAAATTTTATTAAAATCGCTCCAGCCGTTTGGACGTGAAAAAGTAACAACACACTCACAAATTCGCCTTTATAATATTAGTGTGATTGTCGAAGATAAAAAGCGTCGAAGATTTGAGGGTTGTGACGTTACTGACAGCTAAAGAATGTCATAAGTATTAATGTCTCAGAAAATGACGTCACACGAGTTTTCAACACGTATCGTCTTCATTGTTTGTTTACGTGAAAAAAAAAAAATACGTGCCCAATATTTTTTGAAAATCTATCTGACTGACTAATTAGTTTTTTTTGTTAACTACCGTAATGACGACAAAGGACAAACACAATACCTCTCCTGTGGTGTCTTCGATCATAAAACTGAACCACTTTTGTTCCATGACTTTTGTTTTTTTTTATTATTATTACCATACCGTACTAGTATACCTACTTAGAGTAGTGGTGTCCGTGGTGACGGCCTCGACTTACGAACAGTAAGTCGTGGGTTCGAACTTTCGAAGTCAAGCAGGCGCATTACTTTGTGTAATTCATTTCATCACCACTGCTCTCAAAACGGTTAAGGGAAACATCTTTAGGAATCCGGCAAGTCTTAGAACCAAAAATTCGAAAATATGTGACATCTACCAACCAGTAGGTACAGGCCTGTGTGGCAGTTTATAGCCCATCCCTTCCCTAGAGAGGAGGCCTGAATCCCTGCAGTGGGAACATTATAGGCTGACGATGATGATGATACTTCAAACTTACCTACTTACGTTGACCTGGGAAGCTGGGACTTGACCGTAAACCGATAAGTAAACGTTGCTGGGACCAGGATGTGAGACGCACGAAACCGGTCAATGCGGCACTTGGGTCAGGCATTTGTCCAGCAGTGAATATCTTCCAGCTGAAAAGATAACCACTCTCCCTCCTCCCATGAAAATTATCAAGGTAACAATAAATAGAAAAAGGTTTATCATAATCTAACATTCAAGTCCGGCTCTAGGTACTTATACTTTGTCCTTGAAGTGATAAATAAATAACCTCCTCATTCTTTACAAATCGGTTAAAAGGGATACCGCCAACAACCTCATTCCCAGCCACAACCTGACTTCACCCACTCCTGATTATAACCCTCTTACTTCTGCCAACCTCCACGTTCCTGTGCCAGCCTCCTATAAATAAATATTTTCTATAAATAACTCCGTTACCCACATAATGCGTAGGTAGGTAATAAAGCTACTTAATTCTAAAATAGCCAAAATTCACGTAGGTATACTTAAAGCCAAATAAACGGACGCCACTCGAAAATGGCAAAATTGCCAAGTTGACGTTAAACGTCGAGGGCACGTACTAAGGGGCAAACACATTCGTCTAAGTGTTCCAGGGACTGGCAAATTGGCACTCGAGGCGGACGATGGTGCCAAGTCAATGGCTCGAGCAGCCTAATGATTTTGGCCCGAAGTGTATTTGGGTTTCTTGAAGACGTATTCTGCTACGGCCTACGGTTTTTAAGAAAACAATTTACGAAGAAAAAGGATTAGATAAAATAATAAGATGGGTAGTACCTACTCATCTTATTTATGTTGTGAAAGAGTAACAAATTAAAACACTAAGACTAAAAGTTACATTTTACGTAAGAACTAATGTATAATGCTGCTTTGATTTTCTACAATCTCATATTTAACATAACAACTAATTTGTAAATCTTTACTCAAGAAACGAGTAGAAAGATACCACAATGAAGAAAACTCGGAATCTAAACAAAGGAACACGGAACCCCGTAGTGACATCTAGCGGAACATTGAGCAAAGTTTTAACGCCATCTGTTCACTGTCGCCGGAACTAGTTCAACAGCTTGTTATCAACGGAGACTGATAAATGCGTCCTCAATGGCAGTTGAGTTGCTTTACTAGTTTTCCTGAAAGTAAATAGATGGCGTCGTACTGAAATAAAATGTTCTTTGTTTGATTCCCAAGATGATGCAATTTTTTTTTGTAAGTTTATCTTATTATAACTATAACCTGAATTTATTATGTTTACGTTCGCGTCACTATGATTTGAAAAACTATTAATAAAAGACCAAGTGTAGGTAGGTATATTTAATTTTTGTATTCGTGACTAAACTTCATGACAAGATTACATCTTCACATAGGTTGATGTAAATAACCTTACCTCAGTGGATAAATATTTTATTGAGAAAATATTGGTACAATTTGAACATTAATTGTGCTTTAGATAAGGAAATGTTATCTTTTCTAATACTTCATAAACAATAAGTAACTAGCTAATCAATTTAATTGACTGACATGTAAGAAAATAAACATGTTATTAAAAAAATATAATTAGGCTCGCCGCCTGTAATTACATAAATGTCTTAATTAAACATAACTGGCGAAATGTGGGTCTACTTGTTAGGTAGGTACACCCCTGCCTACCTAAGGAATTAAAAGGCGTGATGATATTTATAATTTTTTTTTTTAATTATTTAACCATAAAAGATGACCGATCGATTAAAATTTGAATGTATGCAATAATTTTGACCACGATATGCAAGGACCGTGTGGCCTAATGGATAAGGCGTCGGACTTCGGATCCGAAGATTGCAGGTTCGAGTCCTGTCACGGTCGAAATATTCTTTTTGGTTTTGTTTTGTGCAGAATACGGAATATTTTACTATTTGTGATATTTTTTTTTCACTTGTACCTTAAAATCATTGTAAAGTACGATCTGAAATAGTATTTTAGAAATATTAAATTTTCTTTTAGTTATTTATTAGTTTGACGTAGGTACGTTTACCTAAATTATTAGACAATAATAAAACGGAAGGAATCAAAGTTCTAACTTTGCAAATGTATTAAAATATACATACAACGTAAGTATTACGTCATAAGTAACAGTTCTCCGGACAGTACGTATCGATAACGGTCTGCAATGTTTACTGACTTATAAAAAAAATATAATTATGATTCTAATTAGTCCGTCTTTTAGATTATCGAAAAATATTGGATTCGTATTTTTTGTTTTTTAGCAAATCAATAAAAAATTACGAAGATACAACTCGTCAAAGATTATAGTGGGGGGTTGTGACGTCACTCACAGGTAAAGAATGTGTGTCATGTCAATGTCTTAGAAAATGACGAGTTTCTAAAGCACTGTATCACCTTCGACATTGTTTGTTTACGTGTAAAAAAATTTTGAACAAAAAATAAAACCGACTTCGACATAAAATAAAACACAAAAAAAGGGAAACAATTAAGAACAAAAATTTGTTTCTGAAGTGAATTGAGAACCTCCTTCTTTTTTAGAAGTCGGTTAAAAAATAAAAAATACGTGTCCAATATTTTTGGTAATCTATCTGACGGACCAATTAGATTTATTTGGTTAACTACCCTATCCTATTGTATTTTTTTTAATAAGTAACACAAATCCAATAGGAGCCGGAACTTGAGAAGTTGGCGAAATGGCGATGGTATGGGAAACGCCGTTAAGACGAGTCGGTCCTGCACCTGGTCAGTCTCCGGTTATTACTGTCCCGGCCATCAATCTACGAAAGTAAAGTGACAAAAAATAGTAACTGCATCTGTGACCATTTTCTTAATACCTATGATCTATTTTCCTAAATGGTCACAGACGCAGTTACTTTACCATTATGAAAGGTCCATAATTTTACGCTTTTTGACATTTTAGGGGAGGAATAGCGTGCGTCGCAATAACGTCATTCGAAATAGCGGTTTTAGACCTAATGAGTTTCGAGCTGGCGTACTACTCGTAAAACTACTCCTTAATTTCTAATATATGTTCGTCAACTGTTGACAAGATACCGTAATTATGTCGATAGTTACAGCACGTATCGCCTGCCTCATCACTATCTTTTGTTCCCACCAACAGAGATGCGACCAGCGAGTTGACCCCCGAGAGGCTCGCTGCCATGCCGTCCCGTCCCCGGTCGCTAACTCGCTGGAGCGCGGGCGGCAGGGAGGCCCCGCCCGCTGAACGTTGACTGGTCACGCGTTTGTTTGTTCATACACGGACTGCGCGTGATCAGATTCTTTTCGATTTACCTACATGCAAGCAGTAAATTGTGACTAACTAAATAATTTACGCATTGTCATCACTTTTACCCTTTTTTATTGTGTGTTAACTTTATGTTTTTATCGGTCTAAGCCAAACTATCATTTGTAAGCTTTGAAAGGCGAATTGCTAGCCCAATAAAGTGTTTTAATTTTAGTGTGTTAATGTAGCTAGGATAGGTGTATTTTGTTTCTGTTATTATGGTAAATAAAGATATTTGAAAATGAAAATGAACTACTCGTAAAAAAATACGAAATAGCGTGCGTCGCAATAATGCCATTCGAAATTTCAAATCACTCCCCCATTTTAGACACCCAGGAGGAGAGAACTACATTACTTAATTATTTAATCTGATAAACATAGGTACTTACCTATATTGTCTCATAATATACGCTCGAAGAAAAATTCTCTTCTTGAGTTATACAGGTTGTAAAGAAACCCTTCACACATACGTCAACCAAGCATACTGTACATCAAACTAAGTACCCCTAAGCAAATTTTTTTGCTGGGAAACGACTTTTTTTTTTGGGTCAAAAATCACATTTTACGGTAAAACTCAATGTTGCACTCTCGAAACATTGTGCTAGTGGGAGCTTTGAATAGTAAAGGGGCTATGGAAGTAATTTAAGTAAAGTTATAACCTGAAAAAATGGTATTTACAAAAACAGCTGTGCAAAATTTGGAACTTTGACCCCCAATATCTCCGTAACAAGGGGGTTCCCAGGTATGGTCTAGAACCAAAAAATGATCGCAGTGGTGGGGGGAACAAGTGCCCATCGTTTTCGTTAAGGGTACTTTTACACCCTATATACCTAATAGCAGTAATAATACAATATCAACGATTAAATGTTAGAGGTGCTATTAACAAGCTCATAGGTATAATCGCCTCCAGAAAATAAGTATGTACCTATGTACTAAGTAGTAAGTACCAGAAATATTTAATTTAGGAATCTTTTTGCTACTGGAATAAATAATTATGAGTGAGATGTTTGGAATTACAGGCATTAAAATAGATTTTAAGACTTTTTGAGTCACTTGTATAAAAAACGTTGGTTATTATAGTTTGCGTTTAAGGAGCGAGAACATTAAAATTGTACCTACGGTTTTTTTTTTCAAATTCGGATCAACTATGATCCAATTTACCATTCAGCCTAAGTATATTAAGGCAACCCTGTCAATAAGAGACCCCGTTTCTGAGATGTGTGTTATGTGATTAATTGATTAAATATTCATTTTAATCATAGTAAACTTTTCAAGAAAGCAATTGCAACTATTTTGGAAACTAACTTATAGCATTTAAATATATACAAATGGCTAAAATATTTATTTTGTGCTCTTAAAGTTTACATAGTACCTATTAGTACAACATTTTGCTATTATGTTCAGTGAAGGAAACTTTGTAATTCTGCTAGGTACTGCTGATTTTTGCGATGGTTAGTAGTAAAGGAATATTTTGGCAAATTTAGAAACAATAGTTTAATTTATATTAGACTAGCTGTTGCCAGCGGCTTCACCCGCTACAACTCGAAAATTATCCCACGAGAAGATAAAATCGGGATAAAAACTATCCCATGTGTTAATCCAGATTATAAACTATCTGTGTACCAAATTTTATCCAAATCCGTGCAGAAGTTTTTGCCAGAGGAAGTAGCAAACATACACACTCACACACTCACAATATTCGGCTTTATAATATTAGTGTGATTATTACCAGTGTTAATTTTTGGAGGACACAGAACTAATAGGTCTTTACCTATGAAATTGCCGTTTTGTATGAAAAAATTTAAACGAATTTTTTTCATGTAAGTATTTTTTATTTGTATTAATCGAAGTAATCACCCATGCAATCAATGCATCTTTGCCAACGCAGTGGCAGTTTATTGATGCCCTTCTTAAAGAAATCAGCTGGTCGGGAGGCAACAAATTCTTCAAAGGCATTTTGTACTGCCTCTCGGGTAGGTATTGAATTTTTTTCCCGCCAAGAAGTTATACAAATTCTGGAAAAAGTAGTAGTCTGTAGGCGCAAGGTCTGGTGAGTAGGGCGGATGACGGAGAGCTTCCAACCCCAGTTCTTGCAACTTGGAGACCGTCTGCCGTGCAGTATGAGGTCGCGCGTTGTCATGCAGGAGCAGCGGAGACGAGCGATTGAACAATGCTGGTTGGAGATGTGCCAGCTTCTCCATCATTGTGTTCAGTTCTTCACAGTACACATCTGCAGTAATGCTCACCCCGTTTGGTAAGAAGCTGTGATGAATCACACCGGCGCTAGACCACCAAACAGTGACCATCACTTTTCTAGGGGTAAGTTTTCGTTTAGGGCATTGTTTAGGTGCTGAACCAGGATCCAACCAACTTGCTGAGCGCTTGCGGTTATCAAACAGAATCCATTTTTCATCGCAGGTAACAATGCGGTTCAAAATTCCTTCATTTGTGTGTCTGTTGAGCAGTGCAAGGCACGTCTCGACGCGTACTTCGCGCTGGCGATCATTGAGTTCGTGGGGCACATTGATCGATGGTGGGGCACCCATTTGTCAAGCTTTTTTACTTTGCCAATTTGACGCAAATGGACCAATATTGTTTTGACGCTAACGTCGAAAGCTGCTGCTAATTCAGCCGTAGATTGTGTATCATCAGCTTCCACAATCGCCTTTAATTCGTAATTGTCGACCAAAGTCTTCGGACGACCGCGAGGTTCATTTTTCAGGTCGAAATTTCCAGAACGGAAGCGAGCAAACCAATAACAGGTGGTGCGTTGGTTTGTAGTGTTAGCTCCGTAAACGTCGTTGATGTTGCGTGCTGCTTGTGCCGCGTTGCTACCACGACGGTACTCATATTCCATAATTACTCGAATAAAAAGATTGAAATGCGATGAAAATGTAACACTAATCAATAAACAAATGACTACTTTTGGAAAAAAAAACCATGTTTTTAAAATAAAATTAATTTGAAATTAGAATTCTTAGCCAAACAAAAATAATTTTGATTTGAAATGGCCAGTACTGCAGAACGGCAATTTCAGTAAAGACCTAATATTATAGTCCATACAATGTACCAATGTCAAATCTTGCCATCTAGCGGTTCTAAACTAAACTACTTTCGACGTGCTCCAACATTGTACTCACAAGTACCTCAGGTCTTTATAACGATACTAGATGGCGCTTGTTCAAATATGAACGAATAATATTTTGTTTCTAAGGAATTTTAAAAGTAAGTTTTAAACCATAGTTTAATGCTGCTAAAATACTAAACCTATTACAGTTATAAGGTATTTTTCTAAACAACTATGAAGAACGAAGTGATAAGCTTCATGGGACATATTTAAATAGTATGAAATTTTGCGCCTGGCGTATTAGCAACTAATATCTGTACATTTTGCTGCTTATGTCAAGACGAAGTCAGAAAACTGGCTCATTATTGCAGTATTATTTGCAGTTTATGTGTAAGAAGGTAGAGTGCTATAAACACATTACCCTGTAGGGTAAAAAGTGAAACCAATGGCCTAAATTTACAGCTACTGTTCCTATCATAAGGGTGTCAATGGCGGGGCTGCGGGTTGTTCACAAGTTACCCCGGCCCCGACATATAGGGCTAAGAAGGAACATGGGTGGTTTTAGTCAGTAGAAGTCTGACACTCCCTTTCTCTCTGCCCAAGGTTATTATCCACCCGCCGAAAAAAAAGGGTATCGGCTATCTAAATTGTGTCCCCAAGAAAGTATTATGCCATGCGTTAGGGCCCTTTACCAGTTTTCATAACGAACAAACAATATGACACGTAGGTATGGTGCCCCATTGATTGCTGACCACTCTTTGCGTTCAAGAGACTCCCCCCCACCTTGATGGAACCCAAAACCCAAACATATCGGTAGATGGATGGATGGATGGATTAAGCAGCGATATTATAGTGTAGTGTTGTGACTGTCGGACTGCATAGTTCTCGAGTTCGAACTCAAGACACGTGCCTCTGATCTATCGGATGCATGACGTGCGTTTGGTAAAATAATCACTTTGGTTCGGTGAAGGAAAACATCGTAACGAAACAGTATGCCTGTGGGATATTTCTCGTCTGCATGTAAAGCCAAGACACCAGGTTAACCACACTCTAAAGAAGAAAGAAGATTTATTTTCTGCAAACTTTTGCCTATAAACTTGTTATACCTTGTTGGTCGAAAGTGCTAAGCATGAGTTCTAGAGTTCAATTCCCGGATCGGGCAAAGTGTGATTGGGTTTATCCATTAAAAAGTTCTCAGTAGCAATCACGGCGTTAGGATTTGTATCCCATTTATAGCAATGGGCTCTCTTCATCTTAAGTTGCTAACAATATAAATAACTGGCGAAATTTAGATACAGTATAACTATTACATATCTGGATAACCCTTGTTGACCCCCGCGGTGGCCAAGTGGTGGCGGCCCCGACTTACAAACAGCAAGTCGTGGGTTCGAACCGCACCGCGGCGCATTACTTTGTGTAATTTACTTCGTCACCACAGAAAGGAAATCGGCATGTCTCAGGACCAAAAAATTCGAAGACATGTGATGTACCAACCTGCAAAGTGCCCGCGTGGTGGCCCACCCCTCTCCTAGAGAGGAGGCCTGAGTCCCTGCAGTGGGAACATTATAGGACATTATAGGTTTTGGGGGACTGTCTTTTGTAAATAAGTAAAGTAAAGTACACTTTGACGTTCGAAAAGTACGGATTATCAGCCTAGTTCCTATAGACGAGTTTGATTGATTTTGATTTTGATGATAACTCTTCAGGGATTGCAGGCGTGATGTTGTGTTATGTATTAAACTTCCTCTTTGCTTCACACCTAAATCACACAGCTAAAATTGCCAAAAAAACTTCTTTCTCGAACTCGTCCAAAAATAAACACTTGCTTGTTCAACTGACTGCCCAGTACTTACTTGCTGTAGGAACTTTTGTATACTTATATCTACGTTCTACGGGCAGGATATAACTTTGCCGGTCAAAGGGCATCTCATATCCGGGCCTTTATATCCGCGCCAGACGTCGGGGTAGGCAGGGAGGGTGGTGAATGCATTTTCCTTATGTAGCCGGTTTTTTTGTTTTATTGTGGGCTGAAGTTTGTTTTAGGGAATATTGGTGTAGAGGAGACATTGTGTTTTTATCAAAATTATTTTTTCAAACTAGGTGGACATCAGCACTTTTAAACGTCAAAATGTATTTAGGTAGGTACAAGAGACAGTCCCCCAAAACGCTCACCCTTCGACACTTCCTAGTGTTTTAGCTAGGAAGAAGAGCTGGCGGTACAAACTCCCCAGCAACACATCTGTCTGTTAGGTTAGAAGAACCAGACTCAATACAATAGTTAGGTGTAAGTTAATATTACGATTTACTACAGACACAAATCAATAATAAAAAATAAAAATCCTACAATACAGGGTGTAAATGAAACCTTCACACATACGTCAACCAAGCATTCTGTACATCAAACTAAGTACCCCTACGCAAAAATTTTTGCTGGAAAACGACTTTTTTTTTGGGGTCAAAAATCTCATTTTACGGTAAAACTCAATGTAGCACTCTTAAAACATTGTGCTAGTGGATGCTTTGAATACAAAACGGGTCATGGAGGTAATTTAAGTAAAGTTATAACATGAAAAACTAGTATTTAATAAAACAGCTCTGCTAAATTTGGAACTTTGACCCCCAATATCTCCGTAACAAAAAAATTATAGCAGTAGTGGGGAGAACCAGTCGCTTTTTTTTTGGCGGGTGGAAAATGTTCAAATAACCCCTTCCGCTCTTGGGCAGAGCGAAAGGGAGTGTCAGACTTCTACTCACTAAAAACCACCCATGTTCCTTCTTAACCCGTTATGTCGGGGCCGCGGTATCTCAATACAACATTCCGCAGCCCCGACGGGTGTCGGCCCTTACGGGCCCCTCCCTGGCATCTCTTCGACACGGCCTGTCGTCGTCATAAGACGGACGGACGGCGAGCTAGCCCATCACTCACCGTCGACAGAACAAGTGCCCTTCGTTTGCGTTAAGGGTAATTTTATACCCTTTATCTCAAAAACTAATAAGTAGTTGAAAGTTTTTATTGCGATCTACAGCATTATGTTTTTTATTTAGATTTTTGAATCTCTCTTAGTTAAAAAGTTAGAGTAGGGGACCGACACATTTTTTTTTCAGTTCGTTTCAATTCCATGTAGGAGACCCCCAAATCTGTTATCATTTTAATATTGTATATAAAACGTAAAGTGTTTCACAGAATACCTAGATCTACTTACTAAGTTTCAACTGTGTAGTCTTAATCCGAATAAAGTGGCTGTGACATACGGACGGACAGACGGACAGACAGACATGACGAATCTATAAGAGTCCCGTATTTTGCCATTCGCCTACGGAACCCTAAAAACGGTGTGAGTTTGTATTTCTTGTATGCCACTGCTAGACATAGTTATCTTCATAACCGTTAGCCAATCAACTGTTACCAACTACCCAGTGAAGCATAATTGCTCCTATTAGCCTGGCCTAACCGTTGTAATTCGTACCTTGACGACATTGATAGAATTAACAAAAAATAAATAATAATAAAACATGTTTTTTCTCACCACAAGCCAAAAAATTCAAACAATATTATGCACAAGCAGTAGCCAACGATTTTTGGTCGTGGGTCGCTGGTGCCTGTGGTAAGTAGTAACACCTGTAATACAGGCCACCAGGTCCCCGCCTGTTTAGTGTTACACATGTAGGCCAGAGCAAAAGGGAAATAAAAGCTTTTAGTTGAACAGATTAAAGAATGATTTATTTACTGGGTTCAGAACATCAAAATAAGCACAGAATAAATAGCTACAGCATATCATTTACAAGTTTATAATACAATTCACAGTACTTACACAGGTATTTTAGAGCTCCTTACACTTTCAAAGTTCAGAAAAGAATGTCCTGCTAAAATGGCGCCTTGGACCTTTTAAAGCCTCTATAAAAGACTGCAGTAGGTACTCAACTGTCATTCCAATAATCGTTGGCGCCATTTTAGCATTGCAACTAAATCAAATAACTTACTTATTTATACAAAACAATTCTGTAATTCTTATAAAATACTGTAAATATCTTGAATCTAGCTAAAAATGTATTAAAATAGCGAACACACATTTGATAGCATACATCTGGTATCACAGCAAATAACAAAAGTTTCAGACAATTAGTAGTCCAGTCATTTGGTAGTTTTACCTGGAAAGTTTTCCGGGAGCCCTGAAAATTGGCGTTTATAAATTCCGACGTGTTCCTTTCGAACCTTCAGCAAGCCACCTTGCATCTGTGCCTTAAATTAAAAGCTTCGTCTTTATAAAACATATCCTGTTTCAATTTTGGAAAAAGCTGCATGGCAAAAATATATCCTTCACCCGTCTACTTATCACACAATGTTATTCAATAGATACCACCTACTTTATAAATTCCCGAAGAAAATTCTATCACTTTTACTCTTATAAGGAAACTATGATCCATAATAATGACGTGGGCTTATACAGAGAGCGAAGACACATTATGCAAACAGTTTTCAACTCCAAACGAAACGAGACGATAAAACTTTATCACCGAAAATATCTTCAACAAAACCGCTCTAAAAATACACAGTATACCAATAAAAATGTATGGGACTGTTCTAGTCTGTGGTATTCAGTCATTTTTTTCGTATCAACTCCTTGTTGAGGAATGGGACGATTAGAAAATTGATGGCGAAGTCTCGGAGACGTTTATTGGTGAAACGATAACCAGGAGCTTTCTAGAAATATATTGAGATGATTTTTTATGTAGAAATAGGTTGTGGGGAGGTTCGGGTAGACGTAGCGCCATCTATCGGTAGGAGATAAGTATAAGTTGTTTCTTTATAATTAAATGAATATTTCACCAAAAAAATCTATTTAGTCCGTCTGTTAGATTATCGAAAAATATTGGATACGTGTTTTTTGTTTTATCAAATTAATAAAAAATTACGAAAATAAAACGTGTCAAAGACCATAAGTGGGGGCTTCTGACGTCACTTTGTGGGTAAAAAAGTACTAGCCTTGTGACGTCACACGACTTGACACAACTATTCGAAGCACTGTATCGTCTTCATCTTTTGAATAGGTAAAAAAAAAGAAAAATACGTGTCTATTATTTTTTGGAAATCTATCTGACGAACTTATTAGATTTTTTTTGGTAAAATAACCTATTGCAACGTCATCGCATAACATGACATCATGCTCGTCATCCTGCAAAAACTGAGGCAGACGTATACCGAACAGTACATCCACATTCCGCCATTTATGTTTAGGTCAAATCCGTACTGCGTAATTGCTATTGAGAAATTCCTGATTGATAAATCCAATCACACTTTGCTCGACTCGGGAATCGAACGCAGCACCCCATGCTCAGCAGTCGCTTGCGACCACTAGACCATTAGCGAGGTAAAATAAAAAAATCCAAATATTTTATTTCACATAGGCCTACATGGGCACTTATAAAACGTCGATAAAAAGGTGGTAGCCAGTGTAGTTACTGTTTATTTTGCAAAATAACAGCCAAATCTACTTGAAGTTAGTATACCTACAGGGTGTAAATTAACCCTTCACACATACGTCAACCAAACATTCTGTACATCAAACCAAGTAGGTACCCCTACGCAAAAATTTTTGCTAGGAAACGACTTCTTTTTTTGGGGTCAAAAATCCAATTTTACGGTAAAACTCAATGTAGCACTCTTAAATCATTGTGCTAGTGGATGCTTTGAATAGTAAAAGGATCATGGAGGTAATTTAAGTAAAGTTATAACCTGAAAAACTAGTATTTACAAAAACAGCTGTGCAAATTTGTAACTTTGACCCCCAATATCTCCGTAACTGGGGGGTTCCCAGGTATGGTCTAGAGCAAAACAATGATCGCAGAGATCAAGTGCCCTTCGTTTGCGTTAAGGGTACTTTTACACCCTTTATAATTAGCTGCCTACCAGTCCAGTTAATCAAAACCAAAATTTTAGTATATAAATTACCCCACCAAAAATAACAGCGCTAACGAAAACTCGGAAACGCGACACAGAAAATTAGGCGCGAAAGTTTTTCTACATAAAACTGAAGGTCCTACATTATAAGACATACCGTCCCTTTAGGCGATCGCACCGTTCATAATAACTTAAAGGAATAACGAATATTTACAGTAAAAAAATCCCTTGGTATTATTTACCCAAAAAGGTTTGAAACATAAAGAAATTTCGCACCATTTGTATACAAACGAGGCTTGTGTACCAGGTTATTTCGGTGTTGTGATAAAATGTGTAAAATGTAGTTTCGCCCTTTTTCGTGTTGCTGCATTGTAAGAAGGAATATTGAGACGTTTTTTATTTAAATTCTTATTGCCTTGTATTGTTGCTTCAGTGTTGGATAGGAAATTAGAAAATCGTGTATTTGATTGACTTTACATAACATCATGCCAGTAATTCCCGAAAAGCTAGGCAGAGATCTACCTATTAGCACATCCACATTTCACATTTAAGTACATAATATAAGGAATGCTTAAAAAGAACAGTTGCAATTTTGCCGTACAAAAAATTGAAAACCCATGAAATTGTTCAAACTAAATCAGTTTTTTTTTTAATTGGGACAAGCCCGCCTCACTATTCCCAAACCATAGTAACTTCTGTAAGCCAGAATCAACAGTGGCGACCACAAGAAAAGCGCCGAGACAATGAAGCTCGACAAAGTCCCAGAGAAATGATTTGACTGTCTTGGATCCCGCAACGAACTTAATCAGAAAAGAATAGCGGAGGAGTAGGAAAAACAGAAATCAGACAAAATCAGATTAAAACATTTTCATCATAATTTTACACGAACAAATATCTCGAGCAACAGCTAGAAAATGATCAACAAACAAGTAACACGAAAATATCCAACACTTCGAAAGCCCATTTAAAACCTAACTTCAAAATAAAAAGGCCTCTTTTATAGGAAACTGGTACGACGTTTGATTTACGTAATATTTTCCACGCCGCCGTAATATGCTCGACCGGACCGGGACGTAACCGGGCCGGATATAGAGCCTTTTGACCGGAGCACGGATCACCGGGCAGGTTCGCGTTAACCGGGCCTCGATGATATATAAGTAGGGATAGATTACTTTATTTGTTTAAAGGGAAACAATTTTGGATTTTAATATTTAAAAACAGGTGGAGATTAGTAGGTTCTCGTATGTGGAATAGTTACTGGACTTGATTAAGGTTGATGCGAAAAGGTAGCCCGCAAAATTCGAATTTCGCGGGCTACCTTGTCGCCTTCACCTTAAATGAGGATGTGGTATGTGTCATCCATCAAAGATCCCCAGACCATGGCACCTACCCCCTAAATAATGATCTCACTCAGATCCAGCCTGTTCCTTAACTGCCCTCCCCATTCACACTCTAAGCCGAAGCTCGTTATGGTGGTGAGAGCACCACCTACTGCGGAGTCTATCAGACACTCAAGGCGTCCACAGGATAGTCCGGTTAAACAGATGCTAGCCTCATAAGTAAGTTGACCTGCGGGTGCCATGCAGAAAACAAAACCGTCAAAGATTTACAGAAGTTATAACTATAGTTGTTGCCAATGTCAATAGCGGTCATTGACCCACCTACATTTATTGAAGTGATATTTTGACATCCAAAAATAAGCCTGATCATGTCTAAAATTGTCATATATCGTGATTTTAATTTTTTTTTTAATGAAAAACGATACATTGTTTTTTTTTGTTTTGTTTCGTAGGTACTAAGATATATTACAAAAAGGGCAATGACCGTTATTGGCATCTTAACTGACAGCCACTATAGCCCGTTACCAATACGTAGAAATCAAGCTCTTACTGTGGGTAGCATGCTGGCGTATGATTTATTTTGTCATTTATACAATTTTAATGGGATTATCTACTGACTGCATGATTGTAATCTATAATTAATTTAAATAAATAAGGAATATGTTACTTATATTTGCACGCCGAAATTAAAGGCAGAATAAGAGACCAATTTTATATGTTTTACCAACCTTCTGTACCTTATTTACGCAAATAAATGAATTTGATTTGATTTGATTTGATACGCCTAGATTTACTATTACTACTTTATGTGGTCTCCCATACAAAAAATGAGAGAGTAGAAAAAGACCATAAAACGATGGACTGTGTGAAGAATGTTATGGCTATAAATAATGTGACGAGATGACGTGTTAAATAGAAAAAAGTATGAAAGAGCAAAACATGCTGCACCAGTCCCAAAATAAATTAATAACTATCATAATTACTAGATTTAATGTCTCACCTAGTTCAATACGTCACAGTATAAATTTGTGTGATTACGTCTACACAAAGTGGAGGTAGGTAGATATTGTGCTAGTGCTAACATGTCAATATTAAACTAACCGGCAAGTTATTAATTACGCCATCAGCCATCAGGCGCCGGCTGATAGGAATACCTAAGACATCTGTAACTGATAAATTACTAGTATTAATTATATTACAAGGCTAGGAACGGGATGTCAGCTGCCTATTAATTTCGAGAGTTGATTGAGTTGTGGATCGAAAATGGCTACTACATGATGGTGAGATTCAACTACTATATCAAGAAATATATGATGGTACTAAGACATGCCGTCTTAGAAAAAAAAATCGAAGACATGTGATATCTACATACCCGCATTGGGCCCGCTCTATAGCCCATCCCTCTCTTAGAGAGGAGGCCTGAGTCCCTGCAGTGGGAACATTATAGGTTGATGATACGAGAAACATAATATAGGGAAAATAACTAGGTACATAACGTCACGCATGTAATGCCCGAAGGAATAGGCAGCAGTGCACAGTGTTTGAATATGAAACTTAACAATAGATTAACATTAGATTTTTTTTTAGATTTTTTTTTCTTCTACTAGTTTGCAAAAAAAATATCTAAAGAGACTGTATTACTGACTGCCTATGGCTAAGCATGGACTACTCGGTTCCATATTCAGACCAGGGCAAAGCGGTATTGGGTTTTTTCCATCAGGAATTTCTCAGCATCAGTCCGGATTTGTGACCATGTCTAAAATAAGGATATTTTTGAACAAAAGGTTTGTCCTGCATGATGTTTCTGCCATGGTATCATAGTTAGCATACATCATTCACTTCCATCCAACCTACTATAGTTACTGACAGTTAAGATGTTAATAGCGGTCATTGCCCTTTCCCTAATATCTCTTCGTACAAACCAATAAAACGTATGAACCATGTATCGTTTTTATTAGAAAAAATTTTGAAAATCACGATAGATGACGACTCAAAACATAAACAGGCTTAATTTTGGATGTCAAAGTTAAGAACTCTAATAAATGTAAGTGGGTCAATGACCGATATTGACATCTTATCTGGCAGTAACTATAGAAGCCATATTCTCTATCAACCTAATCCAATTTTACCAGAGCATGAAAATCACAGCAAAATACATCGAATAACCGCAAAAATACTTGAAATGGAAGCAAATACTTGAAATCCTTCATAAAATCAGTTGATCTGTAATGCGGTTGGCATGATCCTAGCAATTGGACCGTGAAGGAATATCAGTTGGATTTAAATAACTATTCCGAAAGATTTGTATGTTTACTGAACGAATATGGAAAATGTTTTTAGATTTGACGTAGTTAATAAGCTTGTGTGTAGCGATGGGTGAGTTTTTTGGCCAGTTTTGAAATAACATCATACTTGTAATCCCCGAATGGTTAGACTAAGATGTAGCTCTGTCTGACTTAGGAATCGAACCCCAGAGACTTTAAATACTTAAAAATTGGAAATTCGGAGATTTACGATGGCGCAGTGATTAAGTTAAGAATGATATTGACGGCACGGTTGGCGCAGTTGCTCAAGCAATGGACTGCTGCACTGCGTGCCGCGGGTTAGATTCCCGCACGGAACAAATATTTGTATGACCTACAGATAGTTGTTCCGGGTCTGGGTATTTGTGTATGTGAGTTTAAATGTTTGTGAACGCACCCACGATACAGGAGAAATTCCTAGTGTGGGGCAACGTTTAAAAAAAAAATATATAAATATTAAGAAAGGTGTTGTCTCATGAGATGACGAGAAACAGAGAGGTATGAAAGAAGACATGAATGAATTGGGTTAAGGGCAAGAGAATGATGATGATGATGATGATGATGGCGCAGTGGAAATGGCAGATTACTACACGTAAGTCAAGTAGTAGTTCAAACCTAAAAATGCACTTTCTAATATACATTGTTAACCCAAAGCATTTTAAAAGATTAAAAGAATAACCTTTGGAGTTTCTTGCCGGTTCTTACTCCTTAGGAATCGACCAATGCACCGAACCGTGCACCTTTTTGTCGACCTTTTACAAGTGCCCATGTAGGCCTATGTGACGTCGCGAGGAAGGATTTGGAAAGACTATCACTGTGTCTGTAAGACTTTCGGTCCACTGACTGCCTGTTCCAACTGCCAAAGTTTTAAATTGATTGCCGGGGGCTACAGCTAAACGTGTTTTCCGAGGCATCCACCTAGGTAAGCGCGGCTTAACCTGAAGAATGAAGATTGATGCGGGTGGCTAAAAAATCAAAATCAAAATCAAAATCAAAACTCATTTATTCAAACTAGGCTGATAATCAGCACTTTTCGAACGTCAAAATTTACTTTACTTTACTTATTTACAAGAGACAGTCCCCCAAAACGCCCCCCCTTCGACACTTCCTAGTGTTTTTGCTGGAAAGAAGAAGTGGCGGAACAAACTCCCCAGCACACATCTGTCTGTTAGGTTGGTTAGAAGAACCAGACTCGATACAATAGTACAAGGCAAGTATAAAAAAGTATATAATAATAATAAAAAAAAGACATAACATATCAGTAAACTAATCTTGGAGAAAGAACATAAATAAATAACAAACATTGTCTTGTGTTCAACTCAGCGACCAACTGTTCTTATCATTTAAGTAGTCGTTAATGGAATAGTACGCTTTTAAACAAAGATTAGATTTTACTTTGGCTTTAAACGCATTAAATGGCAAGTCTAGAAAAGAAGATGGCAGTTTGTTATAAAATGTTATACCAAGCCCGACGAATGAATTATGAACTTTGTGAAGCCGGTGAAAAGGAGCGCGTAGTTTATGCTTATTTCTAGTGTTAAAGTTGTGAATATCACTGTTTTTAGTGTACAGGTGGATATTTTGTTTAATATATAAAATGTTGGCAAAGATGAACTGAGAAGCAACAGTGAGGATACCAATCTCCTTAAAAAAATCTCTAAGAGAAACTCGGGCACCCAGCTGATAAATTGCACGAACCGCTCGCTTCTGCAGAACAAATATATTTTGAATATCAGCAGCTTTGCCCCACAGCAGAATACCGTATGACATAACGCTGTGAAAATAACTGAAGTAGACTAACCGTGCTGTATCAACGTCAGTGAATTGTCTTACTTTTCTGACGGCGTATGCGGCTGAACTTAGCCTTCCCGCTAGGCTTGATATATGTAAACCCCATTGTAATTTTGGATCTACTGTAATGCCCAGAAATACAGCAGAGTCGGCAGTTTCCAGCTCCTGATTGGCGAGGATAATATTGGGACCTAGATTTCTAACATTGGGTAAAGCGAACTTAACTATTTTAGTTTTCTTGGCATTAAGAACAAGGTTGTTTATTGTGAACCAATCCGTGACCATTGATAGCGTGCTGTTTACGTCGTCAAATTCGTGTCTATTCCTATCTACTTTAAAGATAAGAGAGGTATCATCTGCAAATAGTACAACGTCACAAAAACCCTTTAAATAGTATGGTAGATCATTAATATAAACCAAGAATAAAAACGGACCCAGTATTGAACCTTGAGGTACACCTAGCCGAACCGGTAGCCCGGAAGATTTCGCGCCATTTACGTCTACACATTGGAATCTATTTTGCAAATACGAATCTATCACATTTAGGGCCTCATTTTGAACACCGTAATAACGCAGTTTCCGTAAAAGCGTGTCGTGATGTACGCAATCAAAAGCTTTAGAGAGATCGCAGAAAACACCGATTGCATTTTGCGCGTTCTCCCATGCGTCAAATATGTGCTTCAACAAAGCAACACCTGCATCCGTAGTCGAACGACCCTTTGTAAAGCCATATTGATCATTATGAAGGAGATTATTTAAATTAAAATGTAATAACAACTGTTTGAGAATTAATTTTTCAAAAATTTTGCTAAAAGCAGGTAAAATAGAAATTGGTCTAAAGTTACCGATATCGTTTTTACTGCCTGATTTAAATAG
Source organism: Diarsia rubi (assembly GCA_932274075.1). Taxonomy (NCBI): domain Eukaryota; kingdom Metazoa; phylum Arthropoda; class Insecta; order Lepidoptera; family Noctuidae; genus Diarsia; species Diarsia rubi. Next base: position 20,735,364 of record OW026415.1, on the reverse strand, counting down.
AGGGATGACTTTACTGCTCTTCATAAGGTCAGGGAAAGTCCCCAAATCGACGCATTTATTGAAAGTAACGGCAAGACAGGGGGCTACAATGTCGATTATGTTACTTAAAAGTTTAATAGAAATGCCCCAGTAATCACCTGTGTTTTTAGACTTAAGTGAATTAAAAACGTTAACTACATCACGAGGCGTTACATGTTCGAAACTAAATACTTTACCACATTTAGACACGCTGCTATGCAAAAGATCTTCGGCTTTAGACGGCGACGAACTCAGGGAACGAGTCGTCGCTATAGGTATGCTGGCAAAATACTCATTAAAAGCCTCGGCTACGTCGGCTGCTTCACTAACTAATTTGTTACCCACCATGATCTCGAGGTGATTATCTTGTTTAACAGATTTACCCGTTTCATTGTTAATGATTTTCCAAGTGGCTTTAACTTTATTATTAGAATTTTTAATAGTCTCGCTTAAGAATTTTGATTTTGCAATAATACAAATCTTTTTAAATAATTTGGAATAATTTTTAACATACTCTAGAAAAGTTGTATCAAACCTGTATTGTTTAAGACCATACAACTCGTACAATCGGGCTCGACTTTTGTAAATACCTGGTGTAGCCCATTGGTTGAAGCCCACAGAAGGTCCCTTAATGTTAATCGTTTTAGACTTAAAAATAGACTGGTATTCATTTTGCACAACATCAAAAAGGGCTTTATAAATTTCATTAGGAGTCTCGTGCTCTACTATTGACGGCGTTACTTTAAGTGCTACATTATTTTTGAATTTATTGCAACGACTAGCTGTATGAGGCCTGCATTCTATTTTGCGCGGCTTTTGTTTTAATAACATAGGGAAGCTAGCTATTAAGCCACAGTGGTCAGATGATAAGTCACTTAACACTAATTTGTCCTCGGCAACACAATCACTAAACATATTATCAAGGCAAGTTGATGAAGAAGCCGTGATCCTTGTTGGTTCAAAAAACAGGTTAACTAAATTAAATGATCTAAACAAATTGAGAAATCTGATACTTAATGGAGTAACATCTAAAATATTAACATTAAAATCTCCACATAAAATTATAGATTTATTACTTGATTTTAACTTATTAAGTGAATCCTCCATTACTGATTCGAAATGAGTAAAGTCCCCAGAAGGGGGTCTATAAACACAAATTACTATGTATCGCTCGAGTTCAACGCAAGACAACTCAATAGTGCGCTCAATTGACAAATTAACTAAGTCTAAACGTTGTTTACATTTTAATTTGTTTGATACAAGAATTAAAGATCCACCGCGAATAGCAGATTTTCTCACAAATGCACTCTGTACGGTATAGAAATCATCATTGATAAATACTACTTCATGTTCCTTCAACCAATGTTCAGTTAGACATAAAACCTGAACATCATAATTCTCCATAAACAAACTTAACTCTAATTCTTTGCCAGATAATCCCTGCATATTTTGATGAACAACATTCAACATATGCGGCCTACCTGTTGTCGCACCTAACAGTTTAAACTACAAGGTGTATCAATAAAAGTGTTAGTATCTGTATAAGTGTTAGTAACAAAAGCAGTATTAGTATCACTACTAACAGAAAACGTTGGTAAACACATACCAGTGTCGCTGTGTATATTGTATGCTAAAAGGTTAGCAATACGTCGCTTAGAACTAGGTGGTAAAAACATTGTGAAGTCAGTGAGTCTGTAATCAGATATAAATTGATTACAGTCAAAATACAAAATAACGTCACTGTGACGACATGTCCTATTATAAATTAACAAGTTTAAATCATAAATGTACTTATTTTGCTCAACGGACAAATATTGAGAATAAGGCAAGGCACAGAAAATGAATTTACAATTAATAGTCTTGTTGAGATGTAACATCAAATGGACACATTCAATGATGTCCCTTTTCCATACATTTAAACTATTCCCATATAATAAAATAACAGTAGAATTGGGATTTATTTTAGTCAATCTAATATTACTAATTAATTGGCTAACACTGGCACCGGGTAAACAATAATTTATAACATAGTGTGGTGAACATTGATTAAATAATGTACCAAATCCTTGACCAAACTTATCAGAAAATAAGTATGTAGTATCTGTTAAAATATTACTTTCATTACTCCTATCATCAATACTACCAGCTGGCTGAGCCACTGAGGGGGTAGGTGACTGGTGCTGAGGCTGAGGAATAACTGAGCAGGCACAGCTACAAGAAAGGTTATTCGTCAGAGACTCGTACCTCTCTGCATTGTACGTGACCAGGTCCACCAGCTCATTGGCCTCTTGCATACGCTTACTCAGGTCTTGTTGAGAAGCCTCATATTTACTAAAAATATCCTTTAGTGCATATTCCCTAACAAATAGCTCATCCTGAAGGTTTTGAATGTCAGTCTCATACATTGATCTACATAATTCTAATTCTTCTAAAAGTGACTGGAATGATGGTCTAATATACATGACTGTATAACGTTACTCCGAAGTTCGAAACACCGAAGTATGGTATTCAGAATGTTCGTTACTCCGATGTACGTTACTCCGAAAGTTTGTTACTACGAAGTACGGTATTCAGAATGTACATTGCTCCAATGTACGTTACTCCGAAAGTTTGCTAGCTTACCCCATCACAGATACCAGCGTGTTACATAAGTAAGTAAGATTCAAAGTCATCTTCCTACATAATAAGCGCACCATCAAAGATTTACATTATCAGCGGGCAGAGATCATTTTATTCATATGGAGCGCCGGTTACCACTCGTTGGGGTACACTTTGGCCGGCTTGGGAATCGAACCCAGGAAGTCATGCTCAACAGTCGCTCTTGCAACCTGGAATAACGAGTAGACTTGAAAAACTAATAATTCTTTTTGAAGAGAGTTATGATGGCGTAGTGTAAACGGCAGCTTATGAGTTTTCCCGTCGGAGCTGCGGGATGTTGTAAGAGATACCGCGGTCTCGACATAAATGGCTAAGAAGGAACATGGGTAGTTTTTAGTCAGTAGAAGTCCGACACTCCCTTTCACTCTGCCCAAGAGCGGAAGGAGTTATTCGATGATTTTCCACCTGCCAAAAAAAACCTATGAGTTTTAAGGTCTTAAGTTCGAATCGTCCCAGCATTGGGATCGTTATGAGTTGATTCTGAGAAATGTTAGAATTGGACGTCATGCAATAATTAATATAATATTTTTATAAAGTTAATTACTACCATTTTTCCCGTCAGCATCTGTCATTATCATTATTGTAAGACAAGACAGAACAAAAGGGAAATAAAAGCTTCTATTTGAACAGATTATAGCATGATTTATTTACTGGGTTCAGAACATCAAAATAAGCATAGAATAAATAGCTATAGCATAAAATTTACAAGTTTATTAAAAAATTTACTGTACTTACACAGTACACTGTAGTTTAGAGCTCCTTACACTTTCAAAGTTCAGAAAAGAATGTCCTGCTAAAATGGCGCCTTGGACCTTTTATACTTAACTTCTTTACTAGACTGCAGTACTCAACTGTCATTCCAATAATCGTCGGCGCCATTTTGTCAGTTCAACTAAATCAAATTACTTACTTATTTATACAAAACAATTCTGTAATTCTTATTAAATACTGTAGATAGAAGAGCAGCGGCGCGGCGGCCCAGTGGTGTCGGCCCCGACTTACAAACAATAGGTCCTGGGTTCGAATCCAGGGAGGCGCATTACTTTGTGTAATTTATTTCATCACCGCTGCTCTCAAAACGGTGAAGGAAAACATCGGCTCTCATGTCTTAGAATAAAAAAAATCGAAGACGTGACATCTACCAACCCGCACTGGACCCGCGTGGTGGATTAAGTATAGCCCAACCCTCTCCTAGAGAGGAGGCCTGAGTCCCCTGCAGTGGGAACATTAAAGGCTGATGATGACTGTAGATATCTTGAAACTAGTTATAAATGTATTTAAATAGCTAACATTATGGTAGCCTCGAGAACCTATCAACAAAACTAAAACATTTTGGGTATAATGCTGATCTGACAGACAGCTTACCCCATCACAGATACCTACCACCGTGATACGTATAATGTACAAGATTCAAAGTTCTAAAGTCATCTCCCTGCATAATAGGCACACCATCAAAGATTTACATTATCAGCGGGCAGATATAATTTTATTCATAAGGAGCGCCGGTTACCACTCGTTGGGGCCGCCGCGGCTCCGCATTATTATAGGAATTTCGGCGATACATGACCTTCTAGCGGTGGGAACTACTAAGGGAATGAGTCGAGTTTAATAAGGAATGTAAAAAAAAAACTAGTATGTAATAAATTGGGATAAGGACAGAATGGTTAAGTCTTCACATTGCCTCGCAGTAAAGTGTTATTGAGTTTTTCCACCAGGATATTTTCAGTAGCAGCCTTGTTTTGGGTTTGCGAAATTATCAAATAACCCCTCCCGCTCTTGGGCAGAGCGAAAGGGAGTGTCAGACTTCTACTCACTAAAAGCCACCCATGTTCCTTCCTAGCCCTTTATGTCGAGGCCGTGTTATCTCTTACAACATCCCGCAGCCCCGACGGGCGTCGGCCCTTGCCTTGGAAGGGGCCCACGTCCATGTTGCCGACATCTTTTTGAGGCGCGCGTGGATCACGAACGCACCGACGAAACGGCCTGTCGTCATCATAAGACGGATGGATGGCGAGTTAGCCCGTTACTCACCGTCCACAGGCCCGCGTCTACGGTGGCCGGAAACTGTCACGCCCGGAGCGTTTCCCGCGGCGGCTGGAACGTGAGGTTCTCTCCCTCTCACGTTTCGCCACCTTCTTCGTTAGCATCACTGCTTCGCAGAAGGAGGCGATGGCGTCCCATTCCCCCTCGCCCCGGACCATGGCTTGCACCAGGGCCGGGCGCGAGATTCAGCAGCAACCTAACTCTGAATTTGCACACGAACAATATCAATAGGCTAGCCCCTAATTCCATGGTACTTAAACATATTTGGTGAAATGTGGGTGTACCATACACCTCTGTCTATGCCATCGGGGATCACAGGCGTGGTGATATGTCCGCAATTTTATCTCACCTTGTGTTTCGTGGAATGAGTGGATACCGGTGAAAAGACAAAGTAAATATATACCTTTCGTAGGGGGCTGAAATACACTTTCCTCCCCTACAATTCGACTTCCCATGGTAGCTCCCAGTTCACATGCTATCCTCTCTGATGGCCCCCTAGTGGCCGTTGCGTGAAGCTCCTGTAACCGCACGATTATGACTTTATGTCGCCCGCTATATGTTTATTATTCGAGTTCAGTACATGGACTCAAAGCTTGCCTTCAGTCTCGAAGCTTCGCCGACATATTTGACTTGATTGTCCGATAAAAGCTTGGTAAGATGTTCTTTTGGAGTATTCATCACAGTTGAAATTTTGGAAAAAAAATAATGGTTTAACATTTGATAACATCACGCCTGACATTTCGATAGCCTTAGGCCGAGGTGTACAAAATAGAATAATCATAATTCGCCTGTAATGTTTAGTCCTTATGTAATATGGAGCGAGCTTACTGGATTCTGTAACCGTTCTCCTAAGACCGATTCGTCATTGGACTGTCCGTCGACAGGATGATTCATTATTTCCGCTTCCCCAGCAGAGTCTTTTATCTAAGGACATTTCACCAACAGGACCTTTCAAATGCGTCACTTTCGACGACAGTCCTTTCCAGCTAAAATTTTACAATGACACGACGTTAAACCTGCCATCAACGCACATGCCCAAAATCTCTATTTAGCGATGTGATTACGCACTATCTTATAATTTTGTGTTAACGTTAGACCAATTCACTTAGGGCACGCCACGATAGTGGCGGTAAGTCCCCTCTTTGAGGAGTGGCTTGAGAGGCGCCACGGCGCCCTCACCTTCCGTCTGACGCAGGTCCTCACCGGACACGGTTGTTTCGGGAGGTACCTGCACCGAATCAGGCGGGAGGAAACGCCCGGATGCCACCATTGTGAGGATCGGCCGGAGGACACGGTGGAGCACACAGTGGAGGTGTGCCCCGCTTGGGCGGAGCCCCGCCGTGTTCTCGTAGCGGCGATCGGCGGCGGCGACCTCTCACGCCCGGCCCTGGTGCAAGCCATGGTCCGGGGCGAGGAGGAATGGGACGCCGTCGCCTCCTTCTGCGAAGCAGTGATGCTGGCGAAGGAGGTGGCGGAACGCGAGAGGGAGAGAACCTCTCGTCCCAGCCGCCGCGGGAGGCGCTCCGGGCGTCGGGGGTCCCACGATGACCTCCGGCCACCGTAGACGCGGGCCTGTGGACGGTGAGTGATGGGCTAACTCGCCGTCCGTCCGTCTCACGACGAAAACAGGCCGTGTCGACGGCGCGTTCGTGTTCCACGCGCGCCTCAAAGAGATGTCAGCAACATGGGAGGGGCCCGAAAGGGCCGACGCCTGTCGGGGCCGCGGGTAGTCCAACGGTTATCGCGCCCTCGACATAGAGGGCGAAGAAGGAACATGGGTGGTTTTTAGTCAGTAGAAGTCTGACACTCCCTTTCGCTCTGCCCAAGAGCGGGAGGGGTTATTCGATGATTTTACACCCACCAAAAACAAAAATTCACTTCTTCTTGATTTCTAAACACCTTCTAAGATACCACCTCTGACTTCTTAGAACTAAAATATTTTTTTTTCACAAACCCTCAAAAAAGCCATAACCAATACACTGAAACCCACTTAGCTCACCACGAAATTTAAAATTCTTTCTTATTTTCCCCCAAAAAATCTAGCAAGCATTTGAACCGTAAGGAACAGCTGACTACAATCTTTGGTAACGAGTCCTGAACAAATAAACTATGTAACTATACCGTTGAGGTACCGAGGAAAGGCCATAGGCTGCAGCAAACGCGTTTAACCCCAAATATTACCGAATTCGTTCACGTATTGGCGAAAAATTCGCCTTTCTCGGATCAACAAGAGATCTGGCTGAAAATCATCAGAGCGGAAAAACTCACAGGATTCTGTGGTTAGCGTGTGGTGTGAGGTATCAGAGGAGCGGGTGGTGAGTGAGAAATATTATTAGGGCTTTTATTTTTATTTTATTTATTGGGGAAAACAAACAGTGACACATTACATTAAATATAAAATAACAAGAAAGACAAGTATGAGCAAATATGTTACCAACAACATTTTCCATAGAATACTTTTAAAAAAATACAAGCTTTACAAATCATACAAAGATAGAACTACAATCTAAAAATTTTATAAAGTAAAACTAAATACAGATATAAACATAAACTATTACAAGATTTGACCTACTAATTTTTAAAATACATATTTAAAACCTATATTAGTGTTTGTCTTTTTACCCGACTGCGGCGAAGCCCAAAAAGAGGGTTATGTGTTTGGCGTGTATGTATGTATGTAAGTATGTATGTATGTATGTATGTATGTCCGTTTCTTTGTTCCCTCATAACTCCTAAACGGATGAAGGGATTTGAATAAAATATACGTCGTTAGATTCGTCTTGATGGCGCGAGTGTCACTGGCTACATTAAAATTAAAAAAGAAAAGAAATTTGTGGATTTTGGGGGCCATATAGTGTATTTCAAAAAATAAAATAATCCATTACCATCGAATAGGGTATCAAAATGAAGGGTTTTAAAAGGAGATTACAAAAATATATAACACTTATATATTTAAAATAAATTCGAAGTCACAAATCATATAAACAAACAAAAAAGTTAAATCATCTGCGAAGATTTTTACGCGACCAACGAAAGACCAAAACAAAAAACACAAAAGAACTAAAAAGTTGAAAATAAAAAAAGTAGTTAAAAAACTAAAAAACCCGACTGAAAAAACTGAAAAGCAACAAAACAAGCACATTTTAAATTAAACAAAACTTGGAAGCAGGCGGGGTGGAAAATAGAATGGAATGATCATTTTTTGTAGTTTATAAGTAAAATATTGCCTTTCGCAATGCTTTCTTTATCTGTGCTATAATTTAATGACTTTGCTTCGTACCAATTTTCAAGATTCTAAGTTCACGGAAAGTACCCTGTAGGTTTTAATTTCCTTGCGAGTGTCGAAATCTTCAGCATAAACGGCTGTATCTTTTGATTGCGTTGGCTTAGAAGTTTGATTTTTTCACAGCTCTAAGGGACAGTAAACTTGAGAATTAGATACGCAATACAGCTTGATTCCTCTACGTCTTTCATAGAAAAATGGTCTTTCAAAGAAAAATAGGATCGTCTTTCAAAGAAAAATGGTCTTGGCAGACAGACGGACAACAAAGTGATCCTCCGAGGTGAGGGTTCCATTTTTTTTCTATTGAGGTACGGAACCCTAAAAGCGTGTGGCGCCGGTACCAAATAGAATGGGATAGGGCAAGAAGTTAATGGATCCTGAAAGAGGAAAAACCTAATGTCAGCTTATCACTTGCATCTGCCGCAACATTGCTATGATTCTTATCACGTCGGCAAAGGTATCCCTGTCAAAAAGTTAACTCGTGCGTCGTCGGCACAGCCCCTGCAAACATTCCTTTGAGAAATCATGAGTCCTTTTACTTATATACCTTCTGTTCAAGAGTGTAGGGTAAAAATATACTTTTTTTGATGTTTGCCCCCCGAATTGAGGGCGACGCGTGAATTTTAATATAGGTACAGGTTAGGACATGTTTGGATTCTGATTGCTGGGGTAGTAATTAGGGACTCGTAGTCGGTTGGAAATTACGAGTATGTATTGCATTTTTTACGTGAATTTCCCTTAGGTTAAAAATACTAAATAACACCCAAAGTCATCGACTTTCATGAGGAGTTCCTCTTTGGCTCCCGAGGATGTCGATATGTGGGATGTGGACTCAGTTATCATTGTGCCGATAGTAGTTTCAGCCAATAGCTTAATTGCCGAGAGTAAAATTGAATAGCTGGGGAGGCTCTCGCTAGGCAGCTGAATCAAAGGCTTTATTCAGAACTTACTTCTGAACACAGTTCATCCTGACCGTCGCGTCAGTAGCTTAATGAACAGATGCATTTGTAAAAAAAAAAATTAAAGACATAAATAAAATATATTAACTCTCTTTATAGGTATTTATTTTCATAATGTATGATGAAAGTGGATTACAAGTTATTGGTTAGTTTATGTACTCAGCTTCTAGATTCGATGAAACAAGTTTCCATGCAAGAAAATAATTAAGTTTACTTATGTTATTAATCGTCATGATTAGTAAAAAAATCTTTAGCAAACTAATTGTTGCTGCACTGACAAACACCAAGTTTAAGTTTTTAATCACTTAATTACTTTAAGTCAGACCAAACATTTCACTAGTATTCAAAAAAACAACCTAAAATGCACCTCTTAGGTACTGCCGCACTCAGAGAGCTTTAATGATCACTTAGACCATCACTTAGTAAAGGTTTTGACAGTTTTGTCATACAAAAGTATGTCAAATCATTACTAAGTGACGGCTTAAGTAATCATTAAATATCTCTGAGTACCGCAGTTAGCTATTCACCCTTAGGGTTAAAGCATTTAAAAACGCATTAACCCTAAGCATATTTCTTTCACTTCAAATATCACAAAAAAAAGAAAAATCGTGTACCAGGCCAGCATGAAATGTAGCAAATTCCTTTTTATGCGCATTCCGGGGCATTGCGGGGTTTACTCCAAAGTATTTTGACATTGATTAATGACCTAACAGAGATGGTGCAATGGACTGTAAAACGACACACCAAACTTCTGGGTCGGTATTTCGTAACAAGTTTCAGAGGAGGCATAAATATACCTACTAAGCAAGTTTGTGTCACACTTGTTAAATACGCCTTTAAGAGTTTGGTTTGTCTTTGCGTTTGGAAAGATTTAGTAAGTGTGAGTTAGGATTAAATCGTTTTGATTTGGTCTTGAAAGTCCACTACTTACAATCATTTTGATTTCTGTAAGTTGGGTTTACATAACAATTTTATGCGTCACATCGTGTTTACAGATTACTGTCTGAGACAGTCTTTTGAAAAAAAAAACACGCAGATGAATTGAGTGGACCAGCAGGGATATTGCGTATCTTTTAATGTCCGTGGCTGTCATATTGTCCATGGATTAACTGTCAAATTGGTTATGGTTTAGTACAAAATGGAACCATTTGACATTTAATGAATGGACACTATATAATAGCCACTGTCATGTAAAAAATACGCAATAGTTCTGCAGTTCAGTTTTTGACAGCATTTGTCAGGTATCGTGGAACTCGACTCATAACCTAAGGAGATCAACTATTAGAATTAATAGGTATTTTATGATATTGACATCACATCACTAACCTGATCAACTCTATTGTGGAATACCAAACGCACTGCCAAACGAATAAGGTGTTAAATATATTTACTTATTTAAACTTTATGCACAAAAGTCATACTGTTGTGTACTATTAATGGACTTAATTTTATATATATCTTCATCATATAATATATATCTTCTTTTACACACCCAGTGACCTTGAACCAATTGATGACCCACATAAACACAAAACGAGCATGAAACAGTACATCCCTACAATGTATAAACCTAACTCAGGTAAACGAACCCGAACAGAGCCAAAAAAGATAAAAGAAAACATCCACTCGGACATCTAATTTAAAACTAGAAGTCAACAAATGAGGGTAGGTCTAAATAACTAAGCTGTGCGGTCTCCCCCCACCACCGAAGTCATCAGTCTCGCATCGACCGTCCGCGGAGTAAGACCTGCGGACTGTCGAATTAAAAATTAACTACCGTAAGGCGCTCGACGTGAAAATTTATCGGTCAGTCTACTTTGTTTATGGACGGTCGGACCTTTTAGGTGATTAGTTTTAGGTTTAAAGTAATTTAGTTTGGGTATGTTAGTTCTAAATTTTGCATTTATTTTAAGTTTCTGGTCTGATTTAGTGTTGGTTATTGAATTATTCTTGGGAGCAAGAAATGCTATTAATTTTCTAAAAAATATTGATCATTTTCTCAATTTCGCCGTTGCTACGACTTTTATTTAATTCTGTTCTGTCCCACTGCTTGGCAAAGGCATCCCCAATTCTCTATGCGTCCTCGAACCTGGCTTCCTGGAACGCTTCCAGACCGTCTCGCCACTTCTAAAAGGCCATTTTCTTTAAAAAAAACTTTCCCACACCTAAAATATACGAAACCGCTGATGTTGAAACTCACAAATACAAACAGACAGACCTGGACCAACTACCTGTAGGCCTTACAAAAACCTTTTCGCTTATTTAAAAAAAAAATAAGTTTGAAAAACTAAAACCCGACTACGAATAAAGTCACAGACTAATAAAACCGTGGTCTTAAAAGAAGAAAACACGAAAAATCGTCTAGTGGGTAGATAATTTGTATTTTTCAATTTTATTTATTATAAGTAAAATTATCACAGTTGCCATTAACAAGGTGCCAAAATCACTACCCTTCCTTTTGACTTCGCCGTAGTCGGGTAAAAAGAGACATGCAGCATAGTAGCCAATCGCTCGTCCACCGTGCCATAATAGTTTAGACTTTTTTTTTTGGCAGGTGTAAAAATAACCGAGCAGAAGGGAGTGTCAGACTTATACTGACTAAAACCTACCCATGTTCCTTCTTAGCCCTGTATGTCGAAGCCGCGGTAACTTGTGAACAACCTGCAGCCCCGACGGGATCATAGTTTAGACTTCACATTTTAGTTTTGTTCTATTCCTCCTAGTCAAATATCTTATATATTGTTTACATAATATTCTTTCCCTCATACATGTAAACTAACATCCAAAAAAACATTAAATTCACGTTCTTGTTACTTTTACATTGCGAACTGAATCTTAACTTAAAGCGAATCTTATCTTACAGGAGAAGTCAAATCGGGTTCCCCACACAACCCAATTGAAGGGAATTCAATGTAGTACTAAGGAAAATTGGAGCTAATCTGTAACGCCCCGGTTTCAGCTGAAATACGACCCTGAAGTATCGTAAGCGCGCCAATCGACGCCACCCGCACTTTGCTACACTGTTTTTTTGCCAAAGATTAAGTTACAACAGACGCGGTACTGAATAGCTCAAGGCATTTTGCCTAAAAGGGTTTGGCTTGTAACTCTTCCTTTATTTTTTTAGTTACTTTGAACTTCGTAATTTTCTAGGTGTTTCAAGGTTTTGCTTCAAATATATATGGTTCATTTTTTTTCCAGGAGCCTTTTGTGCTTAATTTTATTTGATAAAATGTATCGAGAAGTAAAGGTGTGTTTTCTGTTTTTGGCGGATAAGGAAAATGTTGCTCAAATTTTTTAATGGGGTTTTTATTGAGGGTATACTTGATATTGTAAATTAGAATTATAATTTCAACAATCACTCCTGTTTAAGAAAACGCCAAGGTAATTGAATATAATAACACAGATCGGAAGGGGACGCCCCAGAAGGACATAAAGGGTGTAAAAGTACCCTTAACGCAAACGAAGGGCACTTGTTTTCCCCACCACTGCGATAATTTTTTGGTTCTAGACCATACCTGGGAACCCTCTAGTTACGGAGATATTGGGGGTCAAATTTTCAAATTCAGCACAGCTGTTTTTGTAAATACTAGTTTTCAGGTTCACTTTACTTAAATTACCTCCATGACCCGTTTACTATTCAAAGCATCCACTAGCACAGAGCTACATTGAGTTTTACCGTAAAGTGTGATTATTTACCCCAAAATAAAAAGTCGTTTCTCAGCAAAAATGTTTGCGTAGTAGTACTTATTTTGATGTACAGAATGCTTGGTTGACGTATGTGTGAAGGGTTAATTTACACCCTGTATAAAATGGTATTATTAACATAACACCATGACTGTAAAAATCTCGAAGGGCTAGTCAAAGATGTACCTAATAGTACACTCACTCTTCACCAGTTATAGTTAAGCCCCATGTAAAAGGGGGTTAGCCTATTGCCATCATCATGATTTCAGCCAAAAGCCCTCCCCCCCCATAAGCCTCCCCCAGGTGTCGCCACATTGACCGGTCCCGTGCGTCTCGCATCCAGCGGGTCCCCGCAACCTTCATCAGGTCATCGGTCCACCTAGTGGGAGGCCTTCTAACGCCCCATCGGCACTGCCATCAAACAGGCTAAAGCCGGACTCCGTGGCTGATACTAAGAAATCCTTGACGGAGAAACCCAATAACACATCCGTACCCGGAATTGAACCTAGGATTTCATGCTTAGCAGTCGCGCTTGCGATCACGGCACCAACGAGGCAATCCAAGGTTTTTTTTTGCTGGGATTTTTTGCAAGGAAACGACTTTTTTTTTTGGGTCAAAAATCTCAATTTACGGTAAAACTCAATGTAGCACTCTTATACATTATGCTAGTCAAATCAAATCAAATCAAATCATTTATTAGTTCGCAAACATGGGTAAATTTGGTACATAGATGTTGTCTGATAAGTTAGCTCTCCATGTTCTGCCGTCACATGGGCATGCAAAACATAATCAATTAAAATATTAGTTTTTTTAACAATCAATAGTGTTAGAAAAATTATAGAATTACATTATTACAAAATTACATGTCAAAACATTTGAAACACAACAAATAGAAAATACGAAAAAGAAAAAAGTCATAATATTACATCAAATTGTGTCACTGGTTACAATATTAAATATGTCAATACAAGCATGTCAATTTAAATATAAAAAATAACAAGTAAAGAAATAATTAATTTGGTCAATCAATTTACATTTTAATTTTTATGTGCATAATTATGTCAGAAGATACTGAATAATAAAAATAATACCAAAAAGTGAAACATAAAATCAAAATCCATTACAATTTTGCGACAAAACATAGATATTAGATCCCACCTAAGTCCCACAGTTTTTTTTCCGATAGGAACTCCGAAATATTATAATATGATTTACAGATCAGAAACTTTTTCAGGTGGCTTTTAAATAAATTTACATTTAAGGCTTTAATTGACTCTGGTATGTGATCGTATATAATTGGTGCCATGCAGAAAACACTTTTATGCATCAGAGCTGTCTTAGACTGTCTTGCACATAACATGTTGGCGTGTCGTCTACTTCGGTTATTTAAATCTGATAACTTGGGAAATAATTTTGGATTGGTTTTCACAAATACTGCAACCTCAAATATGTACAGAGAGGGCAGTGTCAATATGTTATACCGAATAAAAAATGGTTTACATGTGTCTATGCATTTAGTAGCATCTAGTGGATGCTTTGTATAGTAAAAGGGTCATGGAGGTAATTTAAGAAAGTCATAACCTGAAAAACTAGTACCTACTTAGGTATTTACAACAGCTATGCAAAATTTGGAACTTTGACCCCCAATATCTCCGTAACCAGGGGATTCCCAGGTATGGTATAGAACAAAAAATTATCGCAGTGGTGGAGAGAACAATAGTGCCTTTCGTTTGCGTTAAGGGTACCCTTTATAGAAAATCTTAATTTACCTACCGCTACTACAATTATTTGTTTAAGATTCAAGAGGCCTATATCCAGCAGCGGTGGCCCAGTGATGGTAGCCCCGACTTATGAACAGTAGGTAGTGGGTTCGAACCCAGGCAGGCGCATTACTTTGTGTAATTTATTTCATCACCGCTGCTCTCAAAACGGTGAAGGAAAACATCGTCGAACCAAAAATTTGTGACATCTACCAATAGGCACTGGGCCCGCGTGATAGTATGCAGCCCATTCCCTCTCAAAGATAGGAGGCCTGTGTCCCAGCAGTGGGAACATTAATAGGCTTTTGATGATGATGATGATGATATCCAGCAGTGGATTGCAATAGGCTGATGATGATTACTACCTTTACTTCTTAAAAATGTAGTATCACTGTTTTACTGAATTCTCTACTCTATGTTGGATGGCGCAAAATGGTTAATATTCATGACAGTCTGCGGGCGGCGAGTGAAATTGCTTCACATTTTTTATGTCTACTCCTGCTACAGTCAAACAAAAGTCTTGTGCTAAACTTTACGGGTTCCGTAGGTGGGTATTGTATATTTTGGAATAGTTTATAGGTAGGTTGTTCTTATTGAGCTATCTTTTTATCTTTATACAGGGTGTAAATCAACCCTTCTCACAAACGTCAACCAAGCATTCTGTACATCAAACTAAGTACCCCTACGCAAAATTTTTTGCTGGGAAACGACTTTTTTTTGGGGTTACATTTTATGGTAAAACTCAAAGTAGCACTCTTAAAACATTGTGCTAGTGGATGCTTTGAATAGTAAACGGGTCATGGAGGTAATTTAGGTAAAGTTACAACCTGAAAAACTAGTATTTACAAAAACAGCTGTGCAAAATTTGGAACTATGACCCCCAATATCTTCGTAACTAGGGGGTTCCCAGGCATACCCGGACACCCCCTAGTTACGGAGATATTGGGGGGAGACCATAGTCTAGAACAAAAAAAATATCGCAGTGGTGGGGAGAACAAGTGCCCTTCGTTTGCGTTAAGGGTACTTTACACCCTTTATATGTATATATATTTTTCTTTTCTGTCATCTGACAGGCGTTACCTGAAAATCTTACCAAAGGGGTTACCTGAAAATATTTATTTACCCACTGTATTAATTGAATCAAATCAAATCAAAAGTCATTTATTCAAATTAGGCTGATAATCAGCACTTTTCGAACGTCAAAATTTACTTTACTCTACTTATTTACAAGAGACAGTCCCCCAAAACGCCCACCCTTCGGCACTTCCTAGTGTTTAGCTGGAAAGAAGAAGTGACGGAACAAACTCCCCAGCAACACATTCTGTCTGTTATGTTGGTTAGAAGAACCAGACTCGATACAATAGTAAGGTGTAAGTTCATTTTAGAGTTACTACAGACACAAATCAATAATAAAAAATTATATATTATAAACAATGTAAAAATAAAAAAGTACATAACATATCAATTAACAAATTTTTGTAATGTAGGTAAGGCACAAGTGTTGATATCAGTGCTGTAACTATTCGTACCAAAGGGCGTCTGGATGATTAAAAACCACTGTAAAAGAGAGTAATTCTTTCTTTCTTTTCTTTTTTTTTAAAAAACGTTGTCCCCACGCTAGGAATTTCTCCTGTATCGTAGGGGCGTTCACAAACATACAATAAATGGAAGAGAAAAAATAAATAATAAAATTGAGAATAGTTAGAGACATCCACAACTTTGTACCGGCTAAGAGTTACCAGGGAAGCCGCATGCGCAGAAGCTAAAGCCAAACTTTTTTATCTTCGACGTGGTCCTTGATTTTATAATATGCTTTTTGAATTTGGTTTATGGAGGTCTAATAGGCAGACGCTCCATGTAATACTTACACAGGTATTCAGCTGTATACGGTAAGATTGAAAGCCGACCCCAGCATGCTTGGCAAGTTGTTTTTTTTTTCTTTATTATTTATTTGTGGTAGTTTCTTAACGTACTTTTCGTTGCTAACAAGTTGGCCAGTTAGTCAGAAACTTAAATATAATTGTTTGTGTCAAAACAAATATTGTTGGAGAAGAGAAGACTAGGAACTCACATTTCTCTGTTATTGGCATTTGATCGGAGACCTACCCCTCACTAGCTCTCAGCTCAAGCCGGTTGTAGACAAAGAGTTAGGTAAGGTAAGTTTAACTTAGCTTACGACTAGCCAGTTTCCTAGCAATGTTCTTCTTTATCTAGTGATGAAAGAGCTGGAAGTTTGTAGAACCTAAACTAATGTAGTTTAGCTCTTCGTCTACAACTAGTTTTGGTAATTCAGTCAATTGTCAGACGCTCTTGAACGTCTTGTAACATTTCTACTTATCATAAACAACACGCCTGTATTCCACGACGGGTTAGGCAGTACACCCACGTTTCGCCTGCTATGTTTGAGTCCGAAGTAATAGGGAGCAGCTTATTGCCATCATCATCAGCCCATAATGTTGCCACTGCAAAGACTCGGGCCTCCTCTCTAGAAGAGGGATGGGCTATAATCCACCACCCGGCCCAGTGCGGGTTGGTAGATGTCACGTGTCTTCGAATTTTTTGATTCTAAGACATGCCGGTTTACTCACGATGTTTTCCTTCACCGTTTTGAAAGCAGCGGTGGCCCAGTGGTGTCGGCCCCGACTTATAAACAGTAGGTCGTGGGATCGAATCCAGGCAGGCGCATTACTTTGTGTAATTTATTGCCATCATCCAGGCTCAAATCCGGACTCCGTGGCTGCTAAGACATTGCTGTTGTAAAAACCCAATAACACTTTATCCGACCGGGATTAAACCTATAACCTCATGCTCAACAGTCGAAGCAGTCGAGGAGCAACAAGACAGTTCTACTTATCCTCTCGCTAAAAGTGAAACTTTCACTTCCATTAGTCGCCGATAACTTATCAATCGAATGGCAGATTTGATGAAATATCCGGTGTTCGCTGGACGCTCCTCCGGATATTACGTCTGCCGGGCAATGTGGGTCACAGACCATTCAAATGGGACCAATGGACGGCCCATCGATCTGTTGTGTTGTTGCAAAAAATATGGGGAAAAGCGCTCGGAAAAATTGGCGAATCGGCGGGCGAGTTTTTTTTAGGAAAAATAGTTGTGAAATTGTGTGGCTTTCGTTATAGATTAGTTTAAAAAACGTGGTCGACTTTTTGTATTCACTAGAAGAGAATTATCGATATTGCCATAAAATTATTGATTGTGTTAAATAAGCTTGAATAATAGAGTAGTTAACAACAAAAAAAAACTAATTAATCCGTCAGATAGATTTCCAAAACTTATTGGACACGTATTTTTTCTTTTTTCACGTAAACAAACAATGAAGACGATACAGAGCTTTGAAAACTCGTGTGGCGTTATTTTCCAAGACATTAGTATGACATTCTTTACCGGTGAGTGACGTCACAACCGGACTCAAATCTTTGACGCGTTTTATCTTCGTCAATTTTTATTGATTTGATAAAACAAAAAATACGTATGCAATATTTTTTGATAATCTAACAGACGGACTAATTAGAATCATATTTTTTGAATTCAGTTAACATTCCTATTTTACCTACACGGTGATGCGGAAACGGCAACCTGTCTATGATGGCTTTATTGTGTTTTCTCTTTTTTTTTTTTTTTTCTTAATATTAAACGTGGAGCAGGAATTTCTCCTGTATCGTAGGTGCGTTAACAAACACTTAAACTCATATACACAAATAACCAGTCCCGGAACAACTATCTGTAGCCCATACAAATATTTTTTCCGTGCGGGACCGAACCCGCGACACGCAACACAGCAGTCCAGTAACATTGACGGCGTGTTCTGTCAAATGTCTTTTTTAATGGTTGTCATTACGTATGACTCATGTCAACTTTGCGCTAATTCGATATACTTGCCATAAAAAAAAAAACTTTTTATGAAGAGCACTGGATTAATTTAAATACCTAAAAAAAAAACTTTTTATTAAGAGCACTGGATTAATTTAAATACCTAAAAAAAAACTTTTTATTAAGAGCACTGGATTAATTTAAATACCTAAAAAAAAAACTTTTTATTAAGAGCACTGGGTTAATTTAAATACCTAAAAAAAAAACTTTTTATTAAGAGCACTGGATTAATTTAAATACCTATAAAAAAACTTTTTATTAAGAGCACTGGATTAATTTAAATACCTAAAAAAAAACTTTTTATTAAGAGCACTGGATTAATTTAAATACCTAAAAAAAAACTTTTTATTAAGAGCACTGGATTAATTTAAATACCTAAAAAAAAACTTTTTATTATGAGCACTGGATTAATTTAAATACCTAAAAAAAAAACTTTGTATTAAGAGCACTGGATTAATTTAAATACCTAAAAAAAAAAACTTTTTATGAAGAGCAGAGGATTAATTTAAATACCTAAATATGACTCACAACTGCAAACAATTATTAACAGTAGTGTAACTATTAATTTTGTTGTGTATTACTTGTTTATTCACGTAACAAATAACAATGGTATTTACTTGTGAAGTTTGTGCTGATAATGTGTGTTTGTTAGATGTTCAAGGTAATAAGTGTTCTCAATTATCGGTCAGTGGGTCGTCTTAGGGGCGGATCGTATAATGATAAGATTCAAGTTGTATCTAAAGGTAGACAAGTACCCGAATTACGAAAATTAATCCAAAAACTTGCAAGTGACGAGTTCTGTAACTATCACCCACTCACTTGGATGAGATATTTGAGGTGGCCGAATCTTTCATCTGTTTGCATCGTCGTTAGAAAATCGTGAGTTAAACGTTGAATAATATGGTGAGTTTTTGAATTGTATTTAAAAGTTTTGTCTTTACAGGCTTATTGACAATATTTTTTTCTTTTTTTTTTTGCTATCAATTATTCGTGGACTACTGCACCCTGCTGACTGGAAGCCGACCCCTGCACAGTACGAAAAAGGTTAGGCAGATGAGGATGATTCTTTAATAGTTGATACTTAATTTCATCACTGCTGGCTCTTTGCGTCAAACGGTATGAGAAAATCCTTCATATCTCCCGACATTTCCTCCACAAAATATAGCTCCATGCTAACACAAATATAGAAAACGTCACAAAAATCTCCAACAGACAACGCACACACTATGTCAAAGTACTCAAACGCAGGACATTTCAATCAATGCAATCGCACTACGGACGCTCAAACGTCCGGTGGCCATGCTGCACCGGTTTGAGAGACTTTTCAACTAATTGGGGACTTTTTATTTAGAACGTAAACGAGGTAGGAATGTGTGTGATTTGTTGGTTTAGGATTTAGAAAAACAAACTTGTACGGGACGTGGTTTTTGTAGAATTTAGACTATGAGCAAAAGCCATCAAATCAACACGATCGATAGTATGACAGGCAATGCTATCGGAAACTACATCGGATATAAGCTTCACCCAAGCTGCGCGACAAAATCCTATTATCAGTATTCTGTATCCAGTCTGTCTCAGCCAACTTATAAATGTCCATTTAGCTATTGGCGTCTTGGACAGCCAAACGTATCTCTATAGAAAAATTACGTCGCTTTGGTCCTGCTGTGTAAATGTCCTTCAAACTATTATTTTGTTACTTCGATAATTTAGAGGAAGACCAAAGAAACGATGGTTTGACTGTGTGTAGAAACATTAGTAAAAGAAAATTAAAGTAAGAACTGTGTGCTGAACCCAAATAATGTGGGATACCTATGGCTAGTCAGATGATGACCAGTTATCGCTAAACGATAACTAAAAGGGTTTAACTTTGATATTTTTCACTAAGATAGTGATAACACTATCTAAGGGTTTATAGGTGGCCTATAAACCCTTGCCCGGTACCTATAAACGGTTACCCTGCTTGAGAGACTCTTCTCTCAAGCAGGGCAGCCATCATCATCAGCCTATTTATTGTTCCCACTGCAGGGACTCAGGCCTCCTCTCTAGGAGAGGGATGGGCTATAATCCACCACGCGGGCCCAGTGCGGGTTGGCAACCTATGAACCCTTAAATCTTTTGAACCAGTGAACGACAAATTCTGATATTTGGTGACAAATTTGGACAAACTAACGACAACATTTTTGTGTTTTCAAAATTAAAATCCCTGATGGTGGCCATGCCAGAGTCAGTGACACGAAATAAACCTAAAGTGATCTTAGTATTTCGAAGAGCTTTGACTCACATTAAAAGCGCATCAACCCAAGAAGCTAGACGTATTTCGCTCGAATTTTACGTGCTCAGCTTATTGAGAAGATATTAAGTACCTATATTTATGTATGTTTTACTTTCCTAAGTTCAAGCTAACGACCTCTAAATGTGTTCAAAATTGGCACTTGCATTGCCGTGGGTAGGCTGTGTGGGAAAGCTAACAGTTAGCTGAAGCCAGCAGTACTCCTGCAACTTAAAATATACAATTTCCAACGTAAATCAATTGATATTGCCGTAGATGTTGTTGTGCAGCATTTCCTACTTTGGACACGATGACATTCCATTATCACAATTCTTTTTACTTTTGTATGCATGACGACCAATCTAGCTACTTATGCAAAACGAAATTAAGTTGATTGCTCATTGCACAAAGTGAGATCAGGTTATGTTAGGTTATGTGCAAGCCATGGTCCGGAGCGAGGAGGAATGGGACGCCGTCGCCTCCTTCTGCGAAGCAGTGATGCTAGCGAAGGAGGTGGCGGAATGCTAAAGGAAGAGAACCTCTCGTCCCAGCCGCCGCGGGAGGCGCTCCGGGCGTCGGGGGCCGCGTGAAGGCTTCCGGTCACCGTAGACAAGGGCCTATGGACGGTGAGTAATGGGCTAGCTCGCCGTCCGTCCGCCTTACGACGACGACAGGCCGTGTCGACGGCGCGTTCGTGTTCCACGCGCGTCTCAAAGAGATGTCAGCAACATGGGAAGGGCCCGCAAGGGCCGACGCCCGTCGGGGCTGCGGGTTGTTCACAAGTTACCGCGGGCTCGACATATAGGGCTAAGAAGGAACATGAGTGGTTTTTAGTCAGTAGAAGTCTGACACTGATGATTGATGATTTTCCACCCGCCAAAAAAAGGTTGTGTATCGGTTGATATGGGTCTGTGCATTAAAGTGATAAAACTTATTGACCGTCTCTTCTAAAGTCTGGACTATATAGGTTTACATATAAATCCGAGATTTTTAATGAGAAATACCTCATGTACTACGGATATAAATTTGCTTGCTAGTAGCTCGTTTAAATTTATGACCGTTCAAACGCATTAGGCTTATCCCCCTTTTACACTTGAATTACCATACCCAGTGAAACGCAGAACTTCTGCCTACCCTCTGGGAATACAACCATGATGGCCCTATCATAACACCTTCAATTCTAAGGGCTTGTCCTTCAAACTATGCCGGTAGCGGTGTCAGTACGTAATAGGGATTCAGGTATGCAAATTGTTCATCAGCTATTCAGTGTTTGGGCATTCGTTATGCGCGCCCGACGTCCAGGCTATGTTACGCGCTCACTGCGTGACGTTGTGGGCCGAGTGATGAGCGGTAGCGATTAGCGTTATTCGAAAGGCACTTAAGAACTTAATAAGGCTTTTTTTTAGGAGGGTTGAAAATCATCAAATTTCTCCTCCCGCTCTGGGCGGAGCGGACGACGGAGAGGGGGTGTCAGACTTCTACTGAATAAAAAACACCCATTTTTGTCCATCTTAGCCCTTTGTGTCCGGGGTCGCGGTATCCCTTTCGAACAACCAGCAGTTTCGACAGGCGTTGAACACGAACGCGACGTCGACACTGCATGTCGATATGCTTTGCTTGAAGTCGTTGATTTTGACGGGTTTTAGTCATATAATTATGTTAGACCGTTATGAAATTAGATAAACATAAAGTGGAAAAAACTAAGTTGCGTAATTTTAAAATCTACAAACTGTTTTATTTTGGCAGTACTTAGTTTTGACACTACTTTGTAACAAACACAACGGTTTGTGGTTTTTAGTTTTCGCATTTTCTAAACTAAAGTGCCTATAGCATTATTGGTTAGAAAGTTTTCTGTTTTAAGGTTGTAACAAGTCGATCGGCGGCGGCGCCCTGGTGCAAGCCATGGTCCGGGGCGAGGAGGAATGGGACGCCGTCGCCTCCTTCTGCGAAGCAGTGATGCTAGCGAAGGAGGTGGCGGAACGCGAGAGGGAGAGAACCTCTCGTCCCAGCCGCCACGGGAGGCGCTCCGGGCGTCGGGGGCCACGTGATGACCTCCGGCCATCGTAGACGCGGGCCTGTGGATGGTGAGTGATGGGCTAACTCGCCGTCCGTCCGTCTTACGAAGAAAACAGGACGTGTCGACGGCGCGTTCGTGTTCCACGCGCGCTTCAAAGGGGCCCGAAAGGGCCGACGCCCGTCGGGGCCGCGGGTTGTACACTTGTTATCGCGGCCTCGACATAGAGGGCTAAGAAGGAACATGGGTGGTTTTTAGTCAGTAGCAGTGTGACACTCGCTTTTGCTCTGCCCAAGAGCGGGACTTATTAGATGATTTTCCACCCGCCAAAAAAAAAAAAAATGTTGTAACAAGTGATTAAAAAAAAAACTTTTATATGTCTACGCTTCCAAAACAGGCACTTAAAATAGATAATCGGCACCTCCTGTACTTGTACCACAACCCATCCGAACCACTCAAAACAGAATGTTTTATGTCGTGTGCGTCCAAATCACCTACGGAACCATTTGATTGACAGCTTTTATTCAGGATGCAGCACGGATGTCAAGTTGCATTCACTTTTTGATAAAATAACACGGTACACAAAACCTTTTTTGATTTTAAGTGTAGTGTGTGTTTTGTTTGGTAGGAATAGAACACGACATATGATTGCAATGAGCTCGCCGGAGCCAAAAAATTGGAGCAAATCAGTTTTGTGCCCTGGCAATGCCATATAAGCTTTAAACTGACATCGCTTATACATGGCACATGGAAAACGTAATATTTACAATGGCAACTATGTGTTTTATGCCAACTTTGCCTTTCTGACCTGTTGACTAGGTACCTCAAATCGTTCGTCTAGTGGATTAAAGCGCGACTGCTGGGCATGAGACCCTGTGTTCGATTCCTGGATCGGACTAATTCTTATTCGGTTGGTCTGCGAATGAGACCTTTCCTAGTCTCAACTGTCAACGGGGGGCTTCTTATGCTAGCAAATCTGACAACAGGTCTTTACTCGTTTTGTTGTATGTTAGCACTAGGACCACTTTAATAGGGATGGTTACTGACTTAAAAAAATATGATTCTAATTACCTAGTCCGTTTGTTAGATTATCGAAAAATATTGGATACGTATTTTTTGTTTTATCAAATCAATACAAATTGACGAAGATAAAACGCGTCAAAGATTTGAGTGGGGGGTTGTGACGTCACTGGCCGCTAAAGAATGTCATACTAATGTGTCAGAAAATGACGTCACACGAGTTTTCAAAGCACTGCACCGTCTCCATTGCTTGTAAAAAGAAAAAATATGTGTCCAATATTTTTTTTAAATCTATCTGACGGACTAATTAGATTTTTTTTGTTAACTATTCTACTGTGCAATTCAGGTAGCATGTCAATAATATTTGTATCGGATGTCAACCTTAGAGCATTTATGTAAGTTCGGTGTTCATCAGCCCGCTAAGTTAAGTCGGTGGAATTATACCTCCTAGTGAAATCCCGGGCTACAAATTTGAAATAACATGATAAATACATTAACATGATAATATCAAATTTTGATGCAGTAAAAAGTCTAACCAATTACAAGCACCGATAGACAACCCAACCAAAACCTGAGGTGCTTAGGTACAATTTGCTATCTCAAAACTACTTTATTAGGAACCAGATAAGATTTCAGGTCATCTAATACAATTAGGGTCGTATCGTTTGTTCAATTAAGTGAAAACAATGCCAAAGGATGTAAGAACGTTGCCAGATGGCTAAATAATTTTTTTTTTTTAGCGGGTGGAAAATTATCAAAAAACCCCTCCCGCTCTTGGGCAGAGCGAAAGGGAGTGTCAGACTTCTACTAACTAAAACCACCCATGTTCCTTCTTAGCCCTCTATGTCGAGGCCGCGATAACTAGTGTACAACCCGCGGCCCCGACGGGCGTCGGCCCTTTCGGCCCCCTCCCATGTTGACATCTCGTTAAGGCGCGCGTGGAACACGAACGCGCCGTCGACACGGCCTGTTTTCGTCGAAAGACGAACAGACGGCGAGCTAGCCCATCACTCGCCGTCCACAGGCCAGATTGCTAAGTCTCAGTTTAGCTTTTGGTATAGTTGTCGAACTTGACTGATTTTGATTACTGGAATGGATGTTGTTGATGTTACAAAGGTGGAATGTGGATCAGTGTAAGTGAAAATGAAAGAAGTAAAATTATTTATTAGTCTTCAACAGCACAAAAAAAATTAAGAACCAAAAAGAAATATCATTAATCAACAAGAAAAGAAACTTGTTGCAAAAAAAAACATTAAAAAAAATACAATAAATCTGTCTAAAATAATTTTACTTTCGGAAATCAGTGACTTTGTCAATTTCACTGCCTTTTTATAGCAACTGACAGAATTCTTTAGTGTCTTTTAGGTAGTCAGTTTTGTATGGTCACCCGTCCACAGGGCAGTCTCTCCAAGCGTGGCTTAACCTCTACAGACGTGCTTATTACTTCAATACTTCAAACTGTGACCCGGAACTCGACCTCGCAGCCTCACAAACTTTCACCTTTAAATTCTAAATCTAAGTTTAATCAAGAATCAAGATCGCACACAAAATCTTAATTACATCTTACGCGAGTACAAACTTCATTAACAAACACGACCTACTAAGGCTTGCATCTTTGCATTGAGATTACGAAAGCTGTAACTACCAATTGTGAGTATGAGTCACTCCTCCCATTTCATGTAACTATGAACATTGTCCCGGGAGGGTAGTTAGGAGGTTCGGAGTTATGGCTCTCTCTTGTTAGATAATGAAATCATTGTTCAATGTTGTTTTATGTAGAGGAATGGGAATTGTCCAGTTTTCAATAATACCGATGTTTTCTGACAAAAAAAATATGATTCTAATTAATCCGTCTGTTAGATTATCGAAAAATATTGGATAGGTATGTTTTGTTTTATCAAATCAATAAAAATTGACGAAGATAATACGCGTCCAATATTTGAGTGGGTGCTTGTGACTGACCGCTAAAAAATGTCGTACTAATGTCTAAGAATATGTCGTCACACGAGTTTTCAAAGCACTGTTTCGTCTTCATTGTTTGTTGACATGAAAAAAGAAAAAATACGTGTCCAATATTTTTTTTAAAACTACCATATTGTGCTAATTTCAAAATCATTTCGAAGTATAATGCTCTGTGTTATCATTTATTTATCATTAAAATTAAAAAAAAAAAAAAAAAATTATTTTAATCATCATCATCATTGGCCTAGCCTTTTCCAAATTATTTTGGGGTCAGTTTCCCGTCTAGTTGGATGCAGCTGGATAATAGTAGGTACTATACATGGTGGCTCCATGTGATGATATCGGACATCTCCATATCGACATTTCAATCGCTTAGACACAAAAAGTATTTGTTTGCTTAATTTCTTTGGTTTCACAAATCTTAGAAACATAAGACCAGTCAATGCATCTACATAAAATAATTGCTTTTTATGCCCCGAGAAACGGCCAAAACTATCTCCAAAAAACCCAGACCAGCTCGTTAACAATATGATCTTGTATCGTCCACATTAAGGCTCCAGAGCTCCCAGGTGATCCCAGGCCTCCAAGTAGTTATAAAGGTACAATTTGCGCGGCTGTAAATACATCAGCGGAGCGTATTTATGGCGACGAACATTAAACTTGCCCCGGCGACTAATGTTGCTTCTAATACTGTGGAGAATACTATTGTAACTCGATGATGAGTCAGCTGGAAGAAAGTTTAGAAAAATACGTAATATTACTTATACAAGATGATTTTTTGAGGTATTCCCATCTGAGCACCGATTTTTAGAGCACCTAAGTTTAGAGCACCAAAGCTATGCACATATGAGCACCTAAGATTTGGTAGCTGCTAGTGATGGGGTGTATAATAAAAGTTTAGTAATCGATAATAATTTTAGTAAAGTTCCTCAAACTACCAGGAGAACGGAAACATTAGGAGGTATTGGAAATTGGAATCTTAAAATCAAATTTTTCGTGTTTGTTCCAGTGGATTCGAGAATGATTTAAACTCACAATAATAATTGGACGTGGTGCTTCTGTCCGGGCAGGACGACGACGTCTGCCCAGGTCCGTTAGTAAATAATTGGGACCTTTTGGGATTATGAATTATTATTTATTTAATTTATTCGTCCGGTTTAAGCACTTCGATTTGTGAACGCATCTACAATACAGGAGAAATTCCTAGTGTGGGCCAACGTTTTTCTAAAATCAAAAACAAAAAAAAAAAATTGAAATCTTCTCGAAACCCACTCGAAACTCACCAGATTGAAAACCACTTGACAACCAACAGTAGCACGCCGTGGTCAAATGCACAGCCAGCGCAACTATTTGGGAGAAGAGTTGGCTGTTTCGCTTAAATGCTTTCATGTATTGTTGGGGTCCAGCGATGCAGCGCTGTAAGGTTTGTGTGTACAAATGGGTGATTAGTTGCGATTGCTAGTACTAAGTTGTTTGGTGTTGAAAGGGGATTATTTTTTTTACTTTGTTTGAAGGTTTTGGGCAAATATTTGTTAAAATTCAAATTCTTTTTTTCAGACATGAGCCTATCGTGTCAGTATCAACAAAATAACAGCAATGCGGGCAAAGTGTTATTTAGTTTCTCAGTTGCAGCCGCAAAGACTGGATTTTTGCCCGGTTAATGTCAAAGGCCCCTTATTACAACTTAAATACATCTCTGTCTAACCCTTCGGGGTTTACAAGCAAGAGGTTATGTGCTTGTGTGGTTAAGATAACTTTTACTATCCGAATTAATGGCTCTCAATTCATTTAAAAATATGTTTCCACAGTATAAATTTTCTAGTCAAAACGTACGTCTATATCCAAGCGTCGTCGTCTTCGCATCGTAGTCGTCACGTGCATGTCTCGCTCGACTGACTTCGGAACACCTCGGCAGGTGCTCGGGAAATTTAACTGTTTTTAACGTGACTATTTTCTATTTTACACCTAGGAGGGCTGTTGCGAGCTACAGAAAAGAGTTTAAGAAAGATGAAAAGAAAGATGGTGGAACTGGTAGTATTTTTTTTTCCTGCAGTTGTGGCGTAGTGCTTTTTGTGGTAGGTAAAATGAGACAAGTAAGACTTAGTTATACATTTACTTTTGCACTACACTTACAAAATAGGTTCTAGGGTCTAAGGTTCTAGGGTCTAAGGTCACGCACTGTCACTGTAGGTAGGAAAACGGTACTGCCCTGAGCAACCAGAAGACGTCGATCGCCACGCACGGTAGGTAGGCCGGGTCAGGCGGCCTCACGCGTCGTAGGGACGCGCGGCAGGGTGATCGCCACGCACGGTAGGTAGGCCGGGTCAGGCGGCCTCACGCGTCGGTAGGGACGCGCGGCAGGGCGATCGCCACGCACGGTAGGTAGGCCGGGTCAGGCGGCCTCACGCGTCGGTAGGGACGCGCGGCAGGGCGGTCGACCAGGTGGGCAGCGGGCTCAGGGCAACTAGCCCTAGGCTGCGTTGGTGGTAGGCAGGTAGCGGCAGCGCAGACGGCCAGTAGGTAGCGGCGGCAGGCCGCTGTCTACACGGCCACGCCGTCGTCTTGTGCCGGACGCGTAGGCGTCACAGTTTAGAGGCGGCACGCGGTAGGGCGGCCGTGCAGATGCGTGCTCACCGCGTTGGTAGATGCGCGGGAGCACAGCAGAGCAGAACAGTGCAGCGTGAGCGAAGCAGCCATAGTTGGCTAGCCAGCGCTAGGAACCCTGAAACAGCGCCAAGGGGACGCTTGAGCTCCAAGATGGTTCCTGTAAGCCCCTACGATGTGCGTGTCCCAGCCATGCGTTAGATGCGGCAAGCTCAAGGCAGTGAAGAAGATGGAAGATGGGTACTCACACATCGCAGTGGTTTACAGTGATTA
The DNA here is from genome assembly GCA_932274075.1 of Diarsia rubi. Classification (NCBI taxonomy): domain Eukaryota; kingdom Metazoa; phylum Arthropoda; class Insecta; order Lepidoptera; family Noctuidae; genus Diarsia; species Diarsia rubi. Next base: position 20,706,929 of record OW026415.1, on the reverse strand, counting down.
GTTGATAGGTGAATAGTTGATAGACTAAAGGCAAGGCGTGGCGTCACATCGCCACGTGGTTCTCATTGACTGTTGACTCGCGTCGCCGGTTTATGATACAGCATGGATGAGCATGATTTAGTTTATAGAGAATAGAATAGGATGCATGCCATGCGGAGAACCATATAACTAATTAGAGCACATGTGCATAGTGAATAGCTAGGTGCTAATTAATATTAAATACAGATAACATTGCCGGCAGCCATGTTAAATCGACACAAAGATTACAAATAGATATGGCTTGCCGGGACATAAATTTAGCAGCAAAAGAACACAATGGCGGAGTTCACTTACCCAATAACTGGGGACTTATCTAGTAGGCTGCTCGCTTGATGTAAAAGGGCAGAACCTATGCGTGCAGCCGTTTTTAAAGGAGGTCCTGAGCGACGTTCTCCCTCCATTGTGACATTACAGAACATTTAGGGTTGTACCTATAATTTAGTGAGGTGACAACTTTTTAGAATTAGTCGGTTTTTAGTGAATCGACTAATTTATGCTACAGTACCCCGCCTGCAAAGAAAGGATTTTCCCTAGGGGAAATCCGCTAGAAGGCCTAAACCACTTAGACTGACTACCTGTACGTACATACATCTCATTCGTGTGCTTCCATCCATCTATCAAATATTCATCGTCAAACATCCATCAATCAAAGTCCGTCACTGACTTGAATGTAGTCCTAAGTCAGTGACTTACTAAGCACACAAGAGGTAAACTAGTTTAGAGTAGCTTAACTCAAGACAGTCAGTCGGAAAAACACAAGATAGAGCAAGTGTATCTCCTTGGGGGTCAGGTCACTGAGGTGTTAAATTGCAGGGTAATGTGTATAGTGTAGGTTCTGTTATATTTAGAAACAAAATTAAAGATCACCATTGATTGCTGAATACTATTATTAAGTGTAGAAGTTAGAGTACAACACTGTCAAGTGAGTGATGTACCTTGTATAAGTGTGTAATCCGAACATGAAGATGTAAAATCTTCATATTCATGATTTAATATCAAGAAAAAGAAAACATGCAATTTAATTAATAATAGTTTATATTGAAAAACATGCATTTAAAAAGAATTGTTAAAGTTTAAAAATCTTTAATTGATTTATGTTTTGTCAATGTTCTATGTCTATGACACATTTTATTGTTGTTTAATTTTTAGTCAGAGTCCATAGTGAAGAATTTATAATTTCTGAACGATAAAATATTGACAAGCAAAAAGGCTAATATCCAAGGTAAGTGTCAAACGTCAAAGTTGAATAAAATTTTATAAGTCGATGACACTTGTTAAAAGTTAGGTTAGATATGACATTTATCAGCATTATAGGTTAAATTCATGCTTGGTTAAGAATTAAGCGTTAAGTTAAGTTGTAGAAGTCGATAACGTTATGGTCTAAAGTTTAGTTATCAATTGTGTGTAAGGATTACGTGACATTTCTGAGAGGTTTTCATAGAATGTGTTTATCAACAATCAAATGGCATTTATTTACTTACTGAAGTTAGTTTGTATACAAGACTTTATTGATTAATAGTGTGTATGTAGTTGTAACTAGTGTTTAGATTACAGCGAGTATTAGATTTTTGATAGATTAGATATGTGTTTAGGTAGCTGTTAGGGCTTGTTTATTGAGTTGCAATCCGCTCATAGTTAGAAAACACCTGGTTTAGAGCCAGTAGTGCTAGTCTTGCTACCGTGTAGGCGGTAGAAGATCCAACTGACTAACAGTTGTAGTTTATCAATGGTTAGCCATGATAAAGTTAGGTACTAAGGCGTCGGCCATTAGCACAATTAATAGTCCTCTATCAACGGGGTAGGCCGAGATGAGGTCCAACTGTGACTTTGGTCAACAGCTGTTAGAGTACCAATGGTGTAGGGCCATTGGTATGGGGAAAAGGGTGCTACGGTTTAGCGCCATTAGCACTTTTAGTAGTCCTCTATCAACGGGGTAGGCCGAGATGAGGTCCAACTGTGGCTTAGGCCTACAGTTGTTAGAATATCCATGAACTAGGTCATGAATGTTTTAGACACTGGTTTAGAGCCTAGTGTTTGAATTCTATAGATATAGTTTTACTATATTAAGTTTTAAATTCTAGTTATACCTAATTAAGTTTTAAGTTATCCTATTCTAGGGTAGGACAATGCCTGCAATTTCAATTTTGCAGTTACTTTTCATGAAAGTGCAGACTTGTTAGTGTTTATAGTAACACAAACAACACAATTGTTTTTTAGTAGTTAACTAATGACCTACTCTGCTATCTAAGAAAATAAATACACTCCATAATGACCACAGCATGCACTATGGCAGTGAGTGTTTTAAGCGACAGAAGATGCTTACATGTGTAATATGCACATAGAAAGTACGGTATGATTGCAGTCACCTATGGGTAGGTACTGTCTTTAAGATGTTCTTGTTGGAACATGATAATTACAACACAAAAACTAAGGGTAGTGTACCATAGGGCATATTCTGCTACAAAATAATTACTCATCCCTTGGGATCCCCAATACCCTCTATGGCAACACCGTTTTAACAGAAAGGTGAAGGTGCTTACACATTTAATAAGCACAATAAGAGTGTGACAGCAGTATGTAAGTGAGTGTGTGTGTGTAGCTAGTTAGGTACAGAATTTAAGGTATGTAGCTTACAACCATGCAGCCCAGAAGTAATTAGATAAACCTCTGTGGACGTGTTGTATGCCACAATAATAGCAATAACTATGTTATAGTTAGTGTAGGTAGTTGGCGGATGCAGATTTTCCTGCACGCCATAGACTAGTTTAGGACTAATCTAAGGTACGAGTTGACCTTCTACGACTAGTTGTTGATAGATGTCGTAGTATTTTACCCTTGGCATCGTTTGACCCTGTATGGATCAAACACTAGCTAGCTAGGCCTACGGGTCACCTCATACTCCAACTCAGCCTTTCTTAGATGGATGAAGTTAATCTTATGAGAAGACATTGTGTTCTTTTGTTGACAATAAGTTTAATTTAAACTATGTAGTACCAGGATATCTGTGCCGTAGGACCTAAGGGCAACAGACGGATAGTGGGTAGGATCTCACTGCCGACCTGCAGACTCACAGGATCGATCAACCGATGGCTAAAGGTGTCTTGGCCACAGTGAGGTGGTATAACAAAGGATAGGGTTTTCTCACTGCCGGTCAAACAGGCTCATAAGACCGATCTACTGATGGCTAAAGGTGTCTTGGCCACAGTGAGAGGATGACAACACAATACACAACACACACCAATTAATATAGCAGGTACATTCAGCAACGCGATGGATTATTGTTAGTTAGAATTGTAATTTACAATTTAATTATAGTTTAAGGTAGAAGATTAACAATTTAAGTATTAGATTTTCCAATTTAGTAAAAGTTGAAGGTAGAAGAATAACATTTATGAATATTTTACACAACAAAATTATTTTAAAATACCACAACGATGCTGAGCGTAGGAGAAAGAGACCAGTGCGAGAACCTTAGAGACTACCGAGTGGGCGCCACTGTGGCGTTGTGCTTTTTGTGGTAGGTAAAATGAGACAAGTAAGACTTAGTTATACATTTACTTTTGCACTACACTTACAAAATAGGTTCTAGGGTCTAAGGTTCTAGGGTCTAAGGTCACGCACTGTCACTGTAGGTAGGAAAACGGTACTGCCCTGAGCAACCAGAAGACGTCGATCGCCACGCACGGTAGGTAGGCCGGGTCAGGCGGCCTCACGCGTCGTAGGGACGCGCGGCAGGGTGATCGCCACGCACGGTAGGTAGGCCGGGTCAGGCGGCCTCACGCGTCGGTAGGGACGCGCGGCAGGGCGATCGCCACGCACGGTAGGTAGGCCGGGTCAGGCGGCCTCACGCGTCGGTAGGGACGCGCGGCAGGGCGGTCGACCAGGTGGGCAGCGGGCTCAGGGCAACTAGCCCTAGGCTGCGTTGGTGGTAGGCAGGTAGCGGCAGCGCAGACGGCCAGTAGGTAGCGGCGGCAGGCCGCTGTCTACACGGCCACGCCGTCGTCTTGTGCCGGACGCGTAGGCGTCACAGTTTAGAGGCGGCACGCGGTAGGGCGGCCGTGCAGATGCGTGCTCACCGCGTTGGTAGATGCGCGGGAGCACAGCAGAGCAGAACAGTGCAGCGTGAGCGAAGCAGCCATAGTTGGCTAGCCAGCGCTAGGAACCCTGAAACAGCGCCAAGGGGACGCTTGAGCTCCAAGATGGTTCCTGTAAGCCCCTACGATGTGCGTGTCCCAGCCATGCGTTAGATGCGGCAAGCTCAAGGCAGTGAAGAAGATGGAAGATGGGTACTCACACATCGCAGTGGTTTACAGTGATTAGTTGATAGGTGAATAGTTGATAGACTAAAGGCAAGGCGTGGCGTCACATCGCCACGTGGTTCTCATTGACTGTTGACTCGCGTCGCCGGTTTATGATACAGCATGGATGAGCATGATTTAGTTTATAGAGAATAGAATAGGATGCATGCCATGCGGAGAACCATATAACTAATTAGAGCACATGTGCATAGTGAATAGCTAGGTGCTAATTAATATTAAATACAGATAACATTGCCGGCAGCCATGTTAAATCGACACAAAGATTACAAATAGATATGGCTTGCCGGGACATAAATTTAGCAGCAAAAGAACACAATGGCGGAGTTCACTTACCCAATAACTGGGGACTTATCTAGTAGGCTGCTCGCTTGATGTAAAAGGGCAGAACCTATGCGTGCAGCCGTTTTTAAAGGAGGTCCTGAGCGACGTTCTCCCTCCATTGTGACATTACAGAACATTTAGGGTTGTACCTATAATTTAGTGAGGTGACAACTTTTTAGAATTAGTCGGTTTTTAGTGAATCGACTAATTTATGCTACACAGTGGGTACAATACAAACTGGTGGGTGTAAGAAAGAAAAGGTTGACTTCTGGTTGCTGGGTTCACTTAACATCCTACTACTTACAAATAAATATTAGTGACTTCCACTGACAGCAAAATGTTTTCCGAATGCGCTTGTTTTTTTTTTTTGCTTTTCAATCGGCTTTCATAGTTTCTATAAAAAAGTAAGTCGTGGGTTCGAACACAAGCAGGCACGTAATTTTTTATAATTTATTTCATCACCGCTGTTCTGAAAATTTACGTAAGTATTAGGACCAAAAATTCGAAGACTTTTGATATCTACTCGTACCAACCCGCACAGGTCCCTCATGGTGGATTACAGTCCATTCTCTCTGATATAGAGGACACCTGTGTCCCTGTAGACAAAACACATATTAGCCTAATTATGCTAAATTAGCTAAACCGTTTGTCACACCTCCCAGAAGACAGGGAGTGGCTACCTTTTAAAGAGAATAACGCAACCATTTTTTATAACCCCTTAACACTACTATCTCAAGAAAAGAACATGTTGGGCCATAAAACCATTGTTTTATACTCATCCACGTACCAACGCATTCATTCTCCCGACAGTTCTACAGTTCCTTCGTAAAAGCGAATTTTCCGTAACATTAAGCTGACCCCACGCTTGTTTTATGGCCCACAACAAATGTATTGCAATACACAAAAATAAAGAACGCCAATTGTTTATTTATATTGAAAATGGAATTTAGTTCTGTTAGTTCCGTTTTGGAATTGAAGAAATATGGAATTTAGTTATGAAATTATTGAGCTATGGCTCTGGCCTCTTGCCCGTGACCTCGTCTGATTACCACCTTACTAAGTTCTAGACTATCAAAGTATTTGTCGGCTCAGTGGTTATAGGCATCATATTATAATGTCAGTATTTCATAGCTAAAAAACCGGCCTAGTGCGAGTCGGCCTCGCGCATGAAGGGTTCCGTACCATTATCTATAAAAATCGCCTTTGTTGTATGGGAGCCCCCTTATTTATTTATTTTATTTTAAGAATTTGTTGTTTAGGCGGCAAGAGAAATACATAATTTTCAACTGTCTAGCTATCGCTCTACTATACTCTTGAGAGGCAGCCTGATGACAGACAGACGGACGGACAGACAGTGCAGCCTTAGTAATGGGTCCTGTTTTTATCCTTTGAGTACAAAATCCCTAAAAAATAAAATAGGGTAAAAAATCGAGGAATATTTTCTTGTTATGCAACGGCACCTCAAATCGCACACTTACAGTGGCCAAACTGTATTTCGATTAAATAGATTTCTAACTTTTACAGAATAATTATTATGCATTGTATGTCAGCTTGTCAGCCATTTATTTTATTTACTTTTTTGGTCTGTTGGAAATCATCAAATGGTCCCGCTCTTGGGCAGAGCGAAAGGGAGTGTCAGACTTCTGCTGACTAAAAATCAGCCATGTTCCTTCTTAGCCCTTGTGCCGAGGCCGCGGTATCACTTTTCGAAAACCCGCAGCCCCGACGGGGCCCGCAGCCCTGACGGGACCCGCAGCCCCGACGGGACCCGCAGCCCCGACGGGACCCGCAGCCCCGACGGGACCCGCAGCCCCGACGGGACCCGCAGCCCCGACGGGACCCGCAGCCCCGACGGGACCCGCAGCCCCGACGGGACCCGCAGCCCCGACGGGACCCGCAGCCCCGACGGGACCCGCAGCCCCGACGGGACCTGCAGCCCCGACGGGACCCGCAGCCCCGACGGGACCCGCAGCCCCGACGGGACCCGCAGCCCCGACGGGACCCGCAGCCCCGACGGGACCCGCAGCCCCGACGGGACCCGCAGCCCCGACGGGACCCGCAGCCCCGACGGGACCCGCAGCCCCGACGGGACCCGCAGCCCCGACGGGACCCGCAGCCCCGACGGGACCCGCAGCCCCGACGGGAGTTTGTCAGCCCTCCGTTGCGGAACAAGTATTTGATAAAACTTGATATTTGACCTCTGTCCTTCCAAGAAACGACCACTTTACTTAACTATTAAAGGTGCTTAATATCTATGTAAGTCTAATGTTAACTTCCATAATTATAAAGAATTCCTAAATTTTTTTTGCTAAGTTATTTTATCTAAAAGTCTCTACACTACACTCAAACATTCGTAGTAATAAAATTTACTTTAATATTCCTAACGTTCCAGTCTAGACGTTTGGAAAGTAAAATTATAAATAATATGAAAATGTTATTCGTATGCAAATGTGTTTCATCACATCTCAAGTTTCAACTTTACACAAGAGAAATAGAACGCTCACAATCAGTATAATATGGGGAATAAAGCTGGTTGCAAGGTTGGACACTTTCGTTTTTATTCTTTAATAAGAATCAATATATGTATTCATGCATTTATCCTACAAGCGAGGGGCTTATCACGGTTTTCACTACTTGGCGAAAACAAAGCGATTTTGCGTATTTAGGTATATTTACGTAATGGGGTAGTTGACAAAAAAAAATCTATTTAATTAGTCCGTCAGATAGATTTTCAAAAAACATTGGACACATATATTTTTTTCTTTTTTCACGTAAACAAAAAATGAAGACTGCTTCGAAAACTCGTGTGACGTAACATCGCACTTCATTTTCTTAGACGCGTTTTATCTTCGACAATGTTTATTAATTTGATAAAACAAAAAGCATTGCGTGCAAGCGTTTGGTATTTGTTACAATATTTATTAGTTTATATTATTTTTATGTGTGTATTAGTATTAATATAAGTATATTATATATGTGTCCATATTTTAATTTATATTGTTTTTTTTTTAAGTTATTTTGTAGCGTACCACAATGTTGTCTTGTTTGACCCTAAGGTTGACTGGTAGAGAATGCCTTGTGGCATTAAGTCCGCCTATGTATCACTATTGTGCATAAAGTTTAAACAAATAAAAAGCACATATTCAATATTTTTCGGTAATCTAGCTGACGCACTAAAGAGAATCATATTTTGTTAAGTCAGGAAACATCTCTATTAAAAGAAGGAGCTCGTGTCTAAATAATAAGAGTCACTCGGATCAATCTTCAGGTTAAGCCACGCTTGCCTAGGTACATGCCACCCATTACATAATATCAAGTTTAAACTGCGCCCCGCAAAGCATATTAAGCCGTTGGTCCTGTCTATTATTTTTGAGATCTTTAACAGTCGCTACATCTGTAACGACTGTGACTGACTGACTGATTGTGTGTGACACCCAGTCTAACAAACCAGTATTCACTGAGTACTTACTGGGTTATGGAGATCCGACATTTATTCGTTCCGTATTATAAAGGGTGTAAAGGTACCCTTAACGCAAACGAAAGGCACTTGTTCTCCCCACCACTGCGATTTTTTTTTGTTCTAGACTAGTTACCCCCTAGTTACGGAGATATTGGGGGTCAAAGTTCCAAATTTTGCACAGCTGTTTTTGTAAATACTAGTTTGTCAGGTTATTGATTAATACCTCCTTGACCCGTTTACTGCAGCCACTAGAGACGGTTTTAAGACTGTTTCATTGAGTTTTACCTTGAAATGAGATTTTTGACCCTAATAAAAAAGTCGATTCACAACAAAAACTTTTGCGTAGGGGTACCTAGTTTGATATACAGAAAGCTTGGTTGACGTATGTGTGAAGGGTTAATTTACACCCTGTATACTGGTAAAGAGCTGTTCAAAAAGTCACTTCAACCGAAAATTACAAGACACCACAACACCGCTCACGTAACCTCCAAAGCGATGCTTCACTTACACTCACATGCTGTCCCACACACACCCACAATACCCACTCGCTATAGCGCCGTGTGTAGCCAGCCTAATACCGTGATGCACAAAATATGGCCGCGCTCAGCACAACTTCGCTACTCAAGCGAACAGCGTGGTTATTTGCAGTTTCGCTACTAGAAAAGGTGTTTGATAGTTACAGTTTGGACTGAGAATGGTATGGAGGTAGATTGGGAAACGTGTTTAGGTGCTAAATTGTTCTCTTTAACTTTAGACGAGAATGTTACTATTCTGCCTAGCCTTCTTCTACGGAATGTAGCTGAGTACTAGTATTTTATACGGAAAGACTACCTGTCTGACCTCCACAACTCCTTGTTTAAACTTGTTATTGTTGTGTACTGATGGACGTACGAGTAAGACTCTCTTGCATTCTCACGTCTCCGCCAGATTATTGGTCCAACTTGTGGTCGTACTTCCAAAGCGTTCAGGCTCCATTGCCCCCATCCCTGCCTCTGTTCGAGCATTGTGCAGTGCCTACAAGCACATGATATAACATAAAATCACGCCTATACTCACCAAAGGCTCTCTGCTCTACTCTGGTAGCGGTTGAGCCCTAATAGAACATCCAAATTCCGCCAGGTCCCATTTGATAGGAGGCCAGAGTAATCTATTATTTTTTTGTTTTCGTGTGTTGGAAATCATCAAATCTTCCGCCCTGGGCAGAGCGGTAGGGAGTGTCAGACTTCTACTGACTAAAAACCACCCATGTTCCTTCTTAGCCGCAGCCCGCAGCCCCGATGGGATCCGCAACCCCGACGGGTACCCGCAGCCCCGACGGGCTTTCTAAATTTCTCATGGAATAACCCAAAATCACTATGACCCCAAGACTCCATGTTCAGTTGTCGTGCTTGCGACCACACGACCAACGAGGTAATTATTCAGATTACATGGATTCCAGACATAATGTCTCCTCTAGATCATCAGCCTATAATTTTCCCACTGCAAGGACTCAGGCCTCCTCTCTAGGAGAGGGATGAGCTATAATCCACCATTGGGGTCGGCGCAATACGTCCTCTTTTTCCACAGCCCCACAGCTCTTTTTCGGACCCAGTGCGGGTTGATAAATATCCCATGTCTTCAAAGTTTTTGGTTCTCTTATTCTGGCTTTTTCCGATCCCAAGACACAGTCGCAGGGCTAACCTAAACCTAAACGAAAATAACACACACACACATACAAGCACTCGCACTCATCACACACGTGCGCTACGTTTTTTTCTACTTTTTTGTAATTTTGTAATTTCTCTTGTTTTTCAATGGCATACATTGTTCAATGTTAAGTGGAAGTGCGGATTCACCTAATACAAGCATCCCCTAGCTTAAAAGGTGACCTCCAAATCGTGTCTGTTAAAACTATGTAATTGAAATAAACATTTTATTTATTATTTTATTTTAATTTTTTGGTTCTAAGACTTGCCGGTTTCCTCACGATGCTTTTCTTCACAGTTTTGTGAGCAGTAGTGTGAAATAAATTACACTAAGTAATGCGTTCCTGCCTGAGTTCGAACATGCGACTTACTGTTCGTAAGACAGGGTCACCACTTACACCTTACTTCAAATCTAATTTAGAAAGAGTTAAATTGAGAGCTTAAATTACTTCTCACGATAAAACGTCAGCAGGAAAAATAATTGGTTCAGTACCTGCATCTTACTTGGCGTATTTTATACATCAGGTACTAGAATCCGGTATTACGTGCAAGATGGAGCGATAGTCCGCTTGGACACGTTTGCACGGAGTTTTACAAGAGGCACTGTGTGTGTTAGCTCATTTGAAGCGGCGTAGAGAGGAAAAGTCTTGGGGTAAACAAATTTTGTGAGCACGTTCCTGTCTTGGTTAAACCCACTAGGTGTAAACGGAGCCTTCATGGAAACGGGTAGCAGGCATTCTGTACATCAAATGAAGTAACTCTAAGCAACATTTTTGTTGGGATACGACTTTGTTTTTGGGTGTAAAATCGCATTTTACGTTTTTAAAACTCAGTGTAGCACTCTTAAAACATTGTGCTAGTGGATGTACTGAATGGTGAACGGGTCATGGAGGTAATTTAAGTAAAGGGTTAACTTGAAAAACTAGTACCTATTAAAAAAACCAGCTGTGAAAAATTTGGAACTTTGCAACCCAATATCTCCGTAATGAGGGTGTTCCCTGGAACGCCCTAGGGTTCCCAGGTAAAAAAAAATATTGCAGTAGTAGGGAAAACAAGTGCCTATCGGTTTCGCTAAGGGTACTTTTACTCCCTTTATAAGGTGTAAACAGAACGACTATTTTGGGGTTTAGAATCACAATTTGCGGCACAACACAATAATCCGATAAAAATCCACAAGATGATTATTTTTCAAATGAGACCCCTTATTTAAAAAAATTATCATCTTTTCGGTTTGGTCGTCTTATAAAATTAAGGACCTTCTCTTTTTGGAACTTTCTAGATTCTTTTAAAACCTAAAAGTAGAGCAGCTAAAAAACCCGCTCCAACCTAATAGATTGATGCTCATAAAAATTCTAACGAAAAAAAAACTCCTACAGAAATAGTCCACTCTGTATAACAAAGTAAAGTATTGGGCATTTTTCTAAAACCAACTCCCTGTAGGAGCCTTCATTAGCTAATAATTAAGGGTAGCCGCGCGAGCGATCTGCTCATTAATTCAAAGCAGCGTCTGCGGCCAATCTTAACAATGATTTTGGGAAACACTCACATTGGACGGAATGGAAAACAGTTGATAATATTATAAAACATCGTCTAATCTTAGATGAATTATTGTTTATAACAAAATTATAAAAAAATAAGTCTGTAAATAGCTAGTTTAAAAAAAAAAACTTAAATTGGACTACGCAATCTTGCTTTTACAATTTTATTTTTAAAATAACATTTTTAATTGCAAATATTTAACTTATCATGACAGGAAATGTGATTAAAACAAAAGACATAAGTTTCTTTATACATAGGTAGGGATACTTGCAAGAATCTAAGGCTGGTTATATTGGTTAAAGAAGCCATATAACCCTCTAAGATCACACCCAAACAAGATACTTTACGTAGGTACATTGTTTATCCGGTAACCGTACTAAAACAGTGTGTTTAGGACACAGCTTGGCATATCCAAACAGATAGATTTTACAATAAAAATCCTTGATAAACACATATTTTACTCAAGCAAGCAGATAAAAGTAAAGCCCAAAAGGCTTCTAAAGTTCAAACTGGCACCAACTTCCCACAATTTCTAAACTTAAGCTTCTACAAACTGGTGTGAACTGGCGGAATCCGGTAAAAACCGGTTAAATCCGGTGTCCGCTGCCCCTATAAGATAAAACGGAGCTCTCACTTAATCTTAAGATTTCATGACTTGTTCGTTCGAGGTTCTTCCAAGACTTGTACAAAGGCAGGCATTAAAACGGAGTTTAAAGTAAGGATTACGTAAATACCTCAAGGTTTTGATCTTGGAAACAACGGAGATGAGTTGTTTTTGTAAATGGAGATTGGCTAGTTATTTATAGGCCGACTTTTAAGAGTTTGTTACGTATTACGGCTGCAAGTCATATTTTGTTTAACGTGTAGCCTGAGACTAATCTGTAAGCTGCACAAAAAAAACGTAAGAAACTTAGAATTTCGTGGGCTACCCTGTCGAGGATGGCACGAAGGTAAATTAGTATTTTAAGTAAGATATCAAATGCGTATTTATTCGGGAGTTTGGAAAGCTTTGAAATACGTTCATTCGTAAGCTGACTTTGTATCAACACTGGATGGTTGTCGTAGTTTTCTTCCGATTGTTACAATTTTGTCTTCTCTGTAAATTCAAAAGTGAGATTGTACAGAATAAGTTAGGTAAATCCATGGCAAAGAACTCGTCATTTATCTTATGGCCATCATTAAGAGCCAACTGATGTATATCGGTTGACGGCACGATTGGAGCAGTGGCTCAAGCAATGGACTGCTGCGCAGCGTGTCGCGGGTTCGATCCTCGCACGGAACAAATATTTGTATGACCTACAGATAGTTGTTCCGGGTCTGGGTATTTGTGTATGTGAGTTTAAATGTTTGTGAACGCACCCACGATACAGGAGAAATTCCTAGTGTGGGGCAACGTTTTGTTAAAAAAAAAATAGGATGCCCTAATGTCCAACCGATCGCCATTCAACTTGATTCTCGGAAACTGTCATCCATGTGTTGTGAGCGTTGAACTCCATCTACCGTGTTTACCGTTTTGCAGTCTCCACGTTTACCATTAGGGTCATCAGTTCTACGGCTGCCACAAACAGAACTGATCAGGCTTAGTCAGTTTTTTAAGTGTCCAATACAAGCTCCAGGTAATACATAATTATCGATTTTAAATTGAGAATTTTACTCCCCAAAGAGAAAAAAAGACTTAGCTTAGCTAAACTCAGAGTCGAACCTGCGACCTCCTTCTTACCATATATTGCGATATTGATGTCACATCCAAATACTTATCTTAATAGCATATCTGATTTATTTCTACCATCTGAGGTAAGTAAATACCTATTAAATTGTCAAACGAAAGCCGCTTTCAACGGAGTGCGAATAATCCCTATTAGAAATGGCCGTCGTGCTGTTTTTATGGGTAATTGAAGGTTTTTATTGCAGATTATGGGGTATTTTCTATGGTGATGATATGGGGGAGGGTATACAGGGTTTAAATTAACCCTTCACACAATCGTCAACCAAGCATTCTGTACATCAAACTAAGTACCCCTACGCAAAAATTTTTGCTGGGAAACGACTTTTTTTTGGGGTCAAAAATCACATTTTACGGTAAAACTTAATGTAGCACTCTTAAAACAGTCTCTATTGGATGCTTTGAATGGTAAACGGGTCATGAAGGTAATTTAAGTAAAGTTATAACCTGAAAAACTAGTATTTACAATAACCCTCCTTTTAGGCTTCGCCGCAGTCGGGTAAAAACAGCTGTGAAAAATTTGAAACTTTGACCCCCAATATCTCCGTAACTAAGGGGTTCCCAGGTATGTTCTAGAACATAAAAAATATCGCAGTGGTGGGGAAAACAAGTGCCCTTCGTTTGCGTTAAGGGTACTTTTACACCCTTTATTGAGAATGTAAAATACGTCGAATTCACAATTTTGGGAGTTATTTTAAGCAAGGTGCATGTACATAAGCGTTTTATTTTTTCTATGTATTTACTGATCATTGATAAGACTCACGAAGCTAAATAGAAGCTGCCGTTCGGGACATTCTTCAGGTTGAGCGGCACTTGCTTAGGTTGGTCAGTGGAAGGGTGACCACGCATTACATATCACTACATATTATAAAACAAAGTCAGCCGCCGTGTCTGTCTGTCTGTCTGTTCGCGATAAACTCAAAAACTACTGCATCGATTTTCATGCAATTAACCAATGGATACAGTGGTTCTCGAGAAAGGTTTTAGATATTTGTTTTTTTTTTCTAAATTCAACCCCTAAGGAAGTTACATAAATTTGTTGGGATATCATTCGACATCCACGCGGGCGAAGCCGCGGGCAAAATCTTGTATATTATAATATATTCTCCGTGCCTCAAGAAGCACGTTAAGTCATTGGTCCCTTCTGTCAATTTTGGATCTTTGACAGTCACTCAGCAGTTGACTACTAGGTAGTAACCGGTTGTAAAACACGAAAAACAAAGTAACCTAATACCATCCCACATTTTCTATGGGTCATACCTACTAGACATTTGATGCCATGAAAATTGGTAAAAGGGATTTTCAACCTCATTCATACAGCACGGAACCTGCGAAAATATCCAAAAAAGGTTCTCTCTAGTTCTAAGAACTATTAATATCAGTCCTTTCCTACTCCTTAGAGGAATCGGTGACCGTTCATCTCAAAGAATAATTCGCCCAAACTCTCTCCGAAAATAGAATACCTCACGACAGACGATTCGTGAATTTTAGTGTAGACGAAATAAGAGACGGGTTTCCTGAAGCCGATTTGATGTTCAAGTCTGTCGTTTTATTGAAAACGTGAGATTTCATTGATTCTTAGAAATATATTGTGCTCAGCTGTGGGAGTGGTGAGGTCTAACTAGCCCAATATCTAATTAATCCAGGCACTCTATGTATGCCCATGTAGATCTATTTTTTTTGTTGGCTGGTAGAAGATCATCAAATAACCCCTCCTGCTCTTGGGCAGAGCGAAAGGGAGTGTCAGACTTCTACTGACTAAATACCATCCATGTTCCTTCTTAGCCCTATATGTCAAGGCCGCGGTATCTCTTACAACATCCCGCAGCCCCGACGGGCGTCGGCCCTTGCGGGTTCCTCCCATGTTGCTGACATCTCTCTGAGGAGCGCGTGGAACACGAACGCGCCGTCGACACGGCCTGTCGTCGTCATAAGACGCACGGACGGCGAGCTAGCCCATCACTCACCGTCCACAAGCGCGCGTCTACGGTGGCCGGAAGCTATCACGTGGCCCCCGACACCCGAACCGTCTCCCGCGGCGGGCCCTTGTAGACCTCAATTCAAATTATCAACATCTTGAGTAAGTTTTTTTCTTAAATCACTTTTACCCACGCTCAGAATTTTTCCTGTATCGTGGGTACGTTTACAAATATTTAAGATATCCACAAACACCCAGGGAAGGATTATTCCGATCTGTCACCCCGCTTTGTCCCTTTAGGGGGACAGATCGGACAAAAAAGTTTGATCTGTCAACCTTTTAGCATTGAGGGGACAGTTCGAACTTTATTCACTCCTTAACGGTTTCATCACTTATAGGGGGACAGATGAAACTTTTTATTCCTGTTTGTCCCCCACAGAATTTAAATTTATTCTTAAAAGTAATGCCATATATACTGCAACATTACATTAAATTAAAGACAAGTGGTTTAGGTTTATAATCATCTGTATTTAAATAAGTTACAAATATTTCTTATGTTTTGCTATTAATTACAGTCCCATAAACCACAGTACGTATAGTAGATACAATTACAATCAGTCTTCTGATTTGACTTCATATAGCCTAGTTACAAAAAAAAAGATTATTTACAACTTTAAGTTTATTATTATTTAAAAGTTTTAATTTGTAACTAGGCTTAATGAAGTCAAATCACAAGACTAATTGTAATATGTACAATACCTACGGTGATTTATCGAACTGTGATTGATTCTATCAATCAATAACAAAACAAAATATTCTTATTATTAGTATATTTTTTATTCAAATAAGTCAAATCAGAAGACTGACTGTAATTGTATCTACTATACGTACTATGATTTATAATAATAATAATAATATTTTTCTTTATTTGGGACAACATAGGAACCATTTTTGTTAGTAAACAACTTACACACTAGGGTTAGTAACAAATTGGAATATACCAAAAATATAATTATTGAGTCATGTACTTACGAGGCATTTCGTGAGGACAATGATTTCGCATGAAATGCCTCAGCACAGGAGCTCTCGGGTCCTCAGCCACGACTTTCAGGATGCTATTGTCACTCCCCCGAATCCTCTTCACAAGCGATGCCACCTTTTTCCTGATGATGGCATGGAAACCATCTGTACCCGATTGGGCAAACATTCCCGAGGCACTACAGAAACGAGGGAGTTTCAACATCATCCTGAAAACATTGTTATATTGGACGCGCAAGGCATTAAGCGTCCCCCGAGAACAGCTGAACCACAGACTTCCCGTGTACAGGCCTTGACAGTACGCTTTAAATAATGTTATTTTGACCTGATCGGTACAACGAAAAAATCTGCGCGCCAACATGTTCCCGCGGACCGCCAACGCCCTGCGCTCCCTCTCCACGTCATCATCGTCTTTAAGGTCGTCGACAAGTACATGGCCCAGATATTTAAACTTAGTCACCTGCTTAATATTAGCGCCGTTCAAAGTAATTGTAGCCACAGTGTCTGTGCACTTGCCAGCGGCCTTGAAGACCATGAACTCGGTTTTCTTTACATTATACGTCAGACCATGTGATGCGGCGTATTTCTCACACACCTTCAGCATTTCCTTGATTGACCTCGCAGTCGGGCCCAGCACCACCATGTCATCCGCGTAGCTGATGTTGTTCACACTAACACCCCCCACGCGGCAACCAACACGCATGCCGCTGAGCTCGACCAAGAGGTCATTCACATACAAATTGAACAGCTTTAGCGAGGACAACCCCCCCTGTCTCACGCCGCATTCCAACTTGTATGACTCCGAAAGGCAAATCAAATCAAATCAAAAGTCATTTATTCAAACTAGGCTGATAATCAGCACTTTTCGAACGTCAAAATTTACTTTACTTTACTTATTTACAAGAGACAGTCCCCCAAAACGCCCCCCCTTCGACACTTCCTAGTGTTTTTGCTGGAAAGAAGAAGTGGCGGAACAAACTCCCCAGCACACATCTGTCTGTTAGGTTGGTTAGAAGAACCAGACTCGATACAATAGTAAGGCAAGTATAAAAAAAGTATATAATAATAATAAAAAAAGACATAACATATCAGTAAACTAATCTTGGAGAAAGAACATAAATAAATAACAAACATTGTCTTGTGTTCAACTCAGCGACCAACTGTTCTTATCATTTAAGTAGTCGTTAATGGAATAGTACGCTTTTAAACAAAGATTAGATTTTACTTTGGCTTTAAACGCATTAAATGGCAAGTCTATAAAAGAAGATGGC
Organism: Diarsia rubi; assembly: GCA_932274075.1. Taxonomy (NCBI): domain Eukaryota; kingdom Metazoa; phylum Arthropoda; class Insecta; order Lepidoptera; family Noctuidae; genus Diarsia; species Diarsia rubi. The sequence goes on along the minus strand of OW026415.1, from coordinate 20,689,616 downwards.
AGTTTGTTATAAAATGTTATACCAAGCCCGACGAATGAATTATGAACTTTGTGAAGCCGGTGAAAAGGAGCGCGTAGTTTATGGTTATTTCTAGTGTTAAAGTTGTGAATATCACTGTTTTTAGCAGTTTGACCACCTAACACAATTAGCCTGATTCGAGTACCAGTATTGAAATATTTTCAATATCTCTGCCGGTATACCTCTGTCTTCCATCTTTCTCCAAAGCACTTCATACGAAACGAGATCGAAGGCCTTGGAGAGATCCAGAAAACAGGCGTACACCGGAGTCTTCCGTTCTGTGTAGTACTGGACAGTGTGCTTGAGAGCTAGAATCGCGCTTTCAGTTGACAGTCCAGGTCTAAACCCGAACTGAGCGTCATGTATGTGTATGTACTTATCGAGACAAGACTCAAGCACACTATCCAATACCTTGGCTACAGTTGTCGCGAGAGAGATCGGGCGATAGTTATCTTTGTCCGATATGTCTCCTGTCCTATTCTTCACTATGGGTACCACAGTTGTTTTCATCAAGTCATGCGGTAAGTATGTATGAGTAATACACATATTGAAGAACATGGACAGGACCCTCGGAACGTGTACACCAGCATATTTTAGGTGCTCAATACTGAGTCCATCATGGCCAGGAGATTTACCTCTACGCATACTATCTATAACTTTTTTAAGTTGCTTCACTGTAAATTTAAGTAAAGGTTCCTCGCCCGCCACGATGGGCTCACTATCTCGCCTAATGGTCGAAGGACCCAGAGGAGAGCGCACTTTAAAGTGCTCCATGAACAAATTAGCTATATCCTCTGGGTCACGTCGCCCATCAACATTCGCAGGGAGGCCAGGTTTAACATCAAGCCTACTAGTGGACTTCCAAAATTTGGTGAAATCTTTTTCGGCTCTTTGCTTAGCTATTACGTCCATTCTAAGTTGATCCTGGTGCTTCTGACACCATTTTAGACGTCCTTTAAAAATTTTTCGCGACTCAACCATCAAGTCGTAAGCGGAACCAGTACTTGGTTTACCCATAACCACCCAGCCTTGATAGCGTAACCTAGCCTCCCGATGCGCTATCCTCACATTTTCATTCCAGCCGCACACCCGTTTATTAAACCGTTTATGTCTTATAATGGCTTTAGATTGTACAGCCGCATCACTCAATATATCTACAAATGTCTTATATATTTTATCTAAGACTAGCCTATGATCTGTGTATTATGGGACTGTGATTAATAGAAAAAGAAGAGAAATATTTGTTACTTATTTAAATACAGATGATTATAAACCTAAACCACTAGTCTTTAATTTAATGTAATGTTGCAGTATGTATGGCATTACTTTTAAGAATTAATTTAAATTCTGTGGGGGACAAACAGGAATAAAAAGTTTCATCTGTCCCCTTATAAGTGATAGGGGGACAGATGAAACCGTTAAGGAGTGAATAAAGTTCGAACTGTCCCCTCATTGCTAAAAGGGGGACAGATCAAACTTTTTTTTCCTATCTGTCACCCTAAGGGGACAAAGCGGGGTGACAGATCGGAATAATCCGTCCAGAACCACTAACTGTAATATTCGATCCGTGCGGGGATCAAACCCGCGACACGCAGCGCAGCAGGCAATCTCTCACCCACTGCGGAAACCGCAAAACTTTCCATTAAAATCGCAGCAGTGAAACATATCCCAAAAATAAAGCTACTTTTGTATTCCCGGTTCGTTTCTAACCGCAGTAGCTAATGGCACTGGTCGTCATAGTGTGTAGCCTTATCTTCACGCTTTGTCCCTAGAGGGGTGATCTAGTGTGAAACATTCGAACTAGTTCATAGTTTCGGAGAAAAGAGATAAAATGTTGCCAAAAGAATTTGTTTGGTTCTGTGACAAATATTTTTGCCTTCACAAAGCAAAATGAGACTGGTCTGGTTGTGTAAGGAACTCGGTACTGCGTTCCAAAACTTGAATTGGTACTTATAGGTCACAGGAGATAGCTCCTGTGACCTATAAGGACTAAAGAAATCACATAATGGGTAAAAGAAGATAGCGGGAAGAATTCGACTCTTTTTTAAGGGAGCGGCCATTAAAGACACTGGATATGGATAAGTGGAAAGAATTGAATGTGACTGTGGAGCCCCAACACAGGACATGTCACACCTTCTCTCTTGTCCGTCGTGCCCCACTTATTGCACGTTCGGGGATTTAAACGAGGCAAACGAAAGAGCTGTCCAGGTTGCTACGTACTGGTCGGACAAAATTTGAGTTGTCGAATCGAAAGAAGAAGAAGTGGAAAGAAGGAAGGCAGGCCTTTACCCTGCACAATAATTTATATAATATCTACCAGCGGACCTGCCAGACGTCCTCCTACTCGGACAGCAGCTCTACCTACAGGGTCCAATAGGGTATTTTATTTAAAAAAATCTAATTAGTCCGTCAGATAGATTTCCACAAAATAATGGACACGTATTTTTTATTTTTTCACGTAAACAAAAGATGAAGACGATACAGTGCTTCGAAAAGTCGTGTCAAGTTGTGTGACGACACAAGGTTAGTACTTTTTTGCCCACAAAGTGACGTCAAAAACCCCCACTTTTTTATAAATTTTATAAATTTTATAAATTAATCTCAATTTTTATAAATTTTATAAAACAAAAAACACGTACCCAATATTTTTCGGTAATCTTACAGACGACTAATTAGATTTAATTTATTTAATTTACTTTGAAATACCCTATTGTGTTTTCACACTATCCAAGAACACATTGATTGTGTGTATATCCCTAGAAAGTTTCTTCCAAAACAGTCCAGCCGTTTAGGAGGAGTTCAGTGACATACACACGAACAGTACAATAGGAATGTTTCCTGACTAAACAAAATATGATTCTGTTTAGTCCGTCAGTTAGATTATCGAAAAATATTGGATACGTGTTTTTTGTTGTATCAAATTAATAAAAATATAATAAATAAGATAAAATGCGTCAAAGATCATGAGTGGGGGGGGCTTTTGACGTCACTTCGTGGTAAAAAAATCGGAGTAAGGATTTATTTGATAGTTTAAAAATGTTCTTACGAACTAGAACTACCAGTGGTTTAATTTATTGTCGTTTTGCCGGCACTACCCTGTATATGAAACGATAAAAAAGTCAGTCTTTTACCCAAAATAGAAAGCCAATTTAAAATTTTACTATTAGTACAAATACTTATCAAAAACAATAAACACAGCAACACTCACAAACAAAACTCGTTCTACCAGTGGTGCAGAAAATGATTTAACTCTAAATACAGGCCGCTAGAAAATGATTTTTGCTAAAAGCTGCCTGCTAAAAGCTAGCACACCATATTAACTTGCGGTAACGCGCTCCCGTGGTACTAGGGAGGTAAAACACAGAAGTGTCATACAGAGGAACTTATTCTCCTGGCATGGACCTGGCACAACGGCTTCCTAGGCCGGATAGCAGCGCCACCTACCGGGTCCAATCGTGTTTTTAAACCATTCAAGAACCTATTGAAATATCCCTAGGAAGTTTTATCCAAATCGGTCCAACCGTTTAGGAGGAGTTCAGTGACATACTGTAGAATTACATATATTAAGATATATACAAATCACCTTCATCGCATTTTTTTTACGTACAGTTTGATGTACAGAATGGTGTCGGCATCGTCAAGGGCCCGTTTACACCCTAATTATATTATGGTTTGTCCTATTTTTAATGAATTGAACTATAATGTATTTATCTTAACCAGCCCTTCTGCCATTTCTTCGATTGCGGTGTTAGTGCACTTACGTTCGCCTTAAAATGAGCCATCATTTTTTAATTTGGGATTCCTCTAGTATTTTTTGGTGTCCCACGAAATTGAAGTTTATTCATATTATGGGCGCAATACATGTTAAATTGAAAGTTATTCATTTTTCTCCGGGTTTTTTGATTTTAATAGGCGCAAAAGATGGTGGTTCTCGTTATATAAAAGATTCACGAATCTTATCATAATTGTTATTAGATTATCTGTCATTTTATTAATCTATATATACTCGTATAATATCCACCAATTAATAAACTTTGAGGGTCAAAATGATTACTCGTTATTTACTTTCTTTGAAAGTATCTCTAAACAGGTGTGTAGGGAACAGGGTTCTTATGAAGTAAAAGCACAAAAGACAAGAATATTAATTTTATTTCTCTGGTCTAGCTGTTTGGGTCAAAATAGACTGCATCAAAAGCTTAACAATAAAGTCAAATTCTAGCTAACATTTGAACTCAGCATAGATCCCCCAAACCTCAAGAAGACACAACAATCCATCATCAAAACGTATCAAGGTAAACCGCATGCCCCAGAAACGAAGAAAACTGTACAAAAAAGCGCTTGCATCGCTTTCAAAGCGTACTGCAATGTGCATAATTGTAGTGTTGTGGCGACACACGCCCGTTGTCACCGTAACCCATTTGCACCGTTCCATAAATCATAGCACGGCACTACGGATGTTGGGGACTTGGGGTCATATGTGGATATTGGGGAGCATGATACCGAGTTCACAGAAAGCACCTGTCATTTGAAGATTTTTAGCAGTTGCTACAGATAGATAGTGACCTGAAAATCTGACAACCAGTCTTACCAAAGGGTATCGTAATACCTAGTTTTAACTGGGTTGTGGAGGTCAGATAGACAGTCGCTTTATGTAAAATACTGGTATTCAGCTGGATACGGTTAGACTGGAAGCTGACCATATCTTGATGGGGACTTGGGGTCATATGGGGTTTGGGGAGCTTGGTGTCGGATTGATCTGTTTTGATGCGAGGCTTCGATGGAGTTACTTATTCATCTGCATTCGTGTGTCTCTCAAGTCAATGTATACTGATATAACATAACGCCTTTTAAACCATACCCGAAGGGTCGGAAAATTTTCGTTCTTCTTCTTTCTTTATCTTATAGTTAGTGCCTTAACAGCTGGTGTCAGAGTTTTAATGTCGTCCATGGACCTTTGACTGAGCTTTACATGCCGAAAAATATTACTCATCCATGCTGGTTTACTCACGATGTATTCCTTCACCGACACAAGTGATAATAGGGGATCGGACTGAGTCAAAAAAATATGATTCTAATTAGTCCGTCAGTTAGATTATCGAAAAATATTGGATACCTGTTTTTTGTTTTACCGAGTCAATATAAATTTACGAAGTTAAGACGCGTCAAAGACATTTATAGGTAAAAAATGTACCAACATGTGACGTTTTCGAGGAGTTCACGAGTTTTCGAAGCACTGTATCGTCTTAATTTTTTGTTTATGTGAAAAAAGAAAAAATACGTGTCCAATATTTTTTTTAAATCTATCTGACGGACTAATTAGTTTTTTTTTGTTGATCCCCTAAAATACAATATCACATGGATCCGAAAAATCAGAGGGCCGTGAAATTACCGTTTATTTACTGAACTTATTCGCAAAATTAATTATAGTCGTTAATGGACTTAGTCGCGATATGCCTCATAGAAAACATTTGACGTTGCTGGAAATGGTCAAAAGCACATCAAATAATTTATAAGCTCCCAAGCTCTCCGAAGTCCAAACTCTTCGCACACACACCGACTGGCGACAGATTTTAAAATAGATGACAACCATCGTTTCGCTTTGTCCCCCAGTGAGTGACTATGCAATTTGGTGGAGCTCTTCTTCGCTGTCATTCATTTGCGGATGTTCTAACTTATGTGCCAACTGCCGGTGCATTTGTAAGAGATTGGAGAGATTTTTTGATGAAAGGCAGGTTTTTTGATGGGATAGGAAAGAATTTTAATGGGTTTCCCAGGTTTTTAATACGAGTTGATAGTAGGTTATCAATTTTGTGGTTGTTTAAAGCATAATATTTTGTTATTGATAGATTCACTTAAACTAATTGTTAAGGAGCCAGTGGTGTTGGCCCCGACTTATGAACAGTAAGTCGTGGGTTCGAACCCAGGTAGGCGCATCACTTTGTGAAGTTTATTTCATCACCGCTGCTCTCAAAACGGTGTTAGAAAACATCGTGAGGAAACCGGCAAGTCTTAGAACCAAAAAAATCGAAGTCATGTGACATATGCCAACCCGCACTAGGCCCGCATGGTGGATTACAGCCCATTCCTCTCCTAGAGAGGAGGCCCGAGTCCCTGCAGTAGGAACATAATAGGCCGATGATGATGACGATGATTTATTTGGTAAAAAGCCTACCTATTTGTCCTCTTTATTCGTAATATTTATTAAAAACGTTCTCTTACAATTTCTTAGACACCCACACAAATCATGTGAGTTGTGCGAATTTTTATCTGGACCTTCAAAGAGACTATAATTTTGAGTTGGTTTCGGCTGTTTCTTCTAAAAGTAGGCAGGTACGAAACAGAAGTCACATCTAATTTAATAAAAAAGTATGTGTAAAAGTGTTTGTATATTTTTATTTGTAAAATAAACATCATTAATTAACCATTTACAAAGTTAACTTTGCTAAAAAAAACCTATTGGTCGATTTTCAAAATTAATCTTACAAATAATAACTCAAAACGGATTACCTACACAAGACCAGCACCCATCCTACATAGATAGGTACGAAGCTAGACAAAGGGTGCTAAGCAATATCCCATGCATGGCCTGACAGGCGGCATGGCGGTCTATATCTATTTATACACGAGGGTGTGAATTGACTTGTGCATCATATAACATAGCTCTGGGCACCGCAGTCTGACTGCCGTAGGGGCCGAAAACATTTTTTGCATTGTTCTTATTTAATTGAATTACAAAATGGCTCCAATAATTTAATAATGTTATATCGAATGCTACACACTACATCCTGTATTGTGGGTGCGTTTACAAACATTTCAACATAGGTACAGAAACCGAACACCCAGACCCAGAACAACTGTCTGTTGGCCATACAAATATTTGATTCGTGCGGGGATCGAACCCGCGACACTCAGCGCAATCAATCGCTCAGCCACAGCGCCAACCACGTCGTCACGTGGGAATATGTTTACTTACATCAAGGATAGATGTGTAGTTCGATGGCCTATAATGTCATTTCTAACAGTATAATTGTAATTTAACTTTAGTGTGGGAAAGAGATCTAGCTAGACGTCTGGTATAGCTCCATCTCGTATATCCACACAACTTTTACTGTTAGCCTGTGTCATCCCACTGCAAGGCTAAACCCTCCTCCCATGATTTTCAAACTTTGCGACCCAGATCTAATGTGGACCACTGGTCGTCGATTCAGTCCAGCTCGTCCCGCTATCTCCTGCAAGGTCTACCGCGTCGCCTGTTGGTTGTGTCAGGACTCCTCAAGGTGGTTATTTTGGCCCACAGCTCTTTGAGCATATGACCAGCCCAGTCCGTTTCAGCTTAGCGGATTTGTGTTTTGCAGTGTAGTATCCTAAGCTTTAAACTAACCGACCGTATACGTAAAACCACACACAACTGTACAAAAAGGTTTTATTTCCATTTACTGCCATCATCAACTTCCAAATTCCTCATAATTCTTTTAGAATTTCCCATCATCCTTCTATACAGTTAGAGAAGAAAACGGCACACAAACAAACAGACACACGGTTTTATATTGAGATGTCTCACTCGCATGATATTACCGCCTGAGGCGACGAGATTGTCAACTGCACTGCACCAGCGACGAATATTGAGTGGAGTTATTAAAATACGTCTGGTTTTTGACGAAAACTGCTTATAATTCTAGATAATAATACTTAATATTTTGTTTTTTTAAATTGTGCTTTGACTAGAGTAAAGTAAGTAGAGAAGCTCGTGATGTCAATAGCGGTCATAGGCTTTTCCCTAATATCTGTTCGTACGAACCAAAAAAAATAAACTATGTGTAATTTGCCTTAGAAAAAATATTGATTATCACGATAGATGACGATTCAAGATATGCACAGGCTTATATTTTGCGATGTCAGAGTTAAGAACTTTAATAAATGTAGGTAGGTCAATGCCAGCTAAGTTCTTTATCAGCCCTTTGTGTCCGGGACCGCGGTATATCCTTCGAACAACCCGTAGCCCTGGCAGGGTTCAAACTCTACCTCAGATCAGAGTTGGTAAAAATCAATGAAGATCCTTTCTAATTAACATCTCTGCTTTAGTCTTTGTCGACATAGCAACGTAACGCAACGTATTATGTTTAAATACAACTTTCCTAAATCGAAACACCTTGTTCCACGTAACAAAACAAAAGGCCTTAAGCAAACCAAATGTTATGCACCCCTGTCGGATGTCGGGGCTCACTTGACCCTTCAAATTTATGTGTTGTCGCCGGCGTCGGCTTACAGGCTGCGTTTAAACTATACCATTATTGATTAACATATTATTTGAACATGAATATGTATGTGACGGTGTTGGCTTTCTGATCGAGGATGAAGGGTTTGTCGGGGAATATTTTAACGAGAAAATTTATATTTAAATATATTTTTTTTTACTTGAAGAAAAATCATTTTTTTTATCTAGAAAATAAGGTTAAAGATAAAGATAAAGATAAAGATAATTTTATTTGTGTTCTACTGATAGAACGGCTAAGCAGATGATGATAAAGTTCTCTCCCAATTTTCATTAAATATAATTACTGCACCATACTGTATCACTATGTTGTAATACGTAAATAAAGTGTTAAAATGTATGGTAACTAGTTAGGGTTGCCCCGCGACTCAGTCCCGAGGCAACTAACTTTTAATTAGCTCTAGTTTTAACGTTGTATTTTTCAGGGGTTGCGCAAAAAATGGGCAAAGTTCAGAATATTTTAATATCGATATAATTAAAGTGTTGCTAAGTTCTATGGAAAAAGCTTCGGATTTATATTTTTTCATGTATTTTGTAGTTTGATAATGTGAAAGTAGGTTGGTGGGTATGTTTTATATTACTTTTTTTTTTAATTAGTCCATCACATCTATTACCAAAAAATATTGAAATATACAAACAATGAAGACGATACAGAGCTTTGAAATCTCGTGTGACGTCATTCTCTAAGACATTAGTATGAAATTTTTTTGCGGTCAGTGACGTCAGCAACCCCCACTGAAATCTTTGACGCGTTTTTTCTTCGTTAATTTTTATTGATTTGATAAAACAAAAATACGCGTATCCAATATTTTTCGATAATCTAACAGACGGACTAATTAAAATCACATTTTTTTAAGTCAGTAAACATCCCTATTAGTAACTTAAACTTTTTTTTTATTGTACCTATTGTTTTTTTTTGTATTTGTTCGGCGTTATATGTTTACTGCTTTTTATTATATCTTATTAGTGCATAATTTCACTTGTTTCTCAATACTTTGAAACTTGGGTGGAATTAGAATTATAATTTATTCATTTGTAAGAATGCAGTTGTACATTATATTCAAAGTAACAAACACAAAAGTTAAATCATCTGCGAATATTTTTATTCGACCAACGAAAGTACAGACACAAAAGAACTAAAAAGTAGGAAATAAAAAAAGTAGTTAAAAAACTAAAAAAACCCGATTGAAAAAACTGAAAAGCAAACAACAAGCACATTTTAAATTAAACAAAACTTGGAAGCAGGCGGGGTCCATTCTATTCTCGTACGGTGTTAGGTTTGTTTAAAAGATTTCTTACATTCTACCATATTATCTGGTGTACAAATATTAGTTTTATATAATCGTTTTAGGCATGTCCCGTTTGGAATATGCTAGTCGATTAAGTATTAATCGATAAAAAAAAAGGAATGAAAAGAAAATGCGTAATATTTGTGCGTACATATACAAAAGTACCGAACAAAAGGATTGACAATATTTTCAAAAAAATCCTAAATCTCATGAATAGGCTGACTCACCATAATAATAAACCTGTTTTTGCGAAAAGAAATATTTTTTATTTCCTTCTACTTCTTTCACTCAACGTGCCAATGCTGTCAGTATTCGAGGCACATTTCTGGACGACTACTTTTGTTTAAAAAAAAATAGAAACTCAGCTGTATCCGGTTGGACCGGAAGCCGATTCCAACATAGTTTATTATATTTTACTATTGAACATTAATATTATACAAACCTAAACATCGATTAATATTGACGGCACGGTTGGCGCAGTGGCTAAGTGATTGGACTGCTGCGCTGCGTGTCGCGGGTTCGATCCACGGAAGAAATATTTGTATGGCCTACAGTTAATTTTTTCGGGTCTGGGTGTGTTTGTGTATGTGAGTTTAAATGTTTGTAGCCGGACCCACGGTACAGGAGAAATTCTTAGTGTGGGGCAACGGTTTAAAAAAAAAAAAATAACACTCCATCATTATTCTCTAATCCTTTATCAATGAATATAACACTTATTAAGTTTTTTTTTTAATACCTATCATTTAGAAGTAAGAAAACCTAAAAGACAATATCTTTTTGCTACGCTCCCCTCTACGCCACGCCTACGTAGCTGCCTACGCCGCTACGACAGTGCTACGACGGCTACGTCGCCTCCGGCATTCCGCTACTAGCGAAGCATCCTTCTATCAAAGGATTTTTTTTTGCCCGTTCTTCTCCATAGAGATCTACGTTAGGGAATGGACAACTACAGTACATTTACAGTTATTTTGCCTTGTGACTGAGACTGTAGCTTCTTTTATTTTGTATTGGATCGACATTCAAATATGCCTGTAACTGACCTACTCGAAATAAATGTTTTGATTTTGATTGCAATCAAATAGTATACTGATTCAAGTTTAATCAAAGAGTCTTTCTTACAGTTTCCGTATTTCACGCTAGTTTTTAAGATTATTTTTGTTAATTCCGAAATAAAAATGAAAAAGGTCAAGGCTCTTTCCATCTACAAAGAGCTCAAAATAAAAATCTAGGTGAAAACATAGGCATAAAAGTAGTAACTAGCAGCACAGCCTGTGTTGCTAGTTTATTTTAAGCTGAGAGAGCTAATGCATCCATTAAAAGTATGCGGATCTGGTAAGCCCCCAACAATGTTTTAAAAATCGCATTTTAACGAAACAGAACACGAGTACACTAATATTAACTCATTCCAAATAAATCCAAAAAAAAAATATCTCCATTATAAAGAGGCACGATTTGTTTGTTTGTTGCAACGAATAGGCTCCGAAACTACTGGACCGTTTTGAAAAATTCTTTCACCGTTGGGAAACTACACTATCTCCGTGTGATATAGGCTACTTTTTATTCCTGTATTCCCACGGGAACGGGAACTACGCGGGTGAAACGGCGTGACGTCCGCTAGTATAATATAATACTATAAAGAAGAAAGATTTGTTTGTTTGTTTGTATCGAATAAGCTCCGAAACTACTGGACCGATTTGAAAATTTCTTTCACCCGGGTGCCATAGGCTACTTTTTATCCCTGTATTCCGAAACCGCGTGACGTCCGCTAGTTTGAAATATTTTTGTTAAAGTAACAAGACATCATCATTCTCGCAATTTATTTGGGATTGGCGCGGTTTGTCGTCTTCCATACTTGTCGTTCACCACCAGCAGCCACATTCTATCCAGCCATAATGATCAGCCTTCACACAGATACTCTATAGTTTTTTTGTCTTGTCTGCCTGTGGTAGGTAAAGAGGTTGAGAGCCAAACCAAACTTGTTTTATTGTTCACTTTTAATTGGGTTCTTGACAAATACACAATAGTTATTAAAATAATGTTAAGTAAGTACATGTATAATTATGTTTGTTTTATCGATCCCGTTATTACTGTGGCCGATGTGGAACGTACAAGCTGAAGATGGCCACTGGTTAGCCGCGAATACGATGCTACGCGTTTAGACGCGCTAGTGATGTGCGTATATCGCATCGACTAAATCTTAGTGTTGGGATTCCAATACTGCCTTTACTCTTATGGAACATTCATACTCAACCTTCATCATTAGATTCATCAATCAATTAACACACCCCTTTCCAGTGCCTGGTGCTGCTTTCAGACTTTGTCTTAATGTACTCATTCCTTATTTTTAACCGACTTCAAAAAGGTGGATGTTATCAATTCGTCGGATCTTTTTTTTATGTATGTTCCCGGATTACTCGAAGATGGCCGGACCGATTTGGATTTTTTTTTGTTTGAAAGGGTTCCATGATCATCAAGTCAGAATCTGATGATGGGATCCTAGAGAAATAAAGAAAACTCTTGAATTTTTATAGGCTCATTTGATGCGATTTCGGTAGTTTTTAGAAGAATACTTTCGCGGAGTGGTCTAATTTCAATTTGGTGAAGATCTGATGACAAACTTCGGAGAAAAGCAACGGAACTCCTCAATAAATGATAGCATATTTGTATCCATTCGCGATACACTACACATCCCCCTAGCATTTTCATCCCAGCCACATACGTCCTTTCGTTCAGCGATTGATCTATGATTAATATGGTCGGGTTATTGCCACTTCAGTTCTGTATTAGTATTCTGTGGGCAATATCGACCACTGGGTATCTGTCAGATCAAGTCGGTTAGGATTCCATTCTTCTTAGAAACCATACCACTGATATAGACATAAATATATTACTTAAGTATCACGATCCGTATAGAAAACAAGAGTGCTAATTGACTACCCACTATTCATCATAACGCACTATCCGAATATGGACTTAACTCTAAAATCTAAGAAATAGCGTAGTTGACTAAAAAAATCTAAATAGTTCGTCAGATAGATTTCCAAAAAATATTGGACACGCCTTTTCTTTTTTCACGTAAATAAATAATAAAAACGATGCTGTGCTTTGAAAACTCATGTAACGTCATATTCTAGAAAATTAGTATTGCATTTCTAACGTCGTGAGGGACGTCACAATCCCCCACTCAATTTTTATTGATTTGATAAAACAAAAAATATGTATATAATATTTTTCGTTAATCTAACAGACGGACTAATAAAAATCATATTTTTTTAGTCAGGAAAAATCTCTATTGAGTTACGGTTATAGAGTGTCACTAAAAGGTACGCATTTTTAGTTAAATATTAAAGAAACGTCGTTTTTATGGTACGTATGGCTTTATTTTATCATGTAAACACATTAACTTTCTAAAATAATTAATTACTTCTTTACTCAAGAAACACTTCTTCACACTCACATTTTAATTACCTACTCACATAAAATCCCCATAGCAGCAAGCTTAAAAAACACACCCTTTCATAACAGCGTTTTTACATAATAAAAATCTACATGTGTGTATCCTAAACTTTCGTGATATTAAAGCCTCTTTCCTCTCTCTGTGTTACCAAAACATTTTACGGTAAAGTTGCACTTAAGTATATTAAAAATGTAATGTTAAAAGCAATGTATGATAAGCAGCAGTTGTTTTATTTTACAATGTTTTTAGTTAAAAGGGATTTTAAGAGGTTCCTGTATGGTTCTCTTTTGGGTATCGTAAGTTTTTTTATGTGTGTTTTTAGTGTAATAACAAGTTAATATATTCGTGTCCAGTTACGTACTTGTATTTATTTAACATTTTTTGAATATTCATCATCATCATCATTTCAGCCGAAAGACGTCCACAGCTGGACATAGGCCTCCCCTAAGTGTCGCCACATTGACCGGTCCCGTGCGTCTCGCATCCAGCGGCTCCCCGCCACCTTCACCAGGTCATCGGTCCACCTAGTGGGAGGCCTTCGGTCCACCGGTGAATATTAATGCACTTAATTTACCTCTAGATTTATCATTTTAAAATTAATATTATTCATCTTGATGGAAACCAAGACAGGCAGATCAAATTTATTGGATGTATGTGCGTATTGTATAAGGTGTGCCAGCGGCTTCGCCTGCTACAACTCGAAAATTATCCCACGGGAAGAAAAAATCGGGTTAAAAACTACCCTATCCTTTAATTCAGGTTCATCCATAAACTATCTGTGTGCCAAATTTTATCCAAACCCGTACAGTAGTCGTTTCTTGCGTGAAAGGGTGTTGCGTGCCGGCTTGTACAGTCAAGTCAAAGGTTCATAGCCAGCAAAAAACTCTGACACCAAACTAAGCAATTAACACACAATAAAAAAAGAATGAATAACAATTTAGAATAAAATAGGCATCCAAATTGTTAATCACTCTTTTTTTACCGTGTGTAGAACCTCTTTTCTTTTTGGCGGGTGGAAAATCATCAAATAACCCCGGGGTCCCGCTCTTGGGCAGAGCGAAAGGCAGCGTCAGACTTCCACTGACTAAAAACCACCCATGTTCCTTCTTAGCCCTTTATGTCGAGGCCGCGGTATCTCTTACAACGCCCCGCAGCCCCGTCGTGTGTAGAGCTTAACCTGGTGTCAGAGTTTTTAGTAGTACTACAGTTAAGAATATGGGAGATGATAAATGAGTGGTAATCTCTCAGAAAACAAGAACTGGTACCTTTCTTTTAATACTAAGTATTACTATACTATACAAAGGGTGTAAAATTACCCTCAACGCAAACGAAGGGCACTTGTTCTCCCCACCACTGCGATATTTTTTTTGCTCTAGACCATACCTGGGAACCCCCTAGTTACGGAGGTATTGGGGGTCAAAGTTCAAAATTTTTCACAGCTGTATTTTGTAAATACTAGTTTATCAGGTTATAACTTTACTTAAATTACCTCCATGACCCGTTTACTATTCAAAGCATCCACTAGCACAATGTTTAAGGAGAGCTACATTGAGTTTTACCGTAAAATTTAATTTTTGACCCCAAAAAAAGTCAAATTTTACGTAGGGATACTTAGTTTGATGTACAGAATGCTTCGTTGACGGCCTGGTTGTGATGGGTTGATTTACACCACGTATAAAGGTAAGATTTGATGTTTTGATTTCGGTTTTTGCGTAAAGTGGCTCTTAGCCAAGACTGTATTCACGCGATTGATCGCTTAGTTCACGACACGAGGTCTTATGTTTTTGTCTATAAAGATATCGAGTGAAATGTGTGGGATGTATCGTGACTAAAAAATATATGATTTTGTCTAATTCACCAGTTAGTTTATCCAAAAATATTGGATACGTGTTTTTTTTTGTTGAATAAAACAAAAAAAAAAAATTACGAAGATAAAACGCGTCAAGATCATGAGTAGGGGCTTGTCACTTTCTGATAAAAAATGTCATACATTATGACGTCACACGAGTTATGAAAGCGCTGTATCGTCTTCATTGTTTGTTTACGTGAAAAAAAAAATGTCTGACTCCATATCCATAATCATAGTTTGTCTGCCTCTGTCTGCGCGATGCTCTATCTTGGATTCTATTACCTACTGGGTTGGACAAAATTATTATGGGTTTCCATGATGGTTTTTTCAGTAGCAACCACAGAATGTCAGGTCTAAGGCAGTAGCCTCGCCCCCATCTGTAACATAACTTAAGACGATTAATAAACTCTGTCTTCCCTTTCAGGAATTACAGTCGTGATGTTATGAAATGATGGTATATTTAATTAAAGACCTGCATTAGGAGTACTTCAGTTCGTCGCCCCGTAAAGTCCTTACAACTAAGACCACATCATTACTCCTAGCAGGTAAATGCTAACAGGCTCCCACCTTGCCTAGGTGCCAATCAAGCGCTGATGACATTAGCAATTAGCACACGGAGTTCGCGAGGTGGAGGAAAATTAGTCGCGAGATAGTGCCGCGGGATGTCTGGGGGAAGAAAGTGCCTAAGTATTGTGATTGGAGATGATTTCAAGTAACTATCAGCTTGGGGTATATGTAGTGTGATTTTTATGGATAGCAACCTTTTATATAACATACTTTGTTTATTTTCAGGCCTGAAATTAATGATATGGAACAGCTACCTTTGCTTGTGATTCAGGGAAATAGTTCATCATTAAAAACTGCCGAAATATGTATAAAAAATTGAACTTGACAATATTTTGCCTCAAAAATTCTAATAGACATAAGGCACGTAAGCTTCAACGGGATACGTATAGAATCCATGTTTTCAATATCCAGGCTGCTACAAAATAAAAATACCGATACAATTTGTAAAAATAAATTGTCATTTGACATTTGAAAGCACGGTTTACCATGCCTATCAAATCATATGTGGGGTGACCATAGCACAGCACCATGCTGAGTGGCAACCTACTTGTCGCAGTTACGACGTGCAATATATGTATATACCTATATATTTTTATTTCCCTGCTTGTTGTATTTTACTTTTTTTTTAATATCTGTTAAGCGTTGTTTGTGTATTGTTTTATTTCCTGTATGTATGTATGTTTCTGCGACAAATAAACATTTTTTTTCTTTATTTCTTTCATATTATTATCTTGTGACTAAAATATTGCCTTTTTACCTACTACTACTGTGTCTTTGGAAAATTCATCAAAGATGAGGTATTTTACTCGATAATTTCCATACAAAAACATCTCATTTAGTTCACTATAGGCAAAATATTTAGTGTCACAGCTCTGTTTAAATTTTCAGTCTACGACGTAAGTTTAGTTCGTCGTATATCATTGTAAGTGACATTGCGGTTTTACCCTCAAGTGTTAGGGAGACTGTAGTTTTGGGGTGAAACGCTGCGTGGGTAGTTCTGTATCTGTGTCAGTAAGACTTTGGGGTTACTGGGGTTGAAAGTTACGAATTCGTTATGATGTGTTATTGTGATGGGGGTATAAAAGTCTTGTCTCATGAGTATTTTTTTGTGTTGCCTTCAAAAAAAAAAATTATAATCGTTTATTCATGGTCACATCCGTGTTACAAAATATATTACTTCTGCCAAACTGTATTATAGTTTAAGTTATGCGTCTAACAAACAGCTTTGAAAACATAAACTGGCCTGTTGGTCTAGTGGTTAGTGACCGTAACTGCTATGCCGGAGGTCGTGGGTTCGATTCCCACCCAGGACAAATGTTTGTGTGATGAGCACGGTCATTTGTTCTGTGTCTGGGTGTAATTTATCTATAATATGTATGTATTTAGAAATATATAAGTATGTTTATCAGTTGTCTAGTACCCATAACACAAGCTCTGCTTAGCTTGGGACTAGAAGGCGTTGTGTGATAGTTGTGGAATATTATTATTATTATCTCCTTTATTCACTTTCATCCATATAATTTACATTTTTAAATATTTCATACAAAACTTATAAAAAAACATTGAAAAATATAAAAAATAGTCGTCCACCGGTGACGGGAGCAGGGTCCAAGCTACTGGTGGTTAAGGCCCCAGAGACAGGAACCTCCTCACAATGCGAGCCGTATCGAGTAGTACTGCCTTCTGAATCAGGTTCTTGATCCAACCGCCAAGCGAGAGTTTGGACAGGTGGTCGTCCAGACTCTTGGCTATAAGGCCATTGGCAGTTACGACTATCGGCACAATGATAGCCGAGTTCACATGCCACATATCGGCAACCTCGTGTGCTAAATCCAGATATTTTATTTGTTTATCTTTTTCAGCTTTCACGAGGTTCTCGTCATGCGGAATGGTAACATCGATTATCATTGCGCGGCGCGCTGATCGGTCTATCACCACTATATCAGGCTTATTGGCAATAATAGTCCTGTCAGTGATGATAGACTGATCCCAGTACAACGTTACATGGTCTTTTTCGAGAACTGGGTCGGGCACATACTTGTAGTACGGTACTTCCGATTCCACAAGTTTATATTTCAAGGTAAGTTGCTGGTGAATAATCCTGGCTACTTGATTGTGCCTGTGCAAGTACTCGCCGTTAGCTAGACGAGAACAACCAGAGATAATATGTCTGATGGACTCACCCGGACGATGGCATGCCCGACACACGTCAACCGTCCCATCCTTCATAATATATTTCCGGTAGTTGTTCGTCAACATAACTTCGTCCATAATCGCACAGACAAAACCTTCAGTTTCCCCAAAGAGGTTGCCGAAACGTAGCCAGGACACGGACGCTTATTATTATTATAAATATCGAATGAGGCTAGTGCAAGCAGGGTGCCGGTTGTTCGAAAGAGATGTTTGTCGTGACGTCGAGCTCCTTGAGTTATAAGTCGAGCTTGACAATAACTGACAAATGCTTGCACTGACTGGACGGGTCCACTTAAATCTGTGTGGTGCTTTCTTCAAAAGACCATCTCAGACACTAATCTGCATAGCCTTCATGTGTATCCCAAGATAATGTCTGGACCTTAAACTTATTGTTAACCATTTTAAACCATTTTAAAAGATGTTCTTCTCCTTAGGAATCAACCAATGCACCGAAACGTGCCCCTTTATTGTGTCGACGACAAGTGCCCATGTAGGCCTAAGTGAAATAAACTATTTTGACTTTGATTTTGAATTTGACTTTGATACCGCAGCCTCGGGCACACAGAGCTAAGAAGGAACAATGATGGTTTTTAGTCAGTAGAAGTCTAAACTAGGCTTCTCCGCCCAGAGCGGTAGGAGTCGTTTGATAATTTCCTAACCTTCAAAAAAAGGCTAGTGCAAGCAAACCCGTCTCGTATTTCTAAAAGGACTTTAAATAGACACAACATAAGCGAGTTGATAAATCACACATCAACTTCGATGTTTTTTTTGCATTGGTGATGAAATAATATAGACATTGTAAAGTGTCGCTACTAGTGTAGCGGTGGTTTCCACCGAGCACAGTTCTTAAGCTTACCATAACACACATAAAAGTTATTTTTTAGTCATAATAGTTATGCTTGTACAACATTACCATCCAAAAGTTCCTGACCACCTCTATTTGTATATCCGCGCTAATTTCAAAAACGACTGTTTACTTTTGGAGTTGTTTTACCACAAAAGTTTTGGTGCATTAGTTTAATGCGTACGCCCCGCAAACGGACCGCTAGTGCGTTTTGTATGTTAATGTGTTGTCGCTCTTATAGCCTAAAGGTTAGGTAACAATATTGTGAGCACCTAAGTACTAAGTTTTAGTATTTTTAGTTGAGAAAAATGGCGGTGATGTTCTTGTTGTATTATATTTTCATGAAGGAGAGTGGCTAGTCGAGATGTGAAATGCAGACTTTATTTTAGTAAGGAACACAAATAAATTGAGGTTAACAAATGATGGTGATATATATGGCTTGTAGATGGGTGTGAAAAATATATGTGAAGGTTGTACTTTCGTAAACATACAAAAATATACGATGAAAAATATGTAGAACACTTGATGATCACCCCACTTATTCTGAAGACACAAGATTGACAACGGCTAAGTTCTCTAGGTTATTCATGCTAGTCCTGTACTTTTCATTTAATTCAAATTTCCCTCACACTGGTACCTCCTGCCTTCCTGGTATTATTCAATTTGAGGAAAACGTTTGGTGGTAGTCTCCCTCTTTTTTATGATGTAGGTAACATCGAACACTACTACGGGAATGTTTGTTATCATTTATTCAAACTAGTGCTGATAATCAGCACTTCGAAACGTCAAAATTTACTTTACTTTACTTATTGACAAGAGACCCTTCGACACTTCCTAGTGTTTTAGTATTCGTCCTGTAGTTTCCATTCAACTCCATTTTTCCATAGACTGGTACCTCCTGATGATGCTGATTAAGCCAACTAGCTGACTTCAGGCACAGCAGCTGCATTCGATAGCTTTTTAGGGCGGTTTTCGAAAGCTTTGTATGTTCTGCCCTTTCAAATGGCTAACATATCCAACTTAGGCCGAAAAACTGACAGCACAAAGTGATCATATCAGAACTACATTGACGACATTGTAAGGCCCAGCTTTAAAATCATCGCGCTTTAAATGTAACTGTGACTTCTGATCGAAGGCGTTGTCCTGCCGAATGCCGATACACACAACGTCCCTTTGGGTCGATTTCTTGCCTGCTTTTCTCATTTTCCTCCTAGTTAATGAAGTTAAATAAAGAAAGGGACAGACAACCTAAAATTTTCTTCATTTGTTTGCAACATAAACCGTGTTCAACAGTTGTCAGCGTCATTTTCGATGTTGGTGAACGTCGTCTTAAGTTAGAAAATTCCCTAATTGTAATATTCACATTCACTAATATTATAAAGTCCGGAATTAAGGAACAATATTGCTTATCAGACACCGTCGTTTACCATTGTACTGGAGTTGCCGCGATTATTATGTAAAGGGGCCAATTTGTCTTTATAAGTGACACACGGTCTATAAAGTTAATCGAATGTATTGATGTGTATTTATTGTTGGAAATACATATTTTATTTGCTAGTCACGTAACGAAATAAAGGGGTAGTGAAGTAAGTTATTGCTAGTAATTGCCAAATATTTATTGCAGTGTTTAAGAACTTCTTTTTACACGAGTATGCTTGTAATTTGGATTGCTTCAAGGGCACGACTGGATGTAAATATTGATAGCGGCTCAGAGCACGGATGGCCGATGAAGTCGAAAAGTTCTGGAGTGGCGACCGTGATATGGAAGACGTAGCTTTGGAAGGCGTTCCATGAGGTGGACTGATGACCTGGTAAGGCCTATGCTCACAAGTGGACTTGAGAATAGCAAAAGAGAAACTATAAATACAGTTAGTCTCGTCATTCGTGACATGCTCGCAAAGAGAACTACAAAGTAGTTACCTTGTAAGTTGGCATTACCGTTAGAATCACCTCATTATTTTATGTAATAAAACTGACATGCAAAAAATATCGTATAAAGGCGCCTATAAATAAAGGGTGTAAAAGTACCCTTAAAGCAAACGAAGGGTATTTGTTCTCCCCCCCCCCCCCCACTGCGATCATTTTTGGGTTCCAGACCATACCTGGGAACCCACTAGTTACGGAGATATTGGGGGTCAAAGTTCCAAATTTTGCACAGCTGTTTTTGTAAATACTACTTTGTATGGATATAACTTTACTTAAAGTACCTCTATGCCCCGTTTACTATTTAAAGCATCCTCTAACACAATGTTTTAAGACTGCTACATTGAGTTTTACCGTAAAATGAGATTTTTGACCCCCAAAAAAAGTCGTTTCCCAGCAAAAATTTTTCCGTAGTGGTACTTAATTTGATGTACAGAATGCTTGGTTGACGTATGTGTGAAGGGTTAATTTACACCTTGTATACCTTAGGCATTTTCTACCAGCCTATTAATTTACACATAACGGTAAGTATACCGTTATGTGTAAATTAATAGCCTCATTTTACTTGCCGCATATTGTCAACATTTCAAATTAAAGTTTGTAAAAAAAGGGTGATGTTATACGCCCTCTGTGGCATTTGCCAACAAAGAATGCTTAAAAAAATGGCTTAACATTTTCGTTCTTCAAACATATTCGCTAACCTGCTCACCGATCTTACCCACCAGTATGTATCACGTACCTGTCCTTAACCACCGGGATCCCTGAGTCCTGGGAGCCTGTGCTTACGACGCCGTTCATTTGTTATCATTACCAATGACGTCACGGATTTAAGGGTTTGTTGTTAGGCCCGCCATTTCTCTTATGTATTTGTAAGCTTTGACAGTGGTGAGCAATGTTTGGTTGTTTAGGTTTGTGATCCCTGATGTTGGGTTGAGGTTATGGAGATGTATGCGTGTATGGCGGTTAGCTAGCAGATATGCAGGCGGCGGTGAATATGAAAACAGCAAGAAGAACAATGGATGGTATTTAATGAGGATAGATGATTATTACAGACGTTAGAATGAAGAAGAAACGATACAGAGTGATAGTGTAGGACGGAAGCTAAGTTATATAAGACTATAGTGAATTTATGAGCGAGTTTATCAACGCGGGTGCTAAGACAAAGCAGTACGTGCGTTCGCTAGGACGATCTGGGTGCACTGGCGCGGCGACGCGCGCGCAATGAATATAACGGGATTTCTAGGTGACCTCCGCTCCTTCGCCCCGCGTGGTCCCCCGCTGTACAGGGCCGTACTCAAGGGTCCGGACTTAGGATTATGTGGATGCCACAGTACTCCCCTGCCGAGATCGTAACTACGATCGATAGTAGTCGGGAAACTTCACAGTCCTCCCACTCTTGGTCTTCTTACTAGTGCTTGAAGAAAGGCGGTCGGGAACTGGAACTGGAGTTGTAGCGGCGGAAGGTGTCGCCCTAGTCGTGGTTGCTGGTGTCGGTGCAGGCGTTGTCATCGGTGTTGGTGTCGGTATTGATGTTGTTGGTGATGGTATGTCGTTGTCGTCCGCTGTGTACGCCGGTTTCAGTCTGTCTATGGTCACGGTTTGTACCTTATCCTGTACCTTTATGTCGAATGTTTTGGAGCCTCGGCGCTCGACTTTATACGGGCCGGCGTATGGTGCTTGAAGTGGTCGTCGGACTGGCCCTTGGCGTAGATAGACGTGCGTCGCGGTACACAAGTCTCTCGGTACATAGAAAGGACGAGGTGAGTGCCACGAAGTTGGTGTTGGTGCTAGTTTGCTCATGCGACTGCGTAGGCGATCAGCGAAGTCAGTGACATCCACTTCCTCTTCTAATGTCGTTTTGAAGAACTGCCCAGGCAAGCGTAGAGGCTCACCATAGACAAGCTCCGCCGCTGATGATTGGATATCGTCTTTCCATGCGCTGCGAATGCCCAGTAGCACAATCGGAAGAGTTTCGGTCCACTGCGATGACGCGTGGCAGGTGATGGCGGCCTTGAGTTGCCGATGTAGACGTTCCACCAAACCGTTGGCGGCTGGGTGGTAGGCAGTCGTCGTAAGGTGGTCGGCACCGATCAGTGCCGCGATGGACTTGAAGAGACGCGACTCGAATTG
The DNA here is from genome assembly GCA_932274075.1 of Diarsia rubi. Lineage (NCBI taxonomy): Eukaryota > Metazoa > Arthropoda > Insecta > Lepidoptera > Noctuidae > Diarsia > Diarsia rubi. Next base: position 20,667,074 of record OW026415.1, on the reverse strand, counting down.
GCGGCCGCGATCGGTGGTGATTCGTGCGGGACATCCGAACCGCGCGACCCAGCCGGAGATGAAGGCTGACGCGCAGGTGTCGGCCGTGATGTCGGTGAGAGGGTACGCCTCAGGCCAACGTGTGAACCGGTCGACAATCGTGAGGCAGTACCTGTGGGAAGCAGACAAAGGTAAGGGACCTATAATATCCATATGTATATGTTGAAAGCGAGCTGAAGGTGCTTTGTACTCTGTAAACGGTGCGGTCGTATGCCTTGTGGTTTTGCACCGTTGACACTGGTGACATTCCTTAGCCCATTGTCGACAGTCACGCCTTATGCCCGGCCAAACAAATCTAGAAGTTACTAGTTGTACTGTTGCCTTAACGCCGGGATGACTGAGGTTATGTAGTGATTCAAAAACTTGACGTCGAAAGGCACAAGTTACGTATGGTCGAGGATTGGATGTAGAAGTGTCGCAGTATACTTGCGTTGTGGCATCAGGTAGGGAAACCTTATGCAGTTGTAGACTGGATCCTTCCACGAGCAGCGCTTGAAGCTCTGCGTCTGTCTCCTGGGCTCGGGCTAGGCTGTGGTAATCCAGGGGCGTAGCTATTTCTTCGATGCGGGAAAGTGTGTCAGCTACTACATTGTCTTTACCTGCGACAAACTTAATGTCAGTTGTAAATTGTGAGATAAAATCTAAGTATCTGAACTGACGCGGTGAACATTTGTCTCTTCGTGTGGTGAAAGCAAACGTAAGTGGTTTGTGATCCGTCAGAACGATGAATGGTCTCGCTTCCACCATGTAGCGGAAGTGCAGCACCGATGGCTACGTCAGAAGCATCGGTCTGTATGGCCAATTCAGCACTGGGATCAGGATGCACCAGCAGAGTAGCTTTAGAAATACTTGACTTACAGTCCTTGAAGGCTTCCAGTTGCTCAGTCGAGAGTTCAATCGGCTTTGAACCTTTGCTTTGTCCGGCCAGCATTGCATTTAGAGGCGCCTGCTTCGCTGCTGCGTCTGGAATGAACCTTCGATAAAAGTTTATGGTTCCTAAGAATCTTCTAAGCTCTTTTGTGTTTTTAGGTGTCGGGAAGTCGAGAATTGCTTGTGTTTTTGATTCTAAAGGACTAATCCCTTCTGCAGAGACGCAGAATCCTAAGAATTTTACTGTGGTTTGTCCGAAACAGCATTTTGAAGTATTTATTATGACGCCGTAATCCTTCAGGCGTCCGAACAGTATACGGAGGTGCTCCAGGTGCTGTTCCTCATCAGAAGAATAAAGGAGAATATCGTCGAGAAATCCGTAAGCAAAATCTAGGACACTTAAGACTTCGTCCATAAACCGTTGGTATGTTTGTCCCGCATTCCTCAGACCAAAGGTCATGAACGGGAATTCAAACATCCCAAACGGCGTTGTGATGGCCGTTTTCGGTATATCGTTTTCAAAAACTGGCAGCTGGTTATAGGCTCTGACTAAGTCAATAGTGGAGAATATTTTTTTTCCTGTGAGGTCGTTTGTGAAGTCGTGGATATGCCGTACAGGATAACGGTCCGGTATTGTCCGGGCGTTCAAGGCTCTATAATCCCCGCAGGGTCTCCATCCGTCAGTTTTTTTCCTAGCTAAATGAAGAGGGGACGACCAGGCGCTCTCTGACCTTCGTGCGGTGCCATTTAGCAGCATTTCGTCGAATTCACGTTTAGCTATTTTCAGTCGTTCTGGATCCAAACGGCGCGGGCGACTTGAAACAGGGGGCCCTGGAGTTGTGCGGATATGATGCATGGTGTTGTGCTTAAGTGTTTGTGGCTTACCAGCTGGCCGGGTGATGTCTGCAAATTCTCGTAGCAGCTTGTCGTAGACGGTATCGTTTGCTGTGGTGCGGATGGATGAAATATCGTGTGCATCCCTAGGCTGCGGTGCGTTGATGCCGAGCATGGTGATTCCATCGATGAGGCGTTGCTGTCTACAATCAACTAGAAGATGGTAAAAACTTAAAAAGTCTACCCCAATTATTGGCTTCGTAACCTCAGCCACGGTAAATCTCCAGGTGAATGCTCGTCGTAGTCCCAAGTCCAGGTTCAGTTGTATGTAACCGTATGTAGGTATAAGTGTTCCATTTGCGGCAAACAGTTGGTACTTAGTCTTTGCTCGAGGCTGTCGTACGGCTGACTTTGGAAATACGCACAGGTCTGAACCCGTGTCGATGAGAAATTGTGCCCTTGATTTCCGGTCAGTAATGAACAAGCGGCCTGAAGATATGGGACAGTCAGCTACCGCTATTAATGACTGCCGTCGGCGTTTCCCGTGGTTTTGTAATTGCATGGCTGCCGGCAGTTCCTTGCTCTGCCACCGAAATTGTAGTGGAACCAGCAATGCGGATGATCAGCGGGGCGTTCCCGTGACCTTGACCTATGTCTTGAGGTCGAGCGGCTACGGGCCTTCCGTCCGTTGTTGCGAGATCGCTTGTTATTATTTGAAAAGCCTCGTACCTGCTTGGCCAGTTCGTCGACCCGTTTCACCAACATCTCGATGGCTGACACAGTACCTGGGGCCTCACTTGCTGCACATGCTGCCTGCTGCGTGGGTGTCGATATGTCGTTAATCTTGTCTGCCAGCTCGGCCACGGTCTGGAGTGCGCTGTCGGTCTGCGAAGCAATTATCGTTTGAATGTGGGTAGGTAATCTATTCGCCCAGATTTGTCTGATTAGGTGATCAGGGACCGTCGGTCCAGCTAAATTCTGCAGATGCCTCATGAACTGGGATGGCTTCCTATCCCCCAGTTCTTCGTGGGTCAACAACTGCTGTAGCTTCCGCTCTTGTGAAGCGGACAACCGCTTGATAAGTTCCGTTTTTAATTTTTCGTAACGGCCGCTATCCGGAGGATTTAAAATTATATCTTTCACCTCTGCTGCGTATTGCGGCTCTAGTTGACCAATCACGTAGTGATATTTGGTCAGATCGGCAGTTATATTAGAAATTATAAACTGACCTTCAATTTGCGCAAACCAAACGGCCGGTTCCTCGGGCCAAAACGGCGGTACTCGCACACCCACCCGACACAAACCGGAGTTTTCCTGTTGATCTTCACCGGGCTTCGACATTATTTCTTCGTCGGGGTCACCACTATGGAGATGTATGCGTGTATGGCGGTTAGCTAGCAGATATGCAGGCGGCGGTGAATATGAAAACAGCAAGAAGAACAATGGATGGTATTTAATGAGGATAGATGATTATTACAGACGTTAGAATGAAGAAGAAACGATACAGAGTGATAGTGTAGGACGGAAGTTAAGTTATATAAGACTATAGTGAATTTATGAGCGAGTTTATCAACGCGGGTGCTAAGACAAAGCAGTACGTGCGTTCGCTAGGACGATCTGGGTGCACTGGCGCGGCGACGCGCGCGCAATGAATATAACGGGATTTCTAGGTGACCTCCGCTCCTTCGCCCCGCGTGGTCCCCCGCTGTACAGGGCCGTACTCAAGGGTCCGGACTTAGGATTATGTGGATGCCACAAGGTCTTGTGTTGTTCTGTGGGTGGCTGTATGACGTACCTTGGAAAGGAGTCTGTATGTGTTTGGTATTTCAAGCCGAATATTAGGTACCTTTAATTTTAGCCATAAGAAGTTTATATCGGACTAGCTGATGCCCGCGGCTTCGCCCTCAAGGATATCGGTATACAAAAACTTGTCAAATTATATACTAAAACCTTCCTCGTCAATCACTGTATTCATTGGTGAACAGAGTGGTTGACGAGGAAGCAGGAAACAGCATGAAAATCGAAGCAGTTGTTTTTATGTTTAACAAACAGACAGACGTGGCAGAGTACTTTGCTTTATAATGTTTTGTGATTTCTAGTTATCAAAACTAAAGGACGTTCTTAAAAGTAGAGGAAGAGTACTGAACCAATTCACTCATACTCTTTTGTGTACCTATTTATGTCTATACACTATGTCTAATCCATATAAATCTATGGTCTAATCCAATTGACCTACACCTGAACCACTCAATGAGTGTGCATACGAGTATGTGCAGCTAACGAATTTGCATGGAGTCATCTATTTATATATTCCGTCAGTGGCTTGTTTGTTGTCCTATATGGCAATGGCTAACATTATTTTGAGGTTAGAATAACATCGGAAAATTGCGATCTAAATTAGGCATAAAATTTACCTATCTACATAGGTTAAAAAAATTAACAATTGACATCTGAAGCTACGGTTATTTTCCACTATTTTTAAGCGACTTCTTCAAAAAACGAGGTTTCTCAATTCAACCGTATATATTTTCTTTTTTTTTATGTTTGTTCGCGCATATCTCCGTCAATTGTGAAACAATAGGGTAGGCAACAAAAAAAAAAAATAAGCCCGTCAGATAGATTTCCAAAAAATATTGGACATGTATTTTTTCTTCTTTCACGTACACAAGCAATGAAGACGATACAGTGCTTTGAAAACTCTTTGACATTCTTTACCGGTGAGTGACGTCACAACCCCCCACTCAAATCTTTGACGCGTTGTATCTTCGTATTTTTTTATTGATTTGATAAAACAAAAAATACGTATTAATATTTTTCGATAATGTAAAAGACAGACTAATTAGAATCATATTTTTTTCAAGTCAGTAAACATCCCTATTTGCTAAATTATTTTGTGTTCGAAAGGGTATACTCCCAAGGTGGTCTTATTGTCACCAAGTCAGCATCTGATGATGGCATCCTAGAGAAATCGAAGGCAACCCTCAAATTTTGTAGGCACATCTAGCAGTCATCACTTCATGTTGATGAGCTGATGATAGGTAAGGTAAGGTATAACTCCTCAACGGTTAGAAGTTGAAAGCAATAATAAGAGAATCTTGAAGGTTAAGGGAAACTTGGTTGAATATTAAATGCACAGTAAATATTTCTATACCTAGAATATCACAACTAAAAATGGAAAAAAAACCGACTTCAAAAACACAAAAAAGAAAGAGACTTGTGTTTTTGAAGTCGATTTTATTTCTTGCAAAAGTTGACGCATTGATAACCTCCGCCGGGAAAAAAATGTCTAGAAAGGCATTTAGACATTCATTTAGATTTATCTATTTTTTCCTAGCCTAGCCTTCCTAAAATTAAATTTTTATTTCCTCAGATCCCACCTTGTCGTTTGGGAATAATTAAGATTATTATTGAGTCTGCTTAGTGACTGGTCCCCCTAACAGGCGGCTTAAATATGAAATCCAGCCAAATCTTTTGGGCATTACATAACTGATGTTATAATTCCATTGAGAACCTATGCTTTACCCAAAATTAAGACATATTAATGTTTCGGAAAATTAATACATTGGTAATTGTAATAAGTTCCTGTGTGTCTATGTGGTAAAGAGTTTGAGAAAGCCAAACCAAACTTGTTTAATTGTTCACTTTTAATTGTGGTCTTTACAAATACACAATAGTTATTAAATTATAATAACTATGTACATGTATAATAGGGGATCGGAAAAAAAAACTAATTAGTCCGTCAGATATATTTCCAAAAAATTTTGGACACGTATTTTTTATTTTTTAACATAAACAAAAAATGAAGACAATACAGTGCTTCGAAAACTCGTGAACTCTTCGAAAACGTCATATGATAGTACATTTTTTACCTTCAAATGACGTCACAACCACATCTTATCTTCGTCAATTTTGATTAATTTGATGAAACAAAAAACACGTATCCAATATTTTTCGATAATCTAACTGACGGACTAATTAGAATCATATTTTTTTGACTCAGTCCGATCCCCTATTATGTTTGTTTTATCGATTCCGTTATTACTGTGGCCGATGTGGAACGTACAAGCTGAAGATGGCCACTGGTTAGCCGCGAATACGATGCTATGGGTTTAGACGCGCTAGTGATGTGCGTATATCGCATCGACTAAATCTTACTGCCGCACTCAGAGAGCTTTAATGATTACTTAGGCCATCACTTAGTAAAGGTTATGACAGTTTTGTCATACAAAAGTATGTCAAACCTTTACTAAATGAAGGCTTAAGTAATCATTAAAGCTCTCTGAGGGCGGCAGTTAGTGTTGGGATTCCCACAATCTACCTAGCCTTTCCCAACTAAGTTGATTTCGGCTTCCAGTCTAACCGACTGAAACCGAGTACCTGTAATTTACTGTAACCATAAAATCTTAGAACAATATTCCCTACTCCATAACCATCTCCTCACTATATTCATGCTGCTTGCAATCTAACACACACACACAGAGACCCACCAATCGCCCCCAATAGTGTGTTTGCACGAAGTTCGTTAATCTATGCAGTTTGCACAGCCAGCCGTCTGATCATCTTCTAATTGCATGCGAATGCTTAATGCGAAATTATGCCAACTACAAACTCAGCGCTTATATTAGACGGTGCCTATGTTTTAATTGAACTGCAGTGTAAAGTCTGCATTCTACACAATTTGGCTGGAGTTTTATTATAGATATATCATTGGGTCTGACTTTTCTTTATTGTTCTGAGATGGGCGATTTGTAGGTATATGGAAGTTGAAACTTCAGTGGGTAGGACTACTGAGTTTACTAAGGGTCGACCACTTTTTAAAGTCAGAGAGCTTTAATAATTACTTAGGCCATCACTTAGTAAAGGTTTTGACAGTTTTGTTTTACAAAGGTATGTCAAACCTTTACTAAGTGACGGCTTAAGTAATCATTAAATATCTCGGAGAACGGCAGTAAGTATCATTTTAAAACCTATTGACTCAAACCGGACACATATCCGGACTCCGTGGCCGCTACTGACAAATTTGTTATTGAAAAACCCAATAACATTTTTTCCAAACCGGGAATCAAACCCAAGCTCAATAGTCGCGACCACTGGACCAACCAGACCGAGGCAGTCTGATTACCTGTTTAAGTGTATTTTACTGTAAACTGGCTGAAGACTGCTGGCTGACGGCTGGCTGGCTGGTTGACTGGTAGAGAATGCCTTGTGGCATTAAGTCCGCCTATGTATCAATATTGTGCATAAAGTTTAAATAAATAAACAAATAAATGAATATATTTATGGCCCATGAACAAACAAGCAGTCAGGGAGATGAACAAATAATATTTCCTAGTAAATAAACAGTTCTTCCTCTATACCAGTCAAATATTGAAGTTTTAAAATGGTTTGTGTATTTTTTGTAACGGAACAAATAGTTGTATTTTTCGTTTGTTTGTATAACCGGGCAGTGTTCCTGTAAATATTTTAATATCCGGTCAATATGAAGGCTGTGTCCGATGGGTTTAGTAGTCAGGTTAAAAGTATCCTTGGCTGTGGTCGTGGGGTCTATTCTTGGGTCAATAAGGAGTTAGTACAGAGTTAGTTAGATTTTTTATCGCACAAAATATATTTTTTTGTGCCCTTTTGATGGCAATAGGGTCGCCCTATATTACATGGGACTTTAACATCACTGGCGAAATAAGGGTGTCCATAATGGGTACACCTCTGTATCTATATACCACCTATGTATTACCGGCAAGATAATCCTTGAAGGATTATTTTTATATATTATTTCTTAATTAAATTTAGTATTTGCTTCTTCCAGTTCAAATAGTTACTTAGGGTTATATAGCCAAAATGTAACCATTATAATTAATTATGGATACAAAAAATGTATTACCAAAAAATATAATTAAAACACATTTTTACGTAAAAAACAGAGTCCTAAAAATCAGAAACTAAGAAAAAAGGTCTAAAGAAACGGACACTTCGATTTATTCGACATAAAAAGACAGACATCTGCTGGACACATCACTTACAGATAACAATTCTTTTTGATTCCCTTTTCCAAGTACTATAACAAAACGCGAACGAACGAGATGCGATCAAGACACTATTAAAATCGCAGTAAAAATTATATCTACTAAAACTAGTCGTAAATGAAGGCCCTAAAATTTTCAAAAGCTCCCTAGACATTTGCCATAAAATAACGATTTCTTCACAAAACCACGCTAATTCAAGCATTTAAAAACTAACTTATTGCTTAAGCGTTAAGGTTGATTTTTGTTAAGACAGCAAGCACGTTTAAGACCTAACTTTACACTGTCTAGCAATTGAAAGTGCCAAGTTTACGAGTGAGCACTGTAATCGATCGATGACGTGACGAGTTTACCAATGTTTTGGCACTAAGTGTAAATTTGATGGGTGTTTTAAAACTCCATGAAGTGTAATAACATTTATTGTAGTATTGATTGTAGACAGGCTGTTACTTTTTAAAGCCAAGGGGTTATTTTGAAAAAAAAAGCCAAATGCCAACTTTCAGTAGGCATTAGTTCTGGGATGGCTGTTCCAATTTGCTGCAAAAATCTGAAGGGACTTATAGGTTAAGTTTTATTGATACATATTTTTTTTGTCGTAAACTGTTTGCCGTTTTCGAAATTTGAATAAAGAATTTGCTACAAGTACACAACATTTCGGTTGTGACAGTGAAGATCCGTCTTATGAAGATGATAATTATACATAAATTATAAGAGTCAGTTGGGTCACTTTAATTTACATCTGGGGGCACGGCCGTACTATCCTTTTCTCGAACCAATTCAGGCCATTTTCGACCTCCTATAACTTCGTTGTGGATAAATACATATATTGCCCAGCATTACACTGGGTAATGACTATACCCAATTTTTTTTTTGTCTGAGATATTTTTGATATATATTTAGTGAGCCACCAAAGCGAAGCTATTGTTAATTTTTTATTGTTGTTTTATTGTTAATTTCATCCAAAACAATAAAACCGCTTTCTAACACAATAAAAGCCCCAGTCAACCTCAACGTCAACCTCTGATTAAAATGTTACATCTGATTTCTAAAACAAACATGCATATCAACTAATATGATATCCGATTACATGAGAATTAAACGGCAAATTCTGACAAACGACCCATCGTCCAAACATTGTTTGAGCAATTGTTTGTCCGACACGTCAAAGCCAACCCATGACAACCCGACGTATAACAAATACACCAACCTGTATTTGACATGACTTCATATTCCTTCGTCGAAAATTAAACCCTATTGTTATGAAGTCATGGTGTAATATCAAAAGGGTGGTTCCTAGATATATGGTTGGTTTAAGTTAGCATATCTGTAGGAGAAGTTTGCAATGCAGATTGGCCAGTTGTATGAAAATGCAAATAATATGCGCCCATTGTATATGGTTCGGGTCGAACGCCGAAGTGATATCAATTCAATTTTCTGTAAGTCAATTTAGGGATTTATCTAGATTTTGATGATGATTTTTTTTTGTGTGATGGTTTTTTTGTTTGTGTAAAACAAGTTAGATCAAAGTAGTAATCTATCTGTCGGCTCCTCTCTTTGATATTATTTGAGACAAACATTAAGCATATTTGTCTCAAACTTACCACAATTATTTTCAGAAAGGTTGTTCTTCATAACCCTTTTCTTCGTTCGTGTTTTTCTGACATCGCAGAGATGTTAATGTTAACTAAATTTCATGTTATTTTTTTTTTTTTTAATAATACAATGCTGTAACTATGGGGTTTAGAATGATGAACTAAATAGTGGGTAACTGATTTGGCTTCAGTATCTCTTCCTTCATGCATCTGTCTTCGAAGGAATAAATTGAATTTTGAAAAAAAAAAAATATTAGATTTTTTAATTGATGTTTTCTTAATTACTAGCTTTTGCCCGCGGCTTCGACCGCGTGGATGTCGGAACTGTTAAAAATGACGATTTTCCAAACCTTTTTTAGTGAATGCCTACGTCATAAGAGGAATACGTGTGCGATTTTTATTCAGTTTCTAGCCCTAAGGGTTTGGCCTGTCCTGTCGGGGCCGCGGGTCCTGTCGGGGCCGCGGGTCCTGTCGGGGCCGCGGGTAGTCCACCGGTTATCGCGGCCTCGACATAGAGGGCGAAGAAGGAACATGGGTGGTTTTAGTCAGTAGAAGTCTGACACTCCCTTTCGCTCTGCCCAAGAGCGGGAGGGGTTTTCGATGATTTTACACCCACCAAAAAAAAAAAAAGGGTTTGGCCTGTGCTTTAATCCTCAGTCAGTCAGCTTAGCCTTTTATATATATACATAGATAGTTATTATAACTTCATAACCAAGAAACATCGAAATTTTCCAAACTCTATCTATAAAGCATTCCGACCGTATCAAATAACCATTACCCACGCCTCTCATTCCCAATCACAAGTTTACAACCGAAACACATTTTAAGCAATTCACTTAGTCATAACTTTAAAATAATTAAGCCGGCTCTCTAGGGAGTCTGGGAGAGGGAGAGGTGTTCAAACAAAACTTGCAGCGATCGAATTATTTGCAATATTAATCATATTTGACTTGCCGTGCCTTAGGTTCTGTAGCAAGGGTATCACATAGTGTGGGGAAATGATATCATTGGATAAAATTGGTTTAATAAATTATTTTGTTCTTAAAGGAAATGTAATGTCCTGATTTCTTAATTAATAGATTTATTTGCGTTTTTTTTATACATTCAGGTATTTATATTGGATGTATTCATCAATATTTTTTCAGTAGAATCAGGATTTTCTAACCACTTCAACCCTACGGGGATTACTAGTGTGGTCTAACTTAGATATACAGGGTGGATGGGTCACCAACGCACAAAACGCTTACCACGTATTCAGTGCATCATTCTCAAACCCTACTCGTTTAATTTTATCATTCGTAATTTGAAAAAATGCCATTCCGTACATTATGGCCGTGAAGAGCTTGCACTTTTGTGAAAAGGAAACAGTACTTTTTAAAATTAGCTACCTAAGAAAAATGTCTTAGCTAGAGGGTTGGTTTGTATATTTTTGAAGCGAATCGAAGTGAACTATTAATGTAATATCTAAGTGAATAGTTTGATTTATAAAGATATTTGATGTTTAATTGGTAGTGATTTAATTATTATTTATCCCATATCCAGCTCGTGACCATACCAAAATCCACATCACACTTCACACCCACAAAACGGACCCACAATAAGTGAAGTTTCGTTACATAGGGGATCGGACAAAAAATAATAATTAGTCCGTCAGAAAGATTTTCAAAAAATATTGAACACGTATTTTTTTTTTTTCACATAAACAAAAAATGAAGACCATACAATGCTTCGAAAACTCGTGAGTTCCTCGAAAACGTCACATGGTAGTACATTTTTCACCAACAAATGACGTCACAACCCCCAACTCATGATCTTTGACGCGTCTTAACTTCGTCAATTTTTATTAATTTGATAAAACAAAAAAACACGTATTACACTGACGGACTAATTAGAATCATATTTTTTTTGACCCAGTCTGATCCCCTATTCCATTTGGTAAACGCAAAAACTAGTAGTTTCCATTGTAAACCCATCCCCGACTGGTCACAGGCGTATCTATGGAAATTCAATTTTCCATGTACGACATGTTTTTGTCCCACAGTGTACACTGTACAATGGCGAGCATCTATTAGTATTTGCATTGCACTAACGGGAATCTGCAATGCAAACTGGCTTATGTAATGGTTTTCAATATGGTTACGCTAAATCTGTGGGTAGTGGGATATGTAGAGATATGTAATATCACGAGCAATTACGTGGATTCACCTAACAAATTACAAAATACTTTTTCTTTTTTTTTGGGAAAAATGTTTCTGTTTAAGTTTTCAAAAAAAAAATTGTTCGCAAAAATGTAAAACGTTAGTCAATGCAAGGAAAAACCAACAAACGTAATTTACAAACTTAAATAATACTAAAGTGCTATTTCATAAGTTTTCAAGTCACAAATAAACAGAAAACGCCACTAATTCGAGCTCTAAAATAATAACTCTTCTAATGAAACCTAAACTTAAGTTTTTGCAATAAAATACCCAATAATTATATCAATGCGCTTAAACTGTCATTTAAATAAAATAATGCAAATGCAAAACTTATCATACATAATGCAAAAATTATCATACTTTCACGTTTTGCATTTGCATTTTCACACATCACACGGTGTTCCCAGGAGGTCATCCATCCAAGTACTGACCGCGCCCGATGTTGCTTAACTTCGGTGATCGGACGAGAACCTGTATATTCAACTTAGTATGGGCATAACGCGGATTTGAAAAAGAAAATATACGTTACCATCGAGTAGGGTATCAAAATGAAAGGCTTTGAAAGGAGATTACAAAAATATATGACACTTATATGTTTTCAAAGGAAATCAATCAAATCAAATCAATATCATTTATTTCAAGTTGGCCAGTTACAGGCTCTTTTGAATAGTCGAACAAATACTAAATTTTAATAAGCTAATAAACTAAGCTACAGTCCCACTCACAAGGCATAATAACTGTCAGTGTACTGTAGTTGCCGATTCCAAAGCGTTGGTCTCATGAGAAGAATGGCAAGAAACTTCATGGATACTCTTTTAAATCATAATATTGTTACAAAACTTTGGTTACATCATTCATATCGAGATTGGTGGATTGGAAATTCAAAGTCACAAATCCTATAGACAAACACAAAAGTTAAATTATCTGCGAAGAATTTTACACGAACAACGAAAAAACAAACAAAAGAACTTACTACTATTTTTTTTAAAACTATTAGTTTATCTCAGAAAGTACCTACCTATGTTATAGAATCTACAAATGCTTCCTCTCCCACTTGATTTTGTTGTGCCCCGCAGGATCCATGTGATCCAAATATAAGTTTTAACCCCTGAGAATACCTAAATGTGGAATGCAATTAAGTATTGAGTATCCTCTCTATTAGACTAAGCATACTCTTATTCACCCAACTGAGGCGAATCCCAAAAGAAGGGTTATCATTTTCTGCGTTTCTCCAATTATTCCGTAACTAACAAACACAACATAACTTAATCATATCTGCCGCATCATATTTAGCACTAAATTCCGTCGCACAGTGACAAACAAACATACAGTGACGTCACATTTACATGTTAATAACACAACGAGCCTGATGGTACTCAGTAGTTAGAAACGCGGGACCCCTTTTAGTAGCGCGGTGGAGCTGCATGGTGAGGTAAGTGCGTATTTTGATGATCATTTTGGATTGTAATATTTAAGTCGAAATCAACCGTAATATCATATGATTTAAAAATAACAAAAATGTTATCAGGCTAGGGTAATTGACGAACAGTTACACTCATGTTATTTATAAGAGTAAAGGGAGTTTTAAGAAACGATAGATGGACTGTGTAAAGGATGATAATAATATGGCAAGACAGGAAATTTATCTGATGAGATGATGCGTCATAGAGAAGACTGGCAGGAGACGACATACTGCTCCTACCTTATTTAAAAAAAAAAAAAAAACGAAGTCTCCTGTATTGTGGGTGCGTTTACAAACATTTAAACTCACATACACACTACACAGACACAGACACCCAGACCCGAAACAACTATCTGTAGGCCTTACAAATATTTGGTCCGTGCGGGGATCGAACCCGCGACACGCAACGCAGCAGTCTAATCGCTTAGCCACTGCGCCAAACGTGTCGTCAAAAATTGGGAATAAGAGAATAATGATGATTTTGTATTATTTATAATAAGTTGCATCTGAGTAATCAATAATTATCTAATATCTTAAAGACCACAACAAACCTCTAAATAACTAAAAATCCTCATCATCAGCCTCACACAATGTCTTGCCCTAAGTACGCCAGGACAAGATAGTTGCCATGGATCTTTGACACACTTGGCAAGCCGAGTGATCGTTCTAATTTTACGAAAGTAAAAGTTACTCATCATACAGTTGTGCGTGTGTGGGTTCGTGTCTGTCTCGTAATGTGTCTGTGGCAAATTAATATATTTTTTCTTTTTTTTTAACTCCGTTGGTAAATTTTATGACAAGCGGATAGACCGTAACCTGGGTTAGTACATAACAAAAATATTCCTAATTTTCAGTAACGGCTATATGCTAGATAGTCCAACTCGCAAGTACAGCAACATCGCACATTGCATGCAAGTTAACGACGTCATTAAAACGGATGATTGCGTTACCTGTACTGTTCAGTGTACAGTCGAGTTTACAACACCTTGGTAACTTTAAGGGCTATTTTTGGCTGTTTTTTGCTTATTAAAATCTACTTTGTCGATTTTATAAAATAACTAATGAGTCGAAATTTGTGTTCTTTAAAAAAATGTGTAAGATATTATAAAAACACACACACACACACTGTATAAAACTTATCTGTGCGCCTTTTAGTGTGTTTCGCCTGTTTCTCCTCAGACTCGTAGACATGTATTAAAAAACCAGCCCAGCCCCACCAACTTTAAAAAAACATCATCATTTGTCAGCGCCGTAGCTTAAAAATGTATCCTTACTGGATAAAAGAATTGGGCACTTGACAAAAAACATATAATAATTCCATCAGATAGATTTCCAAAACATATTGGACACTAACAAAAATATAAGACAATACAGTGCTTCGAAACCTCATATGAAGTCACATTTCAGTCAATTTTTAAGTGACGTCACAAGCCCCCACTCATGGTCTTTGACGCGTTTTATTTTGATAAATTTTAATTAATTTGATACATCAAACACACGGATCCAATATTTTTCTATAGTTTACTACTGACGGACTAAAAATAATTATATTTTTTTTTGTCAGGATAGTACCCAATATCAGAATACTGCCGACTTAACTGTACGCTTTTTTACGTGTAGTGTACGCATAGTGTTAAATACCATTATGTTAACAGGACTAATTGTTAAGTGTTAGTGAGGGTCGTTTCAGAGGTGTCACGTTACACACTTTCCGGGATAATGGCAGTAAAGGAATGGTTGTGTACAAATGTGGGCGTATATTTTTATAAGGTAATTATGATGTTCTCTTACTAAACTAATTTAACTGAAATGAATACAGAAGGAAATATGAAAATATCGTCTTAATTATGACTGAAATTATTATGATCAGTCTAGGTTTTACTAGAATCAATCGCCGCTGAACATCACACTATCACACTAATATTATAAAGGCGAAAGTTTGTGAGTGTGTATGTTTGTTACTTCTTCACGCAAAAACTACTGCACAGATTTAGATGAAATTTGGTACACAGATAGTTTATAAACTGGATTAACTAATAAGATAGTTTTTATCCCGATTTTATATTCCCGTGGGTTGTAGCGGGTGAAGCTGCTGGCAACAGCTAGTTATAAATAAAGTTGACTACTTCCTTTCCATACAAAATAGCGTGCCTATAGGCAAAAAATAACAGCCTACTCCTTCTTATAGATTGTCTCAGCAGTATATTTAGTATATTTAAGGCCGATAATGTTTAGTCACAGTATAAAAAAACAATTACACTTTCCATCAAATAAATAATAATGTGATTCGCATTCATGGAGAGGAAAAAGGCAATCAATAGAAAGTAGAAGTGTGTAGTGTGTGTGTGTGTGTGTGTGGCATATCATTAAAGTTTCATCGATGCGTCTTAAAAACCACTTTAAGGAACAAGTATGTATGCCGTTGATACAATTCCAAGTTTCACTCATAATCTTGAGGACAACATTTTATGCTAACGACACCCATTAGGTTTACCCCTCAGTGTCTCCTTACGACGCCATACACTACGACATTCTATGGTGTCGTAAGCAGCCACTAAGGGATTTGCCACGACGATGGCAAGTGTAGTATCCACCTGTGTTTACTAATAACCATCATATTGTACTAATCCTTATGTCAAGTTTATATGATTATGAGAGTTTCTCCCTTCTCTATGGGTTTTGGTTATGGTCTGGTTATACAGTCTGTGGTCGGGAGTTATGTTTTATAGTATGATGTTGGCTTGTAATGCTAATTGTTGGGTTGTTTATTAAATGGTGAGGTTCACTACTTAGACTCGAGGTTAGGTGGTCGTATTCATTTGTAGGGCAGGTGTGCATTTCATACAAAATTTCAAGACGCTTTACGTTTAACTACTATATAATACACGGTGTAAATTAACCCTTTATATATACGTCAACCAAGCATTCTGTACATCAAACTAATTTAACTATTTTTTTTGCTGAAAAACGAATTTTTTTTTGGGTCAAAAATCTCATTTTACGGTAAAACTCAATGTAGCACTCTTAAAACATTGAGCTAGTGGGTGCTTTAAAAAGTAAAAAGGGTCATGGAGGTAATTTAAGTAAAGTTATAACCTGAAAAACTAGTATTTACAAAAAACAGCTGTGCAAAATTTGGAACTTTGACCCCCAATATCTCCGTAACTAGGAGGTTCCCAGGTATGGCCTAGAACAAAAAAATTATCGCAGTGGTTGGGAGAACTAGTGCCCTTTGTTTGCGTTGAGGGTACTTTTACACCCTTTTTTATTACATAATTATGTTACTTAATGAGAAAAGCTCGTGCCGCGATAATAGCTGCCGCTCGGGTAGATCTTTATACTAAACCTTGCTTACCTAGGTTGGTCCGTGGATGGGTGACCACCCATTACATCCCGAGTTTAATCTGTGCCTCTGAAAGCACATTAAGCCGTATAAAAATCTTTGGCAGTCGTAAAAGGTAGTCAATGACCTGAAAGTCTGAAAACCAGCCTTACCAAAGGGTAGGTCTTACCGAGATGTGGAGGTCAGAAAGGCAGTCCAGTAAAATACTGGTATTTAGCTGCCTCCGGTAAGACTAGAAGCATCTCAACGTAGTTGGCAAAAAGCTAAGCAGATAACGATGTTACTTTACAAGGTACGAGTATATGTCTATGGGCAATTTTGTCATCATCATCATTTCAGCCAAAAGACGTCTACTGCTAGACATAGGCCTCCCCCGTGCGTCTCGCATCCAGCGGGTCCCCGCATTCTTCACCAGATCATCATTCCACCTCGTGGGAGGCCTTCCAACGCAACGTCTACAGTTCGCGGTCGCCACTCCAAAACTTTCCGGCCCCATCGGCCATCCGTTCTGCGAGCAATGTACCCTGCTCATTGCCACATAAGTCCGGCAATTCTTCGGGCTACGTAGGTAAACTTAAAAAAAAAATATGTTGTTGTTATTTAACACATTATACAGTATGTTAACTAACAGAGGGCGTTACCGTTATCCCGCAATAGTATAGCATCCATACATGCTAAAAAAAAAATTACCAAACTGGAAACCCCTTGGTTACGGAGATATTGGGGTCAAAGTTCCAAATTTTTCACAGCTGTTTTCGTAAATTCTAGTTTTTCAGGCTATAACGTTACTTAAATTACCTCCATGACCCATTAATTATTTAAAGCATCCACTAGCACAATGTTTTAAGAGTGGTACTTTGAGTTTTACCGTAAAATGTGATTTTTGACACCAAAAAAAAAAGTTGTTTCCCAGCAAAAAATTTTGAGTAGGGGTACTTAGTTTGATGTACAGAATGCTTGGTTGACGGGAACGCCCTCTGTTAGTTAACATACTGTACATGTCGGTAGTTCTGCATCGACATAGCTGGAATCGACACAAAGGAAGTCGACATAGAGGAAATGTTTCTTTGAAATCTAATAACTCTAACACGAGTTATCGTGCGTTCATGTTGTTGTATTGTTAGTGTGTGCATGTGTTGTTTTCATCACAGCCTTCGAATATATCCATTTACCTAATTACCTATTAAGTATTTAGGTAACATAACATCACGCCTGTGATCCCCGAAGGGCTAGGCAGAGATGAACCTAATAATAGTACACCAACATTACGCTAGTTATGTTTAAGTGCCATAAAATAGGGACTGACCCTATTGCCACACACCAATCTAGACTACTTTGGTGCTATTGATAAATTCATAATGGAAAGACTCAATCACACTTTGCCCGAACTGGAAATCGGACCCAAAACTTTATACTCAGCTGTCGGGCTTGCAACCACAAGACCTACGAAATATATACTCAGCTGTCGCGCTTGCAACTACAAGACCTACGAAATTTATACTCAGCTGTCGCGCTTGCAACCACAAGACCTTTTTTAAAAAAAAAAAAAAAAACCACAAGACCTACGAAGCAATCTATCCAGGTGTATTTAGTTATAATGCAGTACCTACATCCAGCTTAGTTAACACAACAGTCAATAGTTTAAGCATTCCTATTCAGCAAAAGAGCGGTGAGAGCAGTGGTGGCCCAATGGTGGCGGCCCCGACTAACGAACAGTAAGTCGTGGGTTTGAACCCAGGCAGGCACATTAGTTTGTGTAATTTATTTGATCACCGCTGCTCTCAAAACGGTGAAGGAAAACATCGTGGGGAAACTGGCATGTCTTAGAACCAAAATTCGAAGACATGTGACATCTGCCGATCCGCACTGAGCCCGCGTAGTAGATTATAGCCCATTTCCTCTCAAAGAGAGGAGGCCTGTGTCCCAGCAGTGGGAAAATTAATAGGCTGTTGATGAAAAAACTCCGACAAGAATAGCCTACCTAATGGAGGAGCATCAAATTTACCACCATAAAAAGACCTTTGACATCACCATAAAACTACGGTCAAAATGACAACATAAACTATACGAACCCACTTATTACCACAGCCTCTCAACTTATGACCACTGTAATGACGTGTAATATTCGGCACGCGTCGGTAATACCCGGTAATAACCGGTAATATCGGGTAATACCGGGTAATATTTTAACGGGACACTTGCGGTTGGTTCGGCAATAAACCGATACCTAACAGATGCTTGCTTGAGGGGTGGCAAAGAGTAAGTATGCGTGTAGATAGGACAATTTTGAAGCCCCGGTAAGTGTTTACACAATCTTCTTCGTGTCCCAGGAAAAATGGACCACTGGCAACGCGATTTCAGTGGCTCGTCTGCATGCCACCTTCCTACTTAAAAAGCTATCGAGTCATATAAAGAAAACACAGAGTGTGTCGAAAAGTTAATACTATCATATAGGAAAGATAATTTGACTAACACTCTTATTATTTTTATTTTTCCTTCACACCGATACATTCTCTTTTCATTCAAACACACACATTCGCACACATTGTACACATTTACATTCATCCCTTTTCTCTTAAACGCTTCATTCAGTCAAGTTTTATATCTTGCATTTGTTCTGCTGACGATGCATCAAGAACTTCAAAAATCATCACCTGTACGTTTTTTTTTTATCTAATCTAATTTGTCCATGTAGATTCGCACCAACACGCTTCCTTGAAACCATTTAACTCAATTTTCCAAAAAATATAGTGGGCCATCTGCACTGCCCATAATCTATGCCATAACCGATGTAGTCAAGAGCCTATGACGGATGGCACCGAGTGCGGTTGAGCCGCGTGACAAATGCGGCCGCACTGCGACCACGCACCGTGACCGCGGCGTGACGGTGGCGTGAGCCGGACGTGTGGAACTATTGTGAGGGCTATTCGGGAATTAGATCGATGAATTCGTGTTTTTTGTTTTATAAGTACTTTGATTTTATTACAATGATAGACCCTACCTTTGTTTTCTAAGCACTGTAGGAGTTATGTTAGTAGTTAGTCTAGGTTTGGATTGCATTGTTACATTAGAGTATAAATTGAGCAATAATTCTACCGTTGCTATCATCATCGTGCAAATACGGCCACTGCTGATCATAAGCCTCCCCTAAGTGTCACCACATTGACCGGTCCCGTGTGCCTCGCATCCAGCGGATCCCCGCAATCTTTACCAGGTCATCGGTCCATCTAGTGGGAAGCCTTTCAACGCAACGTCTTCCAGTTTGCAGTCACCACTCCAGAACGTTCTGCGAGCAATGTGTGCGTGTTGTCTTTGTTTGTTAGTAGGATAGCAGCTTTGTCTAAAATGTAGCACAGTTCTGTTTTTTTTTTTTTTAAGAAAAGTAACGTTGCCTCACACTGGGAATGTCTCCTGTATCGTGGGTGCGTTCACAAACATTTAAACTCACATTCACAAATACCCAGACCCGAAACAACTATCTGTAGGCCATACAAATATTTGTTCCGTGCGGGGATCGAACCCGCGGCACGCAGCGCAGCAGTCCAATCGCTCAGCCACTGCGCCAACTGTGCCGTCAAACCACAAGTCTGGTTTCTGAACTGTGTTACATGGTGCACGTACATCGCGTATAGGTAAGATATACAAGGACACAAATCATTAAACTAAATTGATTTCCATCGCGTAAAGGTAAGGTATACAAGGACAAATCATTAAGCTAAATTGATTTCCAAACGCAGTCACTCCCCGTTCCCACGTCATATTCCTTCCACGTTCCTGGACGATTTATTACAAAACTACAACTCCGTACCACACATTACATTACATTCCATAATGAGTTCTTCTCCCTTCAGGACCGCCACGCGTCTCCAGTGCCTCAAATAATTGAATGTGAGCGAAAATTTATGGTTTTTGCACAATTTTTATAGGCTCCTGTGTTTAACGTGTCTGCTTCCAACGATTATGAACGGAGCTATGATGTTTGTCGCCCCCTGGCTTGTGGTAGCGTGAGGGTTGCGATGTGTGTATAGAGTTTGGTCGGTGTGGCTGGGTATCATTTTGGTGTGTATGTGTATTAGTGTGTGTTTTTGTTGAAGGTACGATGATAAAAAAATGACTAGACAAAAACGGGTGACTTTAAGTAGAGGTATAGAAGTGCCGTCAAAAATATATCTATTAGGAAAGTAGAACATCGAAAGGAAACCAGCACGGTTTCCTCCCGATAATTTGCTTTACCGAAGCGAATGATAATTGTAGTCTATCCAGCATTATTGGACCCCTCTTCTCGAACCACTTGCCCTCTTCTTCTTTGTACGAGGGGGCAGGTCATGCTGGGTACAGACTGTACAATACGCACATGGCTCCGAAAAATCTTAGGTGCGTTTCTTAGGTTCGAACTAACTGACTTGACAGCTTGCACATCTCTATCATCATCATATTAATTCTCTTGCCCTTATCTAAATTAATTTGGGGTCGGCTCAGCATGTCTTCTCATTCCAAACTTCTCTTATTACTCGTCGTCAACAATGTAACAACATCATCATCTACCCCCGTGAGAAACACAATTTTTATCTCTTTTTGTTCCCTGTTTAGATTTTATTTTTATATTTTTTTGGTTGTGTGTACCTACTTGTGGTATGTGCCAAATAAATATGTTTTCTTTCTTTCTTCTTCTTTCTTTACCTGGCCTTATCCCATTCTATTTGGGGTCGGCGCAATACGTCTTCCATTCTCCGCTGTAAGACGTCACGGCGTCTTTACTTCTTTTTCGAGTGCGAGGAACTATATAGGTTGTAAATCAACCCTTCACACATACGTCAACCAAGCATTCTGTACATCAAACTAAGCACCCCTACTCAAAAACTGTTGCAGGGAAACGACTTTTTTTGGGGTCAATTTTACGGTAAAACTCAATGTAGCACTGTTAAAACATTATGCTAGTGGATGCTTGGAATAGTAAAAGGGTCATGGAGGTAATTTAAGTAAAGTTATAACCTGAAAAAAAACTAGTATTTACAAAAACTGCTGTGCAAAATTTGGAATTTTGACCCCCAATATCTCCGTAACTAGGGGGTTTCCAGGTATGGGTCTAAAACAAAAAAAAAATATCGCAGTGGTGGGGAGAACACGCTATTTCACGATATGAACTTGAAGTGTCACAGTGTACAAAACTTAAAAAAAAAAAACGTATTCCAAAAAAACTAGACAATACCTTTTATATTTAAATCTACCCATATACAAAACAAATAACTTTGTATATCCAACAAATGCATCCGTCATTTCTTTGGCCTTCGTCTCCCTCTCTACTCACCGTAACCACAGCTCTATATAAATCCAAAAATAGCCATCCACCCCTTGTTGCATCACACGGCGTACATCATAAGAATGACGAGAGAAACTCAACGTTATTTATATTAAATTATGAGGGGAACACCCCTGTGCAATGTGGTATGTTGGTATGCCCACGATTGTCACTTATTTCTTAGACGATCAAATTAAAGTCAGTTGTAGAACTGCTATTTCTTTTTACCCTGTGGCTGGTTTTCTTTTATTTATTTATTAAAACTTTATGCACAGGTAATAAAACCGTACAAAGGCGGTTATCTATTGGCCTGCGTTCCAACTTGCTTAGGAAGCTTTGGTTAATGAGTAATTTGGAGATTACCTGATCCTATGTTATAACTGGTTTTTCGGAACCGATAGATACAGTGTTATTCCCAAACGGTTATACAGGGATGTCTCTAATAGTACAGTCACATTTCACCATTTATGATTAAGTCCCAAAAAATAGGCGGTGAGATGGGGGTAAGCCTATTGCCATCAACTACTAAAGCTACCAAGAAATTGTTTAAAACTCGAACCCAGGACCTCTTGTTTATCGATCACACTTACGACCACTAGAAGCAGCCGATAAAATCGTCAGATATACCAATGTTTTACAAAGCGGGTTGGCTCTTCTTTTAAGGCGATACCTATGAAGGTTATCACCTTCCATATCTCAACAAGACAATAACACTCTTTCACTAACCAAATATTTTCACAAAAAGATTTCATGCCAACACAAATTCACTTCCATGTTTACATTTCAGGCCCTCCCCTAACATACCTAGTGGATACCATCTTTATCACTCAACCCATGACCAAAAGGGCTATAAAGGGCCCCAGACGACATTGTAAAATTTCCATAGCATTTCCTATGTCTCCGCAGTAACCTATTTCCTGAGAGTAACAACTTTTGAGAGATGAGCAAGGGGAGAATGTTTTAATTTTTGATTTGTCTCAAGTCTGACGCACTGGGACCCTTTTGGGGGGGGGGGGGGGGGAGGCAGGAAATCAAATTTCCGCCTTTGGGCAGAGCGAAAGGGAGTGTCAGACTTCTACTGACTAAAAACCACCCATGTTCCTTTCTAGCCCTTTATGTCAAGGCCGCGGTATCTCTTACGACATCCCGCAGTCCCGAACATCCCGCAGCCCCGAAAGAGTTTGGGAAAAGCACATTTTGCTCGACCCAGGCGTCAAACTAAGGGTAGTCTGACGCCTGGGTCGAGCAAAATGTGCTTTTGCGTTTTTACATTAGAAATCATTTCAGCCAAAAGACGTCCACTGCTGGACATAGGCCCTCCAGGTGTCGCCACATTAACTGGTCCCGTGCATCTCGCATCCAGCGGGTCCCCGCAACCTTCACCAGGTTATCGGTCCACCTAGTGGGCGGACTACTCAGAAGTAAGCCGGAGTTTGGAAGTAGACGGTATGATACTCCTGTGTTTCTGAAAGCACATTAATACCTCGCGGTGGTCCTGCACCTAATCTTTCTCTATTCATGTCCGATTGCCATCCCTTGATCGGACTATGACAGTAAGAGAACAGAGAGCGCTCCTGTGTCTGCCATCATGTACCCAGCTGCTTAAACACACGCTATATTTTGTTAGAAATCCAGGGCAGTCTGAAACACCAACAGATTTATGGAATGGTCTTCCAAGCAATAACTAAGCAATAATTTCCAACACAGGTCGTAAAGTTAGTACACCACGATACATAATATACCATAGCATCTCGAATATCTTAAGTTAGATCGTAAAGCCGTAAATTGACAATTTCCACTCAATCTTCGGGGCTATTAATTGAGTAATTTATAACCCAATTATAATAGCTAGTCCTCTTCCTTAGCAATCTAGGAACTGCTTTGATAAGTAAATCTGCCGGTTGGTAATAAAGTTACAAAATGTATCACACATACCTATAATTAGGTCCTGTTTAAAGAAGAAGAATTTATTTAATTATTGGTGATACAGCTTTAAAAATTTATGAAAATATAAATGATTGAGTTATTTTTGACTGGAACAATTAAAACGAATTATCGGGACCGAATTAAGAACAGGGAAACATTTTCCACAGATCACTAATTCCGATTATTATTGTAGCTAACACATATTTTTTTTAGCTAAGCTAGCTCATATTATCTCACTGCTTCGGTCACAATTCTGTGTAACTTCTTTCCAATATTCCAGGAATAATAATAATAATAATATTCACTCCGTCCCGCCATCTCCTTCGTGGTCTGCCGCGATTCCGTGCCACTGTTACAGGACATCAATCCAGAGCTTTCCAGGCCCACAGCATTGTTCGTCATGCAACAGACATGTCCTACCCAGTCTTATAGTTGGGCAGTCTTTTACCAGTAAAATTGGAAACACCAGCACAACCTACACCCAACACCCCACCTCCTTACACCTAAGACAGTAAATGATGATGATGATGATCCGATGTTATGTGTAAAATTGTCAGATTGTATTCGTGCGTGCAAAGCGTAGGCTCCACAACACGTTGCCAAACTGATTCCAATGTTACATCAGTTCAAAACTTTCAAATAAGTATCCCGGAAAACGTCCTTGATAAAAAAGCATCTAAACTCTAAAACACTCCTTATCTGTTCCAAAAACAACAATTTAAGCAGAACTCGAAACGTCGAACAAAACATTCAACAATTTGAATAATAACATTACAAAATGGCAAACAGAAACTCGGTAGAAACGTTATTACTACAAAAGTATGATTTTATCGGGATCGACGTCTCCAGCGAATCGTCTCTCTAAGTGACCAAGTTTCGTTAAGTTTTCGCATAAATTATGCTAGATAAGCGAAAATATTGTCTTCGGCGGCATATTTTCGGTACCTTTGATAAGTTTTCGCAAACAATTCGTAAGTTGTCAGTCTCAATATGTCACGGGTTTAGAGTTGTTTTGTTGAGCACCTATGGTACGACTATTTCTGTAAGGGTTTTTTATGTCCTGTATTCGGCCCTTTTTTTTTTGGCTGGTGGAAAATCATCGAATAACCCCTCCCGCTCTTGGGCAGAGCGAAAGTTCGAAACTTCTACTGACTAAAAACCACCCATGTTCTTTCTTAGCCCTCTATGTCGAGGCCGCGATAACTAGTGAACAACCCGCGGCCTCCTGTATTCGGCCCTTGTGTGGAATAGTACATTGTTATCCAAGGGGCGAAAATTACTTATTTAGTCCCGAGACGGGGGTATAAAAAGTAGTATTGTATAAGAAGTCGGAACATGGTTCAATAATAATGTGAAAATAGACCAAGTTTTTTTTTAAATAATTTGACAGCTGTCAGTTGAAAGCGATTCTCCCTAGGGCTGATAAGTAGTATGTACTCTCAGAGTATGAGTAATGATATATTTTTTTTTCTACTTTCTATTGTACATGGGTATATAAAAATATGTAAAGGGATCGCTAAAGTTACCTAATATGAGAATAGATAGAAAGCAGTATATCTAACAATTATCATCATCAGCCTAGCCTTTTCCCAACTATGTTGGGGTCGGCTTCCAGTCTAACCGGATGCAGCTGAATACCAGTATTTTACATGGAGCGACTGCCTATCTGACCTCCACAACCCAGTTAAGTTACTAGGTAATTCGATACCCTATGGTAAGAGTGGTTGTCAGACTTTCAGGTCACTGACTGTCTGTAAACTTAACGAAAACTAGCAAGTCTTTTCTTATAAACAGTATACGCTTTTATAACAAGTTGCCTAAGTCAGTTATAGAACTGACCGATGGAAGGTTTAAAAGCTACATTAAACGTGTCCTTATTCAAAAAGCATATTATAAAATCAAGGACCACGTCGAAGATAAAAAAGTTTGGCTTTAGCTTCTGCGCATGCGGCTTCCCTGGTAACTCTTAGCCGGTACAAAGTTGTGGATGTCTCTAACTATTCTCAATTTTATTATTTATTTTTTCTCTTCCATTAATTACTCTCTTTTGCAGTGGTTTTTAATCATCCAGACGCCCTTTGGTACGAATAGTTACAGCACTGATATCAACATTTGTGCCTTACCTACATTACAAAAATTTGTTAATCGATATGTTATGTACTTTTTTATTTTTACATTGTTTATAATTACATAATTTTTTATTATTGATTTGTGTCTGTAGTAACTCTAAAATGAACTTACACCTTACTATTGTATCGAGTCTGGTTCTTCTAACCAACATAACAGACAGAATGTGTTGCTGGGGAGTTTGTTCCGTCACTTCTTCTTTCCAGCTAAACACTAGGAAGTGCCGAAGGGTGGGCGTTTTGGGGGACTGTCTCTTGTAAATAAGTAGAGTAAAGTAAATTTTGACGTTCGAAAAGTGCCGATTATCAGCCTAATTTGAATAAATGACTTTTGATTTTGATTTTGATTTTGTAACGACTGCCAAAAGATATATATATATATATAGCAGCCCGAAGCACGGAGGAAACTCGGTATGTAATGAGCGTTCACCCATCCACAGACCAACCTAGGTAAGCGCGGCTTAACCTAAAGATCAACCCGAGTGGCAGTTGATCCACCAGCTCCTAATATCTAACAATTCTCTTTCTCATTTTTATAAGTGTCAAGTTTCTAAACCTAATCGGGTAAAAACTGCGGAAATATTAGAGTACAAAGTTCAACATTTTCAACAAGCTACTTTTAAATATCTACTATTTCATTTCATTACTTCCGTGACCCGTTTAACATTCGATTCATCATTGAGCACAATGTTGTAGGTGCGCCACAGAATAACTGCTTAAAGGGCTCGTTTACACCTTGAATATTATAACATACTAGAGCTTCTCACACATAAAATAACCTCGGAACCTCAGACTAAATAAAAAGTATAGACGGAACTCTGCGAACAGCAAAGTGAGGCCGGTCAAACTACGCCTTGCATACACGCACACACGTCTCAGACCAAATAAAAAGTTTAAGACCAAGGCGTAGTTTATGTTGTACGTGTGTGCGTGTATTGTGTATGTACACGGCGAGGCGTAGTTTGACCGGCCTCACTTTGCTGTTCGCAGAGTTCCGTCTTTACTTTTTACTTGGTCTGAGCTCGGAACATAAAATATCACAGTGTTATACATCTACCAGTATTAGTGAAGAGACACGGCGACAGGCCATCATCGCAACCGCGCATAAATACAGATGCGCTCAGACCAGCGCGAGCGTGCAGCGTTCGGACCGTTTGCGCGTGAAATAGAAACTCGCGCAGTGTAGCATGTCACTTGCATAATACATATTATTATTTACTGCCGCGGTTTTAGTTTGAGGGATGGTTTTATTGAAAAAATGTTTGAGAATTTTTCAATCCACACAAACTTGCACGTATTTTTACAATGGGAGAACATAACGCATCTTGCTACGATACTTACGATCTATGCTTTCATGATTGTCTACACTTCTACACTAATATTTTAAAGAGGAAAGATTTGTTTGTTTTGTGTGCGTAATGAATAAACTCAAAAACTACTGCGCCGTTTTCTAAAATTCTTTGACAATTGAAAAGCTAAATTCACCCTGAGTAACATAGGCTACTTTTTATCCCTGTATTCCCACGGGAAGTAGTAAATTAATAAAAGTACTGCCTCTAGACTGTCTCTAGTCTCCCCCGTTGGTCTAGTGGTTGTAAGCGGGACTGCTGAGGTCCTGGATTCGATTCCACCAGGAATTTGTCAAGTGGCAACCATGATATTGGGTCTTGTGCCCAGTTTATGTCAATAGGTCGGGGCCCTATTGAATGGGACTCAAAAATACTCAAAAATATAATTCTCATTACCCAAAAAAATACTGTAACTAACTTTGACCCCCAATATCTCCGTAACTAGGGGGTTTCCAGGTATGGGTCTAAAACAAAAAAAAAATATCGCAGTGGTGGGGAGAACACGCTATTTCACGATATGAACTTGAAGTGTCACAGTGTACAAAACTTAAAAAAAAAAAACGTATTCCAAAAAAACTAGACAATACCTTTTATATTTAAATCTACCCATATACAAAACAAATAACTTTGTATATCCAACAAATGCATCCGTCATTTCTTTGGCCTTCGTCTCCCTCTCTACTCACCGTAACCACAGCTCTATATAAATCCAAAAATAGCCATCCACCCCTTGTTGCATCACACGGCGTACATCATAAGAATGACGAGAGAAACTCAACGTTATTTATATTAAATTATGAGGGGAACACCCCTGTGCAATGTGGTATGTTGGTATGCCCACGATTGTCACTTATTTCTTAGACGATCAAATTAAAGTCAGTTGTAGAACTGCTATTTCTTTTTACCCTGTGGCTGGTTTTCTTTTATTTATTTATTAAAACTTTATGCACAGGTAATAAAACCGTACAAAGGCGGTTATCTATTGGCCTGCGTTCCAACTTGCTTAGGAAGCTTTGGTTAATGAGTAATTTGGAGATTACCTGATCCTATGTTATAACTGGTTTTTCGGAACCGATAGATACAGTGTTATTCCCAAACGGTTATACAGGGATGTCTCTAATAGTACAGTCACATTTCACCATTTATGATTAAGTCCCAAAAAATAGGCGGTGAGATGGGGGTAAGCCTATTGCCATCAACTACTAAAGCTACCAAGAAATTGTTTAAAACTCGAACCCAGGACCTCTTGTTTATCGATCACACTTACGACCACTAGAAGCAGCCGATAAAATCGTCAGATATACCAATGTTTTACAAAGCGGGTTGGCTCTTCTTTTAAGGCGATACCTATGAAGGTTATCACCTTCCATATCTCAACAAGACAATAACACTCTTTCACTAACCAAATATTTTCACAAAAAGATTTCATGCCAACACAAATTCACTTCCATGTTTACATTTCAGGCCCTCCCCTAACATACCTAGTGGATACCATCTTTATCACTCAACCCATGACCAAAAGGGCTATAAAGGGCCCCAGACGACATTGTAAAATTTCCATAGCATTTCCTATGTCTCCGCAGTAACCTATTTCCTGAGAGTAACAACTTTTGAGAGATGAGCAAGGGGAGAATGTTTTAATTTTTGATTTGTCTCAAGTCTGACGCACTGGGACCCTTTTGGGGGGGGGGGGGGGGGAGGCAGGAAATCAAATTTCCGCCTTTGGGCAGAGCGAAAGGGAGTGTCAGACTTCTACTGACTAAAAACCACCCATGTTCCTTTCTAGCCCTTTATGTCAAGGCCGCGGTATCTCTTACGACATCCCGCAGTCCCGAACATCCCGCAGCCCCGAAAGAGTTTGGGAAAAGCACATTTTGCTCGACCCAGGCGTCAAACTAAGGGTAGTCTGACGCCTGGGTCGAGCAAAATGTGCTTTTGCGTTTTTACATTAGAAATCATTTCAGCCAAAAGACGTCCACTGCTGGACATAGGCCCTCCAGGTGTCGCCACATTAACTGGTCCCGTGCATCTCGCATCCAGCGGGTCCCCGCAACCTTCACCAGGTTATCGGTCCACCTAGTGGGCGGACTACTCAGAAGTAAGCCGGAGTTTGGAAGTAGACGGTATGATACTCCTGTGTTTCTGAAAGCACATTAATACCTCGCGGTGGTCCTGCACCTAATCTTTCTCTATTCATGTCCGATTGCCATCCCTTGATCGGACTATGACAGTAAGAGAACAGAGAGCGCTCCTGTGTCTGCCATCATGTACCCAGCTGCTTAAACACACGCTATATTTTGTTAGAAATCCAGGGCAGTCTGAAACACCAACAGATTTATGGAATGGTCTTCCAAGCAATAACTAAGCAATAATTTCCAACACAGGTCGTAAAGTTAGTACACCACGATACATAATATACCATAGCATCTCGAATATCTTAAGTTAGATCGTAAAGCCGTAAATTGACAATTTCCACTCAATCTTCGGGGCTATTAATTGAGTAATTTATAACCCAATTATAATAGCTAGTCCTCTTCCTTAGCAATCTAGGAACTGCTTTGATAAGTAAATCTGCCGGTTGGTAATAAAGTTACAAAATGTATCACACATACCTATAATTAGGTCCTGTTTAAAGAAGAAGAATTTATTTAATTATTGGTGATACAGCTTTAAAAATTTATGAAAATATAAATGATTGAGTTATTTTTGACTGGAACAATTAAAACGAATTATCGGGACCGAATTAAGAACAGGGAAACATTTTCCACAGATCACTAATTCCGATTATTATTGTAGCTAACACATATTTTTTTTAGCTAAGCTAGCTCATATTATCTCACTGCTTCGGTCACAATTCTGTGTAACTTCTTTCCAATATTCCAGGAATAATAATAATAATAATATTCACTCCGTCCCGCCATCTCCTTCGTGGTCTGCCGCGATTCCGTGCCACTGTTACAGGACATCAATCCAGAGCTTTCCAGGCCCACAGCATTGTTCGTCATGCAACAGACATGTCCTACCCAGTCTTATAGTTGGGCAGTCTTTTACCAGTAAAATTGGAAACACCAGCACAACCTACACCCAACACCCCACCTCCTTACACCTAAGACAGTAAATGATGATGATGATGATCCGATGTTATGTGTAAAATTGTCAGATTGTATTCGTGCGTGCAAAGCGTAGGCTCCACAACACGTTGCCAAACTGATTCCAATGTTACATCAGTTCAAAACTTTCAAATAAGTATCCCGGAAAACGTCCTTGATAAAAAAGCATCTAAACTCTAAAACACTCCTTATCTGTTCCAAAAACAACAATTTAAGCAGAACTCGAAACGTCGAACAAAACATTCAACAATTTGAATAATAACATTACAAAATGGCAAACAGAAACTCGGTAGAAACGTTATTACTACAAAAGTATGATTTTATCGGGATCGACGTCTCCAGCGAATCGTCTCTCTAAGTGACCAAGTTTCGTTAAGTTTTCGCATAAATTATGCTAGATAAGCGAAAATATTGTCTTCGGCGGCATATTTTCGGTACCTTTGATAAGTTTTCGCAAACAATTCGTAAGTTGTCAGTCTCAATATGTCACGGGTTTAGAGTTGTTTTGTTGAGCACCTATGGTACGACTATTTCTGTAAGGGTTTTTTATGTCCTGTATTCGGCCCTTTTTTTTTTGGCTGGTGGAAAATCATCGAATAACCCCTCCCGCTCTTGGGCAGAGCGAAAGTTCGAAACTTCTACTGACTAAAAACCACCCATGTTCTTTCTTAGCCCTCTATGTCGAGGCCGCGATAACTAGTGAACAACCCGCGGCCTCCTGTATTCGGCCCTTGTGTGGAATAGTACATTGTTATCCAAGGGGCGAAAATTACTTATTTAGTCCCGAGACGGGGTTGTATAAATAGTTAAAATAAAAAGTAGTATTGTATAAGAAGTCGGAACATGGTTCAATAATAATGTGAAAATAGACCAAGTTTTTTTTTTAATAATTTGACAGCTGTCAGTTGAAAGCGATTCTCCCTAGGGCTGATAAGTAGTATGTACTCTCAGAGTATGAGTAATGAAATTTTTTTTTTACTTCCTATTATACATGGGTATATAAAAATATGTAAAGGGATCGCTAAAGTTACCTAATATGAGAATAGATAGAAAGCAGTATATCTAACAATTATCATCATCAGCCTAGCCTTTTCCCAACTATGTTGGGGTCGGCTTCCAGTCTAACCGGATGCAGCTGAATACCAGTATTTTACATGGAGCGACTGCCTATCTGACCTCCACAACCCAGTTAAGTTACTAGGTAATTCGATACCCTATGGTAAGAGTGGTTGTCAGACTTTCAGGTCACTGACTGTCTGTAAACTTAACGAAAACTAGCAAGTCTTTTCTTATAAACAGTATACGCTTTTATAACAAGTTGCCTAAGTCAGTTATAGAACTGACCGATGGAAGGTTTAAAAACTACATTAAACGTGTCCTTATTCAAAAAGCATATTATAAAATCAAGGACCACGTCGAAGATAAAAAAGTTTGGCTTTAGCTTCTGCGCATGCGGCTTCCCTGGTAACTCTTAGCCGGTACAAAGTTGTGGATGTCTCTAACTATTCTCAATTTTATTATTTATTTTTTCTCTTCCATTAATTACTCTCTTTTACAGTGGTTTTTAATCATCCAGACGCCCTTTGGTACGAATAGTTACAGCACTGATATCAACATTTGTGCCTTACCTACATTACAAAAATTTGTTAACCGATATGTTATGTACTTTTTTATTTTTACATTGTTTATAATTATATATTTTTTTATTATTGATTTGTGTCTGTAGTAACTCTAAAATGAACTTACACCTTGTATCGAGTCTGGTTCTTCTAACCAACATAACAGACAGAATGTGTTGCTGGGGAGTTTGTTCCGTCACTTCTTCTTTCCAGCTAAACACTAGGAAGTGCCGAAGGGGGGGCGTTTTGGGGGACTGTCTCTTGTAAATAAGTAGAGTAAAGTAAATTTTGACGTTCGAAAAGTGCCGATTATCAGCCTAATTTGAATAAATGACTTTTGATTTTGATTTTGTAACGACTGCCAAAAGATATATATATATATAGCAGCCCGAAGCACGGAGGAAACTCGGTATGTAATGAGCGTTCACCCATCCACAGACTAACCTAGGTAAGCGCGGCTTAACCTAAAGATCAACCCGAGTGGCAGTTATTTTTGATCCACCAGCTCCTAATATCTAACAATTCTCTTTCTCATTTTTATAAGTGTCAAGTTTCTAAACCTAATCGGGGAAAAACTGCGAAAATATTAGAGTACAAAGTTCAACATTTTCAACAAGCTACTTTTAAATATCTACTATTTCATTTCATTACTTCCGTGACCCGTTTAACATTCGATTCATCATTGAGCACAATGTTGTAGGTGCGCCACAGAATAACTGCTTAAAGGGCTCGTTTACACCTTGAATATGATAACATACTAGAGCTTCTCACACATAAAATAACCTCGGAACCTCAGACTAAATAAAAAGTATAGACGGAACTCTGCGAACAGCAAAGTGAGGCCGGTCAAACTACGCCTAGCATACACGCACACACGTCTCAGACAAAATAAAAAGTTTAAGACCAAGGCGTAGTTTATGTTGTACGTGTGTGCGTGTATTGTGTATGTACACGGCGAGGCGTAGTTTGACCGGCCTCACTTTGCTGTTTGCAGAGTTCCGTCTTTACTTTTTACTTGGTCTGAGCTCGGAACATAAAATATCACAGTGTTATACATCTACCAGTATTAGTGAAGAGACACAGCGACAGGTCATCATCGCAACTGCGCATAAATCCAGATGCGCTCAGACCAGCGCGAGCGTGCAGCGTTCGGACCGTTTGCGCGTGAAATAGAAACTCGCGCAGTGTAGCATGTCACTTGCATAATACAATATATTATTATTTACTGCCGCGGTTTTATTTTGAGGAATGGTTTTATTGAAAAAATGTTTGAGAATTTTTCAATCCACACAAACTTGCACGTATTTTTACAATGGGAGAACATAACGCATCTTGCTACGATACTTACGATCTATGCTTTCATGATTATCTACACTTCTACACTAATATTTTAAAGAGGAAAGATTTGTTTGTTTTGTGTGCGTAATGAATAAACTCAAAAACCACTGCGCCGATTTCAAAAATTCTTTGACAATTGAAAAGCTAAATTCACCCTGAGTAACATAGGCTACTTTTTATCCCTGTATTCCCACGGGAAGTAGTAAATTAATAAAAGTACTGCATCTAGACTGTCTCTAGTCTCCCCCGTTGTCTAGTGGGACTGCTGAGGTCCTGGATTCGATTCCGCCAGGAATTTGTCAAGTGGCAACCATGATATTGGGTCTTGTGCCCAGTTTATGTCAATAGGTCGGGGCCCTATTGAATGGGACTCAAAAATACTCAAAAATATAATTCTCATTACCCAAAAAAATACTGTAACTACTCTCAAACAACTAAAAACCCACATCACTTCTCCCAACTCAAAACCATCTTCATTCTCATAGACCACAAAATCTACATAGAAAATAAAACAGTAACGAATAGGAGACAAGTGAAAAACTAGAACATTTCCTCAGTTAAAACACCCTATAACTCTGCCGGAGTCGGGTCTGCATTTCCGCGAGAAGATGAAACCGACGCGTCTGAGAGATTTATATGCCGCTTAAGGAAATTGACTGGGGAGCTAATACTGAAAAGGTCGTCATGTGTATTATTATTAGTTCTTGGCGTTGTTTAGCATATTTATTTAATTTTATATGTTGGTATTTATTGGAATGGTTAAACTAACGCATCAAGTCTATCTTTATCGTGTGGTTAGTGCCTTATCAAGTTTTTATACCACCCATGGCTGGATGATGAGAAATATCTCTCATACTGGTTTGGCTGCGGGATGTTGTAAGAGATACCACGGCCTTGACATAAAGGGTGTAAAGTACCCTTAACGCAAACGAAGGGCACTTGTTCCCCACCACTGCGATCATTTGATTGTTCTAGACCATATCTAGGAACCCCCTAGTTACGAAGATATTGGGGGTCATACTTCCAAATTTTTCACAGCTGTTTTTGTAAATACTAGTTTTTCAGGTTATAACTTTACTTAAATTACCTCCATGACCCGTTTACTATTCAAAGCATCCACTAGCACAATGTTTGAAGAGTGCTACATTGAGTTTTACCGTGTATTGTGATTTTTGACCCCAAAAAAACGTCTCTAGTTTGATGTACAGAATTTGGTTGACGTTTACATGAAGGGTTCCTTTACACCCTGTATAGGGCGAAGAAGGAACATGGGTAGTTTTTAGTTAGTAGAAGTCTGACACTCCCTTTCGCTCTGCCCAAGAGCCGGAGGGGTTATTTGATGATTTCCCACCCACAAAAAAAAGGCATACTGGTTCCTTCACGATGTTTTTCTTCACCGATGCAAACAATAAAACAACTTCGTCGCAAAAAATAAGTGACCCAAGTATGGTAATTTTTTCTGACCAAAGAATTAATTAAGTTTTCTGTCAAAATAAAACGGTAACTTAACGATTCCTATGGTTTGCCTTTTAACGACCTCGAGCTGGACTTGCGTAGTGCGGATTTATATTAGAACAAAATACCAGCTTATACGTATATGTTTTTGTTACTACAGACGTGCGGTCTACCGTACGTGACAATGTATACTAACACAAATACGACTCAAGAACAAACGCTTCTTATCTATACACCCAAAGGAGTCTTGAGAGACCGCCGAAGGGGACAACAGATTTAATCTCAACTGACGTAGCTAAGCTAGTAAGTAAGTCAAGTTACATGTCAGAAGTCGCTATAAGTCTGCGGGCACGAAACTTGCGACGGCCGAGCGATGGCGGGCGGGGCGGTGCAACAGCGATGTATACAAAAGCATGCGATGATGAAGCAGCGATGTATTATAATAGCGATGCGCACGAAACGGGCGACGGCGGAGCGGGGCGATCAGGCGATGCACGGGCGGCGGTGGAGCGACGGCGGCGGCGACGCGGAAGCGACGAGAACAAACTAGTTGTGATTTTGTCGCTAGCGCGGGTTCAGTGTTGTATTGAATTATTATTTTATGGTTTGTTAAGTGCCCGCGCGAGAAACCGCTGCCTTGTCGCCTCGCGTCGCGCCACCGCGCTGTCGGCATCACTTGGCCGTCGCATATTTCGTGCCCGCAGACTAACATAGAAATATAATAATATGTGGTATATTTTAAGTAAAGGCCTAAGGCCCGGTATCCACTCCCAGACTGGAGCGGGCCGGGGCTGCCTTTAGGTGGCTCTTGCCCAATCTGGGCCTCCTGCCGGAGGCTCTACGCGGGGATCGTGCGGTCCATGGCCCTTTACGGGGCGCCGGTGTGGGCGCCTGCTTTGAGGAAGCGGGCCGCCCACTACCTGAACGTGCCCCAAAAGGTCATGGCCGTAAGGACGGTACGGGGGTACCGCACGATCTCCCGCGAAGCGGCGAACCTCCTTGCCGGATTGCCGCCGTGGGATCTGGAGGCGATAGTCCTCGCGCGCCTGCATCAATGGCGCGCGGAGGCGCTGCGCCGGGGGGTCACTCCGCTGCCGCGGCAAATTGCTGCGCGGCGGACAGACCTCCGGTGCGATCTCGTGGCGACATGGAGACAGCGACTGTCGCAACCCCGTGCAGGGCACGCCACGATAGTGGCGGTAAGTCCCCTCTTTGAGGAGTGGCTTGAGAGGCGCCACGGCGCCCTCACCTTCCGTCTGACGCAGGTCCTCACCGGACACGGTTGTTTCGGGAGGTACCTGCACCGAATCAGGCGGGAGGAAACGCCCGGATGCCACCATTGTGACAGACACGGTGACGTGGACACGGTGGAGCACACAGTGGAGGTGTGCCCCGCTTGGGCGGAGCCCCGCCGTGTTCTCGTAGCGGCGATCGGCGGCGGCGACCTCTCGCGCCCGGCCCTGGTGCAAGCCATGGTCCGGGGCGAGGAGGAAAGGGACGCCGTCGCCTCCTTCTGCGAAGCAGTGATGCTGGCGAAGGAGGTGGCGGAACGCGAGAGGGAGAGAACCTCTCGTCCCAGCCGCCGCGGGAGGCGCTCCGGGCGTCGGGGGTCCCGCGATGACCTCCGGCCACCGTAGACGCGGGCCTGTGGACGGTGAGTGATGGGCTAACTCGCCGTCCGTCCGTCTCACGACGAAAACAGGCCGTGTCGACTGCGCGTTCGTGTTCCACGCGCGCCTCAAAGAGATGTCAGCAACATGGGAGGGGCCCGAAAGGGCCGACGCCTGTCGGGGCCGCGGGTAGTCCAACGGTTATCGCGGCCTCGACATAGAGGGCGAAGAAGGAACATGGGTGGTTTTTAGTCAGTAGAAGTCTGACACTCCCTTTCGCTCTGCCCAAGAGCGGGAGGGGTTATTCGATGATTTTACACCCACCAAAAAAAAAAAAAAAAAAAAGGCCCGGTATCCACCAAAGTGGAGACATACGTCGTAGTCGCATGCTAACTTGCTAATGGCAACTAGCATCTGACTTCTGTATCAATGAGAACGCCATGAGAAGCATCAGGTATCAGTGGCGTGCGATTACGGCTGTCCTCTATAATAATTATCAAATTATCTACATACTAGACGATTTTTCTTGTTTAATTCTTTTAAGACCGGGGTTTTATTAGTCTGCGTTTTTATTTGTTGTTGGGTTTTAGTTTTTAAACTTAGTTTTTTATTGTACTATGCTGCTGTAGAAATTTTGAAGTGTCGCTACTAATACAGGTACCTCTCTCTTTGCAGTGATTGGCGGAGGCGACCTCTCGCGTCCGGCCCTGGTCTGACCCGGCCTTGGCCCTGGTGCAAGCCATGGTCCGAGGCGAGAGAGGATGGGACACCGTCGCCTCCTTCTGCGACGCAGTGATGCTAGCGAAGGACGTGGCGGAACGTGAGAGTCCGTACGTCTTATGACGACGACTGGCCGTGTTGGTGACGCATTCGTGTTCCACGCGCGCCTCAAAGAGATGTCAGCAACATTGCAGGGGCCTGCAATTACGGACGCCTACCGTGGCTGCGGGTTGTTTGAAAGAGAGACCGCGGCCCCGGACACAAAGGGCTAAGAAGGAACATGGGTGGTTTTTAGTCAGTAGAAGTCTGACACTCCCTTCCGCTCCGCCCAGAGTTGTAACAGTGATTTGATGATTTCTCAAACTCCTAAAAAAGTTACCTCTCTCTACAAATAACTACTTAATTGCGTGTTCAATATTTAATTAAAACACTACGTTATTAAATTTTATTTAACACGTGCGAGTGTTAAGTAAAATTTTCTAGAACACTGCCTGGGCTGACAAAATCTCAAATTGGTGATGATATTATAAAT
The DNA here is from genome assembly GCA_932274075.1 of Diarsia rubi. NCBI lineage: Eukaryota > Metazoa > Arthropoda > Insecta > Lepidoptera > Noctuidae > Diarsia > Diarsia rubi. The sequence goes on along the minus strand of OW026415.1, from coordinate 20,629,635 downwards.
ACCAAACCTTCAATATAAATCAAGTTTTTGTCTGCCTAAGCTTTTTCGGTTTTCCGACCTATTCATCTACAAACCAACCATCCAAATATCGGTCAGCATTCTTTATTATCTCAAAGGAAATCTTATTAACCTGACAAATATACCAAATCACGTATTAAATCGTTTTCTTTTATTAAAGGGCGAAAATCACCTCAATGTGGCGTTCGAAGAAAATTTATAGTCAACCGTCACCCCGAATTTTATCGTGGAAAAATACATCTTTTTCACCCCGAACGGTTTGTCAATGTCCCACGGCGATTCTGCGGGAATGGTCGACATTTTATATAAACTCAACGTTGTTAGTGCGAGCGAAATGTATTTTGAAGACTAAGTGCGCATTGTTAGGTTTCTAAGCCAGAAATTTTCTGATCCAGGCTGTTGTCTGGGTATACAACGATACTACGTGTATCATTAATCATTGGCTCTGACCTTGTCGTTCGTTGCTGGCTGTCAAAAATAGACTATTCTCTTGGGTGTCGTAAATCGTAGGCAAGGTTATGGTTACAATAGCAATGTCCTTTTTGTCTAACGAAACTGTCAATTAAGCATTGTGTTTATTAAACTATATGTAGGTAATTCTGCGCTAAACGATAGGAAATATTATAATATTAATGACAATAATATCCGTGGTGCTAGGCAACTGGGCTTATCCCAGTTGTATACGTCCCTGTGTGCCTATTGGCCTTGTTCTATTCTGTCTCCTGTTGATATGCAGGGAAGTGGAAATTATGTTTTTCCGCAAGGAAATTAATCAGAAAACAATAGCGGAGGAGTATCCTCTTTTTTATGATTAATTTCGTTGCGGGATCCAAGACAGTTATCGTTTCTCTGGGACTTCGTCGAGCTTCATTGTCTCGCCGCTTTTCTTGTTGTCGCCACTGTTGATTCTGGCTTACAGTAGTAACAGTGGTTTGGGAATAGTGTGGCGGGCTTGTCCCAAATAAAAAAAAAACGATGGGAAAACTACTTTCATTTTGGTGTGAAATTCACAGTTTACGGTAGGATATACAATGTCATCATCATTTCGCTAGCCATTTTTCTCAATGATTTTCGGGTCAGCTCCCAGTCACACCGAATGCAGCTGAATACCAGTATTTTAAATGGAGCGACTACCTATCTGACCTCCTCAATCCAGTTAGAACGGGATACTGGTTGTTAGACTTTTAAACCACTGACTACCAATATCAACTGCCAGAGATCTACAAACAAATAAGAAGTATTTATGGTGGTCACCTTAGCCATAGACCATCTTAATTAAGCTTGGCCTGAAAAACTTTAATAGTAGCCACAAGTTTCTGAGAACATGTTACCCACTCAAATATTATACTCCAATTTCAAATCCATATACCACTAAGGGTGTTAACTCACCTAACAGCCGGTTCCCCTGAAGAAACTTAACGCCGAATTAAACCACCGTTTGGCGTCCAGGGTGAATAAATTTGTGCCAATATGTTGCTTCTAAGCTCTAAATGATATTAGTTTAAATTGTTTTTAAACACTAGGTTAGTTTAACCACATGTTGGTGACAGAGTTTAACATGGGGGAGGTTTTGGACACGTGTTCTGTTATAGATTTTGTGGTATTTTAATGGAAACGAATATATTGAGTTAAATGAAGGTATGTTTTTCTTAAATAATGTTGATTTGCCCACATAAAAATCCGAAAAATCAGTTGGTTCAGCGAGATAAAAATAACTCTTTAATAAGTATCTCTATTTTGGCCATCCTTTTTCACCAAAAAAAAATTAAGAATCAAATCAAATCAAATCAAAATCATTTATTTCAAGTTGGCCAGTTAGAGGCTCTTTTGAATAGTCGAACAAATACTAAATTTTAATAAGCTAATAAACTAAGCTACAGTCCCACTCACAAGGCATAATAACTGCCAGTGTACTGTAGTTGCCGATTCCAAAGCGTTGGTCTCATGAGAAGAATGGCAAGAAACTTCATGGATACTCTTTTAAATCATATTGTTACAAAACTTTGGTTACATCATTCATATCGAGATTGGTATATTATCATGTGAGAACGATGTAGCAAGTTGTGCACGATAAGTGTCGACATGTAAAGCCAAAACGACGATTTAAAAATAAGATAATAATTCAAACAAGCCGTGGCAACTAAGAGGTGACCAGTCACAACTGACAGCACCCGTTCACGAGCATGACGCATGGATCAGCCACCATTCCACTCAATATTTATTGGACCTGCATAGGATAAACAATAAAAACTCTTTTCTTTACTCTGCTCTTCTCCTCTCTCTATAACAGGCCAAACCCGTGACTTTTTGTATTTTCTATTAAAGTACAGTCAGCATCAGAACTAGATTAATACTACTCAAAGCTTCAAAGCAGATTATTTAATAAAAAACCTTAAAAATAACAGCTGGACAATAAGTAATCAAAATTCCGAAATGTTAAGCTAATTCTGTTGCTGACCGTACTATCGAGTTAATTTACGCTCTGTCACATCATCGTCTGTCAACCTTATTAATCAATGCGAAAATTGGTTTACCGTCAGAGACCGCAATAGTATTAGTAATTGAGACCAATTAGGTCTAGTTTTAATTTCTGTCTCCAAACAGCGTAGTTAGCAAAAAAAAATCTAATTAAGTAGTCCACCAGATCGATTTTCAAAAAAAATATTGGACATGTATTTTTTCTGTTTTCACGTAAACAAACAATGAAGACGATACAGTCCTTTGAAAACTCGTGTGACGTAATTTTTTTTTCTTTACCGGTGAGTGACGTCATAACCCCCAACTCAAATCTTTGACGCGTTGTATCTTTCGATAATCTAAAAGACGGACTAATTAGAATCATATTTTTTAAGTCTGTGAACATCCCTATTGTTCTCAAACCTATTTGCCCTTGAATCATTCGCATGGAGTTTTTCATCAGCTGCAGCTGACGCCGGCAGTGGAAAGCGTTGGGTAACCATGCGTTCATAATAAACCGGGACGTGTGTAATGTCTTGAGGAAGGCGACATTTTGCGTCACCTGCGATCCGAGTTACGCCGCCTTTCTCGGCTTTTTCATAGTCTGGTGAGTAGGAATTTAATATTTAAGGATTTAAAGCGGCTTTTCTTATGCCTTCGTGTATTTGAAATTTATAATGGTACAGCTACCATTAAAAATAAAAATAGGTAAGGCTAAATTTTAATAAAAAAAAAACGTTGAACTTGGTAAAAACGTGGGCCGAAGATTTTTTTTTGTAAGACTGTACTGTACTAATTGAACGTGAATGTTTAAAATAATACGAGAATTTTTTGAAGATTTAGGTTTTTCTAATGAACGCCTTCTAAAAATTTAAAGAAATTAAAACAAGTTACGAAAATAATACTAACAAGTATGTAGGTATATTTACTTAATCAAACGTTTTAGTGACGAGAAAGACCCATGTTTACCCTCTTTAATTAATAATAACCAAGCCAATACACACAAGCAAAAACTAAAATGCCAAAATAAATACGGAAGCAAAACCTACAGTGCTGGTCCAAAAAATTCGGACACTACATCAGCAACATTGTCCGTACACTGTCGAGAGAACGGGCCGCAATTTCAATTTACGAGTGGCGATGCTATAAAATTGGCACGTGATCGCGTCGAGACAAATAAGTGGATATCGCTTATATGTGTATTAGTAATATTGCTCGGAAGTGTAGGGCTGGGTAGGGGCAAACGGGAATATTGGATAGGAGATGATTTGTGAGAATTCTTTGGGCGACTGCAAATGTTCATTTAATTTTGGTGAAGAGTAGGTTTTCTTCAAATATTTAATTGATTATGTTTGTAATACGATTTATTTTTCAAAGCGAAGGTGATAGTTTATAATTAAATATAGAAAAAAAAAGATTTACGATACATACTAAGCTTTTACGCGACATGTTTTTCAGTAAATAACTTTGTACGTGAAAACCCTAACATAGAAACATACAATGCAGTACGAAATTGGGTAACATATAAAAATATGTAATATATTGTATTGGTACATTTTCCCAAATTGTATCCAATAATTCGTTACATAAATAAAAGACAATGATAAAATAATAATGGTCCTACAGTTGGTGTAGTAAACTATGAGATATTATTTAGAGATATTTTCCTTATAGCCGTTTTATGATATTTGAAGTAATTTACTGAGAGATACGGTTGTCTGTTAGTACCTACACTCTAATAATAAACGATTCTGTCACAATCTCTCACTTAAAGTATTTTTCACGATGTCCAAATATTTAGCCATTACTTCATAATTATCTTGTCCTTATCGCATTAAGTTAGTTAACAAAAAATATCTAATTAGTCTGTCAGATAGATTCGTAAAAAAATATTGGACACGTATTTTTTCTTCTTTCACGTAAGCAAACAATGAAGACGATACAGAAATTTGAAAACTCGTGTGACGTCATATTCTAAGATATTAGTATGACATTTTTTACCGCTGAGTGACGTCACAAACCGCCACTGAAATCTTTGACGCGTTTTATCTTCGTAAATTTTTATTCATTTGATAAAACAAAAAATACGTATCCACTATTTTTTGATAATCTAACAGACGGACTAATTAGAATCATATTTTTTTTAGTCAGTAAACTTCCCTATTAATTAATAAATAAAAAATAAAAATGTTTATTTGACACTTAAAAATACATGTTAAAAGCACAGTCACAATAAGGGAGCACACAAGTATATAGTCACAAATTAGATCCTAGCCTTCAAACTAGGCGGGGGTCAGTTAATTTGTGGTTAGGTTAGGTTAGGTTATCAGCATGTCTTCTTCTTCCTTCTTTTTTACTCGAAATCTCATCAGACACCTCTTTTCATGCCTTATTTATTATTATCATCTTTTAACAGAATTCATTCATGCATCGTTTCTTTAGTTACTGTTTTCCTCTAAACTCGGGAGTTAGAAGCTATTGAGTGCTTCTAACTCCCGAGTTTTAAAAATGAAACAGAATTTGTAAAAAATATCTGCTTAGAAAGTTAACGGGAACTTAATCATAGGTGGTGAAACAGGTCCTTAGAAAAAGTGAAAAGATAAATGAGTTATTTTACCGAAACTGAGACTTGATACGGCCGCAATTAGAGTTATTTAATTAAAGCAAGCCCATACCGTAGAGTCACATCTTTTCCCAGAGAGGTATGCAGCAACTTAAACACTCCACCAGATATGATCCTTACATTACTCCTTTTACTACAATCACTTTCCAAAATCCTGTAACAACAAGTTAGACTATCAATGATATTTCTTACATTCAAAAATATTTTAAATATGCTCTTATATTAGGTATATGGTGGAAGGAACACCGATACTGATTACAATGTATTCAGTGTAAAATTCCGAGCACATAGAATTTTACTATCATACTAAAAAAAAACTACTATTTTCTACCAAAAAAGAATACATACACGTCAGAATGTATGGAACAGAGAATGTATGGTTTTTTTGTTGTGTATGTTAAACACCCTTAAAAATAAGACCACATATTCCAGATACTCGCTGAATAATGCCCAACAATTCAACATCAACACATTGCACCAACACAACTTCCAAATATACATCTCCACACAATACATTACACTCATAACAGCCATAAAATTGCATCTCAAACACACACATATACCCTGTGACCTCAACTACGTAAGGGTACTCCAAAATCCATAACTTTGTCGTGGGGTTCAAGCCCCTCACTTGAACAATACACAAATTGCAGTTCTAATGCTCCGGTACAATTTACTGCTCCTGGTCTTGGAGCATAGAGTAGTTGTGAAACAGAGGCAACGGAATGGATTGTGTTCGTAATGGCGCCCTAGAGAGTAGAGAAATTGTTTAGGAATTGGATTGTTTTGCGATTAATTTGATTTTCTTTTAGAGTTTTTGGGAAGGAAGGGAGATTTTGGAATGATTGATGCAGTAGAAAAAATGTAGAAGAATAATTGTGAATCCAGTTGCTTCTGAACTGGTCCCGACCTACTTTTACCTGGACACTCCCTAACTTTTTAATGATTAAGCTTAGTAATAACCATTTTGTTAATTTAAAAACATATACGAGGCGGATTCTCATTTTGTCATGAGTAAGTATCAAAATTAAATGACTATAATTCTCCCGACGCTTTTTATGTGATAATAATATTATAAGTATGTTCGTTGTTTCATCACATCCACTTCTCCCAAAACGGTGAACAAAAACATGGAGAGGAAACAGGCGTGTCTTACAGCAAAAAGTTCGAGAACATGCAAAAACCACCAGACTGGGCGGTCGTCATGGATTATGGTCTATTTGTTCTGTCCTGTGTGAAACCAATAAATACTTTTTCTTTCTATTTACATTCAGATAATAAATAACTATTTACGGCATGCTAATTAATAGAAAATATTGAAAATTCTAGATTATCTCATTACCCTACAATTAACTACTCTGTACCGCCGACCTTGTCATAGTCCAAGAGGCCGGGTGCGAAAAGTAACAGATGCTGTTAACGCAATTTAGATAATCGTTTGCGTAAATAAATAGCTGTCGAAACTCAATTAGGGTCTTGTAGTGAATGGGCAAGCCACTCGTTCTGTGGGAAGGCAACTTTCATAAACATCTGTTGTAATTAATATACGTTACTTTACGCCGAGATCAAGATGTCCCGTGGTTCTGTCTGATTGGAGTAGTGTTAGAATGATTTCTGATTCTGTTCTTTTTAGCCAAGGTTATTATTATAGATGGAGCGACTGTCTGTCTGACATCCACAACTCAGTTAAAACTGGGTGATACTGACATCTTGATAAGATTTAGGCTCATCTAGTGCAAAAATGTTTTCCTGTACAAACAGAACACTTAGAGTCGTTAGTGAAGACGTCGTTCTTTTAATCTATTACTGACATCTTTTTTTAAATGTTCATCTCTAACATAACATCATACTTTCACAACAACAGAATTGAAAGATTTATTATCTAAGTCCACATAAATCTAAAGACCATCAAAATAAACAACAACATCTAACAACTCAAAACACCATAGACAAAGCAGTGTTACCAGAAGAAATATACGCAACACACGCACAGACATGCTTAGAATTAGTTACGGACATTGATATACTGTTACAGATCGCTTCATTGCCCCTGACCTTGGGCCTTGGTCCATGGACTTGGCACATGAAAAACGAGATAAACTATCTGAGCATTGCTCCTAAGATTGTTTATTAAGGTACAGTTCTGATGGCTGTCTCGTTGGTGTTGTAGTCGCAAGCATGGCTGCTGTAGGAGGGCCTGAGGTTCATTGGTAGGTCGGCCGGATATTGTTATTGCGTTTTTTGTCAGGAAATTCTCAGTACCAGTCACGGAATCTGGATGTGCATCCAGTTGATGGTAATGGGCTCGCCATAACACTCACGTAATAACATAGGACTCTAAAATAACGGATACACCTCTGCCTAACCGTTCTAGAATTACAGGCGTGATGTTATGAGTTCCAATTACTATCTCGTTGGTGTATTAGTATATTATTAGTACCTATAACTGCTGGTGTATAAGGTCTTGAGCTTTTACCAGATCGGCAGGATATTGTTACTGAGTAAACACTGCTAGCACGCACGCTGCTAGCTTCCACATTTTATAAATAAATTTGTGTGTGCTCCCGATATTTCATCATGTTTGAGTCGACCCCGTACTTCTTGACTTAAATGTATGGGACAGCTGGTTTTATTCGCGGATATTTTGTTGGTCCCGTGGAGAAACCGATTTGATGGTCCATTACTAGGGATGTTACGTACGGAGCTTCGACTCCGATTCCGATAGGTAGGACCGGTTCCGACTTCGGTTCCGATAGGTCGGACCGGTTCCGACTTCGGTTCCGACACTTTTAAATCGGAAGTTTTGATCGAAATTCAAAGAATATCAGATAACGGCTGCATAGCATGGAGGCTGTGGTCAATGTGTATGAACAGGTTTATGCGTGGCGGTTTATAATGTAGGTATTTTTTTTTGCTAGTCTGCTCTATCCCACTCCAGGGCAAAGGCCTCCCTCCACTCTTTCCACTTCTCGTGAACCTGCACGTCCTCCTTCCAGTTTTGACGAAACCGATCCAGTTCATCCCGCCATCTACTTCGTGGCATGTCACGACCTGTCTCACCGTGTCAGGGCACCAGTTTCCTGCTATTTTGGCCCACGTCAGCTGAACCCAGCATTGTGTTTCGAACACGATCCGCTAATTTAACACCTAGTATACTGCGCTCCATTGCTCGTTCCCATAGGTACTAATAAGTCACACAGATATGTCAAGACTAAAGGTATACTGTATTTTTGTTTAAAATAAAAAAGCTGACTGAATAATGTTTGTACTATTTTATTTTACTGGGCTCTTCTCAACTTATCTCTCTTCTGCCACCATCTCGGGCTCCGCCTCCGACTCCGATTCCGATTCCGACTCCGATTCCGCTTTCCATACCACTTCCCTGAATATGATAATACCTATCTATTACGTCTTGTATTCAAACTACATTCTGCAGTTGCGGTCGCCATCGGAACTGTACCTTTATCTTTGCCAAAAAGATTACTTAGTAACTTTGCTAGGAGTTATTTTGATTATCTTTTACGGGAATCGGCGGGAAAACAGAAAATGCATGACCGGTATTATTAAAACTTAGAACTTGGAGTCTACATCAAGAAATGAGGTATAATGGGCAGGCTGCCAGAAAGTATTTAATATATTGAATGAATTAAAGTAAGTGGCAAAAATATGGCCACAAGTAATGAGTAGAAAAGTAAACATTTTTAGGCATTCTCCCTTGTCATCATCTTCTACGACAGCTGGAGTTTTAGCATGGCCGTGCTGGGAAGGAAATTTTCCAGCACGACATGTATACTTGTCTACGATAATTGAGGGGTATAAAATTTTGAAATGTAAACAATGAAATTTATTTTATTTTTATTTTTCATTTTTATAATGAATGCACGCACTCATGGTCGTGCTTGGAAGGCATAAAACCCCAAAAGTAAAATTGTTCATCATCATCATCACAACGTGTTTTCTTCTTTCATTCTCCTCTGTCCGAAATTTACGGCATCATAATAATATAATCCTTTTTCCATCATATTTCATTCTAACCAACCTAACTGACAGATGTATTGCTGGGGAGTTTGTTCCGCCACTTCTTCTTTCCAGCTAAAAAAACACTAGGAAGTGTCGAAGGGGGGGCGTTTTGCGGGACTGTCTCTTGTAAATAAGTAAAGTTAAGTAAATTTTAACGTTCGAAAAGTGCTGTTTATTAGCCTAGTTTGAATAAATGAGTTTTGATTTTGAATTTTGATTCCTTCCACATTCCGTCCATCTTTTCTCAAAAGAAGTTATTGTATCTTAAAATGATCATCAGCACTAGCCATTTTAAAGCAATTCAGTTCCCTAAATAAACACTGTCCCTGTAAAAGGACATCGCAAAACCAGTAGATAATTCTAGACTCACTTGAAAAACCCAAAAACCACAGTTTTCTCTTTAACACAACGTCAACACACACGCGCTATAACTCACGTCAAAAACTCGATATAAGTACTTGTATGGAGTTAAATTCATTTATTTTTCCGAGCAGCAATCTATTAAGGGGACGATAAGCGGGGGCCGCGTTAAAATAAATTGATTTTATTCAAATTTCTATTAAGGCACCGGCTCGCTGTGTTTCTGGAGATTGCTACGGGCCCAGACTTGTTTCTGAGGAGGTGAGAAACTTGCTGATGACTGGATGCGGCTATTGTGACGAGAAAGTACGTACATACGGCGACCAATCCAGCTATACTTAAAAAGTTTTTATGGATCTCATAATGTACAGGAAATCTATACAAAGCGAGGCCATGTTAGACTGAAAGGGTTTAACTTGCTGTGTGTGCACTGGTATTACCTGTACCTACTCTGATATTTTAAGTAAACAAAAATCTATTGAAGGTTTGAAAGTTTATATTATTTCCTTTATCAATAAAATGTGACAGGTAAATGGAAATATAATAATTTACCCGACTGACTGAAATTGCATTCAGCGTTTTCAATGTGGTTTATAATGTTCTTACAATAATGTGTAAGCACCTGCCTGCTTACAGGAATGTACGCGATTCTTTTTTTATTTGGTGGGTTAAAGTTATCAAATGACTCATCCCGCTCTTTGCAGAGCGGTAGGTAGTGTCAGACTTCTACTGACTAAAACCACCTATGTTCCTTCTTAGCCCTTTATGTTGATGCCGCGGTTTCTCTTGCGAACAACCCGCAGCCCCGATGCGGCGACGGGGGGAATGTAGGCCATGATATTTTTTGTAACAAAATTAATTTGTTCAAACCGACAGGAACAAAATTCAGATTCAGAGCCACGTCTTCAATTTGTTATGGTTTATTTTTGCTGATCCTAACTCAAGTCGCATTTAATAATAAAATTCAAAATTGTCTGTTGTTGTTGTTGTCTGTTGATAATTAATAATAATGGTCACGTTATAGTTGAAGTAAATAAATAATAATTTATTAAATTCAGATAACTGTGATTCATATTTGTGTGTTCGTAGGTACACTTAAAGAATAATGTTAGCATAAAATAAATACGACACTAATCCATCAGCTTATCCTTTCGGAAGTTCTCAAAAGTGCCGCATCCTTTTTTCCCACGTCCACCGCAGATTCCCACTCAAAGCTTGTAATTGAAAAGTTTGCAAGGAGAGATGTAACGTGATTTATAAGACAGACGAACATTTCGTCCGGCGACCTTTTTCATTCAACGAAATCTTGTTAGGTACTTTACTTATGTACTTTGAGTGAATTATCGCAAGTTTTTTTTATAATTGTCATTTGTTGTATTTTGTTTTTTTTGTGTGCTTTTGTTACTACAAATTTAGCACAGATTTTACAAAAAAAAACAAGAAAAAAGTTTTTGGAAACGTTTTGGTTTTTACTCAGACCAAATAAAAAGTAAAGACGGAACTCTGCGAACAGCAAAGTGAGGCCGGTCAAACTACGCCTCGCATGACACGCACACACGTCTCAGACAAAATAAAAAGTTTAAGACCAAGGCTTAGTTTATGTTGTACGTGTGTGCGTATATTGATTATACACGGCGAGGCGTAGTTTGATCGGCCTCACTTTGCTGTTCGCAGAGTTCCGTCTTTACTTTTAATTTGGTCTGAGGGATTTTATATTAAATTTGAATTAGGTATTGCTTAAATTAAGTCTTGTTATTTAAATTTTAAAGTAATGGTTAAAGTTTCATATAAATTACCAATAATTGGATTGGACAACAGAGACCGATTTGAAACGTAGACTAAGATGCAATTTTGAAGACAGTTTTCAGTAATAACTTAAATGAAACTCGATGATTTTGCAGGCCGTCACGGCGACTGCGCGAGCATTGCGATTCGCGCTTGAAATCAACTTTACCTTTGGTATATTTCTAATACAATCGAAACAACCACTATCCAAAAGTCACTAATTCTTAACTCCAAAAACTACAGACAAAGAGTTAAAAATCTAATATATTAAACCTCAAACTTTTAAAACCACTTTCACAAACTTTTTATGTTACCAACTTTATCGCTCTCATTTCTATATCAGCATTAAACTGTACATTAATACCTCTTGAATATTTAAAAGTACATTAATTTATAATAAAACATTCAGAATTCACTTTTCAGTTTAAAAATTAACAAGTTTATTTTAAAACTTTGTGACCATAAATCAGTGGGATCGACTTTATTAAAATAATTTACATTATAAATTGCGTTAAAGGGCAATTTTGGGCATTATGGTACAGCCATGGGAATAAACTGGATGACCGTTATTAAAATGAGGATTCATGGAGAAAACAAGCAATCTATAGGAAGTTGCTACTATAGTTATGTGTCATTGTCACTTTTGTTAGGCAACTGGGCTTATCCCAGTTCTATGTCCCTGTGTGCCTATTGACCTTGTTCTGTTCTGTCTCCTGCTGATATCCCTCCATATCAGTGGAAATAATGTTTTTCCTACTCCTCCGCTATTCTTTTCTGATTCATTACGTTGCGGGGTCCAAGACAGTTAAATCGTTTCTCTGAGACTTCGTCGAGCTTCATTGATTGATTCTGGCTTACAGGAGTTACAGTGGTTTGGGAATAGTGTGGCGGGCTTGTCCAAATTAAAAAAACCGGCCAAGTGCGAGTCCTACTCGCACATGAAGGGTTCCGTACCATCGTAGTAGGGGAGTCGCTTTTTTTTTTTTTTTTTTTAATTATTAAAAATATTTTTATTATATGATGTAACTAAAAATTTATGCTTTTCGCAATTTTTCCTTTATCTGTGTTATAAGACGTTGCTTCGTACCAAATTTCAAGATTCTGAGTTCACGGGAAGTACCCTGTAGGTTTTGATTCCCTTGCGAGTGTCGAAAATTTGCGGCATAAACGGGAGTATCTTTTGATCGCGTTGACTTAGAAGTTTGATTTTTTCACAGCTCCAAGAGACCATAGACTTGAGTATTTGATATGAATTTCAGCTTGATACCTCCACGCGTTCCTGAGAAAAAAGGTCTTGACAGACAGACAGACAGACAGACAGACGGACAACAAAGTGATCCTATAAGGGTTCCGTTTTTACCTTTTGAGGTACGGAACCCTAAAAACAAATCACTGTTATTAAAATGAGGATTCATGGGGGAAAGTGGAACCAAGCAGTCTATAGGAAGTTGTTATTACAGTGCTGTTTCATACTTTTGCTTGTAACGATACAGGAAACTATCATGTATGTTGACTTTTCACATACATTTGCCGCTAAAGACAAAATCACCTATTAATACTTACAGTGTCATACGACACTGTTTTTCGAGTTTGAAAGAAGGTGTTTTTAGTGATCTCCATGGATACTGAATCATTTTCCTGATACCTCTAAAGACGTATCTAAAAGTTCCACATTGTGTTTGTAATTTCTAGTAACTAGTTTACTAACTTTGTCAAAACTGACTAACAAGAAGTTGAGTCTGGCTTTTCTTTTCTAAAGTTTTATTTAGAGCAGGTTATAATTGATAAAATGAGTGTTTTTATAATGCTGTTTCTTACTGACTTATAAATTGTATGCCGCGGCTACGGTATACAAGATACACTATATCATTGACAGCCGCCTGGGTACACAGTCCGCTAGTGTCGCGAAAGATGCGATTATCCAAACGAAATGTGAGTAAATCGAATGATTATTATTGCTGGTATCATCTGCTTGTCGATGAGGTCGTGGGTTCGATTCCCACCCAGGACAAATGTTTGTGTGATGAGCACGATCATTTGTTCTGTGTCTGGGTGTAATTTATCTATAATATGTATGTATTTAGAAATATATAAGTATGTTTATCAGTTGTCTAGTACCCATAACACAAGCTCTGCTTAGCTTGGGACTAGATGGCGTTGTGTGATAGTTGTGGAATATTATTATTATTATTATTATAATATGAAAAAAATGTCAGTTGAGAGGGTAGGGTAGATTTTAGAGAGAGAGAATAAAAACAAAGAGGTTATGTAGAACACAAGAGGATCGTGAGTGAGTGTGTGAGTGAACGGCACGCGGAGGGCGAGCGGAGGAAATTACAAGAAGAGGTAACCAAAAGATTGAGCTGGCCCCTCTGGTGAGTTGCACAAAGTTGATAAGAGTTAACTGGGGGTGTATATCGAGAAGTTACGTAAGAGTGATAGGTATTTCGGAGGTAGAGGCAGGCTGTGAGGGGAGGTATGGAGGCCTGTGGGGCCCCCCAGGGGGGGGTCCCCCTTAAAAGACCCTTAGTCTCGAATGTGTGTATATATGGTTAGTGGCACCAGAATCATATCATAAAGAAAAAATGTGAACTTCTCGATATACCCCCCTGAGTCAATTTGTCGTGTAAGTATCAGCACCTGAGGTTCTAGAACCTGATAAGGCAAACGTCACGACAGCTAGTGTAGGCGCTTACTAATCACAACCCGATCTGCTCCAGCGGACGTCACGCGGTTTCACCCGCATAGTTCCCGTTCCCGTGGGAATACAGGGATAAAAAGGTGAATGTAGCTTTCTAATGGTGGTATAATTTTTGAAATCGGCGCAGCAGTTTTTGAGTTTATTCTTTTTTCCGTGCGGGAATCGAACCCGCGACACGCAGCGCAGCAGTCCATTGCTTGAGCAACTGCGCCAACCGTATTCATTACAAACACACACAAAAAAACAAATCTTACCTCTTTATTATTAATAATTATTATTTAATGTGGACTAACATAGGCTTAGTTACACAGTATGTTAACTAACAGAGGGCGTTCCCGTTAACCCGCAATAGTATAGCATTCATACATACAAAAAAAAAAATTACCAACCTGGAAACCCCTTGGTTAAGGAGATATTGGGGGTCAAAGTTCCAAATTTTTCACAGCTGTTTTCGTAAATTCTAGTTTTTCAGGCTATGACGTTACTTAAATTACCTCCATGACCCATTAATTATTTAAAGCATCCACTAGCACAATGTTTAAGAGTGGTACTTTGAGTTTTACCGTAAAATGTGGTTTTTGACACCAAAAAAAAAGTTGTTTCCCAGCAAAAAATTTTTAGTAGTTTTGCGTAGGGTTACTTAGTTTGATGTACAGAATGCTTGGTTGACGGGAACGCCCTCTGTTAGTTAACATACTGTATTGTAACCAACACAGTGGACACCTCCTTGTAGTGTGATAAAAAAAGTTATCGATAGCCGTTTTGCACTTCACCGGATAAGTCTAACTTAGACGGATAGCGTTTGAGTCGAAATGGGACTCAATTTTACTTAATTTCAGATTAATCCTACCAAGATTCACATTTTCCTGATATAATGAAATCCAAGGATTCATCAAAATCACCACACATTAAATCGTTTTATTACCAAAAAACATCCTACAACGAACCTGTTGCGTTCGTTAATTAATTCTTAGTTAAACTCACTCAAGAGAAAACCGGGAAAAATGGCGTGATGAAGGAATTACTTTTTTACGGGCCGTCGGGTCTGTGGGCCTTCGAGCCGGATCCGTAATGATTTATTGTGGACCCGGACCTTCGGGCTGCAAATGTAGCTATCCATCATCGTTGGTACTGTGACCAAGTTTCAGATTAGTATTTTGTGGTTTACGGTAAATGCTAGGATGGTGTACGGAGGGAAGTGGTACTTTTGAGTCTGTACATAAGCTTTTGCAGTTGGGTAAAAGGTGGAATATAGAACTAGATGGTTGCAATGGCTGATAGTGTAATCACACAATGTGACCTCTATAACCCAGTTAGCACTGGGTATTCGATTCCCCTTAATAGGACTAATTGTTAGACTTTTGGGGCACGGACTACCTATTTTATCAAAAATCTATATATCAATGACACTGGCTTAACGTGCTTTCCGATGCACGGAGGAAACTCGGTATATAATAGGAGGTCACCCATCTAAGGACAAACCTAGACAAAAGCGGATTAACCTGAAGATGGACTCGAGTGGCTGCTATTTAGCCACGCGCTCCTCTCAATTATTAATAAATACAATATGATGATAATTATCGACATTAATATCATAAATCCGGGATAATCTAAATAAATCCCATTTAGTTGGTCGCACTACTCGCGCTGTTTCCTTAATTAATATAAATTACATCATTGTTGCAATGATTAATCGTATTAACGATTAATTTATTGTTATTGCTAACAATTGTTTCGTTAGGCGATAATTAACGCGTGAACGTTGTAAGTTAACCTGACAAGAAAAACAATACGAAATAGAAATAAAATAAGAAGCAGGTACATATTATGAATACTTCAATAAGTTTTGGGGACATAAATAAATATATTTGTATAGGTATATGTTTTTCGATTATCTGAAGGTCTTGTAGAAGTAAACTTAACCCACAAACGCTAAGTAACATCAATACCCAAGGCAGTGTCATCATCTGCTTAACGGCTACAAAATACAGGTATCCAAAATCTATTCTGGTAAAAAGGTATTCAAATGCGTCGTACTGGACTGGAGTCCAACCAGATGCAGTTGAATACTTTTTTTTGGTTTTTGAGGGTGGGTAAGCATCAAATGACCCACTCTGGGCAGAGCGGTAGGCAGTGTCAGACTTCTACTAACAAAAAAACACCCATGTTTCTTCTTAGCCCTTTGTGTCGGGGCCGCGGAGCAACCCGCAGCCTCGACGGTCGTCGAGGGGGCCCCTTCAATGTTGCTGCCATCTCTTTGAAGCGCGCGTGATGCAGTTAAATAGGTACCTGTACTATAAATGAAGCGACGGTCTATCTGACCAATACAACTGTATAGTTCTATACGTCTTCGCAAGACCGAAGGCAATTTTAGTGTACTCGTATGCCTGAAAAATCACAAATGCGTCATAAACGAAATTTGTTCCTGATCTTTTTAATTAAATGAAGGGATTTTTCTTTATTTTCTCTTGACAACCTATTTTTAGCATATTTTTGTACAAAGTAAGAACAGTATGAAAACTGTTCTAATAATTTTATATTCCTTTCAAAGTACAAGTCCCATTGCGTGTCCGAAATAATTGCTTTTGATGTACGAAAGCGTCCCTAATTAATAAGTAAGCACGCAATGTGCATGATGAATTTTATGGATAGAACATCAAAAGGTAACCTTATATTAAAAAGCTTGAAAGATAATGAGCTAACATGATGAAGAAAATTCATTGAATTTTGTCTTAAGTTGTTGTGAAGTGACTAAGGCTACCTGCACGATGGGTGCTTCTAAACGGGTGATGATTACATGCAATACAGTTGCCGGGAACCTTTACAGCAATTTAATGCAACATTTTTTTTTTAATATAGTCCGGTCATATACAGGTAACTCGACATATTCGTTGCAGGACGTCACAGTAGGGTTAAAATGCAATAAATTAAGCCACTAAATATTACCCCAAAGTTCAGTAGTTTTTGAGTTATTTAGAATTTTCTACAGAGAAATCCCAGGTTTACTACTGTGCCTGTACTAAATCAAAAACGATTTTCGTAATGTAGTCCATGATTTTGTATCAAGTTTTATACTTTTTTAGACAGCTGATAAGACAAGGATGTTTTCTAGTAATTTGTACGACAATACACAACACCAATACACAGAATTTCATATGGCAGCCATAACACTCAAAAGTTAAAATCTCACATAAAAATAAAATACACAAAATATACAGCCAGATATCAATCCTTACCTACATATTAAGTAAATACCATAAACCCGTGTTATTTGTTCAGAATCACGACTCCATCCTATGTCAAACAACAAAATGCTTACACACGTTTTGCATATACTAGGTACACTTTATTTCATGGACCTTTACTCTCAGTGTATAAGGCTGGTTTTCGCTTACGTTTTTAGAGTATAGTAAATGTAAAATTGTGGTTTTTAGATAAAAGATGTTACAATTTGTCGTATCATGGAGGCTTGTTAGTGTGACGTGGGTTGTGAGTATTGTGACGTCAGCAGAGTTTGTACTAACGAACACATTGGTCGGTATTCAAATCTGGGGACGTATGTGAGGATGTTAGTGTAGGGGTGGTTGTAAGATGGTTGTGCGACGGTTGCTGTGCAAGAGAATATTAAGTAAACCGACAAAGAAGTAAAAGAAAAAAAAACTAGCAGTATTCGGCATCATACGGTGTGGTATAAGAGCATTCATTTTGAAGTGAAAACAGATTACCTACCCGCGATGGAGTTTCTCTGTAAATAGATAGAATAGGGCGGTCGGTCTTCAAGTAAAGCTGCGCTAGCCTAGGTTTGGTCCGTGGATAGATGACCACCCATTATAATAGGGATGTTTACTGACCAAAAAATGTAATTCTAATTAGTCCGTCTGTTAGATTATCGAAAAATATTGGATACGTATTTTTTGTTTTATCAAATCAATAATAACTCCGAAGATAAAACGCGTCAAAGATTTTAGTGGGGGTTTGTGACGAAACTGACCGGTAAAAAATGCCATACTAATGTCTTAGAATATGACGTCACACGAGTTTTCAAAGCACTGTATCGTCTTCATTGTTTGTTTATGTGAAAAAAGAAAAAATAGATGTCCAATATTTTTTGTAAATCTATCTGACGGACCAATTACATTTTTTTTCGTCAACTACCCTATTATCTAAAACAGGTTTTAAAACCGTTTTTATCGTTTGAATTCAAAATAGCAACTAGGAGCAATTGCTATTTACATAATAACCCCAAGCGTAGGTAAGCTGAGTTACGATTTGTGAGGTTTTCGGCTAATGATATATCATGGTGTTTATAATAGGGTAAACTAACAAGGGGACGAGCTTCACTGGAAAATGTGCCAGATTTATATGGGAAATTATTACTATGGTGGGATTAACAGCTACGTTAAGTTAGTTTAACATAAATCAAGAAGGATATATTCCCAAAAAATGCGAAATATTTTTTTAAGTCATGAGTCGTCCAGTCGTCTAATTGTAATACCTAGGATCGTCCTCGACAGTCAGTGGAACTTCATGGAGTAATTCCGAGGTTTGGCTCCCAAGCAGGAATGGGCCGGGGCTGCCTTTTTTTGGCGGATGGAAAGTCATCGAATAACCCCTCCCGCTCTTGGCCAGAGCGAAAGGGAGTGTCAGACTTCTACTGACTAAAAACCCCCCATGTTCCTTCTTAGCCGTTCCCGTATCTTTCACAATATCCCGCAGCCTCGACGGGGGCCGGGGCTGCCTTCAAGCGACTCTTGCCAAAGTCGAGCGGTCCAAACCCCTCCTGCCGGAGGCTCTACGCGGAATTCGAACCCAGGACCTCATGCTCCGTAAGGCTGCCTTTTCCTGTTTAATATTAAGTACTGAATGCTATACCGAATCCAGTAAAGATAAAGCTATTATTTAATCTGATTCCACAATCACTCTATTTTAAAAACTTTCTTTTGATAGTGTTATTTTTGCAGCTTATTCATATAAAACTCTCATACTGAGCCTCAGCTGGTACCTACCGAATAACAATACACTTAGAGCGCATTACCTCGCTTTTTTAGACACATGAGTAATGATAGACGGTTCGACTTCACACACTAGTTGAGACCCGTTGTTTTGGTTACAAATAACTCTATTATTTCTCAAAAAATGTGTTTTTGAATATTCTTAACAAGGTTTAAAAAAAAGTTTTTTTTTTGTAAATATTAGTACCTACAGATTGCGTGATAAGAAGTCTAACAAAATACTCCAGCTAAAATTGAACAGGCATCTTTTGGGCACTCTCGTTCCAGCATAGACCTCGTCCATCACTTTCCATCAGGCTTGATCGAAGCCAAGAGCACTGAGCAGTTCCATTCAGCAAAAAACCATCCCAGAGGATGCTTATTTCACTAGCTGTTCGTACCAAGATCTGTGAGTTTAACACAATCTCATTATAGGATGTTAGATTATCGAAAAATATTGGATATATTTTTTGATTTATCAAATCAATAAAAATTGACGAAGATAAAACGCATCAAAGATTTGAGTTTGGGGGGTTGTGACGTCACTCACCGGTAAAAAATGTCATACTAATGTCTTAGAACATGACGTCACACGAGTTTTCAAAGCACTGTATCGTCTTCATTGTTTGTTTTCGTGAAAAAAGAAAAAATATGTGTCCAATTTTTTTTTTTTTTTGTAAAGCAGTACGTCGGGCATATTTACTGATCAAATAGACATATTTGATTGTCTACACACCACAGATTACATTATAATTGATTAGATCAGGCCACAAAGGCACTCGTTACGAATCTAAAACTGGCTGTCAATTCCTCATAGTAACTAACAGGAAAAAATAATTAAATAAAAAGAACCTTTAATTAATTACACGAGCGAAAATTTAAACAAACGACGAAAAAAAAACACTAACCCAAATTCTAAATCCGAAAACGAAATAGAAAAAAAATGTTTTCGCGCTGTAGGTTGTAATGAAGATTCAATTAGAACCAGATTCTTTATATACTCCAAAGCGTGAATGGACCTCACTGAAAGGACGAGGCTCGTGTAAAAATAACGTAAAACATAAATAAAAAATACCTTCTAACAAACTTGTTTTTACAACGTCTTCAAACAGGTGAGAATTGTAGCTTGAAAGATAGAGAGTTGAAAATCGAATGTGTTGTAGTTTTCGGGGTGTGTGGTTAAGTTTGCAGATTTGCGAGGAAGGAGGGACGCTCACAAAGGCGTCCGAGTCCATATTCATGCAAGTCCGGATGAAAAAGTTGGTACAATGCGAGTTGCGTCATTAGGGAGCGCGCGCCTGAGTACGGCTAAGTGGCAAGTTGCTGGGCTTACCGGGTACTCTGCGCATTCGAGTTTCGAATACTTTCGTTCTACTTTCGAAAAGGAATTTCGCGTTTTGGCTTGATTTTGGGTGTTAACGGGTACTTTGCTCATTCGAGGACCGAATACTTTCGAATGCTTGGTGTTAGAATATTTTAACACCCGATTTCAAGTGATATCTAGCAGGAGTTCGTGGCTTTATACTAACTGCCACTCGGGTTAATCAATAGGTTAAGCCTTGCTTGCACCTAGGTTGGTTTGTGGATGAATGACCCTTTAGGTACATGCCTGAGTGCCTCAGAAAGTACGTTAAACTGTAGTTTCCGTCTGCCATAATAGGCATACGTTATAAGCAGTCAGTGACCTGAAGGTCTGACAACTAGTCTTACCAAGGGAGCTTATCTTAGATTACCTAGTATTAACTGGGTTACGGAGGTCAGATAGGCAATCACTCCATATCAAATATTGGTATTTAGCTGCATTCGCTTAGGCTGGAAGTCGACCCAGACATATTATTTGGTTAGGCAGATGATGATCTTGGTTGTCCACAGGTTATCGCGGCCTCGACATAGAGGGCGAAGAAGGAACATAGGTGGTTTTCAGTCAGTAGAAGTCTGACACTCCCTTTCGCTCTGCCCAAGAGCGGAAGGGGTTATTCGATGATTTTACACACGCCAAAAAAAAAAAAAAGCTAGTATCTCATGGCTGCGGGATGTTGTAATAAGAGATACCGCGGCCTCGTCATAAAGGGCTAAGAAGGAACATGGGTGGTTTTTAGTCAGTAGAATTCTAACACTCCCTTTCGATCTTCCCAAGACCGGGAGGGGTTATTTGACGATTACTCACCCACCAAAAAAAAAGGTAGTACCTCATCATACAGAATGAATACGTTTGTGTTAAATCTTGTTAGCAAATGGTGCCAATGCTCCAATTTGTATGCAACAATGGTAGATGGTTATAATGTTCTAATAGCTTCATTCCATTTGGATGCAGCGCAGACAATAGGATCTCAACTATGAATTGTTGAGATTGTTGTGTGTCTACTGTTAAAGCCTATAGTGAAATTCGTAGTCATAATTACTGACTCTGAAATACCCTCGTCGGTTTCTTAGTATTCGTTTTTAAATTAAAAGTATGGGTCGTTTATACTATGATGATGCATGTACTAAAGTACGCTTACAGCTTTGCATCACGCCTGTAGTCCCCGAAGGGTTAGGCAAAGGTGGTACCTAATAGTACCTTCAGCCACATTTCGTTTAAGTCCTACGTGGCGCAAGCTAGGGAGATAAACCGGGTAAAACCCCAGATTCCTTGGCTGTTACTGATATCCGTGATGGAAATACCCAATAACACTTTACACGATCCGGGAATCGGACCCAGGACCTCTCGCTCCGTAGTCGCATTTGCGACCACTAGACCAACAAGGCAGTCAAATCATCCACGTTCATACATCTGTTTGGGGTTCAATAAGTAAACCTTATCAATAAACTTAAAACCACAGTATCTCAGAAACTCTCCAACAAAATATTATAATCATCACTTCAAACCAATATCTAAGTGCAAACTTGGACACACATCAGTAAACATTGAAAACGAACAAAAAAAAAATTAAGATAGCATTTTTATTTTTCTTTCGCGAAAAATATTTTCGCCTTTCGCGTGACACCGACTCTAACGGGGGCACTAAGTACCATTGAAGACTCGTCTCGTTTTAAAAAAGCCCTCGAACAGTTTCGAGTGCGTCGATCTTGCCTGTTTCGTTTGGTCTGTGGCACTCGATTCAAACGATTTCGGGATAGTGATGTGCTTGTGATATCCGCAACTTGGTTTGCGGATATTTTTCTGTTAGCCATCAGGAATTATTTTATTTACAACACAAGCTTTTTTTATTTGTAATATTCTGTGAATAGGTTACCACCCTTTTTACCCGACTGCGTCGAAGCCCAAAAGGAGGGTTATGTGTTTAACGTGTACTTTTGTATGTCTGTTTCTTTATTCCCTCATAACTGCTGAACGGGTGAAGGGATTTGAATAAAATATACCTACGTCGTTAGATTCGTCTTGAAGCGCGACTGAGACTAGCTACATTTAAACTAAAAAAAATGTGGATTTAGGGGGCAATAACGCGGATTTGAAAAAAAAAAATCCTCTGTGCCTCGAATAACAGGTTAAGCCGTTGGTCCCGGCTGTTATTTGTAAATCTTTGACAGTCAGTGGCCTGGAAGTGCGTGAGAAAGAGTATAAATAGGCAGTCATTCCACGTAAAGTACTAGATAGACTCAAAGCCGACCCCAAAACAGTTAGGAAAAGGCAAAGCAGATGCGTACATGATAGAAACAAAGGACACACTTTGAATTCAGAATTATACGCTATATCCGCCGCGGATACCCAACATCGACATACCACATCACTATTAACATTCGAAATTCAAAGAAACACCTCTACGTCGTACGAGAAGATCGTTTGATGTGGCGCGCGATCGATTCTGATTTGACTGTTATCAATATCAAGTTTATATAGCAAAGGGATATCAAATAAATTGGCTAAGGTATAAACGAATAAAAGGGCTCACGGAAATCTTGTTGATATAATATCTATAAGAATTTATTTTTTTGGTCGTAATCGTAAAGTAAAATGTTGTACGACTTATGGAGAGGGCGCTTTGTTTACAATCAGTTTTACACTTACCTACTAAGTGTAAAACTGAGTGTAAACAAAGCGCTCTATATTTATTTCCGACTACGGCGAAGCCAAAACGAAGAGGTAATGATTTTGGCAGTCTATGTATGTATGTAGTCGTAGTTGCATGCCACCTTGCTAATGGCAACTAGCAGCTGAGTTTTGTATCAATGAGAACGCCATGATGGAGCATCAAGAATAAGTGGCATACGACTACGGCTGTCCTCTATAATAATTATCAAATAACTTATCTACTTTAAGACGATTTTCTGGCTTTCTACTTTTAAGACCACGGTTTTATTAGTTTTGTGTTTTTATTCGCAGTCGGGTTTTAGTTTTTAAACTTATTTTTTTATATTCATTACCAATACGGATAATAGGAAAATGCACCCATACGTTTTTAAATAGGGCAGACAGGTCATCAGGTCATCACAGGCCAGGTGGCCCGACGACATCGTGAGAGTTAACCGGTGGATGCAAACGGCAGGCTGCCGTTCTGTATGGCGTTCTATGGGGGAGGCCTTTGTCCAGCAGTGGACGTCTTATGGCTGATGGTGATGATGAGTAAGGTCATATACATATTATATGAGGTTTTTGTATACCATAATTATGTACTTAAAACGTATGTATTATTTTATTAGCAATTTAAACATGTATTTTGTTCCTTTTCGCGTCTACATTATTTTAAAATCGCAGAACCTATAATATAATAATAATATTCCACAACTATCACACAACGCCATCTAGTCCCAAGCTAAGCAGAGCTTGTGTTATGGGTACTAGACAACTGATAAACATACTTATATATTTCTAAATACATACATATTATAGATAAATTACACCCAGACACAGAACAAATGATCGTGCTCATCACACAAACATTTGTCCTGGGTGGGAATCGAACCCACGACCTCCGGCATAGCAGTTAGGGTCACTAACCACTAGACCAACAGGCCAGTCAAAACCTATGTACTTTCTAAGTATCTAATAGGATTGCTATTAATGTTCCTGTGTTGTCTACTATGTGTATGTAAATAGTAAGATGAATAGTTCTTATTAATTGGGGCTTCTATGGAGCGCAGTATCTTAAGTGTAAAATTAACCGATCGGGTTCGAAACACTACACTGCGCTCCAAAACGCAAATTGTTGACGTGGCTCAAAAGGCTGCCATACTTAAATGGGACTGGGCAGGACATGTCTGTCGCATGCCGAACGAGCTGTGGGCCCGTAAAGCTCAAGATTGGTGCCCTGAAACAGTGAGGTGAGGTCGTGGCAGACCACGAAGGAGATGGCGGGACGAACTGGATGTCTTCCTTGAGAATTGGAGAGACATTGCACTGAATCGTGACCGTTGGAAGGAATGGAGGGAGGCCTTTGCTCAGCAGTGGGACAACACAGGCTAGCTATAATAATTATAATTAAGGAGAACCTGGTCGACGAAATAATCTCATTTAGTTTCCTAGTAGTACCTTATAACCTTCAGCTATGAAACAATATGTTAGAAAAAAATCTACCACAAATTCCTTTCATGATGTAGACCATAGATATGACAAAGCCGTCTTAAGCTTTTCAAACATTTTCATCTCGGCAAAACTTGATATGGGCCCCTTGGGACACTGAGGGAAAATCTAAATTTTATGCAAGGGAACCCGCAGGCGTTTTCTAGCAAAACTAATTTACAGGGGTAAACCAGAAATTCACGGACAGCATAATAGATGTTATTAACATTTTTGAATAAAGGAATTTGTTAACTTTTCGAGAATATATTGAAACTGTTTTTTTTTAATTAAACATTATTCTTTTTTAGCAATTTTTCCTGTATCGTGGGTGTGTTTACAAATTATTTAAACTGACATACACAAACCAAACACACAGACCCGGAAGAACTATCTGTAGGCCATGCAAGTATTTGTTCCGTACGAGGGTCGAACCTGCGACACGTTCAGCAATTTATTGCTCAGCCACTGCGCCAACCGTGTCGTCATTGTTCCTGTCTTACACTGTACCTGTAATATTTAACTTTCAGGGTTCAATTTAATGATCCCGTCGGGACAGCGGGTTGTTCATAAATAAAAGGCTCAGGAGGAATATGGGTGGTTTTTAGTCAGTAGCAGTCTGGCACTCCCTTTCGCTCTGCCCAAGAGCGGGAGGGTTTATTTGATGATTTTCAAACCCCCCAAAAAAAAAAGTTTTAAATATTTGGGGTATATTCAAAGAGGCTCTGAAAACTAAATAGGACATGACCTTTCTATCACAAATACATCTAAAGTGCCCTAACCAGTTAAATAATCAAGAGTCGACACTTTTTTTTTAATGTTTTTTTTTTACGTTGCCCCACACTATTTCTCCTGTATCGTGGGAGCGTTCACAAACATTTAAACTCACATACACAAATACCCAGAGCCGGAACAACTATCTGTAGGTCATACAAATATTTGTTCTGTGCGGGGATCGAACCCGCGACGCGCAGCGCAGCAGTTCATTGCTTGAGCCACTGCGCCTACCGTGCCGTCGTAATAAATTTGTTCAAAATATTTTAGCACTGAAAACGTGATATTTATTATGTTACCTATTTGTTTCAGTTCCTGTATTAAACCGTGGTGAAATATCGAGAACTAAAAATAAATAGTTAACTTGATTATGTTAGGGACCGTGTCAGTTTAAAATTAGATTTTTCTATTTCGATTTTTATACGTCGTGTTTGTTAAATGTTTTCGAGCATATGGCAATCGTGTGTTGCAGCTGAAAATCAGTGTAAATCGAGCTCTTTTGGCATTATTAGTTTTGTGTGATTATTTATTTCGTATATTTTTTATAGTGATTTTGTTTTTAATACCTTTATCTTTCTAACTGGGATTTATATAAATCCACTAGTTCTATTGTAGAATCGGTACCTATCAAGTGAATTAGCTAGTAGGTACTGGTATTTATTAAAACGAAAAAGGCAGAAGAACTATGTGAGGATCGTACTAGGTAGCTTTCTGCCTACCCGCTTGAGAAAAAGGCTAGTGTTTATGTATGACGTGTCGACTGACTATACACAAATGTAAAAACCAATTTTATTATCAAGCAACTAACCTAAAAATAACATACACAAAATAAAAACAAACTAATAATAGTTGAAGTGACAGGTTAACGGAAAGGTTTATGACAAGACGTGGGGAAGAGCAGCACCATCTTCGTAGATGTTTATCCGTTGCCATTATGACGGGTGCCGCGAATGCACATACTACTTGCTCTGATGATGGCTGTTTGTATTCTCGCACTTAACCAGCCTGTTATTGCAGAAAGGGGCCGGCTCCAGCGGTCCGCTAGTGCTTCGGCGAGGTGTGCTATGAATGAAGTCATTTGTGGAGCAAAAACTCCGTCAACAGAAGTCACCAGGGGGGTGAAGGGGGCATGACGCGTCTCGCATGGGCCGCAGTACTTCCTTTTCTTTTCTTCTTCGGCTGAGCGGAGGACAGCTGTTACTGGGCGTGATGCGTAAGAGGGAGCGTCGGTGTCTACGACACGAACATCAAAAATAATTTTTAAATACACTGTTTAAAAATCATACCCATACATAAAGCATACGACAGACAACACACAGGTCATCACAACCGATGCCAAACCACAAACAAAATTAACTTTGCCTTCAGAACGTGAAATTACGAAAACTGAACGATATTGCAGCAAAATATCAAAATAGAGGCAACACTCCAGTATGACGTCACTTCTGTCAGTGACGTCATGTGGCTGCCGGCGATATTATGACACCGGTTACAGCCAAATACTTATGAAGAACTGGAAACCATACAAAAACATACAAAACTCAACTTTGTAGTAACAATTTTAGAGTTGAATTTGGATGGAGTGGCATCCACTGCACAAATTATATTCAAATAGGAAAAATCTAGGGTTACCATCTGCGAAATTACTGAGAATATGAGTGCTGAAGCTTTAATATTTTAATTTAAAATCGCGTTCTTTTTTCTTGTGGTTTTTGAGTTTGATAGAATGGCTAAAAGTTATGGGATTTAACAACTTAATGAGTTTGTCGTTGGTAATACTTCAATCAGATGACTTAATAATGTATTCTATTTTTATTTAATCCCAATTAAAGCCGATGTCGACTATTCTGCCAATATCCAGTGAATTGGAAAAACAAGTGTGCAGAGTAAACAAGACAGTGAGCAGCGGTGGCCCAGTGGTGGCGGCCCCGACTTACTAACAGTAGGTCGTGGGTTCGAACCCAGGCAGGCACATTACTTCATGTAATTTATTTTTCAAAACGGTGAAGGAAAACATCGTGAGGAAACCGACATGTCTTAGAACCAAAAATTCGAAGACATGTGACATCTATCAATCCGCACTGGGCCCGCGTGATAGAGGAGGCCTGTGTCCCAGCAGTGGGAACATTGCTCACACAGCCTATTGCTGTTGATGAAGGCAACAAAGTAATTAATGTAACTGGACTTATTAATGTAAAATATGACTGCTTCATAGGTAGGCATTACTGCTAACGGAGTAAAAAAAAATAATTAAATTAAAAAAAAAAAAAAAGTGTAGTATAGAGAAATCTCTGTCAAATCTTTTAGTATACAAGGTTAATGATACAATTATTAGCATAGTAGAGTACTTAACACACCTAAGGCCCTACTGCAACTCGAGTTAGGGTCTCTAGTCCTTTCAAGAACAGCTGCAGTATGGAAAACTGTTACCAACCTTAGGGTTCGAAGACTCCCGTCAGGGATGCGGGTCCCGTCGGGGCTGCGGGTTGTTCACAAGTTACCGCGGCCTCGACATATAGGGCTAAGAAGGAACATGGGTGGTTTTTAGTCAGTAGAAGTCTGACACTTCCTTTTGCTCTGCCCAAGAGCGGGAGGGGTTATTTGATGATTTTCCAACCGCCAAAAAAAAAAAGGATTCGAAGACTGATGTTGTCAATTTTAAGCTGAAAAGAGCCAGAGAGCAGAAAAAACCTTGTCTAGAAAATACGAATATGATTTAGTTGAAAATATTACGGCTCTAATGCAAAATTTGGTTCAGGAAGAACGTTACGTAAATATATTCTGAAACAATTTTGTTTAAAAAAGAGAAATGTTACTCGTGTGTGTTAAACAAGTTAATCAAGTTCAAAGTTCAAGGTCAAAAGTATTCTATTTTCTGTTGTTTTTTACAGTGACAGTGCGAACCCGAATGAAGCAAACGACAGAGCTGTCCAACAGGGCTATTGCGAATCTTGTACATGACAGTCGCTATCATAGTGTCCATCAATCAACTGTCAAATGGTCCATTTTGTACTAAACCGTAACCAATTTGACAGTTAATCCATGGACAATATGATAGCCACTGATATTTAAAAGATACGCAATAGCCCTGCTGGTTGCTTCAAAATTTAGTCATCGATTCGAAAAAAAGAAAAAGTGACAGCGTAAATTGTGACAGCGTAAATTGTGACAGCGTAAATTGTGACAGCGTAAATTGTGACAGCGTAAATTGTGACAGCGTAAATTAAGTTACTCAATACTCAATTCTTTAATGCATTCCACAATGTGGGCTTAGTTGGTAAGTAAACGTTTTTTTTTAAAGAAACAATCACGTCGGGCACAGAACAAGAAATATATTATTATGTGAACTTAACATTTACGTATCTCATAATCTAACTTATTCTATTCCATTCTTATTTTTTTTATTAGTGGTCGACAAAAATACAGCATGCACAATTAAATTTAAAAAGCTAACAGCGCTTTCAATTAAAAATAATAATAAAATTCTATAATAAAAATCAATAAGACTTATTGATTTTTATACATTAAACTTAGTAAAGTCAAAAAGGAATGAATATGAACACATGGAAATGAACACACACTCATGAAGCATGGTGGGAATTAATGTCAAAAATTCGGTGTGTTGGGGGGTCGTTAGACCGTACTGCCCATACAATAAAAAGAAGAATGTCAAAAATTGAAAAGGTAAAACCTGTGAAAGCTTAAAACAGTGTAATATGATAAAAACCTGCGTATAACGTGTATCGCAGATACGCTATTATGCACGTTTTTTAACTAAAAAGTGATGTTTACAGTAGGAATAGGCTGACCAAACAGTTCCATCAAACGTTAAAAAAACCTTGGTAACCCTACCAACACTAGAAGTAGGTTACCCCCGACAGGTACCAGCTATTTTCAGTTAATTAGTACGATTTGAAAATTTTTTGCTGCCACTCAAAAATAAAACTAGCAAGCTTTGACTGCTTTGAGAATGAGCGATGTTGTGAATTTCGCGGCTTATTTACCTTAAAATTCTGTTTATTTAACCTACCTATGCGGTATTTTTCCGGTGAGTTTCACGTTTCATTAAAACTGTTACAGTAACCGGGGTGGAATGAGAACTGCGAGCGAATGTAGTTCATGGATTATTTTAGTACTCAAACTCAAAGCATTTATGTCAATTATACTATTACAAGTACTTTTGAATGTAGTTCTTGTAAAAGTACTGTAGTTGTCCATTCCAAGGCGTAAATCCCTATCGCCCGGCCCTGGTGCAAGCCATGGTCCGGGGCGAGGAGGAATGGGACGCCGTCGCCTCCTTCTGCGAAGCAGTGATGCTAGCGAAGGAGGTGGCGGAACGCGAGAGGGAGAGAACCTCTCGTCCCAGCCGCCGCGGGAGGCGCTCCGGGCGTCGGGGGTCTCGCGATGACCTCCGGCCACCGTAGACGCGGGCCTGTGGACGGTGAGTGATGGGCTAACTCGCCGTCCGTCCGTCTTACGACGAAAACAGGCCGTGTCGACGGCGCGTTCGTGTTCCACGCGCGCCTCAAAGAGATGTCAGCAACATGGGAGGGGCCCGAAAGGGCCGACGCCCGTCGGGGACGCGGGTTGTCCACAGGTTATCGCGGCCTCGACATAGAGGGCGAAGAAGGAACATGGGTGGTTTTTAGTCAGTAGAAGTCTGACACTCCCTTTCGCTCTGCCCAAGAGCGGAAGGGGTTATTCGATGATTTTACACCCGCCAAAAAACAAAAAAAAAGGCGTAAATCCCTATGGAGAACAACGTGCAAGAAACTGCATGGGCACCCTTAAATGATTATGCTGCATTTCTGCCTTGTTATTTCTTTACGGAGCTTTTACTTGGGCTACTTTTATGTTAGGAAGCATATTAAGGTACCGTGCAAAAAAATAAACTTGTTAAAAAATAAAGAAGACAGTAATTTTTTTTTTATAAATTCATGCGGACGAAGTTTGCGGAGCATAGCTAGTATACAATACAGTTGTTTATGTTTTATTAATTGTTATACTGTCATACCACACAAAATGCAATGAACTAACCCACAGACGCCTTTGCATCAAAAGTTTTTTTTTAAATTCTAAATAAGGAAACACCCAACATTAACAGATTAATTAATTTACGAGCTACCGGCCATTAGGACCATGGCCAAGATAAGGAAAAACCCTTCCCGTGGGTTTTGTGGAAAGTGAGTAATGGATTATTTTATCTGCCAGATAAAATAATCCGAATAATCCATCTCTACACTGTAAATTACAGTAAAAAGTAATTTTTGTAGTAGTAAGTCTTGGTTTCATATTTAAATAAAGGCTGCACATTTAAAATAAAACACATACGTATCTATCTAGCCCCTTTCTATCTGGGATTGGCGGAATTCGTTAACTTAATTAATCATCCCCTATCAGACGTCACGGTCACGTCATCATTCTTTCTACCCGTGCAGTTTTCTCCGGCAAATCAGGCCAGCGTTTCCGAGGCCTCCTTCATCAACGACGCCCATCTTCTAGCACCCACTGCGTGACGACTCAGTTAGTTATCAGTCAAGCTAAAATCACCTTATCCATTAAAAACCCAAGCTTTTAATCCTTCAACACTACCCACAACTTTCCCTGCCTTCTTGCAATTCATGAAAAATAAATTCCACTTATTGGGCGCACTTTAAAACCCACTAACGGCCAAGCTCTTCTAGCGGACTGCTATAACAAAGTACACTTAGTATAAAATCTAAATGAGCTGCAAACTTGCGGAATATTAAAAAGTAAGTGAAGAATAGACCGCGGTGCGCGGCTGTGAGCAACGGAGTTAAAGAACACTGTACTGCCTTCGCTGGGGCAAGGAGTTAGGGCTTCTGGAAGTGGCATAGTGGGGCAGATGTTATAGGGCCAAATTCTAGCACGGTAGGACGCTCTATAAGGATACACTGATCTTAATGATGATATAATCAAACAACAAACAGTAAACATGTTAAATATCCCGTTGGCAGTGTTAATGATAATGCGTATGAATAATGTTGTTAAATAAAGTAAGGTGCAAATGACTCGCAACCGCCGGCGGGTGCGTGTATGACCGCATGAACGCGGACATAGCATAGGGCGGTCTGTGGTTTCTGCTTATCCAATGAAAAAAGGTGTAAGTTCATGTGCAAAAATACTAGGACCATCGCTAGTCAGCTACAATAGGGGATCGGACAAAAAAAAACGAATTAGTCCGTCAGATAGATTTCCAAAAAATATTGAACACGTATTTTTTTTTTCACTTAAGGTGGAAGCAAAATTATCAATACAACCCTCCAAGTTCATTTTCATGTCAAGATTGATTTTTGCATGTAAAAGTCATTCTTTAGTAATTTAGTCGTCGTTCTTTAGTAGTTAGTAATTTTGATGGTTATAATTCGGTAACTTCATACGTCTTACAGTCGCAAATCAAATTTTCATAAACATACAACCAAGCACTGGCCTGCAAATTGCCAAAAACATAAGAAAATTAGAATTTCGCGGGCCAGATGTGAGCTTCCACCTTAAACAAAAAATGAAGACGATACAGTGCTTCGAAAACTCGTGAACTCCTCGAAAACAAAGATCGAGGTCAAGAGTGAGTTCATTCCAAATAAAAAAAAATAAAAAACGTCACATGTCAGTACATTTTTTACCTGACGTCACAACTTCCCACTCTTGATCTTTGAGGCGTTTTATCTTCGTTACTTTTTATTAATTTGATAAAACAAAAAACATGTATCCAATATTTTTCTATAATCTTACTGACGGACTAATTAGAATCATATTTTTTTGACCCAGTCCAATCCCAATAGGGGTCAGAAAAACGACTGAACTTCTTTGTTTCTTTTGCACGTCTCTAAAATCTTGCATCAACTGTAATTTTGTCACGTCCTCAAACCAGCTCAACTTCTTCATTGACGTCGTGATAATTTCTTAGTAGCTGTGCTTTCTTGTAAAGTCAAATTCAAAAGTCAAATCGTTTATTACTTTAAAAATGTACATTTCAGGTTATAAATAAAACAAACAAAATAGACACAATAATGGACACAGCAAAATTTTAAATAAGTAGAGGGTCATAAGCGACGATAGTCACTATAAGACCAAACGGTGGCAATTTAAATTTCACCCTTCCATTACATAACGGCACATCCATTCTCTCTAAATCTGCGTCCTCCCTCAAACTTTAAAGGGGAGTAGTTAAAATTTTTCTTAAAAAAAAAACTGCTCCACCAACTCAAAACCCTCTAATGGAGGGAACCATTAAGCATTCATCGATTCCTAATTTATCTTACTTCTTTAATTGTTCTTTCTTTTCAAATCGATAAGTTACTCCAGAACTTTTTTACTTGATTACAATCGATTTGAAACTCGCAAAATATCGTAAGTCTTTGCGATAATAATGTCTTAGAAAATTTTCGAGTTTGATTTTGGTATTGATGGCGCGGCTTAATGACTTTTTGAGGAAAAATATAATTATATTTCAAAAGTTTAAAAGGTTTTGAGGAGTTTGTTCACAAGTTAATTTTAAAAGGGTTTTTGGAAAAGGTACAAACGAGTTTGTGGTCACGGTAAAGATTTTTTAGTCTCAAATTCAGAATAAGGTACAAAAGTTTGGGCTGCGGGATGTTGTAAGAGATACCGCGGCTTCGATATAAAGGGCAAAGAAGGAACATGGGTGGTTTTTAGTCATTAGAAGTCTGACACTCCCTTTCGCTCAGCCCAAGAGTGATTTACCACATCCCAAAAAAAAATGTACAAAAGTTTCTCTTGTCTTTACCTGCCACTACAAGAATCTTGGCATGCTGATAGGTAATCATTGTAATACACATAAAAGCGTACACACAGTAGCGTATACACTAACTTGAAAAACTCGTCTATTTCTCTGATTGTACAGTAAAAGTAGCCCCTATCCAGACCACTGACGCCTTAAACACGTGGAGCTGTACAGCATAACAATGCTCCTATCCTGGCCAGCAACACTAGAACTTCAAAATGTTTTTCGTTTACTTTATTATTATATGCTTTTATTTTGAATATTTCAAGAAGATAAAGAATTTTAAAACTGGCTGACAACACAAATAAATCAAAAGAAAGAAATTCAACCTCCTCCTAAATCAAAGGAGTTCCTAACTAAAAGAAGACCAAATTTGACAGTGACAGCGTCCAAATGAAAATTACTAAAAATTATCCGTGATTTTTTGTATTACATGGTGTTGAGTTGTTAGTCATTAATGGAAGGTTATTACCCATATCCATCAGCGTTCCCGCCGATGCAACCCTTGGAAGGAGAGTACCCTGATCATGGAGATGGTTTTGGTGAATATTATTCGCCTGGAATGTTGAATGAGGACCGGGACAGATCCAGGTATTGAACCTGCTTGGTAGTTAGCTTTTTCTGAGTCAAAGGCTGAGGTTGTATTGTATTCTTTATCTGACTTATTTCTCAAGGATTGGCCAGCAGCAGCTATGGGTAGGGATGGGATAAGTGGAAGGAATGAAGTTAGGTTTTAGCCGGTTTTAGCCTTTTTTTTGGCAGGTGGGAAATCATCTTATAACCCCTCCCGCTCTTGGGCAAAGCGAAAGGGAGTGTCAGACTTATATTGACTAAAAACCACCCATGTTCCTTCTTAGTCTTTTATGCCGAGGCCGCGGTATCTCTTACAACATCCCGCAGCCCCGACGGGATATCCCGCATCCACGACGGGGTGAGGTTTTAGCCTTGCAGTTGGACACAACCCATAGATAAACCTAGTTCTCAAAATATAGCATTCTTCTATTATTTTTATAGCTAATTTTTTTTTTTAATTTTCAGAAGTAGTAGATCAAAACAAAGAGAGCGAAAACACAGAGGACCAATACGTTCTCGCTCACGGAGCACCAGCGTACGAGCAAAATCGCGTTCGAGGTCCAAATCTCGATCTGGAACGCGATCAAAGTCGCGGTCACGGTCTAGAACAGCTTCGAGAACACGGACACGGTCGCGTTCCCGCTCTAGAATGCGAAGTAACAGTCACACACGTTCTGGCACTACACGTCATCGCGAACTAACCTATAAGGAACCTGGATTTTTAGACGCTTTTAGAGTTTTGTATCTTACACGTGAGTCCATTTTACTTCTGTTATTATCTACTGCCATGGGGTAGTAGAGAGCCTTCTGGCGCACAATATGAATGGGGTTGACTCTGACTAAGCACCACTTGCTGGAGTGTCCATGGAGCCTCCTCCAACAGTACTACGTCAACCAATCTCTTGTTTTTCGCAATTAGCTGGTTTCCCCCTGGGGCCTTCTAATGTAATATTCCCTGGGCTTTGGCCACGTAAGTTTAGAACGTTGAAATATCTTCTTTAAAAAAAGATCCTATTCTATGACTTATATTCCTTACTGTTTCCAGCGGCTTCACCCGCTACAACTCAAAATTATCCCACGTGAAGATTAAATCGAAATAAAAATCTGTATATCCTTTGTGTTAATCCAGGTTATAAACTATCTGTGTACCAAATTTACCCAAATCCGTTCGTAGTTTTTTCGTGAAAGAGTAACAAACATCCTCACAAACTTTTGCATTTAAAATATTAATAAGTATGATTTAAATGCCTTTGATACAAGTATATTTTCGGGATCAGTTTTTCTGGTGCTGTAATTTTTCGTAAGAAGCCACCAAAGAGACATTATCTTCATTCACAGTCTTATCCATCAACTGCTGCGTGTGGCCCTCCTTTTAACAAGTTCAAAGTTCCTGTGTTGGCCTCATTTGGGATATGCCCGCGATGGCACTCTATACCCCCTATTAGTGTAGATTAGTCCTGCCCAAGTATTTTTAGACACTTTTTTTCGACACCATAGCAGGATGGATTTAGATTTCTGAATATTATTATTATTTCACAGCAAGCAGTCACAAGAAACACCCATCAAAGTTTTTGGCAACGAAAAAAAAACAGGACCGCATTCAGGAGATTCTCAAGCGTGATGGCTTAGGGTCCAAGAAGTGGCTTTTCTACCCTAGGGTCAAGAGCGATCAGCCGGAAGAAGAACCTGCTGCTCCCGTTCCAGGGACCAGGGATAATGTTGATCAGAGAATTAAGGTAACATAAGCTTTAGGATAATCACCCTATACAGTTCGCACTGCTGGGACACATTGGCATATCTGTGAAAGGAAGTGGTCCGTAGTAATTCATGCAGATCCAGTGCGTGTTACTGTTTTTCGAATTTTCGATTCTGGGGCAAGCAGGATTCTTCACGATGTATTATATTCCCGCTTTGAGTATGACATACATAAAAAATGTAGCATTTGAATTTTTATTTGTGTTCAAATTTTGTATTTAGTCAAGAATTTTTCAAATTGAGGGGACGTCTTTTCACTGAAATGATTGTAATGATGCGAGTCAAAAGAGTCCTTCTGATTACGAGCAATTTTTGTATTAACGGTAACGTGATAAGTAACCTTATTAATAATAGTCCTTATTTCTTAGGTCGATGCAGACTTCTTTAGAAAATACAAAAAAAGTAAGAAGTTAGACAAAGATGCACCTATAAACAAGCTAAAACGGTGGGAATTGGTATTCTATAAGAAGCTGGGCTTCATACAAGCCATTTGACGAGGTTTTTTTTAGAATTTTTAGTCCAATATACTTAGATTTTCGTTTATTTTGTATTAATAACGTTAGTAATTAGATAAAACTTTAGAAATAAAATCATGTAGGTACTTATTTCTTGTTCTTTTTCTTTGCATTGATAGTAAGTCCAGCACCAGCAC
This sequence comes from Diarsia rubi, assembly GCA_932274075.1. Taxonomy (NCBI): domain Eukaryota; kingdom Metazoa; phylum Arthropoda; class Insecta; order Lepidoptera; family Noctuidae; genus Diarsia; species Diarsia rubi. The sequence continues at coordinate 20,593,664 of OW026415.1, read as the reverse complement.
ATCAAGCTACCTGCATTAGCCAATCAACCCTAAACCTAATGCATTAGCGATAGAGTTGAAAATCTATTATAGCAACTTGACAGATGGTAGTACCTAGATACCTCTCCTCTTAATTGGCTTTATGATCTGAATCTTTGTCTTCATAATATACGCGTTACTGCCCTTTGATGTTTTGCAAGAAACTCTTCTACCACGATCAATACGAAACCATTCTCAGCTCCCGCAAGGACCCCCAAAATTTTCCATCGTCAGCTCTTAATTCCACTTCAAGATTATTCTCCATCAATATGCAGTCACATAAATCTTGACTTTACGTCAAAGAAACCCCACAAATTCGCCATCAAGGCCTACATAGTTTGGGGTCGTTTTTTTCCGTAGCAGCGTCAATTTTCCGGGCGATAACTCCGAGATTCGGTACTAATTTAAAAGTTTCGCTGTGTTTTAGACGAGCCATTAGTTCCCCCACTCAGCTTGTATCCAGTCGGATTATGGCTGAATTTATGGGCTCCTGTGACTGTTGTTTATGTGGGTAAACGATGAGTTTTCTTATGTCGATGGTCTTTTGTGGTGTTAGTCTGCTTAACTCTGGGGTCAGCCACCTAGTGATAGTTTTTTTTGGGGATGGGAATTACAGAAAGAGCTCTCCCGCTCTGGGCGGAGCAGCATGGAGTGTCAAGACACTTACTGCGGTACTCTGAGATATTTAATGATTACTTAAGCTGTCACTAAGTAAAGGTTTGACGTACTTTTGTATGACAAAACTGTCAAAACCTTTACTAAGTGATGGCCTAAGTAATCATTAAAGATCTCAGAGTGCGCAGTAAGTGTCACATAGTTAGTTGGGATGCGATAGGGCCAGTGCCTGCCAGTCTTATCGAATTTATTTGAAATAGTCACCGTGTAATGTGAGTTTAGAAGGAACATATTGTACGCGTTTTAGCCAGTAACTGCTGCACTCAGAGAGCTTTAATGATTTAAGTAATCCTTAAAGCTCTCTGAGTGCAGCATTTCAGCCACCGCACACACCGCTCCAGCCCGTTTAGACGTGAAGAAGTAACAAACATACACACACAAACTTTCGCCTTTATAATATTACTGTGAAGTGTGATAGTGTGATTATAGAAAGTAATAAAAATAAATCATTAACAAAGCTTTACTTTTAGATTTTACTTTATAAATAAAGTACAAACAGAGCATGATTCATCAAATAAGTGGGAACATTGAACATACATAATTAATTGATCTAAATTATGCTGTCAGCATTTCAAAATTTATTTACCTATTGCCCGACCCCCCCTGTTAAAGAAATAATAGTTTCCGTTTATTACCCCCTTTTCGCTTAATTCCCTATCAACTTACAATACATTTCTGACACGCGAACTTTTTTATATTTCCTCTATAAATGTATACGTTCTAGGGAGTGTTGATATTTCTCGCATAGCTACATTAATAATAATAATTATAAAGAGGAAAGATTTGTTTGTTTGTTTGTAACGAACAGGCTCCGAAACTACTGGATCGATTTGAAATATTCCTTCACCGTTGGGAAGCTACACTATCCCCGGGTGACATAGGCTACTTTTTATCCCTGTATTCCCACGGGAATGGGAACTACGCTGGTGAAACCGCGTGTCGTCCGCTAGTTTATAAATACCTTTGCACCCAGCTTCGTCCACGAGGATAGTAAAAGATATCTCACGAGATTGGACTATCGACTTATAAAGTGTTCACCCAGGTCATGATCTATCTGTTTTAACGCTTGTACATTCAAATTCGACCAGCTGTTTTAGCGAGAGGGGGCGATTAGCCCACCAATCGACAACACTAAGGTGAACCTCGGAGAAAGTTGTGGCTTCACTATTATCCCCCTTCGTCTCACTTGTCAAAAATGTTGCAGCACCATGCTAAGATAGTGGCATTTTGTCCTCGTACTTATTTTAATTCTGTGTTGAAGTTTTCTCTTGTTTTCGTTCTTATGTCAGTTTTGTTATTAGAAATTTCTTGTCCTATGTGAGACCAGTAAATACTTTTTCTTTCTTTCTTTCTATGCTCACACTTTGGAGACTCTAAACCGACTGAAACGAAACCTGGTGGAATGATGTAGGAACAACTTGTTCTGGTAAAACTCAGTGGGACTGTGCGTCTCTCTCAAAACGTGGCCCACCTCCTGACCCGCTTCTTGTGCAAGTCCTCTAACTGCGGTACTCAGAGATATTTAATGATTACTTAAGCCTTCACTTAGTAAAGGTTTGACATATTTTTGTATGACAAAACTGTCAAAAACATTATTAAGTGGTGGCTTAAGTACCGTAATCATTAAAGGTCTCTGAGTGCGGCAGTAAGGGACGTATCCGAAGTCATTACCAACGACGTCAATGTGGCCGAGTAGTGATCGAAGCTTTAATAAAATAAAGTTACTACGGGAATCATCGACACAAAGAAGTAGAGGGAGAGACACGCAAACATACAAACATCCCCATAATACACATTACCATCATTATTCTCCTGCACTTAAGGGGACAACAGGAGCTTAACGCAAGTTTTGTAATGCGTTAAAGTATATGAGTCACTGCAGTATACAAAATCAGAAAAATGTATGATATTCTTCAAGATATACGCTAATGGCATAGTGTGTTGAAAACGTAATACAACTAATTTTACTTGATATAAAAAAAACCGCGAAGCTGCTTCTAAAATTCATACTAAAATACATGTGATCGTTCTGATTTTTCGCAAATAATTCTAAAAGCAACATACTAAGGTCATAAGTGTTTTTTGTTAATCTCATATTCTTATTGCCGAACATAATTTTGTATGCTGATAAAAATCGGACTGGACACGGACAGTCCTTACCATTTGAAACGTATAGTTACCCAACGAAATTACGAGCATACATTGCGGCGATGCGTTTCGCAGTCGCGGGGAGTGACGCAAGCTCCACCCACTCGATCAAGGTCGCTGGAATTTAATGTCGCCTTAACCCAATCTACATACTTGTCTCGACTCTAAGCAGTCACCTCCTTTCCAGTCATAATTTTTAACACATTCCCTACTTTTTTCATAACATGCATAATACACATAGTCATAGAATTTGAAAATTAAACCCGTTTATCTGCGTTAGCGAGTCCATTTATGTTTTCATTGAAAATAATGAGAAATGCATTAAATATATAAATTCGTTTCGTGATTGTCATTGTCTAATTGAGCCATTGAGTTGGGTGTCACAGGAAATGGTCTCTGTCTCTATTGTGATTATGTTATCAATCATAGTTAGCACTGACACGCATATTTGATTAGAGATTTGAACTATGAAAAAAAAACAACACAACACACACACACAACACTCAACACTCAACACAACACTCTTTTAAAAATCACAATCAATTTTGAACTCAGCCTTTATTTATTTAAAATAAATCTTCTGGGTTGTGATTTCAATCCAGCGTTTTTATAATTGGATTTTAGTAACCAAGGTCTAACACCCGATTGATGAGAATTATAAACGTTCGTCTCCTCTTAACTGCAACTTTTACATCACTGGTAACATGAGTGTTCTTACTAGGCACCTGATGGGTACCTAACCTATCAGGAACCTAGATCAGCAGCCATAAGATGTCCACTGCTGAACAAAGGCCTCCCCCATTAAACGCTCTAACGAACGGCAGCCTGCCGGTTTTTTATAACAACCAATTCGGGTTTTACCGTGCGAAAATCTACCGTAGACACGGCACTTTCTGTCCGGAAAATTGTCAATACATCCGAACATAAGTACGTAGTTGGGATCTTTCTAGATATTTCTGGGGCTTTTGATAACGCATGGTGGCCGATGCTACTCCTTAAACTGAAAATTTGTGGTTGCCCTAAAAACATATACAATCTTGTTTACTCGTACTTCTTAAATGGTTCCGCGAAACTCAAACTCGGACATCATTCTATGTCAAAGTCCCTCAAAGTCAAGTCTCCTCAAAAGGAAATAAAACAATACCCAAAAAAAAAAATGTAAAATACAACAAGCAGGGAAATTAAAAAAGAAAAATATGTATTTAAAATGCACGTCGTAACTGCGACAAGTAGGTTGCCACTCAGCATGGTGTATGTGCTACGGGGCACCGGTTTGGGCCGATAGGGCCACCATAGGAGCGGCACGACGTAAATTACTTCAAAGCCAGCGGTTGGCCTTGATTTTCTTGTGTAAAGCGTATAGGACGGTTAGTACTGAAGCCTTACCGGTACTGGCAGAAGTACTTCCAGTCGATCTTGAAGTGCAGTGCCGTGCTTCAATGTACTTAAACTTTTAACACAACGTGACCGTACTAAAATAGCTAGATTACTTAAACCACAGACTGACGTCTGGGAGGATCTTTTGTCAGAATGGCAATGTAGGTGGGATAATTACATCAAAGGCCGACACCTCCACCAGTTCTTTCCATCCGTTCGTGAGCGGTTGGCCAGGACATGGCTGGAGGTGGATCACTGTGTTGCCCAATTTCTCACTGGTCATGGTAACTTTAAGAGTAAATTATTTTCCTTCAAGCTGGTTGCGTCGCCTTTTTGTCAATGTTCTACATCTGACTGCGAATATGAACAATCTGCACATCACATTTTATGGGAGTGTAGTCTTTGGCAGAATGAACGTAATATTATGTTGGATAGTGTACAGGTTACATCCGGAGTTATTTACTAAACGGACCTTGTAGAAACCAGAACAAATTTCCGTGCGTTCAAGCATTTTTGTCATACCTATTATTGGAATCAAATATAACATAATAATAATAATAATAATGTTTATTTCATTAAACTTAGACATAACTTACAAAATATTTCAACGGGCTAGTTTAAAACAGTATAAGAGGTACAGCCATCTGTAGCCGAACTAGGCGGAGCCTGTATTTCGACTATCAGCGCCAAACCCCTCAAGTATTAGACTTGATAAAAGCGCCAGTAACATTTCATTTATAAATTAAAGATCTAAATATTTTGATCACAATCAATTTTAGACAATCTAAAAGATATTTACTTACTTAAACTAGTAAAAGAAAAAGAGTTTGTGTAGAGTTTGCTTGGGACCTCTTATTTGTGTGAGATGGGAATGTAGGTAGGTACGTGAGTGTAAGAGGAGGTGTATGAGGTGTGTGGTGTGGTGTGTTTTGTGGTGTGTGTTGTGGTGTGTTTAGTGGTGTGTGTTGTGGTGTGGCTTGTGTTGTGGTGTGTGTGTGTTGTGGTGTTAGTGAGCGTGCGCGCGTTTGTGTGTATGTTATAAGAGAAATAAGTTATAGTAATAATTATTGTATTATGATGGATTATTAGGATGTTATATATAGAAGAAGTTCAGTCTGTTCATAGTTTAAACTTTTTAGGTATTCAGTAAGTTTCTTCTTGCATTGCGTTTTTGTTAACTGGTAAATGTTTAAGATTCTGTTCAACCTGTTATAAAGCAATGGTCCAATGGAGTGAGCAAAGCGTTGACCAAATTTAGTCTTAAACAGCTGAGTTCTTTCGCACACTATGTCTTTTCTCCGTTTTTGGAGAAGTAGTGGGTTGTAGGGTAGTTTACTGTGCTGTAGGAGGACAATGCTTAGTATATATAATTGTCTCACGGTCATGACCTCCCATTTCTCGTATAATGCAGTGGTAGAAAACCCGATAGGCTTGAATGTGGCAACTTTCAATATTGCACGCTGGGCGACCTCGATAGACTTCAGAGTTGTCTTTGATGTGCCTCCCCAGGATGATAGACAATATGTTAGAAGCGATTGACAGAGAGCAAAGTATATCTGCTTTAGCAACTTAAAGTCCGCAATGTGCCTCAGGTTTTAAAAAATATAAATAAGCTTACGTATTCGTCCGCATAGCAGCCTAACATGTACCTTAAAATTGAGATTGCTGTCTATGTTAACTCCTAGATATTTAACTGTCTGCACGCGTTCCAGTGAAGGACACTTTCAGTTTTTTCCAGAGAGGCACTCGTGTGAGATGATATTTCGAGCGTTGCCATCTCCAGTAGCATTTTTTATGCTATAGCAGATGTACCTGGTCTTGTCAACATTTAGTGTAAGAATATTACTCTGAAGCCACTTTCCCACGATATCAAAGCCCCGCTGTGCAGCACCAAAAGCCTCTTCCCATGTGTTGGCAGCAAAAGAAAGGGCCGTATCGTCCGCAAAGGAAATGATTTCACCATTGGTGAGGTCAAAACTCGTGAGATCATTTATATACACAAGGAACAAACTGGGTCCCAGTATGCTACCCTGTGGTACACCGTGTGTGATCTGAAGGTCAGAGCTTTTACAATTTCCCACACGAACACACTGGGATCGGCCTGTCAGGTAACTAGCAAAAAGTTGCAATTGTGTTCCTCTAATTCCTATCCTTTCGAGTTTGTGCAATAAGAAGGTTACAGAAATCGTATCAAATGCCTTTGCGAGATCTAGAAAGATAGTAAGGCATTTTTTCTTTTTATCTAAGTTGGAAGTGACAAAATGTATGAGTTTATTTACGGCTTGTTCAGTTGATTTCCCTTGTCGAAAACCATATTGGTTAGGTGAGAGCAGTCTGTTTTTTTCTAAATATGTAACTAATCGAGAATTTATGATTCTTTCTAGTATTTTGGATATTGCTGGTAAAATAGATATAGGTCGATAGCTGTTGACACGATTTCTGTCCCCACTCTTATAGATTGGACACACTTCGGCTTTTTTAAGGATGTCAGGGAACACTCCGCTCTGCAAACAATCACTCATGATTTTTGTCAGCGGTGGAACAATGATGTTACAGCTCACAACTTAGGACCCAGTAATATTAAAGACAACAATATCCGTGGTGCTAGGCAACTGGGCTTATCCCAGTTGCCCTGTGTGCCTATTGGCCTTGTTCCTTTCTGTCTCCTGCTGATATGGAGGGAAGTGGAAATTTCTGTTTTTCCTACTCCTCCGCTATTCTTTTCTGATTAATTTCGGTCAAATCATTTTTCTGGGACTTCGTCGAGCTTCATTGTCTCGGCGCTTTTCTTGTGGTCGCCACTGTTGATTCTGGCTTACAGAAGTTACAGTGGTTTGGGAATAGTGAGGCGGGCTTTTCCCATTAAAAAAAAAAAAGCCTGCCGGTTCCACCGGTTGTCCGCGACTCTTCCGCTTTAGTCGGTCCAATTGGTGGGAGGCCTACCATCGCTTCGTATTCCGGTTCGTGATCGCCACTCGAGACCGCCTTCTCCATCGGTTGTCGATTCTTCGAGCGATGTAGCCTGCTCATTGCCACTTCATTTTGCATATTCTGAGAGCTATGTCGGTGACCCTGATTCTTCGACGAATTTTCTACCAGCAGAGTAGCCGCGTAGTAATAATGATGTAATTAGGGTAGCCGTCAATTTTAGTTGAAAGCCAAAGACACAGATAAGCATAACCAAGCATACAGCACACACATACACACATAGTACACTAAGAATTATTCCTCTTGAAAATTCAAAAAAAGACTTCCAAATATCACTTTTGGAAAAGTCAAAAACGATGCTGTCATCTTAAAGTGAAAATCTCACAGTTAAGTTTAAAAACCTTTTCTCAAAATACAGTTTCAGTTCACCCCTTCGCAAAAAAGTGTGGGGAAAAACGTACGCTTGCACACATGTGCTTTTTCTATAGTCTCTAGAGAAAACACGTGCACGAGGCATGCAAATATGCCACATGTCAATAAAATATAAATTGTTGATGGTCGGGTACTGCTTAAAATTCAGTTGCTGTCATCTTTTGATGTTTTAGTAGGCCCCGGCTCCATATTTTTTTTAGGAAATCATTTGGGACCTGTTGCTAAAGTCAAATGAAAGCTTTTAAAGTTAGGAACATTCCAGGATTCCTGCGTCTTGACGCCTTTATACACATAATTTACACTCACCCAGTTATATGACTTAATTTTAGGGATTTATTTACTTATTGTACATACCTAGAACAACTCCTCCTACTTAACCATGCAAACAGTTTTTAAATTTTTTTTTTTTTTTTAACAGTTTCAATAAATACATTCATAGACTGCCAAAATCATTACCCTTCCTTTTGGCCGTTGTCGGGTAAAAAAGTTTTTAAAATAGGCGACAACTAAATCAATGCTTAATAGATGAAGAAAATTATTCAAATTAGTCCGTCTGTTAAAAAAATATTGGATATGTATTTTTTGTTTTATTAAATCAATATAATTGACGAATATAAAACGCGTCTAAGATTTGAGTGGGGGCATGTGACGACACTGGCCTGTCTGTCTTACAATATGACATCACACGAGTTTCAAAGTATCGTCTTTATTGATGTTTAAGTGAAAAAGGAAAAACAAAATGTGTCCAATATTTTTTGGAAATCCATCCGACTAGTTAGATTTTTTTTGTCACCTACCCTATTGTTAGCACTCACCTGCGATAATGAATAAAATCTTCTTTGAAAGAAAGAAAGAAAAGATAGAAAAGAAAGAAAATACTTTGCTATTCGTCATCTTTCTACACCCCGTCCCAACAGGCTACGTCACGTCAGGATGACTGGGCCAAGAGAGATTTGAGAGGTTAAAGCTTCGAGCGATACCAACATTTCAACTTATTTGATACAAATGGATTTTTGAAATAAAAAAAAATATATAAATATTAAATTTAAACTCTTAAATTTTAATTTCACTTGACTTCCACATGACTTCGAACGCGCCACGATAAGTTCTGACGTCATAATGCTAAAGCAATTTTACGCTTGTACATTTGACTAAAAATATCCGAAAACAAAACACTGCAGCACCTGTTTGCTACTATGAAGAATTAACTTTGTGACGTCACATGCGCTCGGGTTTATTCGGGAACCGTCGGTACGTTTTCGGTACTAGATTCAAAAACTTATTTTCAATTTGATATAACTTTTAGATTTAGGCGAAAAAAAGGAAAACTTATGAAAGTGAAAGTGTTATGAAAGTTACGATCATCTATTTAAATATCATAAATAAAATAAATCATATAATATTGGTACTTCGGAAAAAAGTGAAAACTACTACTAAGAGGTATGTATGTACGGTGGAGATGAAAACATCCTCATATTTCCATCCAGATGATCCACACACGATCCAGCATCCATCCATCTTAGATCACTATAATTTACACGAAACCAAATACTCCACATACATAAATAAGCGTTGGTACTCGTTATAATTTTAATTCATCCCCTATATTTACCCAGGGGACGTAGCGTTGGGGTGAAATGGGGTATTTGAGGGCAGCGGGGGGTAGTCAGGGCTCCTTTTTTATATTTGCATTCAACTACAGAGACCCCGGCTTTCGTTTTAAAGTAATTGGTTGCATTTTTATTTTGATATAACTACAGTTTCGTTGGAGTTGAGTTTGTCCAACATTTGAGTTTTTGAACATAATGGTTTATTTAATTATGGTGAGTGTGTGGGCTGGTTTAGCTAAGTGTCTATTGTGATTCTCTTTAATTGTATTATAATTTGCAGAAGTCAAGTTTTTTGTTTTGAAAAAATATTTTTTATTTTACCACGCTGTAGAGCCGTAATACAGCTTTAGCTGTACCTTTAGCTGTGCCTTGCAGGAGACGGTGGAACGAGCTGGACACGATCAACGACCTGTGGTCCACATTGGCTGTGGATAGTTAGATTTTGAAGTCATGGAGTGATTCCACTGCTGAGCAAATGCTGGAGTAACTTCCCGGCAGTGGGATGACACAGGCTAACAATAACAGTAAATTATCGAAACTATATTATAACGAGAAAAGTGTTATTTATTTGGTGCTTTGGACCCTATAAGCTAAGATACTACTAGACCGATTTTCTTAGTAGACCATAAATCTTTACCAATAGAAAGCTAAATTATTACAAAGTAACATAGAGAATAATTTATTAAAAAATTAAAGGATCCTTAATATACGTGGGTGATGCTAGTTTAAAATTTGCATAGATGTCGGTTACTCAAAAGGGCCATGAAGGTTCAGTTTTTAATAATTTACCTTTTCTCATAAAAGGTGACCACATTGCTTGCAAGAAATACTCATTGAACTTTATTTTATTTTACTCACAGAAATATAATATGATAAATGAAGCCAATATTGCACGATGATTGCATGCAATTTACTAAAAGCCGTTTTTAGTATAAATATATAAACCATCTTTGTATCAACTTTGACTACAGTCACACCACTTAAGGATTGCACACCATCCATCTTGTACCAATAAGATTAAGCCTGACACTCCAGCACCACCCAAGCTATTACCCAAACAGTCATGATTTTAAACAAAAAATAAAGTAAAAAGTCCTAGTCTCTTGGTTCAATCAATTACGTTAACGATTTAAAGCTAACATCTGCCAAAATGTCGCTCGATTTTGCCAAATTAATGCGGGCCGTTTCTAAACCATGCTGTGAGACTTGGATTTAAGACAAATGGATAAGAATAGACTTATGAGATCACTTTTGGTGTCTGAATTAAATTCTTCTGAAAAAGAAACTAAATTTATTCGACGATATAAATACCTATACATAATATTTACACGTTAAAATGTTATAAAAAAAAATTAAGCTTATGAAAAACTACTTGATATCAGCCATAACTTTATCACAGTGTAGGTTGTATACCTACATTTCGGCGTTCCATTCGCCAACGTCCATACTACGTTGAATACACCGGTTCTCGTCCGATCACCGAAGTTAAGCAACATCGGGCGCGGTCAGTACTTGGATGGGTGACCGCCTGGGAACACCGCGTGACGTTGGCTTTTTGCTTTTTCGGTTTAAAATACTATTTACTTATTCATTCTTTTAGCTCATTTTGAAAGATTAAAAATAGAAGTCTACAGATGTCGTTGGCTAGGTCCGAGCTACCGTTATTCCTTTCTATTCTGAATTTCTTATTAAACGAATACGGTTAAAAATATGTAACCTAAACCCCCATACAAAATATTGACTTTAACTCAATAATGTTCTATTCCAAAATTCTACATTCCCGAATGACCTTTCGAAACGGCGCAAATAAAAACATTAGATATTTACACTTGATCAGTTTTGCGCCCTTTCGTTTAATGCGCTTAGTTTAATGACCCTACAAATGGTTAAAAGGTCCAGAGGCCAGACACAAAGTGTTCGGGATATTAATGTATCTATTGGAGGAAATGCCGCGTGTTTGAAAGATGTACGGAACCTTCTGTTTACTGGAATACAAACATACAGTGTGTGACAGTGATGAGCTGATGACATTAGACATCTTTTAACATAACATCACGCCTATAGACCCAGGTTCGGCAGAGGAGTATCTTAATAGTAAACACACATCTCGCCAGTTATGTTTAAGTCCTAAGTGATAGAGGACAACAGACAGAAAGTCATCCACCGGGCACAAATCCAGATTATTGATGGAAAAACCAACATTAATTTCTGTCCGACTCGGGAATCAAACCCTGGATCCAACCCCTCCGCAGTAGCGCTTATGACCACTACACCATCGAAGCAGTCCCGATATCTTATATCTCAATGATTATGGAACGAATAAAAAAGTAAGCAAATCTAAGTACTGACCGCATTGTTATTCTGCGATATGATGAGATCAGCAGGGCTATTGCGTATCTTTTAAATGACAGTGGCTAACCTATAGTGCCTTTCAATTACTGTCAAATGGTTCCATTTTGTACTAAACCATAACCAATTTGACAGTTAATCCATAGACAATATGATAGCCACTGTGATTTAAAAGATACGCAATAGCCCTACTGATAAGTAGTAGTATTTTCAATGTAGTGACGTTAGAACTAGTAGAAGCAAAGAATGGTCTGTAATATAAAAACTTGTGTTTTATTGAACTATTGTGATAAGCGCCTATTTATTTTCCAATAGCAAACATGCTCTTAAACGCATGGCTCCAATTTTTTTTCATATAAACAGATAGTTTAAAATATTTATGACTGTGAACTTGTAAACATTGTTAAACTTTAAAAAAAAAAAATAAATAAAACGACACGATATCAGCCACAACTTCATCACAGTCGGTTGTATACCTACAATTCGAAGCAGCATTCGCCAACGTCCATACTACGTTGAATACACCGGTTCTCGTCCGATCACCGAAGTTAAGCAACATCGGGCGCGGTCAGTACTTGGATGGGTGACCGCCTGGGAACACCGCGTGACGTTGGCTTTTTGCTTTTTACTTGTTTGAAATAGGTACCTACTTAAGGCGATGACAACAAGGTAGCTCGTGAAATTAGATTTTTCTTACGATATTTGCAATTTCCCGGTCAGAGTCAAGTCACACTAATATTATAAAGGCGAAAGTTTGTGTGTGAGTGTGTGGGTGTGTATGTTTGTTACTTCTTCACGCAAAAACTACCGAACGGATTTGGATAAATAAAATTTGGTACACAGATATAACCTGGATTAACACATAGAAAACAAGAAAGAAAAAGTATTTACACAGGATAGTTTTTATCCCGATTTAATCTTCCCGTGGTATAATTTTCGAGTTGTAGCGTGCGAAGCCGCTGGCAATAGCTAGTATTAAATAAAATGGAATTCGCGGCAATAACAAATTTTAATGGTTATTTACTGAGTAATAATGATTAAAATCAACCATACCACCGTCCCAGTTCATAAAGGTCTCTTGAGTGACTATTTAATGAAAACGGCTTTCATATTCGAATTTCGCGGGCTACCCTCGTCGATAATTTTTTTTTAATGTATGTTCTCCGATTACTCGAAGATGGCTGGACCGAATTCGATTTTTTTTTTTTTGTTATTATTCCATACTTCCATAGATTTTCATCGTCGATCGTTAAATTTTAAGTTTTATCTGCATTTTAACCTTATTATTAAACTGGGGGCTGCTGAATTTATGATCAAAGAAATTAGTTTCGTTTGAAACAATAGTAAATTAGATAATGCGTATGTGAGGCTTTTGTGCTCCTTGAGTTATGGTCACGAATGTATTGGTTACTGGAAGCGATACGTTAGTAGTTATCTACTTGAATGAGAGTTTGATATTTTTTTAATGAAACGTAATCAGTTCCCATTCTTGGAAAATATAAGGGAAAAATCTGCTTGTCCAAGTGTACATTTTGGCCAAAACAGTTTTACTTTGAAACCATTCTAAAAACTTTTTTTTTAAATCTTTTTTGAGTTTTGTACTCTGCGTGCTATACAATTTGTCTTATGTTCACGGTAAGAGCTCTTTGTATTCGTCCAACGAAAGGTAATGGCTGGTTTCTGAGAGTATTTTTTAGGCAAGCGTGCTCCCCCCTGTTTTTTTTGGCGTGTGGATAATCATCAAATAACCCCTCTCGTTCTTGGGCAGAGCGAAAGGGAGTGTGAGACTTCTACTAACTAAAAACCCCCCATGTTCCTTCTGAGCCCTATATGTCGTGGCCGCGGCAACTTGTGAACAACCCGCAGCCCCGACGGGAGCGTGCTCCACCCTAAATTACGTCATCGCTACAAATCAGGTGAGTTGCGGCCAAACGCAAAGAAAAATATTTTTTCTTCTTCAGTAAAGAAAAAAAAAGATTTTGCTAACTCCTTACTTTTCTCAAAACTCCACCCCTTACCACCTTACCGTTTCCAGTCCCCCTAGACCTGGAACTACCGCATCCTGGTTATTCCCTGAGGTGATTCGGATGCAGAGTAATAGGCACAAGTTCTGAGCATGCTGGGGGAACTACTGCGAATGTTTTGTACGCCACTTGTATACCCTAATAGCCACCTTGAGGGTACAGGGGTCGTGAACCTTTTTGGTGATGCTGCTTGTTGAAAAAATGTCGTAGGGTTGTGGGCAAAGGATGTTTTAACACATGATGAAGAATGGGAATACTGCTTCCACATTGTTTCTTTGAATGAATTGTAAAACAATTTTAGTATTATTATATTTCAATTGCGAGCTGTGGCGGTTTGATAGCGTCACATAAATAGCCTTTGTACCTGATACATTTATTTCTTAAAAGCAAATTTAATTATGGTTGTAATACATATGCATGATTACAAGGGTAGGTAATTAAACACTTTGTTATTTTTATAATTTTAAAATCTAGCAGTAAACTAAGTTTTCTCTTTTACTTAGTTTTGTGAGCCAATGTTTTACAACCCCTGACAAAAGGGAATGGGTAATTCTCGATAGAGAGGGGTGAATACTAGAATTAAAGATTTAGGTGAATTAGGGTACCGTAAGGGTCGGGTTTGAATTCAAAGTCTTTGTTTGAATACTTTGAATGTCTTTGTGTATTAATTAACCGTATTATTTACGTTTTGTTTGTGTCTTATGGGATTTAACGGTAGGGAATGTAATTGAGCGGACAAGTATAAATATGCATCCTAACTTTAAGGTATTATAAAATGCAAATGGAAGTGAGTCAGTTTATTTGTTTGCCACGGGCTAACGTCTTTACGGACCCTGGTGTAATTTGACACACTTGTAGACCATGAACATGACATAGAATTTAAATCCCAGGGTACTTATGTGTGGGCCCTCAAGGGCCGACGCTCGTCGAGGCTGTAGGATGTTGTAAGAGATACAGCGGACTCGACATAAAGGGCTAAGAAGGAACATAGGTGGTTTTTACTCCGTAGAAGTCTGACACTCCCTTTCGCTCTGCCCAAGGGCGGAACGGGTTAAGATTTGATGATTTTCAACCCGCCTTACATTTACATGTCGTAAGGTGTAAGGAAATCTTTAGAAAAAAAAACAAAGTTTTCGTGGGGTAAGTCTTAGTGACAGACCAAAGTTATCATCATCATCATTTCAGCCGAAAGACATCCACTGCTGGACATAGGCCTCCCCTGAGTGTCGCCACATTGACCGGTCCCGTGCGTCTCGCATCCAGCGGGTCCCCGCAACCTTCACCAGGCCAACCAAAGTTATACTCTGCATATTTTGCAACGATAACTTAATTACGTATACGCATTAAATTAAACCCATCGTGTAAAGTTAAGCTTACACAGCTGTACTGTGCTACTAGAAAATTGTGTAAATAATCGTGTGTGAGTTTGTTATTCTTTGCATGGTGTTCAAATGGTAAAATGGAAGTTCCTTTGTATAGCCAAGTCTTTATTCGAACACCATTAATTTATCCGAGATGGGTAATTTTATGATATCATTATTATTAAGACCTATTGTTGGGTATACTCAACCTAAAAGTCTATAGGCTCCTTTTTTATCGTGCCAATTTCCACATTCCTATGCCATCCAGGTTTATCCCAAAAATTACACCCTTGGTGTACCTGTCATCACTACGCCTTTCTTGGTGTCCTGCCCAACTGAGTTCTATAACGCGATTTCCAATGTCGGTAGCCATTGTACGTCTTCAAATTTCAATTTTGTAACCTAGGTATACTATATTGGTAACTGCATGTACCTAATGAGGCTAGGCAGTGTTCATGTCACTTAAAATTGGTGCACAGACTTTGATGTAATACCTACACAATCGCGCATACCGACTTACTATGTTTTTACCCGACTTACTATGTTCTGTAGATTTGGTACCTCAGTCATGATCTTAATTGATGTTCTATATATATGCGTGACCCACCTTGTCTTGATTTAGCACCAGATATTTCTTATTTTAGGCTTGTCTTAAAGACAAGAAAATGAAATTGGTGTACCAGTTTGGTCGTCAAGCCCAAACATCATGGCCGCGGGTTGTACACTAGTTATCGCGGCCTCGACATAGAGGACTAAGAAGGAACATGGGTGGTTTTTAGTCAGTAGAAGTCTGACACTCCCTTTCACTCTGCCCAAGAGCGGGAGGCGTTATTCGATGGTTTTTCACCCGGCAAAAAAAATAAAAAAAAAGCCCAAACATCATCGTATTTATTTTGTTGGTATACTAGAGTCATATAACTTTCTTAGAAATTAGACTGAGATATCGGATTAATGTAGAAATATTTCAGTAATTTTGTCATCAAATGATATCTCAAGTCTAATACGTCTTTATATACTTTAATTGGAATGATAAGAAACCTTTTATGCAGAAAATGGCATGAATAAGCCAATTCATTAAGATTTATCTGCTGAAATATCTTCAGATTATAATGTCATTGTACAAGACAGAAAGTAACTTATACGAATTAAGTCTGAACTTAATTAAATGTTTAGTGGAGAGAACGTTTTATTAAAAGCAATTAAATAAACAATTATGTATTAAATTAGAATGGTTATTTCAGATTTGAAAGTGTTTTGGAACGTTTCATTCTCTCGCTTTTACTAACTATGTTAGGGTCGACTCCCAGTCTAACTGGATACAGCTGAATACCAGTATTTTACGTGGAGCGACTACACCTGCCTGCTGCCCTCTTAGAGAAGCTCAGAGTCACGCAATGAGTCACGAAGAGAACTATCCTCGGAGTTTCTTTGTGCGACAAAATCTGTAATGAGGAAATTCGTCGAAGAACCAGGGTCACCGACATAGCTCTCAGAATATGCAAATTGAAATGGCAATGGGCAGGCCACATCGTTTAAAGAACCGACAACCGATGGGGAAGGAAGGTTCTCGAGTGGCGACTACGAACCGAAAGACGAAGCGTTGGTAGGCCTCCCACCAGGTGGACCGACCACATCGTGAGAGTCGCAGGCAACCGGTGGATGCAAGCGGCAGATTGCCGTTCGATATGGCGTTCTATGGGGGAGGCCTTTGTCCAACAGTGGAGGTCTTATGGCTGATGATGATGATGATTACCTACCTGACCTCCGCAACCCAGTTACTACTGCGTCGGGTAGACTCCTTGGTAACACTGGTGGTCAGACTTTCAGCCCGATCACTTTTCATTTCATTTCATTTATTCATTCATTTACAATTTACATTGTGTTGAACATTACATATAAAAAAAAAAGAGAAATAACACAAGCAGAAACAAATACATTAATAATACATTTCACCAAATTAATTTACAATGTCAGCAAAATAATTTGACAACAAAAAAAAATAAAATGTCAAATACAATGTCATGTTTATAGCGAATCTAATGTCAAATACAATGTCAAATTATTAGCAGGTATGTCAAATTCAATGTCAAAAAAAAAAAAAAAAATTTAGATATGGCACTGACAAAGATCAACAAATAACGGCCGGGACCAACAACAGCTTAATTTGCTTTCAAACTCAGAATGTAATGGGTGGTCACGTGGTCTGTGGTCACCCATCTACCGACCACCCTAGGCATGCACGGTTTCACCAATAGTTCGTACATCGTTGTAGGCTCATTGTATTTATTTTCAAACTTTACTCGGAAACGATTTCTTAATTGTAGCCCGCGAAATTCAAATATTTTAACGTTTTTTTGCAATTTGCTGATGATTTTAATCAGTATTAATATGTAGTCACACATGTAGTCACAAGTCAAATTTGTTACGGCTGCGAATTCAATTATGTTTAACATACAACCTGACACTGGCCGGCAAATTGCAAAAACGTAAGAAAATTCAAATTTCGCGGACTACCCTGAAGCATCTACCTTAATCTACAAAAATACTTTTCAGATCAACCTGTATTAAAGATATTATATGTTTACGTCACTGCAAACGAAAAACCTACGTACCTATACAATTCACTCCTCACGCAAAGCAACCGTAATATCCAAATATCCCGTCAAACATTAACAATTTTAATTCAGCATACCTCATCCTGCATACCGCTTATCATAACGTCCCCTACTCATTTATCATTTCGCCCAAAACTTGGTATTATGTGGTTCACAACAATTTCAACCAATTTAGGGTACCCATGTCTTGCCAGCTAAGGGGAATCGTACACTATTATTAAGATAGCATGGAATATTTATGGGATAGAGTCATAAATCATCGGTGGTGATGATTTTGTTTAAATTAATAGTTCTGGTTACTACTGATTTAGTAAACAGCTGCTTTAGAAGTTTTGTTATGAATGGGGACAGAGCTAAAGCTTTCCCATTTTTTGTTGTTGTGATATATAGTAGCTAGCGGACGTCACGCGGTTTCACCCGCGTAGTTCCCGTTTCCGTGGGAATACAGGGATAAAATTAGCCTATGTCACTCGGGGATAGTGTAGCTTCCCAACGGTGAAAGAATTTTACAAATCGGTCCAGTAGTTTCTGAGCCTATTCGTTACAAACAAACAAACAAATCTTTCCTTTTTATAATATTAGTATAGATTATTATTAGTGTAGATTAGTCAAACATTGTAACTCGTGGGTCTAGTGGTCGCAAGGGCGACTTCTGAACATGGAGTCAAGGGTTTGATAACCAGGACGGGAAAAGCGTTATTGGGTTATCCAGCGAGAATTTCAAAAAAGTAGCCACAGACTCTGGATTCGTGCCCAGTTGATAGCAATTTATAGATGAAGTAAAAAAATACTTATCTAAGATAGCTTAAAAATCAAAAAATCACTCACATTCACATCTTGACTAAATTAATATCCACCACCCCCTAAGATTCACCTTTCCTGTAAAGAGTTTTTGAAATCATTTAGCAGGATTCAGAATTGCTGAATATACACTCACAAAACATTCAGACGAATTGAAAAACGGATAAAGTACCTATATTATGTATGTCTGGTAGCAGCTGTCGTTCTGTAGTTCTACTCTATCCCTTGAGAAAAAATGCGTGAGCATATGTGTTTGGTTAGATTTTGCCTACATTTATTCTGATACTATTTTTGAAATATTTGTATTCGTGAACCTATCCTCAGAGTGGGGAAATAAACATTATAAATTCACTAGCTGTTGCCAGCGCTTCACCCGCTACAACACGAAAAATATCCCACGGGAAGATAAAATCGGGATAAAACTATCCTATGTGTTAATCCAGGTTGTCAGCTAACTCCGTACCAAATTTTATTGAAATCGCTCCAGCCGTTTAGACGTGAAGAAGTAACAAACATACACACTCACAATCTTTTGCCTTTAAAATATTAGTGTGAAGTGTGATTAGTGTGATTCATAATTTTTTAACCAAACTAGAAAAATTGCTTAAAAAAACTTCTCGTGTATTCATTTCTTTATTGGTGTAAAAGTCAGTGGACTGATTAAATATAACATTTATTTATTGTCAGGTAACTTTGGCCCATTGATTGTACCACATGATAAAATACAATTTGTGATAATAAATAGAACTTTACAATTTTATTAGTAACACTTCACGTAGTCTTGTCCACAAAGCTTATAATATGTTTGTTCAAGTGTATTTATCCTTGAAAGCTTTAGAATTCAAGACGATATCTAAAATATGTTATGTGAAAATCTTTTCTCCTAAACTAAAACCTACGCAGTCAATTACTAACAAACAGGGCAAATAAAAAATGGCCGACACACTCAATCACAAACGGCCTCAGAAGATTCGCCCCATATTGGATTATATGGATAAAAAATCTATTTGTAAGCTTGGCAATTGGTGTCGGACCCTTAAAGTGTCCAGTGCAACTTATAGGGGCAATTCACGGCAGATAACTCAAGCGTAAAAGGGGGCAGCAGAGATGTACTCGTGAGTAGCAAAAAGTTGAGTGAGATGGAGTGTGTGAGTGTGTTGAGTTGATAGGATTAAGTTTTTGCGTAATTTTATGATGTTAGTTACTGACTTCTAAAGAGAAGGTCTTCAATTATGCTGTGCTATGATGACTACAGCGTGAGGTTAGCGGTGGTGTCGGCCCCGACTTACGAACAGTAGGACGTGGGTTCGAATCCAGGCAGGCGCAGTACTTTGTGTAATTTATTTCATCACCGCTGCTCTCAAAACGGTGAAGGAAAACATCGTGAGGAAACCGGCATGTCTTTAGAATCAAAAATTCGAAGACATGTGACATCTACCAACCCGCTCTGAGCCCGCGTGGTGGATTATAGCCCATTCCTCTCCTAGAGAAGAGGCCTGGGTTCCTGCAGTGGGAACAACATAGGCTGATGATGATAAATCTGACCAGTAGTCATCCTACTGGTAAGATTTACGTGTGAAAAACAAATATCGAGATCCGACTAAAGTTATTTTCCCAAACTCAACCTGAAGATCGACCCAAGCAGCTGTTATATAAAGACCATGTTAAGTTTCTATTTTTTTTAAATAACAAATTGATTACAATTTTTTAACAGTCACAGCTTGAGGTCTTTCAGAGTTTGAATGCCAGATTGAAGACATGTTAATTTTTTTGTAAGAAAGTCATTTACGTAGAATAAAATGCTCTTTGAAATTGGGTTCCCAACTTTGGCTGCAATATACCACGCAGTCAACAGACCCAGCAGAGGTCTGCATAACATGACACCTATAATCCCTGGGGGGCTAGGTAGGTAGGAAATTCTAAGTCCCACGTATTAGGGCTCGAGCGTACTAGCTAGCCTAACCGGCCACGTTTTGTCCACTTTCGGCCCCTCAGCCCCTAAAAAAATATTTGTTCATTGATGTCCACTCGGCCCCTAAACATAGTCCACTTTCGGCCCCCAGGGGGCGAGTTTGAATTTTCATACAAAGGACAGGCATACCTCGTCCACTTTCGGCCCCTAGTTCGATAAGTCCTAAAAATAATATTTTAGAACAGTAGGTAAGGTACAGAAGACTAACAGCAAAATTCAAGAATTGATATTAATCAAATATTTATTTATTTTGGTTAACCAGCAAGGAAGAAAATCCATACTTTCTCATTGTCGGCCCCCAGGGGCCGAGTGTGGACTATAGTTAGGGGCCAAGTGGACACTTTAATTATTGGGGGCCGAGAGTGGACTAAACAACCGGGCACATATCATATCATCATCAATACAGAGAAATAACTTTTTCTACTTTATCCGACCCAAGATTCGAATTCAGGATCTGAAGCTTAGGTGTCGGGCTTGGGACCACTAAACCAACGAAGTAGTCAGTCAGTTCACCTTGTCTATTAATAGCTAACCATTTATCAGATTACTGCACAGATGCAAACATCAGTCAGTTTTATAGATGTTATTTTGCCGGTTTTCTCATGATCGTTCTTCATCGATTGAGAGCACTGTAAAAATAAATATACTGCGTCAATTATCACATTATTATTTAATCCAATTAAAAATGCATGAAAAGTAGATAAACATCATATCTAAATAATAATAAAAAGCTAAAAGCCAACGTCACGCGGTGTTCCCAGGCGGTCACCCATCCAAGTACTGACCGCGCCCGATGTTGCTTAACTTCGGTGATCGGACGAGAACCGGTGTATTGAACGTAGTATGGACGTTGGCGAATGTTACGTTGAAATGCAGGTTAAAAATTCATAGTCAGTATATTTAAATTGACCATTTTCAAAAAGCATTTGTCATGACCAACTGCCACACTCAGAGACCGCCTCTACGTTTCTCAAGAAACGTCTCTGAATACGGCAGTTAGATACTTACGTAGGTAAGTAAATATAGTATAGTATTTTATGAAAACGTATATTATGGTGAGGTAAAGTAATAAACAAATAAAAATTCAGCATGTATTCCATTCGAGTCCGGCCCACTCAATAAGAGACTTAGCACCGCTCAGTTTTGAGTAAACCATCAATAAACGCCCTCCGAGAGTGGAGTGAACTGACAGAAAGAAATGGAACAGTATAATTCTGACGTTCTCGACGAATCAATCGTCTACACAGTCTGTCTGGACACTGAAAGGACAATTGTTTACAATTTAGCCATTTCTTTTTTACAATTTAATCATTTTTTTTACAATTTAAGCTGTATTAAATAATTAAAGATTTACAGTGTAGTTTCATTGTAGTTTTTGGTTGTTTTATTACTAAAACTGTTTGAAAATTACTTAGAAATTGACTTCCAAATGTCGGGCTATGCAGCTAGATTTACCGTAACGTCCGGTTATGTATTTTTTTATTTTATGTAAGATGGCTTCACAGCTGACAGTACACATAAAATTATTAAATCAAACATTACGCCAATTACGGTACACAAAATAAAAATAATAATTTCAGTAATTAATTAGTTTTTTTAAAAAACGCATTGTATTTCGGAAATGTCGGGTAAGTGTCTGCAAAACCGGTCATGTTCATACAAATCGAAATAGGCAGAAACCCTGAAACCTTCAAATACTTATGAACGTCAGAATTTTGGAGGAAAGAACACACGGAAAATTTCATAGGCATATCAATTTGACGGCACGGTTAGCGCAGTTGCTCAAGCAATGGACTGCGCTGCGTGTTCCCGCACGGAACAAATATTTGTATGACCTACAGATAGTTGTTCTGGGTCTGGGTATTTGTGTATGTGAGTGTTAAATGTTTGTGAACGCACCCACGATACAGGAGAAATTCCTAGTGTGGGGCAACGTTTTTATAAAAAAAAAATGGATATGTTTGAACATACATGCTTACATAAGGTTCAAACAGTATTTTTATAACATAACCATCTTTCCTGTAATTCTCTGAAGGATCAGGCAGAGTAGTACCACGTAGTACCAGGTACAGTCGAACAAGCTTATAAGTATACAGCCAGCTAATTTGCATTTACTCTTAAGATCATACAAATACATTTAGATAATATAATAATAATACTAATATTCCACAACTATCACACAACGCCATCTAGTCCCAAGCTAAGCAGTGCTTCTGTTATGAGTACTAGACAACTGATAAACATACTTATATATTTCTAAATACATACATATTATAGATAAATTACACCCAGACACAGAACAAATGATCGTGCTCATCAAACAAACATTTGTCCTGGGTGGGAATCGAACTCACGACCTCCGGCATAGCAGTTAGGGTCACTAACCACTAGACCAACAGGCCAACCAAGATACAGATCAGATCAGTCGCTTAATGCGAAACACTGTATAAAACAAAATTGCAATTAATATTTTCAGTGTACTATAAATTTAAAAAAACTCTACCTATATATACTTATTACCTTGTTCGACTGTACATGCCATAAAACCACATTTTGCCATGTTTTGACATTTTGTATGTAAAAGAAAGAAAATATATTTATTTGTCGCAGAAACATGACGAGCATACAATGAGACATTAAAAAAAAAGCAATACACACACATACAACACATGTATGTCGCAGCGGAAGTCGTTAATTTAAGAAACTTCAAACATTTGTTACAAGATGACGGTAGTGATGTCATTGTTGGCAAGTAATGGTGGGGTGGGCGACAACGGTGCGGCAGTCTGCCTGAGAACGTGCGCGTGAGCGGACGACCTCACAACCTCCATCCATTTCTATCGTGAAAATTCATGATTAGTGATTCTAAGTTTGTGAAAATGATTAAAGAAGTTCTACGCTAGTTGTTGGTGGTATTATTTCTTGTTTTCCGAAGATGTACGAGGAGGAAGATTTACCCGAAAATAACATTCCGGTTAGCTCTCCGTCATATAAGTCATGTCTTAGTTCCATGAAATAGGGGCAAGCGTACTCCTAGGAAATTCTTAAACAGATGTCTGTTTACATTTACTCACGCCCTTTTCCTTTGGAGGTAGGCAGAAACCACCTCCTCCTTACATACTTCTTCTTCTTCTTTATGGGGTTCAGGTTTCCGCACTTAGTCCTTGAAGTGGACCATTGTGCGTGAGCCATGGTGGCCGATTACTCCAACCAGCCCACCTCCCTCCAGAAGCAGATCAGACTTCCCGGTCTCCTCAGGGCTTCCGCAAGGGATCTTGGTGTACCAAGGGTCTCCTCACGAATCTTGGTAACGCCTGTACACTCAAGGAGCACATGCGCCACCGTTTCCTCTGCCTCCATGCATGCTCTGCACAGGGGGCTGTCAGTGATACCTAGGTTATGGAAGTGTTTATTTAGTGAACAGTGTCCAGTGATGGTCCCCGCCACCAGACGCAGGCTGTCTCTGTCCAGGCGCAGAAGGCGCCTGGTCAGCTTTGTATCCAGGGATGGCATAGCATCCTTGGATTGCCTACATCCTGGTGTCAAGGTCCACCGTTCCTCCGCTTGTATGCGAGTGTGGTCTTTTAACCAGCTTCTTAGCTGCTTGAAAGGGATGGGCACAATGGGTTCGGGTCCGTACGGTTTTGTGCTGGATCCTCTTCTGGCAAGTTCGTCAGCCGCATCGTTTCCAAGTGATCCACTGTGACCTCTTATCCATTGTAGTGTTACCGTGTTGTGATTTAGTACCGTGATACGTTCTAGTGCCTTGTGGCATTCTAGTATCAGTCTCGACGTGATCTGATTGCTCTTTAGGGATTGAAGGACTGAGGCACTGTCGGAGAGTATTCGAATATTAGTATCCGTAACCTCCCTGGCCTCTATAGCGTGTGCCGCTTGGATAATACCTACACACTCTGCTTGAAAAACTGAGTTGAGCGTTCCAAGTGGTTTGGATATCTTAATGTTTAGGTCGTCGGAGAACACCCCGACGCCTGTCCCATTTTCGGTTTTTGATCCATCAGTGTAAATCCTCTCTTGTACCTGAGTAGTCACACCACTCCTCTATGAGCTCTATGTTGTAGTGTTTTTGAAAGCAGTGGGTCTTCAGGGTTCTGTCGATGGGTGATGCCATCAACGGTTGTTCTTTGATTGCACCTTCTTTGATGCGTGTGTGTTTGATTCTAGAATCATTTCTTAGGGTGCCGGATACTTCAAGTCTAAAGGTCGCTATGGCCGCTTCCTCTCTTACGACGAGGTGTAGGGGAGGTAGGCCCAGCATCACCTGTAAGGCGGCAGTGGGGGAAGTTCTCATGCTGCCGGTGATTGCTACGCAGGCAAATCTTTGTAGTTTCTCGAGGTCTTTTTGGGCTGTGCTTAGGTTGGTCCTGGGCCACCAAACAAAAGAAGTATGTAAGCCCACCTGGGCTTACATACTTCTTTTGGCTTGTCCTCATTCATACATCTGGTCATACACGCACGCCAGCTGCGAGTACTAGGCACCTGTCCTTTCTGAAGATCCTCACCAATAAGGTCAGTGTTTGTCTTACTTGGGCGCCTCCTCCCGGCGTTGTGTTACCAAGTTTGTGAACTAGCTCGAAAATCCAAACCATAATAAAAGTAGGACAAAGTTTTGCGTAGCTTGGTAGACATTTCATTGTTTTGTTGTTTTCTAAGAAAACGCGGAACTGTTAATTTTACAGCTACTTTGTTTGAATGTTTTTTTTTCAACATTCTTAGTTTGGAGTGCTTAAGGGAGAAACGCCAGGATACCCCGCGATTATTTTTTGAAGTATATTATCCCATTGAATGAGTATTTAATTGAAAAGAAGGTTAAAGTGTAAGTCCTAAATATACAAAAGTTCCAGTGGGAATACAGGGATACAAAGTAGCCTATGTCACCCGGGGATAGTGTAGCTTCCCAACGGTGAAAGAATTTTTCAAATCGGTTCAGTAGTTTCGGAGCCTATTGGTTACAAACAAACAAACAAATCTTTCATCTTTATAATATTAGTGTAGACTGGTGCTTTCATCTTAAGTTCTTTACATTTATTTGTTTGCAATAATTTATTGCTAGTAAAAAAATCAGAAATTAAAATATAACAAAGTTTCGTATAGCTAGTGAGACAAACACCATTCGTAAATGACAGAAGGGGTATTAATTTCGGCTCTTTAAAAGTTATTCACAAGGAATCTTTATATTATAATTATCCACAACAGAAAACATTGTCTGCATAAACATTCTAAATGTTTTGAATGCTCTTCCAAAATTTCTCAGACAAATTCAATAACCCCGTGTCCACACCATCCATATACCTTATCGATATCCTCGAAACATGTTTATGGTCCAAACAAAAACTTCCCCTTGTCATAGACAAACAGACGCTGCAGAATACAAGTTGCATACACTATGGTTCCCAAGAGACCACATAAAGAGCTTCCCTTAAGAGAAAATTCGGGAGAAATTTTCTCACTGTACGAACTTGCCCTAGACTCCCCTCACAAAGTTAGACCTGCGTTCTCTAAAGCCTTTATAACTTGAACTTTAAAGCTTATTTTTCAATGATTTAGAGTTCATTTAAGTTGGTTTTGAGAGTACATGTTCGCTTCGTCACAATAGGGGTAAGTAATTTAATTGATGACGTGTTCGATATAGGAAAATGGATGGTGCGTCTTTTTAGAATTAAAAATGCGATGTCCCCTTCTTCGTAGGGTGATGCCTTTTGAGTGATATGAACAGAGTGCGTCTGTTGGTTCGGAAATACGAAATTAATGGAAGAATATTGATTTACTTGGCCAGAAAAATTCTGTGAAAAATAATTCGTATGAAACTATAATTATCTTATCTTGTCTTCTTATTATCTGTAATTTCCCTGCTAGTTGTATTTTTTTTAATTTTATTTGTTTAAGCGTTGTTTGTGTATTGTTTTTTTCCTGTATGCATGGTATGTTTCTGTGACAAATAAACATTTTTTCTTTCTTTTCTTTATCTACGTCGTTGGTCGCTTATTGGTCGCAACCGCTAACGGATTAGATCGGGTTGTAATTTAGTTTTGCATCCGGAATTCCTTCCGCGAAATGTGAACTTTAGGCCTCTTGCGACTCGACCCCTGTTTCAAGGAACTAAACCATAATTTTGACGGCAATGTGGTCTGTCTACTATTATCTCCTACTAGACTTCTGTCAAAGCTTGCGAAGAAGGCGTTATAGTGGCTAAATAATATACCCGATAAATTAAACGAAACTTCTCAGAATAACAAGAACAGATTTTGTACATATAAAATTGTTTTCATTTCTTCGTTTTACCGAAAATATGATTACGAATATTATACACGACAAATTATAAAATAGGATTACGGGAATAAGATATTTCTTATAGCGTATCATCAGAGCTGGCTTATTTAAGCGTAATTAATCATATATAATTAAGCATCCAATTATGATGTTACTATAGCTGTTGCCAGCGGCTTCACCCGCTACAACTCGAAAATTATCCCAAGAGAAGATAAAATCGGGATAAAAACTACCCTTTGTGTTAATCCAGGTTATAAACTATATGTGTACCAAATTTTATCTAAATCCGTTCAGTAGTTTTTGCGTGAAGAAGTAACAAACATACACACTCACAAACTTTCGGCTTTATAATATTAGTGTGATGTGATTATAAGCTAAGTTATATACACGAGAGAAAGTGTAGTTACCTATTTTATAGAATATTTTGGGATGTGTTGTCATGGGTCTTGCTTCTCAAAGGGAAAAGTATGCTTAAAGTATGTGGAGTTAATTTCTGTTATGTACAGGAGATAGATGAGGCTGGCATAAGAACTTGGGGTTTGATACAAGCAATGATTGGCCCGTGTCCAGTAATGGGTGTAAGGTTGTGAATGTTCCGAGGCTGTGGGTTTCTCGAAAGAGATACCGCGGCCTCAGACACAAAGGGCTAAGA
This sequence comes from Diarsia rubi, assembly GCA_932274075.1. Taxonomy (NCBI): domain Eukaryota; kingdom Metazoa; phylum Arthropoda; class Insecta; order Lepidoptera; family Noctuidae; genus Diarsia; species Diarsia rubi. The sequence continues at coordinate 20,566,411 of OW026415.1, read as the reverse complement.
AGGAGCATGGGATGGTTTTTAGTCAGTAGAAGTTTGACTGTCCCTTTCGCTCCGCCCGGGCGGGAGGAGTAATTTGATGATGTGTGTGAGTCTGTGGATCATGATGATGATGATGTTAACGCACAGTCAATCTTGTAACTACGTCCATGAATTCAGTGTGGCTGTAGGCTTGCATCAATGGTCAGCTTTGAGGTCGTACCTCTTACTGTAGATGACGGATGCCTTGATGTCGGACATACAGGCACCCTGGTGGTGGAGACGAACGGAGCGGAAAGGTTATGTGCAAAAATGTACAAATAACAAGAGAGATAAGAGAATCTATGTAGATTTTAACCAATGTGATTATTAGGTTTCTGCACACACACATCTCCGCTCTTTTAGTGGAGTCCAGGCTTTTAAAAGCGCCTCGGTCAGATTAGTCTGTGTTCATCTTCTCAACATTTCCCAAATATATTGAGATCAAAATTCCAGTCTAAGCGGATGTAGCCAAAACTAGTATTTTACATGGAGCGACCGTATATCTAATTTCCACAACCCAGTTAGTCATCATCATCATCATCAGCCTATAATGTTCCCACTGCAGGGACTCAGGCCTCCTTTCTAGGAGAGGGATAGGCTATTATCCACCACGCGGGCCCAGTGCGGGTTGGCAGATGTCACATGTCCTCGATTTTCTTGGTTCTAAGACACGCCGGTTTCCTCACGATGTTTTCCTTCACCGTTTTGAGAGCAGCGATGATGAAATAAATTACACAAAGTAAGGCGCCTGCTGGGTTCGAACCCACGACCTAATGTTCGTACCCAGTTAATAATACGATACTCCTTCGTAAGACTGGTTGTCAGACTTTCCGATCACTGACAACCTGTAACAATAGTCAAAGATTTTTAAATGACAGCCGGGCTCAATTGATTAATGTTCTTTCCCGAGACACAGATGAAACTCAGTTTTCCAATGGATTATCCATTTACTACCTAACCTAGACAAGTGCGAGTTAACCTGAAGAGGCCCAAGAGGTGGTTATTATTTAGGCTCTGACTCACGAACTTTCGGTTTGGTCACACTGTTCCAGATACAAAGTGGATACAAAAGGCGAATTCCAAAATAGGTTTTGACGCCGGTTCGGAGTTCAAGTTGGACGATTCCCATAGAGAAGAACCGGCTAGAAACTCCATGGAAACTCTTAAAAAAGTTGTCATTAAATTAAGGTCTATTGTACGAATGACGTCACCTATAAACAAATAAAATCCTCGTGTCCCTAATACGGTATTGCACGCACAGTTGAAAAACACGTCGTGTGCCATAAAGTTGTTCTATTTATCGGTCCCCTGGCAATAGGGACGCCCTAACTCCATGCTCGTCACGCAACTGTTTTACAACTGGTTGTAAAAGTTACACTATGAGTCATTGGGAATTTTAAATAGGTTTGTAGAATAAATATTATGTAAAGGAGGTACTTTCACTTTGTAAGGCAAGTAGCTCTTTTCATGAAGAATTCTAGTGAGGGAAATGAGCATTGACCAAGACAGCTGTTTGTACTTTGGATTTTGAGACGTAGTAGATATTGTTTCTCGTATTTTTCACCAAACTTTTTTAATACCTACCTATTTCATTGGCATGGGCACGCATTCAAAATAGCTAGTCCACCTTCTTTAAGAGTACACTATATTGGGTTTAGAATGAAGCTTTTGATCGTAAATCGTTCAAAAAGCACTATCAGGATTGATATATTTTATGTTTCAAATTTCATGAAAAAGTAATTCGATAGGATTTAATGATGTTTACAATTCTGTAAAACCGTGTTTATTTATGGTCGCAAATCATATTTTAATGAACATACAACCTCACACTGACCAGGGTGTCTAAGCAGAATCGTAATAAAAAACATGTTAAAAATTTTTTTTTTTTTAAATGGACTTTATTGTTATAGACATTAATACATACTAAGATTCTGCGTGGATTCTGATAAAGCGGCCATTTTAGACCCGCTGATATTTGAAAAAAAAAATGAGCAATCTGAATTTTTCGGTCCACGGTGCTTCAACATGGACAGCCAACCTTCGGGTTAACGATGCGTGAGACACGTACCTCCTGCTGCCGTAAAGTCTACAATAAATGAACACATTACCTCGTCAATACCCCACAATCAATCATGAAGAACAAACAGCAAAACAGCGATAAAAAACTGACGAAACACACGAATTTAGGAAATTCGGTTCAAATGCCATCCGTCATGCGACCCAACCCGTTAGCTTTCCCATTATACAGGGTTAAAAATCACTTCGCATAAATCTGCGCTATCGGCTCTAAATGACCCGCGGTGGTTCTGTGGGTTAAAACGTTGAATAGTACAAGCAGAAGGCTTAGTCGAAAGGATCGCATGATCTGTCTGTTAAGGGTAGGCCGTAATCTACCACACTGGGTGTGGTAAAGTGATGGATGTATTAATAAATGCCGATGTCGCCACGATGATTTCCTTCACTGTTTGGAGATTAGAGAAGCACGATTGCACGATTTGCCAGGTTCTTACAAATCCAAGAATTTCTTGACAGCCTGCATCTTTTTTTTCTGAATGGAATGACACAGGTCAACCTATGAGGCTGGCTTCTACTAAACCGGTTAAATCCTGCGAATACCTGGAGGGTATAGCCCTCCAGCTTGGGGCGTAAAACTTATAGTCTTAATGACAGCTCGCTTAGGGTTACACCTGATGGGTTCGGACCTCGGTTTACGGTGCCACTGAGTAGGACAGCAAATTGTATCAGGCTGGGTCTGAGAGGCCTACCTCTAAGTCAGTATGATCATTATGATCTAATTGTATGTTCGAAGATTTGTCACAAGTTTCAGACAGATTGTGTAAAACTGGTTGGAAAGTCGTCTCTTGGAAAACTTATGAGTCAGCAGGTCTCGTTTGACTTAGTTACCAAGTAGACCTTCTGCAAACCCCTTAACTTTGAAACTCCGTAGAGTTATCTCAACTGTCAACTCTAGTTTTTCACCGCCGCTAATAGATGGCGTTGTTTACAACTCAGTTGTCAGAACAACTGAGTTAAGGTATTTAATCACGTTTTGACGGCCGATAGATGCGGTATTTTGGTTGCCGTTTACGTTTCCCGATAGGGAATTACCGATAGCTTATAACTTTGTAATGTACGAATTATAATTGTAAAAGTGTACTCATTGTTGGGAAGCCTAATAAATAAATAAATAAATAAATAAATAAACTTTGATCGATTATGTACCTGACAAAATCGGAGGATGACTAAATGATAAATGCATCGATTAATCTAGCGAGTTTTGCTAAAGTATGGATAGGCAGACGTTTTTACCTCACTCCCCTGAATATGTGACAGCGCATTGTTACTGACATAGTCCTAGTTTTTGTGGAATTATGGTGTATTCGGATATTCATCAATTAATGACGTCTAATTTTATAAGACTGTGAGACACTAGCATTTCATTTAGTATGTAGTACACCTACACCTACCTCAACCACCACCTCCACCACCTCCACCTACCACCTACAAGCCGCTCCTGAACGCGAATTGAACAACGTGATGTTTCTTTTTTTAAAATTACACACTACCAGTTAAATTAGGTTTGAATTCGTTTGAACAGTTTTGAAGATTACGTCCTACATGCAAACTTACCTCTTTGTAATATTAATGTATTGATCATTGTAGCAATAAATTACTGTAGCAATCGACAGCTCACTACTCGAAGCCGACACTAATTATACATATAATCACATTCAAGACGGTTGGTATACAAGGGTCGTCATCCCGTTCGCCAATCATTTCCACAAAAAGCCCTTCTACAGCTGAAGACAACCCTCAACTTCTTATTAAACTCCAATTTCAAAAGACAAAAAGATTCAACTAGTTTTCCATTTCAAGTGTAGTCATCCGAAGAAAGCGGTGCCTTCTGTCGCAGCAAATGAAAAACTAATCCTCATTTGCATCTATTAAGATTTCATTTAAAATCACAATGCTGCGATCTCGGGGCTCGACAGACGGTAGCCATCTTCGTTTTCTGAAACAAATCGAGCCTGTCTCCCGGCGGAAGTCGGCGGCTTTAATTTCCGACTTCGACTTCATTTTTTGCAGCCGCTTTAAAGACATTAGACTTTTGTTGTGTCTCGTTGAGATTTAATAGGAATTGAAAAGGCTACGAAGTTGCCAATACTGCAATTCGATTTTTAAAGACTTTTGATTTGCGTTCTATGCAGATTTTTAATGTTAATGGGTTTGATATAATTTACCGTTTTTCTGATTCGGAAATTCTCAATTGAGCTTTCGAATTTTGAACTGAATTGTTATATATAGGTACTAATAAACTTTCATTTTTTATTTACTGACATTTAATTTCCATGTTTATTACTTTGACATGCAATTTCAGATGTTTATAACTATTATTTACTATAAAAGTGGCATGGTATCATTAAAATATTATCTTAGGATCAATTAAAAACTGTAAAACTAATATTTGTACACCAGATAATATGGTAGAATGTAAGAAATCTTTTAACAAACCTAACATCATACAATGTACAACTGCATTTTTAAAATTAAATAAATTCTAATTCTAGTTAGAAAAAGGTGATGGAGTACAAAACTGTTTCACGTTCGTAACATCACCATCTCAGGGCCAGTTGAAAACCAGCGTCGGGCACTAGCTGCTCGGCAGTTTGCTGAACTGGTCCTATTTGGCGCAGCCGTGAGATGCACACACTCTTTTTTTTCAGTTTAGTTTTTTAGTTTCTTTCAAATTTTTATTGTTTGTTGTGTGCACTTGTGGCATTGTGCTAAATAAACATGTTTTCTTTCTTTCTTTCTGTCTATGACTACCCTACTGCCTTTTACTTTTTACGATCTTACCTAACTGCAAAAACTAGCACTCCTCTAAACTTATTATAAAACCCATTCACTATACCAACGTTACAAAAAACTTGATAGTTAAAACAATCAGAAGGCGTGCCATTAAATCGTCCAATTAGCAAGACCTCACTTCTCCCCCATATTTCCCTTCTACCCCCTGAATTTAGTAGAACAACGGGAAGGGGGAGAGGTCTGTGCAAAATGGTAAGTTGACTATAACTTTCGTCGCTCGAAGCCATCAAGATAATTGATTAATTAAAGCGCTGCAGCGTCCTCAAGCGGCTTTTTTCTTTTTGTTGTAAAATGGCGTTTTTATGGGTAAGACGCTTGGTGGCTTGACATTTGCTGCTAGTTTCAAGTATAAGCTAATTTAATAGGTATTATTGAGGAGTACTTAGATGTTTAGGTACAACAGATGCCAGACAATTTGTATGAGGCCCTGGGTTCCATTCCGGGTCTGGTGAAGTGTTATTGGCTTTTTCCATCAGGGATTTCCTATTACTTAGCAGCCGCGGAGTCTGGATTTGTGTCCAGTTGATGTCAATAGGCTCGTCCCCATTACATACAACTTAAACATAACTGGCTGGATGTGGGTGTACTAGTAAAGTAGAGAAAAACCACATCACACTAATATTATAAAGGCGAACACATTGGAAAAACATTGGAAAATTACGATCATAATAACATGTTGACAGAAATTCTCTTTACAGCAATTGAACATGTCTCCCGTTAGGATTGTGACGTCACAGGGAACCCTATTCACCGAGTCCTGTGTCACATACACTGGCTATGGCAAAACCATAAAATTTTTGCCATGTCATTGGTTATTCCTAATTTTAGTTTAACCGTGGTACAAGTGAGAGGCAGGGCAGGAAGCCTTGAAATTATGTTTTTTGCATATTAAGCTATTTCATTAGGCTTGAGTCTTGTGACATTGACAGTCCGTCGAAAAATTCGCACTGGTTTACAATGTTTTTTTGACTAAAGTTGTTAATAAATTGCAATTATTTTTAGTGCAACAAAATATATGTTATATGCTTAATAGCTGTTTATTATTTTAAAGTTCATAAAACTCACTCTTGTTGCGTTAATCAGGCGTTGAAAAGAGGTCTCTCGCGCCCAACGCAAGTCCGAGTCCACTTTCATCAATCAGTGCGAAGCAACAGAGGCTAAATGGCAAATTCTATCCTTGTCTTTAAATTGATTCTTTTCAAGTTGGAGATCTCTTGCGTTATCTCAATACATCATTCCTGGTTCCATTTCACTTAAATTAAATGCAAATATGGCCCACCTTCTATCATAAACTGCATGCTCTGACAACTGCGCACTTGGCGATCTTATGACTGCATAAACGAGCGGAGTTCGCATTGGACCTTTGGACGACACCTTGAAGTTTTTTTTTTCTAAATTTTCATCCAAATCATCTGTAACGTGATTTAAAAGAGAGACGCTCTTTCCATTTATCAGCATAATTATTATGCCGTGGTGATATACAGTATGTTAGTTTGAACGAGGGGCATATTGAAACCTGCTATAGGGCATGCTTACATGATACTAACAAAAATATGAACAAAAAAAACACTGATAAATAACAGACAAAACCATACCAAATACTTCGGAAAAGTCTCGCCACCCTTGCGTTTATCACAGAAAATGTGCGCGGATCATTGACTTTTAGGTGTAATCCATTTTCCCTTCATATTTTAAAACTGGCGTAGGACAATGGCAAAAAAGAAATGCCTAATAAAGTGAGATCTGGAGAGTGTGCATGGCACAATTACGTCACAAATTAAGGTTATAGTTTTTTTTACATATTTGGGACGAGAATCGGATACTGAATGGCCCTCTTTCAATATGTCCTTCGTTAAACCTAACATCCTGTATAGGCGTTATTTTCCTCTTGATCAAAATTATGTTATAGTGGTCAGTAAATAATAATATCGTATACCTACTCTACAACAACACTAATTATATTATTACAAACGGCATTAAAATAGTTATGTTTTACACATGAACCCGCTGCCACCTACATCTTCGACGGGTCCAATCGTCCTCACACCGTCTATAACTCAGTGTTCCGAGCGATTAACCGGACTCAAATGTACTGAGAGAGGGTTAATGAAGTACGTGTGATCGGGTACAACGGGCCCCGGGACGGTTAACCTGATTGAACCGTCATTGCTGATGTGTGTGGTGATTTTTCTGGGTTAGGTTTGTACTGAACCCGGAAAGGGTTACCTTTTGAAAAATCTCTGACTTAAAGTAAGTTGTAGGCGTATCAATATAAGAGACACCCTTGATTTTTCACTTAACGTTTTCACGCAGATGGGGCACATTTTTGTCTCCATACACTGTTTACGATTTACTTTATATACTATAATCATTTATTTGTCAGCAGCGGTGGCCCATTGGTGTCGGTCCCGACTTACGAACAGTAGGTCGTGGGTTCGAATACAGGCAGGCGCATTCCTTTGTTTAATTTATTTCATCATCGCTGCTCTCAAAACGGGGAAGGAAAACATCATGAGGAAACCAGCATGTCTTAAATTCAAAAAAATCGAAGACATGTGACATCTACCAACCCGCACTGGGCCCGCGTGGTGGATTATAGCCCATCCCTCTCCTAGAGAGGAGGCCTGAGTCCCTGCAGTGGGAACATTATAAGCTGATGATGATGATGACGTCAGACTACAAAGAGGTTGTTTCGTCATTCAAAAAGCAACATCACGTACTTTGTAGGCAAATAAAAATATTTTCTTTGTTTCATTTATGTTAACGTATCATTTCGCCACGTGCAGTTGAAGTATTATTTTCAAAGGTATATTAAATAAACCACGTTTTATATAAAAATTGGGCCTGCTCTTGATTTCAATATTGTCCTGAGGGCAGAAGTGAGGTCGACGAAAAATGTATATTTATTGATAATTTAATTAATTCCATATTAAATACACAAATACACTAAACTAAACTCTATTGCAATTTGAATAACTATCTAACCCTATCAAAAACACAGCGAAACACAATTATAATGAAATAATTAAAATCCTCATAATCCTTCGTATTGAATTAAAATCGCAAATGTAAGCGCGATGTCAATTAAAACAAAAACAGTGCAGGACATCGCTTATTCGCCGAAAGCCGACTGCCGACGGCCGAAAGCCGACGATCCGATTAGTGCGTCCAATAAACAAAGAGCATGGGCCGTTATTAATTTTCGATTGGTGCAGACGTCGCGAACGTTCCACGATTTAAATTTGAATTGGGAATCGGGGATTATGATTGTTTGGAAGCAGAGGTGTGGAGATTATCTGCACGGTTGTTTGTGTTTGAAGGGGTTGCAAGCGGAAATAATGGTTTTGTATGGATTATTGGAAAACTAGACGAATGTTGTATGAAAGGTTTCTGGTTTTTTTGAGTCTTAGGGTGGGTCTCATTGGGTGATTTGTCAATGTAATTAAGATCATACCTGAAAGGATAGGCAGATGTGTAGGTAATTAAGTACACCTACATTTCGCCCGTTACGTTAAGTTTATTTAGTATTGCCATCAACCGGTCACCAAAGCCAAGACCTTTTTTTTTTGGCGGGTGGAAAGCAGATAACCACATAACATCACTCCTGTTGACCCCGAAGGATCAGGAACAGGTGTAGCTATTAGTACACCCACACTTCGCCTCTTATACTTGAGTATCATGTAATCGGCGGAGCCTATTGCCATCAAAGGGTCACTAGTAGACCGACGAGGCAATTAAAACATGCACACACCATTTTTTTTGGTGGGTTTGAATTCATCAAATGACACCTCACGCTCTGGGTGGAGCGGAAGGAGTGTCAGACTTCTACTGACTAAAAACCATCCATGTTCCTTCTTAGCCCTAAATGTCGAGGCCGCGGTAACTTGTGAATAAACCGCAGCCCCGACGGGCGTCGGCCCTTTTGGGCCCTTCCCATGTTGCTGACATCTCTTTGAGACGCGCGTGGAACACGAACGCGTCGTCGACACGGCCTGTCGTCGTCGTAAGACGGACGCACGGCGAGCTAGCCCATCACTCACCGTCCACAGGCCCGCGTCTACGGTGGCCGGAAGCCATCACGTGGCCTCCGATGCCCGGAGCGCCTCCCGCGGCGGACCAATCCCAAGACCTCATGCGCTCTTTTGACCACTACTTATACCAACGACTGCACAGTCAAGGCTGTGTAAGTAATTAAGTAAAATATAACCTACTAGCGGACCTGGCAGACGTCGTCCTGCCCGAACAGGAGTGGGTTCGATCCGCCATTTATTGAATTAATTTTTTACAAAAAATGTGATAAATAAAGAACCGCTCGACCGATTTTGTGCAAACTTCACATAAACCATCTACTAAATAGTCCGAACAAAGTCTAAACATTTGGTTTGGATAGGTGAGCCCGTTCTTGAGTTATAAAATTACAACGAAAAGTGGCATTGATTTTTATATATATAGATATATGTATATATATGTATGTGTTTCTTAGCACATCATCTAGATATATATCCTCTCCTCGAGTGTGTTGGGATAGTGTACAGTCTAACCAATTGCAGCTAAATAACAATATCTTACATGAAGCGGCTGCCTATCTGACCAGTACAACCCAGTTACTGCATACACGGTGCCCTATGTTGTGCAAATTGTAAGGATTCTGGGTAACGGTTTTCTTTGCTTCGCCGAACAAATTTTAGCTCCATCTTCACCATACCTATTTTTCTTTCTACTACCTACTACCCATTTTTAAACCGCCGTCAATTTCCCCAATCCTAATTTTCTAAATATTTTGGTACAAAATAACAAAATTTTAGCTAAAGCTAGAAAACGTTGCTAAGCCCTGACCATGTTTCCTGCCTGAAGCCGTGTGACGTAATTTCCTCTTTATGCTTCTGTGTCACGTTTGCCTCGCTTTGCTTTGCTTCGCTTTCATTACCCGCAAATGCAGGGTTAAAATTGTCTGGATATAATTTCTTTGCTAGGGTTCATGTTATGGGCTGCAGGTTGTTCGAAAGAGATACCGCGACCCCGGAATACAAAGGGATAAGAAGGAACATGGGTGGTTTTTAGTCAGTAGAAGTCTGACACTCCTTCCGCTCCGCCCAGAGCGGGAGGTGTCATTTGATGATTTCAAACCCACCAAAATAAAATGGTGTGTGCATGTTTTAATTGCCTCGTCGGTCTACTAGTGGCCCTTTGATGGCAATAGGCTCCGCCGATTACATGATACTCAAGTATAAGAGGCGAAGTGTGGGTGTACTAATAGCTACACCTGTTCCTGATCCTTCGGGGTCAACATGAGTGATGTTATGTGGTTATCTGCTTTCCGTATCGTACACACATCCACATTATGAATAGTTTTTGGACCTACTAAGTGCCAATGTTAAGTCTAACTGCCGTACTCAGAGATATTTAATGATTACTTAAGCCGTCACTAAAGATATGACATAATTTTGTATGAAAAACTGTCAAAACCCCTACTAAGTGATGGCCTAAGTAATCATTAAAGCTCTCTGGGTGCGGCTGTAAGTGGTTTAGAGCGTCAAAAGTGCAGGTATTTGGGACACTCCACCATTTTTTTTTTTTTGGCGGGTGGTAATTCATCGAATAACCCCTCCCGCTCTTGGGCAGAGCGAAAGGGAGCGTCAGACTTTTACTGACTAAAAACCACCCATGTTCCTTCTTAGCCCTATATGTCAAGGGTGCGGGATCTCTTACAACATTCCGCAGCCCTGACGGGCGTCGGCCCTTGCGGGCCCCTTCCATGTTGCTGACATCTCTTTGAGGCGCGCGTGGAACACGAACGCGCCGTTGACACGGTCTGTTGTCGTCATAAGACGGCCGGACAGCGAGCTAGCCCATCACTCATCGTCCACCTCCACCTGTTGGGACAAGGATAGGTGACGAATCAGTCAATCAATCAGTTTCCATTTCGCCATGTAATGTTTGCACCTTCTTAGGAACGCAATCGATTCAGATAGTCTCCTTTGCACACATGCTTTTCCCATAGAGGTAGGCAGGAACCCCAGTACACCACCAGTTACGACCCTTACATATTCCTTTTGCGTCGTCCAGCACGTTCAAACATCTGGTCATACATGCACGCCAGTTGGGAGTGCCATGCACCTGTCCTAACTGAAGAACCTCACCAATAGGGTCAGTGTCATCATCTGCCTAGACTTTTCCCAACTATATTAGGGTCGGCTTCCATTCTAACCAGATGCAGCTGAATACCAGTATTTTACATGGAGCGACTGCCTGTCTGACCTCCACAACCCAGTTAATACTAGGTAATACGATACCCTTTGGTAAGACTGGATGTCAGACTTTCAGGTCACTGACTACCCGTAACGACTGCCAAAGATCTATATATGGCACCCGGGACCAACAGCTTAACGTGCTTTCCGAGGCACGGAGGAAACTCGGTATGTAATGGCCGGTCACCCATCTACAGATCGACCTAGGCAAGCGAAGCTTAACCTAAAGATTGACCCCAGTGGCAGTTCTTATTAAGCCACGAGCTCCTCCAATAGGGTCAGTGTATACTGCAATTATATTTCAGTTAGACCATGACGGCCAGTTTAGAATGTCAAAAGAACAAAAAAAAGCGAAGCTACGGTCACAGTCATAAGGCATAATAACTTGTGAAGGTAACTCTAGTTGTCCATTCCAAATCGTACATGTAGAATAAGCAAGAGACTCCGTGGACATTCTTTTAAATTATTCTATTGATATCACACTATCACACTAATATTATAAAGGCGAAAGTTTGTGAGTGTGTATGTTTGTTACTTCTTCACGTCTAAACGGCTGGAGCGATTTTAATAGCATTTGGTATGGTGTTAGCTGAAACCCTGGTTTTTTTTTTGTTGTCCCACACTAGGAATTTCTCCTGTATCGTGGGTGCGTTTACAGGCATTAAACTCACGAACACAAATACCCAGACCCCAAACAAGTATCCGTAGGTCATATAAATATTAGTTTCGTGCGGTAATCGAACCCGCGACACGTAACGCAGCAGTCAACTGCTTGAGCCACTGCGCCAACTGTGCCTTCACAGCGCCAACTGTGCTAATTAACACATAGGATAGTTTTTATCCCGCTTTTATCTGCCCGTGGGATAATTTCCGAGTTATAGCGGTCGAAGCCGCTAGCATCAGCTGGTAATTAATAATTAGTACAACGTAAAAATTGAAGGATTTTTTTCAGGAAAATAAAATCACCATTCCCATACCTATTTACCTAACACCGAACAATTGTACACAACACAACAATACACAATATATTTTAGGAAAACAACGAGACGTCCCCGCAGACGCGACATGATTCGCTTTTATCTAACGAACGCCGGAGGCTGTGTCCTCCCCATAATTAAATAATATGACACAAGACAGAACATGCCTCAGGAAAACCGGGAAAAGATTAGAAAGGAAACGTTAAGAACGTTGTGTTGGAGAAATGTTGTTTGATAAAGGCTTGTTCACATATAAGATGGGTTGAACTATTTAGCTAATGGTAGGTACAAAAGGTGGCTACGTAATTATAGAGCAGTTAACAAAAAAATATATCACACTAATATTATCAAGGCGAAAGTTTGTGAGTGTGTATGTTTGTTACTTCTTCGCGTCTAAATGGCTGGACCGATTTGGATAAAATTTGGTACACAGATAGTTTATAACCTGGATTAACAAATAGGATCGTTTTTATCCCGATTTTATCTTCCCGTGGGATAATTTTTGAGTTGTAGCGGGAAAAGCCGCTGGCAACAGCTAGTAAAAAATAAATCTAAGTAGTCCTTCAGATAGATTTCCAAAAAATATCGGACACATATTTTTTCTTTTTTCACTTTAACAAACAATGAAGACGATACAGTGCTTTTAAAAACTCGTGTGACGTCAGTTTCTGAAACATTAGTATGACATTCTTTAGCGGTCAGTGACGTCACAACCCCCCACTCAAATCTTTGACGCGTTTTATCTTCGTCAATTTTTATTGATTTGATAAAACAAAAAATACGTATCGAATATTTTTCGAAAATCTAACAGACGGACTAATTAGAATCATATTTTTTTAAGTCAGTCAGACATCCCTATTGATGTACGGTCATCAGCACAAAGAGATTAACACTATTCTAAGGCAGGCAGGTTTTTTTAATAAAAACTTGTTACATATCACTCGTTACTAACAAGTTATTGAAGATTAAGGAATATTTTTTAAAGAATAAAAATTCTGAAACATTAAAAATAATAGCTGTCAGTAGGTGAAATAATCAAAGTTCCGAAATGTTCAGCTGCTGACCGTACTAGTTAGCTAATGGTAGGTGCAGAAGAGTGGCTATGTAATTTAATGGTCTCTGAATAAGAGTGGTGTTTTTAGTTCTCACGTGATATAACAAAGTAATATGCGTGTAATTCAACCTACTCGACCTTATTACAAAAGTGGTTAAACCTGGGTTTAAATTAGACTTGGTTTATCTCGCATGCCGTCACTTTCTTTAGAATATTATCGAAGTGAGACGGCATTCGAAATAAACCAAGTCTAAGTTAAACCCAGGTTTAACCACTTTTGTAATAAAGCGCCTAGTGTCCAATATCTCACTCATATTCTAGTAGCAACTTATAAGTGTGTTATTTTCTCCAACTGTATTGATTGTTGTCTTATGCCGTTAATGACATAGCTTTTCCGAACCCAATATTATTATGAAATATGTATGCCATATGTTAAAGTAGAAGCCGTTGTTTCACGAGAAAATCGGATTTGATTAATTTATTGTTAAGTATTTATATATTACAATGAGCGTATAGGGGTGTATATTGGTCCCATCGAGGCTGCGGGTTGTACACTAGTCATCGCGGCCTCGACATATAGGGCTAAGAAGGAACATGGGTGGTTTTTAGTCAGTAGAAGTCTGACACTCCCTTTCGCTCTGCCTAAGAGCGGGAGGGGTTATTTGATGATTTCACACCCCCCAAAAAAAAATATTAAGCTTTAAAACTTTAATAGCAAACTCTCAGGATACGAGAGCAATACGTCATTCCTAAAGTTCCTACCTACGTCGAATTACACGACGCCGAATGTTTAAAAACAACGAATACTGTAAGTACGAAAGCACGCAGCGACGCATATCGGAACAACAAATGCACGAGACTGAAAATTTATGTTTTTATAGTTATCTCCATTTACAAACACACTGAAAGATATAACTAAATTCAGTTCCATCTTGATAATCTTCATTCAGAAAGACATTTAATTCTATACGAGTACCAAGGTAGGTATATTTTATGTGAAAATCTCCATCGAAATTAATTCTTTCCACAAAACGCTTGATAGAACCGTGAAAACACTCACAACATCACAATTAATTTGCAAGAACGTCACCTTTTCAAGACTGTAGGTGTAAACAAGCCATTGCATGTTACATTCATTCTAAATACAGAACATTTTCCAACGTTGGTCTCAATTAGAGAAATGTGTCAGCTGCAAGTCGGAGCAAGTTATAAAAATCAACGCGAGAGAAATAGGTTAATGTTGTAGCAAGCAGGCGGCTATTGTTAGAGTTTACTTTGATGTGTTCGTGTTTCTGTACTTCTGTATGTTATTGGATGGTAGACATGCGAGCCGCCGGTCCAGAAGCGCTTGTCTAGGTTGGTCTTTCGATGGGATACCACCCATTATATGCAGAGTTTCTTCCGAGCCTCGGAAAACACGACATTTGTAGATCTTTGACAGTCGTTTCAAGTAGACAGTGACCCGAAAGTCTGACAACCAGTCTTACCAAAGGGTATCGTTTTATTCAGTGCTAGCTAGGTTAAGACATATAGCAAGGAATAGTGATGGTAGGTGGAGTAAAACTGTGTCAGAGGGCCGGAATGGAAACATAAGGGCTCGCACGTTTACGGAGACTCGGGGCGTCGCGCGGCGCGTGCTATGAGAGGCGGATCCACCGCATCGAACGCTGCATTTTAAACTAACGAGCGAAAAATCGCTTCTCGTAAAATCGTCGCTTGAATCGTCGACATTGTTACAATTGCGGAAAAATCCTGGAAGAGGTTAGCACAATAGCGTGGAGACACAAGAAGCTCATACCCAGTAGTGGGTGATGTCGGGTTGTGAATGAACTGGCTTGTAGAGGTCAAATTGGCAGTTCATCATCATCATAATCAGCCTATAATGTTCCCACTGCAGGGACTAGAGCCTCCTCTCTAGGAAAGGGACGGAGTATAATCCACCACGTGGGCCCAATGTGGGTTGGCAGATGTCACATGTCTTCGATTTTTTTTTTATTCTAAGGTTTACTGGTTTCCCGTCGGGGCTGCGGGATGTTGAAAGAGATACCGCGGCCTTGACATAAAGGGCTAAGAAGGAACATGGGTGGTTTTTTGTCAGTAGAAGTCTGACACTCCCTTTTGCTTTGCCCAAGAGCGGGAGGGGTTATTTGATGATTTGAAAAAACAAAAAGGCATAACGGTTTCATCACGATGTTTTCCTTCACAGTTTTGAGAGGGAGATAGGCAGTTGGTTCATGTAAAATACTGGTATTCAGCTGGATTCGGTTAGATGGGAAGCCGGCCCTAACATAGTTAGAAAACGACTAGGCAGATACGGCTACCCAATAGACCTCGACTACCCAGAACCTGGGTAACGCGAAAATCCCTAGCCTAGGTGTGTAGGTGAATTAACTAAATCAAAAACGCTGCACCCATTCCCCAAGTTATAAGCTTGAAAGCAGGTGAGTGGGTGGTGTTTTAAGTTTACATTACGCAACATAGTTGATGGTAAATACTGTAACTGTTCCTGTGCCCAGTACTTTAAGCAACATAGTAATTTTATTATTAGATGCAACTTAACGCGTTGCTGAATAACCTAACGTACTTTAAGTACAACCTCTAAACTTCAAAGTGCTTGCAACGAATCTACTAAAAATGTTTCTTCTGTCTGTTTTTCAAATAATGTTTGAGTCCAGTTCCTGTTTCTTACCTCTGAGGGATGAAGAAGAGGTCAAGGAAATGAGTAATAACGTCTTTTACATAAACAATAATTACTTGAGATACAATAAAAATAATGGTTAATATTCATCTGTTAGTAGTAAAAGCAACTTTTTAATGACATGACAACAGAAAAACAAGTATTTATTGGTCTCACGCAGGACAAGACATCAATAAATAATTACCTGTGATCGAAGAGTTAGGCTGAAATGTACCTGATAGTACATCCACATTTTGCCATTTATGTTTAAGGCTGCTTTTCCACCAGGGTTGTGCTATACAGCTATGCTGCGAGGATGTAATAGCTAAGCTGCGAAACTATGTGACCGTTTCCACTGATACTTAGGTATGTAGCGGTACGAGTAAAATGTGCTATAATAAATATGCGCCGCCGCAAAGTTGTTGCACGCGGAAAATGCGCAGCTCGAGAGCGATTTATCGATAGGGTAGCAGCGAGGGCGGGCCTACTCCAGGTACTCTGCTCTGCACATAGCTACACCAGCGCTCGCGACGATCCATAACAGGCAGCGATAGCACGCAGCCATAGCACACATCTATAGCAAAAACCTTCTATGTTAAAAACAAATCTTAGTTGAATCCGTTTTCGCCAGTGCTAAGCTATGTGCACCAATGAATATGATTGGTGGATATCAAACGCATCCATAGCAACGTAGCATAGCACATCTCTGGTGAAAAAGGAAAGGCCGCATTTGCGGAGACGCGGTGCGTCGTGCGGTGCGTTGTGTGTTTTTAATACGAGAAGCGATTTTTCGCCTGTTAGTTTAAAATGCAGCGTTTGTTGCGATGGACCCGCCTCTCAATAAATGAATAAAATAGCACGCGCTGCGCGACGCCCCGCGTCTCCGTAAACGAGCCCTTAGTCCCTTGTAATAGGAGTCGGGACCTATTGCCATAAACCAGACACAGATCCAGACCCCGTGCCAGCTACTGAAAAATACCGGTAATCGGACCCAGGAACTCATGTTCAGCACCACTAGAGCAACAACGCATTCACTTTTTACCCGACTACGGCGAAACCAAAAGGAAGGGTAATGATTTTTTATAAGTTCATTAAGCATTCATCTTCAAAACAAACAGAACTTCGTGCAAAACTTCTCACCACACAAAACTATGAACGTATAAACTGACAAACGCAAAGACGCATCCATGTCGACCACCTTCAAACTCAATTTGAACGAAAAGGGAAACAAAGAACGAACTCACAAACTCCAAAAAGGATTCGTAATCAAATTCCTAGTTGGTATAATTGAAAATAGAGACGTCTCTGCGACGTGGTGGAGATGTTTTGAAGACATTAAAAAGATGACTACAGAAGGTTAAGGAAACCATCATGGTTTCTTTATTGCTAGTTTTAAACATCTCGAATGGTTTGACTTGTCAATGATCATGATCTGAGATATTTTAATAACGCTATAGCTTGAGAATCGATATTATTTTTCATCGAATTTTGTGTTGGGGCGTTTGTTCTTCCATCGATTTGCCGTCTCCGCCTGTTGACTTATCGGGTTGGTCTCGCATGGGTAAATAAAATTTTGCTGATCATGGGTTTACTAATCCGGGATCTATGGTGCTTGGTGTAAACGTTTTTACTTCGTCGCTCTGGGCCTGGTCAACCAAGGGCAACGAATGCTGTTTTTGGCTGAATTGTGATGGGTGGTTGTTGTAATGTTCCCTGCTCACAGTGGTGGTTCTACTTCTCACTGTCGTAGCAATGATTACCTTGTCGAGTTCTTCACAGTCTTTGTCGTTGGATAAAATTTTGGAAAATTCGCCATTTTTTACAATTTACAGTCGCCTTTTCTCTCACTTAATCATTTTGACCTGGCTGAAAAATGGTAATCAAATAATTTCTGCCGTTACATGCTATCCCATGGAGTTGTTCCAAGTGAATTTTCTGCTACTTTCTATTTCATACGATAGCTTTTACATGTCTAATGTTTGTATCGGAACTTAAAACGGAGTTCAGGAGGAATGTTCTGAATGTAGTGCAACTTCGTCGATAAGCTTGTCTCGGACTGAGGAATTACGTGTGGCCTGGACAGTTCTCTTCCAAAATAGATTCCGGTGAGTTGAGGGTCATTAAGAAAGGAAATGAGTGGAATTTGCGGTAGAGAAAGAAGTAAAGTTTGGATATAGGCGGAAATCTTCGGAGCTAATGTCCTTTAAAAAGAATTTTTGAAATGGGATATTCCGAAAATTCTTGTTAATCGCAAGCTTCGTTCCCGAGTGTTATTAAAAATGAAACTGTGTATTCTTGTTGGATTATTTCCGACAATAATGCGAGTGAACCGGAAGTCCTGGCGAAGGTTGGGGGGTCTGCTGGATGCAAGAAATTGGTCAATGTCGACACTTGCGGGAGGCTTATGTCCAGCAGTGGTCGCCTTTCGGCTGAAATTATGATGATGATAATGCAAGTAAAGCCGCGCGCAAAATCTAGTGACAATAATAGTTTCGTCACCATAAGGCTGGCCGCAAACGTTCTATATCTGGATTAGGTTTCCGGATCAGAAATTCAGATTCGGAATTCCATGAGACTAGCGCAAACGTCCGGTTTTTTTCGGAATTTTATACGATCAGTTTGTATAGAGACGCTTGTGAAAGCACACGTAAACATGGAAGACGAAGACGAATTGATTGCTATCGCACTTTTGCCAGCGCTTTATAGATCTGCTCCCAAGCCAAGGTTTTTACGTCTCTATAGTGATAGTCCGCATTATAAATATCCCATAGGTATGCATGGATATTGTTCCTCCACCATAATAAAATTTTCGGCTACAGCATTTTGTTACTTACGACGACGACGACGGGTCGATAGACGTCTACTCGTTACAAGGCTCCCGCGGTTCTGAATTGAAATTTCCGTGCGTATACTGCTACTGCGACTGTAAGAAAATACTGACCACGTGGATAAAACCACTAACATATGACGACACGGAAACGCTGCTGGAATAAAATAAAATAAAACCTTACACATAAATAAATAATCAGTTTTTAACTGTTACACTCGAAATCACATTCACACTCTTTCATTAATTGACCCTCACAAATGATTACAAACATCTCACTCTCACACAACCTTACATACACTCAAACTCACACTCACACCCACACATGCTCACATTCACCTTCTCACACACTTTCACCCACCCTCAATCACACACTCGCATGCCTGCGTGCATTCTGCTTGTTTAGTTTTAACTTTTTTTAGTTTATAGTATCTTTTTCTTTAAAAATGTTTTCAGTATAAAACAAATAAATTAGTAATTTAAGTTACGGAAGAGCGGAGTCTCCTAACACAGGCATAATTGCTTAAAAGGAGGCTCCTACCCCTAGTTGTTAAGTTTTACTATTGTTCAAACGAATAAAGCATTTTTCATTTTTCATTTTTCATTTTCATTTTCACTGCGGACGGGCCAAAATATACGCGAGCGCTGCGTTCGGGATGACGTCATTAGGTTTTTTCCGTCCTCACGATCCGAACGCATCGAACCGAACGTTAGATATTTTTTTCCGTTCGGAAAAGATAAGAATAATGTGCGCCTTGTTGAATATTTTGTATGTAAGCAGAGCATTCAGGTTTCCGAATCTGAATTACTGATCTGAAACCTAATTCGGAAACTGAACGTTTCTGGCCGGCCTAAACTATTTTGTACTTCCTGCACTATTCAATGCCTCCGTTAGCATAATGTGTTGGGTTCGTAACATTGAGCGCTAGCATAGACTGTGATTTTTCACTGTGCTTTTTTTCATGCATAAAGGGTGTACCCTTAACGCAAACGAAGGGCACTTGTTCTCCCTACCACTGCAATTTTTTTTTAGACCATACCTGGGAACTCCTTGTTACGGAGATATTGGGGGTCAAAGTTCCAAATTTTGCACAGCTGTTTTTGTAAATACCAGTTTTTCAGGTTTAACTTTACTTAATTTATCTCCATGACCTTTTTACTATTTAAAGCATTCACCAGCACAATGTTTTAAGAGTGCTACATTGAGTTTTACCGTAAAATGAGATTTTTGACACCAAAAAAAAAGTCGTTTCCCAGGATTTTTTTTTGCGTAGGGGTATTTAGTTTACAAAGAAGAAAGAAAGAAAATTGTGTTTATTTGGCATATTAATTTTAAGTTTTTATATGTTTATAAAAACTTAAAAAATAAACAGAACCAAATTCAAAACGATTGAGACTAATAATGCCAAAAGGGCCTCAGCTTAGCATAATGCCAGATGGCAACACAAAGTGCACCACCTGACGCTGATTTTCAGCTGCTGCCCACGAGTGCCATACGCATTCCATCCATTCTAAAATATTTCGCAAAAAATAAAAATAAAATAAAAAATCTACGAAATCAATTTTTACGACTCTTATATAAACTGCAAGAGCATGAGAACATTAATAAAAAATAACATAATGCCAAAAATAATTGATAACAACAACAATAATTAAAATAAAAATAAATGACAAAAACCTTCAAAAGTTGATACATTAGAAATAAATAGATAAAGTTTAAATAAAATTAGTAACATTGGTAAAATTGTATAACGTATAAGTTAACAAAATGTATAAAACTGCCTAACGTATAAAATTGATAAAATGTATAAAATTGGTAAAAGAAAAACAACGCCAACAATAGTAAAGGGAATTGATAAATTAAGACACAAAATTACTGAATGTATAAAATTAGTAACATGGTACTTAAAATTGTATAATTTGCAAAATGTATAAAATTGATAAGCCAGACAGCAATTCAAAATCGCATTAGATTGAAAATAATGTTATGTATGTGTGTTTAATGTACAGAATGCTTGGTTGGCGGATGTGTGAAGGGTTAATTTACACCCTGTATGGCAGGTTGCAGTAACCTCATCAGTCTCCTGCTGTTGGGCTTCTTTTTCTAGATTATATCTGCGTATTTGTAAAGTAAACTTAAAATAATTTCTCTCTTTAACATCCCAAAACTCATCTGAATCTCCATCTACATCTAATACAGCCTCCCAGTAACGTACGTTCGTTAGTAAGACAGAACTCTCGCAAGCTTTTAATTCAGTTAAACCGGAAGTTGTTCCGAACGCAACCGGAAGTGACGCCTTCGTTATTTATTCGCCACTCTCTGTTGCTACTGTGTCAGCGTGTCGTAAACGAAATTTTTTAAATTTTGTTTTTGTGCCTATTTTGACGATTTTTGTAAGTTTATTTGGAGGTTTAGTAGCACTGTTCAGTAGTGTTCACTGCATAATTCAGGAAGGAAACGGATTCCACACAGAGTGGATGTACTTTTAAAACCTGTATATTAAGTCTTTGTCTACATGTATTAGACAGTAATTGATAATTTTAAACCAACTTCCAAAATGAGGTGGTTATGGTTTATGTTGGAGGTATGTTCAGCGATTATTATCTACCTACCCTTTCCCAACTATGTTGAGAGTGAATCGGAATCTGAATCAGTCTGCTTTCAGTCTAACCGGATGCAGCTAAATACAAAAATAAAACTAGAAAAATTAGTTGATGGTACAAAAAATTACTACCCGAATGACGTAGCCCGAAGAATCGCCAGACTTAAATGACAGTGGACAGGGCACATTGCTCGCAGAACGGGTGGCCGATGGGGTCGAAAAGTTCTGGACTGGCGACTGCGAACCGGAAGACGTTGCGTTGGAAGACCTCCCACTACGTGGACCGATGGTTGCGGGGACCCTCTGGATGCGAGACGCACGGGACCGGTCAATGTGGTGACACCTGGGGGAGGCCTATGTCCAGCAGTGGACGTCTTTTGGCTGAAATGATGATGATGATGATGACAAAAAAATAAACAAAAAAAAACAAAAGTAACCGACTTCTGAAGTTGAATTGTTTTTACTTGTTAAAAATGTCTTGATTTCGGTAAAATTTCCAGTATTGATTTGCTGGCTTACATAACCTCTGTTCACAGCACTAAGATATACAAGTAGAAAAGTGTAAAACGTGCTTGTGAACATTTTAATTTGAAAAGCATGTGCTTATGCTCTGGTTTTTTGTATGGTATTTTTAAAGCAAGTTAACATTAGGTATTCTATTCCATTCTCATTGCCAAGAAAACAATCTAGCACAGCATCACTCAAGTTACCAACCCCCAGCCCCTAATCTAAGCCAAATATCCCCACTATCCGGCATCGTTTATCATAGCTCAAGTCGTGGCGAGCCCGCGTCGTCGTCGTATCGTCGCTCAACTCATGTCCGAGTGAAAAATGATGTATATATATTAACAGTTTGGTTTAGTAGGAATCGTTGGTAAGGGAGGATGGTATTAGGTTTAGTAGTAACTGTTTGGACTGGGTAGTTGGTTGATTGGTGAATTTTATGGTACCTCGTTTATTTTGTTTTAAAGATCTTCTTCATCAATAACACCTTTTTTTGGATACATTTAGAGTGTAAATTAACCTTTCACACAGCCGTCAATCAAGCATTTTGTACATCAAACTAAGTACCCCTACGCAAAAATTTTTGCTGGGAAACGACTTTTTTTGGGGCCAATAATCACATTTTACGATAAAACTTAATGTAGCACTTTTAAAACATTGTGCTAGTGGATGCTTTGAACAGTAAACGGGTTATGAAGGTAATTTAAGTAAAGTTATAACCTGAAAAACTAGTATTTACAAAAACAGCTGTGAAAAATTTGGTACTTTGACCCCCAGTATCTCTGTAACTGGAGGTTCCCAGGTTTGTCTAGAACAAAAAGATGATCGCAGTGGTGGGGAAAAAAATTGCTCGTCGTTTGCGTTAAGGGTAAGTACTTTTACACCCTTTATGTTTGCAAAAAAACGACGCACTGCAAAGTTTCCTTTAACACCACCATTTAACGCGAAATTGTATTAGATTACCCGCTTCATTCAAAATTACAAAACCTCTTTATATTATTACACCTGCTGAAGACACTTAAAACCGCAAGCTAACACCGTAATAACACCATCAAATAAAACTGTAGCATCTTATCCAACAATATTAAAATGACATCAATACACAAGCGGTTGTGAGCTGCCGGGTAATGTGATAAAGCTTGTCCGCGGTTGCATGCTATTGGCAATTTGCCACAATCCAGCCACCTGCACGCCTGGCAGCTTGATAGTGTGCAAACACCCTTATTTGAGGTCTTTATGTGCCTCTAGCATTATGATTTGAGTGATGATAATATGGAGTTGAAGATAATATTGACTTTTTTATGGTTCTAACAGGTGACGGGTAATACAGGTGTTGAGAAGGGCTGAATAAATTGGTGAAATAAATTATGGTTGGGTTTACAGAAGTTTGTATTCCGCGTGAAATTATTTTTAAAATATTACGTGAATTCAAATTCAAATTCTTATATTTTTATTTAATGTACATAGGTTAACAAAAAGTAAAGATGTCATGTTAATAAAAATGATCGCTATGTCTTGCTGTCAACGGCGTACAAATATTCAGATAAATAATTACTTAATGTCTAATAATTGGTAAAAAAACGGTTTTTATTTTTTTTACGGATCTAGTATTCCGTAAAGATTCAAAATTAACTCATTATTTTAACTTTGCAGTTTAGTTTAAGCACAAGATTTTTGTCGCTTTTGCGTTCGTGTTTTTGTCGGTTAGATTAAATGGTTTTAAAATCTACTCAATTTTATTCAGTCGATAGAAGATAGTAAGCCGAATGAACACCAATCTTGGCATTAGCTATTACACGGCTATTGGCATGACGTAATATTGGCAATGCGCCACGCAGCACCTACTTTCATTCTAGTTATTGCTTTTGATTGTGTAGGTATTTAATTTTTATTTTTACATAAAAGGGATGAATCTGTCATATAAACCTTGACAAAATTATAATAGTTGATATTATGGATTGGTAGTTTCTGTTCTTTGTCCGTTTTCAGCCTGTTAGTGTGTCCCACTGCTGAACAATAGTCTCCCCTTTCTTCCTCCAAATCTCTCTATTCTGTGCAATATCTGACCACGCCCCCCGCATAAAAAAGATCAAATGTCAAAAACTCAAATGTCGTGTCCAGTAAGTGACGATCGTTGCCCATCTTACCAGGCACATTTGTACTACGTGGCCAGCTTACTTCCACTTCAGTTTCGATAATTTTTCTCCAATATCTGCAAATAGGGGCCCGACTTACGAACAGTAAGTCGTGGGTTTGAACGCAGGCAGGCACATTACTTTGTGTAATTTATTTTATCAACACTGCTCTCAAAAACGGTAAAGGAAAAAATTGTAGAACCGAAAAATAATACCAACTCACACTGGGCACGCGTGGTGGATTATAGCCCATTCCTCTCCT
Source organism: Diarsia rubi (assembly GCA_932274075.1). Taxonomy (NCBI): domain Eukaryota; kingdom Metazoa; phylum Arthropoda; class Insecta; order Lepidoptera; family Noctuidae; genus Diarsia; species Diarsia rubi. The sequence continues at coordinate 20,542,237 of OW026415.1, read as the reverse complement.
AGAGAGGAAATCTGAGTCCCTGCAGTGGGAATATTATAGGCTGATGATAATGATGAAGCAATCCTCTTGGTAAGACTGATTGAACCCTACACCCCAGCGTTGTTTAATTGCAAACACGTTGCTGTCTGCATTCTATCTTGCAGCTACTGTAGGAACAAAATCAAGGAGGTGTAAGACTGCACTACAGAAGTACTCTAAATTCTGTACTAACATTATAAGAACTTAAGCTTTATAATGTTTGATTTGAACCTTTTAAGTTGCTATAACTCGAGACAGCTTCTGCTTCTTTTGGGCTAGTTCGTTTCATCGTCAAACATATCTATGTCCCCAGGACAGGAGTATAGGCCTATATTATATAAAAAAGTCTAAATAATTATCATAATCAGTCTAGAATGTTCCTAATGGGACAGAGGTTTCCTTTTTGTAAGAGGGAGCCGGCTAAATGGATTGGTGAATGGCTCTTTTTCTTGAAATATTTGTTCGATGTTTTTGTTTACCATTTTGATTTGAGGGGTGTGACCATTTCCACAATTTGACACTAAAGAGTCCATTAAACTTAAGACTACTGCATTTTGCATAAAACTTCATTTCAGAAATCAGTAACTCTTTAAAGCCACTGCTAGGCTTCTAAAAACGCCCTCAACACAGTCTTTTTGCGACTAAATCTTTGCAAGCAAGTTGCATCTTTCACAAAAGTCATCCCGCATACAGTATATCAAGTACCATTGATGCTGTATCCAAAGCTAGAACAAACGAATCAACTCCTTGACTAAGTTAATAAAGATCCCTTCAAACTGTTCTCGTCTCTTTAATTGCGAAAACTCCGAATGGTATGCGAAAAGTTTCGGGCGAGCTCGGGAGCTTTCGGGGAAGTTCGGCTGTTTACGAATGCACTTTATTTTGCTTGTTTGTGTACTTACTAGATTGTATGATGTTGGTTCTATGGTGGGTTATGGTTTGAGCAGCTTTGGAATCCAAATTTTAGCCCGGTTGTTGATAAAAGGCTCACTTCATATTCCATAGAACTTAAACGTAACTGGTAAAATGTGTGTGTACATTAATACACCTGTGCGACTCTTCAAGGATTACACGCATGATGTTGTTTTACAACATACTTTTCTTCTTTCTAAATCGAACTGCCTCCTATTCTGCCTTATTTCCAAGAAAAACTAACATAAAAAAATTAAATAATTTACGCCGCAAAAATGACATACTAACGAGATATCACTAATATTATAAAGGCGAAAGTTTGTGAGTGTGTATGTTTGTTACTTCTTCACGTAAAAACTACTGAACGAATTTGGATACAATTTGGTACACAGATAGTTTATAAGCTGGATTAACACATAGGATAGTTTTTATCCCGATTCTATCTTCCCGTGGGATAATTTTCGAGTTGTAGCGGGTGAACACGCTGGCAACAGCTAGTAATTTCATATATTTTTATTGTCATGTCCCAACCGAATAAACGTAAAAGCCTAGGGTCCTACATGCGCTATAAAACTGCAATATTATTGTCTCCTTTACCGCATAAAATTATATGACGGGTAACGGCGCCATTTTGAGAGTACTAAAGACTTTATAAAACCTTTCGTCTGAAGGGCATTGATGGGTTATGTTTAAGTATGCTGTATTTATTAGTATAAGCAGGGATCTAAACGAAGTGCCTTTTTGGTCCATCGGTCGCAAGTACGATTGCTGAGTACCTTTGAGATCCTCCATAACATCACGCCAGTAATCTCCGATAGGTTGAGGTGTACCTGCGTGATAATAGGTTTTGTAACAATATTGTAATTTAAAAGAGTGTCCATGGAGTTTCTTGCCCGTTCTTCTCCATAGAGATCTACGATAGGGAATGGGTAACTACAGTACATTCACAGTTATGATGCCTTGTGACTGGGACTGTATCTTCTTTTTATTTTGTATTTGTTTTAACTATTCAAAAGTGCCTGTAAGTGGTCTACTTGAAATAAATAATTTTTAATACGAGTACCCTCATATTTTTCCGGTTGTTTTTAAGTCTCATGCAATAGGGATGTTTATTGACTTGAAAAAATGTGATTCTAATTAGTCCGTCTGTTAGATTATCGAAAAATATTGGATATGTATTTTTTGTTTTATCAAATCAATAAATATTGACGAAGATAAAACGCGTCAAAGATTTGAGTAGGGGTAGGTGACGTCACTGACCGCAAAAAAATGACATACTGATGTCTTAGAGTATGACGTAACACGAGTTTTCAAAGCACTGTATCGTCTTCATTGTTTGCTTACGTGAAAAAAGAAAAAAGAAAAAACACGCCAAACACATAACCCTCCTTTTGGGCTTTGCCGCGGTCGGGTAAATACGTGTCCAATATTTTTTGGTAGTCTATATGACGGACTAATTAGTTGTTTTTTGTTAACTACCCTATTGGGGGCGACCTTAATGCCATTAATTTAGCACAAACATACTTTTGTATGACAAAACTGTCAAAACCTTTACTAAGTGATGGCTTAAGTAATCATTAAAGCTCTCTGAGTGCGGGAGTAAGAGATCATGCTACCAAAATCCCATTAGGAATTTAACGGTAGGACTTTAAAGTCTGGATTTGTGCTCAATTGATGGCAATAGGCTTACTTTTACTACCCTAATTACATAGGACTGAAATATAAGTGGCGAGTTGCGTTCAAGCATTTTCGTCAATCCTATTATTACAACTTAAGACCTAAGGGCTTATCTCAGTTATATGTATACGTCCCTGTGTGCCTATTGGCTTTGTTCTGTTCTGTCTCCTGCTGATTTGGAGGGAAGTGGAAATAAAGTCTGACACTCCCTACCGCTCTGCCCAGAGCGGTAGGAGTCATTTGCTGATTTCCCACCACCCAGAAAAAAAAACAAAAACAAAACAGAATCGCGTAAATCGTATCATATACCTCAGCGTAATCGGTGTAACTTAACAAAAAAAGACCCATCGAATCGAGAACCTCCTCCATTTGGAAAGTTAATTAAAAAAACCGTAGTTGTGGGTGCTCCAAGGTGCTCCCTAAGCGCATAGTTTTCATTGATTTGCCTCCAAAATGTCGTCAATATAAATTGACGACGTTTTGATTTCTGATTACTTGTAACGATTGACAAAGTTCTGCAAATGACAGCCGAGACCAACGACAACTTTCCGAGGCACGGAAGAAAGTGATGATGGTCACCCAAACACGGACCAACCTTGGCAAGAACGGCTTAACCTTGAAGGTCGAGCGGCGCGACTGTTATAATTTAACCACGAGCTTCTCAGACTCATCAGGCTGTCCACGATTAAATGGAACAAAAAAAATCAAACTCATTTAAATTCATTACGGTTAAGTTAATACCTACTGCAAACACGTTTTAGAACTGTCATATTAACACACTTTCAAATTAAAACAAAAGGCATTTTAAAATGAATTCAAAATTATCTTCAAAAACGACATACTGAAACGCTGAATTATAAATCATATTTTATCATGAAAGTTTTAATCCTGTAATACGGTTATACAGCTTTTATTACTTAATTTTAATTCATAATTTCTTCACTGGCTTTTATTATGAGTAAGTTATTTCAATTTAAAATAATTAAGTGTTAATGTTGAAATATTACGAGCGCAGTTTGAAATATTAACTAGTTGTTTAAACAAATTGTTATATCTTTTTTTCTTTGTAACTGTTTTTAATTTACTTCTCCGGACCTTTATAAGGAAAGTTAGTTTATCAGCTTATATTTAAATAAGTTAACTTTGATATTAATTGTGACTTTTATTTACCTATTTATTGTTCATGTACAATAGCGGTACATATGCGGACTTAATGCCACAACACAAGGCAATCTCTACTAGTCAACCTTTAGGTTACACAAGGCAATCTCTACTAGTCAACCTTTAGGTTACACAAGGCAATCTCTACTAGTCAACCTTTAGGTTACACAAGGCAATCTTTACTAGTCAACCTTTAGGTTAGGACAACGTTGTAATAAGATACAAATATTTATCAAGTGAGTAAGTGAGTGTCTTTTGAAGTGAGCAAGATTAAGATGCAAGTGTGTGTGTGTGTGCTTGTTGGCTCTTCTGTGTTTATTATACCCAAAAAGCAACAATTTAGACATGACCTATAACAGCCCAAATTCTTAATTCGTTTGAACATTCGGTCTGGCTAAAATAGTTTGGGCTACACAAGTCAGTCGGCAATGTAGTACGTAGTACGTTTTGCCGTCCGGATGCGCCAAATTAAGTCGACCAGAAAATGTGTGAAGCCAGTCAATCCTAATTCTTATTAAAACTGTTTTTTGGTTTATGTATGTCATACACACATAACATCACGCTTGTATTCCCCGAAGAGTTAAGCAGGGGTGTATACTGGGCATAAACCCAGAAGACGCGGACGTCGTGGTTGCTATTGAGACATTTCTGGTGGAATAACCCAATAGTAATTTGGCCGAGAACTTCATGTTCAGCAGTCGCGATTATACCATCGAGCCGGTTTTGACTATGGTATGTATATTACATACAACTAATGATGTAATATTTTAATATATATTACATCTTTAGTTGTAGACATCCCGCATTTGAGATGTAATATAAATATTATAGCACAGTGTGAACGGTCACGTACAAAATGTATGACAAGCGATAAAATATTATATCTCAAGATGTAATATACTCTTTTATTCCATAGTCAAAGGCTGGCTTAATTGCCATAAATCTCTAGTATTTCATGCGGAATCAGGTTTCGGTCCCATAGTAAAAGTGGAGTTTTTCCTGGGATCTAACTGCCTCACTCAGAACGCTTTAATGGTTACTTGCCATCACTTAGTAAAGTTTTTGACAGTTTTGTCATACATAAGTACTAAATGACGGCTTAAGTAATCATTAAATATCTCTGAGTACCGCAATAAGACAATTAGTATTTTTTACCTATTTTTGGGGGGGAGAAATCATCAAATAACCCCTCCCGCTCTTGGGCAGAGCAAAAGGGAGTGTCAGACTTCTACTGACTAAAAACCACCCATGTTCCTTCTTAGCCTTTTATGTCGAGGCCGCGGTATCTCTTACAAAATCCCGCAGCCCCGACGGGAGAATTTTTTACCTTGAAACACGTCCTAAAAAAAAACAAATTATACAAACCATGCCTTATTTCCTTTGTTTTATTACATCACCTTTCCAAAAGAAAAACCCACATACTAGTGTAATCTACCTGGTTTAGCAACAAATTGTTTCATGTCCTCGCCTAAGTTGCGATCGTATTCATAATGCAGAAGACGAAGTTTTTATCGTCTCTCCCGCCATTCTGTTACCGGTGTAATAGGGACACGAAGTGGCCCGAAGGTCAGCGAACATTGCCGAAGGATTATGGAAGGTTATGCGTGATTATAGGGTTAAGTGTATATTTTTCCTTTTTTTTGTTATTGGTAGATAATTTTATGAAAATTACCGTTACACTTTAAGTATCTATTGATGACAAAATAGTTATTTTTTTATTTATTTATTCATTTGTGCGTGCGTGTATGACTTTAGTACTCGTATTAGTGTTTCATAGCTTCTGCTTAAACCTATGTGAAAAATGCATGTGTTTCATGCAATGATATATTAAAACTATAGATACGTTGTCCGCCCTCAAAAATGGCAACATGAAATGAAGCCAATTGGCTACATCGCGCTTAGTTACGCACCAACCTCTCCCGCAACGCTACGTTTGTTCTTAATTTAAATCGTGTGTGTGTGTAAACCTGCGCAAAACATAAAAAAAAACATGCCGTCGTGTGTTTTCTTACGATGTACAAATTATACTCCAAAAGTTATAGATAAAAATGTGTCATTTCATGCGTATGAAGTTACGTTAGCTACGTCACTGACGCGCTCGACCAATGAGCAAGTAATTAGACTATTACTTATCCTGTGACGTAACTGAAGATGTAGGTATATTTATCTCTCTCTAGCAACAGGCATCCCGCTGTACGGTGTCATATTTTCTTTCCCTTTCTTTACGCGTATAAGAAGTTATCTAATATTTTCGCCGTTATTAAGCCCCGCGATGTTAGTACTTGATGTGTCTATATATAATACGTCATTGGTTTCATGTATGTTCCTAAATTGGTACCAATTACAGTGCTAAGCGATCATTGTGAAACCCAATAGATTTATGATTAGATAAAATAAAACCCATTTGATAAGCCGTTCAGAATTTTCCGGGGAAATCTCAACTCATCAGAGCAATCCTCAAAAACGTTCCCGCGTCATCACGGTCCGCAGTAAAAGTTTTATTTATTCCGAAACTTGTTTCATTTTTCTTTGCGCACATTCGAAAGAATAAGGCCAGATGTACACCGCAGAAACACATAAATAACACCGCATAAAAGATGTATGAAGACAAGCCCACTTCAAGAATTATTTACTAGAGGCCGGCTTCAGAAAAATCCTTCGATTTTTTTTCTACTCTTTTGAACAATTCCGTGTGTCGTACGGGATTAGGAAAGCCTAACTTAAAGACACACTTCTTTTAAGGATACTGGGGAATTTCCAGCGAGTTGTTGAGTTGTTAAAAACTTGTAGCCGCTCGTAAAATGCGGAAAAAGCTGCTTATTTTCACAGTTTGAAGAGTTAGGTTCATATTTTTATTTAATTACTTTTTCTGTTATGAATTTATGATTGACTTGTTATTTTACCATTTATATAGGTCTAATTACTATTTAAGGACATACATCAACCGACAGTTCTTTGAATAAAGTGATGTTTTTTCTCGAACAAATCCACGTCAGTTCGATCAAAGCTAACACAAAAGTCATTAATCTTTTAAACACAAAACTCGCTCAATAAAAAAAAAACAAATCTACATTGGAATTTAGAACAGTTACTTCCGAAGTTCGAAAAAAAACACAAGAGTCCCAGAAAATCTTTGTACGAAAAATTCAACTATTTCAATTAAGAGTCTCGTAGCGTTCCATTTTCGAAACTTTGTTTTAAATTGCAGCGCCAGAAGTCGAGTTCCGAAGTCATTCCGAACGGTCCCATTCGACGTTCCGCCGGTAATAAGGTTCCGACACGTCCCGACCTTTTACGATCTTTAACGAAGTAATCGCTTCTGATCGGTGATAGGAAAAAGTGTGCAATTATCTTATAATGTCTTCCGTGAGTTCACTTTTTTCTGCCAAGAATTCATTTAAGTTTAATCGTCTGACATTTTATTGAAAAGCGGATAAATTTAGAACCAAAGTCCAATAATTACGGCGGTTTCTAACTTGATAAATTTATCGTTGACGAATTGTACCTACTTTTCCATATTCGTTATAATGATGAGAACATCTGGCTAGCCTTTTCTGAACTATGCAGCTGAATACCAGTATTTTGAATGGAGCGACTGCCTGTCTGACCTCCAAAACCCAGTCAGTACTAGTTAATACGATACCCTTTGGTAAGACTTGTTGTCACGCTTTTTGAGCCACAACATGCAAGGACTGTCAAAGGTAGATACAGATGACAGCCGGGACCAACGGCGTGAAGTGCTTTCCGAGGCATGGTGAAATCTCGGTATTTAAAGGGTGATCAATCACTCATTCACAAATCAACCCAGTAAAGCAGGGCTTAACCTAAAAACCGATTCGAGCGTCTGCTACAATAGGGGATCGGACAAAAAAAAATTAGTCCGTCAGATAGATTTCCAAAAAATATTGGACACGTATTTTTTCTTTTTTTCACATAAACAAAAAATGAAGACGATACAGTGCTTCGAAAACTCGTGAACTCCTCGAAAACGTCACATGTTAGTACATTTTTTACCTACAAATGACGTCACAACCGTTTGACGCGTCTTATCATGGTCAATTTTTATTCATTTGATAAAACAAAAAACACGTATCTAATATTTTTCGATAATCTAACTGACGGACTAATTTTTTTTTGTCCGATCCCCTATTGTAGCAGACGCTCGAATCGGTTTTTAGGTTAAGCCCTGCTTTACTGGGTTGATTTGTGAATGAGTGATTGATCACCCTTTAAATACCGAATTAGAATCATATTTTTTGGCTCCCCTATTTAGCCACAGTCAATCCCCTATATTTTGGTAAAAATTACAACACTTGTAGGTAGAATTTACAATGAATTAATTATTATCATCTAGATCTCCTTACCATTCTCACTTCTGCCCTAAAAATCCTGAAATACATCCTATTACCTAATGTTTTACAACAACAGATAAACAGACAAAAACACAACATATATAAACAACATTTTATACGTATCTAAATACCCATTCTTTTTGACGGCCGACAGCTTTCGCAAAAGTTATATTTTATGCAGAAACTTATTTCATATTTCTTATTCAAAGTTTTGCGGTACAGAAAAAGTAGCTACTATCATTATAAAGTGAGGTAACTTAAGGGTGTATGTGGAGAGTGTGCGTAGTCGAAAAAAAATCCTATTAAAAGTCCTGGCATAATATGCCATAATAATAGATCAGCGTTTAACTTTTCCATGTGGGTGTTGGTTGAGCTGAAATTATCCGAGTTATGAATTTACAAGAGGAAAGTTGTTTTTTTTTGTGATATGTTTTTCTCTAAACGATTTTTCGTTGAGACATTTTGGGAAAAAGATTTTTGTGTATTTTGTATGGGAATAGTCATGACCGGGAACCAACCCCATAATGTTGAGAAAAAGAAGAGGACGATGATGATGGACGGTCATACTTATATACAGGGTGTAAACTAACCCTTCGACGTATGTGTACGTCAACCAAGCATTCTGTAAGTACATCAAACAATTTTTTTTTGTCTTTGACTTGACTTTTTTTTTTGGAATCAAAAATCACACTTTAAGTAGGTACGGTAAAACATTGTGCTAGTAGACGCTTTGAATAGTAAACGGGTCATGGAAGTAATTTAAGTAAAGTTATAACCTGAGAAACTAGTAATTACAAAAACAACTGTGAAAAATTTGATACTTTGACCGCCTCTCCGGAACTAGGGGGTTCCCAGGTATGGTCTAGAACCACAAAATGATCGCAGTGGTAGGGAGAACAAGTGCTCTTCGTTTGCGTTAAGGGTACTTTTACACCCTATATACAGCTTACGACATCATCTGCTTAGCCGTTTCCCAATTATATCTTGGGATCGGCTTCCAGTCTAACCGGATGCAGATGAATACCAGAAGTTTATGTGGAGCGATGGCCTATTTCGGGTTTGAGATATCTTTATTTCCCATAACAAAAAATACACTTACATGAGTTATATTAAATAGTGAAAAAAAAAAAAAAAGAAATACGAAAAAAATGAAATGTATGTGAAAATATTGTTTAGCAACAGAAAAAAACAAAATACATTATTTTTTCTATGAGTTTAGGGTAATTTGTAATAACTTGGAACAGCTTAAATGTAAGCACACGGAACGCGCGCAACTGTATGCGTTATGCGGTGTACTAAGGTGTCCTCGATTTAATTAAATGTAATTTTAATGGTTTCTTAAATATTGTAAAGGATTTTACGATTTTGATGACATTTGGTAATTTATTTGACCTTCACAACCCAGTTAGTACTGTGTAAGTTAAGACTGGATGTCAGACTTTAGGGCCACTGACTACATTATGACTGTCAAACATCGGCAGATGATAGCCGGGACCAACGCCTTAACAAGCTTCCTGAGGCACAGAAGAAGCTTCCTGAGGCACAGAAGAAGCTTCCTGAGGCACAGAAGAAGCCTGGTATGAAATGGGTTGTCACCAATCCATGGACAAACCTAACGATATTTGTGCAGCCTACATAATATCGTTCTTAAAACATAATTGAAAAAAGGTACTAAAATATCACTGAAAACACGTTTTAGGTTCTTATTGTTTGCATAGGTAAATTAGTATTCATATTTCGTGTCTACCTATATGCCTAATCTATAACCTCGAAAGTTACTCGTCGAAAGGCTTCAATTCGGAATAGAGCTAAGTCCTCTCTGTGTATTTACGAAACAAAGTAGATACTGATATATTTCCAATAGTTTTTTGTTTGGAAGCCTTTACGAAAAAGTTTTGCTTACAGACAAAAGTTGGAAGGAAAAAGGGATACAATTCTGTTCTTCTGGTATCAAAATGAGACCTTAGACTGTTTCTACTTTCAAGGTTTTGGATTGGTTTGAGTCCAACCCAATTGATTTCTAGAATAGCCCCAAAGTGAATAATGTATATTTTTAAACTGGTCACTAACAGAGCCCAATTTTTCGTGTTGATTAATGTATACATTTTCACGAATGAGTCTTATATCAAAGTAGAAACAGTTATTTTCCAAGAAAGTAGTTTTTTGAATTTTGCTAAGTGTGATGCATAATATTGCTCATGTGTTAGATATCAACTGTTTTCATACAAGTTAATGCGACGTGAGTTTCCTCGATGTGCCCTATGGGTGTCATGTGATGGGCTGCGCGTTGTTCACAAGTTACCGCGGCCTCGACATATAGGGCTACGAAGGAACATGGGTGGTTTTTAGTCAGTAGAAGTCTGACTCTCCCTTTCGCTCTGCCCAAGAGCGGTAGGACTTATTTGATGATTTCCCACCACACCCCAAAAGAAGAGGGTGTCATGTGATAACCACATAAGATAAAACACTTTATTAAGTGCTTATTGTCAAGTATGATCCCCTCAATTCTTTCTCAGCTTACCAAACATTTGAAAAGCACTACACAAGTGCACATGATCAAATATTAGAGGTTGATGGCAGCACAAACAGTCTTCAAAAACCACGGCTTTGGGTGCACCGTCGCTAGGATCGGGTTACCTACTGTTTACCGACATGGTGTGGTCTTTAATTAGGTGGAAAGGTTGAAGTAGTTCATGATATTACGAGGACTGGCAGTTATTATGTCATTGTATTTGTTTTTTAAAGGTTTTTCTGCGCTAGCATTTTCTTCTTCAAAGTACACACATTGGTAGGTACCGCGGCCTCGACACAAAGGGCTAAGAATGAACATGGGTGGTTTATAGTCGGTTTGACTATGGGATGTATGTTTATCTTGAGATGTAACATTTTATCGCTCGTCATACATTTTGTACGTGACCGTTCACTCTGTGCTATAATATATGTTACATCTCAAATTCGGGATGTAATATATAGCTCAAAATGTAATACATATATATTACATCCCAAAGTCAAAAGCCGTCTTAACACATACCGCTCTGCTCAGAGCGGGAGGAGTCAGTTGATGATTTTCTACCCTCTTAAAAAAATGGTACACATACTGGTACCTATCAATTCAAAAGAGGAGTGGTGATGGTTGGAGATTGCTAAAAAATAACAGCATAGCAGTACGGTTCGATCAAAAATCTTGTCAAGGTCAGTCCGTTGACGGGTGACTATTCATTACATGACGAGACCGCTCCGAAAAGTTCGTTATTTATCTGATCTTTGACATTCGTAACCTTTTCCTAACTGTGTTGGTAGGGGTCAGCTTCCAGTCTTACCAGATGCAGCTGAATACCAGTATTGTACATGGAGCGACTGCCCATCTGACCTCCATAGCCCAGATAATACTGGGTAATACGATACCCTTTGGTAAGACTGGTTGTCAGAATTTCAGATCACTAACTAAGATAACTCGTTAAAAAACTCAGTGACCCCCATTCACAGGTCAACCTTTGCAAGTGCGGCTTAACCTGAAGATCGACCCGTTTGGCAGTTATTATTAGGCCTCGAGCTCCTTAACAACAACAATCGTAACAGTTCATATGGTCGAAAGTCTGCGGGATGTTGTAAGAGATACCGCGGCCTTGACATATAGGGCTACGAAGGAACATGGGTGGCGCAAAAAAAAGGTCCAAAATCTGACAACTAGTCTTACTAAGGAGTATATTATACTCGTATAAGTTAGTAACTTGGTTGGGCCCTGTAAAATACTGGTTCGGTTCGGTATCAATATAGCTAAGAATAAGCTACTCCGACGATGAGAACTTTTAGTATTAACAACAAAAAATCATCATCATCAATAGCCTATTAATGTTCCCACTGCTGGGACACAGGCCTCCTCTCTCTTTGAGAGGGAATGGACTATAATCTATCACGCGGGCCCAGTGCGGATTGGTAGATGTCACATGTCTTCGAATGTTTGGTTCTAAGCCATGCCGGTTTCCTCACGATGTTTTCCTTCACCGTTTCGAGAGCAGCGGTGATGAAATAAATTACACAAAATAATGTGCCCTCCTGGGTTCGAATCCACGACCTACTGTTCGTAAGTCGGGGCTGCCACCACTGGGCCACCGCTGCTCTAAACAAAAAATAATCTTAGTAAATTTTAATATCATCATTCTCCTGCCCTTATCCCAATTTATTTGGGGTCGGCGCAACATGTCTTTTTCTTCCATACCTCTCTATTTCTCGTCATGTCAGTAGTCACCTCCTTCCTAGCCATATCATCCTTCACACAGTCCATCCATCGTTTCTTTGGTCTTCCTCTACTCTTAAACCCATCTACATTCATACTTAACATTTTCCTCACAACACTATCTTCATTCCTTCGCATCACATGTCCATACCACGCCAATCGATTACCACACAACTTTTCATTCAACGGCGCCACTTTCAGACTTCCTCTTATGTACTCATTCCTTATTTTATCCATTCGTGTCACACCACACCCTTAGCATTCTCATCTCAGCCACATGCAATTGCCTTTCATTTATCCCTTGTGTGGCCCAACATTCTGATCCATACACGACAGCAGGTCTAACCATGGTTTTATAAATCTTCCCCTTGAGTTTAAGGGGAATGCGGGAGTCGCATATTGTTCCCGTGACCTGCCGCCATTTCATCCATCCAGTGCTAATTCTAAGCTTAACACTACGCAATCTATTTCGCCATCGCTTTGCACAAGTGAACCGAGATACCGAAAGTCGGAGCAAACTGGAAGAAGCACGCCATCTAGCGCAAAAAAAAACAAAAAAAAATTGATCTTAGAATTTATTTTCTTGAGATTTTTTTGTTTTTTTTGTTTTGTAAATTTTAATTTATTATACAAATTATTCTTACAAAGAAATAGTCTGCCGTAAAGATCCATTTTAGAAAAAAAAGCCTATGTACCATACATTTCTATCTAGACAACAAAATTACTAATAGGTCTTTACCTATGAAATTGCCGTTTTGTATGAAAAAATTTAAACGAATTTTTTTCATGTATTTTTTATTTGTATTAATCGAAGTAATCACCCATGCAATCAATGCATCTTTGCCAACGCAGTGGCAGTTTATTGATGCCCTTCTTAAAGAAATCAGCTGGTCGGGAGGCAACAAATTCTTCAAAGGCATTTTGTACTGCCTCTCGGGTATTGAATTTTTTTCCCGCCAAGAAGTTATCCAAATTCTGGAAAAAGTAGTAATCTGTAGGCGCAAGGTCTAGTGAGTAGGGCGGATGACGGAGAGCTTCCAACCCCAGTTCTTGCAACTTGGAGACCGCCTGCTGTGCAGTATGAGGTCGCGCGTTGTCGTGCAGGAGCAGCGGAGACGAGCGTTTGACCAATGCTGCGGAGATGTGCCAGCTTCTCCATCATTGTGTTCAGTTCTTCACAGTACACATCTGCAGTAATGCTCACCCCGTTTGGTAAGAAGCTGTGATGAATCACACCGGCGCTAGACCACCAAACAGTGACCATCACTTTTCTAGGGGTAAGTTTTCGTTTAGGGCATTGTTTAGGTGCTGAACCAGGATCCAACCAACTTGCTGAGCGCTTGCGGTTATCAAACAGAATCCATTTTTTATCGCAGGTAACAATGCGGTTCAAAATTCCTTCATTTGTGTGTCTGTTGAGCAGTGCAAGGCACGTCTCGACGCGTACTTCGCGCTGGCGATCATTGAGTTCGTGGGGCACCCATTTGTCAAGCTTTTTTACCTTGCCAATTTGACGCAAATGGACCAATATTGTTTTGACGCTAACGTCGAAAGCTGCTGCTAATTCAGCCGTAGATGGTGTATCATCAGCTTCCACAATCGCCTTTAATTCGTAATTGTCGACCAAAGTCTTCGGACGACCGCGAGGTTCATTTTTCAGGTCGAAATTTCCAGAACGGAAGCGAGCAAACCAATAACAGGTGGTGCGTTGGTTTGTAGTGTTAGCTCCGTAAACGTCGTTGATGTTGCGTGCCGCTTGTGCCGCGTTGCTGCCACGACGGTACTCATATTCCATAATTACTCGATTTTTTAATGTATCCATGATGACGAAAAAGATTGAAATGCGATGAAAATGTAACACTAATCAATAAACCAATGACTACTTTTGGAAAAAAAAAACCATGTTTTTAAAATAAAATTAATTTGAAATTAGAATTCTTAGCCAAACAAAAATTATTTTGATTTGAAATGGCCAGTACTGCAGAACGGCAATTTCATAGGTAAAGACCTAATATTTAAATTAAACGAAAAGCCGTACAGCCCACTTGTGGGTACTGAAATTAACATTTTTATCGGAAAAACCGTAAACATTCGTTTATTTCCAGTTAAATTTATTCATTCCAAAAAAGAATCCGTTTATTACCGAAAATATAATCCCAAAAAATTAAACCTTTCTAAAAACCTAGCCTGTGCTGGATATTTATAATATTTTTGTACGTTATTAGAGTTATTTTAATTCTACACCGTTATTCCTAAAGGGTTCATAAAATTAAGTTGTTATAATAAATTATAACGTTTGCTTGTACCCGTTAAACCTTTATTTTCCCATGTTTTAGGGGTTTTCAGAGCAAATATCCTGTAAATGCTATCATGCGATATTGATAGACAGCAAATATTACTTTAGGTACCTAACTGACAAAATGTCACCTTACACACCTTTGTAATCAATCATTGAAGGGTTCTTTTTTCTTTGTCTTTCTTTTTTAAAAAAATGTTGCCCCACACTAGGACTTTCTCGTGTATCGTGGGTGCGTTTACAAACATCTAAACTCACATACACAAACACACCCAGACCCGAAACAACTATCTGTAGGCCATACAAATATTCGTGTACGTGCGGGGATCGAACCCACGACACGCAGCGCAGCAGTCCAATCGCTTAGCCACTGAGCTAACCGTGCCGTTAGGCAGAGGTATATATGTGTTTTTTACCCGACTGCGGCGAAGCCCAAAAGGAGGGTTATGTGTTTGGCGTGTATGTATGTATGTACCTATGTAAGTATGTATGTATGTAGGTATGTAGGTATACCCGACTGCGGCGAAGCCCAAAAGGAGGGTTATGTGTTTGGCGTGTATGTATGTATGTATGTATGTATGTCCGTTTCTTTGTTCCCTCATAACTCCTAAACGGATGAAGGGATTTGAATAAAATATACGTCGTTAGATTCGTCTTGATGGCGCGAGTGTCACTGGCTACATTAAAATTAAAAAAATGCTGGTTTTGGGGGCCAAATCGTGGATTTGAAAAAATAAAAAAAATCCATTACCATCGAGTAGGGTATCAAAATAAAGGGTTTTAAAAGGAGAATACAAAAATATAAAACACCTTTATGTTTAAAATAAATTCAAAGTCACAAATTCTATACACAAACACAAAAGTTAAATCATCTGCGAAGTATTTTACGCGACCAACGAAAGAACAAACACTAAAGAACTAATAAGTTAGAAATAAAAAAGTAGTTAAAAAACTAAAAAATCCGACTGGAAAGACTGAAAAGCAAAAAACAAGCACATTTTAAATTAAACAAAACTTGGAAGCAGGCGGGGTCCATTCTATTTTCCTTTCATAATTTAATATTCAAATGAATCCCGCCTGCTTCCAAGTTTTGTTTTGTACTTTTTTTTTTACACCTACATTTCAGAGTTCTGTTTAAGTAAAAGGGGATTAACCTACCTATTAACCTATTGCCATCAACGGAGACTAGACTAGTTGTCACCTTAGTAGCCATCCCAGATTTCTAGGCATATCACCTTTCGTGCATTCTCGGTCATCGCTTCAATAAGCTTCCCTTACTCTTAATGTGCTATGGCTACTCTATCAAACCATAATATTATGGTAGCTTATTTTTAACCGACTTCCAAAAGGAAGAGGTTCTCAATTCGTCTGAATGTTATTTTTTTATTTGGTGGATTTCTTTTTAATTAATTCTGGTTTATTGTCTTGTAATAATAAGTATATAATTTTTTCATTCTCACTCATACTCTGAAAGTCAAGGTCATAACATGCCTGTGGAGCGGGTTGAAAGTACTACTTTTCAGCCCTAAGAACAATCACTTTCAACTGACAGCTGTCAAATTATTAAAAAAAAACTTGGTTTATTTTCACATTTTTATTGAACCATGTCCCAACTTTTTATACAGCCAAATATGTAATTTTCACCCCTTGGATAACAATGTACTATTCCTCCCTTCTATCATCTTGCAGTAGACGAAAACCTAAAGTCTACTGGTACTTCAACCCTTTCGCTTAATATTTGTTCTAGTAAGAGACAACCTCCCAAAGTCCCGACCTTGAACTTGGAAATCCTACCTTCGAATAAAACATTTGCACAACTAACAAAAATGTTGATGAATTCTTCGATGCGATATATTTTGATTTGATTTTTGTTTTATAATTGAAAATTGGATGAGATTTTTTAATCTAGCAATTTTTATGCTTTATGGATAGATTCAATTTGATATGCTTAAAAGGTAATACAATAGGGGTTATGGGATATACCTACATCTGTTGTTACTAAGGCTAGAATTAAATATAATATTAGAAAACCTTACTCAGATTATTCTAGATTTCATGATTAAATTCTAAATAAAAGAATGGTATGTTTGATTGTCACCTAGCTGAAAACTTGCATATAGATCTCTCCTACACAATTATAAAAAAAACATAAAATACTTCTCAAGACTGTCAACTGGTAGTGTCCCCATAAGACCAGAGGCGTGGCCATGTGTTATTGCAACGCAAAGCTTCTGGTCAAGGTAAAAGCTAGCCCTTGGATCACGGGAAGTGATGTGTGTGTAGTTATGAAGTTTCCTTGTCAAGGGTGTCGAACCCCACGGTCCTAGAGTTTCAACACCAAATGGTTCGAAAATATAGCTACCAATAACATAACTGTAAGTACAGTTCGAAGAGCTGAGTAACCTACTACAGATTGGTTTAGTAACTTAATAAAACTTAAGACATAAATGCCCAATTTCATGCCCATAAAAACTCATAATATTCATATTTATACTTATAATAAAACTGTATAAAAGTGTCATAAAACCGCAGGTGAATTACAAGTATGTATGTACTCATAAAATCAAGTTTATTTTCATATTTCTCTATATTGCATACTTACTGCCGCACTCCGAGCCGACACTTAGTAAAGGTTTGACATAATTTTGTATGACTAAACTGTCAAAACCATTACTAAGTGATGGCCTAAGTAATCATTAAAGCTCTTTGAGTGCTGCAGTTAGTTCATTAGTGTCATGTAATCGTTTAGAAGACAATTATGCTATTTACATCATAGGTGTAAAATGTTTCTTCGTTGAAATTGGACAACTAAATACAAAATATTATTAGGTGTCCCGTAGTGTAAAAAGTATCTACAGTCAAGTTTGATCATTATAATATGTCCCGCAGAGGTCATAATAGGCGCCATCTAAACGAACCCTTCAGCATAAGATAATATCAAATGAAAAGATAGTATAAGGTACCTATTACTACTTGTTTACCTACATTATTCTGGACTTGAAAAAAAACAGCTTTTCCGTACATTTTGATCGAAATCTCTTCTACTCGGTATATCTGCTAGGGCAAGGGAAAAAAATAAGTACTCAGTGGGTCTCAATCTGAAAGAAACAACAAAGCGGCGGGCTCAGAAAAAGTTGGAGTCATTTTGAAAGACTGACTGACAATCGCATTCGATCTTAAAAGGGGAAGACGGGAGGGGGACAGAACATACAAAAAAAAAAAACAAACAAACGCATCTAATAACAAATATGAGTTAAAATTAATGCAAATGTAGATCTGTGTTACTATTTCTGAACATACACCGATAAAATATGTCACACAGGCAGACATAACCTGGATAATGGTCCTAACTTCTTATCCCTGTTGACCTTGTTCCTGTGAGACAAAATCCGACATCCACGCAAGTGAAGCCGCGGGTTAAAGGTAGTACATTTAATAACACGTGCTTCTTGCATACTTCAAACAGGAAGTGTACCGGTGTTCAAGTTAAAAGGTCCGAAAGTAAACCTTCTAAACTATCGAAAATTAAGCCTTAAATAATTGTTTAGGAGGTTCTTATTGAGTAAACCTGTTACGTCACGTTGTATGTGATATGGTGCAGTATTATTTGTGATAAACCTTCTAAGAATCGATCGAGTCAATCAACTTTAGGGCCTATCCAAAGACATGACCAATTAGCGTGAACGATGACGATAAAAACATTCTGCTTATGCAGTGGCATAAGTTTATGACGACACTGCGCTGTTGACAGACATTGCAGAAAAACGAAGAGATTGATTTAGAGTAAAGCACTACAATACAAAATAAACGGTCAAAAATGGAAGCACTGATAAAAAAATCAGGGGGTCTAAAATGGACACTTTAGCAGATCATAATATGAATTTCGTTAAAATTCGTAAAATGGATCATTCAGAATAGTAACTGCATCTGTGACCTTTTTACGAATTTTAACACAATTCATAATTATGATTTTCCTATCTATTATGATCTGCTAAAGTAGCCATTTTTGACCCCCAGATGAGTTTATGGCTCGTATATTATATATCATACTTTTTCGGCGTCGTTTCTTTTTGTTGTTGTCGGGTTTTAGTTTTCAACTGTTTTTTCCATATTCAATAGATATTCTTCTCTTAAGTTATAACTGTGATGTCCTGTTCTTGAATAGTACAAACCATTTTTTAACCGACTTTAAAACGGAGGAGATTATTAAAAGGTATAATTATACTACCTATCTTCACTTATCAATTTATACCAAGTCCTTCAGTCTCTTAAGTTACCATTATTTGTAAGCCTTGCAAGGCAGAGTGTTACATAACTTTTTCAATACACTTCCTCGACAACTGGCTCTTATTGCACTACAATAGGGGATCGGACAAAAAAAATCTAATAAGTCCGTCAGATAGATTTCCAAAAAATATTGGGCATGTATTTTTTCTTTTTTCACATAATCAAAAAATTAAGACGATACAGTGCTTCGAAAACTCGTGAACTCCTCGAAAACGTCACATGTTAGTAATTTTTTACCTACAAATGACGTCACAACCCCCCACTCTCAACGCGTCGCGCGTCTTATCTTCGTTATTTTTTATTAATTTGATAAAACAAAAAACACGTATCCAACATTTTTCGACAATCTAACTGACGGACTAATTAGAATCATAATTATGGTTTTGACTCAGCCCGATCCCCTATTGGGTAATCTTATTTTTACGCAACCAAGATTAAAAATTACCACACATAACTATGTCTTAAATTAAGTCCAAATCGATTAAAACAAGAAATAAAAAAAAAAATGGCCACCCACTGTAGAGTCGAGGTGTTTTTTTTATTACTTACGTCATTTTGATTTGCGTCTGTACAGCACAAATATTTTTTTAATATTAAAATGTGTTTGTAAAAAGAATACTATAAATAAACATAACTATTTACTTTAATCAACAAGTAAACATTTATTTGTGTTCTTAGTTAAAAAATATTTGAATTTTATATTTTTCCTGTGAGGCTGTTTAGCGGCTTCATACTTTTGCTTCTTCTTCAACCTGGCGAAATCAAACCGCAGAAACGAAGCAAATTAAATCGTAGTCTCCTAAAAATTGATGACAAAAATAATTTATGTTTAATTAATTAATTTCTTCGAAAGTGTATTGAAAAACGTCGTTTGATACACGTGGGAATTTGTTATTAGACCCCATGAACACCCTCGCCTAACGACTCGGGTTGTAGTAATATTATGTATTCTGTGCTCGGGTGTTCAATCCGCCTCGAATGCAATAACAAACTTTCCGCATTTGTATCAAAATGTACTATTTTTCGATCACCATGTACCATACTTTTACCAAAGTGTCACAAATAAACGTGAATTTGAATTCAATCCAACACTTCCTATCCTTCAAAAGACCAATACTAAACTACTCAAACATAATATACGACAGCATTATTAATACGGCGGTAGTTTTCAACGCTTTCACGTCCCCGAGTAGGGTAGCAAAGCAAGTGTCTAATTTAACTGAGACTCTCTAAGTTTGTTCATTAACTTTAACAAGATTTTGTTGCGTCACCCTTTGAGACTGCGCACTACGGTGAAATATTAAGAGTAATTTTTTTAAAAGGTATATTTTAGAAGACGTAATTGCTTCGCTAGGAACGTTATTTTTTTTAGTGGATCCTTTTATAGTGAGGGTTTTGTTGCCGCTTTGTTACAAGTTTTATGTGCTAGATTTCTTTTTTATAAGTGTTAAAGGAGAGAAAGGTACCTACATAAAGTTTTATTCGTGCGAAGGTGAATGAGTAGAGGTATTCTTTTGCTACTTTAGACAGTGTTCAAGTATGGAGCGTTATATAAAGTAATTTTGACGATGAAATAACACGCAAAATTTTCTAGAATTTAGAATAAATGACGTGATTGATTGGTATAAATGAACAGATTTTTGATTAAATGAATTATTCATACCTTTTGCATTAAAAATAATGATTTTCTTTTTTTTAGACATATTAATTAAAGTTCAAAACAACATCTGAACTTTTCACAATCTTAATTTTAACCAAAAACTTGCTCTTGCTTAACGGGTTAGGAGAAAACAAGTTTAAAAAACCCGCACCACTAATTTTACTCAAGTAAAAATGTTTTTAATCTATTTATAAATTTACAAAAGGTGTAGCTGCAAAGTTTATCCTCAGTAAAAAATGAGACTTACAAAGGCAGTTACGAACTATCGCCCGAACAATATCCTTGCGTTGGAACTCTTAAAAAATATTGAGAGCGGAAATATTTAATTGCATTATTTTACAAGAGAAGTTGGCCGGGAAACGTCCCGCCTTCGACAGTCTTTGTGGACGCTGTAACCGCTCAAAGAATGGTAAGAAAAACTTTTATGAAAAATAGTTTAAATTGTTGAGTTTAAGAGTCATGGTACTGGTAATTGGTGTTCCTTTTAAAATGAACATGCTTTTTCTTGTACGAAGATTGTGTTTTTGCTTTTCGGACTTACTCGTAGCAAAGTCAGTCTATACTGAACCCACTGGGACACTGCCATGATCTCTGTGGACAGAGGACTCTCCCTTTCACAGAGAGGAGTTCAGTGTCCCTCACAATGGATTAGCACGCGTCACCATCTTCTGGGGTCTCATCTGGCTGGGTTATGCAAACTTTTAGGTCGGGCCGTTAACATGAGGTCACACCACCACTGATTTGGTTGGTTCTTTTAATCTTATCTGTTCTTAATTTTTTTATTTTTGTCGGGTGGAAAATCATCAAAAATCCCCTTCCGCTCTTGGGCAGAGCGAAAGGGAGTGTGTCAGACTTCTACTGACTAAAAACCACCCATGTTCCTTCTTAGCCCTCTATGTCGAGGCCGCGATAACTAGTGTACAACCCGCGGCCCTTCTTACTTTTACCTTAACTGGCAAATATTATAACTGGGCGGAATATTTCTATCAGAAATTTTAAAAGCAGTCCTAAAAGACAATGACCAAAACTCGTACCAAGAATTCTCATGTTTCAAGATAAAAATGTTAAAGTAATTATTTTCATAACTATTTAAGATATTATTACGGCTGGGATTTGATTTTTAAGTGGTGGGGAATTTAATTTATATAATCTATACACATAAAATGCTTTGTCCTGAATGACTGACGGATCAACGCACAGCCTAAACCGCTGATCACAGATACTTGAAACTTGGGGGTGTGTTCTTTTTATGACATAAGCATCCAATAAGAAAGCATTTTCTGATTGAATTTTACGGGTTGCCTTAGTCGCAAAAATCTGAAGGCTTACACAATGTCCGGCGAGACTGCCCCAAAACAAAACAAGATGTCACTTCCTTAGTACAAGTGGTGTTAAGTAGTGAAGGCTTAGGAAGGACCTTTAAATTATAAAAACGATTGTTATATTTTTTAAGAATACAAACATTTTAACAAAATAGTTTGTATGGTTGAACAAAATAAATAACGTAAAAAACTAATTTAAAAAAACGATTAGAACCATTTTCGACTTCTACGCAGACGAAGTCGCGGGCAAAAGCTAGTTATATATTGTTTTAAGTACTCCCTTTAAAATGGCGTTAACACAACCAGTTCAAAAGTCGTTCTGTTAGATCTGTCAGTTGATTTTGACGGTTCGGCTGACTTCACATCGTAGAGGTTTTGAGGTTATTTTCTATTTTATAAAATACTCTGATATAGTTTACAAAAAGAACTTTTGTAGGAGTAAATAATGATAAATGTAGACAATAAAAAACAAAATTTGATGTTGATGCAGTTTGGTACGGGATTCCATATATCTATAAACATGAACCTTTGAAGTTTTTATTTTTATTTATTTATTAACACATTCATTATTTGTTCTAACAGGCAAGCTAACAAAAGTAGTCATAAATTGCTAGAAGTCCAGTCCCAAGTAACGAGTCTGGGAAGGAAGACAGCTATAGGTACAGTGGACAACATACTAAGTGTCACCCTCTGGAATTCCGCCAAAGAATAAGAAAATATATCCAAACGCCGAGCAATGCGAACACTGAATAGTGTGTACTATTCAGTGTTCGCATTGCTCGAAAGTTAACGGTTTGAAGCCCGAGGTACGGAGGTATCATACCATATTATTTTTGTCCCACGTCTCCACGCGAACGAAGTCGCGAGCATCATCTAGTATTATCAAAATATATGTATAGTCTACTCAAATTCTATTCGTCAAGGTTTGACCAAATCTATTATTATTTTTACTGGAACTCAATACGATATCTATTATTTGTGCTTCTCGGCATAAAATGATTATCTGGTCGTAATGAAAATAATAAGAGATCTGACCCAGACTTTGCTTTACCAATTCTTGTTAGTAACGCCTACGATAGCGAGATTAATTTGTCGCGTAATAATTTTCTTGGGCATCGACTGAAAAATTATTCATTTACTGGTAAATCAGGTTCAACTTAAAAGTTTTGTTTCATGTCTATGGTCTTTAAAGTTTACCTAGCCTATTAGCAAATATACAAGACTTTTGCAGCGTATTTTTTTTACATATTAAAATAACAAAACATCCCGCTTTATAATCCCCAATAAGTTTGGCAGAGATCTACGTAACAAGTGGGGGTACACCCACACTTTGTCAATCATGTTCCAATTCTTCAATAGGCATCGAGCTTATTTCCATTATCCTGGCACCGTGACTTCTACTGTGAAATTCCTGATTACAGAATAGGTACACAACTACAATGACGTATTATATATAGACACGACATGAACTAACATGGCTGCGCTTCAAAACGGCGAAAATATTATGTAACTACTTTTACGCGTAAAGAAAGGGAAAGAAAATATTTCACCGTACAGCGGGATGCCTGTTGATGCCTGTTTTATTTATGTTTTGCGCACGTTTACACACACGATTTAAATTAAGAACAAACGTAGCATCGCGCGAGAGGTTGGTGCGTAACTAAGCGCGATGTGGCCAATTGGCTTCATTTCATGTTGTAATTTTTGAGGGCGAACAACGTATCTATAGTTTTAATATATCATTGCATAACTACTAGAAATATGTGTTAGTGTTGAAAGAGCCGATAAGAGCAAAAAATGTATGATTCTCCCGGGTGTGTACAGTCACCAGCACTAACATGTATCCACTTAGCAACGTTTAGAAGCAATTTTCGCGTACTATATTCATTTCATTTTTATTTGTCGCAAGGAAATTAATATTTTGAGACCCATTATATCATAAAGTAAACCTTTTTTTTTTTTGAGTGGTGGGAAATCAACAATTTTTGGAAATTTTTGGAAATCTATCTGACGGACTACTTAGATTTTTTTATTAAGTACCCTATAACAAAAAGATAGTTCGTGGCTAAAGAAGCAACGGACCAGACTTCAATCAATTTGAAAACAAAACGGTTTTGTTTTATTTTATTTTTGCTTTCAATAACAGATCTCATTTTGCTAGATAAGAGATCTGCAGTTTAGATCGCCATGTGTTACGTACAATTCTGATTCGCTTGGTTTCTTGCACATGCATGCATATTTTCATTTATTGTTTTCCATCAGTACTGCTGGTCTGTTTCTTCGAGAGTAGTACAATCACGAGCAATAACACGTAAACACTTGGCAAAGTTCAAACACAAATTTCTCGTGAAATAACGATTGCAACTTTGAGACATGGCTTACTTGGCTGCGGGATGTTGTAGAAATACCGCGGGCTCGACATAAAGGGCTAAGAAGGAACATGTGTGGTTTTTAGTCAGTCGAAGTCTGACACTACCTGTCGCTCTGCCCAAGAGCGGGAGGGGTTATTTGATGATTTTCCACCCGCCAAAAAAAAAAACAAAAGATGTAAGTACAGACGCCAGATACATACCTCTTCTTGAGAGGAGGACTGAGTACCTGCAGTGGGAACATTACAAGTGGGATTATTATAGAATATAAATGATGACGATGACGCCAGCACATCCAGGCTACTACAAACTGTGAAATTTCTTTAATAAATTATCCACTTTATTGTCAAACCATTAGGTTTAACGTTGTTTAGACAATAAAGTTTAGCGGATCTTTTTGCGGACGAGACCGTACAAATATGTTTTAAATCACATCGATTCGTTAGTCGATTTCGAACAATCTACATTCTAACTCAACCACAAGCTATTATCAGTTCACATCTGCCGGAAAGTCCAAACCGCGTTTTAACCACTCGAAAATCACTGTGTTTCATAATTATTTTAAACTGTTTACGCTACGAAAAATAAATACTCAAAATTGAATATCGCAAGTGCAATGTTCAGTCAACGTAAACCGATTTAAAAAATCGCTTTATTGAAAAATTCTATCCCTCCTCTGATGTTGGTTGATCAACCATGAAATATTGGTCTACAGCAACCCTGTAATTATTCTCAACCAAACCCACATGTCTGGATGTGCTTTTAAATTTATTCAACGCACGAATTCCTACCTTCTGTAAAACTAGTCAGGGTTTTATTTGCCTTGATGGACGATTTTAACCAAAAATTGGTCTCGGTGAATGGACAATACATCGAGGCTGCGAATTGTTCGAATATTAAAAATCATTGGAGCATTATTGAATTGCGCTTTGCTATTAATTCGATGTAGGTTTCTAGTGTCAGCGGTGTGGGATAAGCGGAGCGGGCTAGCAATATGCTAGTACTGCTAGCATTTTTGTAGTCTTCGTCAAAATAATGAGATTCCCCTTAGTTAGAAAAGCGTAAATAAAATTAATTGAAATGAAATGAAATTGAAATGCAGTGCTCTTATGCAGTAATTAAATAGATTACAGTAAGCATACCTCGTTGGTTTAGTCACAAGCGTGTCTGCTGTGCATGTGTCGAATTCCAGGTCTTTTTATGCCCAATTGATGGTAATAAGTTCGCCCTCTGTTCATGGGACTAAGAAACACCTCTGCATAGCCCTGCGGGGATTACAGGCGTGATGTTATGTGATCTGATAACAGTTTCCAAGCTTTGTGAGATTATCTAAATAGCTTGTTACTTTCTCTCTCCATTTCATCTCCTTATTCATCATTCAATAATAAATAATAATAATAAATGTAATGTCCAATATACTTCTAGTTTCAGGTTCACCATGACCTATTTATCGGGTGACCACAACCAGTGTACACAAACACAGGCCTACATAAGCCTTCTTTCCACGGAGTTTAGGAAGAACTCCAGAAGACCATTTGTGACCTCAGTAAGCTCTTCATGTTCTACAATCACATGGGCATGCAAAACATTATTAATTAATATCATTTCAAATAGGAATCAAAATCAAAATCAATCAAAATCAAAAGTCATTTATTCAAATTAGGCTGATAATCAGCACTTTTCGAACGTCAAAATTTACTTTACTCTACTTATTTACAAGAGACAGTCCCCCAAAACGCCCACCCTTCGGCACTTCCTAGTGTTTAGCTGGATAGAAGAAGTGACGGAACAAACTCCCCAGCAACACATTCTGTCTGTTATGTTGGTTAGAAGAACCAGAGTCGATACAATAGTAAGGTGTAAGTTCATTTTAGAGTTACTACAGACACAAATCAATAATAAAAATTATATAATTATAAACAATGTAAAAATAAAAAAGTAGGTACATAACATATCAATTAACAAATTTTTGTAATGTAGGTAAGGCACAAATGTTGATATCAGTGCTGTAACTATTCGTACCAAAGGGCGTTTGGATGATTAAAAACCACTGAATGAATGTCAAATCATCTGATATTCAATAAAATAAAAATAAAATGTCCTACTATTACGTCATAATGTCAATGGATACTTATAAGCATTTAATTTAAGTGTTTAAAAAGGATTACAATTACATTTTATTTTACATACATGCAGGAATAATTAAAAATAAAAATGAAACAACGAAATTTAATACCAAAAAAGTCCATCATATAGTCATAAAATATTGCAAAAAACATTGGTATTTAGATTTTAACTTAGGTCCCACAGTTTTTTTTCCGATAGGAATTCCGAAATATTGTAATATGACGTGCTATCGATACGAAAAAAGTGAGCATCAACTACTGAAAAGGGATGCAGTTTGTCCTAAACCCGCTGCTAATAGCACCCTACCTCAGCATAGCTCTAGAGTTTCGCACAGAGTGGCCCCGTTTGAACGATAATGGTTTTTAAAAGGGACTGCCGGTTTGTTTTGTCAAACATTTGCTCTTTGTACTACTACTATAGATTTTGGATTTCTCATCGACATCTGTTTCGAGGAACTGTTGTTATTGATTGGGTTTTTCGTATTGATAGGTCTTGATGTTGATTGCGTAGTTTTCATGGTCCCTGTAAAGAAGTTTATTAGATTCTATAAGTACGAAAGATTAAATCCGGTACGCGTGCCTCTTGAACATATACTAACATACTTTTGTCAAAGGACCATATCAAAGATAGCTAGAGGATCTATCGTAGTACGAAAGTAAAGTTGCAAAACGTGAGTAAAGTTTTTTTTTTAATACAAATTCCGCCTACATTAACAGAGTCGGACAGTGTAACCATGAATATTCTTGTCACTTCTTCATAGAAAACGCCCACTTTGAACTGGGGGTCTAAAACGGCCACTTTAGCAGATCATAATATGAATTGCGTTTAAAAGCCTAAAATATACCTATCACAATAGTAATGCTTCTGTGAACATTGAGAAAAATAGATCATAATAGGAAAATAATATGAATTCTGTTTAAATTCGTAAAACGTTCACAGACGACAGTTACTATGATAAAAAGTCCATTTTACGATTTTTAACGCAATTCATATTATGATCTGCTAAAGTGGCCATTTTAGACCTCCAGTGCACCTTTTCTAGACCTTTTATAAGTGCCCATGTAGGCCTATGTGACATAAATTATTTTGATTTCGATTTTTTTCACCAAGATTTTCACACTAGCAGCCACGGATTTGTGCCCAGAACAAACCCATGGTCGGTAGGAATGTGAGTATACAAAATATTCTACATTAACTAGGACGTGGTTTTTCTTGTATAATCTAAACATTTAAATAAACTAAACATTTTTATTTTAAAACAAACGGCTACAGCTATTCATGCACACTTTACCTGAAATTGTGCGACTTAGTATAATTTTATTACCACAATATATAAAAAACCTAATCTTCCACCAAAAAGCAAACATGAACCACTAGAATTATGCCACTATTAGTCTTAAAATTAAACGTACGTTCGTTTAGAAACAAAACAACTCGGTCGGTGACTCGGTTAAATATGTAGGTAACTCTCTTGTCTGAGTTTATGTAAATGATGATATTGCATCAAAGTAACGCTAACCACTTTTAAGGGGATGTTCATACTTGGGAGTGGTGCTAGAAATGTTTTGTGGGTGTAGGAGCAGACTAAAATCTTAGGTATATGTAGTATATTGGAAAGGTCTAGTCGTATTGAAGGGCTTATTGTGCCCTGTGACCATCGTCCGTGTGAAATTATAAAAAAAAAATATTTTTGCCTTATTTGAGTTACACAGATAGCTGATGATGGAAGAACACCAACTATCTTCCAGTAAAAGTAAAAAACAAAATCTGTTCAGCCGTTTCGGAGATTAGCCGGAACAGACACACAGAAATTTTAGAAAAGTAACTTTAGCCTTTTGGGCTTCGTCGCAGTCGGTTTTAAATATAGGTAAATTGTAAAATAATTGAATTATACTTAATATGTTTGAAGAAAATAACTATGTAAAATGTTTTATTTTGTAACGAGCTAGAGGATTTTAGATAAAGTATCGGTTATAAAATACTTTCTGGCAACCACTTATTTTCAGCGCCCAAAATTCTAGTTAGAACCCAAACAATTTCTTAGTTCAAAATTCAAAACTTAATTTACATACTAACTCAAGTTGAGTCACAAAATAATTAAAGAAAATTACACACGTGTTGCCTTTATAAAAGATCTATATATTTATTCTAACTATAGGCAAGATATTATTACAATAGGACACCCTTAACATATTCTTTAGGGAGTTAAATTGTATTGTTGTAGTCATTTCAAAGTTATCGCCCCTTACATTACTGTCAAAATCACATTTAACCTTAATCCTAACTGAAATAAGATTGCTGTTAGTTTGCTCTCACTGGTAAGTCTAAGGAAATCGTAATGATTTTTATTTTCACGAAAATAAGGTTCCCTTGGCCTGCGGCTGTCATAGGTTAAATAACTCTGAGAGAACTGTACGGGTGTACGTATACAGACATCACGTTGTGAGCATTTTAATATATATAAAGAGTAATAAAAACGCATTCAGTGCAAACCCGCAGGTGTGTGACGCGCCTTAATTGCTGTTCTCATTATTAACTCTGTGTCAGTGGGTGCGTGCCTTTACGAGATTTAGTAAATTGCACTGCGGGGTTTGTTAGTAAAAAAAAATTCAGTTACAATTTACTTCTGCCAAACTACAGAGCAGTTTGTTGGCAGACGTAGCTCCCACGATACTCTCAATATTAACGTATGTACGTTCACTTTTCCATTTACATAATAAAATAAATAACTAAAATAATCTTCCCACAACCAAAATTACTGCAAAACATACTCTTACAAAACAAACACGTTAAACTGTTAGTTTTAAATAACAGAGAAATTGCTGAGGTTTTCACAAAAGTTGGACAAGAGATAAGATTCAACTTTGTTTTTAAATGTTCTTTTTGTTACATCAGTTTCAAATGGTAGGCTGTTGAAAATACGTGGTACTAAATATTTTTTACATCGTTGCCCAAAGTAATTATTATAAGTGGGTACTTTTAATTCTACAATACCTCTTCTACGAGACCTATTGCTATTATACACTTGTTTGACTTTAAACTGATCACTACAATATTCTTCTAATGCTATTAACAATGTTACTTTGTCATGGACTGGAAGCATTTTACATTTCAAAAATAATTCTTCGTAATCACTGATTTTACATAACTTTTTCGTATTTGTATCGACTAATAATTTCATAAATCTAATTTGTAACAGTTTTATTTTATCTAAATAGCTTTTAAAACTACGTCCATAACATGCCAGTCCATACGAGATTAGAGAGTCCACCAGCGCATAGTAGACTGTATACAAAGTTGCCCTATCCAGCATATAACTAAGGTGATGGAATTTTACTAATACCGATCTTAGTTTGTCACACACATGATTAATATGCCTCTTCCATGAGAAATTGTAGTCTATAACTAGACCTAAGTACCTGTAATGCCCCACCACCTCAATCTCTGCGCACGTACACTGCACAGCGGCGCGAGCGGTTGCGTCGCAAGCACTCATGCCGCTGTGCGCGTGCAAGCATTCATAGCTATGACCCACTATGCGCGGCGCGCGCTCGCTGCCCCGGAGGTAGGGAGATCGTAAAGTCATACATTTGGTTTTGCCTAAATTAATTAAGATCCCATTATCATGTGACCATTTTATAATGTTTGTGAAATCTTCCTGCATTTTACATTCAATTAAATCTATATTTTTGTCTGCGTAGACCAAACAAGTGTCATCAGCATACATATATATGCGACAGTTTCGTACTATATTGCACATACTATTGACGTGCATGATATAACCGACGGGGCCGAACACGGAGCCGGTCGGCACTCCGCAAGTGACGGGCCTAGACTCGCCCACTACACCGTCAACTACAGTACGCAGCGTCCTGCCCACGAGATACGCGCGGAACCACTCATTAAGTGGTCCCGCCACCCCGCACTCCTCCATAGCCAGAAGCAGCTGGTGGTGTTCCAAAGTGTCAAACGCTTTTTTGAAATCTATAAAGACTACCACCACCTGCTTCCGCTGGTCCAGACACTGATTTACATCATCAGTAAACTGTGACAAGGCAGTCGCCGTACTACGTCCCCGTCGGAAGCCATGCTGCACGTCACACAATATATTGTGGTTCTCAAGGAAAACGGACAATTGCCCCACAATAAATTTTTCAGTAATTTTATTAATTATAGACAGTATAGCTATTGGCCTATAATTGGTATACTCACAGTGCGAGCCCTGCTTGAAAATCGGTCTTATTAATGCTGCTTTTAATACATTGGGATATACACCTTTTTTAACAAATAAATTAATAAAATGCGCTAATATTGAACTTAGCTGTAATTTGAACAATTTAATTTCCTTTAATCTAATTTTATCCAGCCCTTCCGACTTATTGCTGTCTAAATTATTTATTATTTTAATTATATCTATTGTTTGTGCTTTTATAAATAGCATTGAAATGTTTCTACAGCGTACATATTCAGACCTATCTAAAAACTTATAGTTACACACGTGTTTCATATCAAGTATTTCTTGGGTAAATGTTTTAGAAAATTTATTACATATGTCTAGTGTGTTGTCAGCCCTCCCTAAATATTTAACAATAATATGATCTATACTACTCTTTTCCTTTCCTATCCATGAATTTATTTTAGCCCAAATCTTTCTCATATTTTTATTACATTTTTTTATTTCCTCTTGACAATATTTATTTTTCGCTTTATTTATGTATTTATTTAATCTATTTCTATATTTATTATAGTATGTTTGTGCCTTTATACACATAGAGGTTGAATGTTAGGAGTAGGTGTCATAAATTATTATATTTAATGTACAACATATAAGGTAGAACTTCACACCTAAATCATGTGATGAGCCTCTGTCTATTATTTGGCAGGAATAGCGACATTGAGAAGTTTTAAACTCGGGTTAAATCTGCTGATCGCGTTCACTTTCATTGGAATTCAACCTAAATGGTTTAAGTATTTGATCGAGTTTTAAACATAAATAAGTATAGACCAGGACTTTAGTAAAAAAAATATAGAATGTAAGTATAATGGAGATTTATATTTTGAATAGAAATAAAATAATTTAATACCGTGATATAATGTTATAACAGATCCCACACAATAAATCATAATATCCGAGAAATAGTTTAAATAATTTAGAAAATTGCTGTGTTAAGATAATTGAAGGGAATTATCGAAATATCCCTTAAACGTAGCCTGCCCCCGGGCTAAAGTGATCATTATACGAGCATTTGGTGTAGATGCGTCATTCTTTAGAATTCTTTGTAAAATTAACCGGTTTCTGAGGTCCAGAGAAGTTATCCAAACATGACTTGATTTTATCTTTTTCCTTAAATGGGCAAGAGTTCACTGTGCTACCTGCTAATAATACGACCTACTAATTGACATGAAGAGAACTTCATGTCATGCAGAAAACTTCATGTCAAATACGTTAGTGAATATAAATGGCGCTAGATGGCGCTAGTGGTCTCGTTGTTACTAATTTTTGTAACCTTGATGACGAGGTTCTATTCAAATTTAAGACTATTGCCAGACGAAATATTGCTAGAATTTATTCTAAACTTCCAACAAAACATTGTCTCAGAGTTTATTATGGTTGCCAAGTTACCCCCTTTTAAAATTGTATAGCAGCCAAACAAATATGGAAGTTGTGAAACAATTTAAATATCTTATAATGACTTAGAACTGTTCAGGAATTGAAACAAGTTAGCGTAGACTTTCAATTAATTAAATACCTAGATATTTCATTTTCAACTTTTCTACAAGTCCTCTCGAATTACGTTCCACGTCCTGCTACTGAGAAATTCGTATATCTAAAAACCCGATAATACTGTATCCTACCCGGGAATCGAACTCAGGACATAATGCTTAGCAGTCACGTTTGCAACTACTAAACCAATGAAGCAGTCAATTTTTCCAAAATAAAAACTGAACTCCGTTTAACTTCATCAGTCTATAGAATACGTTACGTTACTGCACTAAAGTGCTGCATTAAAAAAAATACTTACCTATCCAAATTATTTGAGACAAAATTATTCACCAAAAAAGTCGAAATACCTTTTTTAAAAACGGCACGCGCATCCCTTTCTTCTTGCTTTGCATAAAAAAGTCACAGCATGCACCCAATCGTTTTTTTTTTCACTAATGGTAGTCGGGGCATACAGCCACAAAATGTCAAACATAAATTCTTTAAAAACACACATTAATAAAAGTAAAACTATAAAAGGGATGTGGCCTGCTGTTTATACTTTTTCTGTTAATTGAAAATAATTTACGTTTTGGGCATATTTTTCGTTATCTGTGGCAGGATCGTGTAAATGTCATTTGGTATTATAAACTTTTTGTAAAAGAGTGAATTAAAGTTGGTTTATTAATTAGACGTTAATTTTATGATGATCTTTTTATGGTTTGTTGCGTGTTTTCCATTGTATTATGGTTTCTAAGGATAACCCTTAAAAAGATAGCGTTTTTTTTTTGTTTTTATCAGCGTTACGTTAAGTAGGTACCTACCTACTGCATATTCATAGCATATGTAGGTAATGAATGGCCAATCCACGAACAATGTTCACAGTAGGTGCATAACGCTACCTACAACTTTAGAAAAGTTTTCAAAATTATTAAAATTAACTCAAAATTTAAATACGAGTAGCTCGTGATTTAGTCACTTTAATTTCGGTTAGACAATGTAAGAATTTTTCTCTTGAAACATAAAAGATAATGTACATTGGATTTTATTGTTCCATTGTCTAATCAATCATTAGAATCTAATATTACATTTACATAAGCTGTCGTGGTTTTTATTTTGTTAAAATCTAAATGCTTCAAATTGCAATACCTATATTTTTATGAATGTGGTTCTTTTACTTTTGATTCTCTATTTCTTCTTATAGACGTAAGATTTTTATTACAAAGATTTGTAATTTTATCATTTTAATCAGCAGGTCATAAATTCGAATGTATTGTTAGCAAAACGAAATATATAGGTCATCATCATCAGCCTATAATGTTCCCACTGCAGGGAATCAGGCCTCCTCTCTCGGAGAGGGATGGGCTATAATCCACCACGCGGGCCCAGTGCGGGTTGGTAGATGTCACATGTCTTCGAATTTTTTGGTTCTAAGACATGCCGGTTTCCTCACGATGTTTTCTTTCACCGTTTTGAGTTTGTGTAATTTATTTTATCACCACTGCTGGTGATAAAATAAATTACACAAAGTAATGCGCCTGACGGGGTTCGATCCCACGACTCACTGTTCGTAAGTCGGGGCCGCCACCACTGGGCCACCACTGCTCTCAAAAATATATAGGTACCTAGTCAAATTTCTAGTCATAGGCTACAAGCTACTCTACTAATATAACAAGCTTACGGTACTCAGAGATATTTAATGATTACTGAAGCAGTCACTAAGTATCGGTTAGACATATTTTTGTATGAGAAAACTGTCAAAACCTTTACTAAGTAATGTTCTAAGTAATCATTAAAGCTCCCTGAGTACCGCAGTGTTAGAGGTTAA
The DNA here is from genome assembly GCA_932274075.1 of Diarsia rubi. NCBI lineage: Eukaryota > Metazoa > Arthropoda > Insecta > Lepidoptera > Noctuidae > Diarsia > Diarsia rubi. The sequence continues at coordinate 20,508,290 of OW026415.1, read as the reverse complement.
AATGCATGATTGATGGTAGTATTTGAACTTAGAACCATAAGTAAGTAAATAATTAGATATAATAATACTCATAAAGCTCTGATGTATTATATATTGTCAGAGAGAGGACTTCATTGGTGCACGCTACGGATTTTAATCTGCAAGACAGCTGTAAGGGTTTGCTCTAAGTCACAGGAATTCAATAGTTCTTTTGTTTTTCTATCAGCTTCTGATTGTTGTTAACTTCTCTACAGAAACAGTATTGCTCCAGTTTATTGCATCTCAAATGGTCAGGCGAATGCTCTAGTTATAATCTTGTATTTGGATTCAACTTTGCTTGCAAACCCGGCAAATAGATACCTATAACGTTTTAGTTAGAAGTGGTGGTGTTTTCTTTCTTTTCTTTGTACTTGGGCGCCGTATCTAAAGTAAGTATACAAAATACGATTAGAAAAACAATATCTCTAGTTGTACTTTAATCCGGTAGTTTTAGTTTAAGGTAAGTTTATACTAACATACACACACAGTTAATGTTAGTAAGTGATTGAGTAATTTATTAATTCACTAGCGGACGTCACGCGGTTTTATCCGTGTAGTTCACGTTCCCGTGGGAATACAGGGATAAAAAGTAGATAGTGTAGCTTCCTAACGGTGAAAGGATTTTTCAAATCGGTCCAGTGGTTTCAGCGCCTATTCGTTACAAACAGACAAACCAATATTTCCTCTTTATAATATTGGTGTAGATAATATTAGTATTACATAAAGGTTCTCCAGCTATCTACTACATAATTAATCATTGATTCCTTTTGTTAGGACGAATGGGAAATCGCTTTCGCTCATGCCTTACACATTCGAACACAGACGCTCCTATGGCGAAAGTAGACTATAAATCTTACCATTGTCACAGGCAGATGGCGTTCGTGTCCAGGTTTTTACCGCTATAACTTTGTAACAAAGAGCGTCCGCTTTTTGTGCCACCTGTCTTTATAGACTGGCTTTGGCTGTTTTAGCTTTTAGTTTTAGAATTTAGTCTGGCTTTCTGACTGTTGAGTTTTGAAATATAAATCTTTATTTATTAATTTTCTTTTGTCTTTAATAATAAAGAGTTACTTAGTGCCTTTTATATTAATAGATTGTGCATGTGTTTAGTTAAATATTCAGCAATAGAAGCATTATAAAAACAGTAGTGCCGATAGAAAATCAAAAAATAGTTAAGTACTTTGACGTTCATAACATGCGATCACGCCTATAATCCCGAATTGTTAGGCGATGGTATCAGTATTTACTTTTCGCCATTTTGAAATTATTTTGGAGTTTTAATAAAATTAGAAATATGCAGCTACAGGTTTATGAATGGTTCGTAAAATCGTCGTTTTTGTTTGTTTCTGGTATAACATGATTATAATTTGTCCGTTTTCGGCCAGACCTCGAAAAGATACACTCTTAAATAATTATATCCAAATAAATCAAGAATAAAATCTCCCAAAGTACAGTCAGCACCAAAAGTCGATGAACAGAATCAACATAACAAAACACCTGTTCACAATAAAATGCCATAAGTTATAGTCGCAACTAGGAAACAAAATAGCCTGTACACCAGAAATTTACAAAAGTCGTTAAACACGACTATTTCAAAAGTATCTGTGCACTAGTATTCCTAAAGTCGCCGTACACCATCAATCCAAATGTCGCTGAACATCATTGTATCAAAGTCACTAAACAGCTAATTTCACCTGACTAAACTAACTACTACTAAATATAGAAATTGCTGATATTGTTATTATAGAACAAAGTGTTTAGTACTGAATAAAAGTATAATTAAAAACGTAATCCAACGCCTAAGCCAAAGATATACGGTGGTGCGCTGAAACAATGTTTAGCTATGATTAGACATAAACATATATTTCATATATTTCGATTTTAGGTAAAAATATCAAATACATAAATGTTATTTATTATTGATTTAAAATCAAAACTGTTTAATTGTTAAAATGTTTTAGAAATTTTATTCACTTTATTTGTTTTTATTAATTACAGCAATCTTAATACCTATTTACAATTATTGTTAAACATGAATGCAAATAATATGATATAATATTATACGTTTTATTACTTACCGAAACTCCTAATTCTGCAGCAATTTCTGATACATTGTATCCTTGTTCTTTCAAGAAAACAATTCTGTGACGTTAATGCTCCGTAATATGCACATTATACGGCATTATTGTGATATTTATCGATTGATGTATCTCAATAATATAAATAAACAATTATGCACTTACACAACGTTTCAATTACTTCAGACTACGACAGTCGACAATCATACGCTAGACTAAAATTATCACAAGTCATGTGAATAGAAATAATAAATTAAAAATTAAAGGAAGGTAGGTTTTGTAAGATTCGCGCAAAGTAAATTACAAGTACCGTCACAATAATCGCTTCGTAGATCATTAGAGTTATGTTTATGTTATTTAATATTATAGATTAGTATGGTTACTGACAATAAAATATAATTGCTTTGTAAATAAGTATTGAAATAGATACTAACGTGTTAACATACATTGCAAGCAAGCACTGTCCCAAGGGTAGCTGAACAACATAAGCGTCAAAAGTATATTAACATACGGCAACATTAAAAATATACTTTGTTAACCTAATTTTGTCTTTACTGCTGTTTGGTGACTTTTGATACAATGATGTTCAGCGACATTTGGATTGATGGTGTACAGCGACTTTAGGAATACTAGTGCACAGATACTTTTGAAATAGTCGTGTTTAACGACTTTTGTAAATTTCTGGTGTACAGGCTATTTTGTTTCCTAGTTGCGACTATAACTTATGGCATTTTATTGTGAACAGGTGTTTTGTTATGTTGATTCTGTTCATCGACTTTTGGTGCTGACTGTACTTCGGTACCTATTACTTATAACCTCAAAGCAAATCGTAAAAAGTCACAAAATATCTTAGAGACACATTCAGATTTACTCACGTCCATTTAAATTAATCAGTAAAACTCTAATCTTGATCTCAAATAAGATAATAATTAAGTACCGTATCAACGGGTGGTCCAATTAGTAACTCTATAAACTATATCCGCCCCTTTCTATCTTCTCAAAAAAGACAAGGACAGAATTATTAAGTCCTGGGGTCAAAATGCCGGTAGCTTAAGTAATTGAGAGTCGTTTGGGACGCCATCGCCATATTGTTTTTAGTGGTGGTATAAATTAGTTGTTTTAACTCTGTCAGGCTATTTCAATGATTAATAAAAATTCAATTCAATTTAGTTCAACCATTTATTGGATATCACATGTTAATGATGAAAGTTATCTTCATGGTTAAACTTTCAAAGTCAAATTGTTTGTTTAATGAACCATTTATAGGTTCTTATGAGTTGTCAAGGAGTCGGTCGGTTAGAAAGTTAAAGCCCGTTTCAAAACGTAGATCTTTAGAAATTAATTAAAATGATTTTAATTTATTTGAAAATCAATATATTTTTTTAGTTATGTACCTAAATGTCCAAATTGTAAAAATCCTTATATTTTTTATTAGAAAATATAGCTCTCAAATAACTTTAAAATATAGGTATCAAAAAGAAGCCAGAAAAAAACTAAATATCTAAATATTTTCTCCATTTGATCAATATTTGCATAAACTTAATATCTACATAAAAGCGACTTTTCATTTTCTATGACTATGACCACACAGATCTAATTCATCATCATCAACAGCCTATTAATGTTCCCACTGCTGGGACACAGGCCTCCTCTCTCTTTGAGAGGGAATGGGCTATAATCTACCACGCGGGCCCAGTGCCTATATGCCCAAATTGTAAAAATCCTTAAATTTTTTATTAGAAAATATAGCTCTCAAATAACTTTAAAATATAGGTATCAAAAAGAAGCCAGAAAAAAACTAAATATCTAAATATTTTCTCAATTTGATCAATATTTGCATAAACTTAATATCTACATAAAAGCAACTTTTTATTTTCTATGACTATGACCACACAGATCTAATTCATCATCATCAACAGCCTATTAATGTTCCCACTGCTGGGACACAGACCTCCTCTCTCTTTAAGAGGGAATGGGCTATAATCTACCACGCGGGCCCAGTGCGGATTGGTAAACACATATTTTTTCTTTTTACACATAAACAAAAATTGAAGACGATACAGTACTTCGAAATCTCGTAAACTCCTCGAAAACGTCACATGTCAGTATATTTTTTAGCAACAAACGACGTCACAACCCCCTCTCATGATCTTTGAGGCGTTTTATCTCCGTCAAATTTTATTTAGGTATTTAATAAAACAAAAATCACGAAATAAATTCATTAGAATATATTTTTTTTACCCAGTCCGATCCCCTATTTCCACCATATAACTGCTTCTTGCCACGAAACCAACCAACCTACAAATAAAATATAAGTAACCACGAAAAACATCCAACTACATTTACAATGGAGGTTTGATCAAAAGAGTCCAAATATAATTTCTGAAAATGATTTTCAAGCTCCAACGTTACTTGTGTATCCAGCCAGTGGTAAGTAACATTTTTACAAAATACACAGCATAAGGCGAGCGAGACCTAGTTCCCGTGAAAGCGTTAATGAACCCATTCAAAAGGTTCGCAACCCCACCTAGGCTTTCCTTCATTTATATTATGAGAGAAATAACTATTTTGATATGATTTTAATCTTATGGATATAAAGTAAGGGTTATTAGGATAGATGTAACACCATTATATATTTTTTCAATTATTTCAATACTTATAATGTGCACGCACCGTACTAAGGTCGCAATGTCAAACTGAGAAAAGTGACCGCACAAATACTCCCGTGTGAAACGATAGATACAATTTTTAGTACGTGTGAGCGCGAAAGAACTTTTATAATGACATTGTCGAAACAGAAACATATTTTTTTTACGCAATAGCGTTTAATCTTATGATTTAAATTAGCTGATACCCGCAGCTTGACCCGTGTGGATGTCGGTCTATTAATACATACTAAAACCTTCCTCGAGAACTACTCTATCCATTGATGAAACAGCATAAATATCGGTGCAGCAGTTTTTTAGTTTATCGCGAACAGACAAACAGGCAGGCAGACAGACGCGATGGAGGATTTTGTTTTATAATATGTAGTGATGTTTTATCTGAATGTTGTGTATGTATGTTGCATTTATTGTAATCTTTTAACATTATTTGTCAATGGAAATAATGTTTTAATTTAACTGAATTACTTGCTAGTACAAGGAACTCATCTATTGCTAAACCCTTAGTATTCCGAAATCATTTTAGGATTCCGCAACCAACTGCAAATACTGAACATTATTTTAGTGTTTTGCTTTTCTGGACTTCCGTTGATATTTCTGTATTATATACCTATTTAGGGATTAAAACAATGTACCTTATGTTGCAAGAATCATGTATTGTTTTGCCTGATAAGAGCTTATCATGTGATGTCGAATGATGTCAAGTATTTGCTGCGATTTTCATAACAAGCCATAAAAGTAATTATTCTACACGTGCGTAAATAAAATGTAATGGATACTATTCGTGTAGAAAGTCGAAACTTTTCCTTGAAGAATACCTCAAGTTCCTTCCTACACGTGGAGTCAGTGATCTTGATAAATTATATTGTTTTTCATTTTTTTCCTCATATTCCCCATGAAAATTAATTACAGAAAATTTTGAATGTAAAATTATTTACAAAAAAAACAACGTATTCTCTAGAGAGCGTCTACATAAAAATACAAAAAATTAAAGAAATGAAAAACCAAAAAGAAACGCCCCCGGGTGGGCTCGAACCACCAACCTTTCGGTTAACAGCCGAACGCGCTAGCCAATTGCGCCACGGAGGCGATGATGGGGCGAGCGAAATAGACGTGTCGTACCTATAGCTACTATATACGAGTAGGTGACTAATATTATGACGTCATAGCTAGGAGTCATAAGGTTATCAGCACTTGAGTGATTATGTGGTAAAAAAAAGAACAATGTGAATGAAATCTATTGAGTGTGTTAGATTGTTCACATTTATAGGAAAGTAACTGTTGTTAATTTATTATAAAACAATAATCACTTTTAAAACGTAAACTGGTAAACAGAATGTTTAGATAACAAAGACAATGTCAGCTGTCACAAGACAGGTGACGTTGACTTATGGGAACGGTCCATCTCTTATTTATTCATTCTATTCTCACCGTAAATTAATATTTTGTGGAACAAGAGTTCTAATTTAAAATAAATTTAATTATCACTTCTCGGATTAATATTTCAAAGACAGAATAATTTATCTTAATAATTAAAAGAAGTAGTCTTATAAGGCAGAATAAGAAATATTATGACTTAAAAGACTGGAGTCCAAATCAATGTTTTGATTTGCAGTTTGCGTAATCAAACTAATGTTTATTTAAGTTAACGTTTTTAATTGATAACGTAATGATTAATGGTATGATACTTTAATATTTCTTAGATTTTACATTGCAATTTCGATGTACCAAATTGTTACTAAATGATGTTAAACCAAAAAACTGTAATGGCGAGCTGCAATTGGTAGATACTAAAAACTCGTCAGATATTACTTAGAGATTATAAATATACAACAACTATATTGCTAAACTATCTCATTAAGTTTCAAAATAGTTCTATTACATAAGTTTTGTTTATTAATAGCTATTATAATAGATAATTGGCCAAAACTTGAGACGCTCTGTGATTGGTTGAAAAAGGTGGGAACCTTTGGGATTTCTGAGACTATAAAAAGGCATGTAACCGACAGATCGGTGGATTCTTGGTGCTAGCTGTCTGACGGAAAGACCCTCTGGTGTCTGCCGTAATTATTAAGCTGCCAAAGAGATCCTCGCCACAAGGAGACAGTACACTAACGTGGAAACTCTGGCTGGCAAGCCAAAAGTGAGCTGGTACGCCGTACTGCGAAAGCTCTGGCCCAAATTATCCACGGATTTGCTGTGCTAACTGTCCGACGGTACAGACCCTAACCCCAGGGTCCTATGTCCGTCATATTAAGTTGCCTGAAATTCCCACGGATATCACACCAAAGAAAAAGTGCTTCGTGACTTGTGAAGCAGAAGTTATGCACCAATTCTGTAAAGATGAGTATTTACTTATTTTATAACTATGTTTTCTTAGCCATTCTATGTAACTTCTGTGTAAAATGTAACTATAGGGCATCACCCTTGTTATTAGGTATTGACCTAAAATCCAAGTATAAAATATGTAATCTATTTGTATTATAGAATAACATCTAGGGTTCTGTCCCATATAAATGTGTACCAAAGTATGTAACTCATGTGATTTTGTTGTTTAAACAAATATAATAATATAGTCAAAATCTATCAGGTTTTTATTTCTTTCTTACAAAATATACCCTGTTACTAGGTTACGTTAGGTTAGCTAGAAATGGGTTCAATACCCATTTCTAATATTGATTTACTATGAATTTGTGAGATTCAAGTTATTATAGAGCCCCATTTTCTTTTAAGTGCGTTAAATTATTTTTATTGAAACAATTATTCATTAGCTTTACAAAAAAGGATGTTTACCAACGGATTTAAAAAAAAGTATGATTCCAATTAGTCCGTCTTTTAGATTATCGAAAAAAATTAACGAAGATACAACGCATCAAAGATTTGAGTGGGGGGTTGTGACGTCACTCACCGGTAAATAATGTCACGCTAATGTCTTGGAAAATGACGTCACACGAGTTTTCAAAGCACTGTATGGTATTTATTGTTTGTTTACGTGAAAAAAGAAAAAATACGTGTCCAATATTTTTTGATAATCTATCTGACGGACTAATTCGATTTTTTATGTTAACATCCCTGCAATGTTCATTTAATCAAATATTATTTAACTTAGAAATAATAAAGTTACGAAAACAACCCTGTGGGGTGCATGGCAACCATCAATCATGTTAATATATAAAACAGAGCTCGTTGTCAAATATTTTCGATCTTTAGGTTAAGCCGCGCTTGCCCAGGTTGGTCCTTGGATGGGTGACCATCATGACATACCGAGTTTCCTCCGTGCCTCGAAAAGCATTACCAGCCATTAGTCGACCAGTTGACAACAGCTGTTTTCTATAATTAATTACTAAAATATGAACGACGGAACAACTGCTAATTATAAAGTTTTAATGTGGGTAGTAAAATTTAACACCGGTGCAGCTATTATGCATGTAACATGTTTTGCTACTCAGCGATAGTTATCAGGTAATTATTTTAAATTATGTGGTTGTTTTTTGGAATAAATCATGAAATAACATCGTAATTATTTTTGCTTTGTCTTTCTTTTTAAAAAAAAGTTGCCACTCTCTAGACATTTCTCCTCTATCGTAGCTGAGTTTACAAATAATTCACATACAAAATCAGCTAGACCCGAAACGTATACGACTGTAGGCAATGAAGTATTTTATATAGACACGTCATGAACTAACATGGCGGCGCTTCAAAACGGCAAAAATATTATATAACTACTTTTACGCGTAAAGAAAGGGAAATAAATTATGACACTGTACAGCGGGATGCCTATTGACTCCTGTTGTCTTTATGTTTCGTGCAGGCTTACACACACGATTTAAATTAAGAACAAACGTAGCATCGCGCGAGAGGTTGGTGCGTAACTAAGCGCGATGTGGCCAATTGGCTTCATTTCATGTTGTCATTTTTGAGAGCGGACAACATACCTATAGTTTTAATATATCATTGACTGTAGGTCATACAACTGTTTGTTCTGTGTGGGGATCGAACCCGCGAAGCGCCTAACCATGCTATATTTTTTGGAGTGTGGGAAACCATAAAAGTGTCAGACTTCTACTGACTAAAAACCACCTATGTTTCTTCTTAGCACTTCATGTCGAGGCCGCAGCATCTCTTTTGAACAACCCGCAACCCGCCACACTGTCCCGAAACCATCAACTCTCGCACCGAATTTTCAGTTCTAGGACATGTCGGATTCCTCAAGCTGTTTTCTTCACCGCTTTGAGAGTAGTGGCGATGAAATAAATTACACAAAGCCTGCGCTTGCCTAGGAACCCATGACCTACTGCTCGTAAATCGGGTCACCACCACTTCATTGCTGCTCCTATAGAAACTTGTATCCCATAATTACATTTATCTTGTAACTAGCTGTTGCCAGCGGCTTCACCCGCTGCAACCCAGGGGAATATAAAATAGGGATAAATACTATTCTATTTCTTAATCCAGGTTATAAACTATCTGTGTACCAAATTTCATCCAAATCCGTACAGTATTTTTTGCGTGAAGACGTAACAAACATACACACTCACACACTCACAAACTTTCGCCTTTATAATATTAGTGTGATAGTGTGATGAAACTACCGGAATATTTTTGATTCATTTTCCTGCTGCGTCAAAATTCGTCGAATTACTTTCCTACCTTCGCACTTAACCTGTCTTTGGCTTAGCATACCTAATAATTATACAATAAATCCCAATCTTCAATTCTTCGTTTTCACTAGGTATGTTTCATACATTCTGTGTGTTCTAAGACCATATGACCAATGACTGTCCAATTTATTTATTGCTTCGTGAATGAGCCTCTAAATCATCTGTGAGTAAGCACCTTGTAAAAGATTTTGCTTGGATTTTTTGTGGTGGACTGGACCTATCTATGTGGTTTATAATGTTATTCTCAGATATATCTTTAGAACCTTTTCCGGTCCTAAATAACGAAATGCTGAGTCACGGTAAATACCAGGTGAAATTAATGTACACTCATTAAATACCAGATAAATTCTTGCGGTATTTATTTAATGATTTTGTGTGAGAATTGATGAACAGAATACTCGTATTCCAGATAGCCGACGTGTCTGACCAGATGCCATAGAACGAGCGCGCGCTGTAGACCAAACGTCGATTTATAAAAAAAACCATTTGATAACCTTCTTTTCTATTTGGAAGTCGGTTAAAAATACTCATTTCACATTTACATAGTATGAATGATTCTGACTGTGCTTATTAAAAAACAAAAATCCAAAAATTCTATCGGACAAAATTGTGCTTACTTTACACTTTCACAGCGCACTCGTGCTAGAACCTCAGTTACTGTTGTAGTACCTATGGTTCTTGGCGACGCATAAATAATTAATTGATACAAAAAATCGTCATTTTGTAGTTTCTACCTATTCCCACGGAAAAATCGAGTGAGTTTACGTCCATTTATATACAATCATAATTATAATAAAATAATGTTATAATTAATTATTATTTAATAATAATAATTAATTATAATATTATTTATTTTTTTGTATTATAAATGTATTATTTATTAATTAATTTTATTATTATTTATTTTATAATATTCTCTAACGTTCTTATCCTTCCGCAACCATTCTAAGTCGACTCCTTACCTGTGATTTGCGCAAATCATTGTCCGTTGATTTATATGAGACACCCACGTTGCTCGTTGATTCATATCGTGTTTATTCTAGCTATATAAGAACTGACTGACTAGATTCAAGGGTTTTAAATATGAAGATGATGAAGGTTCCTTTAAGTGATCATAATTTATATTGTGACTAAGATCAAAATCCCAGCAAAATAAAGAATAATGGCAGCCTTTTATACATTAAAATATTTGAGTAGAAATGAGCATCTGTATGTCAAAAATATCTGAAAATGTTAAGCTTCAACCCCTGAGTAACTTTGTTCAAGAATTACATGACAGGGCTCCTAAAAAACCTAAATAGATCTGAACAATGAGGGAAAGTCGGAGTCCGAAGGGGCGGTGGCACGTCACGCCAGGGAAGATCAGAATCCTTTAGGTTCAAGTCCCTCAAAGCGAAGGGAAAATCAGTCCGTAAGCAATGCAAGTCGAAGAGAATTAGAAAATAGAAAAATAAATAAAATAGAAAACAACACAAAAAGCGCAGGAGCATCAGTGACAGGCCGCGCTTCATGTGCTGCCATAACATAAAATAAAATAATTGTTACATAGATTATGATTGCGATAATGTTTATACACACATCAAAAGTGTCTAGGGATCAACATATATTTTTGCAATAACTTTTCTCCTGATTGATATTAATTGAAAAATGTCTCTTTGTGTCAATAAATATTTTTATTATTATTATTATTAATTAAAATTTTCTTTAAGGATTCATCAAATAAAGTGTTTTCGTTTGTCACAGTAACGATAAACCAAGTCACCTTTGCATTAATAAAGAAATTTGCCATTTTCCTAATAAAGGGATTTTTGACATTTGAACCACTAACATTAAAGTTCGAAAAAAAGACTGAAATAACAGTTTTCTTTAAAATTTTATTGGGTAACTTAAACAATTAATAATCCGTGTTTCTACCGCGAACACTAACAACACAAGAACATCGGTTTGGCATACTCAAAATGAGTTCATCCAAATCACGCTGTGGAATGGCCGCCCATGTTCGTTGCAACAACAAAAAAAGGTCTTCTTGCGACTGGATACCCTCCATATTCGGCAGAGCTCTTCTCTGTAGCATATCCCATGCATGCTCAATCGGGTTCAAGTCTGGCGACTGAGCAGGCCAGGGCAGGACATTGATGTTAGCTGCGGCGAGAGTCTGTCTTACAACTCTTGCGGTGTGCGGTCGTGCATTATCATGCATTAACTGAAATAAGGGACCGATTTGCACTTGTAGAGGAACGATGACGTCTGATACAATCGTCTCAGCATAAATTTGAGCGTTGAGGTTGCCTCTGATCCAAATCAACTCAGTTCTTCCGCCGATCCAAATACCCGCCCATACCATGATGGTTCCACCACAAGGATGGACTTCCTGGCAGGATTTTAATCGCTATTGGCGTCCAGGGGTTCTCCAGTGTTGTATACGTCTTGTATCCGCTCTCATACCAAAACGAGACTCATCAGAAAAGCACACGAAACGCCATTGTTCTTCTGCCCAATTTCTGTGTTCAAGAGCCCATTGATATCGAATCCTACGATTGTGCATTGCTATAGGTGGTACCCGTAGCGGTCTTCGGGAATGAAGGTTCACTTCATGCAAGCGGTTTCTGACTGTTTGGTCGCTAATTAAGTTCCCTGAAGAGTGATGAAGCCTCACGGCTAACATCATGGCGGTTATTGTTGGAGCTCTTCGAGTTAAGATTTGAATGTATCGGTCTTGTCTCCGTGTGGTGCAGCGATACCGTCCTCCATGGCGCTCAGCCACGGTACCAGTGCTTCGGTAACGTGTCCAAAGTCGACTGATAACACTCTGACTTGTATTCAGAGCTAAAGCCACAGTACGTTGCCGGGAACCAGCTTCTATCATTCCCACGGCTCTGAGCATTTCTTCCCTGCTTAAATGACGTTGCCGCTCCATAATAACGTTGGTTTTAATCAGTAGTAGGGAAACAGTAGCACTAATAATGTCTTCAATGCGTTGTATGTTTTTATAGCAAAAATATTGACAGCTGATTTTCATCTTTTATTTGAATTTGATTCACAGTTCCTGATTCAAATTATGAAATGCACCAAAAAGGATCCATTTAAATTTATAAAATCATAAATTTATTACAAAGCCACATCTCAATCTCAAGAAATCCGCATAAAAATGCTTGATCCCTAGACACTTTTGATGTGTGTATTTCAAGAAATTTTCTTACTTTTAATAGTACTGACAGTATAGTTAACACAAAAAAAAAAAAACGTTTGCCCCACACTAGGAATTTCTCCTGTATCGTGGGTGCAACCCGGAACAACTATCTGTAGGTCATACATATATTTGTTCCGTGCGGGAATCGAACCCGCGACACGCAGCGCAGCAGTCCATTGCTTGAGCCACTGCGCCAACCGTGCCGTCAGTTATTTCATCTATTGTATTTTGTGTGTTACTTTGGTGGTTTTACGAGTTTATACGAAAATTGAATAAATATAGTAAATGGCAACACTTCGATAGTGTAAAAGTCATTTGGTAGTCCCGAAAATGTATGTTTGTCTGTTTTTTAATGTATGTTTTTTACTATGGCCTTAAATGAAATACATTTTTATTTAAAAATCATAGGAAAATAATTAAACTCATTTTATATTTAAGAGCCAGGCGGGCCGAGCGCAAACGCCGGCACAAGAAGCGGAGCGCCGCGGCGAAGCTGCGTGCCCCGAAAACCGCGGCTGTAGTCATCACGCTACAGCCGGACGCGGTTAGTAAGGGCGTGCTTTTCCGCGACGTTCTCGCCAAGCTGAAGACGACGGTGAACCTCGAGGAGCTCGGGATCACCGGGGGCCTCCGGGTTCGAGTCACCGCGACAGGGGCTCGAATGATGGAGATTCCCGGCGAGTCGAGCGCCTCGTCCGCGGACGCCCTGGCAGAGAAGCTCAGGGCGTCCCTAAATCCGGACGAGGTCCGAGTGTCGAGGCCCATCAAGTGCGCAACTCTGCGCATCCTGGGCCTTGACGACTCGGTCTCCGAGGAGGAGGTGTTGGCCGCCGTCACCGCGGCCGGGGGGTGCTCCGCCGAGCAGGTCAAGGCGGGCACCCTACGACCGGACCGCGAGGGTATGCTGACTGTAACGGTTAGCTGCCCTGTGACGGCGGCGAAGAAAATTGCGGAGGGCCACACCCTGAAGGTTGGCTGGTCGAGGGTGCAGGTCAAGCTGCTAGAGCCCAGACCTCTGAGGTGCTACAGATGCCATGTGGGGCACCATGTAGGGTGCCGTTGCACCTCGGAGGTGGACCGCAGCGAATTATGCTTCCGCTGCGGTCAGCCCGGTCACAAGGTCGCGGCTTGCCTGGCCACGCCGCACTGCGATGCATGTGCGGCGGCTGGGAAGCCGGCCGAGCACCGGGCAGGGAGCAAGGCCTGCGCTCCACCCGCCAAGGCCAAGGGGAAGGGGCCCTCCGCAACCGCCAACTCCACCGTCGTCAAAGCCGCAGCCGCCGCCGCCGCCGCCGCTGCTGCCAAAGACGCCACCGCAACTCCCGCTGCGGTGGTGCCACAGGAGGTCCCGGAGGGGGCTGAAATGGACTGCCATTAATGGCCCCATTAAGCCTCCTCCAGGCGAATATCAACCACTGCGCCTGCGCTCAGGATCTGTTGCTCCAGAGTATGGCGCAGTGGTCGATAAACACCGCCGTGGTCGCTGAGCCCTATTTTGTCCCGCCCAGGCCAGACTGGGTGGAGGACCTTAGTGGCTCGGTGGCCATTATTGCGTCGGCCGCCGCCGGCACCCCGACCCTTGAGACGGTCAGAAAGGGTCAGGGGTGCGTAGCAGCACGGTTCGGGGAGATCGTAGTTGCGGGAGTCTACTTCTCTCCGAGCCGAACTCTCGCCGAGTTCCAAAACTCCCTCAGGGAGTTAAGTGTCGTCATCGGAGGCTATTCCCTTCCCGTACTAGTGCTCGGGGACTTCAACGCCAAGAGCTTGGCTTGGGGTTCCCGTTACACGGATGTGCGGGGTGGGATGGTCGAGTGCTGGGCTCTGGAAACAGGCCTGGACATCCTGAACCGGGGTTCTGTACCCACGTGCGTGCGGATGCGGGGCGAGTCGGTGGTGGACATCTCGTTCGCCAGCTCCGCTCTGTCACGGCGTGTCGTCGACTGGCGCGTCATGGAGAGGGTGGAGACCCATTCCGACCACCGGTATATCCGGTTTGAGGTCTCTGCCCAGTCCCCGAGTGCGCCGGTCCCACAGACCCCGAGTGGTCCGCGTTGGGCGCTGAGGCAGCTGGACAGGGAGCTCCTCCTGGGAGCCTCGATCGTGCGGGCCTGGGTGCAATCACCGGTCAGGCCCGCCGACGTAAACACCGAGGCGGGTTGGTTCCAGGAGGCCATGTCCGAGATATGCGACATGGCAATGCCCCGAGTCCGGCCAGGAAGCGCCCGGCGTCAGGTGTACTGGTGGTCGCAAGAGCTGTCGTACCTGCGTAAACAGTGTATGGCGGCGCGGCACCTGTACACCAGGCATCGCAGGCGCCGCATTCGGCCTCCGAATGCGGAAGCCATTGAGGCGGAGCTGTATGAGGGGTACAGGGCGGCGAAGGCCACCCTCCGCGAGGCTTGTAAGCGGGCCAAGAATGAGGCCCGCGAGGAGATGCTGGAGACGACATTCCGGAGGTGACTGGGGTAGACCTGAGAGCGGCGGTACGTAGGCTAAGTGCCAAAAATACCGCCCCGGGACCCGATGGCTTGCCTGGCAAAGCCTGGGTCCTGGCCTCAGAGGCTCTTGGGCCCCGACTGGAGGGGTTCTTTAGCGCATGCATGGAGAGAGGCCAGTTCCCGCTTCGTTGGAAGACGGGGAAGCTGGTCCTCATCCAGAAGCCGGGGCGCCCGGCGGACTCGCCGTCCGCATACCGGCCCATTGTGCTGCTCGACGAGGTGGGCAAGCTCTTTGAAAGAGTAATTGCAAACCGCCTCGCCGAGCACCTGGAGGGAATGGGTCCGGATCTTGCGGAACACCAGTTTGGTTTCCGCAAGAGGCGCTCGACGGTGGACGCCATCATGCGCGTGAGAGCCCTCACGACGGGGGCTGCGGTCTCTCGGGGCGGTGTGGTCTTGGCGGTGTCTCTCGACATCGCCAACGCCTTTAACACTATGCCCTGGAGCTGCATTAGGGAGGCACTCCGGTATCACCGGGTGCCGACCTACCTTCGTCGTGTGGTCGGGGACTATTTGACAGACAGGGCTGTCATCTACCCTGGTCAGGACGGACATTGGAACCGGCGAGAGATGTCGTGCGGTGTTCCACAGGGATCGGTTCTGGGGCCGCCCTTGTGGAACATCGGTTACGACTGGGTGCTGCGCGCCGACCTCCCTAGCGGCGTCAGCGTAGTCTGCTACGCGGACGATACGCTGGTGCTAGCTCAGGGTGGGTCGTACGAGGCGGCGGCCGACAGTTTGACACGCGGGGTTGCGATAGTCGTAGAGAGGATCCGGCAGCTGGGTCTCGAGGTGGCGCTTCACAAGTCGGAGGCCATGGGCTTCCATGGACGTGGGAATGCGCTGCCGTCGGGATCCCAGTTAATGGTGGGAGGGGTTCCCATCGGCGTCGAGTGTACCTTGAAGTACCTAGGACTCGTCCTCGACAGCCGGTGGAACTTCGTGGAGCATTTCCGACGTTTGGCTCCCAGACTGGAGCGGGCCGGGGCTGCCTTTAGGTGGCTCTTGCCCAATCTGGGGGGGCCAAACGCCTCCTGCCGGAGGCTCTACGCGGGGATCGTGCGGTCCATGGCCCTTTACGGGGCACCGGTGTGGGCGCCTGCTCTGAGGAAGCGGGCCGCCCACTACCTGAACGTGCCCCAAAAGGTCATGGCCGTGAGGACGGTACGGGGGTACCGCACGATCTCCCGCGAAGCGGCGAACCTCCTTGCCGGATTGCCGCCGTGGGATCTGGAGGCGATAGTCCTCGCGCGCCTGCATCAATGGCGCGCGGAGGCGCTGCGCCGGGGGGTCACTCCGCTGCCGCGGCAAATTGCTGCGCGGCGGACAGACCTCCGGTGCGATCTCATGGCGGCATGGAGACAGCGACTGTCGCAACCCCGTGCAGGGCACGCCACGATAGTGGCGGTAAGTCCCCTCTTTGAGGAGTGGCTTGAGAGGCGCCACGGCGCCCTCACCTTCCGTCTGACGCAGGTCCTCACCGGACACGGTTGTTTCGGGAGGTACCTGCACCGAATCAGGCGGGAGGAAACGCCCGGATGCCACCATTGCGAGGATCGGCCGGAGGACACGGTGGAGCACACAGTGGAGGTGTGCCCCGCTTGGGCGGAGCCCCGCCGTGTTCTCGTAGCGGCGATCGGCGGCGGCGACCTCTCGCGCCCGGCCCTGGTGCAAGCCATGGTCCGGGGCGAGGAGGAATGGGACGCCGTCGCCTCCTTCTGCGAAGCAGTGATGCTGGCGAAGGAGGTGGCGGAACGCGAGAGGGAGAGAACCTCTTGTCCCAGCCGCCGCGGGAGGCGCTCCGGGCGTCGGGGGTCCCGCGATGACCTCCGGCCACCGTAGACGCGGGCCTGTGGACGGTGAGTGATGGGCTAACTCGCCGTCCGTCCGTCTCACGACGAAAACAGGCCGTGTCGACGGCGCGTTCGTGTTCCACGCGCGCCTCAAAGAGATGTCAGCAACATGGGAGGGGCCCGAAAGGGCCGACGCCTGTCGGGGCCGCGGGTAGTCCTCTGGTTATCGCGGCCTCGACATAGAGGGCGAAGAAGGAACATGGGTGGTTTTTAGTCAGTAGAAGTCTGACACTCCCTTTCGCTCTGCCCAAGAGCGGGAGGGGTTATTCGATGATTTTACACCCACCAAAAAAAAAAAAAAAAAAAAAAGGTATTTCGAGACACAATCATTTTCGTCAACAATTTTTCTGCCATTTCTGTCCTTTGCATTATTTTTACCGAAAAATATCTTTAAAATATTATAAACCTGATGAGTTAACAGATAATTAGTAATAGTGTATTAGGGTATGTGTGTGTGTGATTATTAGCGAATTTGTTTGTTTGCTTGAACACGGTCCTCTCAGGAACTACTGGTTCGGATTGAAAAAATTATTTCTGTGTTGAATAGTCCTTTCGAGGAAAGCTTAAGGCTATTACATAACAATACGCTACTAACTATTTGACGCTTACTAATCACACTATCACACTATTATTATAAAGCCGAAAGTTTGTGAGTGTGTGAGTGTGTATGTTTGTTACTTCTTCACTCAAAAACTACAGAACGGATTTGAATAAAATTTGGTACACAGATAGTTTATAACCTGGATTAACACATAGGATAGTTTTTATCCCTTTTATTTTCCTGTGGGATAATTTTCGAGTTGTTGCGGGCGAAGCCGCTGCTGGCATCACCTAGTCAGCTATTATAATATAAATGGGAAAGTTTGTTACAATGTATGTATGGATGCATGGATGGATATTTGTTACACTTTTTCTCGCAAAAACTACGAAACTTAGATGAAATTTGGAACACAGATAGATTATTATAACCTGGATTAACACGTAGAATACTTTTTATCCCGGTAGTATGATACCGTGAGACAATTATCGAACTCCATGCGGGCAAAGCCACTGGCACAAGCTAGTAAACATATTCTTACTTTATTTAGTATCAAGGTTCTAAATCAAAACTTCTTTACTCGCTCCACTTACTAAATTAATACTCAATTTAAAGTCGTTTTATCTTTTAAAGTATTATCTTAACTTAAACTAGATTGAAACTAAATTATCGAGTCATCAACCCTAAGTTTACTTTTACGGTTAGTCATAATTACAAGAATATTTTTTAATTTATGTAAACGTTCAAACGGACTGCGTCGTTGGCCTAGTAATCGCAAGCGCGACCACTGAGCATAAGGTTCTAAGTTTGGAAAACCCGAATAACCCTTGACCGACTCGAGAGAGTCGGTCAAGGGTTATTGGGGTTTTCCATCAGGATTTTTTTAGTAACAGCCACAGAGTCTGATTTTGTGCACAGTTGATAACAATAGACTACTACACCCCCTACTACACGTATTATTAAGTACCTACACCTCTGCCAAAACCCTTCGGGGTTTACAAGCTTGATCTTATGTATGTATTTGTATACAAACGTTCTAAACTACCAGTCACTTATTAAAACGTTCAGAAATTCCAGAACCTCTTTCTAAAGTCTAGGCCATCGATCACAACAATTCTTAAACGGTAAACCGCAAAAATATGTTCAAACAAATATTGCAAATTGAGCAAGAAGGTATGCAATCAAACGGGCTCCAAACTTGGATTGCTCCCAACTTGGCTGAGTTATAGTTAGCTTCCGTTAGCCCCCATCCCCAATAAAGTAGTTGAAATCCCTCTCAAATCCGTTCACTCCAGACCTCTATGATTTCCCAGTTTTTGACGTTTCCATACAAGTTTATGAAGCTCCTAACCTACGTAATGCATGAGTCGGATTTCAATTTGACTTGCAGTTACTTCTAGTTTTCGAAGTTCTCTAAGTTCCGCTCCTATTACCATTTCAGATTTTGTGATACGACGGGGTTTTGCTATTGTTATTTAAAAGACTATCTTCGGGTCTTAGGAATTAATCTTGATCTTACATAACTTGGCTAACATAGATCAGTAAGTACTTTATAAATATGGTGGCCTAATGAGTAATAGATATATAAATATTTAAGAGTCATAACAACGATTTTTTTTTTTGGTTAGCTTATTCTGTCCCACTGCTGGGCAAAGGCCTCCCCCATTTCTTTCCAGCTCTCTCGATGTTGTGCCTTCTCTGGCCAGTCATTCACGAACGAGTCCAAATCGTCACTAAAACGTTTTTTTATTTGTCTGCCTCAGTGACGACGACCGTCTGCAGGCACCCAGTGTGACGGTTTTGGCCCATTTGTCCTGACCTCTCCTGGAAATGTGACCCGCCCAGTCCCACTTTAACCCTTTTTTAGCCCTTTATGTCAAGGCCGCGGTATCTCTTACAACATCCCGCAGCCCCGACAGGCGTTGGCCCTTACGGGCCACTCCCATGTTGCTGACATCTCTTTGAGGCGCGCGTGGAACACGAACGCGTCCCATTTTGACCTCGCAGACTTATCGCCTACATCGGCAATGCCTGTCTTGGAGCGTATTATATTGTAATAATAAATTATGGGTCATAAATGAGTCACAAAGTTTAGGTCAGTTATATTACAAAAATAAATAGGGATCTCGTTTAACACTCAAACAATTTTCATTAATCATCTGAGCGAGTTATTCTTTCTATATTTACTTTGTTTGAGTAAACTTTTACAATTTAAGACAACGCTTGATATATTTTTTTTTAACCAACCATTTGTCGTCACATTCTAAAGACATAGTCACTAGTCAATTAAATTCATTTCTTTATGTCAAATAATGTCAGTGTTACCAAGTTTAAAAAATACTTTTTGGATTTCATCTGTTGCTTTTAAGGATCATTTGTTATTTCATTTTTTTGTTGCACAAATAAAAATGTTACATTTATGTTACTCTACATAAGGTTTGAATATTTATAAGACGATTTAAAATAAGTCTTATGTTTATTTTTTTACAGAGTACCTACTGTGGAAATAAATCAAATTCAGGTGTATATAATTCTCACAATAAATAAGGATTATTGTGTCCCTTAATAATTTTTGGCTTTGTACCTCAAACTATTTTAGCAACTCATAAAAGAACATTATTGAAGCTTTACTTACTAAGTTACCTAATAACGATAATTATTATTATCTGTGGTGCTAGGCAACTAAGCTTATCCTACTTGTATGCGTTCCTTTGTGCCTATTGGCCTTGTTCTGTTCTGTCTCCTGCTGATATGGAGGAAAGTGGGAATTATTTTTTCCTACTCCTTCGCTATTCTATTCTGATTAATTTAGTTGCGTGATCCAAGACATTTATATTGTTTTACTGGGACTTCGTCAACTTCTTTTTCTCGGCACTTTTCTGGTGGTCGCCGCTGTTGAATTTGGCTTTCAGGAGTTACAATGGTTTGCGAATAGTGTGGTGCGTTTGTACCGAAAAAAAAAAACTAAAATACCTACATAACTTTCAAATAATACGAGTATTACCAAAAAATACAAGCCGTATCTATCACACAAACCTATAATAAAATCTCTCGCCATAACATTGACTCACTAAAGATGGCTACTGTAACAATAAGACCATCCTTCACTCGATTAAGGCCATTCTTTCCTTCTTGCCTCAGACGCCCGATAAAATAAATATGAACAATAATAAAAAAGGGGAAATATATTACGGCCTTGTTGAGGGCAATCGCGTTATGACAGGTGACGGGGCCCAAAGCCGAGAAACGGCCAGTCATCGCCAAATGATTATCGGCCTCCTTGGATGTCAGATCACTTTTCGATATTGGACGCGATTGAAAAAAGAATTTCTTTTTACTTTTTTTTTTCGTTGTTATTTCTTGGCTTTTGGTAAAGTTGGTGCGATTGTTTGTGATTTTTAGCTTCATTTGAAAAGATTGTGGTAAATGTTTTCATGGATTCTTTTTATTTTGATAGACGAGTGACTATCAATATTAGATAATTAAATGAAAATCGACTTGACTGAATTATTATATATTTTTTTTGAATCGTCGTTTTGGCTTTACTGTCGATACTTATCGTGCACATCTTGCTACATAGTTCTCACATGATAATATACCAATCTCAAAATGAATGATGTAACCAAAGTTTTGTAACAATATTATGATTTAAAAGAGTGTCCATGAAGTTTCTTGCCATTCTTCTCATGAGACCAACGCTTTGGAATCGGAAACTACAGTACACTGACAGTTATTATGCCTTGTGAGTTGGACTGTAGCTTAGTCTATTAGCTTACTAAAATTTAGTATTTGTTCGACTATTCAAAAGAGCCTGTAATTGGCCTACTTACAATAAATTATTTTGATTGATTCGATTGATTGACAATAACTTATATTCCCACAATTATTTTGGAAAGTGTAAGTATTATGTGTGTGTATAGTGTGTATTTGTTATTGTTTAAATGTTTGTGAACGCACCCACGATACAGGGGAAATATCTAGTGTGGGACAACGTTTCTAAAAAAAAAAAAAAAATTGCGGAAAGTTATTCGAGGCGGATTGGTTGTTCATGGGGTCGAGAAATGCAATAATAAATTCCCACGTGTATTAAACGACGTTTTTCAATATACTTTCGAAGAAATTAACTAATAAAACGATAAGTATTTTTGTCATCAATTTTAAGGAGACTATGATTTAGTTTGCTTTTTTCCGCAGTTTGATTTCGCCAGGTTGAAGAAGAAGCAAAAGTTCACATAAAGCCACTAAACAGCCTCACAGGAAAAATATAAAATATTTTATAATTAAGTACACAAATAAATGTTTACTTGTCCATAAAAGTAAATATTTGTTTAAAATAATCATGTTTATTTATAGTATTCCTTAAAAAAGCACAATTTAATATTCAAAACTTATTTATGATTTATAGCCGCAAATCAAAATGACGAAATAAAAATAAAACACTGTAGTCGGTGGTGACTTTTTTTTAATTTCCCATGTTTTAATCGATTTGGACTTAGTATAAGGCATAGTTATCTGTGGTTATTTGCTTACCCGCCCTTGGTTGCGGAAAAATAAGATTACACGTTGCATGTCGAACCTAAGTGTAGTACAATAATTGCCAGTTTTTGAGGAAGTGTATTGAAATTATTTTTATAAACCTTTATGAAGAGCTTCCTAATTTATTTTATACAAAATATTCACATCAAAACAAGTTCAGCATAATACAAAACAAAACAATTTAGTTAATGATCATAACTGATTAAAACAAAATGATAACGCTTAATTAAAATCCGGTAGCCTTTCAAAATTCTCCTTTGTGAGCTCTTATTTACACCTTACGAAAACGTTATTAAGGCACCTCGCAGGCTGCGATAAAACCTTTGTAGAACCCCCTATTGTACTGCCAACCCCCTAAATCTTTAGAGGCGTAATAGAAAATATTGTTTGCAAAATTAAGTTATTCTCAGTTAAGGATAATTTGCAAAGTTTTCGTTGTGAGTTTTCAGCGTCGTTAAATTAAAAATTGAAGTCAGTTGGGTTACATTTTTTTTCTGTAAAAGAAGTTTAGGTAAAACTCTAATTTTAGATTTTTTGAGTAAAAGTGGTTTTCGTGCAATTTTTATGCAAATATTATTCATTTTAGTTTTATGTTTGACTTAAACTTTGGTACTTTGAGTCTCTATCTAGTCTACGATATTTATGACTTGAAATTACAAACATTTTAAAACTCATTTGCGTTGCAAACTTTTTAAATATATTTTTTAACGAAGTTATGTAAAATCAGTGTGCAAGTTAACCGACCTTTTGATCCAGAATTTGATACTAGCACGACTGAAAATGAGTTTATTAAATCAGTACAGAGGAAAGATTTGTATTTTTGAGTGTATGTTTGTAATGAATAAATTCAAAAACTGCTGCCCCTATTTCAAAAATTCTTGCACCATTAGAAAGCTACATTCACTCGGAGTACAAAAGGCTTTTTATCCCTATTTTCTTACAGGTAGTTTTCTTACCGCTAGTTATTTTTAAAATAGCTATTCTAAGATATCTTTTACATATAAAAGAAAGTCGTGTTAGTTACTCTATTTATAACTCAAGAACGGCTGAACCGATTAGGCTGAAAATTGGTGGAGAGGTAGCTTAGAACCAGGAGACGGACATAGGACGGACTTTTTTTTTTGTTCAGGTAGGTAGGTAGTAGGCAGGTAGTGGGTAGGCAAAAGGGCATCGCAAGGCATCGGGAGTTCAGCTAGTTTATAAAAAAAAGCAAAATGCTTAAATCTCAAACATTTACTACCGTACTCAGAGATATTTAATGATTACTTAAGCCGTCACTTAGTGAAGGTTTGACATATCTTTGTTTGAGAAAACGGTCAAAACCATTACTAAGTGAAGGCCTAAGTAATCATTAAAGCTCCCTGAGTTCGGCAGTTAGACTACTAAAACAAAGCGAAGAACATTTCCCTCCGATGAAAATTCAAAAGTAACATTTTGAAGTATGCCACTGAACTCGGATCCTCAGTTCGATTCCGTACGGTTCGCTACGGATAGTTCGGACGATCCTTATTGGAAAACTTTTCGCTTTCCGATGTTATCCGAACGAATCAGATTTAATAATAATCGTTTCTCTTAAGCGTACTTTGATTTTCATTCAATATTGTCTTTAAAAAGTTGCTGTTTCTGTTAGAGCTGCGACTTTCGCGAATTCTTGAGAACTTAGTGAGATTATTGTCGTAATTAGGTATTCCGAAGTAGTAGAACATTTCGTCCTGGGAATTCTTACTATATTTTGTTAGTGCAGAGAAGTCGTGTTCTTTTAAAAGATTAGGTGTAAGTAGTTGGTACAACACCTACAAAAACATGAGGCGATACGACATTGTTCTCGTTGTGATTTTTTCATCGTGTACTACTATTTTGGTAAGCGCATCTGCTAACTGTGAGGTATTCGGTTGTATTCCAGAATCGAACAAACATTTTTTCCACCATTTCTAAATACCAGCCTGGGATTCAACAGACCTGAACAAAGTGCTCTGCTTCCACCTTTCTCGCGCGAACCTCCAGTCTGTGGTATTCACTGATTCTACTACGAGAATCTGACTAAAGTAGACACTGCGTAGAATGTAATTTTCCGAAGGGAAGCCGGTGGGAATCGAGTTATGGGCACGCTGCGTCACTGCTGTTGGCTTCTCTATTCCCTGATTATTATAATCTCAATCTCTTCATAGTTCGAGTGAATCGACTTCTTTTAGGGAAGCATGCTCCACCTTTGGCCGCATCATCGCTTCCCATCAAGCATGTTGCGTTTGGCCACCCAAACGCAAGCTTATTCTATAATTTAGAAATGGATCGCCGAAATGTGTGTTCGCGCATAACTTCTGAACTGCTGCACCAAATCGGATGATTCTTTCTTCTAAGTATTTGTTATTGCCCGATCTGGAAATTGTACCTAGAACCTCAAGCTCTGTATAGTCAGGCTTGTGACTACTAAACTAACAGAGCAATCAGGATTGTATTCATAGATCATTCAAAACCATTCTTCACCATCATTAGCCAATAATATTCCCACTGCAGATACTCAGGTCTCCTGTCTAGGAGAGGGATAGGCTTTAATCATCCACGCGGGCCCAGTACGGGTTTGTAGATCAGTCACGTCTTCGAATTTGTTTGGTTCTAAGACAAGGTTTCCTCACGATTTTTTTGCTTCACCGTTTTGGGAGCAGCGGTGATGAAATAAATTACACAAAGTAATGCACCTGCCTGGGTTCGAACTCACGACTTACTGTTCGTAAGTCGAGGCTGCCACAACTGGGCCACCACTGCTCCATTAAATTATTATAAATGCAAATAAATGCGACTACCTACTGCTTCAGTGACGTAATCTGCCCACCCTCGTAGCTAAACAGGGTAAAGATAAATGATATTAAAATGATGAAAGTCATTGTCGTGTGACATCTTGATGCTCCGAGACGGCGAGGGTTGACATTTTATTTTAATAGGGTTCCGTATGATTAATTTATTCGTAGACGCGTGGATAAATGAATGTTGGTTTGCACGAGACAGAAGTGAAATAAATATTAAAAAGTGCCAAATGGAAAGCATAACACGAAATATTTTTACTTTAGAAGTAAGTTTTAATCAAACTTTTACTTTTCTCTCTCAAAATTCTAATCCTGAAAAAAATATTGCTTTCTGTTATCTCTATTTTTTACTGTCTTCTCTTCTCAATCAAAATAAAACAAATACATTAGCACATTTTCTCTCATAGAGAGCTGGTCGGTATTGCAGCAGTGGGAACATTTAAAATATTATAAGCTATTAATTTTAGTTGATAGACTGTCACCCAAAAAACTCAAACTTCAACGAGCTAGTAGTTTTATTTAGGTTAAGGATGTTAATAATTATTCGGCTTCTATTTAACAATTCTGCTTCATCATTATATGTTTTCATTAGAGGTCTGACCTCTTTGGTCCGATGGCTGATGATCTTCAAGATTGTGCTAATAAGATGGTAGGTAGAGAATGTCAGGTAATCATGACGTCACATTTCTGGTAGTTTATTTTTTAATTTTGCAGTTTTTTTCAAATAA
Source organism: Diarsia rubi (assembly GCA_932274075.1). Taxonomy (NCBI): domain Eukaryota; kingdom Metazoa; phylum Arthropoda; class Insecta; order Lepidoptera; family Noctuidae; genus Diarsia; species Diarsia rubi. The sequence continues at coordinate 20,482,726 of OW026415.1, read as the reverse complement.
GTACATATTTACTCAAACAATTCAAAATGGCAGTTGTAATAATGATAACCCTTTAATTATTGCAATTAAATCTCATAATGTAAGTTTAATAGCAGATAAAAGTAAATTACATAACCAAAAAAAAACATGTAAATGACATTCCAACTGTAAAAAGAAAAACACCACCCTTGTAAACGCAACAAATATTTCCACGTCACATCCTACATGACTTTTTAAACCCTCCAAAATGAGTTGTATAAGATCCCCTATCTGATAACGTTCTACAAGATACAGTAACTGATAAGGTTCCCTACCGGAGCCACTTAATTGACTCCGTGAGTAATCAAATTCTTTTAACTTTGTAGATCCACAGTATTCATATACAGTGTTTCAACTATGAACAAAAATGTTAATGTTATGTTGTGTGTTAATTTTTTGCAGAAAAGTAATTGTTGTTGATTAACTGTTTGTGTGGTTCTTAGTTTATATTCTTTGATCGTGTTACTTTGTTTGTTTATTGTTACCTTTTTTTTGTGTTTTCTTCGTTTTCGTGTTTTAAATTACTGTAAGAATTGATGTGACGCAGTCAAAACATTGTGCTGATGAATGCAATAAATAGTATGGGGTCGATATTTAAAGTCAAGCAATAAAGCTGTTAAATATTCTGCTAAAAAAACTGGCCAAGTGCTAATCAGACTTGCACATGGGTTCCGTACCATTGTAGTAGATACTGAGAGATTTTCCATGTTATTTTAGCACAATAAACTTCTTATAGGTTTTCTTGTAATCTACATTGTTGCACTAATATTTGTTATTTTTTCAAAATGAAGAAGATCATAAAAAGATCCTAGTTGGTTTACTGATTATCTCTATACTGTGGTAGATGACTCCTTGATTGGAAGCTATAACATTTGTTTTTTGATTAAAATTATTTGGATAGGGGAAAACATGTGCCCATTGTACTTGATAATGGTTATGGTTTTCATTTGTTTTAATTAAACGATATGTTAGTGAAATCACGAAATTCCCTCATTTCATATACGTTTTTCAAAACTGGTTTAATCGCTGAAAACTAAAATAATAGGTAGCTATTGATGTTAATTTTTTTTAATTGAGAAAGTGTAGAAAAATATTTTTTTTATTTAATGAAAAAAATTACAACTACCTACTACAATGAAACTAGTTTACTAAAATTAATAAAAAAAATATTAATATGTAAATTCATTATTAAGCCAAAAAATACTATGTTACAAAACTTGAAGGATGATAACGTGATAAGGCTGATAAAAGGTACACCCTTTAAGAGTAAATCTTCGATCAACAGTGAAATAATCTCTTGACGTATTAATATTCATAAACTCCAATCATCACACCCTTTCTATCACGAGGAAAGCAGCAACGTAAGATTATTCGCAATAAGTGTGCGTCATTAATCATGAACATTGCTTTAGTTAGTGTATCGTACTATAAAGATCTCTTGGCTCAGTCGCAAAATGTCGTTTACGCAAAATCTTTCTCATAATGTCGTTTTCGCAAAATGTCGCTCTACGACTTGCTGCCGTACGCAGAGATATTTAATGATTACTTAAGCCGTCACTTAGTAAAGGTTTGACAAATCTTTGTATGAGAAAACTGTCAAAACCATTACTAAGTGTAGGCCTAAGTAATCATTAAAGCTCTCTGAGTGCGGCAGTTAGAATTTTGTTTTGCCAGGTTTTTAAGAAAGGCGGTTTTGTTTCTGAAGCTGATTTAAAAAATACATACCTACATGCGAATAGAGACCCTCCTCCTTTTTGGAAGTCGGTTAAAAAGTGGCTCACATTTAATGAGAAATCGGAAAGAATCTACCTTTCTTACATTTTGCGATATTTCACGACATTTTGAGAAAGAAACATTCCCCCCCACAAACAACCTCCCCCCCTCCCCCCATCCCGCCGACCCATACCTCTTCACAAACACGTAACAACTTACTACACTTATTACACAAAACAAACACGTTTGCTAAGCACGTCGCGCTGAACACGCGAACTAGCACGCATTCATATTGGAAATAATTTATAATGATTTAAAAGAAGGGTAGAAAACTTAAGAAGGGTAGAAAACTTCCTTTCTAGAACAGTCATTTAAGGAACGTAGTTTTAGGGCGAATTTTACTAGTGAAGCTGAACACGATCAGTACAATATCTTTATCCACGTTCAAGAGCTGCCAGTACCTATCTATCAATATTCTGCAACGAAAACCCTACTAGTGAGTTTGTTTCATTGGCTTTTTAGTTGTTGTCGTAAAAATCTTAACGTGAATCAATTTTACATTGTTTATAGAAGTTATTAAGGACCATAATGTCAACATAGGCCAAGAAGAAATATTATAGAAAAAAATATGGGACCAATCGAAATGTAAGGGTGTAAAAGTATCATTAACAAAGCCGAAAGGCACTTGTTCTCCCCGTCACTGCAATCAGACCATGCTTGAGAACCCCCAAGTTACGGAGATATTGGGGGTTTAAATTCCATATTTTTCACAGCTGTTTTTATAAATACTAGTTTTTTTTACGTTACAACTCTACTTAAATTGTCTCCATGAACCGTTTACTAGTCAAAGCATCCACTAGCACAATGCTTTAAAAGTGCTACATCGAGTTTTACCGTAAAAAGTGATTTTTCACCGAAAAAAAAAATTCTTTCCCAGCAATACTTTTTGCGTAGGGTAGGTTGCTTTCCACCCTGTATAACCTTTTACATAAAAAAAACAGAAATTATTCTCAGAAATAGGATTTAAACAAAATGTGCAAAAATGTGAGTTTTACAAATAGCCATTACGCCTCAGGGAATTCAAGCCTCATATTTTTACCATAGAAAAAAAATCTGCTGAATAAATCGAAGAATAACATTCAAAATCAGGCATAGAGTCTTGTGTAACAAATTTTAGCCTATGAAATAATAATGATAGTTTTTCTTAACCCATGCAAAAACGACTAACACAAAAACAAAATCTATATATCCCATTTCGTTCCCGAAAACATTCCATATCTATTCCAAAGAATTCATTCAAACAAAACCAGTACAGAAAATTCTAGAATAAACCTAAATAAAACTTCAACCTTATAGGTTCCAAGTTCCAAATATTCCACGTCAAATCGCAATCCAGCATAAATCGCTTCAAGATTTACAGCACAATCCGTATCAAGTTAAATAAAGAGGAAAGTAGGGAGCCTGCTTTGCACATCGTGGCTTGGCTAGCAACAATGGGGATGTCGCGTGTCGTTTATTTACCACTTCGCAGTGTTTGTTTTATTTGAAGATGTTTTGGAGTGGTTCTGATACGGTGTTGATATCATTATATGGTGTTTTATTTTTGACAGTTATTTTTAATGGTATTGCTAACTTTTAACTTTTAACATCGCCGACGTGTTGCCCGTCTGTCGGTTTTCTATCGGTTACATTTCGGGGAGTGTGCGATGGAATTGCACAATCTAATTCCTCCAAGCCCGTTCCATCATCGGACTACAAGACGTACGGCGATGCGCCATCGTTTCATGGTGGACATCCCACCCATACGCACTAAACGTTTTGGGAATACTTTCATTGTGCGTACAGCTAAGGAGTGGAATTCCCTGCCGGAGTCTGTATTTCCTGATAAGTATAACCTAGGGGTCTTCAAGTCAAGAGTGAATAGGTTACTTCTAGGTCAGCGTGCTACATCTTCGACCACATCGTCACTTAACATCAGGTGAGATAGTGGTCAAACGCAAGCCTATCAGAAATAATAAAAAAAAAACTATGCCTGCCTTGGGAATCCACAAGATTCGTAATGTTTTGTATTTTTTATTTTACGTATTTTTTATTATTTTTTAAAACCTTGCCCCACACAAGAAATTTCTCCTGTATCGTGGGTACGTTCACAGACATTTAAACTCACATACACAAATACTCAGACCTGAAACATCTATCTGTAGGCCATACAAATATTTGTTCCGTGCTGGGATCGAACCCGCGACACGTAGCGCGGCATTCAACTGCTTAAATCACTGCGCCAACCGTGTCGTTTTTATTGTTGGGTCGATAGATAGCTGCACTAAATGAAATAACAATAGGTGATTACTATAGTAGGTAACATTGAAAGGTGACCCTAAAATAGTTTGGAAAAAACTAAGCAGCTGAAGATGATGAGTCAATAAATTATATTATCAGTGTTAAACTGTAGAAAAGAATGAAAGAAAGACGACTGAGGGATTGGACTGCTGCGCTGCGTGTCGCAGGTTCGATCCCCGCACGGAACAAATATTTGTATTGCCTACAGATAGTTGTTTCGGGTCTGGGTATTTGTGTATGTGAGTTTAAATGTTTGTGAACGCACTCACGATACAGGAGAAATTCATAGTGTCAAAGTCTTATTAAAACACAAAAAAAAAACAAAAATGAAGGCCAGTGACTAAATTCCTTAGTCACTTTTAAGATGCATATTATCTTCCTCACTTCGAATGATCAGGTCTACTGTGACAGTCAGTTATGGCTGATATACGTTTATAGTAGCTATCAAATGAGTTTAGTTGAGCTTTAGCGAGTAGGATACCTACATCATCAGCCTATATTACTCCCACTGCAGGGACTCAATCCTCCTCTCTAGGAGAGGGATGGACTATAATCCACCACGCGGGCCCAGTGCGGATTGGTAGATGTCACATATCTTCGAATTTTCGGTTCTAAGATATGCCGGTTTCCTCACGATGTTATCCTTCACCGTTTTAAGCGCAGTGGTGATGAATTGAATTACACAAAATAATGCGCCTGCCTAGTTTCGAACCCACGATCAACTGTTCGTAAGTCGGGGCCTCAACCACAGTGGCCACCTCTAGGATACCTAAGTTGTGAATAAATAAACATCAGTCCAAAGTGATTGGAAGTGCAAGCGATATTCCAATTCAATTATATTTTTTTGGAATATTGCAGGATAGTGTTACATTGTATGTTGATTAAAATATAATTAACGTTCGATACAAATATGGTACAGACTTATTATCTATCATCAACATGATCCTCTTAATTAATTGAATTCCATTTAATGACTGTTTGGAGGAAATAACTGTTATTTCGTACACAACCCATTTCTTATATGGCTAGTTACTGATTTTAAAAAAAATGATTCTAATTAGTCCATCTGTTAGATTATCGAAAAATATTGGATACCGTACGTATTTTTTGTTTTATCAAATCAATAAAAATTGACGAAGGTAAAAAGCGTTAAAGATTTGAGTGGGGGCTGTGACGTCACTGCCCGCTAAAGAATGTCATACTATGTCTCAGAAATTACGTCACACGAGTTTTTAAAGCACTGTATCGTCTTCATTGTTTGTTTACGTGAAAAAAGAAAAAATACTTGTCCAATATTTTTTGGAAATCTATCTGACGAACTAATTTGACGACACGGTTGGCGCAGTGGCTCAGGCAATGGACTGCTGCGCTGCATGTCGCGGGTTCGATCCCCGCACGGAACAAATATTTGTATGATCTACAGATAGTTGTTCCGGGTCTGGGTATTTGTGTATGTGAGTTTAAATGTTTGTGAACGCACCACACGATACAGGAGAAATTCCTAGTGTGGGGCAAAGTTATTAAAAAAGAAAATGTTTTTTTTTTGTTATCTACCCTATTGACATGCAAATACAGGGTTCAATCCTTCATTATAAAACCGAAATTAACCCGTTATATCCAAAACTACCCAAATAATTACACAAGTAATTTCAACAGCCATAAGCTCGAAAAGCTGGTATTGTACAAGGACTATCAACTGATAGTGCCTGCTCGTCCATTGTGCCGAATTGTCCGCGCTCGGCATAGTTATTGCTCGTCAGAACCCACAATAGTGCTTGTGGAGGGAGAGCCTTATTCTGGCTGGCGTAAGTATGTAGTATGGGAATGGTTTTTTTTTGTTAATTGCTTTGGTATATTCCCGTAAAAATTGGGAACATTGAGTAACAATGGATATTGTGTTAGTTAGTAACTGGTTTTTTAAATCACAAAGATTTTTTGGCTGGCGTAAGTAGTATGGGAATGATTTTTTTTTTGTTAATTGCTTTGGTATATTCCCGTAAAAATTGGGAACATTGAGTAACAATGGATATTGTTATAGTTAGTAACTGGTTTTTAAAATCACAAAGATACCATGTTATTACAGGTAAAATGCGGGTATGTAGCTGTACTCGTATGGAATAGAAACCGACTCCAATATACAGGGTGTAAATTGATTCGTCTTATAGACCAAGCATTCTGTGTATATTCTGTATATCAAAGAGGGGAAAACGACTTTTTTTTCTGGGTTAAGAATCACGTTATACGGTAGGACTCAATGTAACGCACTGAAAACATTGCATAGTACTGAGGTTGAGGAAGTATTGAAAGTAAAGTTTAACGTTGAAACTTGTGAAAAAATTGAAACTTGAACCTGTTACAGGAAGGCTCCCAGATGTGGTCTACATCAAAAAAATGATCGCTATGATGAGAAGCACAAGTTCCTTTCAGTTTTAAGAGTACCTCTCGACTTATTCAATGGATATGGTAAGGAAAATGTGATGTAGTCTTTCGTTTTCGTAGGAGCGGACAAAGATGACACTACCTGCTCACGGGACATTTAGTTTTCATTTAATATTCTTTGTTATCGAATTCAGGGCCTGTGCTGCAACAAAAACACTTAGGACAACTACTCGTTCAAACGTTTTTAACATTAGGTAAACGGTCCACTATAGTAGGAATTCCTACTAAAGTAGAACGTTTACCTACTTACAATACAATCGATTACGAAAGACTTAATGCAACAAATGCTTTTTGTCGCCAAAACTGTCCATATCGTTTCGATATCGTTCATTTCTCCCATCTACATTCCAGAATAAGGCTCCATGGTCTCTGTTTAGGATCTGGCCCATGTCCGGCGTGTTAGCCCGAGGCATCGCTTTTGCGGACAACGCTGTGTCGCCGGCGCATAACACAATGCAGCTTAGAGGAATTTGTGTTGTTGATAGGATCGATAAAATACTCTAACATCACGTTGTTAGGATTTACAATTATTTAATTTATTAACCGTGGGTTCGATGTATTTTGCATTGATTTGTGGATGGTATTAAAGATCGTCTGTTTAGTTTATGATATGAATCGTGTGAACGATCTTTGGTGTACCTTGTTTGCTGACTTATTAGTTCAGCTAAGGAGCCTAGATTATTAACGTTGATGTGTAGGAGATTAGGTAGCATTTCCTTTGTTGCCCGACTAAAGATTTTTAACAATTTATTTCCTTAAAACATAACATCACGCCAGTAATCCCCGAAGGTGTAGGCTAGATCACTACACCATCAGTATACCCACATTTGTTAGTTATATTTAAGTCCGATGTAATAGGGGCAAGCCGATTGCCATCAATCGGACACAAATCCAGACCAATTCCTGATGAAAAACCCAATAACACTTTACTGGCCCGGGAATAGAATCCAGAACCTCATACTGAGCAGTCGCGCTTGCTGCCACTACACCAACGAGTCGATGTCAATTGCCATTATTAGAATAGAAAACTGAATCGCAATGTCCATCTGTTTTGCCACACGAACCATCGTCGATATCATTATGATTAAATTCAATTCAATTCAATTTATTCACAAACAATTTATGTTGTATTTGAAATCACAAAAAGTTATAACAATAGCATTCTTGTTTAATATATTTATATCTTGTATATATTTTAATTAAACATTAACAACAAAAATAATATTCACACGTAAAGAACAAATTAAAATCATGATCGAAATAAAAAAATAATTAAATGATTAAATTGTTGTTTAAATTCATGTCACATTTCATCATTCATTAGGTCATTTTAAAATTAAAAATAAGGGAATCTGTCAGAAGCAGCAGTTACTTATTAATTCTTGATAAAATTAATCACTTCGTGGATAAGCTCACACTTTTCCATATTATGACAACCAATAACTTTGTTGTCAATTTATCGCACAGCTTACAATATAACAGACAGTTATTTACTTATGACTCCACAGATTGGTTAAAACAATGATTTTTAACTCCACAGTTAAGAAACCATTCATCAAAAATAAAATTCGGCGAAATGTGTTCAAAAACTTGAAATTGGAGTTACTGCTACGAGAAAAGGAGAACTCGATAATTTCTTGCTAAACGACTTTGGAGCAACAGTAAGATTTTTTGTTTGTCCGTTTGTGTGTACCGGAAAATAGATTAAAATGGCCCCGAGCTGAAAGGAGCTCCGTTGTGAAGGCATGCAGATTAAAAACAGAGGAAAAACTTGTATTTTTTTACGCAGAACAAAGGTATACAATCTGGTAGAGCGCCTTTTAGGTCTGAATCATAGGCTTCGTTTATCCTTTGAAACATGTAATGAAAATGCAGTTTTTGTTATTTCGGTAATAAAGTTGTATTTGGGAAATTAAATACGTGGAAGAATTACTTGAATGAAATGCCCAATTGCGTGTTAAAATTTTCTACAGTCTACGTTTTGTGTAATAAAAACATCAAACGTATTCAAAATAGAAAGCTGTTTACTTTATAATCAGCATAACATCACGCCTATAATCCCAAAAGGCTTGGGTAGCAGTGTAGCTAATAGTACACCAACATTTCGCCAATAGGGATGTTTACCGACTTAAAAAAATATGATTCTAATTAGTCCGTCTGTTACATTATCGAAAAATATTGGATACGTATTTTTTGTCTCCAGAATCAATAAAAATTGAATGAAACGAAATCAAATCAATAAAAAATGACGAAGATAAAACGCGTCAAAGATTTGAGTGATTTTGGTTGTGGCGTCACTGACCGCTAAAGAATGTCATACTTATGTCTCAGAAAATCAAGAGTCTTCAAAACACTGTATCGTCTTCATTGTTTGTTTACGTGAAAAAATAAAAAATACGCGTCTAATAGTTTTTTGAAATCTATCTGACGGATTATTTAGATTTTTTTTTTGATAACTACCCTATTATGTTTCAAGTACCCATCTAATACTAGTATTAGCGAGCCTATTACCAGTATCCGGGCACAAATCGAAACTCAGTGACCTTTTTGGGGGGCGGGGGGGGGGAATCATCAAATATCCCCTCCCGCTCTTGGGCAGAGCGAAACGGAGTATCAGACTTCTACTGACTAAAAACCACCCATGTTCCTTCTTAGCCCTATAATTATGTCAAGGCCGCGGTATCTCTTACAACATCCCGCAACCCAGACTTAGTGAACTACATTCTGTTCTATAAATTAATGTCTGTACTATTTACTGTTTATTCCTTTTTCTAATTTCCATAAACTGTATAACACTTGCAGTCACGACTATTACCACATCACCATAAAAAAACCATTTCAGAAAAATCATTCAAAAATTCTTACCCGCCGAGCATCGATTTCACCATCGATGCTACCAAATTGTCCACCGAGGTCAAACAGGCCATCGATTTCGCACCATCGCAGGGTTAACACGGGGTTAACCGAAACGCTACGTGGGAACGGGTTAACCGATCTTATTCTCACGACACTACGCCAATGCATTCATTTGCATTTGCCAGAACAACAATAATATCGGCTGATCTCCGCAGCACACTGTTTTAAGAGTTATTCAAATTAAGCAACGGTTTCTGGTTTACTTTAAAAGGATGGTTGGATCTAGAGCGAGGGGGTAATGAATTCGTGTCTCAGCTGTTGAAAGGACCAAGCTTTTGTACTATGAGTACATATTGCTCATGAAATGCTTGATGTGGTACGGTATCATACAGTATATGTTTTTTAAACTGTCATGGTCACTAACTTTATCATTAACACTGAAAACGGGATATTTACTTACCACCACAATTTTTGTAGTAATCATACTTAGAATGTTTCATTTTCACTTGTGTGTTAAGGAAATCGGTGTCAATTTAATCGTAATATTAATGCGCTGTTAAACAGTGTACCTGGACTTAGTATACACTCATCCCTTGATAATCATACATCCACATAATTAACGCCTTGTCCTTTGGAACAAGTCAGAAACTAAAGACACCCCATAATAATATCTTTATTATAAACGAGTATGGACTTTGTCTATGAACAGACATCTAGTTATGCAATGATGATTTAACTGTTAAATAAAACCCAAAAGTAAAAAAAAAACTACCCAAGCATTAACATTTCAAACCCAGTAGTTATCTAAGTACTAAAAAGTCGCAAAAAAACCGAGGCTTTCCCTTTCAACAAAGTCTTCTATTTGCTATCCATTCTTACTGTTAAAAAATCAAACTCCGCAACTGTCATCAGCAAGTGAACAGGGTCCGGACCGACATTTGGTATTCATCCCGCGGGCACGGCCGTGTCACCTTGTCCAATAGCCTGGATGCGACAAAGAAAAGATTTATTGAGCACAGTCGTAGATGGGACAGCAATATCATGTGAGGCTTATTCATTTGGGAAAAATGTTTTATGATTTATTATTTTTACCTATCTGTGGAAACGTCGGATTAGTTAAAAAGAGGTTTTATTATGTGTGTTATGGGTGTACTATGAAACATTTTAAATTGTTACAACTCGCTTCGCAGCATGAAACACAAGATATTGTGAGAAGGCAATTCAGATCAAATTCGAAGAGGTATCAAAAACTTTGAAATCAAGAAAAGTTATTCAAAAGATTAGAAATAAAATTAAAATCGAAACTTGAACGAAGTTTTTACCCAACGCCACATCTTTCCCTTGGAATCTGCTTTCATCGCGGCTATCGATAAGTTTGCGCCCTGAGGGCCAGGAAAGCCCTTCTGGAAAGTTCTTACGAAATAATTTGAACAAGACTTCCTATCCGACCTCCTAAAGCGACCAAACTATAACAGATCTACACACAAAACTGGCCCCTAAGGACTTGGAGTTAAAGTTTTCCCTTATAATGAATTACACACTATTGATAAAGACGCGTTTCGCGTGAACAGGATTAAGAATAGAAATAAAACAGTAAGTTAAATTGCCAGTGCTTACTGTGATGGCGGGATGTGAGATACAAATACGGAATATGAAGTTGAGGTTGAAACTTTTGTTTTTTGTTACGAATATAGTTCTCGTGTAACAAAACTATGTGGCTTCGGTGTATAGTTTTAGGTGAAACAATTTTCGCAGAATAGTGTTTCGAAGTAACGTAGGGAACCCATTGCTGTCTAGTTGGTGGGTGTATTTGGATTTATTTTTTTAATTTATGAAGTAAATAAATTCAATTCTTACTATAAATAACAAAAACGCACTCCTAACCGACAATATTAAAATAATGAATGTCAAAATATACTCTTTGCAATCTTACTAATAAAGTCATAGCACAGAATTCTATACTTTTGTAACACCAAAAAATATGACGACAATTTCAAATTATTTCACGTACACCTCGTTTATAAAATTCATTTGATTCAAGATTAAACTGAAGTGAGGGACGATATCATATACTTGTACCTCATATTATATTACGGTGTACGTGTTGCTCTGGAAGATTGTCAAACGTGAGCTTTTTTGGGTGCCGACGAGATTAAAATGGGATATTTTGATAGTGTAGACTAGAGTGTAGTAGCTGGGTTAAGGTTGAAGGTGTGTTGCTGTGCAGCCGTATAGGTGGAAGATATTGATTCTATTGTAGTACTAGAAGTTACTTTTACACTCACGTGTAAATTTTATTGATATTAATGCTTTGCTATGAAAAATGTGTTCGTGTGTACTTATTGTTAATTTTATTTATTTTACAAAATAGTTTCTATGTACCAACTTTGAAACTATTTTTGGTACCAATGTGTAACACACACACTCGAAAGATATTTTCGTCCGGAAAACTTAGATGGCCGAATAAATTTTAAATTCTAGACTCTCATGATCATCATCAACAGCCTATTAATGTTTCCGCTGCTGGGACACAGGCTCCCTATCTTTTTTGAGAAAGAATGGGCTATAATCTATGACGCGGGCCCAGCGCGGATTGGTGGATGTCACATGTCTTCGAATTTTTAGGTTCTAAGACATGCCGGTTTCCTCACGATGTTTTCCTTCACCGTTTTGAGAGCAACGATGATGAAATAAATTACACAAAGTAATGTGCCTGCCTGGGTTCGAACCCACGACCTACTGTTTTTAAGTCGGGGCCGCCACCACTGGGCCACCACTGCTCTCTCAATTCTAGACTCTATAATCACTAAATTCATGAATAACAAAAAAAAGTTAACATCAACACACATTACTATTAAAATATTCAATGTAATCACACAGAAACATTCAATGATCATTGAGGTAAGAAATCCTAAATTCCAAGCTCTATTACAGCCCAAAAATATATCATAACACCAATATACAACACCAATTACACACGCCCAAACATGGTTAACTAAATGTCTGATAATCGCTTAACCTTTCGATAACGTTAAGCTTAAACAAAAAAGGAAATACACAAAAACCTCAGTAACAAATTCATTACGGGCGCAACACGATACCAATTCCATTCACAGCTGGGCTATAACGAGGCTATTTACGTGCGTATATGTAAAAAGTCCCACCGTACGGTCCAGTGTCCCGCAGGGCGCTCTTCTCGGACCCCTGTTTTTTAATGTGAAAATATGGAGTAATGACACATAATAAAATTCCTTTTAGACCGGACACAGCCTCATCGGTTTTATAAATTGGTCTAAAATTTTAAGCGTGCACTCCATTCTTTTTTATTATATGTAATTTGTACGCTTTATTTAAGTGTGTTCTAGAATGAGTTGAATATACGTTTTTCTTTATTTGGAAAAAATGACTGGTAATTAATGTTTTGCGATTTCAAGTCGAGATTCTTTGTAATTTAAGGAATGAGAAATTGCTTTGCGATCCTTTTTAACCTTTGTAAGCTAGGTCGTAACAAAGTTAAAATAAAAGATTATCTAGATAGCAGCAATACATTGTAATTTGAAAATTAATTGAGAAATTAATTTATTTTATGATATATCGACTATCTAATTAAGCTTAAAATAAAATGAAAACAGGGTTCTTATTTATTAAATTAAATGCAACAATGGATTGTTTCGGGGAACTAACCATGCAAATAGATAGAGAAATATGAGTGATGCCCCTCCTTTGTCGTGTATGCGCCCATGTGATGTTAATTATGCGTTGGGTATAAAAACACCGGTAGTATGCGTGTGTACACTGATACTAGAAATATTATGTTGTGCTCAAAATGTTCAGTGTCGATTTCGTTTTCATTGTCAACGTTATTATAAAATGGTATTTTCAATATAACGTTAATTCACAGACTCTTTCCAAACATAATTTGTATAACCGGATAAATAAAATAATATCAACTTACTTTTTAGATAAAACATTGTTCTGAATTAAAATAAAACAAACTAGAATATTGTAGCAAAAAGGTTTTTATTGTTGGTATCAAATTCGTTGTTGTAATTTCTGGACAAAAGACGTCCAAGAGATTTATCGTACTCACAATAAAATGTATGTACCTAAATAAAATGTTTTAGTTAAGAAAATAATAGTAAACCGAAGTAAAATGTTTTTGGGCAAACCTTAAATATAAATAATACTATTTATGCTCCAAGAATGGGCTATTTATGAATCAAATTGTAAATAGTTTCTGAAAATAACATATTTTATTCAGATCTGAAGGATTTCGTAGAACTGTTAAACTAATAAGGTATATATATATTGCATAAACTTTTTAGTTGAGTATGAAATCAAATCTTTCAATCATGTCCAAAAGAAAAAATGTGTATTTTAGATTTGTGATTTCAGAAAGTAAAACAATAGAAATTTCTATTGTGACTCATAGCCTAAATTCATACGAACTATTTCGGTAGAAAATCAGAAGACATTTCATTTACTTGCATTCCACAAGGTAAAGCATGGTGTTAACAAAAAAAGCTTAGAGATAAGAGCCATTGTAGACCCTGTCAGGACACAGCAAAATTCATTCTTGCTTGCTAAGAATTTAAATATACATGAAACCGAATTAATTTGATAAACAATATAACAAAAAATATATATATATAAAATATATATATATAATATATGTATTAGAACAGTGTGATAGTCTAGTGTTGTGACCGTCGGGCTGCCAAAACATAGGTTTTGGTTAAAAAACCTCTCAATAAACTTCAAAATGTCTGAACTCCACACTCCCAGTACTCGACCCTACTTGTCAACATCTCAAATTAGATACCGACAAATAGCGGAGATACCCCGTCTTACTAATTAGTGCTGCAGTGTTGATTAACACGAATAATATTTAATAAACACTCAACAGTTTTCGACAAAGCCTTTCCTGTCTTTGTCTTTTATTTTATTAAGACGATGGCTTAAATATTTGGATTTGGAGGGAGATTTAGTTTTGGTGAATGGCTCATTTGTAATCGAGATACGCTAAATAAAATTAGTCGCTGTTTGTTTGTCGTTGCAAGTTTATTTGAATAGTTCTTTGTTGTTTAGACATTGCATAAGGATTGTCTTTGTAGTAGTGCGCTCTAAAATGTAAGTATGAGGAATGATATGAAGGAAAATGTAAATAAAAGTGTCGACGATTCGCAGAGGAGAATTAAAGAATAAAACGTGTTGCGCTTACCCCAAAACTATGGGACACTGGCAGAAAGATCATGAGTTTGCTCTAGAATTTGTCATTAGCGTCTTTTTCGTATACAGGGTGTAAATTACCCCTTCACACAGCCGTCAACCAAGCATTCTGTACAACAAACTAAGTATCCCTACGCAAAAAATTTTGCTGGGAAAAACTTTACGGTAAAACTCAATGTAGCACTCTTTAAACATTGTGCTAGTAGATGCTTTGAATATTAAACAGGTCATGGAGGTAATTTAAAGTAAAGTTATAACCTGAAAAACGTAAAAACATTCACAAAAACAGCTGTGAAAAATTTGGAATTTTGACCCCCAATATCTCCGTAACTGTGTGGTTCCCAGGTATGGTCTAGAACAAACAAATTATCGCAGTGGTGGGGAGAACAAGTGCCTTTCGTTTTCGTTAAGGGTTATTTTACACCCTTTATAGTCAAAAAAGAGGTGATTGTGGAAATTACATTGGAAGAAGAAAGCATTCTACGACGACACCAAATAAATTAAGATAAGATAAATCTCCCATATTCCTTCGTAGCCCTTTGTGTTTCGGAGCTGCGGTATTTATTTGAAACAACCTGCAGCTCTGGTTTTACCAAGTTTATTTGATGTCTTCTGCTCTGGCCAATGAACGATGAAATCGTCCCTGAATTACATGTAACTCTATCAAATCAAGCTTCATTAATAATTCTTTGAGTATTTAACTACTGTGTGTGTATGTACCATGTTACATACACGTGAAGATATTTAATATTATATTTTTTCTAACCTTCTACAATTTTGTCCCAAAACTCCCACTCGAAATAAATCAAAGCTGTCTCAAGCAGGAACCGGCTGTCACTGAAGTTATCTGTCTCAACCATTTTAATTAGCTGGCAAAGGGTTTAGTGAGCGACGTCTTAATACATTGACTGGACTGCTGTCTGCTTGAGAGTACATGATTGATGATGTTGATTATACAGTTTGTTTTGGGTGTAAGTAGTGTTGATACTATTGTAGCTGTTAGTGATAGTAGAAATGAGGATTTGAATTTTAAAGAACTAACTTTGATGTGCCCCAGTCCAGGACCCCGACTCACGAACAGTACGTCGTGGGTTCGAGCCTATTCAGGCCAATTACTATGTGTAATTTATAACATCACAAACGCTCTCAAAACGGTAAAGGTCAAAACATCGTGAGGAAACTGATATGTCTTAGAACCAAAAATTTCGAAGACATGTGACATCTACCAATCCGCACTGGGCCCGCGTGGTGGATGATAGCTCATCCATCTCCTAGAGAGGAGGTCTGAGTCCCAGCAGTGGGAACATTAAAGGCTTATGATGAACTTTTGATTGAGCATGGTTGAAAATTATCGAACAAAAATACAGACCGATGTACAAACTATAATATGTTACATTCGTACCCATGCATAAAACGAAACTCTGGTAGACTAAAACTGGTTGATCAGACGTTATGAAATTTGACAAAAGTATAGATTGTACCCTGCGGAAAGACTAAGTATATCTTTTGACCCCTCATGTCCATCAAAATTGTCAAAGTCGCGGGTAATAGCTTCTTTACAAAAAGTTTAGAATGATTAAGATATCTTCCCGCTTAATAATCAACGCCTTTAACTAAATCATTTTGGACTTGACTTTCACAATGAAATAAATTTATAGTCACCTGTCTTCTAAATATAAGACTCATGCTGCTGGTTTCTACCCCCATAGGAAGTGGGGGAGTGACCTGTATCCGAAGAAGGAAGCCTCATTGAAAGATTAACTCAGCAACGGATTGGTAGATGTCACATGTCTTTTGGTTCTAAGACATGCCGGTTTCCTCAGGATGTTTTCCTTCACCGTTTTGAGAGCAGCGGTGATGAAACGCCCTCAAATGTTGACACTACAATGAATAGTTTACAGGGTGTTAGGTTTAACGAGGCACATATTGAAGGAGGGTATTCAGAATTCGATTCTCGACCCAAAAATATGTAAAAAAAACTATCACCTTAATTTGTGACGTTATTGTCCCATGGCCACCACACGCTCTCCAGATCTCACTTGATTAGACGTTTCTTTTTCGTCAATGTCCTACGCCCGTCTTAAAATATGAGGGGAAAATGGGTTATACCTAAAAGTCATTGATCCGCGCACATGTTTGTAAAAAACGCAAGGGTTGCTAGAGTTTTCCGAAATATTTGGTATGGTTCTGTATGTTCTTTATCAGTGGTTTTTTTGTTCATATTTTTATTAGTATCCTGTAAGCATGCCCTATTGCGGGTTTCAATATGACCCTTGTTTAAACCAACATACTGTATATTTGATGAGGAAGTGCAATTCGAATTCCAGCATCTAGACTATGGCATCTTGATGGTATTATATTGTAATATAAGAGTATCATTTTTGTAACTTATTTATTTATTTTATTTATTTTATTGTGTTTGGGTGGCTTAACTTAAAGGCTTATTCTAATTTATTCTATACCTAATTGGTGTAAAAATACCTAAGGAAAAACTTAGATCTGCATACTGATACAAGTTTTGTTTGGAAATTTAATTCAACATAAGAATTTTAAAATCTCTCAACAAACAGTTAATTCTTCACGTATTTGTGTTAAAACTGCTCTGAAACTTCACTATGATAAATTCTACAGTATTATTATTAGCGATCCAGAGCCTGATAATAACACGTCACTAGTGTAAAATCTCTCTTAGAATTTATATAAAAGCGTGTCTTATTCGCGTGCTTGTTTGCGTGTTTGACGACACGGTTGGCGCAGTGGTTGAGCGATTGACTGCTGCGCAGCATGTCGCGGGTTCGATTCCCGCACGGAACAAATATTTGTACGACCTACAAGTATTTGTTCCGAGTCTGGGTGTTTTTCTATCTATAATATGTATATATTTACAAAAAAAAAAAATTGTATATAAGTAGTTTATCAGCCATCTCGTTACCATAACACAAGCATTAGGTTGCTTAGCTTGGGACTAGATGGCGTTGTGTGAAATGTCCAAGGATATTTTTTTATTTTTTTTATTCACAGAGTAATGTCTGCTTTACACAATATAATATATGAGCACCTCCTTCAGTTTAACTTACATGAACAACTGTTGATTCGACCATAGAAATTGTGATTTTGAAGCTTATGTTGTGTTGTGTCCCATTGTTTGGCTAAGCCCTTCTTTTTTAATTACAAACCCGTCTATTCTTGTAGATCTAGATCTTGTACAAACCCTGGAAACCCTGAGATTAACATAGTGTCATCACACTACGTTCATCTCAGATTTTTCAAGTCGATACGGTCCTCTCATACGGCAATTTTGTCATACTGTCATGTCTCGTTTAGTTACTGCTATTTATAATAATTAATCTCTTCCATTTATCCCTTCCGCCGTTTATCACTAATCAGTAGACAAAATTCAACATTCCCAATTTTAGAAGGGGACACGGTTCGCTCCCGGCGCCCCGTTGTGCACCTCGCCTTACTTACGGCACATCAGTCTACTAACAGATGTATATCTGTGAATAAATTAAGCTGCGGACACATCGGCGGGATGACTTTTTAATGTGGAACTGATTGTCAGTGGAGTGTGTAAAGGGGTTGGATACCCCTCCTTTAGACGAAGATGTGGGTAAGACTACTAGTTTATTATAAGCAGAAGATAGTTGTTTAGCAGTCCAGCAGATCGGTAGTTTAAAAAGTTTGACAATAGTATTTGTTTTCAATTGATGCTACAGCTTTCTAAGAAGCAATTGAAAGGAAAAGATCTTCTTACACTAAGTAATTGTTACAGTGAAAAATAACTTAAAAAAAACATTTATCGTCGTTTCTATTTAACGAAAATTTACGTTTCAGAAAAGAAAGACAAGCTTATTAAAAAAAAAACAATGTTTTTAATGCCAAAAGACCTCATCATTCACCTGTCTAGCCTTTCCCGACTGCGTTGGCGTCACCGGGTGCAAAATATCAGTATTTTTCATGGAGCGACTGCCTATTTGACCTCCACAACCCAGTCTGATAAGACTGACAGACTTTCAGGTCACTGACTACCTGTACCGGCTGGAAAAGGTCAACAAAAGAAAGCCGAACCACGGAGGAAACTTATAGGATATATTGCATGGTCACCAATTCAAGGACCAAATTTAGCAAGCGCAACTTAACCTGCAGTATGACCGGTGCGTCTGTTATTATAGGGTAGTTAACCAAAAAAATCTAATTAGTCCGTCACATAGATTACCAAAAAATAGCGTGGCGCAGGTTATAATAAATAAGATCACGCAACCAGTCTACATAAAATATATTTTAAACTAAAGATGGGTGTGGGAAGGTCTACAGTCACAAACTCCTAAGGCCCCCCTGTGGGATGAGCTTTTTTTTCACGTAAACAAACATGATGAAGACGATCCAGTGCTTTGGAAACTCGTGTGAAGTCATACACTAAGACATTAGTATGACACATTTTAGTGGTCAGTGACGTCACCAACCCCCAGTCAAATCTCGCGTTTTATCTTCGTCAATTTTTATTGATTTGCTAAAACAAAAAATACGTATCCATTATTTTTCGATAATGACAGACGGACTAATAAGAATCATATTTTTCCGGTAATAACATCTCTATAAAACTACCAGTTTCATCCACCATAGTTAGTCATAGACTATCAATATCGTGTTAACCGAAGAGGTATGATAATACACCATGTATTAACAGCCAGCATCATTTGTAACCCATATTAGTACCACAAAAAAACATAATGATAGTTATCGATACAGGAATCGAATCGTGAATCGAGTTGGATTAATTTTTTGTCGAATTCCAAATCGATATGGGAATCAAGGAGCTCTGTAGTGGAAAAAAGAGGATTAATTGCATATTTGTTAAGAATTTTACTAATGGAATGATTTATTTAAGTCATACGATCGATTAGGAGTATCTGATTTCGTTGAGTAAATATCGTTCCTATGTGACCATAGATATAATAAATAAGTACGTGATATAACTTCACGTCTGAAATCCTCTAAGCGTTAGGCAGAGGTAATACTTTCGGTCGCTGTAAGCAAAAACTTTTTTGCAAAAAAAAAACGACTTCAAAAACACAAAAAGTGAAAAAAACAAATCACAAAAAAAAAACCTTAGAAGAAAAATCAGCTTCTGAAGTCGGTGACCGTTTTTTGTTTGATTTGTTTTTTTTTGCCACCAACTTCAGAAGCTCTACAGGCGTGATATTATTTGTAGAAACGAAGTTATCTCCTATCCAGATAGTGGACAAACAATATTTCGACGTAATAAATTCCCAACATAGTTACCTTCTATAGCCATTACTATTCTGCATACAATCTAGCGCAATACTGACTTCAACATTACAACCACACAACAGACAACAGAATATATTCAACATACTCAGTCGTTACAGTTTTTTATTGCTACCATAAAGCTCTAAGGACGGTTTACGCTTTCAAGACACGGAGTAGATTACCGAACAGAGGTAGAAGTTCAAATAAACGTACCATGCGGCTCGACTGTAACGTTGTAGCCTCAGGATGCAGGATATTTTATGATAGTGCATTAGTGTTTATGTAAACATACTTGCTCGCTCTCTGTTTCCTCTTTTTAAGTTGGCGGTAGGATACTACCAAGGTTCGGAATGCGCGTTGATCGATCGAGCTTTAGGAAAAGAAAGCCACAATAGTAAACGTTCACTAGGTCTAACTCAGTTTAAAACTCGATATGCCATACTTACGTCCGCATAAATTACCATGGGCGAATTGTCTCGCCTCCTGTTACTTAAAGACCTAACTGATGAAATTAAGGTTTACACACACTTTATCGATCAATTCGGGAAACCCAGGTGCAATGTTATGTTTATCGCATCCTTCTATAAAATCCAAACATGTTTGTGGTTATTTAGAATTTTAGAAGCTAGATCTCTGTCTGGATATGTACTCTATGCGCTACAAACACAACATTGACGGTAACACTGCGACTTTGTAACTTGTTACACATAAAGTTACATTGTGACCATGTTAATGACTTTACGCTCTTTAAAGATGTTATGAAAAGATTGCTGACGACGCTTTTATTGGGGATTAACGTGTAATAGGATTTTAAGATGTTTGAGCCTTTTTATTTTGGTTGTCTTTCATGTTGACAATGTCAGCTAGTCTGCTGAATAAGGCGATCCGATATTAATCGTTTTCGGAGTTTAATAGTTTTTTTTTGCAATTTGTTTTTAATCAAATAAAAAAATAAAAGGCAATATCAGTTCACTTCTTTAAAAAGGTTAATCATTATCAACACTACACTTTTTTAAAACGCTCTTTCGTCGTATTTCTAGTGTAGGTATTATCAAGGCCGATGAAGTGGCGGCACGATTAACTTTCCAGTAAATAGAGGTATTTGGTGGTAACATAAAGAAGGTGACATCCCAAGCCTCAATGAACCCTGCGCAATGCGCATGGTCAAGGTTTATTGTTAAAAAATTGGATTGCCGTTCGTCGACACACTAAGAAGAACAGAGGAAGGGTTTTTCGGTTTATTTATTTAGAAAGAGAGAAAACATGTTTATTTAGCACAATGCCACAAGTGCACATAACAAACAATAAAAACTATAAATAAAAATTAAATGAAAAAAAAGAATGTGTGCATCTCACGGCTGCACCAAATAGGACCAGCAGAGCTATTGCGTGTCTTTTAAATGACAGTGGCTATCATACTGTCCATGGATTAACTGTCAAATTGGTTACGGTTTTGTACAAAATGGAACCATTTGACAGTTAATTGATGGACACTATAATTATGATAACCACTGTTATTAAAAGATACGCAATAGCCCCGCTGTTCATCAAACTGACGATCAGCTAGTGCCCGACGCTGGTTTTCAACTGGCCCTGAGATGGTGATGATTTCAGAATGAGACAGATGCTTGACTTAGTATTCATTAGCGGCCACGGAGCCTTTATTTGTGACCGGTTGATTGCAATAAGCTCACCCCTTTTTACATCAGACTTAAAAAAGAACTGATAAAATAGGGGTTACAAATGGTAGGTAACTAATCATTTATGGTTCAAGACATTTATTTCTCAAAAACAGAATACAATAATTCACTTGGATGAGAAACACAGGTTACATAATTAAACGTTCATTGGAACGAGTAGGTATCGGAACGGTTTTACAATATTGTTAAAGAGATACCGCGACCTCGACACAAAGGGCTAAGAAGGAACATAAGTGCTTTTTAGTCAGTAGAAGTCTGACACTCCCTTTCGCTCTGCCCAAGAGCGGGAGAGGTTATTTGATTTTTTTCTAATTAACTTATGTTAGTAAAATAATGTAAATTTAAATATTTAAAAAAAGAACGAGATTTTAAGGTAGATTTTTTAATTATTTTTTTTTCTTGATGTAAGGTAATCTGCAAAAATGTTGAGGCTATGAGTCCATATTACGTGTCGAAATACACTTTCTATCATGGTTGCTATTGAAATTATAATTACTTTTTTTTAAATGTTTTAGTAATATCTTTTGACAATTCGTTAAACATTTAGTTGTGAATGATGTATAACTACTAAAGTGAGGAACTTCACTTCACTATTGTATATTCTACCATACTCTAAATCCATTAAAGCAGTCAAAAAAACATTTCAACTACGCTCGAACTATATCAAGCACACATATCGCATCGTATCGCTTCGATTCGTTAGCGTTCGCACAGTACACTTGATAGCAATTAAATTTTTAACTCAACTACCAGCATCCAAAGGTTTTTTCACTACTATCGAATGCGTGGACAAATATAAAGCAATTGGTTGAAAAGCCATTTCGCTATGAACAAGGGAGTATTTCGTTCTGTTGAAAACATTCGATTTTGTTCAGCAAATGTGATTTTTAGTAAAAATTGTGTGTGTTAAAAATAATGGCATTATTTGTTTAAATTGATTTCGTTCCTTTTAATTGTATGTGTTCTTTGTTATGTTGATTGTAGCGGACATTATTTTTGGACGAGGTCCAGATCTGTCAATTCTTGTTGGACTACTGATTTGATTATTGGAAGCTCATCAATAGTTTTGAGTTTGATTTTTTACCCGACTGCGGAGAAGACCAAAAAGAGGGTTATTGGTAGAGTTTTTGGTACTAGCCATTATTTTGAACGACTACCAATTATTTCAAATTCTGCTGACAAATACGCCGTCACGACTGTAAATTTTTCCTTGTTGGTTGAGTGAAAGCTAGTGCGACTATTGATCATAGGTTTGATTCCCGGGTTGCACATAGTGTTGTTGGGTTTATCCATAAAGAGTTTCTGGCGTAATTTGAGTTTACTGTTAGGCACACCTCGGCCTATTTGGGGATTACAGGCTGTTATGCTATTTTTTTTTTTGTAGGGACATCCCCAGTGGCGTCACAAGAAAAGCGCCGCTTATCAACAGTGGCGACCACAAGAAAAGCGCCGAGACAATGAAGCCCGACGAAGTCCCAGAGAAACGATTTAACTGTCTTGGATCCCGCAACGAAATTAATCAGAAAAGAATAGCGGAGGAGTAGGAAAAATATAATGTCCACTTCCCTCCATATCAGCAGGAGACAGAACAGAACAAGGCCAATAGGCACACAGGGACGTATACAACTGGGACATGCCCAGTTGCCTAGCAATTTCCTTTTTCTTTCAGTATAAAAAAGCACCTCGATCCCAAATACCTATCCCCACCAAACACGCCAAATTGAAACCCTAACTACATCCAACTCCCAACCACGTTAGAAATTCAAAACACAATATAACTAAACTCGTGGCCAACGACTCAATTAGACACATAGTTGTCCCGTGTGCGTTGGCCCTTACCGCCGCCATTCGTGTGAGACGGATGGCTCCCTTGGGTGCGGATCTATTTGCGCAATGTGCGCTGCTCTTGTTGGAGACGGTTCTGATGTAAACCCTAATATAGTTTGTGTGTTATATGGGATGCATGGTACGGGTTGCTTTATGTGTTTTTTTAATTAATGGGTTCGGTTGCTTTGTTTATACAAGGTGCAGTAGTGATAGTCTAATGGTGATGCCGTCGGACTGTCAAGCCATAGGTCTCGAGTTTGAACCCAAAACATGCACCTCTGATTTTGCGTATTCATTTATTTATTTATTTTCCAACTTACATCTATCATTACAGGATAACCCCAATGCGATAAATGCGCCTTAATGACTTAATTCTAACTGAATAACAACGTAAAAACTAAAATCTATAACTAATGAAAAATAAAGCATTCCTTGTGAATTCACTCAGAGAACAACAGAATAAGTCCGTCTCACTTCATGTTTGTTTGTCTGAAGGAATATTGTGAGGAAACCAGCATGCCTGAGAGATATATCTCGATGGTACGTAAAGCCAAGTCAGAGGCCCTTCTAACACTAGGTTTAGGCGCCAACCATACGATAAAGAAAAACAGATAATTATAAGGTTTTTGTATTTTGAAGGATATTTCAGGTTAAAATAACTAAAGATCATATATACTATGTGTTAATCCAGGTTATAAACTATCTGTGTACCAAATTTTATCCAAATGCGTTCAATAGTTTTTACGTAAGAAGCAACAAACATACACACTCCCATACTCACAAACTTTCGCCTTTATAATATTAGTGTGATTTGTATAGAAATTCGTTCGAAAATGTTTAAACACATAAGCTTCTAAATAAGTTTTTCGTGGGCTGCAGTGTTAAGTCGTCACTCTCCTGCTCTTATCCCAAATTATTCAGGGTTGGCACATGTCTTCTTCTCCCAAACTTCTCTATTATTTGTCATGTCAGCAGTCACCTCCTTTCTATTATTTGTCATGTCAGCAGTCACCTCCTTTCTAGCCATATCATCCGTCACACTTTCCATCCATTATCGATACATTCATACTCAACATTTCATCCTTTGTCTAACCGGATGCAGCTGAATACCAGTATTTTACATGGAGCGACTGCCTATCTGACCTCCACCAGTTAATACTAAGTAATACGATACCCATTGATAAGGCTGGACGTCAGTCTTTCAGGTCACTGACTACCTGTAACGACTGCCAAAGATCTGTATAATATGGCAGCCGGGACCAACAGCTTAACGTGCTTTCCGATGCACGGAGGACACTCGGTATCACCATAGATCGACCTAGGCAAGCGCAGCTTAACTTAAAGATCGATCCGAGTAGCAGTTCTTATTAAGACACGAGTTCTTCATACATACTCAACATTTATAGGTACGGTTATTCAAGGTACTTTAAGGTGTCATTAGATCCCGTCCGGGCTGTGGGTTGTTCGTAAAAGATACCGCGGCCTCGGCACAAGGGCTAAGAAGGAACATGGGTGGTTTTTAGTCAGTAGAAGTCTGACACTCCCTTTCGCTCTGCCCAAGAGCGGGAGGGGTTTTTTGATGATATCCCACACCCCCAAAAAAATTAAGAGTATCATTAGATTATTATAGTTATAGTCAACTTCTGTGTTCATAAATGCTTCTTATAAGTTACCATAATATTATAAAGAGGGAAGATTTGTTTGTTTGTTTGTAACGAAAAGGCTCCGAAACTACTGGACCGATTTGAAAATTTCGTTCACCGTTGGCAAGCTACACTATCCCCGGGTGACATTGGCTACTTTTTATCCCTGTATTCCCACGGGAACCGGAACTATGCGGGTGAAACCGCGTGACGTCCGCTAGGAAGTTATAAATGGCCTCAATCCTATCCCTCTGTAACCGAAATCCACTTTCACTATAACATCATAACCTGGTTTCCAAAGGTCGCGAAGGATTGCTCCCAGGAGTGCCAGTATGTTTGCGAATGGTCGGCGGCTCTAAGTTCTGGCCCTGCGAAATCTAACATAAACAATAGTTCGTTGAATTTGTTGGTAACGGTGTAAAAGGAGCGTGCTTATGTGGTTTTGGTTATTAAAATTGATAGTTTGATAACCATATACCTTCTAACTAACGCGTGCCCAAAGAAAATGAGGCAGTGTTTTGAAGGAAGATTTAAATACGAGTATCTTTGTGTTAAATTGTGGGCCTAAACTTCAGCTATGCGAACTCCTCTCGCCGATGCAGTCATAATATTATCTATCTAATATCTTTATTTTAATAGTTTAGATGATTAAACGAAAAACTGCATACTAACAATAACATCACGCGTGTAATCTCTGAAAGTGGTCTCTCGAAGTACGCAGTGGTGTTTTTACAGTTCACCACGTACTCGTATGTTTAAGTTCCACGTTATAGAGGGCGAGCCTGTAGCCATCAATTGGGCTGAAATCCAAACTCCGTGGCTACTGCAAAATAGGGAATCCAACAAAAAAAACTAATTAGTCCGTCAGATAGATTTCAAAAAAATATAGGACACGTATTTTTTCTTTTTTCCAATAAACATAAAATGAAGGCGATACTGTGCTTCGAAAACTCGTAAACTCCTCGAAAACGTCACATGTTTAGTACATTTTTTACCTACACGTGACGTCACAACCGACTCGAGATCTTTGACGCGTCTTATCTTCGACAATTTTTATTTGATTTGATGAAGCAAAAAAACACGTATCCAATATTTTTCGATAAACTAACTGACGGACTAATTAGAATCATATATTTTTTTGACTCAGTCCGATCCAGTAAAATCTCAATTATACATTGCCTGACACAGAAATCGAATTCAGGACCCCATCATGCTCGAAAGTCACACTTACTACCACTAGACACAACATCACGCCTATAAGCCCCGCAGTGTTTTGAGTGATATCCCTAGAGTGATAATGAGTGATGTTGTGGTGATGTGGTTTTATAACATTTAACAAAATATAAAATCTTGTTAAAAACAACTTTTTCAAACGACATAAAATCCTGTACACTTCTATCGTTATTAAATTGAAACGAACAAAAATGCAAGAACTATATATTATTGTTTGTAAATAATTGATTACAAATTGCATTAATTTGATAAATCCCCGACACGAGACGACGTGGCCGTTGTATCCCGATTGTCATTTCATTACCAACCAATTATTGTATGTATGAAATTAATTAATTCTGATATTCGATGCCATTTCTGTTCGGTTTGGAGTTGGACAATTGATAGGATTCAGTTCTCTGCTGGTCAATGATGCTTTTAATGAGTAGTAGCAATTATTAAATTGGATTATTATAATTAATATTGTGTGTTGGTCAGAGAGATTAAAACAAACTTTAACATTTAAAAAAGGAGTCACAGTTCTCGAAAATGTTCACCAGTTCATCATCGTCATTTCTTTGCTTCGTTACTTGAGATTGACGCAACACGTTTTTCTCTATTTTCCTCTGTCAACCGTTACGTTATCATTTATTCCAGCATCATTTAGCCACATGCCAACGAACCAGAAGTCTGCCTAACCCTTCGGAGTTTACAAACGTAATTTGCTAAAATAAAAACGTTACTCCCAGACGTTTTGTTTGTCCTTGTATGTTCTTGTTTCTGCGTCAAATAAATATTTTTTCTTTCTTTTTCTTTCCCACACTATTTGCATAAAACATGATCGTGAACCATTAAATCT
This sequence comes from Diarsia rubi, assembly GCA_932274075.1. Classification (NCBI taxonomy): domain Eukaryota; kingdom Metazoa; phylum Arthropoda; class Insecta; order Lepidoptera; family Noctuidae; genus Diarsia; species Diarsia rubi. Next base: position 20,455,619 of record OW026415.1, on the reverse strand, counting down.
ACAGAGTAAAACTATGAATGTTTCAAAAAGCAAATGTATCATTTTTTTTTTGTGCATTTTGAAGTCATCAAATGAAGAAACGAATGCCCACTCTGGGCGAAGTGGAAGGGCGGGTCAAACTTCTACTGACTAACCAACGATTTCCTTCTTAGCCTTTTGTGTCTGGAGTTGCGGTATTTCTTTCCCGCAGCCCCGTTAGGAATCGTTAATAGAGAGATAAGAGAGAACATTAATGTCATGTGATTATTTAATCAATTTATCTTACCTCCAATGGCTTGAAACACAGGAGTACCTACCTAGTGCAAATCATGGGCTAACTTGACATGTGCATAATTATGTATTTTTGTTTTTTTAATTGTTTTTATCATTATAATATACTACTCGGTACCATGGTGTTTTATTAGTTAAATAACCAGCAGAATCCCCCACAAAATAATTACAATTTTACAGCTACAATAATTTACTGTGAATTACTCGGTAAGGTAGCACGTAGGTAAGTATGACTACTGACAGGACAAAGAATATGAGGGAACACTTATCTTGTGGACCGTTTCTGAATGTTAAATAGACATTTTCGCGTTCTTCTTTCGCGACTACGTTTTATATTGGTCGTAAGGTGCTCGAGAGTTTTATGCTATGTGCTGTAGAAGTGGCTTGAACGTGGTCCTGTGTGGCTTTACGGAACTTGCTGTAAAACTTCCGTGAAGCTAGATTTTAGAAGAGGGATGGGTTATTTTGTTCCTCGAAATATTCAGGACAGTACCTGTATACGGCGAAGGATAAATTTTATAAGATACAATCTCAATGCTATTGTTTCGAAAATCAACTAAATTCGAGGTGTTCTTTACGTTGATATGTAGATGAATTTAGAAAAAAAGTATTATGCAATTTAAAGTGTGTCAAACTCAAACTCAAACTCAAAGCATTTATTTCAATTAAACCATTACTGGCACTTTTGAATGTCATAAGAACAATTCATAAAACAAAACTACGAAAAACTACGAGTGCAATACGTCATTCCGAAAGCCACCACGCCGAACCACACGCCGCCGAATGCCCGCAACGACGAACACTGCAAGCAAAAAAAGCACGCAGCGACGCACACCGCAACAACGAATGCACGAGACCTCGAATCACGGAACAACGAATGCACGCCGCAACGCGCAACCGCCGCCCCGCGACCCGGAGCCCCGCGCACCAGCCACCACGGCACGCGCCGCCGTGTACACATGAAGATGCGAATACCAATAAAAGAAAATTGTTTTGGTCATGAAACGTACATAAATTGCTAAAATAGGTTTGCTGTGACAAAATCCAATTCTGGGTTAAACTCGCCATTTTTCAAAAGCTGTATACTATGTTTTGTGCAATAATGAACAAGAACAAAGTTTTGCCTCACCGAAAATTTTTACAAACAATATACAGCTTGATTTTTATAGGTGCTTTTCTAATTCAAGCAGTAGGGTTACACGCAATAAGACACGTTTGTCTACCGCCGCCGCGCCGCCGTCACCGGACCGTCACCGAGAACGAGATTATTTCGGGCCGAGTTTATGGTAGACAAAACAAAAACCGGGCGAACGGCATGGTGCGACGGTAGTGTGTGGACAAAAACAAACGTGATTTGTATTGCCGGCACATCGACCCGTCACAAAACCGTGCTGAGTTCTAGAGGTCACGCCAAACTACTCGAAACATTGGCGGCCGGGATGACGGTGGCGCTCGGGTGACGGGCGTGCGGTGGACCCATAGCCATAGAAAATGTATGTACCTATCGCTAAATCGGCGCCGTCATCTCGTTTTCGGTGACGGTCCGGTGACGGCGGCGATGGACAAACGGCCTTATTGTAAAGATATGTACCGCCACAATAGCAAATATGGAATACCCAAAAAAAAGGTCCCCTTTGCATGACGTTTTAATAGTCCTCGATTCTTTGTCAGTCTCATAAAAATTTAAAAAGCAAACATTGGCGACCCTTACGAACAATGTGCACCCTATTTCAAAAGGGGTTGGTATTATTTCTGCCGGTCAATTTAAATTTTATATCAACCCTGATTAGGTGGAGCACTTGCCGATGTGTCAGAATTAATTGTCGGGGGAAGCTTTTAGAATAAATTATGATAATGGTTATCATGAAAATACATTGATTTATCATATCAGAAGTTTTGCAAGGGTTGTAATGGCTAAAAATAAACCTACTAATAAAAGAAATACTTAATTTTTTTCTTGACATGGTAAACTTTTATTGATTTGATTGAATGTGTTTAATAGTATTTATTAGTGAGTCTTAATTGTTAAAGCTTATACTGTTTGCTAACGTAGTTAGTATAAGGATCACTTTAGACTTAATATCTGTAACTTATATCCACTTTTTTTTACAAAATAAGAACTATTCTATTATAAGTATTCTGTGAATAACAACACTCACATAAAGAGTATTTGCAGGCTTTAGGGTAACGCTAGACTATGTTTGATTAATGTTAACAACTGCTGTCGTATAATGTTAACAACTGCTGTCGATTAATGTTAACAACTGCTGTCGTATAATGGTACTTCTTCTTCCTCTCTTTTCCACCTAAGTTGAGATCGGGTTTCTTAATTTTCTAGCGACAATCACGGGTACCGGTTCGACGGATCGACGGATGAATACACCGAGTGAAGCTACCAGCGCGTCGATTTCTAACCGATCGACACCCACGAGAAAATCGCCGCAGAGCAGCAGCGTACAAGAACGTCAACAATTGGTCCTTCGTCCTGGGTTTTGACGTCGGGCAGTGCCTCCTCCGATATGCAGTCTATCGAAAGACACAATAAACTTGTTTATTATTTAAGTATTGTTTTAATAAAAGGAGCTTTGCTAGCCCATCCTCTAAAAGGAATAGCTTGACACATTTATTTATTAAAATGAAATTAAGGTGTTCAATGACTAACCAAACGCAGAAAAACCCCTATTACCGCCTTCGCACACGACAATTCCACTTGAAAAGTTCCAGAGCAACGGATCTTCTAAATAGCAACTGAAACAAAGACTCCGATGAGCAAAAACCATGTAATTGTGCCGCCTCGCCATTGCAATTAAACTTTTTGTCTCTCCCACTGTGACAATTGTCGCCCATCTTCACTAGAATGATTAAAAAAGTTTTCAGTGTTGAAGAAAGAGTGGAACACTGTTTATGTTGGCGTCGGTTCTCTTCAAGTGTGGGTGTTAGTTGGGGTATTAACTCGTTTTTTGTGGAGTTGGTTGAGGGTTAGTAAAACTGGGATGATTATTAAGAAATTATTTTGTTAGGATAATAAATTTTGTTTTTGGCATTGATTAGAAAAATGACGTGCGTACAAATTGAAAAAAAAAATACAAAATTGAGTATCGATCCCAGCCTCTCCCATCTAGATTAATAGAGACGTAATTTAAACGTTTACTTTTTTTGTCGATTACAAATATGACGGCGCGATATTTGACGCTTGCTGTCGACGATCGGGATAGGATGGCAGCATGACTGATGTCAGCTGTCAGCTGCCATTCTTGCGGAACGTCACTGGTGGGAGCGGGCCGGCCATCTTGGTGACTTTTTTGGAATCAAGAGCCGCCAACGCACCACGCGCTTGACGAATCGCTTAATTCCGACGCCACCTTAAACTGTTTTTAATTTGATTTGATAGAATATCATTATCAGTGTCTAATTAAAGTGCGATAGACTATTATTTTGTTAATCTGTGAATTAAGAAGGAATAATTCATTAGAAAATATAATTTGTGACATTGTTTAAGTTTCTGACCCACGTGAAATATGGAAGATTCTGATATAGGCCATCCTGAGTCTATAAATATATAGGTTTAAATTGATACAAAAAATTAAAGGATGCTTCAAATCATTGAGAGTTTGTGTTTTAAGCCGACAAAACAGAAGATGTTCTAAATTAGACACTCTTTTTTTATTAAAATTGCATTACGATTTGTTATTAAATAGCAACTCTATTTTTCAATTGATTTACATTACACCCAAATTTTTCGAAACCAGTAAATCGTTCTTACTTAATTCGCATATTACGAATATTAATCATAAATATGATATACTCAATAAACTCTAACAAAACCAAAAACCTACTCCTAAAAGAAAATTCACGTCCATTCAAAATCTCTTAGCAAAAAGGTAGAATCCACGTTGAATGCTGAATGCACACTGAAGAATAAGTGGAGCGGGCTTCCAAGGAGTACCCTGAACCGTCACATAAATCAATATTTCAAGTTAATTTAAAATACTTCTAAAAGACCCGCACTGAATCGAAAGCTTACCCGTTTAATGTAGCGCTGACGTAAAAACTTTGCTTCTTAACCGACTTCAAAGTAGAAAAGGTGTTTTCTAAAGTTTATTTTTTTAAATTTCGACGAGATCTCTTTGGTCTAGTTGTCACAAACGCAACAACTGTGCTTGAGGTTCTGGGTTCGTGCCTCGAGGCGGACGTAATGTTATAGGGTTTTTAGGGTTCCGTAGCCGAATGTCAAAAAACGGAACCCCTAAAGATTCGTCATGTCTATCTGTTTGACCCGTCCGTATGTCACAGCCACTTTATTCGGAAACTAATAAGACTACACAGTTAAAACTTAGTAGTAACACCAACAGCTTTACGATTTTCATACAAACATAAAAAAAAAGATTAAGGTCTGGGTCTCCCCACACATAGAACTGAAACTGAAAAAAACTTTTTTCATCAAACCCCCACGTGTGGGGTGTCTATAGACAGGTCTTAAAAAATTACATTGAGGTTATTACGATTTTTTTTCCACAGCAGCCATGGAGTCTGGATTTGAGGCTGGTTGACGGAATTAGGCACCCTCTCTATTACAAGGAACTTAAACGGAATGGGGAAACGTGGCAGTACTATTCAGTACACCCCTTCGGCGGTTACAGGCGTGATGTTATGCTTTTTTTTTAAGATTATGGTGTCCTTAAACTTTGTCCAGTCTTTTGCACAATAGTTGAATATAAATTTTTGCCGAATTCCTTTAAATTAACTTTTTAAAAAAAAATTTTTTTTTATATACTAATTTTATCATTATATCATTTTTTTTTTAATTTAATTTTTTTTTTTTATAAAATAATATAAAATTTTATTAAATTTTATTTTAAATGAAATTATTTATAATAAATTAAAATTGCAACGATGGTATTTGTCTGATCAATTTATTTCAGTCTTAGTTTAAGAATGAACTAATGAATGGTATAAACATTATTATCAAACTTCAAGTCCCAAAGGCTACATAAAATATTATTTTACACGTGTCTTTTGCTATCTCATCAAAACAAAAATCGTTCAAAAGTATCCTCGAATCTTCTACTATCTTTACACGTAATTTAGACTCGACGTAATTCAATTTTGTCGTAGTGATATTAAGTGTCATGACACCTCCACACAAATTCTATTCTCAGCACGTTCCCCGTATCTGAAACCTTTCTTTTTAACCGTTTTTAGCTATAAAAGAAAAGAGGTTTTAGTTAAAAATTTGTAAAAAAATTATGCCTTTCTAAACTAATGTGCCTGATATACTTACATAAATGAGGGATTCTGAAATATAATTCTTGGATCCAGATGTTGCTAGATGGATCACTGTAATTTGTTACTGTTAACAGAAATATGGCAAAAACTATTATACCTAGTTCTAATAAGAGCGCGAATTATTGTTTTATTTACAAGAAAATTAGTAAAGCTTGTTGAAGCAAAGATTAATTCAATATACAACTCTTCAATCATATACCGTGTGTCAAGTTTTCTATTTCAACACAAACATTATAATAATATCACGCCTGTAATCCCCGAAGGGTTAAGCAGAGGTACCTAAAGGGTGTAAAAGTACCCTTAAGGCAAACGAAACGGCGTTTGTTCTCCAGACCATACCTGGGAACCCCCTAGTTACGGAGATATTGGGGATCAAATTTCCAAATTTTGCACTGCTGTTTTTGTAAATACTAGTTTTTCAGGTTATAACTTTACTTAAATTACCTCCATGACCCGTTTACTATTCAAAGCATCCACTAGCTCAATGTTTTAAGAGTGCTACATTGAGTTTTACCGTAAAATGTGATTTTTGAACCCAAAAAAAGTCGTTTCCCAGCAAAAATGTTTGCGTAGGGGTACTTAGTTTGATGTACAGAATGCTTGGTTGACGTATGTGTGAAGGGTTAATTTACAGCCTGTATAGTACCCCCACATTTCGCCAGTTTTCTTTAAGGCCCATGTAATAGGGGTTGACCCTATTGCCATCAACTGGACACGAATACAGGCTCTGTGGCTGCTACTGAAATTCCTTATGGAAAAACCCAATCTGACCCGGGAGTCATAACCATGACCTCATGATCAGTTGCGACCACTCGTTGGCTATTTTTTTTATGTATGTCGTTATTTCCTCTAAAGGTACGTGTAAGCCGGTGGTCCCAGCTGTGGGAAATCATCAAATAACCCCTCCCGCTCTGGGTAGAGCGAAAGGGAGCGTCAGACTTCTACTGACTAAAAACCACCCATGTTTCTTCTTAGCCCTTGTGCCGAGGCCGCGGTATCTCTTTTAAACAACCCGCAGCCCCGACGGGCGTTGGCCCTTGCGGGCCCCTTCCATGTTGCTGACATCTCTTTAAGGCGCGCGTGGAACACGATCACGCCGTCGACACGGCCTGTCGTCGTCATAAGATGGACGGACGGCGAGCTAGCCTTTACTCACCGTCTATAGGCCCGCATCCACGGTGGCCGAAAGCCATCACGTGGCCCCCGACGCCCGGAGCGTCTCCCGTGGTGTATGTCACTAGGGTGTGTGGGGTCGTTAGAACTTTCTGCCCAGTCTGCCCACACGAAAAGAAGAAGAATTATTTTCTCTTCTTCAGAATTAAAGATGCTGTAAATAATATACCTAGTATTAGATTCCAAAATGCTAAAAAAAAACACATAAAATGACTAACCTATCTTAAACTAAACTTAAAAAAAAACTAGCAAACATTAACCCAGCTAACTGCCGCCTCGCTTTTTAATTTGTACTACGAATGTTAAAACGTATTACGTTTCCCTCGCAAAGGATACAAATAAAAAAGTAAAGAGAAGAGCAATATACGACTAGGAGTAATTAAATTAATTAAAGTCGACGTGGCTGACGGACGCAACGTGTGTCCTTGTTTTAAGACGTCATTTTATTTAATTGCTAGGGACTTTTTGACCCCCGACCGCAGGGGGTGGGTTTTTGATACGTAATTGGTTGTCAAAGAAAGATTTTTATCTGGTAATGTAATTAGATTTTATGTTTTACAAGAATATTTGGTACGAATACGTTAATGAATGTGGAGATAATATCGTGTGTCACTTTTTATTTTATGATCTAGGTATTTTAATTATGAATGACATTAGCCTACGTGTCACAAATCTTTTGCTAAATATGCTTTTTTCAACTTTTGTAATTTCAAATTGGCTTCTTGACTACTGTTAAAATTTCATTAAAATATTACGTTATTTTAAAGAACTAACGAACACGATTTGTGAAAAAAGTAATAATATCGATAAAACAATGGAGTAGTTTCATGCTTTAGAAGTTTTTGGTGGGAGCACTTTCTATCCTTGTCGCACGAAACGGCCATTTGTACTACGTAACCATGACGTTACTAAGGCGGTATGAAATATGACGTCACGTTTATATAGCGCTATCTTTGTCTAACACGTGATTTAAAATCAGTTAAAACTAAGCCATTTTCTGATCAATTTTATAACATTTTTCACATATCGTGTTGTTTCTGATAGTTTTTTGAAATAACATAACATTTTCGTGAATTTTTAATAGTAATCAAGAAGTCATTTAACGCCAAAGTCACACACAATATAATATGATACAAACTGTTCTCTCAAAAAGTCATCTGTATTTCCTTGCCTTTATTCCAATTTGTTTTGGATCGACACAGCACGTCTTATTTTTCCATAGTTCTCTATAACTCGTAGTCTCAAGAGACACTCATCATTCTTGCCTATTATCCTTTTCACGAAGTGTACGACTAAACGCCGACCGACACTAGGCCGATAGACTGAACACCAACAAGACTTCTTCGACGGGACTTTTCGCCGATCAGACACTTCGCTGACAGGACTCTTCGCCGACAGGGCTCATCAGCGACGCAAGTTTTCTCCGATAATCAGATCAAATAAACTCAGCGGTATAAGGCCACGAATGACAACATAACGTCTATCGGCGTTTAGTCCTACACTCCCTTTATACAGTTCATCCATCGTTTCTTTGGTCTTCCTTTACTCTTATTAATCATCAAATGACTCATCATGCTCTGGGCGGAGCAGAAGGGAGTGTCGGCCTTCTTCTGACAAAAAACCACCCATGTTCCTTTTAAGCCCTTAGTGTTCCGAGGCCGTGGTATCTCTTTCAAACATCCCTCAGCTACTCTTATACACTTCCACATTCATACTCAATACTTTCCTCACGACATCTTTTTCTTTTCAAAAGTTATCAATGTTAAAACATATAATTTAATCACAACAAACAAAATAAACCACGACATTTTTCTTAAATCATCAAAACCGCAGCAGATTGTCGGAGACAGTTTATAAAGTAATTTAGTAAAATAAAACAGTTTTGTAACAAATGTTGGTACAATGGCTTATAATTTACCATTTCTGCGTCCCCCTTATAATATTTCACGCTTTTCGAACAGGGTACAATTTGCGGTTTTAAATCATTCGTAACTCAACAGATGCGTTTGCGCACCTGTTGTAGGAAAAGGGTATAATCGAATGGCAGATGCCTGTGATTAGTATTGTACGAATGTACTTATTAGAGGATAAATATACTTAATAAGTGTTCATGTTCTCATTCGCACAGAATATGGTTCTTTTTTATGGAATAGGAAGCCGCCCGCGCCCGCCACACCACCGCCATACTGCACCTCGCCTAATTCATACCATGACACTATTATGCTCGACTTGGCGGGGGCACTGCTGTGCCCCCAGATACAAATGTAAAACCTTTTTCACACGGCATTTCAGTGACTTTAACAACAATACAACAGCACATGTATATAATCATGTCAAGAATCAATTTACATCAACATACAGAATTATTAAGCAAATCTATTACAGAATTTTAAGAAAATATTCAAAAATATATTTTTTTAAACGGTCCAGTGTACAGCTTTGTTAATCCCACGTTAATCCACATTAATAAATTTTTATTTATATCTATGTAGTTGTTTTTGTCTGTATGCTTATGTCACTGATACAGAGTTGAATATTGGCATTAAAGTGGCTCCATCTTTAGACCATCCTCCATAAACAATGATCCATCTCTAGTACGCGACATTGCTACTCTCGCATACGTATCAGATGTACCGTCACCCTAACTTGAAGCGCCAACCATCTGTCCTCTACAAAAAAACGTCGCCAACCGTTTCTCATTTCACCGACTAATTTGCATGAATATCGGCCATTTTTCTTTATAATCGGATCTCTTTGAATGAGTTATTTTCGGTTTTTGTGGTCCAAATTATATCTTCTGGGGTCTGTCTGAAATCTGTTTTGGTTTGAAAGTTGAATGTGGTTGGAAGTGGGAGGAACTTCGCTTTTCAAGTTATTGTGTTTTGTGTCTTTATCAAAAGAAAAGTATTTAAAATTAATAATTATGGAGGTTTAATAATGTCATATTCAAAACCCTAAAGTGAATGTTGCTTTTAAAATGGTTTTGTCTCATTATAATACTTGAATGATATATTTATTTATTTATTATTTATTTAACTATTTATGTACACACAGTAGACAACACAGGAATATGTTTTTTTTTTGTTATTTTGGCTTTTCTGGCAGCTGACTTTTAATTAAAATTATAAATTATATAAAATACTAGCGGACCAGGTAGACGTCGTCCTGCCTGGACAGCAGCTCCCTTACCGGGTGCAATTGGGTTTTCAAACCATCCAAGAGCCCATTGAAATATCCCCAGAAAGTCCAGTCAAAATAGGTCCAGCTGTCTCGGAGCTTCTTTTTGTTTTAAGTACCGCTTATACTTACATAATTTATACTTAAAAATGCATTCAGTAAAAAGCTGTTACTTTATAAATACAAACAGACATTTCAATTTTAGACATTTGTAGTGATTGGTGCTATTGCTGTAACAACAAACCATCTTCCACCAAAATACACCTCCAAAAATAACTCAACCAGCTCCAAATAGCTCACGACAGAGTGACAGCGATCACCTACTTACGGAATACCCTGGCTTCCACAAAATCACATTTTATTCAGTACACTAACGGGTCTCCGGAGCTCGATAATGCACGCCTAAGGTTGGGACGACTCTCCCAGGAGTTCGGATGACCATAAACTACTACTGGTTGTTGGGGATTTGAAGCCGAGCTATTTATAGCGTGCTGAGGGTAAAAAGTGTGTCAGTGTTTTTCGAGCTGGTTAAGGTAGAGTGAAACTATGCAGTGGTATTTTTAACAGGGTGCATGTTTCTTCAAATTCTGTTGGAGAAGATCTTGAAATTCGCAAAAAAAGTACTTTCTTTAGGATCTGAGGCGATCAGCTGAACGCGATTTCCGACAAGAATGACAAAATATTTTTTAAATGCTACAACTACACGAACGAGGCAGTCAAAACTTTTAATAGTCCCTATTCCCTCAATATCGAACTATTAATACCCCAAAGTCTTTCAAAACCCTAAAATCTAACAAAGCAAAAGGTTTACAATCGAGTCGTTTAGTGTTGCAGTAAAACTTATTTATTGTTTAATGATTATATTGCCCGGATTTGTGGTGTTATGTGGTCCTAATCGATTTTTATTGTTAGTTTTACGATTTGATTTGTACTAGCGTTTTATTTGAAGGGGTGGAGACATAAACGTTGATTTAGTTCCCTGACTTTTATTTTATTGTTTTAACAACCCTTGCATCTGTCTCTTAGATGATCGCAGTTGTTACTGCCGGGTACAAGACCCGGTTTCCACCAAAGCGGAGACAAGCGGAGCCGTGCGGAAATCGGCCAATCACGTTACTTAAAATTTACATTATGGTCTGGTTTCGCCCTTCCTGTGATTGGTCGAATTTGGCACGTCTCAGCGCTCTGCTGGATACCGGGTCTAAGGTCTAAGACACAATTCCCAGATCGGCAAGATACAAGAGACAGTCCCCCAAAACGCCCACCCTTCGAACACTTCTTATTTTTAAAGTTTTTAGATATTTACCAACATACATTAGTATATGTATAACTAGCTACGTGGAGTTGTCATTATACGAATTTGTCATTAAAGAAGTTGACATTGTGAGAAGTTGAAGTTATGAGAGTTTGTCATTTTCCGAAACGGACATTTACACACGGAGAAATAGTCATTATGCGAGTTTGACATTTTAAGAAGTTGACATTTTGAGAAGTGAACATTTTGCGATCGTTTGTCGTTTTGCGAAGTTGACGTTATGAGCTGATACGGGTTAAAGTTGTATCGTTTTGGTTGGTTTGGGGTTTGAGATTTCCCGTCAGTTATTATTTCTCGGCAGTAGCTCGGTTCGCCTTGATGGCAAAAGGGTCGTCCGTATTACATGGAACTTCAACATTCCTAGTATAAAATGTGGGTGTACTGCAGGTACACCATGACCCAACCCTTCGGGAATTGTTCAGACGTGATAAAAGCGATAATAAACTTACATTTTTTTTTTTATAAATAAGTAGGTTTCATTTACACATAGTTTTTCTAGCCGGCTCTGTCTCACTCCTAGACAAAGGCCTAATTCCACTCCTTCTGTATCTCAAACCCGCGGCTCACCTTTAAGTTTTTTACGGAACATGTCTAGTTCATACTACTATCTTGTCTTTAAATCTATGCTTACCCTAGAATGTTATCAAATTCACAGACAAAATATCTACACATAATACTAAACCACTGCAATCTAAAGTCGCCATTTTAAAAATGCTAACATAATTCATTGGCTTATAATAACTGGCTGACATTGCGTTGCGTAGTGGTGCGTAGTCGACACGCCTATGGGAATTAGCCCTTCAAGATCGCCGCAGGAGTTAAGGGGGAGCTTATAATATAAATTAATTTATGCAATTTCTACGAAGTTATATGTACATCATTGTAAGTTTTTATTATTTACTCAATGCTTTCCTTATTATACCTACCCTTTTTTTAAGGTACTCATCATGGCAAAGGTCATCATCATCACCGTCTGCTTAGCCTTTTCCCGACTATGTTGGGGTCGGCTTCCCCTGCCTATTACCAGCTACCAGTATTTTACATGGAGCGACTGCCTCCATAACCTAGTCAGTACTGGGTGAAACGATACCCTTTGGTAAGACTGGTTGCCAGACTTTCAAGTCACTGACTACCTGTTACGACTCTGAAAGTTGAACATAATGCAGCCGGGACCAACAGCTTTTAGGGGTAAGGGGAACAAGGTGTAAAGGTCCTCATCCCCGGTAGAAAAGAGAGGATCCTCCGACCATACGGGTGTTGTGTCTGGTGGGCTAACTGCCCAACATAAAGGGCGTAAAAGTACCCTTAACGCAAACGAAGGGCACTTGTTCTCCCCACCACTGCAATATTTTTTTGGTTCTAGACCATACCTGGGAACCCCCTGGTTACGGAGATATTGGGGGTCAAAGTTCCATATTTTGTATAGCTGTTTTTGTAAAAACTAGTTTTTCAGGTTATAACTTTACTTAAATTACCTCCATGACCCGTTAACTATTCAAAGCATCCACTAGCACCTTGTTCTAAGAGTGCTACATTGAGTTTTACCGTAAAAGTCGTTTCAAACAAAAAAGTAGTTTTTTCGTGGGAAACGACTTTTACGGTAAAACTCTTGACATACAGAATGCTTGGTTGGTGTATTTGAAGCTCTTGGCTTTCGTACGTTTTTTACAGGTGACCACTGAAAACCAGCGCTGTGCTGTGGGTACATAGCTGTGGGTGTATAGTACAGCACCATGCTGAGTGCTGTCGCAGTTACGACGTGCAATATATATATTTTTCTTTTTTAATTTCCCTGCTTGTTGTATTTTACTTTTTTTTTAATATCTATTAAGCGTTGTTTGTGTATTGTTTTATTTCCTGTATGCATGTATGTTTCTGTGACAAATAAACATTTTTCTTTCTTTCTTTTCTTTATTTACACCCTGTAACTAAGTCGGGATTTTCTATATAGGCTACTGCCTAACTTTGATAGCGCGATGCAGGATTTGCCATTAGTTCGCATATGTTGCGATAGATGTCGCTGTTGCCACATGCTTTACATACTTTTCGAAGCATGGGGGAAAATTGGTAAGTAGTGACTGGTCACCCACAGACCAACTTATGCAAGCGCGGCATAAAAATGAATGTTAAAATCAAGACTGAGGAGCTTATTTCTCGGTAACGAGGATTCCGAATAATAAATACACATCTTTATTTATTTAATTTGTTAGTATGGTAGTATAGTTTTAATAGTAATTAGTTGTTAGTTTTAAGGTCACCTGTTTACTTGATTATTTGTTAACATTTGTAAGTATCTTAAAACAAGCAAGTACCTAATAAGTTTGGCGAGTAATTTGTAAGTTACTAAAACTACATTATTTGTGAACAATAAAAAAGAAAAAAAATTACCTGAAGATTGATTTGAGTGGCTGTTATTATCTAGCTATGAGTTCCACCTACAACAAAAATTGTATTTTAGTTATCCTGCTCAAACTTCACCTTCAAAATAGTATTTTAGTTACTCTGCTTAAACTTCACCTTCAAAATAGTATTTTAGTTACCCTGCTCAAACTTCCCTCAAAAATAGTATTTTGGTTACTCTGCTCAAACTTCCCTCAAAAATAGTATTTTAGTTACCCTGCTCAAACTTCCCTCAAAAATAGTATTTATGTTACCCTGCTCAAACTTCACCTTAATAAATACAACAGTTTATTTCACAGTCAACCTTTAGTAACCGTCTATTTACGGCACACGAATTAGGGTAATTACACCAATAATTGTCCTATCGCCCAGTGGGAGCGACCGCCGCGGTTCACGAGGTCTTTTGTTTTTTCGCTACATTCTCCACGACAATTTCTGATAATTGGGATGGGACAATAATTATACAGATACCCTTGGAGTAATTGGTAAAATGATAGGTTAGAAAATTTGTTGCAATTTATTGTTTTGCGTAATAAAGTTTTGTAAGCTTTACTGGGAATTGTCATTTTCAAAGGACACGGAAATAATTACTAAATTAATTCGCTTCGTATAACTAAAATTTGCACTTTGGGTCCTATAACGGGTAACAGATAAACGGTAAAGTGATATTTATGTCAAAGATAAACTAGACTATGTTCAATAGAGTTACAAAATAATGATGGTTGAAAAATGTTCGCTATATCATCATCATCCACAACTCGCCTTCACCCACTGCTACGTATATGTCTCTCTTTGCTTGCCTCAATCTTGTAAACTTACCTTGTAACCCCTCCCGCTCTTGGGCAGAGCGAAAGGGAGTGTCAGACTTCTACTGACTAAAAACCACCCATGTTCCTTCTTCGCCCTTTATGACGAGGCCGCGGTATCTCTTACAATAACCCGCAGCCCCGACGGGCGTCGGCCTTTGCGGGCCCCTTCCATGTTGCTGAAATCTCTTTGAGGTGCGAGTGGAACACGAACGCGCCGTCGTCGTCGACGAAGCCTGTCGTCGTCATAAGACGGACGGACGGCGAACTAGTTCTTTGCTTGACTCAACTAGAATATTCCTGCGATGGCTTCAATGTCGTCTGACCATCTCGCCGACAAACGATCAACACATCTCTTTCCAATTCTTGGACGCCACTCGGCCACAGCTTTAATATTTAATATACTAGACTAACTATTTATTGCATTATAATGCACCAATCAGTGAGTAAAATTTACTGTCTTGTTCGATGTTAAGTACTTTAGGAGGTTTCAATTTAGGTAAAATTAGAAAACGATAAAACTCTCCTACAAACAGATAAACAAACTATTTATCTCTAAAACGACCATAGACCACACGCAACCACAATCGATCATCCAATGAAAAACCGCACCCGCAAAGATGAATCGCCGTTCATAATTCCAATTTCGAACGCTGATAAACACAAAATGGCGGCTCGCAACCGGCATTTATTAACCCTTTCAGCGGGCCTACCACCAACTTTATAATGTTGGAAAGAGATAGAGCTATACAGTGCGATTTGCTATCTTTTTCCTAGACTGAATTAAGAAGAAAATAATACTAGTACTTGATGAGATGTTCATCTCAGCATGTCAATGGCAATTTTTACCTGACTACGGCCAAACCAAAAGGAAGGGTAATGATTTTAAGTTTTACGCTATCACTAGCGTCCACCAATTCCTGTAGAGTGCAAGCATCACGCAAGAGACGATATCATATTCGTTACGACAGTTCACATTTGCACTTTAAGCTGCCGTGTCGACGGCGTGTTCATGTTCCATGCGCACCTCAAAGATATGTCAGCAAATTTGAAGGGGTCCGTTAGGGCCGACGCCTACCAGTGCTACGGGACTGTTCAACAGAGATACCGCGGCCTTAAAACACAAACAGCTAAAAGGAACATATGATTTCCTATCCGCAAAAAAGGCGTTTCTAAATTTCAGAAACCGTAGCTGGTTTTCTTTGCGTAAAACCAACCCATGTAAAAACTCTGTTCAAAGACTTCTATCTAAGACAATAAGAGCTGGTGGTAGGCCCCCAAATCCCGTGTCCAGGGTGATAAATACGGGGTGCTTCCCTTAACTTTTACCCGTGACTCATTATGGCATTTAAATAATTCGTGGCAGAGTTGGTTATGATTTATGATACGGCTCCATGACACGGGTTTAATCTGTGCGCTCAACTTCCATGACAGTTGTGTGCGTGAGTTTATCTTGATAGCAAATGCGCTTGAAGGGTTGGTTTTTGTCGCGTGTTAGGTATATATTATGTATTTAGTAAATATGTTTTTTGCATATTGTGAAAGCAGAGTGCAGAGGGCAGTGTTGTAATAAGATTGCGTGATACTATTTTTGTTTTTTAAAATATAAAATGTTTGATGTTGAGAAGAACGTGTATTTTCTAATGGTTCACATACTTGTACATAAGGACAGACAAAAATCAAGGAACGCCACCTTTTTTGTTTTTGGGGGGGGGGTGGGAAATCATCAAGTAACTCCTTCCCCTCTTGGGCAGAGCGAAAGGAAGTGTCAGACTTCTACTGATTAAAAACCACCCATATTCCTTTTAAGCCCTTTATGTCGAGGCCGCAGTCTCTCTTACAACATCCCGCAGCCACGGAACGCCACCTAGGATCCTTTTTTTTTGTCCATATTCACGCTGATTGTAAGTACTACCTGCCTGTCCTTTTTGAAGATTCTCACCTATAAGGTCAGTATACACGTCTCTAAGACAAGTCACAATTATTCCCTCCCGTTACGATTCTATAGTTCCTTCATGCTTTTACATATTTTCAGTAATCTTACGCACAAATTTGCACACAACTATCAAATCTATAGGTCACAGGTTCATATTCGGCTCGAAGGACCAAGGTTTACTCTTTGTAGTCTTTGGACTGTCGCTATCATCGCTAGTAGGTGTGTAGTTAATTAAAACGAACTTTATGTTATTCACTGATATAATACATCAATAAGAAGTGAACCAACCATCTTCACCATAGAGTTGTGACGTTTCTTAGAACACAGACTAAAAATAATAAACTGTACGTGACCATAAACAACATAGATTTCCAAACAAATCCTCTTCAAAGAAACCACCTTACTTCCTTACTCCTTAAGGACTCCCTAACCCCAGCACCTGTTCCCATTGCCGGCAGGACTTAAGCACCCGCCTCACGTCCCACAAGATGTGTGGTATAGCACACCTAGCCCGTGCGACACTATTTTTACCTAACAGTTGGTAGTACATCGGTATGTCCTGAATCTATTCGCAACTGGGATGCGATCGTGCGCTTTGGACGAGGAAAGGGGTGGAGTTTATGATTTTTTTGGGGGTTTTGTACGTTTGCGGTATATTAAGAAAGACGATTTAAATTATTTAATGCTGATATAATGTAGAGACGCCAGCACCAAAAACTACCCTAAACTGTCAAAAATTATTTCTTGGCATACTTGTTTCTTCTTACGCAATGCAGTTAATCCTTATCTTTTGTAAGTGTAAATGTTCAAGACAATTGAATTCCTCATTACTATTTTATCCATTCATCGCCATAGTGATGTTCATCATGATTATAGAACAAAGCATCCAGGGTATTTCAGCGTCTTTGACGATGTATCCAGCCCAATTTTTAAACCACTTCCTTACTACTTATAAGCGCAACACGTTTGTGTTGCCCTTGTCCCATTCTACTTATAAGCGCAACACGTTTGTGTCTGCCCTTGCCCTATTCTACTTATAAGCGCAACACGTTTGTGTCGCCCTTGTCCTATTCTACTTATAAGCGCAACACGTTTGTGTCGCCCTTGTCCCATTCTACTTATAAGCGCAACACGTTTGTGTCGCCCTTGTCCGATTCTACTTTTAAGTGCAACACGTTTGTATCTTCCATTCATCTCTGTCGACCGTCACGCTATAATTTCCTCAATTTTATTTCATATCATTCCTCACACCATCCATCCATATTTTCTTTAACTTTCCTCTCCCTCTCCATCCATCATTGTTTTATAGAAAATCTCCCCGTGGAAGAATCTTCCGACATCTGCGAACAACAACACATTGTCACCTCCACAGTTTCGGCGCGCACTCGACTGCACTGCAAAGGACTGCGGTGAGACGTGACTGCCATGTCTATTGCACTTATTTACCCGATACTTCTCGATTCCGCTTCTCGATTATCGATGTTCGGCGAAAGTGGGTGTGGTGCAGCACTAGAGGTCATTTGGTTGGAAATATTTGCTCGGATTATTATTGGATTTAGTATCACACTATCACACTAATATTATAAATGCGAAAGTTTGTGAGTGTGTATGTTTGTTACTTCTTCACGTAAAATTTGTTGATTTGGATAAAATTTGGTACACTGATAGTTTATAACCTGAATTAACACATAAGATAGTTTTTATCCCGATTGTATCTTCCCGTGGGATGATTTTCGAGTTGTAGCAGGCGAAGCCGCTGGTAACACCTAGTATCACATAATTATAAGATCATTACGGTCACTTTTGAATGTCAGAAAAACAAGTGAAGCTACAGTCATATTCACAAGGCATAATAAATTTAAAAAGTACCTACTGTAGTTGCCCATTCCAAAACGTGGATCTCTATGGAGAATGGGCAAGAACACTTGGTCACATCATTTTTTACGACACTTCTTCATCTAGGTAAAGCATAAAAAGGAAAATCTCTCTAAATTCGCACGTTTAGAATGTCTGATGTCATTATGTAAGTAATGATATTTAATTTATGATTAAAAAGTTAAATTAACACCGTTAAGTACTCCAATGAATTATTTTATAAAGGACGTTGCATTTTTTTATTAATATTATAACTATATCAAACAACAATATGTTTGCAATTGCCTACCATGGGGTGAAAGTATTGTGTTAGGCTATTGGAGAAATTGTGGCTCGGACTCTTGTCATCCTACGCTATGGAGAACGTAAAATAAATGAGTCAATGTTTAGTTGTGGGCGAGTTTTCCCACATTTTTTTTAAGTATTGTCTTATTAACTTCACGAATAATCAAACGATCGTTTGGTATTAAACATTTTAAGTATCATCATTTTATTAGCACTTCGAATCCCTTAATGAATATGGGAGCTGCAAATCTACAATATTAACAATAAAATTGCATAAAACAGCTTTAAGGCATACTATAGTCGGCCGCGGGTAGTCCAACGGTTATCGCGGCCTTGACATAGAGGGCGAAGAAGGAACATGGGTGGTTTTTAGTCAGTAGAAGTCTGACACTCCCTTTCGCTCTGCCCAAGAGCGGGAGGGGTTATTCGATGATTTTACACCCACCAAAAAAAAAAAAAAAAAAAAGGCATACTATAGTCTGTCGGGGCCGCGGGTTGTACACTAGTTATCGCGGCCTCGACATAGAGGGCTAAGAAGAAACATGGGTGGTTTTTAGTCAGTAGAAGTCTGACACTCCCTTTCGCTTTGCCCAAGAGCGGGAGGGGTTATTTGATGATTTTCCAACCGCCAAAAAAAAAAAGGGATGCTATTGTCTTGAATTGATTGCCACTCAAAGTATTATCCAATAGATTCTATTTTCATAGTGCGTAATTCAAAAAACTTTTAGTCATAAAAGCAAGGTGGCACAGGGTAATGCACAAAGTTTTGTGTGTTCAAAAAAAATGGTTCACAGGCTGCGAACAGATAAATTTGCCTGACACACACAAGAGTTTGTGGGGAGCGTTTAAAATTTTATTTCACCATAAACTTTATACCTCACCTCCTAACCAAACAAACGAAATAAATGTATAAATCAAACACCCGACAATCGAACGGGTTGGGATTAAAAAAAAAGAAATCCTTATAAAAAATATTCGTGAACTAGTTCAAACCGGTTTGTAACCCTCAAACGCTGGGCTTATTGAGATATCAAATAAAAAATCAGCAGTCTCGGGCGGCTAACAAGACCCCCTTCAACAATGCTGCTTGATTTAGCTCAAGTTTATTGTGCAACTTTATTTATACGTCTGTGTTCCCTACTAGACGCTATCCGATATTACCCTTCTTATATCCCCAAATCCCAAATGCTCTCACAACCAATCAAAATTAAACTTTAACTCCTTCTAAATTGAGTCCACTTTTCCTTGTTTTAGATACAGGACTTAGGTCAAAATGTTCGTTCAACTGAAATTTACCAACGCATTTTATTAAGAATCGTGAATGTGTATGTCGGTTTGTGTGCGGTTTGATTGGAAATATGCTTATGGTTGTTTCAGTGAGCGGCCATTGGATTACGTCTGCAGGCTGATTGCAGTTGAACATCCTTAGAGGAGTCTCTTTGAGGAACGGGGAACCTTTGAGAGGGTTACGATGTGGGTAATACGATTGCTTGATTGTTTCATTTATTTATTTTATCTACTTATTAATATTTTTCATCTGATTATCCGGGGATGTTCGGAGGGTTATGTAATATGTTGCTGCAATGTTAAGTGAATTTGCGGAAATTATACTCGTAGTTGAGAATTGCTATGAAATAATGTTTTAATGTTTTTGTTTTGTAGATAGAAAATTTCTCTTTATGTTTGGGAAGTTCGCACAGTTGAACGTTACAAGTAAAAGAACGGTTTACACAAAAAACCAAGGTTTAAGTGTTGTCAGTGTCAATATTTTATAGCAATAAGACAAGGTGACACACTTTCTGGAACGCGGTTTCCATGTTTGCACCTGTACTTTTCAAATAGGAATGTTTATTGGCTAAAAAAATATAATGCTGTTTAGTCCGTCCGTTATATTATTGACAAATATTGGATAATTCACGAAGTTACAACGCGTCGAGAATCATTTGCTTGCGACGTCACTTTGTGGTAAAAAAATCATGTAAATGACGGCACACGAGTTATCAAAGCACTGTATAGTGTCTCTTCATTGTGAAGTCTTCATTGTTTGTTTACGTGAAAAAATGTGTTCAATATTTTATGGAAATCTATCTGACGGACTAATTAGTTTTTTTTTATTCGACTACCCCTATTAGTGCACTACTTGTTATTTATACCTATTTATTGCTTTTGTGTAGTTTAGTTTATATTATTTATTTCCAACAGTTTCTCGGTTCCGTATCACCATGATCAATGGTTTCCATCAATCAAAGTGAAACAGTGGCCGGCAGAACGAAATCAAATTAACTGCTTTTATGACATTTAAAAGCAACAGCTCGGTAAGGGTTATCACGTGGACAGTTATTTTTTACCGCATTTATATTATTTTACAGAGAAACCTTATCATTTAACTTTGTAATGATCATTGGATTTTTTTTCTTTTTAGTTGCACTAAAAAAACCTGCGTTGGCACAGTTGTGGTGGTCAGTAAGACGTGTGACTCTTGAAAACAATTTGTAGACATGGATTAGAAGTGAGATGGCCCTATAGTTCTTCAATCGGGCATTGTCCACTAAATGGCATGGAAACATAACACCGTCCAGTCAGTGTAAGCATTTGTCAATCATCGTGGAGCTCGACTTAAACTCAAGCTTCTTCAATACTTCTCTATTTCTTGTCATCTCATCAGACACAAAAAAATCTTTTTATTTGGACAAGCGACATCCATAGGAGGTTAGTAAGAAAATATGTTGTGTGTGTTGTTTTGTTGTTGTGTGTTATGTATGTGTACTTTTCATTACGTTTGTTGTTCGAGATGCATGTACAAAATATAGACCCAACTATGAGGGGCGGGTTGTTCCTTCGTAGTATTGACGTTCTATAAACGCTGATTCGCATCTTTTTATAAATAAAACAAAAAAAAAAAAAATGGACAATGTTTAGCTTATCAATATTCAAAAAAAGATTTTTTATGACCTAAATCCTTTGTATTACTTTATCTTGATTGAATGTATGGTGGTGGAAGGTACACTTATTATTTTACTTCAGCCCGTCCATTTTTTCCAATCCATTTTATTTTAATTTACAGCCAGCCCTAGGCTATATAACTTTTTGCAAACAACACTGACTGTACCTGTACTCTATACTGTCACTAACAAAAGTGCTCACCAGCTCTGTGTCTATTATTAATTAAAACCCAAAAACGTTCCAGTTAAGCCCGTGAGTGTACCAAAATCGAATCAAAGGAGTAATTCGAATGGAATCACTGAATGAATTGATCGAATCGGGCGGTAGTGCAACACTGTTTACACCCAAACAATTTCAAACTCTATCTTTTTCGATTTAAAGTTTAATGTTGATATGTTGTTTTATAAAGCGAATTTGGGAGTTGCCGTGAAGAATTTTGAGCTTTATTTGTAAGTGGTAGAGTAATGTTTGTGTTTGCTTGAATGTGTTGCAAATTTTGATGTACCAAACGCAGTTACGTGTATAAAAGACTCGTGTTCGCAGGATCGTCGTTCGACATAAATCGGTTAAGAAATGTTTTAGAGATGTCGATGATATGTATTTTTTGATTGCGATATCCGTTCAGTGTTATTTTTGTTGTTACTTTATTTCTGCATTTTGATTGAATGTCATCTGGTGTACGGATGGAATCTCCTTAAGAATATTAATTATCTTGTATACGGTTTGTGTAGTGGCACTAACCTCAACGGATCAGAAGCGTGGTGTGTGGAGCTGTGTTGCAAAATAAACATCAGCTTTTATCCTGCCCCCTTAGCCAAAAACATGCAGATAAAGTGACCTCTGTGTTCCTACCGTCAACGCTGATGTGATATTTTAGGTTAACAAAAATATTAAAACTGTCATGCCATGGAAACCAAGATGTCACCCTAGATGGGGGCCCAAACACTTAAAGCATCCACAGGATAGTGGATACGATAGTGATCTGACAATTAAAAAAAAGAGAAGAATAAAACGCACCTTCAAAATGATATGGAAAAAAAAGTAGTTAAAAAACTAAAAAACCCGACTGAAAAATCTGAAAAGCAAAAAACAAGCACATTTTTAATTAAACAAAACTTGGAAGCAGGCGTGGTCCATTCTATTTTCATTTCATAATTTAATATTCTTCTTATCTTGAAACTGGCGTCCCACAAGGCGGTATTTTATCTCCACTTTTGTTCTCTGTTTTTATAGATCTCATAACTACCGAACTTCAGTGTGCGTATCATCTTTACGCTGATGACTTACAGCTCTACTGTCAGGCGGGTGTTGACAGCTTATCCGGTGCGATTGAGGAGCTAAACCGGGATTTACGTGCAGTTAAAAACTGGTCTGATCGTTTCGGTGTGGCGGTTAACCCAACCAAGTGCCAGGCTATTATTGTTGGGAGCCCTCATAGTTTAAGAAGGCTGAATGGGTTGACGCTGCCACCGGTTACCTTTGACGGCACAGTGATTCCGTTTAGCTCTGACGTCAAGGACCTGGGTTTGCATGTTGACACTTGCCTCGACTGGCGTAAGCAGGTCGCGATTGTGAGCAGGAAGGTCACCGGAACGTTGCGATCGCTCTATCGGCTGAAAAATATTCTCCCATCACACATTAAGGCAATGCTTGTACAGTCCCTAATCTTCCCCATAATTGACTATGGTGATGTGTGCTACTATGACCTGAATGCAGATCTCCTCAATAAACTTGACCGACTTCTTAACAACTGCATTCGATTCGTCTTCAATCTCCGCAAGTATGATCATGTATCTGCACATCGATCGCTTTTAAGGTGGTTACCCATCCGGCAGCGCAGAGCATTGAGAGCCTTGACAACCCTGTTTTCTCTTCTTCACAAACTCACTTCTCCTTCTTATCTCACGTCTAATTGTCAATACTTATGCTCTGCGCACAGCAAGAATCTTCGTTCCGCCAATAACTGTCTTCTACGATGTCCTTCTCACCGCTCTGGTTTTATAAAATCCTCTTTCTTTGTCCAGGCGGTCTTCCTTTGGAATGCGCTCCCTCAGAGTATCAGGACGGTGACCAGTCGGTTCACTTTCAAAGTGAAAGCTCGTGAGCATATTCACAAGAAGTTGGCAGATTCGTCTCAAGACTAAGTTGTTGTAGTTTTTCTTGTTGATCTCTCTTAAGTTTATATATTTTGTTATATGTATGTATATATGTATTTATTCTTATATGTTTTATTTATAAATATTTCTTGTCTTTTTTTCTGTTGTTGCACCTACTGGATATTGTCTCTGCATCACCCTAAGGTAGACCGGTAGAAAATGCCCAAGGCATTAGGTCCGCCTTTGTACAGTTTTTTGCTTGTGCATAAAGTTTAATAAATAAATAAATAAATAAATAAATATTCAAATGAACCCCGGGTTTTTTAGTTTTTTAACTACTTTTTTTTTTATTTACAACTTTTTAGTTTTTTTGTATTTGTTCTTTCGTTGGTCGCGTAAAATTCTTCTCAGATGATTTAACTTTTGTGTTTTTATTTAATTTTTTTTTTAAATCTGCTATATGACCCCCAAAACCCGCTAATTTCTTTAATTTTTTAATTTTAATGTAGCCAGTGACACTCGCGCCATCAAGACAAATCTAACGACGTATATTTTATTTAAATCCCTTCGTCCGTTTAGGAGTTATGAGGGAACAATAAAACGGACATACATACATTCCTTATGGGCTTCGCCGCAGTCGGGTAAAAAACATGCTGCAAAGAGAACCTTTTTATTATTTAGTTTTCCACTTCCAATCACTTATTACTTGTTAGCTGACCGTCTATCAATCCATACCAAAATACTTCTTGTACAGAAAAACCCTAATTTTTCTTATTTTCCACCCCACGTTATCATGGTATGCGTTGAGTTTTCCATTGGTATTCATGAACAGCAAATCTGTGAAGATACGTTCAGAATCTTATTTCGGCTTCGAATTTTTGTATAAAAATCCGCGAGATCCGACGAAATATTATGCGCATCTCTATAGTTTTGTCCTTTTATTGTTTTCGGGAGAGATTGGTGTTACCCCGAAAGTGGATACACTCTTGTGTATAAAAAAATATGATAAAAAAATGTTTGAAAAAAATTGTGACGTAGTTTGTACGTGAAAGAATGAGTACGAATTTTCTTAAATATAAAGCCGCAGAAGACGAGTACAAATATTTGATTTTTCTTCTTGAATAACATAACTTAACGTGAATGTTTTAATACTTTGTAATAGGGGACCGATTAAATCCAAAACTGCGGGTTGCTGTAATGCTTAAAGCAAAAATAACATTTGCTTGACCCGGTAATCCGACTTCTTGATCGCGAGTCGCGCTTACAGCCGCTAGACTGACACGGCAATCTTTTATTCGAAAATGCTTACACAGTCGCACCTTATTTTACATTTTCTCTGCCAATGATTGAGCAAACTAACATTTAATCATCTTGCAGAGACAAACTAAGATAACAAAGCTTAACAATTATTATAGTGCCAGCTACATGAAGAACCTCAAAATAAGTAAAAAAAACCGAGCCAAGTGCGAGTCGGACTCGCTCCTATTAATTTTATTTATTGTAATATAAGATAGTACAATATGACGACAACGACAATCGTAAACTCCACAAACCGAATCCCAAGTATTAACGTTAATTGAAAGTGCTTTGGAGTAGAAAATTCGTAGTATACAGCATAGTCTTACGATTAACATGGATCGTATTCTGGAACTAACTTGCTTATCGCTAGCACAAGTTTACACAAGTTGTCAGCAACATTCCGCTGGAACTTGTTTCGGTAGTCGGTAGTCACTCTGTACAATTAACATTTAACAGATTAATTATATTGGATGGAGGGTTATTTATTTATAAACTGTGTAATATGCTTTAATGTACAGGAGTATTTTCATCTAGGAATATTATGAAAATGCTCCTGTGTGTTGTTGTATATCACCACTGCTCTCAAACCGATAAAAAAACAGTATAGGATGAATGGGATCAAGGTCTATGCTTAACGGTTTTCAAACTAAATCGTGAATAGAAACAAAATAGACTCCTGACTTCCAAGAAATTCTTTAAGGAAAAACCATTACCCATTTTCCTTTTCATTATCAACAGTAAAGGCGTGACTCCTACAAAAGTGTTTCTAAATTCCGGCCTACCTAATCCTCGCTCGCTAAAACCTGGGGGTGGTCTCCTATCCATTTTTTCCGGAACATATTTGGGCTATACAGCGTTAGTTGGATGTATGAATAGCGTGAAGAAGTATTTCATGGAGCAGGAAACGAGGCATGTTCCTGCCACACCGTGCCGCCCACAGGAATTGGTTTGTTCTGCTATGGGCTCGTGTTTTAAATTTTAGAATTATCTGTGATTCAGAACTTCGCAAACACTACCATGGTCAGGAAGTCTAGGGTTCAATTTTCAGGTTCGGCGAAGTGTTAATTGATCGCAACAGACAGAACAAACATGTCTTAAGTAACGAAATGTCAAATTAAAACTATTTCAAATTCTTTATTAACTAGCTGTTGCCAGCGGCTTCACCCGCTACAACTCGAAAATTATCCCACGGGAATATAAAATCGGGATAAAAACTATCCTATTTGTTAATCCAGATTTTAAACTATCTGTGTACCAAATTTCATCCAAATCCATGCAGGAGTTTTTGCGTGAAGAAGTAACAAACATGCACACACACAAACTTTCGCCTTTATAATATTAGTGTGATGTGATAGTGTGATAACCAAGTACATAATTATAACATAGCAATTTGAACGTTAAATAGACCACCTATATCACTGGGATTACTGCAGGTATGGTGTTATGTGATGTTTATATGATTGCATAGATCTAAGAGCACAGCACTTCACAACTAACAGTCTTATGTTTTAATAATTTTGCAAAATAATGTTAAGAAATAAAATACTTATCGGGGATACAGTTCAATAGGTATTTTAATAATTTGTACTTTATACACCATGTACGATTCTTATAAACGAATTATTAATTTAAGAGAGAAAACACCTCGTTACGTTAGTAGTTATTTTATTATGATTACTAACCCGTTTTTACCCGAATATGAAAAAATGCATCTGGCACAAATATCCGTGCCCTAAACGGACAACACCAAAGAATCTTGGTGCGGCAAGCTTTTAAATATTTCCCCGTCCTTGATTTATCGCTCGCCTTATAAAAGCCTCCCGCAGGGCGATATAGCCTTCCACGGCGAGCTTTTCGGCATTTTTTGCTTTAATAAAAATCGCGTCTTCAGTTTGCTACAGGAGAATTTTAATTTTTCTGTCTAATATTCTTGTTAGAACATTTTCATTTGGAATCGTCCAGTGTGAAATTAAGAAGGAACGACTATGACGGTTGTAAGTAAAAGATATCATTTTGTAAGTGATTTATTAGATTTGGTACTTTATTTTGAAATTATAAAAGTCACTTACGAATTTATGAAATTAATCTGAAGTTATCCTTATTCTGCAGCTGTTTAAAATAAGGTAAAAATGAGTCCAAGTTTTTTTACTAGTTACAGTAGACTCCATGTCAGTTGTAACATATTCGACCTTGAGTTGGTCTAGCAGTGATACATTTTTAATTAATATGGCGTACTAATACACTTTGACGAAACGAAAATTGTACGAAATTCTGCTTCCACACTGCCTGAAGTCTCGCCTCTGTGATCAATGTGTTCTGCCTCTCATGACCTACTGCGCTGGGATGTGGACGCTCACACAGAAGGTTGTGTATGGATCCCGTCGGGGCTGCGGGATGTTGTAAGAGATACCACGGCCTCGACATAAAGCCAATTCTCAACTCGGCATAAAGGCAACAAGCTAACAAGGAACATGGGTGGTTTTTTTGGGGGGATGGAAAATCATCAAATAACTCCCCTCCCTCTCTTGGGCAGAGCGAAAGTGAGTGTCAGACTTCTACTGACTAAAAACCACCCATGTTCCTTCTTAGCCCTTTATGTCGAGGCCGCGGTATCACTTACAACATCCCGCAGCCCCGACGGGCGTCGGCCCTTGCGGGCCCCTTCTATGTTGCTGACATCTCTTTGTGGCGCGCATGGAACACGAACTCATCGTCGGATGCAGTTGAGTATCAGTATTTTACAAGAGTACCAGTTTTCTGAAGAGCAGTGGTGGCCCAATCGTGGCAACCCCGACTTACGTACAGTTGGTCGTGGGTTCAAACCCAAGCAGGCGCATAAATTTGTGTAATTTATTTCATCACCACTGCTCTCAAAACATTGAAGAGGAACATCGTGAGGAAACCCGCAAATCTTAGAACCAAAAATTCGAAGATATGTGACATCTACCAATTCGCACAGCGCCCGCGTGGTGGATTATAGCCCATCCTTCTCCTAGAGAGGAGGCCTGGGTCCCTGCAGTGGGAACATTATAGACTGATGATGATGATTTTACACGGAGTGACTGGCTGAATACTGGGTGATACGATACCCTTTGGTAAGACTGGTTGACTTTCAGGTCACTGACTACTTACCTGTAACGACTGCCAAAGATCTATATAAGTGTGGCAGCCGAAACCAACAGTTTAATGTGCTTTCCGAAGGATACAATGAGTGGTCACCCATCCACAGACCAACCTAGGCAACGTGGTTCAACCTAAAGATCGATCGACCGACTCGAGTGGCGGTTATTATTAAGGGAACTCCTGGAACAAAAACCTATTTCAAACAAAAATCAACTAGAAAATCTCTCTTAACTTTACACTACCAGCTACTCCCACCATACATTAATGAGTACCATTAAAATAGACTGCAAGAGAGCGGAGACAAAGAGTTGTCGCAATATAGCTGGCGACTGAACGACCCTCGTCTTATGCTACACTATTAATCACAGTCAGTATTAGGATTACAAGGAGTTACGAAGTTTTGGATGTGGTACTTGTATGATGAGGTATTTTTAAGGTAACATGACATCATAATATCAAGACCTGTAATCCCCGAAGTGGGCAAAAGCTAGTTCACCCACATTTCGCCAGACGTATAAGGGTGTATGTACCTATTGCCATCAATCGGGCACAATCCAGGCTTTGAGTCTAATATTAAGAAATTACTTATGAATCCTTTTTTTTTAAGGAAAGACAAGAAAAAATGTCTGTTAACGCAAAATAACAATAGACCCTTTTTTTTTTTGGCGGGTGGAAAATCATCGAATAACCCCTCCCGCTCTTGGGCAGAGCGAAAGGGAGTGTCAGACTTCTACTGACTAAAAACCACCCATGTTCCTTCCTAGCCCTCTATGTCGAGGCCGCGATAACTAGTGTATAACCCGCGGCCCCGACGGGATAACAATAGACCCTCAGGGCTAGACTAAGTAACATGCCACTAGCCATACATATGTAGTGGAACAACAACAAAAGTACTGTTAACTCTTTCAGAAATTACTGGAATAAAAAATGACACCAAGTTTCTCCATGACGCATCCACGCTTCAATTTAATTAGTATCTCCACGTCAAATACAAACTTAAGGGCACTTAAACACTTATTTAACTTACTTAACATGCTGTGAATTACGAGTCGACTACACATTTATAGAAATCGAGATGTGTGTAACTTGCCTAATCCTATTTTGGTGTATGACTAAATAATCGTGTTTTAAGTCGTTTGTGTGAAGTGTGTATAATTTGTAATTTCAGATTCGTTATTTGGGGGTATCTATTTGTGGTTATATTTATGATGTGGTTATCCCTGCGACGTTGGGGACCACGCGGTGCGCCTCAAGTGAGCCTGGGCAAGACAGACAGACGTGGAGATGGCCAATGGAGCATCAGCTAGTCTTTGGCTGAGGGCTGGCCTAAGCGTCGTTGGGTCGACGATGTCTAAGAAGTCGGAAACACCTAAATAAGGGCCGCACAAAAACGGGAAGTGTGTGTAAGGATAGGTCAATACCCAGTAGTGTGGAATTTTCAGTTGATATTGCAAAAATACAGTCACACTGCAATATTTATAGCTTTGATTTTATCTGAATATTAAATTAGAGTATGAAACCAGTTATAATGAAAATTTTAATAATTAAATAAAATGGATATTTTGGTACCTATGTTTAACTCGCTTTAGTATACCTAGGTATCTCGTTTAAAATTAGGTAGGTAGATAAATTAAATCACAGCCAGTGTCATCAAATTCAATAGATTCCTGCCAAAACAACTGTATTCACAAATCTTTCAGACAATGCTAAGAAAAGTGTTTTCTATAGACTAACGTGTTTTATTCCTCGTTCTATTTGCTAATAGAATTCAGGTTTCTGCATCAATCCATTCTTTTAGTCTGTTTGTGTGTAGTCTTGCCCACAATTTACAATAACCTAAGTAAATACTCATACTCTCTGAGTATACTATAAATGTACATGTATTATCTGAAAACCGTGTAAATAAAGTACCTTATTTTGTACCGAAATGGTACATAAATCTTGTGAAAAGGATCGGAGTAAATATCTACACTTTTGCAGACATAAAAATGGTATAGTAATGTCTAAGTTTTTGATCTCATGACCTTAGTTCTTTAGCTTTTACAGACCTTTGCGTATCAGAACCGCACTGGCATCTCCTTTTAATACAGTTAAGGCTTGTATTATTTTCTAACTATTTTTGTCTAGGTCGGGCTGAACGTACTGTAACCTATAAGATGATCCCTCTTCTTCCTTCCACTGTGGTAACCGTAATCACCAGGAATATTTTTATTGGTGTAAGATACGAACACTTACTGTATTGTCGAAGGACTGAAGCCTTGTGACAAATTGCCATAAAACCCTCAAAAATAATGCTGAAACCATAACTCTCAGTAATTGGGTACCTACAACAGAAATTAGCTTGACTTATTCTAGACAAGAAACATCGAACAACAAACAGCTATTCAGATGGTAATTAATACAGGATTACCACTTGGGTCTATGTCTTGTATCCAAGAGACCATGAGCTGGACGTACATAGGTTTATTGTACCAAATAACGTACATCGCCTGAGTCTGTTTACGGCATTGTTTAGGTAGGCCATTCACGGTGCGACCGGCGTGTCTGCGGTCTAAGATCAACCGCATAATGGCGCCTCTAGGCGGCTTGTACAAATAGATAATCTGACAGAACGATGCATTATGTAAGTAGGTATTTGTGGGCTAGGAAATCAAGGATACGGAACCAAGCGTATGGGGCAGTGCCTGGATAATTGTTGAAAATGCTCATTAATGAAATCACACAAACATGCAGATATACTGAATAAATAACTCCTCCCGCTCTGAGCGGAGCGGAAGGGAGTGTCAGATATCTACTGACTAAAAACCATGTTCTTTCTTAGCCTTTTGTGTTTGTAAAGAACTTGTAATGATCCTTACAACCATATTGAACAAAGAAGTCTACAGTCAAGCATCAAATCATACACACACTTAACGGTAGTAATGCAAGTTTTATAAAATTTGTATCGTTTTTCTCGCTCGTCATACAAATAGAATCGAAAACGTTGCCTTTGCAAAACATTCTAGGTTGAATTAAGATTGGGGAGGTTCGGGGATCGTGGAAGGTGTGATCCCATGATCCCTGATGCTAGAGTGCAAAGGCAAACCAAGGTTTTTTTAATATTAGGTGGGCATTCTCTTGACCTCATTCTTATCCTAAGGACAGAGATGAGGTCGATAATGTGGTTCGAGCTGACCCAAAAGAAGCCTATTAACTCTCCACTTAAATAGATTGAGATCGCATGAGCTTGGGAATTAAGTATCATAGCTTTAATTCAGTTAGAGTCTGACAGGCCTCTCCGCTCGTCTCGGGACAAAGGGCATTGCAAACCGGAACAAAAAAAAACGTTTGTGGAGGTGAGATAGCCAGCCAGGCTATGTAAAATACTGGTGTTCGGTTGTATCCAGTTAGACTAGAAGCTGACTCCAAAGGAAAGGGCGAGGCAGATAATGAACAGCCAAAAGTAGTACTTGATGAAGTAAACAGTAGCCTACCCACAATTGTAACGCGTCGCATCACGCGTAGGCTCTCCAGCTGAATATTTCATAAACCTTTGAATTTCTAAAGGGAAACTTTGATAGTTGCTTTGTATTTATGAAGGGTATTATTAGGCTTTCATTAAAATTTCGTTCACATGGAAGTTTGTGCGTAATGGAGACTTCGAGTGCTGTTAGTGCCAGCTTGTGACTTTGGTTTGTGCATATTTGATGCTAATGCTCATTTTCACACTAGCGAGTTGGTTTCGCTTTTGAGAGGGATTCCAATTATGGTGATAATGACGTAGAATTTGGTATGAAATGCGAGCTAGTGTCCTTGTTTGAAATTTGACATTACAAGACCTACTTGTGTTGCTGCATAGTTTGGTGTATTACTTTTTCTTCACAGCTAAAACAACAAAAAATGTGTCTCCAAGGAAGTTACATAATTTTGATGTTAAAAATCGATGTACATTTACACATTAAAAACCGGTTGCATTGAGAACCTTCTCCTTTTGGGAAGTCAGTTAAAAATTAGAAGGGATGATGTTGCTGATGACTTGATTTGGTTTAAATAAAAACATCGTTATTCTAATTGTGACTTATATTTTATAACCAGAACATTTCACGTGTTTACTCAAATTAGTAGAATTTTTTTTGTAGTCTCGCGAAAAACAAAACAAAATTGTTAAATTGACAATAAATACCGATTTTTTATAAAAATGAAACATAAGAAAGACATAAAGCAAAGTAAGTTGGTTCTGCACAAGGCCAAAAGGCGCCTATATCAGCATAGTGTTGTAACTGTTAAGAAAATGTATATGTAGTCAATTTAGTAAGGTGCAAAACGATTGTTGCCATCTCCAAAGGCACCTTCAGAGGCTACAGAAGTACAGAGATTGATGGAAAAACCTTAAAACATTATACTCGGCCAGTTTGGTTCATCATCATCATCATCAGCCTATAATGTTCCCACTGCAGAGACTCAGGCCTCCTCTCTAGGAGAGGGATGGGCTATAATCCTCCACGCGGGTTGGTAGATGTCACATGTCTTAGATTTTTTTGGTCCAAAGACATGGCGGTTTCCTCACGATGTTTTCCTTCACCGTTTTGAGAGCAGCGGTGATGAAATAAATTACACAAAGTAAGTAATGTGCCTGCCTGGATTCGAACCCACTTCGCAAGTCGGGGCCGACACCACTTGGCCAACGCTGCTCTTGCTCTGTTTAGTTTGGTTCAATTGTATAATATAATTTATCATATGTGGTTGTTTATTAAATGACTCTACATAATAGTCGCCACACATAAAGAAAACCAAACACAAAAATGACTAGAAACTATAAAATCCAAACCAAGCAAATGACGTCACAACTAATTTTCGGAAGTCGCACCCAAACAATTATAACCGATGTTGGATCATAAATAACGATTCTCAAAGTCTATAATAAAATCGTTCCGGGCCATAAAAATGTTTGAAGAAGTCGTGAAAAATTAAAATTGAATGATGTATGGGTGTAATTAGTGGGAGGGGGTTAATTTATGTTCGTCTTTGAAGAGCCGAAGGCGACGGGAGTGGGCCAAGTGTCCTGGGACAAAAGATAGATGTATAAACTATGGCTGTGGTGCTCAAAGTTTAGTGGTTTGGCCCCTTCTAGTGTTGTGTATTGTTATTAGTTGGACATGAGTGGGGTATATGTTTTGTGTCTTTTTAGTTCATTCATGTATTGTTTTTTTGTATGGCATTCGATGACTCAAAGATTCCCGACGATGAACATTAAATTAGATGAATGAATCATGGATTTGTTGCAAATGTTACGGTATTTTTTAGGTGCCTTTCAGCTATACACAGCTAGCGCATATCAAGCAGTATCTCTTACAACATCCCGCAGCCCGATATGACAACAATCTGAAAACGTATTTCGATGAAGCAACATTATTTACTTAGATGATAATAATAACAGTGCTGTTATGGAGGAAAACTTATACGGCTAAGTTGTTTGTCAGGTTTTAAAACTGCAAACGTAAGTTCGTTTTATTTTTGCAACATTAAAGAGGCAGGTAGGCAGAGTGGTTAATCAGTTTAGTAAGTTCACATACTTTGATGGGCAAAACTACAGAACCCTACATTATGGGTGGTCCAACATGCAATTGGCCGGCTTTTAGTTTTAAGATCATAGTTGAAACTCATTACGCCTTTCCCAAAAACACCAATTTGACTGCCATAGCCCAACTAGACAAGGATAAATCGACGTCAAAACACTATGATGGAAAGGGACAGAAGACAGCGGTGTCTCAGTGTTTATAAGTACTGACACGGCGTAGATTAGACCTAAGGCAGACAGGAGCGGCTTAAATTAGATCACGTCCCATGTTATATGTAAACGGG
The DNA here is from genome assembly GCA_932274075.1 of Diarsia rubi. Lineage (NCBI taxonomy): Eukaryota > Metazoa > Arthropoda > Insecta > Lepidoptera > Noctuidae > Diarsia > Diarsia rubi. Next base: position 20,421,794 of record OW026415.1, on the reverse strand, counting down.
GTGGGTAACGATAAAATATTACTTTATTTTCTGTTATATTTCGGTATTCGGGAAAGATAAGGTTATGAGGTTGTGAAATGTTTACGTGTGGAATAAAGTGTTTATTTTTTCATGGTTTTTTTTCGTCGATCTTGATGGGTGCTTTGTTTTTGTTAAGGCTGTCTTAGAGATATCTTTTTAACCAGTTTCGTTCTATGACGGGGTCGTTTTATAATTTAAGGTGGGCCTTAAATATAACTATTTTTGACATTTCATTCTGATTCGTCTACGTGTCTATTTTTTTTTTTTAAATCTTTGCCCCACAGTGGGACTTTCTCTCGCATGATTAGTGCGTTTAAAAACATTTAAACTCTCATACACAATCAGTAAGACCCTGAACGCTATACAGACTAGAATAATGCCACCATTGTGTCATTTCATCAATGTTGAAAATAAGGCTACTCTTCTGTCTGCCCGGTCAGTAGCCCGAAAGTCTGACAATATATTACCCAATACTGACTGGGTTTTAGAGATCAGATGCCAGTTGCTCCATATAAAATTCTGCATCCAGTTGTACACTCGTAGCCGACCCCAATATAGTTGGGTAAAGGACATCATCATTATCATTGATTTCAGGCATTTTGCAATCCATTCGATTCCGTATTAAATCGACCACATACAGCTGAGTCTGTATCCATGTTTATGTCATTGCTATACCGAACTACTTGTAAAGGCTTCCAGTCTTAGATGCAGTGGAACATCAATATTTTAGACGAAGCCCACACAATTCAATTTAGTGCTAGTACCACTATCTTACGGTTAGACGGGTCGTTAGACTTTCAGGCTTCTGAGAGCCTTTAACGACTGTTATAGATATTCGTGTCCAAGAACATTGATTTAACGTGCTCTTTGAGATACGGGAGCCGATGTACGAGGAATATTCGTTCTTGTCTGCTTGTCAGAGGGGGGATTCACAGATTAATTGAAGTATACCATTACGTATACTCGTATTTAGCGTTGTTGATTTTTAACAGTAGTCACGACAGACTTTTGTTTCCGAACTAATCAAAGAATGTGTTACTTACAATAGCATGTAATGAGTTGCTAGATCCTTCATTTGCGTTAAATATGGTGTGGTGGTCTTACAAGTAAAAATAAACAAATCCTTGACTTCAAATATTTCCCTGACTTCATTTAACAAGCAAACTTAAAATTAAACTAATAGCTAATGTATTTTTTTTTATTTAGTACAGCAAACTAAACAACTACACAAAACAATCAGAACTAAATTTACAACAAAATAAAAAGGGAACGAATTTACTTTAAATAAAGGAACTAAATGAACAACAGGTAGGCCTGTCTACGTACTCCTACACATCGCTGTCACCCGGAAACGTACCCAGAAGAGGTGCAGCATTGCCACGTTGAATTTCAATGCTAATTTCTTGACCCAAGAAAGAGCCATCCCTCTGCACGTGTAGCGCGACCACCGTAGACACGGGTTTTGTAGACAGAATTACAAAATGACAGATTGTAGAATTAATTCATGTCGAGTTGTTTTGCGAGCTTTGTCTATTTTTGAAAGAATAGAGGTAGAATCGCCATGCTACGGACTATAGTTACGCCAAGTGTCAACGGCGGCGACCTCTCGCGCCCGGCCCTGGTGCAAGCCATGGTCCGGGGCGAGGAGGAATGGGACGCCGTCGCCTCCTTCTGCGAAGCAGTGATGCTGGCGAAGGAGGTGGCGGAACGCGAGAGGGAGAGAACCTCTCGTCCCAGCCGCCGCGGGAGGCGCTCCGGGCGTCGGGGGTCCCGCGATGACCTCCGGCCACCGTAGACGCGGGCCTGTGGACGGTGAGTGATGGGCTAACTCGCCGTCCGTCCGTCTCACGACGAAAACAGGCCGTGTCGACGGCGCGTTCGTGTTCCACGCGCGCCTCAAAGAGATGTCAGCAACATGGGAGGGGCCCGAAAGGGCCGTCGGGGACGCGGGTTGTCCACAGGTTATCGCGGTCTCGACATAGAGGGCGAAGAAGGAACATGGGTGGTTTTTAGTCAGTAGAAGTCTGACACTCTCTTTCGCTCTGCCCAAGAGCGGGAGGGGTTATTCGATGATTTTACACCCACCAAAAAAAAAAAAAAAAAAAAAGTGTCAACCGGTCGATAAGAAACAGTCGAAAAAAACTAACTTTTATTAAAATACTTAACACAATTTTACGACTGACTTCACCTATATTATTTAAAAAAGCTTGTTCTAAAAAATGTTTTTTTACTTTAATATTTTTTACATGTCGCGGCTACCGATCTAATTTTTACTAAGTAACACAAAACCCATATATTAAGCACTTAATTTTACTGTATATTTTACTGTATATCACTATTAACACTGTTTTAAGGTTTTAGGTACAGCAAATCTCCATAAAATGACAAAACTAATAAAGCCGACAGCAAAATATCGGCCTTCAGAAGTCACGTACGCGGGTTCGGTTCCGTATCGGGGACAAATTGATGAGACATTGCTAGGATTACAATTGAGTAAATAAACTTGTCTCCTCTCTTTGCGCTTTAAAGTTTCGCACTTCACCCTCGTTTTGCTGTAGGGACGTGAGCAGAAGTCTAAGTGACTCCACGTCAAGTAACGCTAGACTTCCAACAGTCGTGGCAGATTGAACTGGTTTGCCAAGACATCCGAACAGCTAATGCAGAAAAAGTGGTAGGGAATAGGAGATCGGACTAAGTCAAAAATCTAATTAGTCCGTCAGTTAGATTATCGAAAAATATTGGATACATGTTTTTTTTGTTTTGTCAAATTAAAAAAAATAAACGCCTCAAAGATCATGAGTCCCCGGGTTGTGACGTCATATGTAGGTAAAAATGTACTGACATGTGACGTTTTCGAGGAGTTCACGAGTTTTCGAAGCACTGCATCTTCATTTTTTATTTATGTGCAAAAAGGAAAAATATAATGTGTTCAATATTTTTTGGAAATCTATCTGACGGACTTATTAGTTTTTTTGTCCCACCCCCTATTGTATGGCTCTATCTTGAATGTGTATTAATTAGTGACCGCCCCTTTGGTTTTGAAATTGCAAGCTTGACTGAAGCTTAAATCTCAATATTGTGATTTGAGGTTTAGAATCATCAAATGACTCTTCCTGCTCTTGTCCGAGTGGAAGGGAGTGCCAGACTTCTACTGGTTAATAACTCCACATATTCCTTCTTAGCACTTTGTGTCCGGGGCCGCGGTATTTATTTCGAACTACCGCAGCCCCGGAACAATAGGTATGTTTACTGACTTAAAAAAATGTAGTTCTAATTAGTCCGTCTGTTAGATTATCGAAAAATATTGGACATGTATTTTTTATACTATATACAAAATATTGGATAATATTTGATCAATACAAAGTGGCGAAAATAAAACACGTCAAAGATTTGAGAGGCAGTTTGTGACGTCACTGAAAAATGCCATACTAATGTCTTAGAATATGACGTCACACGAGTTTTCAAAGCACTGTATCGTTTTCATTATTTGTTTACGTGAAAAAAGAAAATACCTACGTGTCCACTATTTTTTGGAAATCTATCTGACGGACTAATTAGTTTTTTTTTTGTTTTGCCCTCTTGAGTTTACGATCTGGATTTTTTATAGTAGAAAGCTAAAGTCAAAAATTGTGCACAGCTCCTTGTTACATGCAACTTGAATGTAACTAGCTAGATCCAAAGTCCTAATATTGTGGTAATAGTAGAAAAAATGCAAGTATGTTGTCACAATGTGTTATGAAGAGTGTCTGTTGTTTCAATTTTGTACGACTCTCTGGTACCTATGCGTTTTTTATAAAAAACGTTGCCATACACTAGAAATTTCTCCTGTGTTATGGTTGCTTTTACAAACATTTTAACTAACACAAATCAAACATCCAGACCATAACAACAAAATTTGTTCCGTGCGGGGATCGACCCCGCGAAACGCTGCGCAGTAGTCCAATCGCTCTATCTCAACTTAAACATCAAAAGACGTGTATATTAAGTAACCGATCTTATAATTTGTAGGATGTAAGAAAGTGTTCAAATTCACTGTCTTTCGTCTGACTGTTTTGCCATTCATCCAACATTTCTACCATTATTCTCAGGATACAGATGGCCAAGTCCCTGTTGTAGCATCTGCTGTTGACAAGTGCATTATTTTCTTCCAGCAAGATGCTAAGACTGTAGTTGAAGCTAATATTTCAGGAAGCTGCATTATTCCTTCATTTTCATCTTAATTATAACAGCTATCAGTCTTATAACATAACTCTATTCTGCCCGCTCGCTTAGGGATATTATATAGAAGAACGTACTCAACGTATCTACTAAAAATCAATAACTTACTCAACTAAACCTAAAAACCAAAGCTCTGACCTCTTAAACATCTTGCCGTCTCCAACTGCATCGGTGAATTTTGTTAACACCTATTTTGCCAATATCGGAAAACAGTTAGCTCAGCAAATCCTACCTAGTAAAAATTCTTGTCGACCTAAAACCTTACCTACGCAAACTAATTCCTTTGTGCTCCTGGACACTGACCCCAAGGAAGTGGAAAGCATCCTGATGAGTTTGAAGTCAAACAGTGCAGCAGGATGGGATAATATCTCAACTCGGTTCTTAAAATACATTAGCACGGAAGTCGTTCCTATCATAGCGCACTTGGTAAATCTCTGTTTTAAAAATGGTATCTTTCCGACACCACTCAAACAGTCTGTTATTACTCCTGTACACAAGGGAGGGAACAGTGACGATGTCAACAACTACAGACCTATCTCTGTATTGCCAGCTCTATCTAAAATTGTAGAAAAAATATTAAACATTAGACTACTTAACTATCTTAATAAATATAAAATAATATCGCCTCATCAATTTGGATTTAGACAGGGTGTTTCCACTGAGGACGCAGTCGCTGCACTAAGCTCGCTTGTAACTGACCATCTCGACAAGGGGAAAAAATGTCTAACAGTGTTCCTAGATCTAAAAAAAGCGTTTGACACCGTATCTGTTCCAACCCTTGTGTCGAAGTTAGAAAGAGTTGGAGTAAGAGGAATAGCTCTGAACCTCTTTAAAGATTACCTGGCAAATAGAAAACAGAGAGTTAAAATAGGTGCTTATACCAGTGAGGAGGCAGATGTATCTTTTGGCGTTCCGCAGGGAAGCATTTTAGGCCCTACATTATTTCTGACATACATAAATGATCTGTGTAACCTTAAAGTCGATAACGCAAACATCTTTTCTTACGCCGATGATACAGCTGTGGTTTTCTCTGGAATTGATTGGTCTGACGTGAAACTTAAAGCCGAGTTGGGTATGGCCCAAATTGCCGACTGGCTTAATGATAATGTACTAACACTAAACACAAAGAAAACAAACTATATATGTTTTACAATTTCAAACCAGTCACAACCAGATGATAATTTTTATATTAAAATACATTCTTGTAAAGGAACCGATTTGGTTTGTACATGTCCCCTAATCAACAAAGTACCCCAAACAAAATATTTAGGCATAATTATTGACCAAAGGTTGACTTGGTACTCTCACCTCGAGCACGTAACCGATAGAGTACGAAAATTAGGCTGGATGTTTAAAACTTTGAGACATGTGGTCCCGACAACATATGTTGCTAAACCAGGAGGCCCAAACAGGAATCTGTTAAATGAAGTTTATACTGCCATTGCACAATCGGTTATAGTTTACTGTATACCTGTTTGGGGCGGGGCGGCAAAATCAAAATTTATAGATGTGGAACGCGGCCAAAGGGCTCTCATTAAAATAATGTATTTTAAAAGACGTAGATTTTCAACTAAAACTCTTTACGAGATCAGTGGCCTGCTTAGTGTTAGAAAGTTATATATCACTACCACACTCCTAAAGAAACACAGGACACTTACTTTTGATAAAGATATTATAGTAAAAAGACGAAAAGATATAATTGCACAAATCCCGCAAACAAGAACAAAATTTGCAGCCATGCAGTATAACATACGCTCAGCTCAGCTTTACAACAGAGTTAACAGAAAGATATACATATACAATAAACAACTACATGATTGTAAAAAAAATATACTAGAATGGATAAAACCACTTTCGTATGAAGACACCGAAGCACTCTTGTAACATGATAACGTACACACATCAAACGCGTGCAATCAAACACACACACATATACACACACATACACACACATACTCATACACACACACACACACACACACACACACACAAATCCTCATCCATTATACGCCACTCAACTTTTACCTTTAATCGCTCATATATACATTCATAACTTATTAGGAGAATATTAGGATTGTATTGGCAAGAAAATAAAATTGTATTATCTTAATAATTATAAGGAAGAGCGGAGTCTCCTACTACAGGCATTTTTTGCTTAAAAGGAGACTCCAATCAACAACTAATGTAAGAACTATTGTTTTACGGAAATAAATATTTTTGTATTTTGTTTTTTTTTGTACTATCGGAATTAAAAATATCCTGACATAACATCACGCCAATTCCATATGACAGTTTACCCGACGTGGCAATTGAACCTAAGAACTTATGTGCAGCAGTAGCGCTTGTGACCACAAAACAAACGAATGCAGTGTAATCTATTCTCACACTAATATTATAAAGGCGAAAGTTTGTGTGTGTGTACGTTTGTTACTTCTTCACGTAAAAACTATTGAACGTATTTGGATAAAATTTGGTACACGGATAGTTTATAACCTGGATTAACACATAGGAAGGATATTTTTATCCTGATTTTATCTTTCCTTGGGATAATTTTTGAGTTGTAGCGGGTGAAGCCGCTGGCAACAGCTAGTAGGTCTATATGTGTGATTTTCATCAAAATTAATTCACCCGTTTATGTGTGGAGGCTTAACAAAAATACTAACTCTTGCGTTATTTTATACCTAATATTAGTTACGACCCTCAAGATGGCTACTAAAAAATATAATCTGTCATAAATTAAAGACGCCATTTTAGCCTTGTATCTCTATTCCCGAGTTACTTTATCTAAGCCTCGGGCATTTTGAGCTACTATTAAATTATGATATTTTACGATGCTCCGCGTTTTATAGCACTTGTGTTTTTAGTAGGTAGTTATCTAATTTTCCTTCGCTGCTATGGCCGAAGTATCATACTTTTTGTGAGTTTTAGGCGAGAACAACTGAAAGTGAGCTGGTAAAAGAGTTTAAAGTAGCTGTAGCTGCTTTAATCATCAAATGACTACTCTTGCTCTAGGCGGCGCAGAAGGAAGTGTCAGACTCTTGTTAACTAAAAACCACCCATGTTCCTTCGCCCTTTGTGTCGAGGCCGTGGTATCTTTACTTCTAATGCCCTTTGTGTTTAAGGACCGCGGACACTCTTTCAAACAAATTCCACAACTCTGGAAGGAGGGCTGGCTGACAACAAATGCAATGCAAACGTAATTAAACTCAAAGCATTTATTTCAAATATAGGTACTATTTCTGGCAGTTTTGGATGTCAGAAAACCGAAGACAGTAAGTTAGTTAGTTATTTAAAAACATCCTTAAAATCACATACAATTTTAAATTCGATAACTAAATTAAAAATAAAATATCAATGAAAAATGCGGTACAAACTTTAGGTCAGCCAAATTCTTGTGAGGGTTTTCAATAGGATTATCGAAAAAATTATCTCGTTAAGATTTTTTAATGTTGGTCATCAACACTACTATAATAAACACTGAAAATGATATTTTCCACGTTTACTGTTTTTTTTATTGAGTGTAAAATATCCTTAAAAAAGCCGAAAAGTACTTGTTTACCGCGTCATTGTGTTGATTTGTTTGTTCTAGACTAGACTTTTTTTGGCGGGTGGAAAATCATCAAATAACCCCTCCCGCTCTTGGGCAGAGCAAAAGGGAGTGTCAGACTTCTACTGACTAAAAACCACCCATGTTCCTTCTTAGCCCTATATGTCGAGGCCGCGGTAACTTGTGAACAACCCGCAGCCCCGACGGGATCCGTTTACACCTTGAATACATTTGTCTATCCCTTCACGAGAAACAAGCTTGATGTTTGCACCTAACTACGTCAGAACACAACACCATTATCTAGATATACCTTCGAGGCAAGTCCCCGCAAGAAGCTTGTATCTCAAATTACACTTTGCATTTTACTCAACCTGACAGATGACAGATTGGGAAGACATACCCGCAGGCTACTTCACTGTCGACTGTCAGATGTTCTGCTGGGATGAAGATATCGCGCGTTGTGATATGAAGGATTTATGTCGGTTTGTTTCTGTTTGTTTGGCTTAAATACCGAGCCAAATAAATGTTGCTCTTATCAACTTGTGAAATCTTAGTTACATTAATAAAGGTGACCCTTTTGCCATCTGCCTGGCACAAATCCAGACTCCATGGCTGGATACACCCAACAAAACTTTGACCGACCCGGGAACCGAACCCAAATAACCTTTGTTCAGGCCCAGGTGGAAATAAAAGAGTGGACTGTATATCAAGGTTGTAATAAGGTTTTCTGCAATGGTCAAATTATATCTAAAATCATGCGCTCGTGGTCGCGCTGTTCAAAGGAGTCGCGACGGTCGTCAAGCCGCTCCGCTACCACGCCGCCCGCTCCCCTCTGCTTGATCTTGCATATGTGTGTATTGGAGGTATTCACGTGAGTTAACAACCTTTACCAACAAGGCAGTCTTACGTACTTTATAACGTACGAATATTCTTTTCTTAATGTTCTTAATAAAATAAAATAAATAAATTGATAAACAAGGTAAGCTTGCTATTTGATACACCTAAATTGGTCCTTGGAGCCGGATCTTGTAGAATATAGGGCCTTCTTTCAAATGTCGTAATGGTGTGTTGAACGTATTATAAGCTCTTATAGGTTATTAACTGGGTTGTGGAGGTCAGATAGGCAGTCGCTCCATATAAAATACTAATACTCACCTGCATCTGGTTAAACTGGAAGCCGACCCCAACATAGTTGGGAAAAGGCTAGGCAGATGATGATAAGCTCTTATAGGTTCCTATATTATGAACAAACCACTATTTTGTGTCCCAACATCAATTTCATCCTTAAATAATACGTGAACCAATACAACGTCTCCTTATTTATTTTGTATCATTTTTCGTCACAGACGCAATAGACAGAAATGTAAGAAATATCGTTTCTGCTCCATACAATATCTTATTCAGATTCGTGTGTCACACAGGCTATTTCTCCATGACACGTCTCTTACAGATTTATGTGTTTTCCTACGTGTAGACGTGGCTGTTTTGAGTATATTTGTTTGAGAAAATGTGGATAAATTGGGTTTTTTTGATAAGTGTATGATGTACCTACCTGAATTTAGAATGGGTAAATCATAATCGCATTCTTTTTATTTGTAACTAGCACTTCAAACATTGTGATAGTTTAACTAGTGTAGACATAATTTATAGCCCGTAGCACTCACGAATACAGTAGCTTTTTGCCAGCGCAATAATTTTTAGAATTGGGTCATTAGTTTCAGAGATTACCGCTACCGATAAGTGTTGGTTTTCTAAAAGAAGTTGAAAGTAATTAAGTACATAAACAGCTTTTGAGTTTGCCACCGTTAAATACAAAATATTTATCATTTATGTGAGTGGATGGTGAATATGATTTCGTTTTTTTTTTTTGGTTCTAGAACATGACATAGTTGTAATTTGAATCTGCTTACTTTGTCGCGAACCATCATCTGCCTAGCCTTTTCCCAACTATATTGGGGTCGGCTTCCAGTCTAACCGGATGCAGCTGATACTAAAATATAACAAAGTTGGCCGAACTGCTTTTTTTGAAAAAAAATGACGTAGCTACGATAGTCGACGTAGATTTGATAAATTAATTATCATTATCTATCCTAAATTAACATAGCTGACTCCACCTTTCTAGAAGACAGGATTAATTAACTTAACTATACTGTTACTTACGAAATATAATATTCCGTATTATCCGTCAATATGAGGTCCCGATATAAAATAAATATAGACCCATTGCGCTACTACAAGCACAGCCCTACAATGGACATTCAAGCCAGCGCTAGGATTCCCCGTCCATGCTCTTCAAGCCGCACCAAATTTTGTAGCAGCCACCAAAAGATATGAGGCTGGGATCTCAAGATATATGAGACATGTCTCTGAAGAATTTAATATCTAACGTTAGCCGTACATACCGAGTATCGATTCTGTGAAATTTTGAGCTGCACGAAGAGTTTTCGAGTGTTTTAAATGTAAGTTAGGTTTTGGAGGAAAAGTTTCAGTCGAGTAGTTTGTTTTTCAGATTTGTTATAATATTAGGAACTATTAGGTATGCAAAAGGACATAGTTGCACATTCACATTTTTGCATAGAAATTTCTTAGAATGGTTTGGATCCAATATGTAATAAAATATCCAATTTTATGAAAGATTACTTTGTTGGTATAATGCTCGCAAACGATACGGGTACTGAAAACAATACTGCTAAAGATTTTGTCGACCATTATTTATTTCGCATGATCTGTCTATCGTTTAGAGATCCAAAATTTATAAAAATAAAATAGAATAAGCTACTTAGAACCTTATTCCCTAGGCTTTAAGTAGATAGCAATAGGGTATTTAGTGAAATGTGAACTATAATATTGTTATAACCATACCAAATACATGCATGCAATGCATGTATTTTCTTAATTGTATGACACATGTAGAAAATAAATATTATCTTATCTTACCCATAAGTATACAAATATCTGCTATTTAGTAGTTTAGGGGCAGGGTTGAACTAACTGTACTTACTTAATGCTGAACTAAGAACTTGAATCTGTATAGTGCAATGTAGGTACTTGAACCTTGAGCCAATAAATATTTTATTATTATTTTAAGCCAAAAAACATTCCCCACTAAATCGCTGAACAACAAAGCTTACCACCCAAAACCCACAATTTCCCTGATTACTTTTTTTCTCACCAATTATTTCTAAGAACCACTTCAGACATGCAAATCCCTCCGTACGTTATAAATGGCTGGTTGTATTTTATTCGGGACGTTAGTCGTAAATCTGGTCGACCCTGATTGGAGGCAGGGTGCATTAGGATAAGATGCCACACGCATTTGTTAGGCATCGACAAGGAGGACTGATTAGAATCGCCTGTTTTGTGGGTCGTAAGGTAAAATACGCTGAAAAGACAAGGTACCGGTAGGATATAAATGTAGGTAAGGTAACCGCCTTTGGGCTGCGGGATGTTGTAAGAGATACCTTGACAAATAGGGCTAAGAAGGATCATGGGTGGTTTTTAGTCAGTAGAAGTATGACACTCCCTTTCGCTCTGCCTAAGAGCGGGACCCCATTTGATGATTTCTCAACCCACCAAAAAAAAAAGGTAACCGCGTTTACGTCATCTTTACATACGAAACTATACTGTATTGGTAGTCGCTTCACCGTCAGACCGCCTGGATGAGCATCCTGGACCTATAAAGACTTAAATAAATACAAATATTAGCCGGGATCAACGGTTTAACGTACTCTCCGAGACATGGAGGAAATTCAATCTTTAATTGTATTAGATGGTTACCTAGGCAAATTAATATACTAATACCCTATGTGCCTTGATGCCTGACAATAAAATATTTTTACATAAAATAACATTACGCCCGCAATCCCCGAAAGGTTAGGTAGAGCTAAACCTCAAAGTACACCTACATTTCATCAGTGATGTTAAGTCCCTTGCAAAAGAGGGCAAGCCTATTGCATACCTAAAAATAATGGCTAATTTTCCTCTTAAGCGCTAAAAATAATCACCAACAATATCCCATTAAAATACAATCAAACTACCGTCCATTAACTAATCCAACCGCGATCCAAACCTGATATACATCAGTTAGAAAAACTTTTTTCGGCGCCATTCTTTCGCGGTTCTTTTTCTTACTTTGAACGTCTGGTGACAGCCCACTAATGGAACGATACTGGAGATCCGTTCCGTACTTACGTTCAGAAATGAAATAGTGGGAGCGCTATTGTTTAGCCTTTGTGTATTGCTTTGAAAGTAGTTTTTGTTCGGTAGGACACAATATTAGGTGAGTTTTTGTTAGCAGATACCGGAATTGTTTGTTATGGTGGTAAGTGGTAAACCTATATAATTATATTCTTATAAAAAACGTTGCCCTACACTAGGAATTTCTCCTGTATCGTAGGTGCGTTTACAAACATTTAAACTCACATACATAAATACCCAGACCCGGAACAACTCTGGCCATACAAATATTTGTTCCGAGTGGGGATCGAAACCGCAAGACACAGCGCAGCAATCCAATTGCTGTCACTGCGAAAACCGTGCTGTCAAATCAAAATATTATAACACACTAGCTGTTGCCAGCGACTTCACCCGCTACAACTCGCAAATTATCCCACGATAAGATAAAATCGGGATAAAAACTATCCTATGTGTTAATCCAGATTATAAACTATCTGTGTACCAAATTTTATCCAAATCCGTTCAGTAGTTTTTGCGTGAAGAACCAACAAACATACACACTTGTACACTCACAAACTTTCGGCTTTATTACGTTGCGTTAGTGTGAAGTGTGATAACACGTCATCGCGCCTGTATCCCCGGGTTAGGTAGAGATGTACCAAATATATACCTACATAGCCATTACACGAGTTATATTTAAGTCCTATGTAAATACGGGGCAACCTATTGTCACCAACTATTGGCACAAATCCAGGCTCCATGGGTTCAATTGATAAATTCTTGATGGAAAAACCCACCTATAACTCTTTGGTTGACCTGGCAATCGAACCGTTTTTTTATCGATAGGAAATTATCAAATTTTAATGAGTCCTTCCACTTTGATCTGAGCGAAAGGGAGTGTCAGACTCTTACTGCACACCCGTGTTCCTTGTTATGAACTTTGCGACAACTCTTTGAGGCGCGGGTGGAACACAATGGGCCGCCGACCTGGGTGGCAATCGACCCCAGGATCCCTTGTCCAACAGTCGCGCCTGCAACAATTCGACCAACGAGATGTTCAATAATTATACCAGTAATAAATTAATTCATCACACACTGGCATACATTGACCTTGCCGAGAGCAGCGGTGTCCCAGTGATGGCGGCCCTGACTTAGGAACAGTGTTGGGTCCGAACCCAGGTAGGCGCATTACTTTATCTAATTTATGTCTGCGCTCAAAACGGGTGGAGGAAACTGGCATGTCTTAGAACCAATATAATGTGACAAAATTGCTGGATACAAACTCACAAGCAATCGTATCGCCTATAAAGTCACTTTCTCTGTCCCTATATCCCTATGTATGCTTAAATCTTTAAAACTGCGCAACGGATTTTGATGCGGTTTTTTTTAATAGATAGAGTGATTCAAGAGGAAGGTTTTAATATCTTTTTTGCACCCGGGCGAAGCCGGGGCGGGTCACTAGTAATACATAATAACTAGTTTGTTTACACAAATATTCAGTTCAAATAAACCACGCTCACACAAACCAACTTCACCAGACACAACCAGTTCAAACCGGTAACAACTTTACCTGCATGCTAGACGAAAAAAAACAATCACTTTAGCACTTTTCATTTCTGCAATTTGCAACTGCAAGACCGTACCGTCAGTCTATGCCCGCCCGCCCTACAGTGCGCACGTTAGGCGGGAACGTAGTTAACGTAACGTGTAACGTAAAGGTTTACGTTTTGACTACAGTTTGAATTTCAGTGTTGTGCTGTGTATCTGGACTGATTATGAGGTGATTTTGAATGTATGTAACTATGTACCTTGTAGTTACTTAGTTAAAGTAGATATTTAGTTTAGTATTGTTTGTTTTTTTTAGAATTAGGGAAATTTGCGAATGATACTATAATCTCCTCTAAGTTTTTTCTTCTAATAAATTATAATGGAGGGCAGGTGGATCTGAATGACTGGAATAAACTATATGTTTGAAATGATGAAACATTAAAATAATCTCTGCTATACCACTTATATTTAGCCTAATTGTTTTGGTTGACAAAAATGAGGCAATCGTTTCGTAAAGCATCATACCATTAAATGACAATAATTTGGCTTGTACCATAACTTTATTAATTATACTTTTCAGGTAGCTTCATAAATTTAGACGATTGAGTTAGGTATCGTTATCACTATTTAAAAGTCACTCTGTTTTTATATTTGGTTTTACTATAAAGTCGACTGGCCTGTTGGTCTAGTTGTTAGTGACCCTGACTGCTAGGCCGGAGGTCGTGGGTTCGATTCCCACCCAGGACAAATGTTTGTGTGATGAGCACGATCATTTGTTCTGTGTCTGGGTGTAATTTATCTATAATATGTAGGTATTTAGAAATATATAAGTATGTTTATCAGTTGTCTAGTACCCATAACACAAGCTCTGCTTAGCTTGGGACTAGATGGCGTTGTGTGATAGTTGTGGAATATTATTAAAAAAAAAAAAAAAAAAAAAAAAAAAAAAAAAAAGAACACTTAACTACATGACGAATACTCGACTATTTTGGTAATACAAAGATGAGTGAGAAGACAAATAAGGTAGTTACATAATAAGGTAGTTAACCAAAAAATCAAATAAGTCCGTCTTAAAGATTAGCAAAAAATATTGGACACGTATTTTTTTATTTTTTCACGTAAACAAACAATGAAGACGAAATAGTGCTTTGAAAATTCGTGTGACGTCATACTCTAAGACATTAGTATGACAATTTTTAGCGGTCAGTGACGTCATTAACCCCCACTCAAATCTTTGACGCGTTTTATTTTCGTAAAATTTTATTGATTTGATAAAACAAAAAGTACGTATCCAATATTTATCGATAATACTAACAGATGGAGTAATAAGAATCTAATTTTTTTAAGTCGGTATACATCCCTATTGATTTGAATTAGAAATAAAGGATGGATGCGAGACGCACGGGACCAGTCAATGTGGCGACACTTAGGGCAGGCCTATGTCCGGCAGTGGACGTCTTTCGGCTGAAATGATGATGATGATGATGATGATGAGAAATAAAGGAGATAAGAAAATCTCCACAAACCCTGTACTCTTACTCCTTTTAGCAACTCTTTTTATGAAAATAGTTTTAAGAATAGACCATTTATTTTGAATCGTGAAGATCTTAATATTCTACTCGGACTTCTTTCCACGCAAAATGTCAATGACCTTCTGAAAATGGCGATGCAACTAATTGAGTTTTCTATTAGAACTTTAGTTTTTATTGTGAGCTTAAAAAGGATCAAAAGTCTGGAGTTTTGTCTAGGTGCGGGGGCTATTTGACAGGAGACGCACGTAGGAAGTCTACGTGCGTACGTTAATAGACAATTATTTAGTTTAGTTTTACTTTTATATTTTAAACTAGCTGTTGCCAGCGTCTTCGCCCGATATAACTCGAAAATAATTCCACGGGAAGATAAAATCAGAATAAAAGCTATCCTATTTGTTAATCCAGGTTATAATCTATCTGTGTGCCAAATTGTATCCAAATCCGTCTAGAAGTTTTTGCGTGAAAGACTAACAAACATACACACTCACAAACTTTTGCCTTTATAATATTTTTATATTTTAATAATAACTTTTAGATTTGAAACAAAAATGCAGTGACGTGGAAAACAAAGGCCTTTCGGCTTCTAAAATATTGTTTAGCAATTAATCTTTCTAAAACATTTATAATGCAAACAGTAAACACTTTAACAGTTTCTCTTTCAACGTTAAAAAAATCAAGTGAGACCGCAGAGTATACTTGAACGCAATTTATTTTAACTATAGATGGCTACGTTAGTTATTCTTTAGGTATTGAAATACTTAGTTTTTTCTAAGTTTACCTCAAAGGTTTATGTTTCCACACTACGGAGCCATTATTAAAAAATATTCTTATGACGCTGCTTTGAAAGTTTTTTGAATAATTCAAAGACTTCGCCGATCAATGAGTGGTTGAAAGTTTTGAATAACTTTGTGTACTAAGTTTGGGAAATATAATTTACAAAATCACATAACTTCAAGTTTGTTATCCACAAAGGGTTGGATAGAAATGTACCTGTAATAACCTCCTCTGAGAAAGTTATGTATAAGCGCCGCCGTGTGAAATAACTTATCCAAAGAGGCCACGACCCTCAGCATTTAGGAAAAACGACGTAAGGAGGAGAAGTAATTAATGAGCATATTGCTAACGCAGAAAATAGAGGAGTATGACTGTCACTCGGGTTGATCTTCAAGTTAAGCCGTGCTTACTTAGGTTGGTCAATGGATGGGTGATCACTCACTACATACTGAGTTTCCTCCGTGCTCGGTAAGCACGTTAAGCCGTTATAGTTCCGACTGCCATATTTTGGAAGCTGTTACAGATAGCCAGTGGCTAGAAATTCTGACAGCCAGTCTTACCAAAGGGTATCCGGTTAGACTGGAAGCCGATCCCAACATAGTTGGGATAAGGCTAGGCAGATTATGATGCCAACGAGGAATATAATCATGCACATTTAGTTGTTTTAGGCAGCATTTAAAATAGGGTAGTTAACTAAAAAAATCTAATTGGTTCGTCAGATAGATTTTTAAAACATATTGGACACGTATTTTTTCTTTTTTCTCGTAAGCAAACAATGAAGACGATGCAGTGCTTTTAAAACTCGTGTGACGTCATACTCTAAGACATTAGTATGACTTCTTTTGCGGTTAGTGACGTCTCAAATCCTAACTCAAATATTTAACGCGTTTTATCTTCGTCAATTTTTATTGATTTGATAAAACAAAAAATACGTATCCGTAATCTGACAGACGGACTAATTAGAATCATATTTTTTTAAGTCAGTAAACATCTTTTTATTTTTATTTTCTAATTTTGGTAGAGCAGTCAAAAAGAAAGAGGCCAGAACAACAATAATATTTCAATAAGTCCCCCAAAACAGATACTCGTATCAAAATTAAAACGAGGACCGTTTGATGTTGAACGAACTTGAATGTGTACTAATCAAAATTTAATTATTGTTGATTAGCTATTACTTATTGAGAGTGTTTACACAATCTGTCGCTAGATGGCAGTGGCAATTAACGATGGTATTCAATTAATTAATTTTTTATTAAATTGTTCCGCGGGGTTATTTAATTCGGTGATATTGGTGTGTTTTATTATTATATTTGAATCAGTCTCACAACCAGTCAAGGGGTATCTCATTACTCAGTATTATGTAGGTTGTGGAGGTCAGATAGGCAGTCGCTCCATGTAAAATACTGGTATTAAGCTGCATCAAGTAAGACTAGGAGCCGACCCAGACGTAGGTGGGAAAGGATAGTCAGATGATGATAATGTTGAATCAGTGTGTTGTAACTGGATATCTTAATAGGGATTTTCACCAAAAAAATCTAATTAATCGTCAGATAGATTCCCAAAAAATAATGGACACGTAATTTTTCTTTTTTCACTTATACATAAGATGAAGACGATATAGTGCTTCGAAAAGTCGTGTCAAGTCGTGTGACGTCACAAGGTTAGTACTTTTTTAAACACAAAGTGACGTCAAAAGCCCCCACTCAAATTCTTTGACACGTTTTTTTTCATTTTTTTATTAATTTGATAAAAAAAACACGTATTCAATATTTTCCGATAATCTAACAGACGCATAATTTTTTTTTTTTGGTGATTAATATATAACCTATTATTTCTGGAACTCAACCTAATGACGGGGGTAGATAAAAAACTTTCAATAGCAAACTAATATGCTTTCAATATCATAATACCCGTATCCGTGACTGAGTAATAAGAACACCTAGATTAATTATGTTTTTCCTACTCCTCCGCTATTCTTTTCTGATTAATTTCGTTGTGGAATCCAAGACAGTTAAATCGTTTCTCTGGGACTTCGTCGAGCTTCACTGTGGTCGCCACTGTTGATTCTGGCTCACAGGAGTTACAGTGGTTTGGACATAGTGTCATTGGCTTGTCCCATAAAAAAAAAACCTACACTGAAAAAAATAATCGGTTGAAACAACCAAAAACTAACAAAAGTTACACTTTAAAATAGCGCCAATCAAGAATTTTGTTACCGTAACAAATATGACTTTGTTAACTTATCACTGGAAACTGACTGAAAATAGTAAAGATAACAAAAACATTGTTGAAATTAACAGTTTTTTGGTTCCAGCAACAATTGTTCTTAATTGATTTCAACAATTCATGTTTGTTGTATCAAACAAATTTTATTTAGTATTCTTTTCTACGAAACCATATTATTTAGTCCAACCAATTCATAAATTGTTATAATAACAAATGCAATTTTAGTAACTTTTTAGGTGATAGTTTACCAAGTATCTTGGTAATTAATACAATATAACTAGGTTCATTCATTCATTCGTTCATTAAAATGATCCTTGTAATATTAACCAATATTGGTTATAGTAAACAGCTGTAATAGTAACAGTAACTACTTTTGTATGTTAAGGCTCAAGTGCTTTGAGTAGGATATACCGAAAATGTTGATAAATTCACACTTGAATTTTGGTTAGACCAACCTAATATGGTTGAATTACTGTCATTAATGACAAGAACAGCTATTTACTATAACCAATATCATCTGTCAAAGTAACAGATTTTTTGAGTTGTATACAATAATACAATTGTTAAATTTACCATTCGATTTTGGTTAGAACAATTAAAATTGTTGTTTACTTTCTGTTTAAAGAGAAGTGCAGCTGCTTATTACAACCAATATTATTTGTTAAAGTAACAATGACTTTGGGTGATTTATACTGATACTATTGTTGCATTTACTATTGGTTTACGGTAAGACCAATCAAAATAGTGTTTAAATTATACTAGTGCTGTTGATTACTATAACCAATATTATCTGTTAAGAGTAACAGATACTTTGGGTAAGATTATACTGAAACTATTGTTGGATTTACTATTGGATTATGGTTAGACCAACATAAATAGTGGTTAAATTACTGTTTAAAACGACTAGTGTAGTGGCTTACTATAACAAATAATATCTTCTAAGAGTAACAGATACGTTGGGTAGGATATACTGATACTATAGTTGGATTTACCATTAGATTCTGGTTGGACGAAATAAAATACTGGTTAAATTCCTGTTTAAAATTACTAGAGTAGTTGTTTATTATAATCAATACCGTTTGTAAAGAGTATCACATACTTTAGGTAAGATGTACTGATACTATTGTTGGATTTACTGTTGGATTATGGTGAGGCCAACTAAAATAGTGGTTGAATTACTGTTTAAAATGAATAGTGTAGTAGCTTACTCTAACCAATAAAATCTGTTAAGAGAAATAGATACTTTGGGTAGGATATACTGATACTATAGTTGGATTTACTATTGGATTATGGTTAGACCAACTTGAATATTGGTCAAAATTCCTGTTTAAAATTACTAGTGTGGTTGTTTACTATAACCAATATATTCTGTAAAAAGTAACATACACTTTTTGTATGATATACTGATACTATTGTTGGATTTACTATTAGATTATGGTGAGGCCAACTAAAATAGTGGTTAAATTACTGTTTAGGAGTACTTGTGGAGTTGATTACTATAACCTATACAATCGGTTAAGAGTAACAGACACTTTGGGTAGGCTATACTGATACTATAGTTGGATTTACCATTAGATTCTGGTTGGACGAACTAAAATAGTGGTTAAATTCCTGTTTAAAATTACTAGAGTAGTTCTTTATTATAACCAATACCGTTTGTAAAGAGTATCACATACTTTATGTAAGATGTACTGATACTATTGTTGGATTTACTGTTGGATTATGGTGAGGCCTACTAAAATAGTGGTTAAATTACTGTTTAAAATTACTAGTGTAGTTGATTACTATAACCAATACTAACTGTTAAGAGTGACAGATACTTTGGGTAGGATATACTGATACTATTGTTGGATTTACTATTGGATTATGGTTAGACCAACTTGAATACTGGTTTAACTACTGTTTGAAATTACTAGTGCAGCTGGTTATTGTAACCAATATCGTTGTTAAAATAGTGACAATCGCTTTGAATAATACATACCTACCTACTAAAACGACTGCCGGATTTATTTTGAGTTTTGGAAAAGCTCAACAGAAAATAAATATTTAATGTATGTTGTAGACAGTCACATTTAAACAATTACTTTCTGTAAACATGTTCGAAACCCCAGAATAAATCAGACAGTAATTTTTGTATGCCTTTAACAAAGCGATAAATTTACTTTAACAACAATGATGTTATAGTTAACAACTGTACCTACTCGTATTTTCAAATAGTTTGATAGTCAACCGCAATTTAAATTGATTTCACAAAGCCAGTAAATCTAACAGTATCGTGATATTCTAACTAGAGCGTCTGTTACATAACAAATAATTTGTATTGGTCACAATAAAAGCTGCACTAGTGATTACAATAATACAATAACACAACCATAATAAGTAATTTAAAATAGTATGTTATTCAACCTCAGTTTAAATTGGTTTAATCAAGCTAATAAATCCAACAACAGTATCGTTATATCCTACCCAAAGCGTCTGTAACTTAACAAATAAATTGTATTGGTTACAGTAAAAAGGTGCAATATTAATTTTAGACAATAATTCAACCACATAAAAATTTCACTAGGATGGCACTCACTACTGTCACATTATTTGAATTTAAATCCTGCATAGCGCTGAAACAAAGTTTTTGCACAACATCAAAGCAGACCAACCTATTTAATTTAAATCACACAGAAAATCCAACAATTAGTAGTGGAATTGAATGGAACTATACTAAAATTAATATTAGAAATAAAAATACGTGGTAATCATAGTTGTTTTATTCAAAAAATAATAATAATAAAAAATATTAATAATAGAATTAGCACTTATTTCAGACGAACTCTGAGAAGGCTATACGTTAGATAAAAATATTTCAGCCTCTTCATTACAGACAAAACCAGAGATAAGAGTGTGCCTAAGTGTTTTCTAAAACTTTTAGCATTAGTACATTTTCTGCTACAATTATTTTGATGACAACAATAAGTGGAATCTGCTGATAAACTGTGTATTACTTTCAAATGAAGAAAAAGTCCTTTGATAGTGTCAAACTGACTGACACAAGAAAAACAACGCCACATTGTACAAAACAACTGATAGGCTTCGTAGTCACTAATTTATCTGTTGGAGTTTACTCCTGCAGTTGTTTTATAAAATTTGAAACTTGACCGAATTTTTTGTCGCAATTTAGTTGGATTTCGTAAAAGTATTGTTGGATAAACAACCATACTTGATCGCATTCCTTGGGGTAGGAAAGATTCAAAACCATAAAGCATTTAAAGCAGACGTCGATTGCTTTTAAGACAGAATCAAAGCTGTACTTAATGTCATCTATACAGACGTAAAATACTTCTCCTACGCTTATGATAATAGGTTGACAGGTTAACCCCTTTTTGTCGTATGCTTTTCTTCGGTTTACTAGCTCCTCTTCGATGTCAGCATAATTCTAAAACCAAATAATAAAGGTAAGTTAGCGTGAAACTAAATATTATCTGGACTATGTTTGCCTGAAGCTATTTTCATACAAACTGTAAACTCCGCTATCCCGTTTAGGGGTTGAATTTCAGGAAATACTTGCTTAGCACATCTTAGTAAGATATAAGGATCTTATAATATATGGAACAGCACAGCCTGAACCAAGGCTGTGCGTTGTACATCAGTCAATCACTCATGCCAAGCTATTTTATATACTAGACCGATTGTGATATTGTACTATTAAAATGAAGTAGGTATATAAGTAGGAAGGTAGGTAGGTACTGTTAAATTATTAACTTACTTTCACTTGTGTTAAGAATGATTGTGTTGATTCCGCAATGGATACTTTATAAAATTATTTTTTGTTTGCTCCCATTATTTTTGATGTCGGTTTAATTTTGTAAGCCATCGCACGGCACAGTGTTAAATCACGGACATCTGAAACAAATAAAATAAATTAGACAAGGAGCAAGTAAGAGTTGTAAGGTAAGTAAGATAGGTACTAGATACCTTAGCAGCTACTATAACAATATTTTTTTGTATTTTTATTAGTCTAGCATTTCGCCCCGGCTTCGCATGGGTATCTTTTTTGTTCCCTACACGAAAATCTACTAATCGCGATTACCTCTTTTTATATTTCCTTTTCAAAAAAGGGAATTTTAATAACATATACTTAATGTAAATTTTGTTGTGTCCAATCCGTAATGCAACAAAGCCAAATGCACCACAGATATATTCTAATCGGGACCAAGTTTATTTGCTCTCTGTAGATAGAGGGACTATCTACAGAGACTATCATTTAAAAAAAGGTAAATACTTACTAAACTTACTAAAGGTAAATACTTACTTTCATTATCGTCTTCTTTGAAGTGTTCTCGCAGATCATTTGGGATTGCAGAATCTGCCTCCATCAAATGTATGGCTTTGTTTTGAAATGTGCCCCATTTTTCAAATAACTTTGAACTTTTCTCTGGGTATAAATATTCAAAGTCGATTTCAATCTGTAAATTATAAATAATTAGTGCCGACAGAAGTGAAAAAAAAAAGAAGTACGTCGGATGTCGATGGTTTCATCCCATCTCAAAATATGCTTTCAGTGCCGGTGCCGAGCCCGCCTAAAGAACTTTTCACTTCAAAAATCAAAAATATATTGTATACCTCAGTATACCTACATTTTAAACCAAAAAAATACAAGTTAAATCAAACATCCTGGTTGGTTTAAAGACAGTTTTAATCTAGATAGACATCAGTCTGGATACTGCCACAGCTGGACATAGGTCTCCTCTATAATTTCCAGGAAGAATGATACTGAGCCTTCACCAGCCACTGGTCTAGTAACAAATACACGACTTACCAGTCGATGCCCGTTGGTGGTTTTCAGGCACGGCCATTCATTGACCATTGTGGCTAAAGTTTTATTGCTGTTATATGTTGTGTTTTTCCTATAGGCGCATGACGCTTTCCATTTTGTCTCAACTAACGGCCAGGGGTCGTATTTCAGGGGGTGTATTTTAACCATTCCATTTCGCAATCAGAATCTGTAAAAAAACAAGAAATCTTTCAGTGCAGTACAAATTGTAGCTTTGACCCTACCCAAAGTCACAAACTCAGGACTATGTTTGTAACTTTTGAGACCACTTAGGTTGTTGGCTCCACATAGGTTACCTTGTAGCAAAAGTCATTCATTGAAAGTACAAGTGGTGCCATTATAATGTAACACAACAACTAGAACAAGATCTAGTAAGAGATAATTAAGTTACACACAGCACATTATTATTATTAATAGATAATAAAAATATTGTGCTTGCATTATTTCAACCAGCTACTCGCTTTTCCGTAACTTTACTCAGGTAATAAATATTTCGTCACCCTGCAAAAAAACTTTATGATTAATTAACATATCTACCATTTTCCGTGGTTTCATTTTCGTTCGATTCCGGACAACTAAGTTTTCGTTTTTTCGGTAGCACCCCAGCTACTCTAAGGTTTCTCAGTTGATTGTAATACCTGTCTACAAGTTTCCCTTTTGCTGGCATTGTGTTTTTGGGGCCCACAGTTCTACTGGGAACATAATAGGTTTCCTGAAACAATATATGCATTGATTTCACATAATACCGAACGACGCCGGACGAGCCCTACTAACACTAGATACTACTATAGGTACTTTACTAGTAGATAAACAATTTCAGATATTCAATTACCATTATTTCAGGATTTAATAAAGAAATGGCTAAGGCCCGGTTTCACGGATTACTAATCGACCAAAAATATTGTTGTTTAAACTGGTTTGATTTACATACAAATTTATTTTGACTAAATAAGGACAATGAGTGTATAAATTGTTTACTAAAATAACTGTGGTTGGCTTTTATATTGGTCTTTATTTGCAGGCAAACTATATTTGGTTGAAGAAAATTGTATATTAACAGATTTTTATAATGCATAATCAATACTACTTTTAGAAATATTTAACTTTAAAAACCAGAAATGTTCATCTAGGTACATTTATTACAGACCATACTTAAATATATGTACTAACACTACTAACTTCTACAACTACATTAACAATATTACTCACAACACTAGTCTTACTACTAGTAATAATAAAAATATTAAATTTAAACCTTGCATTCGTTTGGGCATATTCGCACGATCTCTGTTGCGATTGCTTCGAAATCAAATTTTGTCATTTTGGCATATTTTTTTATGTAGTATTCTACAATTGCCTGTACTAAATTGCAGCGTGAGCTTGAATCAAGCTTATTATTTGTTATGGCTGCCAATGCTTGACGGCCCTGCATACTTTGATTTAATAATTCTTGTAAATTTAACTAGGAAACAAAGTAACATTAACAGAATAGTGTAACGTAAATATTTAGTAAATATTGGTTCTAATTCTTCTAGATTTCCTGAAACTCGAATTTGCCAAGAATAGTCGGTAGGTATGTCTCTGAGCTGTTTCGTAAAATCTAGGTAGGTAGTACCTAAGTAGAAGAAAAGGAAAATCTGCATAGATGGTACCTTGCTTCCAATTCTGCAACTGTTTTCATTGTCATCAGAAAACAGTTCTAATGAGGAGGTTGAAAGTGTATCCAAAGACCCACTATTCTGTAATATGAAATATGTAAATTTTAGTTTCAGGCTAAAGTGATGTCGCGGGACTGTTCGAAAGAGATACCGTGGCCCTGGAACGCAAAAGGCAAAGGAAGGAACATGGATGGTTTTTAGTCAGTAAAAGTCTGACACTCCCTCCCGCTCCGCCCAGAGGGGGAGGGGTCATTTGATGATTTCCCATCCGAAAAAAAAAAAAAAAAAGGCTAGAGTGATGATTGAATAAGCAGCTATTCGCTACTATTATCACAGCGTAGGTATGTAAATAATACTTTCTGGAGAGTAACCTATACCTGCCTGCCAATTAATTATGATAGTGAATATGTACCTGGTATCAGTTCGGTTTCATTTGACAGCATTTTGGTTAATATTATTATTTAATTGCTACAGATGTTATCTTAATAGCTAGCCAAAATAATAACACTATCACATAATTTAAAATATTTTAGAAAAATAGCATCCACTAGGTAGTAGGACTAGTAGGTACTATACTAATAACATTGAAAATACAAGATATTTATTAAAATACCAACTCTAAAACACTTTAAAAAACAAGTTATTTAAAAGATGTTACTTCTGGCAGGTAGGTAGCCTTCCTAATTTACCTTTTTGAAAACAACAATATTACAACTGAGCCATTACATCCCTCTTTTTTATAACAATTTGCTAGACTTCTTTATAAAATTTAAATAGTTTTAGATCTACTAGTTCTTTCAGTAAAGAACTTTAAATTTAATAGATATAACCCTAGGTAGGTAGGTACTCACCGAAGTCACAGCTTCCAGTTCTTCCTTATATTTTTTAAATCCCATTTTAAATTTTATTTTGTCCCTTAACCTGCTTTGCGGAATAAGGATGTTTAACTCTTCTTCCCCCAAACCGTCCAGGCATGAGGCATCGATGTGGTTTTCTGAAAAACAAACATATTTTACACTCAAAAAATTCAGCCTCCTCCTCATTGAGTTTTTGACTTGTAAATATTTATTGCAACGCAGCGACACTTACGAATCACGTTAAAATGAAAAAAAAAAAACAATTATATCATAATAGCTATTATGATTCCGCTAAAGCGACCATTTTAGGTCCCCAACAAGTCCCCAAGTCAGTTTGAAAGTTCAAAATGGCGGTTGCGTAATAGTTTGTAAATTCAATAAAACACACACACTATCACTAAACACTATTACGCTATCAATATGTTGGCTGTCTTTAGGCTTCAAAATTATGGCAGTCTGCACACGGTTTGCTGTATCTACTCCGACCGCGTGCGTCTCAGTCCCAAAAAGTCGCATCCCATTCTCATCTCGCGCGGATAATAAGGAAGGCACCTACTAGGTACAAACGGCCGGCAGATCAAGGCGGGTCTGAGGTTAGCCGTTTGGCGAATCTTCCATCGTAAGATTACATAATATAGGTATGTAGTAATCGGCTTCCGTTAGTCAGTCATTGGCCATTTTCGCAAAAAACGGTTCACTTCAGACCCGCCAACCCCGCCAAGATCTGCCGGCTACTTACCTATAAGACGAATAGATTCATCTAGAAATAAAACTACTGAAGCAATAGTATTTGTAACATAACTAAAATTGTAGGTACAACTATATTTATCGGTAAACCACTATGTTCCTCCAGGGCCTTAAGGTACCTTACCTACCTACCCACCTACCCTACCTACATACAACAGTTAGTACCTAAATCAAGAAAGAAATGCCTTGCACCTAGATGAATAGAGATACTTACCTGCCTTACGGACTAGACACAATAATTCAGAGGTAGGAAAGTACTTACCGCGGAACACTTTTATAGTGTCTTGCGACACCTCCCACGCTTCTAATAAATCGTCGATTTGCATTTCTGCAAACATCACAAACTCACAGCGCAAACTACTAGTCGTTTTTCACGAACGCAAACAGTGCAAGCACCCCGAACGCTGTCTCACAAAAGAATGAATAGAATGATGCACATTGCACATGCACAGTCCACTCTGCACTGTGCAAGACATTAGACATTTAGACAAGACGAGCGCGGACGGAAGCGGAAGCGCGCGCGCTGCCCCCGCCAAGGGCGGGGTCGGCCGGCCGCGAGCCGGTGCTAGGGATGGCGATTCCGAAAAATATTTATTTTTAAATCGATTCGAATCTTAACCTTATGAATCGATTCACAAAAAGTCGAGGTCTAAAAGATCGATTTATCTATTAACATACATAACCTAATATATAATAATAATAACATACATAACATAACTAGATACCTACCTACCTGGTAAGTATGTATTACGTCACGCACACACGTCACAGATGAATAAGTAGGTAGTATCGTGAAACATGCCAACTTTGCCAACGTTTTTTCGAATAATTTCAGTTTTTATATAATTTTTCAATGGGATTAAGTTCCTATTTTATTCATTTTGATGGCGAGCAAAGTTATCTGGACTTTTTACCAACATTACCTACATTGATTTTTTGCGCAATTATGGCCTCTAAACAGATAACTTGTAGTCAAATACACGAATTTTGTAATAATAGCATTTACTACTTTAGAAATTATAACGATACCATGAAAGGTTTCCTACCCAACTAGCTGGGCAAAGTTACCTTGACCATTTTCTCTTTTTTATACACAAAAATATGTACCGTACTCCATGAGTTCCAACAAGTTACTGAGTGAGTGAAGTTACCGATCGACACACCCAATAGACAATGACCAAATAGATACTCGTAGAACCTATTTTCTACCACAATCAATAAATGTTGTCCAGATATTTTTGCACTTTAAAGATTTGCTTAGAAATTGATCTTCGGGCAAAAATACGAGTTGACAGCCCTAGCGTTGCAAGTGCGAGATAATATTACGTGTTAAAAAGAGAGACACGTTGTAGTAGGCTACAACGCGCCGCTCTAACTCTATCTAGAACTTTCTGTAGGGACTACTATTATTTCTTGT
Organism: Diarsia rubi; assembly: GCA_932274075.1. Classification (NCBI taxonomy): domain Eukaryota; kingdom Metazoa; phylum Arthropoda; class Insecta; order Lepidoptera; family Noctuidae; genus Diarsia; species Diarsia rubi. The sequence goes on along the minus strand of OW026415.1, from coordinate 20,394,248 downwards.
GGGGCGGGGGCTTCTACAATTTTAGTGATTACCTATTTACTTACATTACACTTTAGATTAGTCTAGATTGAACTTCATGGCACCAAATTCTGGTGTTCTGCAGATTGAAGTAGATAGCCCACCTGATGCTGATCGTTTACCTTTGATTGCCTAGGTACCTCCTGTTTAGCGGTTAGTTTTAATGGCCCACCAGACGATTGAGCGGTTAGGTAACTCTTGGATTTGAGATTTACGTCGGCCATCATATCTAGGTAACCGCTCAGAATCTGGTGGGAGTCCCACCAGATTCTGAGCGGTTCCCACCGTGGGACATAGTAGGTACCTATAAGATGATCGAAGTAGGTATCGGATGCTGAGTGGTCACTCCACTTCACCTGATGTTCGGTAGTTAGTTAGGTACCTACCACTTGTGGCTAGTTGTGACAGGCATGGCAGGTGGGTGACTGCTCACGACCACTTTCTTTCCACCTTGCCTGAGATCACCATAGATTTTATTACTAACTGACCTAATTAGTAGGTAGGTACTCTAAACTCGAATAACCAGTACCTACTACTTAAGTACAACATGGGTATTTCCGTTTCATCGATAGAAGCTTTCATCGATGACTCCTTCGACGACCGACAAGCCTTTTCACCGACACAACGAAAAACCTATAACTCTTATAACTACAGAACTTTCCATCTACTGATAATTCGCCATCTTAACCAACAGCGATATTTAAAAAAATACACATAATTATGTATCTATATCTACCTACAGCTTACTGTGTCTGTAGGTATTACAAAGTACTTGCTTACCTACTGGGTTTCCTCTCTCATTTGAAACCGTAATAGGTATAAACAAAACTCCGTTACTGATTGACTGACAATCAACGCACAGTAGTATTTAAGTAGGTACCTAGCTAGACCAGCAGGCACCGACCTACTTACCAAGGTAGGTACTAGCAAGCACGTACTAGGTTGAATTAACAAAATTATACTGGTTATTTTAAAACAGCTTATATATTTGAAACCCTTCCTACGAGGTACATACCTGCCTATTTTCCTTTAAAAGTTTTAAATTACTGTCCGACTAACTAACACACAACTAACGCACAACTGCACAACGCCAAAAGTAAGTAGGTACCTATTACTACCTAGGCCAGTATGCACCTACGTTCTTACCAAGGTAATTTGGTCGACTTAACAAAATTATATTGGTTATTTCGAAACAGCTTCATTTGAAACCCTTCCTAGATAGGTATCTGATCTACACTACCTACCCAATACCATTCTTTAAAATATGATTAAAGCTGTTACTTACGTTCAATGAAATTTTATACTAACGTAGTATAGTACCTATAAAAGTAGGTAGGTATAAAAATTCCTTGCTTACGTTACTCACGGACTGATATATGATTATCATTTATCACACACAGCCAAGCCTTCAGCAGAAATCCAAGAAGTATGAGATTTTGAATGTAGCTTCCTGTTGTAGTGTGGTTGAACTAAGATTCTTCCCTTCGGTTCCCGGCTCGAATCCTCGCCAAACGCTTACAGCAAGAACAACTTACATTCACTGATTTTTATTGTGTATGGATGAAATGTACTCTAGAAATGGAATAAATTCCAACACCTTTGGCTGCCCATTTAACAATTGCCATGAAGGTAAGGCAACAAAGTTTATTAAATGAAAAATGACTTTGACACGACGCGGCATTTTACAATCGAGAAGCGTTTGAATTTTTGGCCTTAAGTTTGGTCTATAATAAAATGATAAACATGTTATGACATACAATGCGCCTTAGAATAAATGAACATTACGGCTGTTGGTATTGCGCTTGAGCTTGATGTTCCCGAGTGCTATCCATGATAATGTGAACTATTTTATGCATACAATCATAGCGTCTTTTGTTGTCTAATTTGCACAAAGGTTTCGCCATTGACATTAAAAAAGAATAACATTCATGAATCTTGTCATCTTCCATACTTTGTACTGAGCTTGGCAGGATTCCCTTGTCCTCTATTTCTTTTGATGACATATCAATAGATAAATCTGGAGCGGAGGCATTTGAATCTAATTCTGGAGTCGATGCATCTGGATCCAACGTAGTAGATGCAATGTAATGTAATGTAGCAGTGACTGTAGCACGATAGAAGTTTCGATATTCTTTATTTCATCAGCAGAATGGATTGACTCATTTTCCTCACTACTTACGTCACTCTCCGGTATGATTATACAATGTCCTAAAAATAATATAAAATAAAAAATGCAGTAAAATCACAATAATCATCACAAACTTACATTAATGATATTTTCAAATTTTGCATTACTTAATTGAAAAGTTCGTAGAAAAAAAACATCAAAAATTCTGGTTGTTTACATTTTCACAATACTAATTCTTAATTATCTACTAAACGCGTGGACCGATTTACATGATTCTTTGGATAAAATGGTTTCAGACCTAGACCTTTCATTTGAAACAAAATCGTTAAGTTAACTCAACAAACAAAAAATCACATTTTCAAGTTGCTCTCGTAATTATCCAACATGTACATGTAGGTATGAAACGCGTAACCATTCTTTAAACAAGTAAAGAAACAATCTATCTTACCTTTGCTCATTTCTTTATTTACTTTGAACTCAAATACTCCACGAAAAGGTGAACCAAATAAACGTAAACAGCACAGCACGACGATTTGCCTGGTAATGTTTATTATTTTCAAATGCCAACAAATTGTCGGCATTGCGATATTCTGTTTCTTTCTCGTAATCAAGGTCACTTTTAGGTAACCGGTATTAAAACGGTAACCTCAATAAAGGTTACATGGTTTTTCTTCCTGGTTACCCAGATAGTGGTAACCTAAGTCGAAGAAATAACCAAAATTCTTCGATACCTGTACCGTAATTTATAAAGGTTTTCGGTCGTAGTGATTTTGTTAGTTTGAATAATAGTGATTTGTCATTTGAAACTATGTCCATTTGTTAGATTAAACCATAAATAAGTTATCTTGTAGTTTTCACGAATCAATCGATGCCGTTATATTAATCAAACCATATCGGTTGTTTTCAATGACAAATAGCTGTTATGACAAGCAACGATTAAGTAAATTTTACCAAGATAAATTCAACTTAATCATTGGTTAATTTTATCATTAGCAATATGTATTTCTAACAAATATATTCGGTTCAGTTTATCAAAACTATGTTGTTATTTTTGCCGAACGGATTTGTTACCCTAACCTTAGTTATTTGGTAAGTTTGAACTATATTCACTGTAAATATTAAATAATTGATTTTGTTAGTTTGAATAATAGTGATTTGTCATTTGAAACTATGTCCATTTGTTAGATTAAACCATAAATAAGTTATCTTGTAGTTTTCACGAATCAATCGATGCCGTTATATTAATCAAACCATATCGGTTGTTTTCAATGACAAATAGCTGTTATGACAAGCAACGATTAAGTAAATTTTACCAAGATAAATTCAACTTAATCATTGGTTAATTTTATCATTAGCAATATGTATTTCTAACAAATAAATTCGGTTCAGTTTATCAAAACTATGTTGTTATTTTTGCCGAACGGATTTGTTATCCTAACCTTAGTTATTTGGTAAGTTTGAACTATATTCACTGTAAATATTAAATAATTGATTTTGTTAGTTTGAATAATAGTGATTTGTCATTTGAAACTATGTCCATTTGTTAGATTAAACCATAAATAAGTTATCTTGTAGTTTTCACGAATCAATCGATGCCGTTATATTAATCAAACCATATCGGTTGTTTTCAATGACAAATAGCTGTTATGACAAGCAACGATTATGTAAATTTTACCAAGATAAATTCAACTTAATCATTGGTTAATTTTATCATTAGCAATATGTATTTTTAACAAATATATTCAGTTCAGTTTATCAAAACTGTGTTGTTGCTTTTGCTGAACGGATTTGTTACCCTAACCTTAGTTATTTGGTAAGTTTGAACTATATTCACTGTAAATATTACATAATTGATTTTGTTAGTTTGAACAATAGTGATTTGTCATTTGAAACTATGTCCATTTCTTAGATTAAGCAATAAATAAGTTATCTTGTAGTTTTCACGAATCAATCGATGCCGTTATATTAATCAAACCATATCGGTTGTTTTCAATGACAAATAGCTGTTATGACAAGCAACGATTAAGTAAATTTTACTAAGATAAATTCAACTTAATCATTGGTTAATTTTATCATTAGCAATATGTATTTCTAACAAATATATTCGGTTCAGTTTATCAAAACTATGTTGTTATTTTTGCCGAACGGATTTGTTACCTAACCTTAGTTATTTGGTAAGTTTGAACTATATTCACTGTAAATATTAAATAATTGATTTTGTTAGTTTGAATAATAGTGATTTGTCATTTGAAACTATGTCCATTTGTTAGATTAAACCATAAATAAGTTATCTTGTAGTTTTCACGAATCAATCGATGCCGTTATATTAATCAAACCATATCGGTTGTTTTCAATGACAAATAGCTGTTATGACAAGCAACGATTATGTAAATTTTACCAAGATAAATTCAACTTAATCATTGGTTAATTTTATCATTAGCAATATGTATTTTTAACAAATATATTCAGTTCAGTTTATCAAAACTGTGTTGTTGCTTTTGCTGAACAGATTTGTTACCCTAACCTTAGTTATTTGGTAAGTTTGAACGACATTCACTGTAAATATTACAGAAATGATTTTGTTAACTTGAATAAAAAAGGTAAAACATTTTTTACGACTTAAATTCGTCAAATCATGCAACAACTATGTTAATTTAACAAAGATTCATCTTACTAAAAGCTGTGTATTCCTTTACTATTAGAATAGGTTAATTTAAATTATGTTATTTGTTAGTTTAACCTAAGTAATAGCGTTTAATGTTATTATTAAAATGAACCAATACAGTTTTATTAAACTTACTTGAATTTTGTGGTATTTGATCAATCATTAGAACATAGAATTTCTAGTAACTACTTAATAGTCATTATTACAAAAACTTTGGTTATAATACTAAAGGCATTTGAGTTGCATTTAAATAATAGAGTAATAGTAATTCAAACAAATTATATAGTAACTGTTTCGTAAAAGGCATTTGAGTTTAATTTAAAGAATAGAATATTAGTAATTCTAACAAATGATCTAGTAACTGTTTCGTTAAGCTGATAAGTTTATAGTAAAATTAACAAAATAAAAATTACTCGTGTCTGTTTTGTAACTATAACATGTAATTTTCTTGAATCCAACTAGATGTACACTAGTTATTGTAACAAAATTGGTTTTGTTACACTAAACAATGTGCTTCTGTAGTGCTTTTGTCAAAATAACCAATTTCTAGTAAATCCAACCATTTTTTTTTTAACCGAGGGCATCTTGATTAACTTAACAATATTTTTTTTTCAGTGTAGATACCATTTCCAGTTTCCAGTTTTTTAAGTGTTTTAGGACCAGCCCAAAGTCAACATTTGTACCCGAATGATAGCAATAAGGTCGTCCCATAATTATACCTACATGGAATTTAACACACCGTTGCCTACCCCTTATCGTAATACAGGCGTGGAGTGAAAAAATGAAAAATTGTTTATTTTACTTAACATTAGCTAGCACTCAACAGAAACATCGATTCGATTACCAAATAACGCAAGAGCATTAGAGCAAATAATTGTCAAAAAAGAACTGGCGATACGTTTTAAACATTAATTCAACAGCACCTACTTCTCTACTCATCTTTCGAGAACATAAACACATTTACAACAAATTTTAACAAGTTCTGACCTATATAACATTCTACATGATACATTAGTAGATAAAGTAGGAAGTGAGATTATCCCGGACTAAGTTAGTGTAACCTAATTAGATGAAGCCTCTAAAATACCGCTAATTAGGAAAATAGCAGAAAGTTACTACTATAGCCTTGAATAGGAAGTTATATTATGTCGACCTTGGTTGATTGATGTGAAAAGAATAGTAGCCCACTGCTGGGAGTCAAGGCTTCTTAAGATGGAGTGGATCTTAATGCATCAGGCAGGCCCTATGCAACCCTCCCACATTTTGCTGCCTGTCTGCCTCCAAAGCTAGAGTGAATAGACATCTTATGGGCACGCTCGTTCCATCATAAACCTTATCCATCACTTTCCAACGTGGTCTAGGATAGCTTACATAGCAAATAATGGTTATAGCCTAAATTCTCATATAGAGGAAACATTATATACTGTTTATGCATGCAAACGACTGGTTCAGGCGTTTGCCTTGTGACCCGGTGGTCGTGGGTTCGATTCCTACGGGAAGTATACTTTGTAAAGTTGTTTCCATTTTGGTTAGGACGTTGCAGGCTTGAATCACCTGATAGCCAGATAAAAAGATTCCGTGTTTCTGAAGGCACGTATATGCCGGTGGTCCCAGCCGCCAAATGGTGATCGTCAAACCATGGCAGAGGCACATTTTATTTTTGGCGGGTGGAAAATCATCAAAGCTCTTGGGCAGAGCGAAATGGAGTGCCAGACTTCTGACTAAAAATTACCCATGTTCCTTCTTAGCCCTCTATGTCGAGGCCGCGATAACTAGTGTACAACCCGCGGCCCCGACGGGCGTCGGCCCTTTCGGGCCCCTCCCATGTTGTTGCTTACGTTCCCTTCTTAGCCCTATATGTCGAGGCCGCAGCGGCTGGGACGAGAAGTTACCTTCTTCGCTAGCATCACTGCTTTGCAGAAAGAGGCGACGGCGTCCCATTCTTCCTCGCCCCGGACCATGGTTTGCACCAGGGCCGGGCGTGAGAGGTCGCCGATGTCAAAGGCCCTTTTTTTTTTTTTGGCGGGTAGAAAGTCATCGAATAACCCCTCCCGCTCTTGGGCAGAGCGAAAGGGAGTGTCAGACTTCCACTGACTAAAAACCACCCATGTTCCTTCTTAGCTCTCTATGTCGAGGCCGCGATAACTAGTGTACAACCCGCGGCCCCGACGGGCGTCGGCCTTTTCGGGCCCCTCCCATGTTGCTGACATCTCTTTGAGGCGCGCGTGGAACACGAACGCGCCGTCGACACGGCCTGTTTTCGTCGTAAGACGGACGGACGGCGAGTAAGGATGTCAGAGGCCCTTGAGTCGGTTTGGAAACTTTGATACTAGGGTGTGTGGGGTCGCTAGGGTGTGCGGGGTCGCTAGGGTGTGTGGGGTCGCTAGGCCTTACTGCCCACACGTTAAGAAGAAGATGCAGGTGGCGTTTTATGGTTTCTGCCTACCCACATGGGAAAAGGGCGTGAGTTTATGGATGTACTAGCTATTGCTAGCGGCTTCGCTCGCGTGGAGTTTAATAATTGTCCCACGGGATCAAACTACCGGTATAAGAAGTATCCTATGTATTAATACAGGTTATAAACTATCTGCGTTCTAAATTTCATTCACATCCATTCAGTAGTTTTTGCGTGAAAGAGTAACAAACATCCATTCATCCATCCATACATCCTCACAAACTTTCGCATTTATAATATTACTAGCTGCTTCCAACGCCTTCACCCGCTACAACTCGAAAATTATCCCACGGGAAGATAAAATCGGGTTAAAAATCCTATGTGTTAATCCAGGTTATAAACTATCTGTGTACCAAATTTTATCCCAATCCGTTCAGTAGTTTTTCCGTGAAGAAGTAACAAACATACACACTCACACACTCACAAACTTTCGCCTTTATAATATTAGTGTGATTAGGATTAGTAGGGTGTGTACGACCTACCAATAACACAAGACACAAAGCAAGCCAAGTTGTTTCAAAATTGGCAGCACAAGTTAACAGCAGGGTTTATCGGATACCATACACGTCTGTCTGTCCAGTATCTCAATTACCAGCGCGATGTCCAATGATTGGCCCCAAGTGTCTCGTTCGCACTTCCACTGCCCATCCGAATTTCTGACGGAGGAAACGAAATGAGATTTTCATGGAAATTTTAACCTATATAGGATTTTGGTTTTGCGCGAAAAAAATGGATACAAAAGATTATTATGTTACGTGTTATATAATTTTGAAGGATTATTTGTAAACCTATTTATTATTATTTATTTATTATTATGCTAAAACTTGTTATTTAATTTTGAAGGATTATTTGTAAACCTATTTCATTTTAGATTCTTTGGCATCAAGTTTTTTTACCGACTTCAAAGAGGAGGAGGTTATCAATTCGTCGGAATCTTTTTGCATAACATCAAGCCTGTAATTCCAGAAGGGATAGGCAGAAGCGTCCCTAATAGAGTACACCCACTTATGTTTAAGCCATCAACCGGGCATTAATCCAGACTCCGTGGCTGTTTCTGATAAGTAACTGATGGAAAAACCCAAATAACACTGCCAGGCCCGGGAATCGAACCAACCAACGAGGCAGTTTTTTTACCCAACTGCGGCGAAGCCCAAAAGGAGGGTTATGTTTGTTAGTTAATATTAAATGAAGTATACTCGTCTGCTCTACAAGTAATACAGTTATTCGGCGCTGTCTGTTTTGACAATCCTTTGCATGAATTAAATTCAGTCATAAAAAAAATTTAATCAGCCTATGTCTCCCGGGCTATTCTTAAGAATCTATAGACACCTCATTTATTAAAATCCGTTCAGTAGTTTAGGCGCTATGGTGGAATATACAAACAAACATGGATACATAGACTGCCAAAATTATTACCCTTCCTTTTGGCTTCGCCGTGGTCGGGTAAAAGCAGCAATTTTACCGACTATTGTAATGAAAGTTGGTAAATAGAATACAATAGACATGATGCATTTGACTATTGTATTCTATTTACCGACTTTCATTATATTAATTAATTGTCTTAATTTTTTTTATTAATTTTTTCATATGCTTGCTTATTTAAATGAATTCAAAAATTTCTTAATTTACTGTTTATTAAATTTTAACTAATGTACCTTAAATGCTACTATCACTATTGTAAAAAAAAATGTTGTGCCCGACAGGGTCCATGTGAACTATTTTATTATTTTAAGATCTTGTAAAACACATGTGATATGTAATAAATGATTGAATTGAATTGAAAGCAGATTCTGTTAGTTCTCGCTAATAAGAAAGTAGCGAAAACTAACAAAACCAACCTGTTGTTTGCCTTTGATTGAAATTAATCTATAAACTTTTCTTTCCTCAGAGTGTCACTGAATCAACAGAGAGAGCAGATTGGATATTGGTAAGTAGTAAGTAGTAAAAGTAACATATTTTTTTTACTTCTTTAATACCATGGGATGACTATTTACTTACTTATTCTTAAACCGTTAAACTAACCATCGTACGAATCTGAATTGTTTCAGATCGAATGATATTATTATCTGGAATTTTCTTTCTAAATAATTAATTAAAGGAGGTCTTTATTCAAGACGATGTTTGACTTCTCTCTAAAATTGAGTTTAAAAATAAAATATGTAAAAACAACGATATTGTTTCTTGACTACAAGTTTTCGGAGTCTCATTAAAAAAATATTTCTAAAATGGCGGTCAATTAATCTTTACGTGGTGCGCATTGAGTTTCAACATCATTACGGATGTGAGGAATTATTCTCTTGTTGACCTAATTGGAATTACCTTGTAAACAATAATTATAATTTTTTTACTAGATTTTGATTTCATTTTGATAATAGGTTTGATTTCTTACTTTATTTAAATTTTGGTTTTAATTTTAATTTGGATCTTTTTTATTTTGATTGTTATTTTGATTTTAATTTTAATGCGTGTGCGTGTTTTGTTTTGTTTTTATTATAATGGCAAATTGTGTTATATTTTTTTATTAAGGAATAAACAAGGCTTTATTATTATATTAATAATATAATAATTATAATAACTTTATCAGCCATTCTAGTTTTGGGGTCGTTGGAGGTTGAAATACAAGGTTGATATTTTAAAGGGAAATTGCAAACTTAATCTATGACACTTCTTAAGACCTAGGTAGACTTTTTCTATGACAACAGGATTATTCCTAATCACGTAATCACGTTTATATTTATAAAGATTATAAATTAAGTCACAAGAACAGATCAATAATAATATGTTTAGCTATTAATGTATTTATTTATAATCCATGCATCATGTTCGTGAACAGAAGACTGCCAGTAGGGAATCTTACTGCGGTACTCAGAGATATTTAATTATCACTTAAGCCGTCACTTAGTAAGGATTATTTGACATACTTTTGTATGACAAAACTGTCAAAACCTTTACTAAGTGATGGCCTAAGTAATCATTTAAGCTCTCTGAGTGCGGCAGTTAATCTCTTAGCTGCCATAATTTATTTTTACTAATAAATAGCTAGACCCTCTTTAATTGCACGTCTTTCTAAATCTTTCTCACATATTATAATGTATGATTTGTTTGTGTGTGCTAAAGCGCGGTTTAATCGTAAAACGATTTTATACATTTATGTACGGTGGTTCATATTTAAGCGATATCTAAGAAAGAAAATATCTACCCATTTTATTACTAATTGAGACGATTTGCGTCAAATTCAAGGAGATAGTTCTCTACCTCCTTGAATTTGACGCAATCGCAAAACCACAGCTTGTATTTTGATATAAACACACATAGGACGAAAATGTCAATTTAAAGAGTAGAGCCACCAAATCAGTCAGAAAATAATGGTGATCACTCAAAAACGTACAAATAAATTTCCTTGTATCGGTAACCTATAAAGGTTGCACAATTCGAAGGAAACAAACCGGGGCATTCAGTACCACGTCACAGGATACATGCACCAGTTGTTGTCATGTCCCGCCGAATTGACACGCTGTGTCACACGTCAAACGTGATGTACGAGCCGAATAAAATATAGGCAGAGGGCGTGACGGAAAAGGTGACGTCATTCGTCAATGAACTGTCACTTTTTTGTGGCCGATACCCTAGTTGTTCCATTTTCGAAATTATTTTTTAAACTGAAAACTTTTTCGTTTCATTTTCGTGCAGTGGTCGTGTTATTCGTGGGATGTATTTGTATATATTCCTTTTTTGTGTAAAATAGACGAGATGTCAGTTTGACGTTGACGTTTTGAGTTTATAAACTTGTATATGTATTGATTTATCATTCTCCTGCCCTTATCCCAATTTATTTGGGGTCGGCGCAACATGTCTTTTTCTTCCATACTTCTCTATTTCTCGTCATGTCAGTAGTCACCTCCTTCCTAGCCATATCATCCTTCACACAGTCCATCCATGGTTTCTTTGGTCTTCCTCTACTCTTAAACCCATCTACATTCATACTCAACATTTTCCTCACAACACTATCTTCATTCCTTCGCATCACATGTCCATACCACGCCAATCGATTACCACACAACTTTTCATTCAACGGCGCCACTTTCAGACTTCCTCTTATGTACTCATTCCTTATTTTATCCATTCGCGTCACACCACACATCCCCGTTAGCATTCTCATCTCAGCCATATGCAATTGCCTTTCATTTATCCCTTTTGTGGCCCAACATTCTGATCCATACACGACAGCAGGTCTAACCATGGTTTTATAAATCTTCCCCTTGAGTTTAAGGGGAATGCGGGAGTCGCATATTGTTCCCGTGACCTGCCGCCATTTCATCCATCCAGTGCTAATTCTAAGCTTAACACTACGATCTATTTCGCCATCGCTTTGCACAAGTGAACCGAGATACCGAAAGTCGGAGCAAACTGGAAGAAGCACGCCATCTAGCGCAATGGCTCCAGAACTGGAGAGACTGCCGAAATCACAAAACATGTATTCAGTTTTGCTTCTGCTGATTTATAATATGTATTGATTGTACCGCTGAAAATAGTTAGTTAACAAATATCATGTAGACCAGTTTAATAGCTTTATGTCAACTAAGATGTTATCTCAGATCTCTTAGATACACATTTTTAACTCAAAAAAATTCAACTGCACGCATAGCGAATTATAACAGTTCTGGCTTCCATTTTCTCCCTTTACCCTTTCCTGCTGAACAGGATATAAATAACCCCAAACCATAATAAAACCTTAAGCCGACGACTTTAATCACGGTGATAAAAAATTTACTGAACCTATTTACAACCATACTTTACCTACGCGGGCCATCATCAAAATGGTCGTATGAAAAATTATTGTTCCTAATTTAATTAATTATTTTTACTGCGTAATTATGAGTATAAATTAGCTGCTTTGTTAATTTAAAGGGGTTTTACTGAAGCTTGTTATGTAACTGGTTTGTCTAGCTTTTTCTCAATTATGTTGGGGTCATGTCTGGTTAGACATGACCCCAGTCAAGTCTAACCATCTATCTGACCCTCAGTCAAGAATTGTGAACTCGAATTTTTTATCCCAATATCTCGCAAACATGATCAATCTAGTAAGCTGCGGAGTGATCACAACCGGCGTACGTGGTATGACCAGCAGGGCTATTGCGTATCTTTTAAATGTCAGTGGCTATCATATTGTCCATGGATTAACTGTCAAATTGGTTATGGTTGAATACAAAATTGAACGATTTGACAGTTAATTGATGGACAGTATTATGATAGACACTGTCATTAAAAAGATACGCAATAGCCCTGCAGAATAGATCAAAGGACTTGTTGATGGAAGGTATTCAGTATTCAATTCTCGTCACAATTTATGTAGGTATAAAAATTCCAGATCTCACTTTATTAGACGATTCTTTTTCGCCATTGTTCTAGGCCAGTTTTAAAATACTTATAAAGAGAAAATGGATTACACCTAAAAATTTTAGACGCGCGCACATTTTCTGTCATAAGCGCAAGTGTTGCGAGGCCTTTCCGAAAGATTTGGTATAGTTCTGTGTATCATGAATTTTGGTCATATTTCTGTTAGTATATAAGGGTTTCAATATGTCCCTCGTATAAGTATAACATTTACAGTATAAGTTGAAATGAAACCTGTCTTTAAGAACCGTAGTAGGTGGAATTGTGTAATTCGGCCTATTCCAGTTGTATAAGTCCCTTTGCGCCTACTGGTCTTGTTCTGTCTCCTGCTGATCTGGAGGGAAGTGAAAATAATGTATTTCCTACTCCATCGTGCTGTATTGTCTCGGCACTTTTCTAGTGGTCGAAACTGATTCTGACTTTCAAGAGTTGTAGTGATGTGGGCATAGTGTGGCAGGCTTGTAACTTTATAAAAATAAGCATAAGTTCTTCGTATATGTAAAACCTCACAACTCAATCAGGGGTCAGTCTTGTAATAGGCAGACAGAAGGAAAAATGACTTTGGAAACTGAACTCTATTGCTAATAACTGAGTTCGGTTTTCACCCTCAGGGTGAAGGATCCTTCTCGTAGCGGCGATCGGCGGCGACGACCTCTCGCGTCCGGCCCTGGTGCAAGCTATGGTCTGGAGCGAAGAGGAATGGGACGCTGTCGCCTCCTTCTGCGAAGCAGTGATGCTAGCGAAGGAGGTGGCGAAATGCGAGAGGGAGAGAACCTCTCGTCCCAGCCGCCGTGGGAGGCGCTCCGGGCGTCGGAGGCCACGTGATGATCTCCGGCCACCGTAGACGCAGGCCTGTGGACGGCGAGTGATGGGCTAACTCGCCGTCCGTCTGTCTCATGACGACAACAGGCAGTGTCGACGGCGCGTTCGTGTTCCACGCGCGCCTCAAAGAGATGTCAGCAACATAGGAGGGGCCCGAAAGGGCCGACGCCCGTCGGGGCTGCGGGTTGTACACTTGTCACCGCGGCCTCGACATATAGGGCTAAGAAGGAACATGGGTGGTTTTTAGTCAGTAGAAGTCTGACACTCCCTTTCGCTCTGCCCAAGAGCGGGAGGGGTTATTTGATGATTACCCACCCCCCCAAAAAAAAGGGTGCAGGATCCTAAAAACTAAATTAAACTGTAGCAAAAACGTGACAGAGATCCCCCGACTACCCAAGACTCCCCCCAACAGCCCCGATACTACGAGTATACCAAAGTACTGCATGGGTTAATTTTATTACATTGCCCTAACTATAACTCTGTTCCAGTGTTAGTTAAACTTAATATAATGTTTGTAATTGCTTTATCCTGTATTGAAGGTTGTGGTTGTGTGTATCTGTTTGTATGTATCGATTTGTTATGGTGATAGCACTAGGGTAGCCCACCAAATACATTTGCAATTTGCAAGTCAGTCACAGTGTTAGCCACTGACATTTAAAAGATACGCAATAGCCCTGCTGGGCCACCGCTGTCTTAAATTAGTACAACTTAATTCACAAAAGTTCATCAAACACCATTTTAATCAGCCACGTTAATCAACTCGTCAACTTTATGAAAAAATAATCTAAAAATAACACTACGAGTATTAAACCGTTATGAAAGCACGCTTCAATTACCGGTCTAGTATTCGCAGGGTTAAAAAACACACACTCAAATAACGACTTAATGTGTGAAGATGTACGGTAGTATATTGCATGTGCGTTTACGTGAAAAAGGGGTAAGTAATGAGTCACTTTAGTTTCAAATTGACTCCAGAGGGGTTGCAATGGTAACGTTCCCCATTTGTTTTAAAAAATGGAAGAAAATTTTGATTGGATTTTTTGATTAATTTGTTGAGAGGCGATGTTTTCATATGAGGAGGCTGCGGTTGCAGGGTTAATTAATAATTTAATTTTTCAGGTGTACTTTGTTGCCTACATATTATTATTACTTGATTAATATTTTAAATTAATTTTGCACAATTTCAACAGGGAGAATTAATTAAAATTGAGCCTAGAATTAACTGAACTAAAAAAAAAATATGTAGATTAGGTTGTTTTATAGTATCTATCTAATATATCAAATAAAAAGGAGGTCAAGAAAATAAATCGAATTATTAAAAAAAACGATTAAAAATAACGAACTGTTTGGAACGACGGAAAACTGCACTATTTGTTGACTCAAATATTTCAATAAGGTAGTTAACCAAAAAAATCTTATTAGTCTGTCAGATAGATGTCCAAAAAATATTGGACACGTATTTTTTATTTTTTCACGTAAACCAACAATGAAGACGATATAATGCTTTGAAAACTCGTGTGATGTCATATTCTAAGACATTATATGGCATTTTTTACCGGTCAGTGACATCACAAATCCCCACTCAAATCTTTGACGAGTTTTATCTTCGTCAATTTTTATTGATTTGATAACAAAAAATATGTATCTAATTTTTTCGATAATCTAACAGACGGAACATCCCTATTAGAGCGTTACAGCACTTTTTAATGACAGAAAAACATAAAAGTGAAGCTACAGTCACGAGGCATAATAACTTGTGAAACTTCTATAGTTGTCTTTTCCAAAGCGTAGATCTTTATGGAGAAGAATGGTTGAAAACCTCCATGGACACTCTTTATAAATCAAAATTGGAACAACGACAACCGTTGACATGCAATTTCATAACAAATTTTTCCTCCGTCGCCAATTATACCAATCAGCATTCTAATCCTACCTACGTACCAAACAGGTACCTAGTTATATGCTCCACCAACCCCTCAGCTACTGCTAAACAAGCACCATGCACTCAAAAACCCATGAAGGGTTCCAATCCCAAATTCAATCCTTCCATTACCCAACATATTTACAAAGAACAGCCAAAACAAAAGAGGTCCACTCTAACAGACCTTCAACTTGTCGATTTAAAGGGTAGTCCAGTAACCGAATAATTTTACGAAAATCAACATAAGATATAAAACAAAGGTCCTAACGTGAATGATAACGGAAAACGCCTATTTCCTAATAGAAGGAGGGACTGGTCCGCAAAATTTTGAAACGGATCAATTTGCATGTTAACACGGGCTCGACAATGCGATAATTGAATACTAGGGGTACGTGGGTTTTCAATGTAATCTATTCTGGTGTTCCGATCCTTCGGCTGTTTTAAATTTGTTCAGGGTTCTGTATAGTTATGTTGGGTATGTAGGGTTGCCTGTCGGTGCCTCTTGCGGTGAGGAATTGCTGTACGAGTATGTTGCTACTGCTTGTGAGGAGGTTTTCAAGCCTCGTTTCAAGTATCAAATAGTGAGTACATTTTGTTAGGGGGGGGGGGGGGGGGCACTTGTAAGTTCTTGTCGTTAAATTCAAACAAGTAGGTATTTTGAACTGTTTTATTGAAATACATATAAATCTAGATATTTGCTTATTCCAGTCTCGCGTGCGGCCACTACATCAACGAGACGATTAAGCAAGACAAGACAACTGGGTTATAATGTTTATTTTATCAATAACTAGTTTTTGCCCGCGGCAAAAATATCCCAACAAACTTTCATCCCTATTTAACATCCTTATTGGGAAAAACACCATGAAATTTTTTGCACTAGTTTTTAATTTTCGAACAAAAACAAACGCGGTGGAGGACTATGTTTTGTAATATGTAGTGATAATATTAGGTATAATCTTTACTACACAACTGATCCCAAATTGTGAGCAGTCTCCAAGAGTCAGTTCCCTCTCTCTAATTGACTACTTTTCTGACAAAAAACAATATCTTCATCATCATTTTAGCCAAAAGACGTCCACTGCTGGACACAGGCCTAGCCCAGGTGTCACCACACACTGGACCGGTACCGTAAAAAATTATATGATTCTGTTTCCATCAGTTAGATTATCAAAAAATATTGGATACGTGTTTTTTGTTTTATCAATTTGACGTCACTTTTCAATAACAATATGTACTGAAATGTGACGTCAAAAATTAAAAATATGTATCCAATATTTTTTGGAAATCTATCTGACTGACGGACTAATTAGATGTTTTTTATCAAGTACTCAATTAGTTTCATCATGAACTGTACGTAAAATCTAGGTGTACCAGAACATAAGAATTCAAAGCAAAATAAGCTCATTCGGCAGATGTTAGGCATACCATTAGATTGGCTAAAACGTTAGAATGCGTTAAATTATTACCAAATAAAAGCAGATTAAACGCTAAACCCTGTATTAGTAGCAAATATTCCATCGGCCAATACAATAATTATTCGTGTACGCTTTTAGGCTTCGTTTCTGTAATTCGATCATGGATGGTAATATTGGTATTATCATTATACGGTTAATCTGATTGAAGATAATGATTGTGTTAGCAACGCTTTATGGCTGCAAAATGTTTTGAGGTAAGCTTTTTTTTTATTTTATTACTTTTCGGGCACTGCTCATCATCTGCCTAGCTTTTCCCAACTATGTTAGGGTCGGCTTTCAGTCAACTGCACGCAGCTTTGGGGGGGGGGGGGAATCATCAAATAACCCTCCCGCTCTTGGGCAGAGCGAAAGCGAGTTTCAGACTTCTACTGACTAAAAACCACCCATGTTTCTTCTTAGCCTTATATGTCGAGGTCACGGTATCTCTTAGAACATCCCGCAGCCCCGACGGGCCACTTCACATGTTACTGACATCTCTTTGAGGCGCGCGTGGAACACGAATGTGCTGTCGACACGCGGCCCGGAGCGTCTTCCGCGGCGGCTGGGACGAGAGTTTCTCTCCCTCTCACGTTCCCCCACCTCCTTCGCAAGCATCACTGCTTCGCAGAAGGGGAGACAGCGCCACTCCTTCTCACCCCGGAACATGGCTTGCACCAGGGCCGGACGCAAGAGGTCGCCACCGCCGATCGCCGCTACGAGAACACGGTGAGGCTCTGCCCAAGCGTGCCAGACATTCACGTTGTGCTCCACCGTGTCCTCCGGCCGATCCTCAGTGGTGACATCCGGGCGTTTCCTCCCGCCTGATTCGGTGCAGGTACCTCCCGAAACAAACGTATCCGGTGAGGACCTGCGTCAAACGTAAGGTAAGGGCGCCGTGGCGCCTCTCCAGCCACTCATCAAAGAGGGGACTTAACGCCGCTATCGTGGAGTGCCCTAACTGGATGCAGCTGAATGCCAGTATTTTACATGAAATGACTGCCTGACTTGTCAGTTAGGCACCGACGTAAGACTAGTTGTCAGACTTTCAGGTCACTGACTACCTGTAACGGCTGACAAAGATCTATGGCATGACAGCCGCAACCACCGTGCTTTCCAAGGCATTATTATGTATTTTCATATTTAAGGGGGCTCCCATAAAACAAACGTGATTTTTTTGCCCTTTTTGGTACGGAACCCTTCATGTGCGAGTGCAACTCGCATTTGGCCAGTTTTTTTTAAATAGACGTTGCCCCACTCTAAGATTTCTCCTGTATTGGGTGCATTAATTAACATTTATATTTTAAACTTACATACACAAAAAGCCACACTTGGAACAAGTATTTGTAGGTGATACAAATATTCGTTTTGTGCTGTGATCGAACCCGCAACATGCAGCGGAGCAGTCAATCGATCAGCCACTGCACCAACCGCTGAGTCAATTCCCCGGTTTTCATCACGCTCTCAAACATACATTTCTGTTCTTCAAGAAAATCTTGCACAAAAATAACCTTCCCATATAATCTGCCATAATCAAAGAGAAAACACGTAAACTCAAAATATACTTCTCTAAGTTTGGACGTGTCGAGGCATGTTCTCAAGCTGCGCCCTGATTTATTGGCGTTCGCAGACTTTGAGGGGGGGAGGTGGACCCTAAGGGGAAGCAGTGTAGATGGAATTCATTATAAGAAAGTATTTTGAACCACCGATGTGTTTGAAAGCTAGTAGACCGTAGATTGTTTTAATATCAAGGACCCGATTATCTGAATGGAAGGTCATGGTGATATCTGGGGGGTTAAAATGGCCACTAGCAGATCATAATATGAATTGCGTTAAAAATCGTAAAATGGACTTTTTATCATAGTAACTGCGTCTGTGAACGTTTTACGAATTTAAACAGAATTCAAAGTATTTTCCTATTATGATCTATTTTTATAAATGTTCACAGACGCATTACTATTGTGATAGATCTATTTTACACTTTTTACCGCAATTCATATTTTTCAGTATATAGTCACTTTTGTTACGGTCGCGAATCTTAATTTATTTAATACTAACGAACGTCACGTGGTTTCACTCGCGTAGTTCCCGTTCCCGTGGGAATACAGGGACAAAAGTAGCCTATGTCACCCGGGGATAGTGTAGCTTCCCAACGGTGAAAGAATTTTTCAAATCGGTCTAGTAGTTTCGGAGCCTATTCGTTACAAACAAGCAAAACTTTCCTGTTTATAATATTAGTGTAGATGTAACCTGACACTGACTGGCAAATTTCAATAAAAAATAAGAAAATTCGAATTTATATATTATATAGGAATACCTTGAAGCATCAACCTTAAGAGACAAAATTACATAGAAAAAATATCATTACCAGAAGGTAAGTCCCCTAGACCAGAAACAGAAAAATAGGGATCCTAGGAATAAAAATAATAATAGTCCTCCTGACCGTTTTCGGTCACGGCGGCCAATCTAAGTGGAGATTAGCCATCGGCGCGGGAGATATTATATAGTGCACAAGTGTGTGCGCAGGCACAGGTGCACTCTCTGTTCCTTTTTCTCTCATATTCCGATGGGACGGCAATCCGACACAACCGGAGAGAGATCAGGCGCAGGACCAACGGCTTAACGTGCTTTCCGAGGCACGGGGGTATAATACCGCCAACTTCCAAACTCCGGGCTACTACTGGAAAATTTCTAATGAAAAACCCAATAGCACGTTTTGTCCGACCCGGGAATAAAAATACAATGATTATAAACTTATGAATCCAGTGTCTTCTCAATTGTAGCTGCTCTACTAGACGGAAACTTTCAAATTTTCACAACTCTAGACCCCGGATACTACTGATAATTATTATAATAGGAATGTTTACTGACTCAAAAAAATATGACTCTAATTAAACCGTCTGTTAGATTATCGAAAAATATTGGATACGTATTTTTTTGTTTTATTTGTCGCAGATCGATAATGGAATGTCAAGCATTTATCATAATTCTGATTTAGTTTAATTTAATTGCATTTTTGGTCTGGCAATGCTTGAGTGTG
Organism: Diarsia rubi; assembly: GCA_932274075.1. Classification (NCBI taxonomy): domain Eukaryota; kingdom Metazoa; phylum Arthropoda; class Insecta; order Lepidoptera; family Noctuidae; genus Diarsia; species Diarsia rubi. The sequence continues at coordinate 20,374,354 of OW026415.1, read as the reverse complement.
TTTAGTCGAATAAAGTTATCGTTGGTCATTTTTGATGTTAATAAAATACGGTAGACTTGTGCAGTTGACACATTCGAATTGAAATCGTGGTGACGAACGGTTGACTTGGCTAACCTCACTACATTCCATTTTATTTCATTTAAATCTGAAAATAGATCTTAAATCCTTTTTTGTTTTTCATTGTAAAGTGTTTTGGACAGTAAAGTTAAGTGTATACAGTGCCTGTATATTATTTCACGTCGGACTCCACGTGCCATCATGACCGGCCAACAAATCAACATAGACATGTCTCATCTGTCGTCATATTTATTTATTGCACAATGTACACATCATAGTTACACGCTAGGCTTAGAACTAGTGAGTACGTGACCCTGTTAGGGCGCAGCAAGATAAATTAAAACTAACAATATTGCAGTATAAATATTATATGTATAACGTAATTAGGAACTTTCAAAATTATTCAATTAAAACATTATATTAATTTAAACTTAAACTTATATCTAGCTCTAGACAAACAAAAAACCTAAGAAATAAGAATATTTATTCAAGTTTAACATACATTGTATAAATATATATATTTCAAACACTCTATTTTAACATTTTATCTTCCAGGAATTCTTGAATACTATAATAACACTTATCTAAGAGCAATGATTTTAACTTGGCTTTAAATACACATAGTTTTTTTGTGGACCGTATAGTTTTAGGTAATTTATTATATACTTGTATACTTCGGTATTCTGGGCTATTTTTGTACATTGTTATCCTAGGTGCTGGTAAAGCTTATCAAATCAATAAAAATTAACGAAGATAAAACGCGTCAAAAATTTGAGTGGGGGGGTTGTGACGTCACTAACCGCTAAAGAATATCACACTAATGTCTCAGAAAATGACGTCACACGAGTTATCAAAACACTGTACCGTCTTCATAGTTTGTTTACGTGAAAAAAAAAATTGTGTTCAATATTTTTTGGAAATCTTTCTGACGGACTAATTAGATTTTTTTTGTTAACTACCCAATTCTCATTGGAAAAACCCAATAACACTTTGCTTGACCTGGGAAAAAACCTCAGGACCTCGTGATCAGCAGTCACGCTTACAAGACAGTTAAGGTACTTCTTACTTAGTGTACAAATTATTGACAAAAGAATGCATCAACTTTCAGCTTTATAGTAACAAACTTACAGTTGAAAAGAATATGACAAGAACTGAAAGTAACATGCTTGTTAAAACTTCACTCCATTTCCAATAAACGACTCCTTTTATGAACATTTCATGAAAAATATATGCTAGTTCAGTTTTTTCAAACATATATTCTTATTGCTTATGCTAAACTAGGTTCTGCCCGCAACTTTGCCGGCGTGAATTTAGGACTTTACCATGTAAACTTTTATCTGTTATCGTTCGTTGTGAAACTTTGAAGAAGAATACAATGTTTCTGCCTAGAAATCCTAGTATATTTAGCTTTACACAGCATTTTCTGCCGACATTTCAGATGCTGCATGCATATCTTTCGTCATTGAAATTTTTTCAACACACTTGCTCATAAAATTAATTAATTTAATTACGCGCATAGGAAAACTGATTAACTTTTTCCGCCATTTTTCTATTTAACTCCCTTAGGGGTTGAATTTACAGATGCCCTCCAGCAAGCTTTACGACTGAAATGAAAATGGGCAGGTCATATTTCGAGATGTAGAGATCAGAGGTGGACATTAAAAACAACGAAGTGGTCTGGACCGAGAGGTAAGAGGAACAGGGGCAGACCACGCAAGAGATGGGCAGACGACATCATTGAAGTAGCTGGTCCGAGCTGGATGGAGTCGGCCCAAAACAGGGAAAATTGCCACGGGATGGAGGAGGCTTTTACCCAAAAGGGATCCATATCCAAATAAAATAGAAAACTATTAATTTGTAAAAACATTTTGTAAAGAAAATATGGAACAAATGAGCTTTAAAAAAAAAAAAAAAAAAAGGGGTTGAATTTACGGAACGTGAGAGGGAGAGAACCTCACGTCTCAGCCGCCGCGGGAGACGATCCGGGCGTCGAGGGCCACGTGACGGCTTTCGGCCACCGTAGACGCGGGCCTGTGGACGGTGAGTGATGGGTTAGCTCGCCGTCCGTCCGTCTTATAACGACGATAGGCCGTGTCACCGGCGCGTTCGTGTTCCACGCGCGCCTCAAAGAGATGTCAGCAACATGGAAGGGGCCGACGCCCGTCGTGGCTGCGGGATGTTGTAAGAGATACCGCGGCCTTGACATATAGGGCTAAGAAGGAACATGGGTGGGTTTTAGCCAGTAGAAGTCTGACACTCCCTTTCGCTCTACCCAAGAGTGGAAGGGGTTATTTAATGATTTCCCACCCAAAAAAAAAGGGGTTGAATTTCAAAAAATATTCCTGTCTACAATATAGAGGAAACCTCTGTGCCAGATTTCAGCTTTCTAGGTCCAAGGGTTAGGTCTGGGTGTTGATGAGCCAGTGAGTCTTTGTGTCAAGACTTCTCTTTTTTTTTACATAATGTAGGTAGATAGATATTATAGATCGAAAGTTAAAAAAAAACTTGCTTTAAAATATAAAGGGTGTAAAAGTACCTTTAACGAAACCGAAAGGCACTTGATCTCCACATCACTGCAATATTTTTTTGTTCTAGACCATACCTGGGAACCCCATAGTTACGGATATATCGGGGGTCGAAGTTCCAAACTTCCACAGCTGTTTTTTTGAAATACCTCCATGACCCGTTTATTATTCAAAGCATCCACTAGCACAATGTTTCAGGAGTGCTACATTGAATTTTACCATAAAATGTGATTTTTCTCTCCAAAAAAAGTTGTTTCCCAGCAATAACTGTTGCGTACTTAGTTCCTGTCAGGACTGCGGGTTGTTCTTCACAAGTTACCGCAGCCGCGACATACAGGGCTAAGAAGGAACATGGGTGGTTTTTAGTCAGTAGAAGTCCCAGATCTATTCTTTTCGTCTCTGAAACCCTGATAATTGATTCCCATCTCCATCTCCCATCTCTCTTTCCAGCCTCAAACTAAGCATGCGTTTGCTGAGCGGTTTTATGTGTTTTTAGGACCTTTTCTGTATAATAGACTCAACAAGATACTAAACTTCTATAGCTTAAGCTATAAAAAATGTAGTGTCATGATATCGGAATATTTGGCGATACTTAATTACACAGACACAGAAAAACTTCTAGAAGTTGTCGTTTGATTATGTTTTACTTCGTATCTAATTGTATATATATATTAATAGTTAAGCTAGTTTTAGTGTTTTTTTGTATCATTATGCTTGTTCCTATAGTTGTTATTAGATGTATTTTATTTTATAATTATGTTGTCCTAATTAAATTATACTATGTAAAGTGATGGCCTGAAACACAGGTTTAAATAAACCTAGATCGGGCAGGTCACTATACAAACATTTGCAGTTAAAATTACCACTACTTGTAACTCTTAAATATATTATAGTTATAGTTAACTTATAAGTACTAATTATAACTTTGTATGTGAAACTACACTACTGTGCCTAAATGTACACCTTTTTGTGTTATTTTTTCTTTAATAAAAATTATTATTATTATTATTATTATCTTGGTGATGCATAAATACTAGCCCGCCTTATTGTAATGTTTTTGAAGAATCTACTTAAACCTGCTATCTAAAAAGAAAATAAACAAATAATAAAAAACATCCCTCCACATTCATATCGACTTTACTTAGTAAAGTGTATTCAAATGTTTCTCAGCAAACAAAGTGTTCGCCAGTATTTCTCTGTCGCAAATACTGATGGCAAGTACTACACGACCGCGTCTTAGAAGATTTGTTTTGATGCTATTGTTTGTTCTGATACTGTGTATTCTTTAAACAATCATCATCATTTCAGCCAAAAGACGTCCACTGCTGGACATGGTTTCCCTCAGGTATTGCCAAACAGGTCCCGTACGTCCCGCATCCAACGGGTCCCAGCCACCTTCACCAGGTCATCGGTCCACCTCCGTGATTTTTACTGAAAGAAATTTCTAATTGAAAGACCCACTTGACCCTTTTCCCAAACCGGAAATCGAACCTTGGACCTTGCTCAGTGCGTTTTGGACCACTAGGCTAGTGAGGTCATGTAAATATCATCATCAGCCTACAATATTCCCACAGCTGGGACTCAGGCCTCTAGGAGAGGGATGGCCTATAATCCACCACGTGAGCCCAGTGCGTATTGATAGATATCACAAATGTCTTCGAATTTTTTGATTCCAAAACATGCCGATTTCCTCACGATGTTTTCCTTTACCGTTTTGAAAGCAGCGGTGATGATGAAATAAATTACACAAAGTAATGCGCCTGTCTGGGTTCGAACCCACGATTTCTTGTTCGTAATTCGGGGCTGCCACCACTGGGCCACCGCTGCTCACCTCATGTTACGTATGTAAGTATCATCAACATCAACAGCCATCCACTGCTGGACAAAGGCAGCCTGCCATTTGCATCCACCGGTTGCCTGCAACTCTCACGATGTCGTGGGTCCACCAGCTGGTGGGAGGCCTACCAACGCTGCGTCTTCCGGTTCGTGGTCGCCACTCGAGAGCCTCTCTTCCCCATCGGTTGTCGGTTCTTTAAACGATGTGGCCTGCCCATTGCCACTTCAACTTGCATGCTCTGAGAGCTATTTATGTCGGTGACCCTGGTTTTTCGGCGGATTTCCTCATTTCAGATCCTATCGCACAAAGAAACTCTGATTATAGCTCTCTCGATGGCTCGCATGTAAGTATATTGGCAGGTAATTGCCACTGCACAAACAAAAACATTTCCTTTATCATAAAACATTTATACAACCGTATTTATGGTCTGCAACAAATCGTAGAGCAATATCTCTTCACACATAAACTAGATAGTGGTGTGAAATCCTAGCACGTCCCTCTACCTGCTCTATGGTAGAGTATAAAAGTCAGTACGTAGGGGTCTCGGCGCATAATTCTCTTTGGAAGACAAACTACCCCTGTTTAAGGCGAAGTGTGCTGGTTTGGTTTTGTGAAAGGTGTTACGAATTAATATGAAAAAATTGTTTAAAGTTTATGTTGTGTTCATAGAGCATTCGCTTGGTTCGTAACATAACTATCAATGATATATAGTTGTTTCGTTTCTGAGTATTTGTGTATGTGACTTTAAATGTCTGTGAACGCACCCACGATACAGGAGTAGTTCCTAGTGTGGGGCAACGTGTTTTAAAAAAAAATGTTACTGTTTTTTAATTAAATTAGTAGGTACTTACCTACTTTTACCGTTTATAAATATCTGGTTTGACTTCAAATTGTACCAAAGACAAGACATTAAAAAGGCAAATTAAAATAAAATAGAGAAGCCCTTTTTTTTTTTGGTGGGTGTAAAATCATCGAATAACCCCTCCCGCTCTTGGGCAGAGCGAAAGGGAGTGTCAGACTTCTACTGACTAAAAACCACCCATGTTCCTTCTTCGCCCTCTATGTCGAGGCTGCGATAACCGTTGGACTACCCGCGGCCCAAATAGAGAAGCCTTTGGCTAAATATACAAACAGCCACTGGGGTTCACCTCCAGGTTAAGTCACGTTGCGCGGTTGGTCCGTGGATGGTTGACTACCTCTTACATAACTCACGTTAAATTCACACGGATAATCAACATGAAAGTTAACTTGGTCCAGATGAACCGATTATTGTGTGAAAGAAGATTATTGGAAAAATCTCGCACTTTTTCTGGAGTTTGGGACATCAGCAAGTGACTCCTCCCGCTCTTGGGCAGAGCAAAAGGGAGTATCAGACTTCTACTGGCTGAAAACCATCCATGTTCCTAGCCCTTTATGTCGAAGCCGCGAAATCTCTTTCGAAAAACCCGCAGCCCCAACGCGCGTCGGCCCTTGCAATGTTTCTGACAACTCTTTGAGGTGCGCGTGGCGCACAAACGCGCCGTCGATATAATCTGTCGTCGTTATAAGACGGACGCATGGTGAACTAGAAAGCTCCCCCTTAAGTGAAGAATTTTACCACTTCTAAACTATTCCTTGATAAGGGACTGTGTAGGCTGATTAATTTCATTACACACACTCCAGACCCGTTAACTGATCGCTCCTTGTAATATTAATTGAAGTTCTCCGAGATTCTCTAATCTTCTTCAGAATTTTAACGAATATTGTTTTTTATTTAGGATTCCTGGAACAAAGATTTGCAATCAGTCGTGTTGTTTTAAGAAGCTGTCTGTGACTTTTCTAAGTTTCTGGACCAAATTACATATTTTCCTAAAATCAAAATCAAAATATTTTTTATTTCACATAGGCCTACATGGGTACTTATAAAACGTCGGTAAAAAGGGGCACGGTTCGGTGCATTGGTCGATTCCTAAGGAGAAGAACCGGCAAGAAACTCCAAAGGTAGAAATTAGAATTAAATTAGAACTCTTTTAATCTTTTAAAATCGTTTGGGTTAACAATAAGGTATAATACACACAAGAAGACCATGCAGATTAATGTCTGAGATGGTCTTTTGAAGAAAGCACCACACAGATTTGAGTGGACCCGTCCAGTCAGTGCAAGCATTTGTCAGTTATCGTGGAGCTCGACTTATAACTCAAGGAGCTCAACGTCACGACGAACAATACCAAAGAAAGGACATTTGGGTGGGTCACTTAAAGTACTCAAACTGCCAGACAATCACAACAATTAAAATTTAAGAAAGACCCAAAAGAAAGACCTAAGAAGAGAGATGGATTTTATTATGACTATGTAGCAGGATTTGCTTATGGATAAGTACTATTTTAAATGGAAGGCTGTGTGTGAATGTTAAGGATGAGACCTTTTTTTTGGTTTGGGGGGTGGGAAATCATCAAATAACTCTTCACTCTTGGACAGAGCAAAAAGGAGTGTCAGACTTCTACTAACTAAAAAGCCACCCATGTTCCTTCTTACCACTTTATGTCGAGGCCGCGGTATCTCTCTCAACATCCCGCAGCCTAAGTATGAGACTTTGGGTTCGGTTTCCAAGTCAAGTATTTTTGCTTATTTTCTTTGGGTTTTTAAAGAATATTTACCTATTTCGGAATAAACGCGCAACAGATTGAAAATTTAATAACATATTTTTTTAATAAACACATTACCGGCTGACAGCGTTGAGCAGCAGTTTTTTGATGCCCTTTCATAGTTCCCTAATAGTTAAGCTTATTTAATAGATTTTGATTAATGTAGGTACATAAATAGTTGACTCTAATTAATTGAACAGTTTAAAGGAAGATTTAAGAAAATATACCTGGTCTGTACCAAGAATGATAAGGCTAGAAAGGACGCGACTGTGAATTTAGGTTAAAAGATATTTTTTATACTAAAAAAAAGACACAAAGTCACTTACAATATGAGAACAGATGTCCTTAAGCAATATTAATCATATAAAAGTTTGTCACTGCATTACACATTATTCAGTAGTGCAGTAGTTACACCCATTCAGTGCATTCAGTTATTGAGAATTTGCGGTAAAGCATTCAGATAGTTAAGTCTTGAATGCATTCAATGAGTGCAAACCCAATACAAGCTGGTGGTTTGTTGTAAAAAAAAATATATTTTAATCGTAGTCATAATCATAATCATCATTTATTGCATTCATGTAGTTACAGGTTGTTACAGGTAGCTACTTATATAGGTTTCATACATGAACCCTGCTAGGGCACAGCAATATACATAGTTTAATTTAAAGTAATACACAGTGTCACATAATAACCAAACTTTAACGAAAATATCATTTTTTTTTTTTTACATTTTTTATTCATATGTCATTTAAAGCTTTTGAAGCTTTTTATTTCATCATGCATTCATAGATTAGAAATACAGGAACAATAACGCTTAATCTATTATTCATGATTATGTGCGATATCGATTAAATATAAAATGTATTACTCGCTACCAGTCTTTGTCAGGAAGTGGGTCCACACGTATGCCCTTCCCCTGTTTTATCCAACGGTGAAGTAGGTATAATTTTTTATTTCTTTTTCTAGTGATTTCGATGTTTTTTTATAACTGTGCCCCTTCTAATGTCAATTGATTTTTGCAAAATTTTGTTAAAATTTTTGGTAAAATTAGAAAACTTTCTCTGCGAGTACTGCGTTGGGTAACTTTTTTTACTTTAGTAAACGAATTTGACGATTAATAGAGAAATTAAGAAGATGAGACGAGAAGAGAGAAGAAGGAGAGAAGAGAATGTTGACGTTCTCTATTTGCGCTACATTTTTAACCTATAAATCTAATTCCAATTTCGGGCACAGTCGCAAAATCGTAAGCTGCTGCTGTAGTTTTTTACCGTTGAACTTTGTGACCTGTTGCCGTTATCATAAGGTGCATCTCTACAAATAGGCATGGGGTGGTCAGATCTCAAGTGTGTATACCAACCTTCCATATTTCACCGCATGCTGCAACCTGCGCAATAGGAACGGGAAAAAATGTGATTCTATTAGTCTGTCTGTTAGATTATCGAAAAATATTGGAGCCGTATTTTTTGTTTTATCAAATAAAAAAAAATACTAAAAAAATATTAAAAATAGAAAAATTAGAAAGAATTTAAAGAATTAGAAGAAAAAAAAAATTACGCGTCAAATATTTGAGTGGGGTTTGTGACGTCATTCACTGGTAAACATTGTCATACTAATATCTTAGAATATGACGTCACACGAGTTTTCAAAGCACTGTATCGTCTTCATTGTTTGTTTGCGTGGAAAAAGAAAAAATACGTATCCAATATTTTTGGATATCTATCTGACGGACTGATTAGATTTTTTTTTGCTATTGATTATTTCATTACAAAATTCAGCCACGCGAAAACCGCTAACTGATAAGTGAGCGGAATTTGCGTGGCTGAATTTTGGTCCTAACACATTTATTTTGAACTTAATGCCATTGATAGGCTAAGATGAAGAAGAAGATCATACAAACAACTAGTCGTGTAGCAGCTTCATTGTGATTGGTTGACTTTGCTGCTATAGTTTGCTGTTGCACTGACTGTCAGAATAATAATTGTACTTTTAAGTTACGCCTGTTGTAGGTTTAACACTATTACAGGCGTAACTGGTGTTAACAAATTATAGCTGCAATGAATTGAAAACAAAATTAATTGAATTTTACAGCTCAATTGAAACTAATTATAAATTAATTACTGTACTCAATTAATTAGTCTACATTATCATCAACATCATTTTTTTTTTAAACGTTGCTCCACACTAGGATTTTTTCCTGTATCGTGGGTGCGTTTACAAATATTTAAACTCACATATACAAATACCCAGACCCGGAACAACTATCTGTAGGTCGTACAAATATTTGTTCCGTGCGGGGATCGAACCCGCGACACGCAGCGCAGCAGTCCCATCGCTCAGCCACTGCGCCAACCGTGCTGCCAAACGAATTTACAATAAAAATCATCGTTCGGAGGCAGGTTGGCAGGGTGGTTAATCAGTTTAGTAAGTTTACATATTTTGATGGGCAACTGCGGAACCCTACATTGTGCGTGGTCCGATATGCAGTTGGCCGGTTTTATAAACTTACGCATGAGGCAAAATTTTAAAAATATAGGTTACTCCAACTGCTTTCTCAGCCTCATAGCGGAATTCAATTTACCATCAATCCATAAATCTGACCTTATCTTAATAAAAATATACTTTCGCACACAACGAGACCGAAATCCGGAAAATTATTGCAAAAATAAGAAGTTCATCTCATAATAAGTTAAGGGCTAATGCTAATTCGGATAAATATACCAAAACTTTGGCGAATAAAATGAATGAAATATAATCATTTAAGCTTCCATAGCTAGTCAAGAACGAACGTTATGGCAATGGAACTTTGTTATACCTCTTTCATTTTAATGGGAATGTTGCGGCTTATTTTGTAGAAGAACCAGCAGGGCTATTGCGTATCTTTTAAATGACAGTGGCTATCTTAAAGTGTCCATCTATTAACTGTCAAATAGTTCCATTTTATATTCTATTCTATTTTTGTTTATTGGCAATTAAAGCCGATGTCGACTATTCTGCCAATGTCCAGTGAATTGGAAAAACAAGTGTGCAGAGTAAAAAATAAAAACATGAATGTAATGTTAATTAAGTTCCATTTTGTACTAAACCATAACCATTTGACAGTTAATCCATGGACAATATGTTAGCCACTGTCATTTAAAAGATACACAATAGCTCTGCTGAAGAGTGACTGAGTGAATGGTCTGTCATTTTGACAGTTCAACAATATTCATTGCATTGTTTACGTTGTTGAGTAGACAAAAAATGTTAACACACGAACTAGTGGGTAAGAGTTTATTTTTTAATCTGTCGAATGGTCATTAATAACAATAATAATAATAATAATAAGCCTTTTATTTCTCATCTCACAATATTTACAATTTTTATATTAAGTACAGCTTTTTTTTTTTTTTTTTTTTTTTAAATGCAATAAGTGTTAGTTGTGTTAGTGTTCGTCTTATTCTAGTTAGTAGTGTTAGGTATTTGTTTGGGTATCTTTTGGAGATGTAGTCCCATATCGGGTAAAGGCCTCCTCCATCCGTTTCCAATTTTCCCGATCTTTGGCAAGGGTCCGCCAGTTTGTGCCAGCAGTCTGGGCTATGTCGTCTGCCCATCGTTTGTATGGTCTTCCAACCTTTCTTTTCCCTGGTGGTCCTTTCCAGTTAGTGGATCGTATCGTCCATCTGTCGTCGGTGAGCCTTGCGATATGTCCTGCCCACCGCCACTTTAGTGCTAGTGCTTGTGTTAGAGCATCTGTCAGCATGGTCTTTTTCCTAATTTTTGTACTTCGCACCTTGTGAATTTTTCTTATTCCTAGCATGCTCCTCTCCATTGCCCTCTGGGTGGTTGTGATTTTTTTCTTGGTTCTGTCGGTGTGAACCCATGTTTGGCAGCCGTATAATAGGCAGGGTAGTATACAAGTGTCCATTACTACTCTCTTGAGATTCAAGGAGTAGTGGCCTTTTAGGACTTCTTTTAGTGACCAATATTTTTGCCATGTGATGTTGATTCTCCTTTGTATTTCCTCTTCGTTATTTGTTTTGCTGAATGTCACTTGTTTTCCTAGGTATGTATAGGTTTTTACATACTCTATGCGATTTCCCTTGACCCATATTGGTTTTTCATAGCCATGAATGTAATGTTAATTAAGTTCCATTTTGTACTAAACCATAACCATTTGACAGTTAATCCATGGACAATATGTTAGCCACTGTCATTTAAAAGATACACAATAGCTCTGCTGAAGAGTGACTGAGTGAATGGTCTGTCATTTTGACAGTTCAACAATATTCATTGCATTGTTTACGTTGTTGAGTAGACAAAAAATGTTAACACACGAACTAGTGGGTAAGAGTTTATTTTTTAATCTGTCGAATGGTCATTAAAAGTAAAAAAATACCGGCCAAATGCAAGTCGGACTCGCGCACCGAGGCCGCGAGGGTTCCGTTCAAACAAAGTTTAAAATTATTAAAAATATTTTTATTGTACGAGGTTTATAATCAAAAATTTTCATTTATCATGGTTAAGCTACACTAACTGCAATCAGCCCGTAGATGTTTAATTAGAAACTTTAAAATCTGATAACTTATCTTACGATACCTACCGTGCTAGGCACTGAACACTTCTAAGATATTTAATAACTAGCTTATACCCGCGGCGTTGTGTATTCTAATGTTCCTACGGGATCATATTACCGGGATAAAAAGTAGCCTATGTCCAAGTTATAAACTATCGGTTTGCAAAATTTCATACAAATCCGTCTGGTAGTTATTGCGTGAAAGAGTAACAAACATACATAAATTCTCACAATTTATAATAAAAGTAGAAAGTAGGATTACTTAAATGGTGATTAAAATCATCGTGAGGAAACGTGCATATCTTAGAACCAAAAATTCGAAGACATGTGACATCTACTAACCCGCACTGGGCCCGTGTGGGACTGATTACAGTCCATTCCCTCTCATAGAGAGGAGGCCTATGTCCCAGCCGCGGGAAAACTACAGGCTATTTATGCCATTAAATAAAGTCGATATTCTACAAAAAAGACTGGGTCATACAAATACTTTTTTAGTGGCACGGTTGGCGCAGTGGCTCAAGCAGTTGAACAAATATTTGTATGGAATAGGGATAGTTGTTTCGAGTCTGGGTATTTGTGTATGTGAGATTAAATGTTTGGAAACGCACTCAAGATACAGAAAAAATTCGTAGCGTAGGGCAACGATTTTTTTTGGAAAAAAATGTCTTCTAAAGATACTTCATGTACCTCTCCCAGTCTTCTATCAGCTGCATCAGCTGCATTGGGAAATAGAGCTGATGACTAACTTGAAATGTGACAAAGCAACATAAAGATATCAAAAATAATGATTTATCTTTGACCAAGATAAGGAGGCTCTAGATAATCTTTCACCAAACATAAATATATAAGCTGACAGTAACTGAGATATTGTGTGTGACAGTGAAATATTAAGGGCTTAGGGTCTCGGAAGTCATGTAGATGGACGAAATATTCGGAGAAGAGAGTATTATAGGAAGCTTCATTCCTTTTGGACTAGATGTTGGTGGATTATTTCTGATGACTTCTGGCAGTGTTCGGAATCTTGGGTTATGTAATAAAGCTGTGGTAGGCAATCAGATTTGTCTTGGAACAAGAATGACTCAAAATTAATGGAGATTGTTTTAAAAAAATTAAACATTTACGTTGGTTTCTGTATGTGAAAGCGCGATTATAGTACGAGAACCACACAGGCTGCGTTTTAATACGCGTTTTTGGTTTCATCATCATCATCATCAACAGCCTATTAATGTTCCCACTGCTGGGACACAGGCCACCTCTCTCTTTGAGAGGGAATAGGCTTTAATCTACCACGCGGGCTCAGTGCAGATTGGTAGATGTCACATGTCTTCGAATGTTTGGTTTTAAGCCATGCCGGTTTCCTCACGATGTTTTCCTTCACCGTTTTGAGAGCAGCGGTGATGAAATAAATAACACAAAGTAATGTGCCTGCCTGGGTTCGAACCCACGACTTACTGTTCGTAAGTCGGGGCCGCCACCACTGGGCCACCGCTGCTCTCGTTTTTGTGTTTTTAGTTTACACTTACCGATTTCCGTTAATAAAAAAATACGTACGCATTTATTATTTAGTCGGGTCCAAAATCATTAGTATCTTAACTATAACTTGAATTTGACGAAAATGCAAAATGACAACCAGTCAACACACGCAGCCCTTTTTTCAAGCCTTTTATCTTACCTTTATGGAGCTGAAAACGATTTCTTATACATATATAAACTTAAAACTATTTACAGTAAAATACTTTCTAAAACAGTTACCACTTCCTTCAGGTCGTAACGTTAAAATTATTGAACTAAAAACACAAAGCACTCTTCGAATAGATACTCTCGATTCTATACAAGACCAGCTAATTAGGTCTCTCAAGTTCCTATTATAAAACGCATAGAATCACAAACAGAGATCTAATAAGACTGGTGCCAACGACTTGAAGATACTATCGCCTTTAGAATATGCAAACAATAAGCACTTGAGCAACCCATTCGATAGACTGAAACCTCTCCTGTTTATAATACACTGCTGATTAAACAGTATCGATTGAATTATACGTATATTGAAACCAGCAATGTATTTCAACTAGGTTGAATAAATGAACGAGATAATGATCAGTGATTGTACGCGGTGGAGGGTGCAATTCTGCCTGAGGAAGCCAAATAGTGGTAACTCTACAAATCTTTGTTTTAAGAAGTAGGGAATGTTATTATGATCTCACTTTTTCAGACTAGAAATGAGACTACCTATGCATTTTTTTAAACCGGCTTAGTGCGAGTCGGCCTCGTGCACCAAGGGTTCTGTACAAACAAAGTTTACTTTACTTTTACTTTTTTTAATAAACGTTGCCTCAAACACTAGGAATTTCTCCTGTATCGTGTTAGTAGTAGTTAATTAAAGTCACATACACAAATAGCCAGACCCGGAACAACTATCTGTAGGTCATAAAAATATTTGTTCCGTGCCGGGATCGAACCCGCGATACGCAGCCGTCCATTGCCAATATTTTTATAAAATGATGTAACTACATGTCCTTTATCTGTGTTGTAAGACGTTGCTTTGTATCAAATTCAAGATTCTGAGTTCACGGGAAGTACCCTGTAGGGTTTGATTTTCATGCGAGTGTCGAAAGTTTGTGGAAATTTGTGGCATAAATGGCTGTATCTCTTGATTGATTTGGCTTAGAAGTTTGATTTTTTCACAGCTTTAAGGGTCAGTAGATTTGGGTATTGTTAAAAATTATAGCTTTAAACCTCCATGCGGTCCTGAGAAAAAGGGTCTTGGCAGACAGACAGGCGAACGGACGGACGGACATTAAAGTGATCTTAAAAGAGTTCCGTTTTTCCTTTCGAGGTACGGAACCCTAAAAGGAGAAGTTTCTCATTAAAGAAACGATTCTCTTCATTAATGCAACTGATGATAGATGTTTCAAGCTATCAGATGAAATTAGATCGATTTGCTAATATTATTTATGTTTTCGAGATAGTGCTTTTTGGCACACGGTGGCAGAATTGCAAATTTTAAATAATTGGACAATAGTGTGAAATGGTGTGTTGCAGCCACTAAAGGAAATCGCGCAGTGATTTTATTACGGTTTAGGTATTATTTGGACCATCTAGTTTTGTATAATGCGATAGTTTAAAATGTTGAAATGGTTACTTAAATAGAGAAAGCACGAAAGGAAGGCCAGCTAAAAGTTAATATAATATACTTGGAAGTTAAAACTGCTACTGAATACATATATTGTTATTTTATAGGTATTTTTTATTAACATTCTAATTGTGGCGATATTGTAATCTTTTGCAATTAATTATTTCTTCAAAATGAATCCTATTACATTTAGTACGTACAAGAGGGTTTGTTTGAAGCCTGTCGGGGCCGCGGGTAGTCCACCGATTATCGCGGCCTCGACATAGAGGGCGAAGAAGGAACATGGGTGGTTTTTAGTCAGTAGAAGTCTGACACTCCCTTTCGCTCTGCCCAAGAGCGGGAGGGGTTATTCGATGATTTTACACCCACCAAAAAAAAGGGTTTTTTTGAAGTCGTTTCTGTAAGTTTGTTTTCGAAATTCGACTCTTAGGAGAATTAAATATGGGATGAAAGTTTGTTGTGTTATATTTCGACATCCACGCGGGCGAAGCCGCGGGCAAAGCTAGTATATTATAATTTATAAATTTGTAAAATCAAATTAATGGTGCACTGTACCTTTATGTTTTTCGTAATGGTGATTATGGTGAAATTTACCAGGACCTCAGCATGCTCAAGATGAAGCATGAGGTCTAAGTCAATTTCTGGGTCGGGCTTGTTATTGTTTTTTCCATCAAAAATATTTATTTGTAGCAGCCTGGATTGTAGTAAAGTAGTACCTATAGGATAATCAC
Organism: Diarsia rubi; assembly: GCA_932274075.1. Taxonomy (NCBI): domain Eukaryota; kingdom Metazoa; phylum Arthropoda; class Insecta; order Lepidoptera; family Noctuidae; genus Diarsia; species Diarsia rubi. The sequence continues at coordinate 20,358,895 of OW026415.1, read as the reverse complement.
TATAATTACTACATAATTATTGTACTGCTGGGTCTAAGGCGTCCAAAAATAATTCAATATTCGCATTCCCACAAAATCTACAAAATACCACATTACATGTGTCTAAACTATCGTGACGTAATAATAATATATTTATAATCGAGACCATCGTTTTCGTTTTTGTCATTGCGTAATTAGACCCCTGAAGAACCGCCTTAATGGTACAAATTACCTAATATTTTGTGTCATCATCTCCCGGTCTATCAGTAAAAAAAAATATCACAAATCAATTGTAAACTCAAAAGTTTACGTTACGTAACGCAGTCAACTTGTATGCCGTAGTGATTTGAATTGAATCTCTCGATCACGGAGATGAGGTGATGGGTACCCCTTTGATAACCTTTAAAACAATTATGTGATTATGTTTACGCAAGATGCTTCTTCTTCTTCTTCTTTATGGGGTTCAGGTATCCGCACTTAGTCCTTGAAGTGGACCATTGTGCGTGAGCCATGGTGGCCGATTACTCCAACCAGCCCACCTCCCTCCAGAAGCAGATCAGACTTCCCGGTCTCCTCAGGGCATCCGCAAGGGATCTTGGTGTTCTAAGGGTCTCCACACGAATCTCGGTAACGCCTGCACACTCAAGGAGCACATGCGCCACCGTTTCCTCTGCCTCCATGCATGCTCTGCACAGGGGGCTGTTAGTGATACCTAGGTTGTGGAAGTGTTTATTCAGTGGACACTGTTCACGCAAGATGCTTTCGAGAGATTTGTTGAAGTCAAAATAAACTATTGAAAAAATATCATTATTATCACTGCACACGCAGGGCACAGCTAGTCCTTACTAATATTATAAATGCCAAAGTGACACTGTCTGCCTGTCGCGCTTTCACACCAAAACTACTGAACCGATTTAAATGAAATTTGGCATACTAGAGCCTGAGAAATTACATTCGCTACTTTTAAATGCGAAAAAAGGGTTGTAAAGGGTTGAAAGGAGGGTTGAAAAGATTACCTTTGGTCTCGATAACTGACATCCACGTGGGCAAAGTTGCGGGCATCAGCCAGTTTTCAATAAATGATCAGTCCGAAAGTTTTTCAGCTGACTCTCTATGAATAATCATTTTACTAGCTTCGAAAGTGAAGAAACACATTGACTCATCCATCATTCTAGTTCGTGTTACCAAGTAAGTACATACTCGGTACATCGATTTTCCTATAGCGCAATTCCATGAGGAGCCTGTAATTTGCTAGGGCGTAACACAAAGCCAATTGGCCCACTTCAGAAAGTGCTAGAAGGTACTTGCTGCATGTAATATTTCTCGTTTTTACATACAAGTGGGACGTGGGCTGTATCATGAGTAGGTCTACTTGCTTAGTCTCTTTTTGGCAAGGAAAAAATGAAATTGTGAGTAGGTTAATAATTCATTCATTAAAAGGTTTCATTTATTTTATATGATTGCGAACTGCTGAGTGGTCTTGGATTAGATTTTCAGATTTTATAGGATTTCTACTATTCAGTCTTCATACAACGTATTTGTTCTTCCTTTAACGTGTGGTGAGTGCATAACTTGGTGTCAGAGCTTTAATGCCTTTTTTTTGAGAGGTAGGAAATCATCAAATAACTCCTCCCGCTCTTGGCCAGAACAAGAGGGAGTATCAGACTTCTACTTACAAAAAACCACTCATTTTCCTTCTTAGCCCACTCCGAAACTACAGAGCCTAAAATTTTGAAAAAAAATATATAAGAAGTCTATGGTGCTAAAATAACATGGTACACAATGGTACGGAAACCTCCATAAAGGGCAAGTCGGAGTTGCACATGTGCATTGCACTTGGCCAGTTTTTTCATACAGGTAGTACCATGATAGTGCGGAATACGGTCTGGTCAATTTAAATGTTGCTTTTAGATCTGACCGAACTGAAACGAAGTCCATGCGGAATGCGGGAAGATTCTGATTCTCGACTATCGAATTGTATGAACTACATGGCAGAGCAGAGATACAGAGAGTGCTTAGCCACACTGGCAGCGCAGAGCGGGGAGCGGCGCGAAAAAAAAAAGGGGGGAATTGGATTGATTGACAGACAGACACATACACGAGTGATCCTGTAAGGGTACCGTTTTTGCCTATTGAGGTACGGAACCCTAAAAACTATCGAAGTCCTGTGTTGCAAACAACATTTTTTTTACATAGATACCTATATCAAATTAATACTTTACCGCCACGTCATCACGAAGCATGTCCAATACCTCAACAGCCGTGCGTCCTCAGCCGCGTCCATAGAGTATAGTAATATAGATGCCGCGTCTCCTGACGCACTAAGCCCGACTGTTGACATTAATGACCATTGAGCCTACCCAGCCATGTCTTCTCAGCTGACGGGTGACGCGCACTGACAGCTGCATCGGAAACCAGCTGCCGAATAGTCGGGGGAGTTCGATCGTAAGGGCCATAATTGTGTGAGGTGGATGACTCGTTGTCGATAGGTGTGATTTGTTTGGCCACAGTTAGAGATTTGAAATAAGAATCTTTTGATGGATTTTGTGATAAAGATTTTTCTAATCAACCTTCAACCTAATTTATAAGCGAAAAAGTTGAAAATCTTTTAAAATTTTGCACATTGTAGCAGCTCTAATGATGATGATGGTGTATACAATTTGCATTGGTGTCTGTGTGACACTAAGCATTTATGAAAGTGTTGGCAACACAACATTTCGTTTTTATTTGTATGGCACAAGGGCCCAGAGGCCATTTCAAAATTATCTGGCAGTGTCACGGAATTTGATCTATGGTGTATTATCTGTTTTGCTATACAAAAGACATTACAAGGAACGCACGTATTTTATACTAATCTGCAGTTTTATTATATTTTATACAACAAATTCAAAATCAAATGCTGTCAGTTTTAGTTCTATAGGATATCTACTGGTCTCAAATTAATAAAACAGCGTTAAAAACGGTGACTTGGAAGGAAAGAAAGAATAATGTGTTTATTTATTTACTTTATTTTGTTTATTCACAGAAACACCTTATTTTTTTTTACAAAAGAAACAAACTGATAATACGTAAAAGGTCTCAGGTCAGCATGATGCCCAGCACAACACGAGTCGTATGTCCGTGTTTTCTCAACCGACCATTACAGAGTGCCTGAGACGAAACTTTAGAAACCTCTTGGGTTTTGGACTTCCACTGAGAATGTCCTACTGGAAAACCCAACAAAGCTGCCTGATCTGGGAATCCTGAGTGTTAAGCACAGTAAGGGGTTTTGTCATCAGGATCTTCTCAGCAACAGCCACGCAAGGAGTCTGGATTTGTACCCATGGCAATAGACTCGGTTATTACATACCAGGTGTTGCCAGCGACTTCACCCGCTACAACTCGAAAATTATCCCACGGGTAGATAAAATCGGGATAAAACCTACTCAATGTGTTAATCCAGATTATAAACTATCTGTGTAGCAAATTTTATCCAAATCCATTTAGTTGTTTTTGCGTGAAAGAGTAACAAACACCCATCCATCCATACTTACAAACTTTCACGTTTATAATGTAGAATGGTGTAATATTAGATAATAATATAATAATAATATAATATTCCACAACTATCACACAACGCCATCTAGTCCCAAACTAAGCAGAGCTTGTGTTATGGGTACTAGACAACTGATAAACATACTTATATATTTCTAAATACATACATATTATAGATAAATTACACCCAGACACAGAACAAATGATCGTGCTCATCACACAAACATTTGTCCTGGGTGTGAATCGAACCCACGACCTCCGGCATAGCAGTTAGGGTCACTAACCACTAGACCAACAGGCCAGTCACAGATACACCTCCGTCTAATCATTCCGGGAGCATAATAGTATAATATTATGTCATGAGGCAAAAAACCTATACAATATTTATTCGATGGATAGATATATTCCACCGAACAATAATCAGCTTGTAGTCTTAGTGAAATCGTCTCAAGCGTGACAACAGAACATCGTGTCTCCGTGTTTGTTCAACCAGCCGCTGTGTACTTTTGACCATTTATCCACTGCTAACATCCTGCACTTGAATTTGTTTTACTGTTTGTATGGGTCAGTTGGGTTTTGAAGTAATTTGGACTTAGATTTTAACCCCCGACGCAAAAACGATGGGCTGTTTTAAGTTTGACGCGTGTCTGTGGCATCGTAGCTCCCGAACGCATTAACCAATTTTTAACCGACTTCAAAAAAGACGAGGTTCTAAATTTGTAGGCGATCTTTTTTTTGTTATTTTTTTGTTTGAAAGGTGAATAAATAAGTAATACATAGCTAAGGACACTCCCGGTGTTCTTGGAGGGAATGGGACGCCGTAGCCTCCTTCGCGAAGCAATGATCCTAGCAAAGGAGGTGGCAGAACAAGAGAGGGAGAGAACCTCTCGCCGCGGGAGACAATTCAGGTGTCGGGGGCCACGCGATAGCTTCCGGACACCGAAGGCGCGGGCCTGTGGACGGTGAGTTATGGGCTTGCTCACTATCCGTCCGTCTTAGGACGATGAGAAGCCGTGTCAACGGACCCGTTTGTGTTCACGCGCTAGTTAGATACCTAAGTGAGAATAATGTAGGCTCAAATTTTTTTTTTATTCGTCAACCAGGTTTTTACTTCCAACCTAAAAGAACCTAAAAGTACCTAAAAGAACTTAATTCTAGTACAAATAAGTAAAACGTAGTATATTTTGTAACTTTAGTACAAAATAGTGTTCGTTTAGTAACTAAATAGTGCAGATGACTTCCTAGGTAGTGAAAACATGACACGCTTGGTTATCATACGGATCGGGATACTTGTGTTATTTAAGTATTTATATCTATACAAGCTGCTACAACTCGAAAATTATCCCACGGGAAGATAAAATTGGGATAAAAAAACTCTTCTATGTGTTAATCCAGGTTTAATTTTATGTAAATCCGTTCAGTAGTTTTTGCGTGAAGAAGTAACAAACATACACACTCACAAACTTTCGCCTTTATGATATTAGTGTGATTTGTTACCGTGACTGTACGAGTACAATATCCTCTGTCTATCTATTTAGTATTCTCCAGATAAAGTGTGCGAAATTAAATTGGAATACAAGTCAACGGCCGAGTTCTATAAATTTACGTTTACATTCTTAATAATCGCTACACTTGTTTAAATATTAACTTCTTGTTCTTCTGTCTTGGAATTTTTTCGTTTTATTTCTTTAAATTAAATATTATGACTTCCTTTTATTTCGCTTGAACTTATTGGTTTACATTTTTCTTATTTAGAATATTGTTTCACATTCCTTAAAAACAATCATACATTTCATCATCATGTTTTGTATTTTTGTTTTTATGTTACCATAGATGTTAAATAAACAGAATAATCACCCTATTATCCATTTCAGAATTCAACCTTTTTGATAAAAAAACGTGATGACAGGTGAACGAAGCAGAACTGTTTAAAAATATAAATCTTACAGTGTGAGCAGCAATCGCAGGATGTAATATATAGGTCAAGATGTAAAATATGTTACATCCTATAGTCAAAAACCGGCTTTAGCCGGTTGTGGCAAAAGCTTCCCTCCCCTCCTTCCATTTATTTTTGTTTTTACCGGTTTCGGACCAATACTTTTTATAAAACACCAGCTCGCCATGCCATCTCCATTTGGGCCTACCGTGCTTCGTTCTGTTGTCAAAACCCAATCTGTAGACACTTTGGCTGAATTTTGATGCGATATTCGGCAGATGTGGCCTGCCCAGTGCCATTTTAATTTAGTGGCTGTGTTGTAAAACTCTGCGATTTGGTTCTTAAATCTAAGTAAACTGTTCCTAATACGGTCCGAAATTAAGACTCTTTATTTCGCTCATGACGCTTTGTTAATGACCACCTTGCGCCAAAATACAGAGAAAATGATGGTCACTAATGAATGTAAATTGTCACTTCACTATGCATTTTATACATCAGTGTACATCAAACTAAGTTACACATTGCATTTTTTTACCTGTTTTTAGGGTTCCGTGCACAAAGGGTAAAAATGGAACTCTATTAATAAGACTTCGCTGTCAGTCCATCTGTCTGTCACCAGGCTGTATCCCAAGAACCGCGATAGCAAGACAGTTAAAATTTTCACAAATTATGTATTTGTGTTGCCGCTATAACAACAAAACCTAAATCAAAATAAAAGAGATATTTTTCTCATACAACAAACGTGATTTTTTGCCGTTTTGGTACCTACGCCCTTAATGTGCGAGTCCGACTCGCACTTGACCAGTTTTTTAGTTTTTCTGATTGTCTGAAATAACAAGTGCCAACCAGCGCTGTGACATTTGTCAAAAATGTTGCAGCACCATGCTGAGATAGTGGCCTTTTGACCTTGTACGGGACTTATTTTAATTCTGTATTATTTTTTAAAATGTCTCTTGTTTTCGTTCTTACGTAAGTAAGTTTTTTATTACAAATTTCTTGGCCTGTGTGACATCAATAAATACTTTTTCTTTCTTTCTTAAACTTTCTACAAAAAGGAGGAAAAACTATCATTGTGACAAACTTACACCAACGTCTTCATCTGGACCATACGTTTCATGAACCACATACGTCACCCGACACGGCCATAAATTGGGACTATATGAAATACGACACAGCTACCGTCATCTCTCTTGTTAACGCCTGTGTCGCTTCCATGCGTATCATTTAGGTACCTATCTAATCTACACCATATAATATTAAGAGGAAAGATTCATTTGTTTGTTTGCTTGTAATGAATAGGCTCCGAAACTACTGGACCGATTTGAAAAATTCTTTCATCGTTGGGAAGCTACACTATCCCCGGGTGACATAGGCTACTTTTTATCCCTGTATTCTTACGGGAACGGGAACTACGCGTGTGGAACCGCGTGACGTCCGCTAGTCAGATATAAAGGGTGTAAAAGTACTGCTAACAAAACTGAAATGTACTCGTTCTCACCGTCAGCGTCAATACGATTTTTTTTTATAGATAAAAAAAAATCGTATTGACGCTGACGGTGAGAACGAGTACATTTCAGTTTTCACCCTTTATATCTGACTAGCGGACGTCACGCGGTTCCACACGCGTAGTTCCCGTTCCCGTTCATGAAGAAGTTTTCATGCTTGATGCACCCACATGTTTCTCTATCAGAAAGTTTCGGTGATACTACATAGAAAGGCTTGTACTTTTGGAACGATGACTTTTTTGCTCTACCTCCGTTCATTCTGTATTTTTTGTAAAGCTCCTTCAAAGTACCTAGTAGGTATCGCTTTTGTTTTTTAATTTTACCTTTAGTTTTAAATTCTTTTTTCCCAGCTGTTGCTCGGCTCACATCGTCTCCGATATAGAACTTTATTATTTCGTTAATAATTACATTATTCTTTCTAATTATGTTTCTGCTTTGACGAGCCTGTCCTTTTAATCCAAACACAGATTTAGTTATTTCACTCTTTTTGCTATATTTTTGTATATTATCATTTTTAAGTATTCTTTTTAGAACATTTCGTTCATCGTTTTTCTTGGTCTCCGTGTATGTATCTTTAATGGCATTCACTAAAACATTATGAGTTAAAAGTTGTCTCCTAACCTTTTCTTTTTCTTCTTCAGAAATGTAGGGCAAATTTTGCTCTATGAAACTGTTAGACTTCGATAAAGGTGTCATTTTATTCTCATCATGAATGATGACACGCGATTCAAACGGTGTCATTTCGTTGTCAACTGGAATGACGACTTGTCGTTCAGATGTTTTTAATTTCAGTTCTTCTATAACCCCAATCAGTTGTTTATTCTTCTGCATATAACGTTTACATTTCTTTTTCAGACTTTGAATTTCCAACGCCATTTTCTTTACTGTCTCTTCATAAGATTTCTTTTGGACATTCAATCTTCTTTGGAATCTTTTTCTTTCCGCGGCTCTTTTGGCATCAATTTCAGCACCATTATTAGTAGTAATATAATTTTCATGGTTTGATGTAGTATCTTTTGCCTTCGTTCTGTGGCGGTTCTGACTATCTCTCCACTGTTTTCTTTTTAATTGTATAATTTCGTTGGAACATTCTTTAATTTTCTTTCGCTTTTTATTCCTCTCTGCATTTTTCGTTTTGATTTCGTCGTATTTCGCGGGATTTTGGATTCGCATCCGCTCACGATATTTTTTTTGCCTTTCAGCATTCGTCAACGCCATCTGTGAGATATAGTATTGTATGACTAAATAAAGCGACATTTTTAAAAAGTTATTCATGAATTCCGAGTATTCATGAGTATTGTAACTTAAACAAATTACTTTTGTATATGCATATTTTGATATCATACATAGGTACCTACCTACTATGCATTTGAAATTAGTAGAAATCGCGACGACTATTTTCGCAGTTTTTTTGTCATTCATGTACTGAACGGTAGTAATTGACAGTTATCTTCTTATTCAAAACACATAGTAGGTACTATACAAAACCTATTGATCAATCTTCTAACCTATTAATAAAGTAGTAGTGTAGCATAATAAAAAAAAAGAATAGGATACCCTGAAAAAAAAACGGCTAAACGAAAACAAAAAAGACCTGTTTAAAGCTGGGGTTTGAACCCGCTCATCAGCATAGATGGCCAACGCCTAAAACAATCAGCCACGGAGAAAACGAATTTTCCAAGATATGGGACCTAGCCAGATCAATTGTTCGCCCCTGTAAACCCACCCCCATATTGCAAATTTCATCAAAATCTTTAAAAACGTTTTCGAAAACGTGTACTTATACAAATTTTGATTGTTTAATATTAAAGGATACATACATGAGACACGTATGCATACCTACATAAATACATACAAAAATACTCGAAAAACATTACCCTCGTTCTGGAGCAGTCGAGTAAAAATATGCACTATGTAGTGTATTCTCAGCTTAACAATCGGTCATGACTGTAACGTAACACATATTGTAACGCACTGTTACATTCATGACGAAAAAACGCGTGGGACATAACCTAAAACTCAAATTGTAACCTAACGCGGATAGCGATGGATTGCGTAATAGTTTTATCATTTTGTTTAATAGTTAAGGTACGTAAACACGTATAATAATGAAGCAGAAAATGCATGTACTTACCTTGTAATCAAACACTTAAAACACACCTTTTTTAGGCACAAATTCTTTGTCGACACAGAAATCTGCTTCCCTCGAAAAATAATGACAGCTTTTATTTTTTAAATGTTGGCATCATGTTAAATGGTGTTACCACTCAAGAAAATACTAGAAGTAGTCGTATTATTCTTAAAGTTTGGCAGCATTCGATGTTACTTTCATGACGTAACACATATACTAAAATTTTGGACATGTTTTTAAAAATGAATAAAAAAACAGTTTTTGCGTTATTTAGTGAAAGCTTTCAATAAAAACGTTGGATATGTATCACAAAACTTCAACATAACTTAAAAATACGGGATAGCCCTTCCGTTTCTTAAGCGTTGCCAGTTTTTATTACAAGGGTGGTAGTTGGACAAATATTTTTTGTATGGAATTAAAAATAGTATTAATTAAAAAAAAATATATATATAGCAAATTGTAATAGTTATAGCTGATATTTTGTGAAATTATCTAAAACAACAAGCATACTATTCAGTACAATATGACAACAAATCTCATTTATCAACTAATGTTGATGATACACTATAAATAAAATGGGGACAAGCAAAAAATTACAAATGTACAATTTTTCGCGGTTTTACCCATCTGGACCATACCTGGGAACTTTTTAGGTACGGAGAAATTGGAGGATACGAATTTTTCATAAGTTTAAAAAAATATATAATTTACATTTCATTACATATTGTTCATGACGTTCATTTTACGTTCGCTTTATACATTAATAAAATATATAGGTACAGTTTGTTAGGTTAAACGGGGGTCTTATTGAGAGAAGGTATTCTAGTGTAGGCCAACGTTTTTTTTTAAACTATTTTATTACAAACCATCTATGTACCTTTATGTAGTTAACACAAAAGCCAATAGATGGCACTGTCAATATATCGACCTGCGTAATAATTGTAGGTACTGCATTATCAGACATGGCAGGATCATAACAGCAGGATTAACGTGGACGACGATTATAAGCTGGTTTGATTCTGATTAACTAATGATCTTAGCAGATAGACATTCTTGCGGCGACATATATACATAATATACTAACGAACCTGCCAGACGTCGTCCTGCCCGGACAGCAGCGCCACCTACCGGGTCCAATTGTGAATTTAAAAAAATGTCGCATCCACTGGAACACACAAAAATGTTCATCTAAATCGGTCCAGCCGTTTAGGAGTTCTGTGACAAACACACGTACAGTAGAATTATATATATAAAGAAGATATATATTTAATTATTTGAACAAAAGTTACACGAGAGGGTAATATACAACTCCGTCGGGGCTGCGGGTTGGTCGAAAGTTATACCGCGGCCTCGACACAAATGGCTAAGATGTAACATGGGTGGTTTTAGTTATTAGAAGTCTGACACTCCCTTTCACTCTACCCAAGAGCGGGAGGGGGATATTTAATGATTTCCAATCTTCTATCAAACAGGACAGTTCGTCGGCAGTATTCTCGTGAATTAAATTAGTTTCGTGATCACCAGAACAGCTTCTAAAACCAACCCATCGCCAGCTACAAAAGCGAAAACCTCGCGAATACTTAGGCTAATAAATCGTTTCAGGAACTAGAACACAGAACGCTTGTACTGTATTCGATGCTGGCTTTGTGAACCCGGAGTTGGAGATAGTTGGGCAGAGTTGCAGTTAGAGTTATTGAGTTCAATTGTGCGCCTCGCGTTACGATGGCTCCGTTTAGAATTATGCCTGGCTTTGAAAAGTTCACAGTGACTCGTTGAGATTATTCGATGTTCTAAGTTTTTTTTTTACATAATATCACTAAGTACCTACGTCTGTAATAACCAAAGAGGTGTAGCATACTTACATTTTGACAGCTGTGTTTAAGTTCCATTTTATGGGGGGAGAGTCATGCGTTCAATCATTTTTGACATAATAATTATTGGAATCAAATATAACAGCTCACAACTTATGACCCAGTAATATTAATGACAATAATATCCGTGGTGCTAGGCAACTGGGCTTATCCCAGTTGTATACGTCCCTGTGTGTCTATTGGCCTTGTTCTGTTCTGTCTCCTGCTGATATCGAGGAAAGTGGAAATTACGTTAAAAAACAAAAACTATCAACCGCGAGCACAGTTTTTTTTTTGTTTTTTAATTTATTTAAAACTCAACACTTTCATATTAATTTCGTACCGATAGAAGATAGATGGTTTGTATTGGTACTCACATTCGCTTTAACAACACTGCTTAATTAGTAAAATGAAATATAAGTAAAAATGTAGGTACTTATATGAATAATATTTTCCACGCAACTACCCATAAATATCTATCCGTAAGTGAGTGCTTACTATGGGGCCGCTCATCAGAAAGCCGTTTTTATTATTATACTCTTTGCCGTTTTTTGTCAACGTATCTAGACTCCGAGGCTGATACTGGAAATTCCTAAAAGCCAAAATAACATTTTTTCCAACCGAGCGCAGAACCTCATGGTCATCAGTTGCGATTTCGTCCACTAGACGACCGCACAGTCCTTATTTCAGTTTATTTTTCATTCCTAAATGATGCTATAGGAGGTCCGGAGTCCGGACTGAGTCAAAAAATTATGATTCGAATTAGTTAGGTTATCGAAAAATATTGGACACGTGTTTTTTGTTTTATCAAATTAATAAAAATTGCCGAAGATAAGACGCGTCAAAGATCATGAGGCTGTGACGTCATTTGTAGGTCAAAAATGTACTAACATGTGACGTTTTCGAGGAGTTCACGAGTTTTCGAAGCACTGTATCATATTATGTCTGTGTCACTGTATTATTATATTATCATTTTATGTTTATATGAAACAAGAAAAAATACGTGTCCAATATTTTTTGGAAATCTATTTGACGGACTAATTAGATTTTTTTTGTCCGATTCCCTATTTTCTTTTTTTTTCTGAATTACCAAACCGAAATGTTTTCCATTGTCAAAAATACCTTGTTTAGTAATTAGCATTAACACAACGAGAATAGTCGAGCAAAATACTCGTATAATAATTTTAAAATAACAACAATCAAATTAACAAAAACATTGTCAAACAATAATTTAACAACAAAACAATATTACGTTCAAAAAAGGTCCAAAATCAGAAACTTTAACTAAAACAACACGTATTTTAATTTCAAGTGAACATTCGCTTATTTCATAATTCATTTCATAAAGTCTTTGTTTTTTATGCTAGAACAAGCTTCTAGCATAAGCGAACGATTTTACCGGTTATTATTTTAGCGGGAAAACAATGGAGAATCTAGTGGTGAAATAGGCAGGTTCGTTGCAACTGCTAAATGGTAATCTTGGACTCCGGAGGCTACTTGGGGATTTGGTCCAAAGTACGAGAAAGAGGCAAATTATGTGAACTTTGTTGTTGTGCCCTGAACTTTTATGAAAGCTCCTGTGTTAGCTAAATGTTGGCCTATCCGTAGTAAAGTTTTAATAGAATGCTGGTTCAAATCGAGTTGGCTCTCAGCTAAATTTTAACGAAATTTTGTGTTTTTAACCGACTTGAAACGGAGGAGGTTATTAATTCCTCTGAGTAGCTGGCAAAACGCGGAAAGCGGCTGAATCAAATAAACGAAAGTCAGTATTTTTGAGCTAAAGTTATTTGAATTTTTGTTTGTGTTTTTAAAGTTCAGACTTTTTGTAAAAAAAAAATAATGTTTCCTTTTGAGTATTTTTTTTCACAGATTTGTGTCATACGCGTTGAATAAAGATTTATTATTATTTATAGTAACCTTTATCATTAATCTCGCGTTTGTAGGTTAGCTATAATAGCCAATATAATTTATTCGTAATTTTGTGTGTAAAATAAATCATAATTACGAATAATAAAAGTAAACACCTGCTATAAACTGGTATCTTGTACCACAACGTCATTCGGCTCTAGTCGGCTACTTTCGCTTCGATTGTACATTTATGCCTGTGCAGCTCGCCTTCCTGCGTACCACATAAACTATGGATGTGCTTTACTTTGTACCTTTTCTCAGTTTTGTCCAGGCTTTGGTTGAGATAGGCAAAAGCTTTGTTGGAAGAAATCAGAATTGGGCATGCCTAATTTTTTTTTTCAAGCGCTGTCTTAAAACCATTTCGAGGGTTAGCTTAGGTGAATTCATGCCTGTTACCAGATTTGAAAAATACATACTATTTCAAAAGTTATAGGTGTTTTAACGAATGACTTTCATTTGACCTTTCAGACCCTCCAACAAAGCATAATAGAACATTCCTTTGTCATTCTATCATTCTTGAAAAAAAAAAACATTCGGTTGCGAGGCTGTCAATGTCAACATTTTGTAAGTTATGTTTAGCCAGCTTTGTTGAAGTTTGTTTTTGTGAAATATTGTGAATTGTTGTAATGGCTTCTTTAAATTATACTAAGGCGGATTCCCGTAACATACCTACGGTCAATAATGCTATGATTGTTGAGTATATGATGTTGTCCACTCAACACAATATAGCGGAAATACGAGGAGCAAAGGCTCTAATGTAAGTATTCTATTTCATTGTTTTGATTTATATAAGATTGGTTTATCTCTTGTCATCAATTAACTTATTATATACTAGCGACCCGCCCCGGCTTCGCACAGGTGTTTTTCTCTACTATATTATGCATGTATTATACTTAAAAACCTTGCTCTTGAATCACTGTATCAATCTCAACTGTCAAGGATATGTCACTGGATTTAGATTGACATTGTATTCTTTTTTAATTTGTCTGTGGCACAACACCGCACTACATACAGCCTCATAGTGATATTGAGAGCACCTCGAATTTAAAAAATCCTAAAAAAATGTACAACCCCTAAAAAAATAAAATAAGCAAATTAGTTCCTTGAAATGGTCTATATTTTGTAAAAAATAAATAAAAAAAAATAAAAAAAAAATCAAGTCATGGCCAATTGCATCGAAAATTAAGTTAGTAAGGAATATAATCGAGGGAAGTCCCGTGCTAACTATACCTTAACTTATACCTTAGTTTATTTAAATAAGATGTTATGTGCAGATGCACATAAAGTTTCTACAATCTGACAAAATTCTTGATCGCTTTAGTTTCAACTTGTAACTTGAACCGCACTGCTCTGGCCAGTGACTTCCACCTGCATATCGATGGAGTGGCTTACAACGTTGCTGAACTGCCGGAGAAATGCTCTAAGAACGGGGTCCCTCTATCTGATCTGGCAGAAACTTGATGCTCCGAAATTTATTTAGCATAATATACTTGGCATTATTCTTCTTTGTTGTTCAAGGCAGAAAAACGTTAATTTATCATTATTGTTTGACCAAATGTTTATATTTTATGTCCGAATTTGCAATGATATACTTTTAAGATGCCAGAATTATATTTGGCATAATAATATTTAGAAAAGTAAAAAAAAAAGCCAATAATTATTATGGCAATTGGCATAATACGACAAATACCACAAATATAGATAGACCTAGGTCTATCTAACATAAACAAACAAAGAAAAATTGCGGATCTTGGGGCAAGTATCGAGGAGATCAAAAAAAAATCCATTACCATCGAGTAGGGTATCAAAATGAAGGGTTTCAAAACACAAAACAACTTAAAAGATGAAAATAAAAAAGTAGTTAAAAAGTAAAAAACCCGACTAAAAAAACTGAAAAGCACGTTTTAAATTAAACAAAACTTGGAAGCCTGCGGGGTTCATTTGAATATTAAATTATGAAATGAAAATTGAATGGCAACCGTATTTTTAGCTTTTTAACTACTTTTTTATCTTTTGAGGTACGGAACCCTAAAACCCACAACAATAGCCCTGTGAAATAAATTGCGCACCCGGTTCGAACCCGTAGGTACCTATAATTTAGTACGAGCAATGATTACACGATGTCTGTTTGATCTACGGGGAACTATGGGCAAGCTTTCACGATAGCTACGGGCTATTGTGCTGTTATCGGAATATTTTACATTAGAAAATTACTGTAATATGAAGAATGGCCATTCAGTGACATGCTTTTGGAGGCTTTGTAGGTCGAACGCGAAGGAGTTAGCTTGTGCAATATAGGGTAGTTAATAAAACAAAACTAATTAGTCCCTCAGATAGATTTCCAAAAAATATTGAACACGTATTTTTTCTTTTTTCACGTAAACATACAATGAAGACGATACAGTGCTTTAAAAACTCGTGTGACGTCATTTTCCAAGACATTAGTATGACATTCTTTACCGGTGAGTGACGTCAACACCCCCCCTCTCAAATCTTTGACGCGTTTTATCTTCGTCAATTTTTATTGATTTGATAAAACAAAAAATACGTATCCAATATTTTTCGATAATCTAAAAGACGGACTAATTAGAATCATATTTTTTTATGTCAGTAAACATCCCTATTTTGTTTAGCATCAAAAATTCAAACCATTGTACTACCTGTCATGATATTGGTAAAGGTTTTTTTTAGAACCACAATTCAGAAGATCGTTGGTCGATATTTAATGCGTTTACAGCAATACAATCTACTTGTCTTGCCTTACTGTACATGATAAAAAGTGGACTATTCTGTCTTACTAATCTTACTTTAGAAGAAGTCATTTTTGAAAAACAAAACACGTAATTATTCATTTAGTTACATAGGATTTCGGCCGGCGAAAACAGAACCCTATATGATCGCTTTCTTTTCCGCCTGTCTGTCTGTCCGTATGTCAGTCTGTCTGTCTTTCGTAAAATGATCTGAATTAATGAATAGCGTAATGGATACAAACAAGCAGTTTGCTTATTTTGTGTTATTGAAGTCGGTTTCTATTTTTAGAAAACATAATTAAATCCTACTACCCAAGAACGGAGGGACACTCGGTCAGAACCTAGAGCACATACTATGTAGGTACCTTATTCCAGACGGTTTAAGAATAGAATAGAATAATAATTATTTCTTAGTAAAATTATGGTAGGTACAAAGATCTTCACATAAAATAGTATCACATACACTATCGTTGCTGGTGTAGAGATATTAAATTATTTTACAAAGTGGCCAAGTTCTAGACCACAACAATAGAATTATAAGAATGAATATAATTAAAAAACTTGCTTCAATTCAAGAAAAGGAATTGTGAACTTGGACCGACAGGTTTTTTTTTTAAATGTTTATTATACTTTTAGACCATTATACCTTAGATATGTTTCGGTGATTTTTTGCTGACATTTATTTAGTATCTGCCCCGTTTTGATCATTTGTGTTGTCGGTTTTCTGTATTGACTGTTGGCTCTTCTTTACTTGTTGTTTTTTTATCTGTTTCTGTATTGACTGTTGGCTCTTCTTTACTTGTTGTTTTTTTATCTGTTTCTGTATTGACTGTTGGCTCTTCTTTACTTGTTGTTTTTTTATCTGTTTCTGTATTGACTGTTGGCTCTTCTTTACTTGTTGTTTTTTTATCTGTTTCTGTATTGGCTGTTGGCTCTTCTTTACTTGTTGTTTTTTTATCTGTTTCTGTATTGACTGTTGGCTCTTCTTTACTTGTTGTTTTTTTATCTGTTTCTGTATTGGCTGTTGGTTCTTCTTTACTTGTTGTTTTTTTATCTGTTTCTGTATTGACTGTTGGCTCTTCTTTACTTGTTGTTTTTTTATCTGTTTCTGTATTGGCTGTTGGCTCTTCTTTACTTGTTGTTTTTTTATCTGTTTCTGTATTGACTGTTGGCTCTTCTTTACTTGTTGTTTTTTTATCTGTTTCTGTATTGGCTGTTGGTTCTTCTTTACTTGTTGTTTTTTTATCTGTTTCTGTATTGACTGTTGGCTCTTCTTTACTTGTTGTTTTTTTATCTGTTTCTGTATTGCCTGTTGGTTCTTCTTTAGTAATTGATTTTTTAATTGTTTCTGTATTGACTGTTGGCTCTTCTGTAGTTGTTGTTTTTGGGATTTCAGTAACTTCAGGTTCAATTGTAGTAATTTCATTTTCTTCGGGTTCAGTTGTATCTGAGTTTTCGGTCCCGTCTCCTGGCTCTGTGGAAGTACTGGAGGCATCGTAATCTATAATAAGTTTTTGTACCTCAATTCCATTGTCAGCATTGATTTCATGAAAGTCCGAATTCACCGCCCTTACTGTGAATACACAGGTGCTTACACATTCATACTCGTTTTTAAACATATTCATGTTAGGGAGACAGCCACGCCATATGCCGACTTCGCATCTTGATCCTGCTTTCCAGTAGTATACGACTGGTGTTGGATTTTTTCCGCAGTCATCCCATCTAAACTTGGCGGAGCATTGTGGGGGTGGAACTGGAGACAATTTTTAAAACAGAACTTAATAAAAAACAGCCTTGGTTTTAAGGCTTTATTTTCCAGCAGACGTTCGTGATGCAGACAAGCAATAAGGCTGGTTTGGTGTGCGGAGGTGAAGTAATAACTGTTAAGCTAGGGAGCACCCCCTGAATTTCTGCGGAGATGTACAAAGAAGAAGAGACAAGATGTGCCTCAGCCATTACACGCCACATGCAGCACACAGCTCACTCGATCTCATCTCTGCTGTGCACCGAGTGCGGAGGCCGGCCTAAACAATCACGAGACATCGCCTCTCCTCTCCGCTTAACTGTTTTCACTAATAACCCTCCTTTTGGGCTTCGCCGCAGTCGGGTAAAAACGAAGCGGAGTCGAGAAGTGTAAGTAACAAAATTTTGGTAGTTTCCAATACATCTCCCTCGGCTCGTCACCTCGCAGACAGAAACTTTGCCGCAGTATCCTTAGGTACGGCCTCTTTTCGCCAAGAGAGTTGTCTTGCCTCTCGGCATCCCGAGGCTGTCGAAGTGTTCGGAGGGCTACCGAACCGACATGCCTAAGCATATCGAGGTTGTTTTTGGTGCACCTACGAGTCCTACTCATTAATATTTAAACTTTTTTTTAAAACGTTGCCTCACACTAGGAGTTTCTCCGTGGGTGTGTTTACAAACATACAAAGTCACATACACAAACTAAACACCAAAACCCGAAACAACTATTTGTAGGCCATACAAATATTTGTTTCGTGCGGGGATCGAGGCCGCGACATGCAGTGCAGCAGTTTAACCGCTCAGCCACTGCGCCGACCGTGTCGTATTTATTATCATACTCTTTAGATATTATGCTTCCCATCGGGGCTGCGGGATGTTGTAAGAGATACCGCGGCCTCGACATAAAGGGCTAAGAAGGAACATGGGTGGGTAGTAGAAGTCTGACACTCACTTTCGCTCTGCCCAAGAGCGGGACGGGTTATTCGATGATTTTCCACCAGCCAAAAAACAAAAAAGAAAGATATTATGCTTATTCGTCACTTAAAATCCCTTGTAATGCCTTGCCGTCAGTGTTTGCCGTGTTTATGGTACTGATATATATAAAATTTTACATACTAGTGTAACTTACGCGAGTAAACAATCCCTGCAAAGGAAGCTATACCCAAGATCGTCAAGATCGCTGCCATTTCCACGTTTTGGAATACAAATGAGTACATTTTTGCTAGAACCACACTTCGTTAGGATAAAGCGTTAATTGGTTTGCGCTCGAGTGAACAGTAATGAAAGTTTACTTACTGTAATTTCCTATTGCATCATACTTTTCAATCAAATCAAATAATTTTATTATCAGGTAATTAAAGCCCATAGATAAAATACACAAAATTTATATTATTATTCCCTTTATTAATTTTCTAACATATTATATACATTTTGAAATGCTTTTTACAAAAAAGAAAGAAAGAAAGAAAGAAAGAAAATTGTGTTTATTTGGCAATAAAAACTTAAAAAATAAACAGAACCAAATTCAAAATGATTGAGACTGCCAAAAGGGCCTCAGTTCAGCTTAGTGCCAGATGGCAACACAAAGTGCACCACCTGACGCTGATTTTCAGCTGCTAAAAAAAAGGCATATAAAACACATTTAAAAATATAAAAAAACTAGCGGGCCTGACAGACGTTGTCCTGCCCGGACAGTAGCGCTACCTACCGGGTCCAATTGTGAATCTAAACGTCTACTTGTAGTACGGTACCTCTGACTTCACAAGTTTATATTTCAAGGCAAGTTGCTGGTGACTAATCCTGCCTACTCGATTGTACCAGACCTGTGTAAATACTCGCCGTTAGCCAGACGAGAACGATCAAAATTAAATGTCTAATGGACTCACCCGGATGATGGCATGCCCGACACAAGTCAACCGTCCCACCTTTCATAATATATTTCCTGTAGTTGTTCGTTAACATAACTTCATCCATAATCGCACAGACAAAACCTTCAGTTTCCCCAAAGAGGTCGCCGAAACGTAGCCAGGACACGGACGCTAGAAAATCTACGTCGGGCCTTTGAAAAGCCCGGTAGAAGCGCCCGTGAAGCTCCTTGCTTGACCCCCTAACTTTGAAACTAAGAGAGTGAGAAATCTAAAAAAAACATAAGCTGTAGATCTCAATAAAAACTTGCGAACAAAATTAATTTGAACAAAATATAATAGTAATTAGTTTTGAGATACGAGTATAGCACATTTAAAAAACCGCAAATATAACTTTGTAATTCATACAAACACCGCAGCCCTGACGGGACCTATTCATGCCAAAGACAGAAAGATTAAAATTTCCATGTACATTGTTTCATAAGGTGAGGGTAGCTGCAGAATCTTGACGAGGGTTCACGGACAACAGCGCTTGCGGATGCTGTTGTCCTATTTTTGTAATATGTAAATTGTATCATAGCTCTGGTATTGGATTTGGTGTCCTTTCTCAATCTCGTATATTTTCTTATAGATATGTATAAAACTGTAAAGTAAGAGGAATATTGTGTAGCAATCGTTTAAATATGTAAGGAGGAGCGCGTTTCTTAATAAAAACTTCTACTCGGGTTGATCTTTTGGTTAAACCGTGGTTGCCTAGGTTGGCTAAAGCACGTTAAGCTGTTGGTCCCGGGTGCCATAATAATTTTTTTTTCAAGGCGTTGCCCCACACTTGGAATTTCTCCTGTATCGTGGGTGCGTTCACAAACATTTAAACTCACATACACAAAAAATCAAATAAAAAAAAAAACAAACAAAGTATTATAAAAAAAAACAAAACATAATAGTAGTACATCAAACTAAGTACCCCTACGCAAAAATGTTTTGCTGGGAAACGACTTTTTTATTTGGGGTCCAAAATCTCATTTTACGGTAAAACTCAATGTAGCATAGATAGCTTAAGCTTTGTTTGTAATCTTAAAACTTTGTGCTAGTGGATGCTTTAAATAGTAAAAGGGTCATGGAGGTAATATAAGTAAAGTTATAAACTGAAAAACTGGTTTTTACAAAATCAGCTGTGCAAAATAAGGTTCCCAGATATGGCCTAGAACATAAAAATTATCGCAGTAGTGGGTAGAACAAGTGCCCTTCGTTTGCGTTAAGGTTACTTTTACACCCTTTATATTATGATAATTAATAAAAATATATTAATTATGGTAGATAATACAATTGTATTAAACTAGTGCTTCCAGTTTGTTTGGCTCATGGCAAATTCAAAAGACCTCCTTGCATCAGGCAAACATACCCAACCTGTTTCAAAATAATTGAAACACATGAAACGTCCAATAAGATCATAAACAACTACTTATGTCATAAATATTACATGGAACCATCTCCGTGGCAACAAAGGGGTCCCGCGGGCTCTGCTCAAAGTTACAAGTTATAAATAATGTTGTGCGATAGATATCTAGACGAAACAACGCTGTCGATTCGAGTGTGTGTTTAGTATCCTCAATAACGAGTTGGATCTAAGGTTGCAATCACAAGACAATAACTGACGATGCTGGACAAAACCTAAAAATCACTGACATGTAGTTGAATTAAAGGAGACTTTTTTTTTGTTATATTATCATTTTAGCGTCTAGTAATGAAACGTCATATCGTCCCCTTGTTGCAAAACCCAACTAAGTGCACAGTAAATAGTTACGAGAAAATCGTGTTAAAAGTTCGAATCCTGAAATTTCTATTAAAACAACTGATAATAAAAAGGAGAGTACGTGTGTTTATGATTTCTTATTTGTTACAACAGCCTGCTCACAGCGTGCCACCCTAGCCAGCCAATGACAGCAAGCCATAGCCATGCCACTCTAGCAAACCATAGCCATGCCACTCTAGCCAGCCAATGACAGGCAACCATAGCCAAACCACTCTAGTAACTACTAGCGAGCCAATCACAGTCAAGCAAAGACACCGCCATAGCTACCGGATGCCTCCGGTGGGGAAAAGTCTATATAATGCCCTGTAAGCTCAGTTTCGAGGTCTTGTCGCGCTCGATTGTGAAACTTGTAAGTGGAGACTATGTCCGAATAAAATAATTAATCAGTTCCTGTCTATTTTTTTTACCACTGTCGTTACATATTGTATTCATTATTCGGGTGGAAGAGAAAAAGGAACTTAATTCTCAAAAAGTACTTCAAAACTAAAAAACCCGACTGAAAAAAGTGAAAGCAAAAAACAAGCACGTTTTAAATTAAAGAAAACTTGGAAGCAGGCGGGGTCCGTTCTATTTTCATTTCATTATTTAATATTCAAATGAACCCCGCCTGCTTCCAAGTTTTGTTTAATTTAAAATGTGCTTGTTTTTTGCTTTTCTGTTTTTTCAGTCGGGTTTTTTGGTTTTGAACTACTTTTTTTTATTTCTAACTTTTTAGTTCTTTTATGTTTGTTCCTTCCTTAGTCTTTTCTTGGTGTTTGAAAATTGATTCATTCACGCATATTGACTTTTCATACAAGCTTTAAAATTATTTAGCTGCCGTCGTGAATGGATTTGGGAGTTGTAGCCTAGCCAGTTTTATTTCTGTAACTACATGAAATATATTAATATTTATCGTATTCGTATCGAATTCCGGGTTTAAAATGTCACCATATCATTTTTTGAGTAGTATTACTAGTAAAAAATAGATATTGCATAGGTACTACTGTGGTATTTTTGTAATCTACTTAACACATTCTTGATGATTATATTTTTAGTTGAAATTTCAATAAAAACAAATCAAAAGCTATTTTTATTTTCAAACCATGGTCACCCTATTATGTTTTTTGTAGCCTATGCCACCCGGGATAACGCAAAGAATTTAACGATACTACATACATCAAAATCGGTTCAGGCGTTTAGAAGTTATGGTGGAATAAAGAAACTCACAAACATACATAACTACATACATGAACGCTAAAAACATTACACTCTTTTTTTGGGGCAGTCGTGTAAAAATTAAGGTTTGGCTTGATAGGTACTGCAGATAAGTTTCCTGTAGCGGCAATGTATTCTTACCTTTTGAAGAAAATAGTTTATATGGATATATGGAATCCCGTACCAAACTGCATCAACATCAAACTTTGGTTTTCATTGTCTACATTTACCATAATAACTTCTCAACAGTTCTTTTTGTAAACTAAATCCGAGTTTCGGAGTAATTTTTAAAATCGAAAATAACCTCAAAACCAGGCAAGTAGGTATTGTAGGCAAACCTCTACGATGTGAAGTCAGCTGAGCTGTCAAAATCAACTGACAGGTCTAACAGAACGACTTTTGAACTGGTTGTGTGAACGTCATGTATAGGAAGTAAAACAATATTCATACTTTTATACTTTAAATTTAATTCCCTATTCAAAAATCCCAGTCGCATAATGTCGTTAAAAAGTATGAAAATAATTACTATAACATTTTGATCTTGAAACGTGAGAATTCTTGGTACGAGTTTTGGTCAATGTCTTTTGCAGATTGTCATTTGCGGCTATGGGATCTTGGACCAATTATTAAATAAATGGCTAGTTTCGATAAAATAATAACATTTCCTTGTTCGTAACTAGTAAAATTTCATATTCTTGCAAAAATCCTTTGTACGTAGCCGTGGTGGTTTCGTACAAAGACAAATAATTCGTTCAGGGAAACCAATTACGAAACTACGGTTTCGTACAAGGCCGAAACCTTATTGATAAGCATCCCATAGTTTGTAACCGAATTGTGATAACCACTAAAGACCATTGTACTGAACAACCACCGAGTGTTATTTGAGATATCCATCCTGACCAATCATCATCACCTTATTGAAGAATACCCCTTATTCCGACATATATTTAACTCCTTATATTAATACAAAAAGATCTTTTAAAAATTATTGCGAAAAACTAAAAATAACTCATATGTATTAATAACAAGAACCAATTTCTAATAAAATATTACTTTGTCAGAAGACAAACACGGGGTTATTAAATTTTCATAAATGTATCGTTTCTATTTCCAGTGCACAGTGGGCAAAAGTTTCTATGAAATGGAAAAAGTGAAATAGAAAATTATGGTTTATCAAATGGAAACGCCTCAAGACCTATAATTACAGTTTGATGTCTGTTTTACCGTATCACAGGTTGAAATGTCTCTGTTTTATTGTAATGTCTGTATTTCCGGTTTAAAGGTATGGTTCTACTTGAAGAAATGTGGAGTAATCTTGTGTTAACATTTTTAGAACACTTGATAAGTTTGTTTGATATTAATTTGTTTAGAAGTTTTCATTTACGTTATAAAACGTCCAAACATTCAATTACTGCAAGCCTTTTTTACTATTTACACCATTTTCTACAATTACTGATTCTGGGAGATGTAATGCACTAGCCTTCTTTCGATGATTTGATTTTTGCTAGTGTCTTAAAATAATTATGTAAGTAAGTATACGTACATTAAGGTGTACCATCCCAATAAATAAAATACTGAGCTACCCTCTTACACTGTGAACGTAACTACTTGACTCGAAGTCGACTTTGTGATTAAGTGATTAAATTGTCCTACCCGACGGGCCAGTCTTATGTGATATACATATGTGCAATTGAAGCTTGAGACTTTTAATTCAAAATAACTGCTACGTCAACATTTATTATGCCAGGGACAGAATTATTATCATCTAGAAATTTCCATACTTACCTGTATAACAAATTCTTAAAGATTTCGCGAGTTAATCATCTGCAATATTTTAACATTTAATCGAGACAAACCGTTCGTCGTTCTCGGACTAACCTTTTACGGGAGGCGCCGCTGACACGTGCACTCCGAACGCTCAACCTCATAGCGAGCGAGACAAACTTATTCTGTTGTTCTCTGAGTGAATTCACAAGGAATTTTTTATTTGTTATTAGTAATTACGACTTTATTTGTTATTTGTTTTTGTATTGACGACACGGTTGGCGCAGTGGCTCTGGCAATGGACTGCTGCGCTGCATGTCCCGGGTTCGATCCCAGCACGGAACTAATATTAATGTATGACCTACAGATAGTTGTTATAGTTGATAGAAATTCCTAGTGTGGGGCAACGTTTTTTATAAAAGATAAAGATGAATTATAGGTATTAGATATAAAAAATAATAAGGCACATTCAATTTATCGCATTTGGTTACCCTGCAATGGTAGATGTAAGTTGAAAAATAAATAAATAAAATTTAAAATACTGCCATATACGAGACATTATCAAACGTTTGGTCGTCTCTTCTAGTGACCATAGCTATTCACAAACAATCGAATCGAAATCGAATCGAATACATCGTATGTTTTATCGTTTAAACCACCTTATCTGTAGTAGTATATAAGTACTAACATAGTTTTTATAAGCTTTATTGTAACTAACATTCTAGTATTGTAAGTATTTCTTGTGTAATCGTGTTTGTTTGTTATTAATAAGTACTAACATAGGCTAAGTTATATATTGTTACTAACACAGTGGACCTCTGTAGTCTGTTTCATCTGCCTAGCCTTTTCCCAACTAAATTGGGGTCGGCTTCCAGTCTAACCGGATGCAGCTGAATACCAGCATTTTACATGGAGCGACTGCCTATCTGACCTCCACAACCCAGTTAATACTAGGTAATACGATACCTTTGGTAAGACTGGATGTCAGACTTTCAGGTCACTGACTACCCGTAACGACTGCCAAAGATCTATATATGGCACCCGGGACCAACAGCTTAACGTGCTTTCCGAGGCACGGAGGAAACTGGGTATGTAATGGGCGGTCACCCATCCACAGATCGACCTAGGCAAGCGCAGCTTAACCTTAAGATCGACCCGAGTGGCAGTTCTTATTAAGCCACGAGCTCCTCCTCTGTAGTCTGTTTAATAAATAAATTATAATTATTATTAGGTATGTCTCGCTCGCTCTCGTAATGACAAAAACAAATGGACATATTATGATATCTTTAGATTCGGTTTCAATTCGAATAATCAGAACTGCCATCCAACGTGGTAACGCTGCAATGATAATAAATTAATTTATTCAGGTAACTTGTTGGTTGTTCCAATAAATTATCAATCACTAATAGTATAAAACAAAGTCGCTTTCTCTGTCCCTATATCCCTATGTATGCTTAAATCTTTAAAACTACGCAACGGATTTTGATGAATATAAAACGCGTCAAAGATCATGATCTACCAAAAATAAATATTTAACACACTCAAGATATAGTCCGTAGTCCACAAATACAAATATACGTAGTTAGTTTATTTCACTTTGCCATTTTTTTTTAAAGTTTTGCCTTATGCTATGAATTTCTCCTATGTCGTGCCCTATAACTTACATATACGAACACCCAGAGCTGGAACTATCTGTCATTATCATCATAAGCCATAAGACGTCTACTGCTGGACGAAAGCTTCCCCCATGGAACGCCATAACGAAGGGCAACCTGCCGTTTGCACCCAGCGGTTGCCCGCGATTCACACGATGTCGTCGGACCACCTGGTGGGCCTACCAACGCTGCGTCTTCCGGTTTGTGGTTGCCACTTGGGAACCTTTACTCCCCTCTAACCCTCCCTCTCTTGATCTTCTAGCTATCTGTAGGCCATACAAATATTTGTTCCGTGCGCGATCGATCCTGCGACAAGTGCAGAAGTCTAATCGCTCAGCCACTTCCCCAACCATGCCGTCATGATGGGTAGTATAGTTGTAACATTCGCAAAACTTGGTAAGAACAAAACAATGGCTGAAGAGATTGTGTACTGCTCGGGCTCTTCCGAGAGCCACACTTTTACAGGTATCTCTGAAAACTTCAGTTGCTTCCCTTTGTTGTAATTCGTTTATTATTACAATAGTTTCAATGTTTTAACGGTCATTGCTGGCGTAACTGTGGCGCCATTCTTTTGTTCTAAACAGGCGATTTCTTGAACAAATAGTTTGATATTTGCATAGGAGATTTGTTTTCGGAAGTTTGGACTTTTACACTGCTCTTTTGGCTTCCGTCTCTTGTTAGAGGGGTTAAACGTTTCCACTGCACTATTACTTTAAAGATGCTTTGGCCATAGATAGGGTTTTCAATGGACGAACTTGCAACGAGACAAGCATGACTTAACTCAAACCCGATATAAAACGATATAATTAAAGAATATTAATTTATCTTTATTCCTTTATTTAACTTTTTACATATAAATTATATTTTTTAATATTCCCATACAAAATAATATAAAAATAAACATTTAAAAATATAAAAAAATAATAGCCCACCGGTATCGGGAACAGGGTCCAAGCTACCGGCAGTCAGGGCTCCAGAGAAAGGAACCTCCTAACAATGCGAGCCGTGTCCAGAAGTACCGCTCTCTGTATCAAGCCCCTGATCCAGCTGCATAACGAGAGCCTCTTCAGATGTTGTTCGAGGCTCTTGGCAATTAAGCCATTGGCTGAAACGACTATCGGTACAATGGTCGCTGAGTTCACACCCCACATGTCGACAACCTGGCGAGCCAAGTCAAGATATTTGATTTGCTTATCTTTCTCAGCTTTCACGAGGTTCTCGTCATGCGGGACCGTTATGTCAACAATCATTGCGCACCGCTCTGATCGACCCACAACCACTATATCAGGCTTATTGGCTACAATAGTCCTGTCAGTGATGATGGATTGATCCCAGTACAATGTGATACTGCCATTTTCGAGAACTGGGTCGGGCACATACCTGTAGTACGGCACTTCCGATTCCACAAGGCTGTATTTTAGAGCAAGTTGCTGGTGGATAATCCTGGCTACAAGGTTGTGTCTATGCAAGTACTACTCTCCGTTAGCTAGACGAGAACATCCAGAGATAATGTGACGGATTGATTCGCCCGGACGGTGGCATGCCCGACATATGTCAACCGTACCGTCCTTCACAATAAATCTCCGGTAGTTATCTTTGGGTATCATTTAAGCTAACGCCAATTTAATTGGTATTGTGTTTCTTAAGTAATAGGGTTTGTCCCCAAAATAGTAGATTTGTCACCAAAATGTAGTCACCAAACAATACAAAATTTTTCATTGCAATTACAAAATTTTTCATTGCAATTGCAATTGTTTTGCATAACAATTGTCGTTTTTGTTTAAAGTTTTTCAAAATTATTATCTTAATCTAAATTTATCTTGTGTAATTTTTAATTAAAGTGTTTTGCATTAGTCCGTTCGCATGTTTTATATTATATCTAGTTACACAGGGAAACCTGTATTTGGCCATAGAAACTGTTAACACATATTTTGTAAATTAATTTAATGTATCGCTGTTGGTTTCCTAAATAAATAAATAAATAAATAAATAAAATCAATTCCACAATAAATCACCTAAAATCATGGAGATATTGGGTCTAGTAGCAAATAAATGTTTTTGTATGTGTTATAATAGTTTTGTCCTAATAAGTATTTCAGCAAACTAATTTAAAGAGATCACCAATATATCATAATAATATGTTATGTCACCAGAAAATTTTATAAAGTTCCAAAAAAAAAATAACTTTCCGTCAGAAGGTGGATGGAGGTGGGCTCCTATTTCTGTCTGGAGGGTTTAAAGGAACCTAACTAACCGAACCTCGGGGTGCCCCTGACGTCGACTGTCTAGGGTTAGAGTTTTATTTGGTGACAGATCTACCATTCTGGGCACAAAACTATTACTTATGTAATAAACTATTATTATAAGAACGAAGTTTATATTCATCTAATGCACTACCATTTTGTTGGTAATCCATCTCTTATCTTACACATATATTAACATTTATTTGACAATTCATTTCTGGGAACACTTTTTGTTTATTTGAGAACGAAAATATTTCGTGGCGGTAGATCTATTTATTAGGTGATACAACTTGGTGACAAATATAAATTTTGGTGACAAGAAATATAGTCCTCGTTATCTTTTATTATGGGTATCATTTAAGCTATCGTCAATTTAATTAGTATTGTGTTCCTTAAGTAATAGGGTTTGTCCCCAAAATAGTAGATTTGTCACCAAAATGTAGTCACCAAACAATATAAAATCAATTCCACAATAAACTAACCTAACCTAACCTAACCGAACCTCGGGGTGCCCCTGACGTCGACCGTCTAGGGTTAGGGTTTTATTTGGTGACAGATCTACCATTCTGGGCCCAAAACTATTATTTATGTAATAAAAGTATTATTATAATTAAGAACGAAGTTTATATTCATCTAATGCGCTACCGTTTTGTTGGTAATCCATCTCTTATGTTACACATATATTAACATTAATTTATTAATTCATTTCTGGGAACACTTTTGTTTATCTGAGAACGAAAATATTTCGTGGCGGTAGATCTATTTTTTAGGTGACACAACTTGGTGACAAATATAAATTTTGGTGACAAGAAATATAATCCCCTTTTATTATTAATAATAATAATATTAATATTCCCGAGCTATGGCTGTTATTGTTTAGCTACGAGCATATGCGATATGGGTTAATTATTAAAAAAAATACTTTCATTGTCATAGATATTATGACCTCGTTAACAATAATAAAATAACTTCGAAGTAACTGAAACAGCATTTGTAGCACATTGCCCAACTTTACGGTTACTGTAATCTTTTTAGAATAGAACAAAACAAAGTATTTCCAAAATATCGTGAACAAGCAAAACGTTTCTGTAAAAGCACACTGTTGTTTTTTTAACTAAACCCATTTCAATCGGTTTAACGTGAAGGGATTTTGTGCGATAGCGAATTCTTCGTCAACATACACAATAGGGATGTTAACTGACTAAAAAAATATAATTTTAATTAGCCCGTCTGTTAGATTACCAAAAAATAATGAATACGTTATTTTGTTTTACCAAATCAATAAAAAATTACGAAGATAAAACGCGTCAAAGATTTGAGTGCGGGTTTATGACGTCGCTCAACGGTAAAAAATTACATACTAATCTCTTAGAATACGACGTCACACGAGAAAAAATACGTGTCCAATATTTTTTGGAAATCTACCTGACTGACTAATTAGTTTTTTTTTTGTTTACTAACCACTTATGACAATGTTTTGACGAAATACATACTTTACAATAGGGGATCGGACTGGGTCAAAAAAAAATATGATTCTAATTAGCCCGTCTGTTAGATTACCAAAAAATATTGGATACATGTTTTTTGTTTTATCAAATTAATAAAAATTTACGAAGATAAGACGCGTCAAAGATCATGAGTGGGGGGTTGTGACGTCATTTGTTGGTGAAAAATGTACTACCATGTGACGTTATCAAGGAATTCACGAGTTTTCGAAGCATTGTATCGTCTTCATTTTTTGTTTATGTGAAAAAAGAAAAAATACGTGTCGTGTATGTGTAATTATTATTTTTTTGTCCGATCCCCTATTATACTAAAGTAATAAAACATTACACTATTATTAATACTGAAAACGGGATGCATGTTGTGTCTACCAGTTTTATATAAAGTTTACACCTAAAAATTACTTTTTCGTCTTATATTTGACATGTTTTAGAAAAGACTACCTAGGAATGGCTCGTTGGTCTAGTGGGCTCAAGACTACAAATGGCTTGTTGGTCTAGTGGGCTCAAAAGACTACCCAGGAATGGCTCGTTGGTCTAGTGGGCTCAATCGCAACTGCTTTGCATGAGCTCCTAGATTCGATTCCCTGGTTGGGCTAAATAGTTGTTGTTTTTTTTCATTATTCATATTACAGTCGGCCGACCATATTAGACGCAGTACCGTTGGAGTAAACGTGTTTTTGCGTGGAGACCGTGAATTGGCAAGCGTAAGGTGGGACGCCCTCAGGCTCGGTGGAGCGATGATCTTCGCAGAGTGGCTGGTAACAACTGGATGAGAGTTGCCGAAAATCGAGTTGAGTGGCGCAAGATTAAAGAGGCCTATATCTAGCAGTGGATTGCAATAGGCTGATGATGAATATAACGGTGGCCCAGTGGTGGTGGCCCCGACTTACGAACAGTAGGTCGTGAGTTCGAACCCAGACAGGCACATCACTTTGTGTAATTTATTTCATAACCGATACTCTCAAAACGGTCATGTGACATCTACCAATCTGCACAGGGCCTGCGTGATAGATTATAGCCCATTCCCTCTCAAAAAAAGAGAGGAGGCCTATGTTCCAGCAGTGGGAACGTTAATAGGCTGTTGATGATGATGATGAATATTACAGTATTAGCCACGGTGTCTGGTTTGGACCCGGTTGATCGCATGGCTTGCCTCCTCCCAAGTAACACAATCGCATCTAAAAACGAACCATTAGATATCTAATAGACTTTAATTTTATTGTTTACCTTAAGAGAATATGTCCCAAGTGGTATTCAAATTCCATTCCGGTGCAGGTGTGCTTATAGACACAGTTTAGTAACAGTGGGCACAATCTTATCCGTTCTCATAAGTAGGTATGAGTTAAGAAAACATGAATAAATAGAGAGAAGAGTTGTACATTTTCAAATTGTCTGTAGAGATTTTTCTAGTGTCTCACTTAACTGTTTATAGACCACAAATTTTATTAGTAGATAGTTTGCAGATAAAGTTGGGACCTTTAGATAAGAAAAAACCTTACCCTACCTTACCTTGATCTTTAGTTAAAAAAAAGCAAAATTAACTCAAGACTAACAACTTTAAGTTACATTTGATTTGTAATAGACAACGACACAATGGCGCGGAACTTACAAGAGTTATTTAAACTTATTATCGTATTGCAATATGGCGTAACAAATTTCTTATTTTTATTATTATTACTGTTTTAGCTAGATAATTATGGGAAAATCTATATGCGATTGAAATTCTTTCGTCGAATATTATGTAAAACTCTCATAAAATAAGAGCGCCAGCTGTAACTGTAAGATATATTTTTTTTTTTACCTAATTTTAATATTATTTTAATTTTGATTTTATTAAAAATATAGTACTTAATTAAAAACAAATTCAATGTTTAATTAGACATAATTTAATGATAAAAACTTAAAAATAAGCATTAACTCTATAAGAATATAATATTTTCTTTATTGAAACCATCTTTAGAAAGGCCCTATCTAAAGATTAACTATGAATAGACTGTCAATAGACAGATTTGTTTTAAACCTCCAAGACTGTGTTACTTGGGCTGTTACGCCCTTTAAATATAGCTGACGAAATGTAGGTCCCTTGCCTTCGGGGATAATTGACGTGATGTTATGTTTTAGAGAAATCTTTTACAAAACTTGTCGAAAACGCAATGTAAGTAGGTATTGTGTTACTTGGTAAGGATTGGTAAGGATGCCCGTCAGGGTTGCGGGTTGTTCGCAAGGGATACCGCGGCGTCGACATAAAGGACTGAGAAGGAATATGGGTGGTTTTTAGTGAGTAGAAGTCTGACACTTCCTTAATCTCTGCCCAAGAGCGGGAGGGGTTATTCGATGATTTCCAAATCCCCCAAAAAGAAAAAAGGTTTAATGTCATACAGCCATTTTATTTTCCAAGTTTCTTTTAATTTTTCACGTGTCACAAAAAACAGTAGCTCGTAAATCCTGTTTGAAATCAATTGAAAAACAAAGTAAGACATTTTATTAAAATACCTACATGAATTTTATTTAGGTAGAAGTAGCCGCTTCATTATAAAATCAAAACATTAACAAGCTTAACAGAATTAATTGTAACATTAAAAAATGCAATGACTATTAAACGCTAACGTTTCCTCTTTGAGATTCCGGTAATTGTCATTTAATTACCGGGTGAAGGGTAGGGGGATGAAAAAAAATAAAGCTTAGAGCTTCTTAATGGCCACCAATTTTCCGGTTTGTGGTCCCGAAACCGTTTTAGTCTGAAACATTGTTTTAGCGAGCATTCGTTAGAAATTGAAAATAAAAATATTTTTTGGCCACGCGAAAAATATTTGCGACCACTGTGCTGTGAAAATAAATTTAAAAAGGTTTGTTTTTATTTTTATTTAAAGACTAGCTATGCCTGCAACCTACGTCCGCGTGAAAATACTATAAGAATGTTACTTCCATAATGAAATCGGATTTTATTAACTGCTTGCCTTTTTTTTAATAAAAGTAGCCAGTTAATCACAAACTTTCAGCTGCCCGCTAGTTATTAAAATCGGTCTAGCCGTTTTGGAGATTAGCAGGACAAAACATTTTTTTTATGTACAGCCAGCATCAGAAGTAGATTAACGCTACTCAAATTTTAAAAGCAGATTTTTAATAAAAACCTTGTTAGATATTTTTTTTACGAACAAATTATTGAAGAGTAAGCAATATTTCAAACAAAATCTTCTAAAACAGTAAAATTAACAGCTGGAGTCCTGTATATCAAATTTTTAAAATTCCGAAATGTTAAGCTACTTTTGTTGCTATGACTATGACTATAGTGTGTGAGAAGCGGAAAAGAATTCAGTGATTAAGTGTCGTACGTAACTAACTTTACCTATATAACAATATATACACACATAAGAAAATAATAATATTGTATACGTATATAAATACACAAAGTTATTATATATAAACAAATAGAATATATACTTATGTACATAAAAATCACAATGGAGAGGAAAGGTAATATTCTTTCACTCTTCTTTATTTATTGAATTCTCTTCTATTTAACAAATATATTATAATTATCATAATATTCTGTTTCATTCAATCGTTTGAAAAAAGACAATTACTAACTCTTCAACCCCAGCCAGCCTTTTCACAACTGCTGGACTCGGCTTCCGCCACGACTGGTAATACGTAATAATTATAGCAATAATATTGTAGATTCTGTTAAAACTACCTATTACAGATCATGAGACACAGCCCACGGACAGACAGACAGACGGACGGACAGCGGAGGCTTATTAATTAGAGTCCCGTTGGTGATTCGGGTACGGAACCCCAAAAAACGGCGAGTAATATCTTTCTATCTGCTTGTTTTAACCCTAACTCTGCTACTGATGGGTACAAACACAAAGTAATAAGTTGGTAATGTAAATCGGTGAACAGATGTTTGTGACAGACGCTGGGTTCATTTTTACGCTTTAAACTTTTAGAGAAATGTTATTTTGTCGAAATTGTGAAATTGTCTAGCAAGTAAATTAATTTGGTTGCTATCTTTACAAAGAGTATTGTGTGTAATTATGTATGTTCTTTTAGTGATATTAAAAAAATAACTACAGGGTTGCTGGTGGTGAAATTAAACCCCTTTGACTTTGAGATATTTTATTGGCAAATTGCTAGTATAATTTACAATAATTATATCTAGTGGAAACCCTAAGTGGAGAGATGGTAGGGACTGCGTGGCTATCTCCTTTCAGACCTCTCCTAACTGTCTAGTTCTTGAATGATTGCGTGGTTATCTAAGCAGGAAGTAGCTACGTGGATGTGGCTACGTGGCTTCCGCGTTCAGACACGTCTAGATAGTCACAATTTGTTATTTTTTTGTTCTGAATAGTATCTCGCAGTTCAACGGTTCACAATATTTCGACAGTTTACAATCTCGCAAGATAGATTATAATCTAACGGTATTTACAATTTTACGGTAACTTATTCACACACACAGACAAGATATAACTCAAAAACTAATAACCGAAAAAAAAAAAAAAACCGAAAAAATATTGTTTGTTTAAACACACTAGAAACTAAATGCGTACATCAAGTACTTACGTGCATGTGTAAAACAACATGGCGCCCTCTATGACGTCACACACGAGTGCTTGAGCTAATGAGGGGTAAGCAGACAAAGCAGTGAAACACAAAACACGGCGACTGTTTACAAATGAGACACTTGTATGTATTTTTTAGAGGGAAATAGAGAAAGTACTGAGTAAGTATAGAGTTTGTTAACCTGCAATTAACTGTTGTGAATTAATTACAAAACATAACATCACGCCAATGTAATTATCAAAGAGTTCAGCAGAGGTGTTTCCTATTGTAAACCCACATTTATATAAGTCCCATGTCATAATATGTCAGTATATTGACATCAATCGAGTACTAAACCAAACTTAAAAGCACAAAAAAAAATTACGAGCAACTTTAGAAGAATAATCAGCTTCAGAAGTCGGTGGTAAAAATCCAATCAAATAATCAAAAGCCAACGACTTTCACTTTTTTGTGTTTTTTTTTTTTTTAATTCTTAATTATTTATGTTTTTTGTATTTTTTTATATTTTTTCACTTTTTTGTGGCAAATCCACAAAAAAGTGAAAAAATAAAAAAAAATAAAAAAAAATCGGTTTTTTCTCACCTCATACCTATTATATCTATGTTTAAACCCATATTCGTTTTACTTAGTATGTTAATATGCCATATTATTATTAACCCTTAAAACGGGATATTTATTATGTTTTCTATTTGTTTCGAGTTTCTGATATTTCCGTAGGTTTATCCGTAATCATGATGAAACAATTTATAAACTATTTAACAAACTTTACTAATCTGAATAGTGGTGTGCCCGTTGTTGGTGTAGTAAACAATATCAGCAGGGCTATTGCGTATCTTTTAAATGTCAGTGGCTATCATATTTTCCATAGATTAACTGTCAAATTGGTTTTGGTTTAGTACAAAATGGAAGGATTTGACAGTTAATTGATGGACACTATAATATGATAGCCACTGTCATTTAAAAGATACGCAATAGCCCTGCTGATCTCTAATATGTAGAGGATTGCCAACCTAGTATTGTACTCTTTTTCGCGATGGTGTATCTGTTATGTTTATAACGTCGTGTTTATCAAATACATTCCTTTATCCTGTTTTCTAGCGACATCCTTGTTACGTAATCATATCACAAATATTACTATTTAGTTTCTACAAAATACTTGATGCTTTCAGAAAATTCACAGCGTAACTAAGCTAGCGTTTGCCCCCGGCAGATCCTGCGCAGCGGTGCATAAACTTACGGAAATTTACATTTTCTAGCTAAGCATGCAATATGAACACTCGACTATTAATTCGCCTTAGGGACAAACGGACAAACAAACATTTACTTGCATTTGTAAAATTATTAAACATATGAATTCAGTCCGTATGTGGGTTTGACATAAGAACGCGGGATTTTTTTATAAATAAAGCAAAATTTGTTATTTCATTAAACCGTAACTAAGTTATGAATACACTTGGTCAAGGAGACTTCTATAGTATTTACAGCTCTAATTCTAGGACAATAAGGGTGTCAGTAAATTATGAAAGTTGCAAAACAGGTTCTGGTACACATTTGCATCTCGGTTGATTGTCTACGATGGATTGTTGTGTGTTGATTGGCGCGTCTCGTTAGCAATCCATTCATTGCTTAATAGATATTATATTTCAATGTCGTGAATGAGACAAAATCTAGTGTAGGCACATTAGTGTTCATCAGCTATCGTTTTGCTGATTACTGGTCTTGGCTACTTGCTATGGTAAATTGGTGTCTGTAAAAGCTGGGGCCGACAGCACAGCGCTGGTTTTCAGTGGTCACCCGTGAAAAAGCCTTTTTTTTGCAAAAAAAAAAAACAAAAATCACCAATATAACCCTCTCAGTTCATATTACTTCCTCAAGTGAGTTTTTAATAAAAAAGGCATTCAAGGACATAATATGAACTGAGTGGGTTATTTTGGTGACTTTAATCATTATTACTCTGTAAAGTCATATTTGTCCGTCAAATTGCAAAAACGTTAGAAAAATCGAATTTTGCGAGCTACCTTGTAGCATTCACCATCACTGGAATTTTAAGTACGAAGTTAAGCTAAATTGTATAGTGACTAACAATTGCACAGACCAATCCATTAAAAAACCAAGCAGCATACCTATCCTAATCCTGCCGCGGTCCACAGCGGAACAGATGCCACAATCTATAATTTGAATCAATTCCTCGTAGAGTTTATTGCATATTGTTAATCCTATCGTTTCCAGTTGGTCACGGACGCCTTACATTGTAAGTTGGATTTATCAGATCCATATGGCAAATTCATAGCTCCCTGGCCAACCCCCTTGCAATAAGGAAGCGATGTATGTAACAGGAATACGTGTTCTTTAAGTTTGAATGCTGTCTTAAGCATATAAACTATTATGTATTACCATATACTACATTATACTGCATCTTCTGGGCATGCTCGTCATACATCTTATCCGTCGCTTTTAATAAAATAATTCAATCGAAAGACCTTTTGACTGATTTTGTTTAACCTATTGAAGGCCCTGGATCCAATAAGATAATGAGACGTAAGTTTGATGCAAGAGTGAGCGAAGCGAGCTCAATTATTTTTGTACACCGCCTTCGAAACTTTTAGTTTTCTTTCGACCATTCGTTAGAAATAGAAATAACTTTTGACCTATGCAAAAAGGCTATAAAAATAAAAATCAATGCAGGTACCTCATGGATAATTTCCGGAAATCTATCAATATTAACATACTAGTAGTAGATACATCTTTATCATTACGCTGAGCACAAAGTGGTTCTGCCAGTTTTGCCTTCGCAGATCTGCACATCCTCCATTGATACATGATACATCCCGCCGTCGCTAAGAAACTTGTTACACCTACCACTACTTGCACCCGTATTCACGCCTGAGGATACAACTGTTTGTAATTAAATGAATACGGATACTGCGTAGTGAAGAGATAAATCATCAACGCTAGCTATAAAATAACTGTATAACGATATTTTCAATACATTTCTTCGAAATCTGGCTCTTATTGAACTATTACTATTGTTTTATTTCTTCGTATAAAATACGTGGTTTGATACGTGGGAATTTGTTACTGCTTTTATCAGCTACGTAACAACCTCGCTTGCGGCTCGTTTGTAAATTCCGCCTCGAATGCAATACCGTACTTATTAAAATGTACTATACTAATGTGTGTGTAAGCGTGTCCAATCTGGGTGTGTGCCCTATGTGTGTGTTCTTTTTTTCACTTTTTGTGTCTCCTTGTATGTTCTTATTTCTGCGACAAATATATGTTTTTTCTTTCTTTCTTTCAATGCTCGTACACACAAAAAGTAACTCCTTTTTCGCATTGAGCTTGATGGGTACTACGGAATGCCCCCTGGTACCAGCCAGCACAAACCACTACAATAGGTTAAAAAAAAATCGCAGATTTTCAACTTTATCGCTAGAGCATTTGGTTTAATTTTGACTGACAAAAATTGATAGACACTTGGTAGTATGATGGGCTGGTGTCTGAACCGCTTGACAAATAATCCTATTCTATTCGATAGATTCTTAGATAGTTATTTAACTTAAAACATAAACAAATATCTGGACATGCTAAGCATGAGCTTCAGGGTTTAATTCCCGGGTTAGGCCAAGTGTTATTGGATTTTTCCATGTGGAATTTCTCAGAATTAGCCACGGAGTCCAATTGATGGGAATAGGCTCGCCCCCTATTAGATGGGATTCAAAACATATCTGGCAAAATATAGGTGTACTATTAAGTACTCCTCTGCATAGCCCTTCGAAGATGTTAGGTGTGATGTAATGTAATGTTATTTGCACCCATTATACTAAATCTTTAAATATAAAAAGAACCAGTAGAAACTCAAAAGTTTCTCTTGTAACCCTTCCAAATGCATGCAGTCGTCTTCCCCACCTATAGACGTACTGTATAAGTTTTATTCTAACTATAAAATTCACTGCGAAAACGGTAACACGTGCGACGAAACGTAAATACCGATACTATTGTGATAGACAATTTATACTCACTCGATTCTCATACAAGAGTAGAGTGAAATTTAGAAAAAGTTATAAAAATTGGTTAGGCTGTCAATACTGATATTTTAATAATATTGCAGTAGTCAATGATATATAACTATAGATACGTTGTCCGCCCTCAAAAATTACAACATGAAATGAAGCCAATTGGCCACATCGCGCTTAGTTACACACCAACCTCTCGCGCGACGCTTGGTGTGTTCTTAATTTAAATCGTGTGTGTAAACCTGCGCGCAACATAAAGGAAACAGGCATCAACAGGCATCCCGCTGTACGGTGTCATATTTTCTTTCCCTTTCTTTACGCGTAAAAGTAGTTATATAATAATTTCGCCGTTTTGAAGCGCCGCCATGTTAGTCACGTGTCTATGTTATAATACGTCATTGGCAGTAGTAGTTGAAGTGTAGTGGTCTGACCGACGGACCGCCACAGGTCTTGAGTTCGAACCCAAGACACACACCGCTGTATTTTCGGAATCATGTGCATATTG
Organism: Diarsia rubi; assembly: GCA_932274075.1. NCBI lineage: Eukaryota > Metazoa > Arthropoda > Insecta > Lepidoptera > Noctuidae > Diarsia > Diarsia rubi. The sequence continues at coordinate 20,320,442 of OW026415.1, read as the reverse complement.
CATAATTGTCACTTGATTCGTTGAAGAAAAGCTTCGTGAGGAAACCAGCAGATATTTCTCAACGGTATGTAAAGCAAAGCCCTACTAACTTAGGTTTACATGCTGTCGAGAAATATCTGTGGAATAAAAGTTCTGGAACCAGGTTACCACATGATAAAAAATAAAAATAGGGTATGTCACCATAAAAATCTAATCAGTCCGTCAAATAGATAAAAAAATAATAATAAACACATATTTTTTTATTTTTCACGTAAACAAAAGATAAAGCTGATACAGTGCTTCGAAAAGTCGTGTCAAGTCGTGTGACGTCACAAGGTAAGTACGTTTTTACCCACAAAATGACGTCAAAAACCCCACGCCTGATCTTTGACACGTTTTATTTTCGTCAATTTTTACACGACTGCCCCAAAAAAGAGTGTTATTATCAATTTGATAAAACAAAAAACACGTATCCAATATTTTTCGATAAGACGGACTAATTAGATTTTTTTGGTGAAATAACCTATTCTATTAACGCAGCGCAGCAAGTCTGCTTTAATTCATCTCCTTTTTCCGTTATCTCAGTACTCAACCTTTTTGTTGCCATAACTTTGGTACACCACACAATTATTTCATACTAAACCAGCCACTGACATTCATACTCAAGATTGTCTCTCTTATCTTTTCCCCACAAGGGGGGGTTTACTAAAACTCCCGTCGGGGCTGCGGGTTGTTTGAAAGAGATGAGAGGCCTCGACTCAAAGGGCTTAGAAGGATCATGGGTGGTTTTTAGTCAGTAGAAGTCTGACACTTCCTATCGCTCTTTCCAGAGCGATTTGATGACTTCCTATCCTCAAAATAACCCTCATTTTGGGCTTCGCCGCAGTCGGGTAAAAAAGGCGTTACTTTAACGTCTTAAAGCGTGTATTAATCTTATTTTAGAGTAATAAAGACTATCCTATCTAGACTAGTCTTATATAATATCCATCTCTAATCCCATCGGCTATTCATCTTTATTTTTTCAATCAATTCGTAATTTGTATGACTTATTAATATGTACTTTTTTTTAATATTTCCTTTATTTATTTCATACACATTTAACTCGGCGAGAGTTGGGTGAGTTCAAAAAGGAACTTGTAGTACTATCCGAGCAATACGTTAGAAATATCATCATTTCGCCTTTAAACTAGCTGTTAAGAGCTCCCCACACCTGCAACACTGTCTCCCAGGAGAATACCCCTAGTACAAGTAAATGTCTTCTGTCTATAGCACTACATTTTTGAACTGAAATAAGATCTTTATTGAGAACCGGCAGCATTTTAATATGTCGCATTCACTTTAAAGTGATTGTTGGCCACCGGCTTTGTCCTTTTCAATGCTTGGTTGGCTAAACGATTGTTTGGTCAGATTGTCAATAATTGGTAATGAGATATTATGGAAAATGCATAATATAAATGTTGGAGGACTGTGTACCTATTATTGTGTGTGTATTTAGGCAAATAAGTCCTATGTTATAGTGGTGGGCCTGTACCTATCAACTGACCACTCCAAACTCCGGATTCTTGCTGAGAAAATCGTAATTTTTGATTACTGTTCGCGGAGATCCAGCGCATGACCATTATGCTCGCGCCTGCGACCCACTAGACCCATGGAGATAGTAGGTTCTATTCAAAAGATACACAGTACCACAAAATAGTTTAACAACCAACATCGAAAAAAACATACCAATTTCAGCAGTGGCTTACATACTTTGCCAAGTTTCAAATACGTACAAAAACTGTAATTTGCGACCTGCCAAACCACAGTTGCCCTCGCGGGCAGCTGCCGCTTCGCCAATACTTTTGTGCGAATGTACCAACAGTGTATTAAACTTCTGTATTAAGTTCCGTACAACTTTCTGGAGTAATCGAGACGCAGGAAATATAGTGAGGAGCTTGTATCGATGAAATATGTAGTTTAATCGGTTTTGGAGCAGCACAATAAAGTTCACGACCTTCACGCCAGCATTGACAACATTGAATACTCTTCAAAGTACTCGGCTTGCGATTACGAGGGTAAAAAAAAGATGTGAAATATCTGTCCTCCTCCTACCTCCCACAGGTTTCACCCATCTGTAAAGTGGACCCAAGTGGGTCGATTCCTAGAAAAGTGAGGCTATCTTAACGAATCAGCGGCGGAGTGTGGTTTAGTGTCGCAAACTATGCTCCACCTGCTGTCTTACTCGCTGAGCAGTAAAACATACAGTCAAACAACTTCTGTGCTGCCACCGACGAAGCTGGAAGTGAAAGATTCTTGTAAATCCGAGGTGTGAGAGACGCCGACACCAAAACGGTTATCATGTATTCAGTACATTATTATGCATTCCTGGGCTCATAATCATCACCATCATTTTTTTCATTTCATTCCTATCACCCTGTATAAAGTCGAGCCAGCATTAAGAAGAAGAAGAGCATGTGCATTTTGATTTCTTACTTTACCTTCATTGTGGAGCTAAAACAGTTTGCTAAATATTCATACACGTGTCGGAAACTATGACGTAAACCGATTTAATACGACGCTTTCATGATAATTAACCTTTAATTATTTTTTTACGGTTATTACTTTCGTGTTTATTTCGGTTAGCGATAAATTTCTGTTAAAATAATGGGTAGAAGAGAAACCCATGAAACTAAATAGAAACGAAAAAAAATTCAACCTGATAAGTTCCTTGAATCTTCCTACTGGCCCGTGCACGTTCATATATGCACAACGGTTACCATACAGTTTCTTTCGTTCTTATCTTACCACCATTGTAAATCATCATCAGCATCAGCATCATGTTCCCACTGCAGGGACTCAGGCCTCCACTCTAGGAGAGGGATGGGCTATACAACAAAGTAATGCGCCTGCCCGAGTTCGAACCCAAGGCTTACTGGTCGTAAGTCGGGGCCGCAACCACTGTTCTCCACAACAAGCACAAACATGATAATATTATGTAATGTTATTTAAAACGGGACCAAAGCTGTGTGCTATAGCTAGTCTTGAACAAAATACTCGTTGTCTCACAAAGTGATGGCCCCAGGTACGTCGGTAGTGGTATTAAATCTGGGACCATCTTGAAATCCGCTTAGACAAGCATTGCTACCGTGCCGCAGTGGCCAGTCATTAAACACTGAATTCCTTTACAACTGTTGTGGCCATCGGTTTTGAGATGATAAAGATATTTTGAAGAGAGTATGATGTTTAGTTCTAGAGCAAAGTAATTATAAAACAGGTTGAAGTTGATAAGAAATGTAAGCTGTTACATACAGTATGTTAACTAACAGAGGGCGTTCCCGTCAACCAAGCATTCTGTACATCAAACTAAGTACCCCTACTCAAAATTTTTTGCTGGGAAACAACTTTTTTTTTTGGTGTCAAAAATCACATTTTACGGTAAAACTCAAAGTACTGTGGATGCTTTAAATAATTAATGGTTCATGGAGGTAATTTAAGTAACGTTATAGCCTGAAAAACTAGAATTTACGAAAACAGCTGTGAAAAATTTGCAACTTTGACCCCCAAAATCTCCGTAACCAAGGGGTTTCCAGGTTGGTGATTTTTTTTTTTGCATGTATGGATGCTATGCTATTGCGGGTTAACGGGAACGCCCTCTGTTCGTTAGAATACTGTATACAGTGTGCTAGGTTAAACGAGGGACTAATAAAGGAGGGTATTCAGTATTCGATTCTCGTCCTAAATATGTAAAAAAAACTATAACCTTAATCTGTGGCGTAATTGTGGCCATGGCCCACACGATCTCCAGATATCATTCTACTATAAGTTTTTTTTTCGCCATTGTCCTACGCCAGTTTTAAAATATGAAAATGTTAACGCAATTCATATTATTTTTCTATAGTGATCTGTGTTCCTAAATGGTCACAGATGCAGTTACTTTGAAACGTCAGTTTTACGCTTTTAAAAGAATTTCATATTATGATCTATTAAATTAGACCCCATTTTAGACCCCCTTTACTGATATTTACAAATTACATGAGCTAATGGACTCTACTGAAAGTACCAAACTGGTCCCCAAAATGACATTTTACAATACGAAACACGAGTCGAATTCAGTTTCGGAATATGTCCCCAGAATTGGGAACTCAAGGCCCCTGTACTCAGGCCTCCCTACCTCAGAGAGGCCCTTTGAGCCAGGCTCTCGGATGCACTGAATACCCACTACCCACCTTGAGACTTCTTAAAACGCTCTTAAAGCAAAGCTGTAAGTAATAAACTTTAAGGAAAAGGCATTTCTCTAATGCTATATTTTGAGAGCAAGAAACTTTCAGCTGCTCATATTTTATCGTATTCAAGTTACAGCTTTTTGGAAATTGTGAAACAAATGCATGATTGAGTTTGTTTTTTGAAAAGGAAATGTTTTGCGTGGTTAGTTTTTTTGTTGTTGCTGTTTCGTTTCGTTGATTAGTTAAGACGGGTTTACAAACAATTTAAAGTCCTTGTTTGGTGCTGTTGTAAGAATGTGTTCAATTTGACTTTATACTAATGGTTTCAGGAGCAGAATCATAACAGGATAATAATATGAATTGCGAACAAATATATAAAACTGGCTTTTGCCCGCGGCTTCGCCCGCGTGGATGTCGGAAAAGATACCACGGGAACGTACTGCCGTGATTAAAAGTACCCCATTTGTTAATCTAGGGTAAACAATGAGAAAATCCTCTTTATTCTCTATCCTGTGAGAATAAGAAAAAATAGTTCCGTAAATAATCCCCGTTAACCCAATTAACTCAAAGAATAAGATTTTTCATACAAACTTTCATCCTTTATTTAACTCCCTTAGGGGTCGAATTTCGAAAAAACCTTCCTTAATACTTGTCTACATTATAAAGGGAACCTTAGTGCAAAATTTTAGCTTTCTAGGTCCAAGTGTATGGGCTGGAGGTTGATGAGTCAGTCAGTCAGTCAGGACTTCTCTTTGTTATTTATACAATATATAGATATAGAAGATAGATGGTCACAAAGTGACAATTTATTTAAACTTCATGCACAAGTGAGGTACAGTCAGTAGCAATATGTAAACACTTTGCAACGGTATGAAGCAATTATTGCCTACTTTATTGATTTCATTTTTATATTTTATTACGTAACGAAACTTTTATATTTTGGAACCTATTTAATCATTATTTCACGAATGTTTTTGTAAATAAATTTCTCGTAACTGTGTAAGGTGGACAATTCAGAATAATACGGCTTTTTTGGGGGGGGGGGGGGGGAATTCATCAAATAGCGGGGTCCCGCTCTTGGGCAGAGCGAAAGGGAGTGTCAGACTTCTACTGACTAAAAACCACCCATGTTCCTTCTTAGCCCTATATGTCGAGGCCACGGTAACTAGTGTACAACCCACAGCCAGAATAATACGGCTGTGATCACTTTGAGAATTGTAACGTGATTTACAATAATTATATAATGTGAATGTGATTCTACTGAAGCAGCCATTGTAGGTCCCCAGTTATTTTTGATAACATACGGACTTCTCGATGCAATCTGCTTCGCGATTTGGTCAGGCATCTTATATCAAAGCAAATGACAAATAACACAAATGAATGAAGTTGCAATCAACACAAAAGACTGAAAGATAAAATGTAGCTGAGACATCCAAGACTAGCGGAAAATAACTTAGCAGGCTCGTGAAAGTTTTTGAAAATAAATGCAAACAGTACCGCGCAGGTAGTAAAGCCATGATTTTAGTATTTAACAGACAGGTCCGGGTCCTGGTACATATATAAACATTTCAAACGTTTATTTCAAGCACTCATTGTTGAGTACCATTTTTTGGGGGAGGGAAATCTTCAAATAACCTCTCTCGCTCTCGGTAGAGCGGAAGGGAGTGTCAGACTACTGACTAAAAACAACCCATGTTCCTTCTTAGCTCTTTGTGTCGAGGCCGCGGCATCTCTTTCGAACAACCCGCCGGGCGTCGGCCCTTGAAGAGATGTACGCGTGGAACACGAACGCACTGTCGACACGGCCTGTCGTCTTCATGAGGCGGACGGACGGCGAGCTAGTCCGTTACTCACCGTCCACAGGCCCGCGTCTACGGTGGCCAAAAGTCGTCACGCGGCCCCCGATGCTCCCTCTTACGTTCCGCCACCTCCTTCGCTAGCATCACTGCTTCGCAGAGGGAGGCGACGGCGTCCCATTCCTCCTCGCCCCAGACTTTGCTGCCTGCTTGCACTGCCTTTCTGACCTACACAATTCAGTTAGTACTGGATAATGTGATAATCCTTGGTAAGACTGAATGTCAGACTTTCTGGTCACTGACTACCATATGACTGTTAAAGCGATCAACAAGTGACAGTCGGGACCAAATGATTTTCTTTTCTGTTAGTGAATCCCTTAGCTTATAAATATTGTATCTCCTGCAACTTGACAAATCATGGCGACCCTAGCTTGACCTCATCTTTAAGACAAAAAAGGACTCGGATAAACTTGCTAATTTATAGCTAAGAAAACAAGTGAATGAAAAAAACTTGCTACAATGGACTGATGTTTGTCCTTTGTAATGTATTTAAATGTAAAATAAAGTATGGGTATTTTTATTTCGGTTTAGAAGTATAATTTTGAAGGCAAAACAATATAATATACTAGGCTGATGCCCGCGGTTTCGCCCGCATGCATGTCGGTTATCGCGACCAAAAGTAAACTTTCCAATCATTTAATTAATTCTATTTATCATTTATTTAATTTTTACTGACTAAAAACCACCCATGTTCCTTCTTAGCCCTATATGTCGAGACCGCGCTAACTTGTGAACAACCCGCAGCCCCGACGGGAACTTTTCAACCCTTTTTTCGCATTCAAAAGTAGCCTATGTCCTTTTTCAGGCTTCAGACTATCTGTGTTGCAAATTTAATTGAAATCGGTTCAGTAGTTTGGTTTAAAAGCGCGACAGATAGACAGAGCTACTTTTGCATTGTAATATTAGTAAGGATTATAGTTTTACATCATAATACATAATATATTATTAACACTTTAAAATATATTCAATGTTTCCCATTAAAATTTAACATAACATAACATCACGCCGGTAATCCAAAGGGTGAGGCAGTGGTGTGCCAAAATAGTACACATTTCAGGTCTCTAGGTTCAGGGATTTGAGCTGGGTGTTGATGAGTCAGTCAGTCAGGACCTTTCTTCTTATTTAAACAGGGTGTTAGGTTAAACGAGGGTCATATTTGAAGGAGGGTATTCAGTATTAAATTCTCGTCCCAAATAAGTAAAAAACTAGAACCTTAATTTGTGACATAATAATTGTCCCATGGCCCTCGCACGCTCTCCAGATCTCACTTTATTAGACGTTTCTGTTTCGTCTTTGTCCTACACCAGTTTTAAAATATGAATGGAAAATGGATTATACCTAAAAGTCACTGGTCAGCACATATTTTCTGTGATAAACGCAAGGGTGGCGAGACTTTTCCGAACTGTTTCGTATAGTTCTGTCTGTTATTTATCAGTGTTTATTTTTTTGTTCATATTTTTATTACTATCACGTAAGCAAGCCCTATTGCGGGTTTCAATATGTCCCTCGTTTAAAAACTAACATACTGTATTCATAGATGGGTATAAGAGTAGAGGAAGACCAAAAAAACGATGAATGGACTGTGGTAAGAATGATATGGTAAGAGAAGAGGTGTCTCATGAGATAACAAAAAAAAAATGATGAGATAGATAGTTAGAGAAGATTTGTGTAAGTTATTTTGACATTAAGACCACATCCCTATTTATACGAAACTTGCTCAAAAAAACAAATAATCATTTGATTATAGGGTATATTTATTATAGGGTAGTTAAAAAAAACTAATTAGTCCGTCAGATAGATTTCCAAAAAATATTGGACACGTATTTTTTCTTTTTTCACGTAAACAACAATGAATACGATTCAGTGCTTTGAAAACTCGTGTGACTTCATTTTCTAAGGCATTAATATGACATTATTTACCGGTGAGTGACGTCACAACCCCCCACTCTAATGTTTGAAGCGTTTTATCTTCGTTATTTTTTATTGATTTGATTAAACAAAAAAATACGTATCCAATATTTTTCGATAATCTAAAATACGGACTTATTAGAATCATATTTTTATAAGTCACTAAACATCCCTACAGCAAAAGCTTAAATAACTAATCCTTTTACTCGATCTTCTCGCAGAACCACAAGCATTCTAACATTCTCGTCTTCCATTCATCAGCAAACAAATCCAATCCAGGGTTGGTCTCCACGAGCGCGTTGAGCATCGTTAGCATACGCGGTATAGGAGAGGTGGACCGAGCTACAGTGCGACAAAATGGGACCATAAACAATTTATATTTTCTGGAGCGATTATAATTAAATTATTTGAAACAATAAATATTTGAAACAGCTCCGTAAATCTGAGGCGGATCATATCATAAACCGCCATCCTCATTCGATAAATAAATGTGTATCTTCCTAAATTGCAAAAAACAAAACATTGTGATTTTTGCATCGTCACCCCTTACGACCCCTGCCAGGTAACGGTCGAACGATTTTGGATTAAAACGCGATAATTTGTTTATCATTTGGTTACGGACGGTTTTTTCTACATAAATATTTCTGAAGGTAGGTTCGTATTAGGGATGATAATAGCTATTATTATACGTGACTGATGTTTAAATTGGGCCTTACGGACCCCTATTTTTATTTTTTTACAGGTTTTTTGTCTTGTTGGACTTATGGCCACGATCTCGACTGATGACGTTCTGGGTTTGAATCTAGAGTCGGGATGCAATAGGCAGTAGGCTCGCCCGTTATTAGGTACACGTCTGTCGAACCCTCTGTCCTGAATTACACTAAGGCGTCGGGAATGTTTATACAGTATAACTAGCTGTTGCCAGCGGCTTCACCCGCTACAACTCGAAAATTATCCCACGGGAAGATAAAATCGGGATAAAAACTATGCTATTTGTTAATCCAGGTTATAAACTATCTGTGTATCCAAATCGGTCCAGCCGTTTAGACGTGAAGAAGTAACAAACATGCACACTCACACACTCACAAACTTTCGCCTTTATAATATTAGTTTGATTATTTAACCTCCTCACTACAGGAACCACTTTTTATGTCAGATTTAATTCATATTCAGGATTAAGGCTGTTTGAGGGTTAATTTGGAAGTGATGAAATACTAAAAAAAAACGAAAAAATGGGGTTTTTCTTATGCCCTGCTATTAGGGCAGTTGCAGGCTACTGAGGTAGGCTACTGACTACTCTGTTCTGTATACAAGACAGTTACAGCCAATGACGTGTTATATATAAACACGTCATGAACTGACATGGCGGCGGCGGCGCTTCAAAACGGCGAAAATATTATATAACTACTTTTACGCGTAAAGAAAGGGAAAGAAAATATGACACCGTACTGCGGGATGCCTGTTGATGCCTGTTGTTTTTATGTTTCGCGCAGGTTTACACACACGATTTAAATTAAGAACAAACGTAGCGTCGCGCGAGAGGTTGGTGCGTAACTAAGCGCGATGTGGCTAATTGGCTTCATTTCATGTTATCATTTTTGAGGGCGGACAACGTATCTATAGTTTTAATATATCATTGGTTACAGCCAACTAGTTTATAATATTTTAGATTAAAATAAGGCTAGCCCTTACAGTAATCAATTCTTTATGACATTTTAATGTTACAACACCACGGACATGTTGTCCATCCAACATGTGGCTGCTAAATTAATCTCTCGATCTAGAAGCCATTTCAGAGCAACCAACCTACCGTTGAGCTGTCAAATATTTTTCAATATAAAAAACAATCTTCACTAAAAAAATATAACTTCGTGTTTTAATTTTTCGCGACGAGGATATTTAACTTACAAGATTTTTTTTTTTATGTTCAATTCAATCGGGAGGTTAAAGCCTCTCATAAGGTAGGTTAAATGAAGATAAATATCGAAATCACAAAACATTATCCAGCATTGTATTTTGCAAGAAAAACGTTGTTTTAAGATATAGTGTTGCTCAACACCAGCCTATAATATTCACACTACCTGGAATACAGGCTATCTCTCTAGGAAAGGAATGGGCTATAATCGACCACGCGGGCCCAGTGCGGGTTGATAGATGTCACATGGCTTCGAATTTCTGGTTCTAGGACTTAGGTTCCTCACGATGTTTCTTCACCGTTCTTGAGAGCAGTAATAATGAAATAAATTACATAAAGTAATGAGCCTGTCTGTCACTACCACTGGGCTACCTATAATCATCCAGTGTTGCTTAGTTTTTGATAATCCTTTCTCTGTTAACCAGAGTTTAATATGCAGGAAACCCTTAATGCTGAACAACTTATTTCAGCAAACATTTGTGTGTATTACACAAATCTTATTTATTAATTATTTTTTATTTATGTACACAATAGATAACACAGAAAAATATCATAAAATAATATTTGAGTACAAAACAACTGCTCATTTCTTAAGAAATTTCTGCCAGCAGGCCTGCAAAAGGAGAAATGAAAAAAGAAATGTAGACTGTAATGTGTGAAATAAAGAAAAAAATATTGTACTAGTAAACTGCAAGTCAGTAGTTTATTCTAATAGCTGCACCATTAATTACCTAATTTTAATTTGAAAGCGTAGTCGTAAATTATTAGTACTTATTAATAAGCTGATCCACTTTTATCTGCAAAGAAAATAATTAAAAAGTCTTGCGTTATAATAAGACGATAAGTTTCACAGGTGTGTGTATAGGTATGTGTTACCTCTCTACGAAATATTTGGAAGATGTGGGCTACGAAATGAGCGAGTTGATTAAAAAAATATATATAGACACAATTTACTGCTTACCTGTTTTACATAACGTAACATCACGCCTGTAATCAACGAAGGGTCAGGCAGAGGCACAGTGGAGGTGTGCCCCGCTTGGGCGGAGCCCCGCCGTGTTCTCGTAGCGGCGATCGGCGGCGGCGACCTCTCGCGCCCGGCCCTGGTGCAAGCCATGGTCCGGGGCGAGGAGGAATGGGACGCCGTCGCCTCCTTCTGCGAAGCAGTGATGCTGGCGAAGGAGGTGGCGGAACGCGAGAGGGAGAGAACCTCTCGTCCCAGCCGCCGCGGGAGGCGCTCCGGGCGTCGGGGGTCCCGCGATGACCTCCGGCCACCGTAGACGCGGGCCTGTGGACGGTGAGTGATGGGCTAACTCGCCGTCCGTCCGTCTCACGACGAAAACAGGCCGTGTCGACGGCGCGTTCGTGTTCCACGCGCGCCTCAAAGAGATGTCAGCAACATGGGAGGGGCCCGAAAGGGCCGACGCCTATCGGGGCCGCGGGTAGTCCAACGGTTATCGCGGCCTCGACATAGAGGGCGAAGAAGGAACATGGGTGGTTTTTAGTCAGTAGAAGTCTGACACTCCCTTTCGCTCTGCCCAAGAGCGGGAGGGGTTATTAGATGATTTTACACACACCAAAAAAAAAAAAAAAAAAAAAAAAAGGGTCAGGCAGAGGTGTAATAATAGTACACCCACATTTCGCAGTTATGTTTAAGTCCCATGTAACAGGGAGCGAGCCTATTGCCATCAAGCGGGCAGCCCGTCGGGGCTGCGGGTTGTTCACAAGTTACCGCGGCCTCGACATATAGGGCTATGAAGGAACATGGGTGGTTTTTATTCAGTAGAAGTCTGACACTCCCTTTCGCTCTGCCCAAGAGCGGGTGGGGTTATTTGATGATTTTGCACACGCCAAAAAAAAGGCTATCAAATTAATTTACTCAACACTTACACGGGCCATGAGGCAAAATGAGAGAGTGTGTCAACCCCAACCTATGCTCTCTGGGAATTCAATCGATATTTTAGGTCCACACACTAACAATCTGATGCCCGCGGCTTCGCCTGCGTGGATGTCTACAACAAATCATTTACTAAAACCTTCATAACATCACGCCTGTAATCCTTTTAGGGTTATGCATAGATTTTCTCATTATGAGTAGTACACACAGCCCACATTTGGCCATTTAAGTCTCACGTAATAGCGACCCTATTGTCATCCCTTCTATCCATTGGTAAAAACAGCATGAAAATCGATGCCGTAGTTTTTCAGTTTATATCGCGAACATACAGACAGACGCCCCAGAGGACTTTGTTGTATTACATAGTGATAGTTAAAACATTTTTGACTAAAACCTGAATGTAATGGCCCCAACCGAAAAGTGTGTCAGTCACAGGCATAGAACCTTTCTGCAAGATTACTTTCAGCGATATCAAGATACTTCGTACAAACAGCAAGGCAGGGTTGCCGCTACCACGCACTTCTTAATTTTTCTAGAGGATAACATGAAGATTCTCATCACCTTTTTCCCACTTTGTTGGGGTCAGCTTCCAGTTTCACCGGCTGCAGGTGAATACCAATATACCTACATACAACCTTTAGGAAGATTGGTTGTCAGGTCCAGTAACGCCAGCCAAAGGTCTGTATAAATTTGGCATTTGTTATTAAGCCACAAGCTCTTGAAAACATGAAGCCAAAGAGCGATGCATGAAGGAAGAATTGAAAAGCTCTTTCATGGGAAAATAATGGTTTCTATTTTAAGCGGTGGCCCAGTGGTGGCGGTATGTCGTGGGTTCGAAGTTCGAACTTAAGCAGGCGTACTACTTTGTGTACACATTATTGTGTGTTACTACTCTCGAAACGGTCTTAGAATCAAAAAAATCGATACATGTGACATCTACCAACACTCACTGGGCACGCGTGGTGGATTATAGCGTATTAGGTGTTGCCAGCGGCTTTGCCCGCTACAACTCAAAAATTATCCTATGGGAAGTTAAAATCGGGATAAGAACTATAATGTTCATTCAGGTTATAAACTGTCTGTGTACTAAATTTTATCAAAATCTGTACATGAGTTCTTGCGTGAAAGAGTAAAAAACATCCATTCATACATACATACATACTTAGAATCTTTCCCGTTTATAATATTAAGTAAGGTCCCTCTCCTAGAGAGGAGGCCTGAGTCCCTGCAGTGGAAATATGATGATGATGTTTATTTTAAGTTAAGAACTATTTCGTAATACATAGCTCCCAAATGTTATGTTATGTGCTAGTAGGAGAAAATCACTTATAAACGTTACTTCGTATATGTTATGGTCGTGACTCTGAATGCAGAAGAATACACAATCAACTGCTAGACAAATGCCTATCTCAAATTGCATAACGGAACCCGGTCTTTGCGCAATCAGTTTTTCCTAAGTCCCAGCCGGCTTTTCTAAAGCAGATTTTCTTGGGATAAGCCCGTCACTCTATTGCCAAACCATTGCAACTCCTGAAAGTCAGAATCAACACTGGCGGCCACCAGAAAAGCGCCGAGACAATGAAGTTCGACGAAGTCCCAGAGAAGATTTAACTGTCTTGGATTCCGCAACGAAATTAATCAGAAAAGAATAGCGGAGGAGTAGGAAATAATTTCCGCTAAACTACTAAAGGGTTATCATTTTTAAGGAGCTAATTTGCTCCTTCAAAATTGGTAACCCTGTATCTAAGGCATAATATGAGTTGCCTATTCGCAACCTAAGGGAAAAATATAAGCCCCGCACCCATAAAGATTTTAGTGATATAAGACAAAACGGAGGCAAACGTTTTTTACGTGATTGAAGCCGATTGGCTGACGGGGATCCAAAAATTTTGGAATATAGAATTATCTGGAATTCTAATTCAGTTTTATTTACGTTCAGAAACCTTACAGCTGGAATACAGATTAGTCAACAGTTTTCCGGAACTGAATTTCAAGGTGTTCCAATTAGTCCTCAAATATAATATTCTATTTCTTCGTAAAGTATAGTCTCTTTTTGTTATCTATCTAGACAAAATTATAATTTCTCAGTGCAAGTAATGGTGGAAATATAAAAAAAAATGTAGGACTGTTGAACATAGTTTTAAAAATACGAAACGCCGAAATGACGCTGCGGAAGCAATTATCAAAAGACTGTCATCTGTTTTGTTAGATTTTGTAACAATACTCTGAAGGGTTAGACAGAGATGTATTTATGAGTACAACCACATTTCCGCCGAAACTGGAACTGGCGGAAATGTGAATGTCTGTGTCTTTTGTTTGGTTGTATTGTCAATCGGAAACAAATTCAGCTTGAACCTAGGACCTCATGCTTGTTTTTTTATTTTAAAATACAATGTAAATTGTTTGTGAATACTTTGAATTGCTCGGCCAGTCGTGCTTGCCAACGAGGCATATTTTGTTATGGTAACTAATGTGATTAATAATTCAATTTGATTGATTGAATTCACTGACGGTTGGCTACTTTTCACACGGGATATACGAGGTCAGCTTTTCAAGCCAGGACAGAAAGCTAGTTCTCTACAAAACTGTCCTGTCTTACTGCCTTGTTTTGAACATGCCAGAAATGAAGCGTGTCTACATCAGTCAGAACTACTAGCTTGCTATCCTGGCTTCAAAAACTGGCTTCGTGTATCCCGGGCATAAATAATGTCCTGAATAATTGTAATTGAAAGTAATCAACCCTTGGTCTGTTAGCGTGCTAGTACAGACGCTAGCATATCAAGTACAACTTCGATTCCTTCAAAACAATCCAGTTTGGAACGGAACGGATGGCCGATGGGGCCGAAAGACATGCGTTAGAAGGCCTCACACTCTAGGTGGACCAATGATCTGGTTGCGGAGACCCGGTGGATGCGACACGGACGGGACCAGTCCAGACCAATGTGGTGACACCTGGGGGAAGCCTATGTCCAGCAGTGGACGTCTGTCGGCTGAAATGGTGATGATGAATCCAGGGAACCAAGTTATCCTGATCAAAAATGTTGCAAATTATTGCTATTATCGCCAATTTTTAGAAATTAAATTGCGCAACTAATAAAATAAATCCTTGTTTTGAAAAACAGTCCACAGCAATTAATTCCTGCACAAGACGTAGAAGAACTAAGTAGATACTTACTTATTCAAATATCCCAAAAGGCAAAGTGACATAATCCTATCCAATGAAGTAGGGTTGCCACGAGCAAAAACGTGTTGGAATATTGTTACTGCTAATAGAAGCTTCAAGGGCGTCTCGTTAGGGGAGCACTGAAGGGTGTGGAAGCGCACCTGAGCCCTTAAAGTAACTGTATTGAAAAAACAATGATCTGAGAGGCAATTTTAGTATAGTATAGGATCTAATTTTAAGTGAATTGTTGCGTTTTTATGACAATTTGAGAGATGAATTTTAAGTGTTTTGAAGGTTTGTTTTTATGGGAAAATTGTATTGCTGTTACAGTAACTCGTTTCGGGAAATATGGAATGATACCGTCAACAAGGCCATTAGACACAATATAAGTTTATTTTTTAATATAGACACATAACTTTTCATAAAGTTTTGTTGACCTAAGTTTAGCGTGTGCTATTTTGTATTTTATTTAAATAAATCTATAGTGTTCAATTTTCTGAATGTCTTGAACGTGGTAATGTAAACCTAGTATTCATTTAGTTAACTTTCTCTTTAAGTGAACTCTAATTTGATCTTTGAGAAAATAAATGTCTTTAAACCGAACGTATTAAATTCGTTTCTTAGTTAACTCATCTGGTGTAGCTAAAAACAAATTATAGGTCTTCTCTTTTTGGGGTTGGGAAATCATCAAATAACCCCTCCCGCTCTTGGCCTCGGCCTATGAAACTGAAAATCTGGTTACATCAATCTAAAAGCTACCCACCTATGCAAACCCCACCTAAACAAAGAAAGTTTTGCTAAGACAGCAACCTGTTAGACAGTAATAATATAGGCAGCCGATCTGATAACCCAATGAGCCGTGCAAGTCGGATTGGGTGCTCAGGTGACGATGCCTGTTGGAACATACAACCACATAACCGAGTAATCGGTACTGCCCGGAAATATAGTAATATCATTCATGTATGGGACGTGTGGCCCCTGTTTTCACTATCTTACCTGTGGGCTGTAGGATGACTGAAATTCTACAGCCTGTATCAGAAGACAGTCAGTGGGACTCTGTTTTGTTTGGAACTCCTGTCGCTCTAGGAGGAGCAAAAGGGAGTGTCAGACTTCTACTGACTAAAACCACCCATGTTACACACACAATAACTAAGAAGGTGGTTTTAGCCTCGGACACAAACGTGTCCGAGGCTGCGGTATCTCTTTTGAACAACCCGCAGTCCCGAAAAGTGTGGCTCTCAGACCGTCGATCAAACACAATAATTGTACGATAAATATATCGGACAGATGATTATATTTATTTCCAGTTTCTGAACAAAGTTGTTTATTTTATTAGTTAGGGACAAGCTTAACTAAAGATTCATAAATTAGCACAACTTAAAAATACATTTATAAAAACAGTTTTAATTTACACAATCTCACATTATGTTATTACACATGTAACCAACTACATTTTCAACGAATTCCAAAACCAAACAGACAAATCGTGTGCATTGTAAAAATCTAGTTAGAAGAATGAAAGATAAGAAAATAATAATTATACTTTTATGAATTTAGGAATTCTATTGCTCTTGCCTTGAAGTTAGTTGCTTTAAGTTAATTGGTGTTCAAGATTTGTCAATGTCGACTTAAGGTGTGAATTTTGCTGCCCGTTGTTCGAAAGAGATACCGCAGCCTTGGCGCAATGAGCTAAGAAGGAGCATAGTGGTTTTAAGTCAGTAGTGTCAGACTTCCTCTGACTAAAAACCACCCATAGTGTAGCCCTTTGTGTTTTGGAATCGTGGTATCTTCGAAAAGCTAGATACCTGAAGTAGAATTTGACAAATTCACGCACAATAACTTTGCTATACAAAAGAAAAAAAAAGACTGCTGACACATCTTTACTAGATTACTTTCCATGGCGAGAATTTAGAAGTTTAATGACGTCATTTTTCGTCACCCCGAGCGTGGTTCATCGGCTTATTAAAGCAAAACGCGGCTATTAAATAAATATCGCGCCATCTACGGTCGCGTTTGAGTGTGGGCGTGCCCTAATATACAGGATGGAATTTTCAAATGAGGCAGTAAGAGCAATCTATATACCTACATCATAAAAAAGGAAGTGAGAAAAGAGAAGAAGAAAAGGAAAAAAGGAAGAGGAAAGTTTATTTTCTTGCGAAATGTACCTATAGGAGTGCTTTTGTGCGATTTCGAACTTTAGTATTTTCTATTCATTGCATGCTGAGTTTACCTATAAGTGATTGTGCACTATTGTTTATATATTTTTACTTGTTTTTTAAGCTCATAACCAGTGTAACAATTGTTAGTACCAAATAAAATGAATAAAATAAAATATATTCAAAACTCAGTTGGTCCTGTAGAGTTTTTCGATCATACGAAAACCAGATTGACATCTAAACAAAAAGTTTTATTGTTGACTACCTACAGTCATTTTAACGTTTCCAAAATCACTAAATGCTGATCAAAATTACTCGAAAACTTACAGCTAGTATCCTAAGAACGTTTTTCTGTAACCACAACTACCTACGTACCTCCCCATAGTAAAAATCCATCCTGTATATTGTAAGTATTTACTGTGTTATCATGGGGATGGTTCGTTGGTGAAAATGCGCATTTTTTGGTGTTTTTATGGTGTTTTTTTTTAGAAGGATTAAGGTTTTATGGAACAACGTTACGTATAAGTAATATTAGAATGTGATAGATGCGATAATAAAAAATGGGATTCTATAGTTTCTGTGGCCATTTTGTTTTGTTGAGGTGACTCTTTGTAACTTTAGGGGTTTTAAGAAAAGGGAACACAGACATATTCATCCCTTACGTTCTGTCTGGTGAGCAAAAGCCCGATAGATGTTGTTAAGTTTTTCTATATAGCCTTACGTAGCGGATAACTTGTATAATTCAAGATTTTGCTAATAATTCTTAATTTTTGTCATAGATGGCGTTTTTGTAGTGCCGCTCACAACTTAAACGCAAGCCTAGTGTTAACCAGCCACAATTTTTTCGGAATAAAACCAAATTCAGTGTGCTTTGCTATTACGATACCACGGGACCTAGACTTGTGAAGGTCCCGGAACACAAAAAGTTAAGAAGGAACACGGATGGTTTTTAGACAGTGGAAGTCTGACACTCCTTTCAGCTCCACTCAGAGTGGGTGGAATCATTTGATGCAAGATGAACAAATAATTTCCGCACAATAGTGCAGGTTATAGTTTTTATGAGTATAAAAAACTACTGCGATTACAGCTACTTAATTACCATTTTTTTTATTATTTATAAAATAATATACAAGGCAGATATGAAAGGCAACGACGAGGGTGGATGCCCTAAAAAGACATACACTAACCTTACTGGTGATACTCTTCAGATAGGACAGGTGCATAGTACTCGCAACCGGCGTCCTTCCCTGTGTGCCTATTGGCCTTTTTCAGCAGGGCTATTGCGTATCTTTTAAATCACAGTGGCTATCATATTGTCTATGGATTAACTGTCAAATTGGTTATGGTTTAGTACAAAATGGAACCATTTGACAGCAATTGAAAGGCACTATAGGTTAGCCACTGTCATTTAAAAGATACGCAATAGCCCTGCTGTTCTGTCTCCTGCTGATAATTATGGAGGGAAGTGGAAGTTATGTTTTTCCTACTCCTCCGCTATTCTTTTCTGATTAATTTCGTTGCGGGATTCAAGACAGTTAAATCGTTTCTCTGGGACTTCGTCGGGCTTCATTGTCTCGGCGCTTTTCTTGTGGTCGCCACTGTCGATTCTGGCTTGCAGGAGTTACAGTGGTTTGGGAATAGTGTGGCAGCTTGTCCCAATAAAAAAAAAATCGGCGTGCGTAGGCATAACCAGATGCGAATGCTGATGAGTCAAAAGGAGTATACATGTAAGGATCATAGCAGGTGGCGTTCTGTGGTTTTTGCCTACACCAGATGAAAAATGGCGTGAATTTAAATACGTTTGTATAATGTACGTATATCCTACATGCTGGGGCTACCTCATATAAATTGTGATAAACTGAGTAGGTGAACGATGATGGTGATCACTATTCTGGAACATACCAAATTCTGAACCAATTTTCTCAACCATTGTGATGAAACCTGTTCCTCAATAGAGGAACAGCGTTCTAATCTATCCTTAGTCAAGCACAATACGTAACAGCATCCAATATGGCCGCACAAAGACTATTCATACAAGATTTATGATCCATACATCATAGTAGCTTCTAACACAAGAGACATAATTATTATACGTAGTATACCCATTGCTCTAGAGATTGATTGATTTAATTGGTAATATCCTAGGTCGAACTCCTTTAGGTAGGTTCGAACCCAGACAGGGCTTTGTGTAATTAATATAATTCATCACCGCAGCTCTCAAAGCAGGGAAGGATAACATCGTAAGGAAATGCATGTTTGTCTTAAAACCAAAAAGTTCGACTACATGTGACACCTAACAACCAGCACTGAGCCCGCGTTGTATATTATAGCCCATTCCTCTCCTAGAGAGGCCTGAGTCCCCGCAGTGGGAACAATATAGACTGCTAGTGACGATGATGATAGCTGAGGTCTTTATATAATAATGCTAACGAACCTGGCCTGATTAGCTGGCAGCGCCACCTACCGGGTCCAATTGTAAATCTAAACCATTCTTGAATCCACTTGGTCCAGCCGTTTAGGAGGAGTTCAGTGACAAACACACGTACAGAAGAATTATATACATAAAAACTAGCGGACCTGGCAGACGTCGTCCTGCCCGGACAGCAGCGCCACCAACCAGGCCCAATTGTAAATCTAAACCATTCTCGTGGTCGCCACTTGAGAATCTTTCTTCCCCATCGGTTGTCAGTTCTTCGAGCGATGTAACTACAATGAAATCTATAATCACACTAATATGAAAGTTATGTGTACGTTTGTTTTTCTTCACGCAAAAATTACTGAACGGATTTGGATACAATTTGGTACACAGATAGTTTATAACCTGAATTAACACATAGGATAGTCTTTATCCCGTTTTTATCTTCCCGTGGGATAATTTTCGAGTAATAGCGGGTGAAGCCGCTGGCAACAGCTAGTATGGTCTAATCGGTAATGACTGCCACGTAGGTCTAGTGGTTGCAAGCACAACTGTTGAGCATGTTATTGAGATACTTATGAACGTTGTATTTTTTTTTTAATGTGAATGACTTTAGATACCTTTTTTTTTTAGGGTAGAAATCATCAAATGACTCCTCCCGCTGTGGGCAGAGCTGTAAGGAGTGTCAGACTTCTACTGAGTAAAGACCACCCATGTTCCTTCTTAGCCCTTCGTATCATCGAGGCGGTATCTCTTTCGAACAACCCGCAGCCCCGACGGGACAACCCGCAGCCCCGACGGGACAACCCGCAGCCCCGGCGGGACAACCCGCAGCCCCGACGGGAACTTTGATACCTAGAGCCCTATCAGAATACCAGACTTGTCACATTTGTCAAAAATGTTACAAAATCATGCTGAGAAAGAGGCCTTTTGATCTCGTACGGGACTAATTTTAATGATGTCTTATTTTTAAGTGTTTCTGTTTACTTTTTTTTTATAACTTTTTTTTTGGTGCTTTGTGAGACCAATAAATACTTTTTCTTTCTTTATTTTGATACAGACATTTTATTCTAACCACATTCATCTATTAACTGTGGAATGTCTGCTGCAGAACAGTGCCAAGTGAACAGACGCTAAGCATAGCTTTACCCTCAAGTAAAACCGCACAGCTCAGTCCCGATTCAACGGAATGATTTATAGGTAATTTCCTTACAATCGGAGGCACCTCATGCGCAAATAACGTAACCTTCATCACCGCTCGCTTGAATGCCTAATTGGTTAATTTAACTTAGTTTTGTAAGTGTCGTTAATTATATAAGTGTGCTAGTTTGGCAGTGGTTTGTGAAATGTAGCGAGTGTAAGGTTTCAATGTCCTTGATGTTTAGAATGAGGATTTAAGTTTATTGCATCTAAATACATATCCGGCTCAAAGGACCAAGAGTAGCGGTGTGGTTTGGTGAAAACACAATATATCCATGTGTATACAGTATTTTAGTTTGAACGAGGGACATATTGAAACCTGCTATAGGGCATGCTTACATGCTATTAATAAAAATATTAACAAAAAAAAACACTGATAAATAACAGACAATACCAAATACTTCGGAAAAGTCTCGCAACCCTTGCGCTTACCACCGCGCGGATTTTTCCATAATATTTTAAAACTGGCGTAGGACAACGGCAAAAAAGAAAAGTCTAATAAAGTGAGATCTGGAAAGCGTCCGGGGCCATGGCACAATTACGTCACAAATTAAGGTTTTTTTAAAGAACTTAAGTTTAGAAGAGAGTAGTCCATCCACGCCTGAGCTAACCAAGATTAGCCCGGGCGCTGCTGCTGGGAGCCAGCCATCATCTGCGCCAGCTGGTGCGGAAGAAGGCAGGTACAGCAAAAGTAAGTGGAGAAGGATGAAAGCCAAAAAGCGCTCCGAACTAGCGCCACAACCTTCGTTGGCCACGGCCGCTAAGGCGTCCGGAGCGGGTGGAGACGAGGCGAGGCCGCGAGCACCAAAAGTCAAAAGACAAGGCACAGATCCTAGTGAAGGACCGTCTCAGCGTCCAACGGCAAAACGACCGAATCTTGGTCAGAGTCGAACAGGGTTCTCGCGAAGCTCCGCTAGGGAGCAGAACGAGCTCGCTGTTACGGTACACAGAGAGGACGGTGTCAAGCTGGACGACGCTGCGGCGACCCTAATTAAGGACAAAATGGCGGACCTTATAGAGGCGGCGGCGTATGGAGGAGTCCCGGGCAGGTGTCTGTCCTTTGCGACCTCGGGGTTGGTGTCGGAAGGATTCTTCCTTGTGACACCAATGACGGTGGAAGCAAGGGACTGGATACTGAGCTGTGACTTCGGTACATACAACGAAGTCCCTATAAGGTGTACAATTTTAAGCAGATGTAGGGTAGCCATCTGGGTTCCTACCAGCAGAAAGATGCCGGCGGACCCCCTTAGGCTGATTAAGTGCCAGAACGACTACAGGACGGAACTGAGGATATCCGAGTGGACCCTCCTTCACAGGGAAATGCAGCCCCTGGGTATGCGCCTCGTGCTGGGGGTCCCGCAGGATGTAATCGGCGACGAACCTGGGTACGTCTGGCTCAATTTTCAAGCCACTCAGGTCCAAGCCAAGCTACTAAAACAGAAGCCACAAAGTATACTGAAGAGCCCGACACACACAGACAAGGCCACTCAGACGGACGCCGCACAGACCGAAAGGACGGGCCCTGGAAGTTCGTGCAGAGACGAAGAGCTCTCAGCGAGATCTCTAGGGCCTGACCAGAGGGACATCGGTGGGGCGTCCAACACTCTGCATAAGTCCACTAGCGAGCCGAGGCCAGTACCAACAACGACCACCATAGGGGAGAGCACAAGCACTCGAACCAAGGCGGCGAGGCGGACTGACCATTCGGGGAGCGAGTCGGACTAACACACACACAAACACACAACACAAAGAAACAGACACAACTTCGATCGAACAACAACAACAAACAAACAAACAAACAACTCTACAAACATACACACACACTTCAAACAACACACACTCATGAACACAAAAAACAAAAACACACAACACCTCAGGGTACTTCAGTTGAATTTGCACCATTGCCGCGAGGCTACGGCAGAACTATGCCGATACATGGCTGCGAATAATATAGATATAGCTCTGCTACAAGAACCATACATCCATAAAGGAAGAGTGGTCGGCATGGGGTGTATGGGAGGAGACACCATCTACCTTAAGGGAGGTGAGTCGAACCCCAGAACATGCATTTTTGCCAGTAGCAGAGCTAAAACATTAGGACTAATCGAAGTGGAATGTTACAGAGACCTGATTGTGGCAGAATTTGACTTTTCCCCATCAAGTGGAGGGAAATGCAGAGCAGCCATAATGTCAGCATACATTCCAAGTGAGACCAACTACAAGCCGCCAACACCAGAACTGGAACGGGCGATAAACAAGTATGGAGGTAAGAATATTCCGATTATTGTGGGGTGCGACGCCAACTCACATCATGTGGCTTGGGGTAGCACAGACTGCAACAAAAAAGGTGACTTGCTACTAGACTTTATTATAAGCAGTAATTTAGAAATACTAAATGTAGGTAACATACCCACCTTTATAACCAGGTCAAGAACTGAGGTGCTGGATATTACGATGGCATCCAGCAGGATAAGCAAACACATAAAAGACTGGAGAGTCGACGAGGAGGATTCTTACTCGGATCACCGTAGAATCACCTTCAGTCTTGACTGTGAGATGGAGAAGGTAATGATCAGAAACGCAAAGAAAGCCTCCTGGGAGATTTTTGACTCAAAAATAAAGACATGGTCTCCTAGCCAAAAACAAAGCTACGAAACAGCAGAGGAACTCGAAAAGGAAGCCAAGCGTCTAGAGGAGGCATTAATAGAAGCCTACCACTGCGCATGCCCTCTTAAGGAACTAAAATTAGGTAAAGGCCAACCATGGTGGAACAAAACACTAAGGAAGATCAGAAAAAGCACGCGTCGAGCTCTTAGAACTGCCCTCAGAAAAGGGGGCGATGAGAACTGGGACAAATATAGAGAACTAAGGAACAAACTAGGACAAATGTGCAGGAAAGAAAGCAGATCAGGATGGAACGCCTACTGTGAAAATATCAGTAGACACACTGACACTGCGCGAATAGTCAAGGTGTTGTCGAAAGACAAAGCATGCAAACTAGGAAGCCTAAAGATAGGGGAAGAGATCATATCCGACCCAAAAAAGATACTAAACGAAATGATGGGAAGTCACTTCCCCGGATGTGAAACCTATCAAGAAGAAACAATGATGACCGAAAACCAAGACGAAGTGACACAATCTGAGGTCGAGGAAATCATTACAGAAGACCAAATAGATTGGAGTATATCATCCTTCCAACCATACAAAGCACCTGGCCCGGACGGTGTACTCCCGAAGATATTACAGCAGGCACACGAGTATATTAACAAAGATCTACTAGCTCTATTCAGAAGTAGTGTGGCCACAGGCTATATACCTGAAAATTGGAGAAAAGTTAGAGTAGTCTTCATCCCCAAGCCTGGGAGGACGACGTACCAGGAAGCAAAATCTTTTAGGTGCATCAGTCTCTCGTCTTTCGTGCTGAAAACCCTAGAGAAAATAATAGACAGACACATTAGAAACAAAGTGGAAAAAAGTGACACGCCGCTACAGAGGAATCAACATGCATATATGGAGGGCAAGTCCACGGAGACAGCTCTCCATAACATAGCGGTAAGAATCGAAAGAGCGTTAGAAAACAAAGACTTTGCATTGGGCTGCTTTTTCGACGTGGAGGGAGCTTTTGACAAAGCCAACTCCACAGCGATCAAGGCCGCTTTACAAAGAGAAGGCATAGCAAGCTACATGTCAAGATGGATAGAAAACGTACTAAGACACAGAGCAATTCAGGCCGAATTAGGTAACAATACCATCACAGTGAGAGCGGTGAGGGGCTTTCCCCAGGGAGGCTGCATCTCGCCGCTCCTATGGTGTTTGGTACTTGACGACTTGCTTAAGAAGCTAAACAAGATGCACATATATATACAAGCATACTCGGACGATGGAGTGCTATTAATTACTGGAAAAGTACTTAGCACCATGAGTGACGTAATGAAGAAAGGAATTAGGGCTACCCTCGAATGGTGTAGGGAAAGGGGACTGAACCTCAACCCCACCAAAACGAAGTTAGTCCTTTTTACAAAAAGAAAGAAATACACGGAGTTATCACCAATATACATAGACGGTGAACGGATAGAAGTAACTAAGGAAATAAAATACTTAGGAGTGATCTTAGACAAAACCATGTCATACAAGACGCATATAAAAGAAACATGTGAGAAAGCAAAAATTGCATTACTACAATGCAGAAGAGCTATAGGTCGAACCTGGGGAATGAAACCGGCTATAGTAGCCTGGATATACAATGCCATCATCATACCCAGAGTTATACACGGAGCAATAGTATGGTGGCACAGAACACAAATCAAGAGTAACAGCACAGAGCTAGTAAAAGTTCAAAGAATGGCCGGGTTAATGATCTCTGGGGCAATGAGGACGACTCCCTCAGCGGCCCTGGATGTCATACTAGGAATGATACCGCTTAGTCTACAAGTCAAGAAAAGAGCCTTAGAGCAGTGGTTCAAACTGAAAAGCTTGAACCTCTGGAAAGGCAATTTTATGGACAAAGGTCACTCGGAGATAGCAAATCTGTACGAAGACAATCTATCAATGATTATGGCCAACAATGACTTAATCAAAAAAGAGAAGATCTTCGACAAAAAGTATAGAATACATATAGGCTCAAGAGAAGAATGGACAATCGAGAGTGATCCATCTATAGCGGTCTGCTATACAGATGGATCAAGGAAAGAATCAACTAAGCTATCCGGCTCTGGGATACACATACCAAGACTGGAAATAAATAGATCATTCTCACTAGGAACAGGCGCAAGTGTGTTCCAGACAGAAATACATGCCATTATGGAATGTACCAGAATAATTGGAAACGCCCTTACAGGTGATCTTTCCAAAATAGTTATATACAGTGATAGTCAAGCAGCACTCAAAGCACTGAACAAAGTGGAAGTCACATCTGCACTGGTTAAAGAGTGCAAGGAAGCACTCAACCAACTAGCGGAAAAAGCAGAAGTAACAGTCGCATGGGTCCCTGGTCATCAAGGACACGAAGGGAATGAGATAGCAGATGAATTAGCCAGAAAAGGAGCAGATGAAACCTTTGTGGGACCAGAGCCCAGGTTACCGATCCCACATAATATAACAAAAGGAATCATCCATAGAATAACTACAAGAGAGTCAAATAGAAGATGGAACGCAACAGAAGGTTGTCGACAATCAAAAATCTTCTTAAAGTCATATGATGAAAAGAAATCCCACAAGTTACTCAGAATGAGCAGGGGAAACATAAGACTAGTAGTAGGGGTCGCAACAGGACACTGTGGACTCAATAGACATCTGACGATTATGAAAGTAAAGGAAGATCCCATATGCCCAGCATGTGGAGAAGCAGAAGAAACAAGTTTCCACCTTGTGGCGGAATGCACAATGTATGGGCCACTCAGATGGGAAATCCTAGGAACAGATGAGATTAATGAAGAGAAGCTCGCAGAAATCTCCACCGAACAACTGGTGAGCTTCTGCAAGGCAACAGGAAGATTCGCGATGCCGACCACCAGTAACCCATGAAGGGGATCCACCAAAATGGGGAACTGGGCGAAATAATCCACAACGAAAGGACTGATCGCCCGTCTGGTGTCTGCCGGCGTCCCCGAAGATAAATAGAAATAGAAGGTTATTTTTTTTACATATTTGTGACGAGAATCGGATACTGAATACTCCTTCAATACGTCCTTGGTTTAACCTAACAGAATTAATATATAATGGACTGACTGAGGATCAACGCACAGGCCAAACCATTTTTTTTTTGGAGGGGTGGGGGTGGGAAATAATTAAATAAGGGGTCCAGCACTTGGGCAGAGCGAAAGGGAGTGTCAGACTTCTACTGATTTTAACCACCCAAGTTCCTTCTTAGCCCTTTATGTCAAGGCCGTGGTATCTCTTACAACATCCCGCAGCCACGACGGGCGTCGGCATTGCATGTTGCTGACATCTCTTTGACTCAGGCCAAACCTTTAGGGTTAGAAACTTAAAATATTGCACACGTATTCTTCTTATGACGTAGGCATCTACTAAGATAGGATTTCCCAAAATTCAACCCCCAAGGGGGTGCAAAAGGGGGGTAAAGTTTGTATGGAAAATCGTAATTGTTGTGTTTAACAGACATCCACGAGGGCGAAGCCGCGGGCAAAACCCAATTTTTAATAAAACACCATTCTCCTGTCCTCATCCCAATTAATTTGGGGTTGGCGCAGCATGACTTCTACAACCTACACCTTATTTCTAGCCATATCATCCTTCACACAGTCCATAAACAGTTTTTTTGATCGTCCTCTACTCTTAAACATACTGTTTCTACTAAATATCTAGTGAAAATAATCCCAAACCCAATCTCTAAGTATATATAACAAAACCGCTAACAATTCAAAACAAATAACTTCACCCACCCTAGCACCCTGTTCTAATCCCAAAACATGGCTTATAGAGGCATTAAGATATTAGCAATGTGCCTTCCAGGTCATAAGGTTAAAAGCATCGTTAGACCTCTACCTCTACCGACCCCTTTATCGCATTCTGTCGTTATTTACATAATTATTAGTGGTTGAATAGGTATCTAGTGTAGCTAGGTAGATGTAGTAAAAGATTATTTTATTCTCAACGTAATTGTCTACTGATCTGATTGGTTGAAATAATGCTATAAAATATTTTAGTAGACATCGATGAAATCGGTTTGAGAAAAAAATGCGGTGCGGTTGGCGCAGTGGCTCAAGCAATGGACTGCTGCGCTGCGTGTCGCGCTTTCGATTCCCGCACGGAACAAATATTTGTATGACCTACAGATAAATCTGTTGTTCCGGGTCTGGGTATTTGTGTATGTGAGTTTAAATGTTTGTGAACACACCCACGATACAAGAGAATTTCCTAGAGTGGGGCAACGTTTTAATTTTATAAAAAAAAAGAAAAGTAGAAAATAACAATGATATATTAAAACTATAGATACGTTGTCTGCCCTAAAAAATGACAACGTGAAATGAAGCCAATTGGCCACATCGCGCTTAGTTACGCACCAACCTCTCGCGCGATGCCACGTTTGTTCTTAATTTAAATCGTGTGTGTAAACCTGCGCGAAACATAAAGACAACAGGCATCAACAGGCATCCCGCTGTACGGTGTCAAATTTTATTTCCCTTTCTTTACGCGTAAAAGTAGTTATATAATATTTTCGCCGTTTTTAAGCACCGCCATGTTAGTTCATGACATGTCTATATATAATACGTCATTGGAAAATAATGTTTTGTTCAATGTTTCCAATAGTAGATGCGGAAGTCAGAAGCCTAATAGCCAGGCTTACCAAGGAGTACCATGTAGCCGAATTACGGAGCTGCATGTGGTTAGACTGGACGACAACCACAACATTTATTCACGACACAAACGTGGAAAGAGAAGCACCCACCAGCTCCCATTTTCATAAAGCCCCGGGAGCATTTGCCTCCGGGACATGACCTAGAGTTGTCATCATCATCATCACCAGCCTATTAATGTTCCCACTGCTGGGACACAGGCCTCCTCTCTTTGAGAGGGAATGGGCTATAATCTACCACGCGGGCCCAGTGCGGATTGGTAGATGTCACATGTCTTCGAATTTTTTGATTCTAAGACATGCCGGTTTCCTCACGATGTTTTCCTTTACCGTTTTGAGAACTGCGGTGATGAAATAAATTACACAAAGTAATGTGCCTGCCTGGGTTCGAACCCATGACCTACTGTTCGTAAGTCGGGGTCACCACCAATGGGCCACCGCTGCTCTGATGTTTGTACTAAGAAAATATTAACATTCATAATTTTAAATAACTTTATAGTAGCTACAACACTATCACCATTCCACTAACTACACCGAATCCCCATTAACCAAACTGCCACTAAAATGAGACGTCGCATAATGAACGGGAGGTCAATCTGACCCCATAACCGTTCCATGCTTAATGACGGGTACAAATGATCGGCCAAGTATAAAACATTGAACTAATCTAAGGTCAGTTCAGCATTGTCTTTTGTCAGGCGAAAGTGAGGGAAATGCTGTATGTAGCAGAATAATTTAGTCAAATCAACTACTAAGATTCCCTTAAAAAACTAAAAAACCAACTGAAAAGCAAAAACAAGCACATTTTAAATTAAACAAAACTTGGATGCAGGCGGGGGTTCATTTTTTTCGTAATTTTGGGTTTAAATCAATGACGTATTATATATAGACACGTCATGAACTAACATGGCGGCGCTTCAAAACGGCGAAATCATTATATAACTACTTTTACGCGTAAAGAAAGGGAAAGAAAATATGACACCGTACAGCGGGATGCCTGTTGATGCCTGTTGTCTTTATGTTTCGCGCAGGTTTACACACACGATTTAAATTAAGAACAAACGTAGCATCGCGCGAGAGGTTGGTGCGTAACTAAACGCGATGTGGCCAATTGGCTTTGTTGTCATTTTTAAGGGCGGACAACGTACAGTACGATCAAATTATCTTGACAGCTCTGAACATAGGCTCTGCGAACTTTTGCGCATGTATACTCGCGAAGAAAACTGTTATTGCCAGATAAAGAAATATACGATCAGAAAATACCTAATACAGTGAGAAAATACAAATGAAATAAATATCAAAACACTTTTAGATACCTAGTCTACATTTTTAACTCCATTTTCATTTTCCCCTTCATATACTGAGTTAAATCGTAAATATTTTTTCTCGCCTGGCGATTTAAAACACTACTATACTTTGGTGGCATATTTGACGAAATAAGTGCCTACTAACTTATCTAACAAATAATAAAAAATAACAGTAATATTAAAAACAACAAACAAATACACAACGAAAACTTTTCTAATCGAATGTGCTCAAGACAGAGATAGCAACACAAACACCAAACAAATGCTGTCGTGTGACTGAGATATAATACCTCGTACCGAATATTGCCGAACTTGCACGAAGGTCACGAAGTTAACAAAAAGAGATGTGCATGTGCATGTGCAATGGGTGTCGTTTAATCGATTATTCTTCGAATCGATTGAAATGAAGTAATAAAAAGATGTTTCTATTCAATTTTATATTGAGGTTTTAAAAATTCGTAAACATTCGTTATTCAAGAAGTCTGTAATAGATTTCTAAAATATAAGTAAATCATGTCTTATAACAGAGGAAACATAAAGTTACTATACATTTTTTTTTTAATAAAGACGAAAACTCAATTATTAATGATTAAATTCACTTTATTAGTTAATGCATTCACTTAAATATCTTCTAAACACTAATAATAACGTATTCAAAATAAAACTAATCGATTACGATATTTGATCGTTTAAAGGATTGATTGTGTTTATGTAAGGTGCATCTCTAGCCTATACTCCGCCCCCCGAACTTCACCTCATGTCACCATTTGGTTCCTAATAAATGTTACTGCGCAGCGTTCTGCACGAAGTTCGGACCTGCCAAGATAATTTGTTCGAACTGTATCTATAGTTTTAATATAACATTGGTTTAAATGAGAAAAATATAAAATGTGATTGTTTTTTGCTTTTCGGCTTTTTCATTTGGGATTTTTTAGTTTTTTAACTACTTTTTACCCGACTGCGGCGAAGCACAAAAAGAGGGTTATTTATTTCGATCTTTTAAGTTAGTCACGTACTAACTACTTCGCAGACGTTTTTGCTTTTATATACGATTTGTCATTGTCACTATGAATTTCTTTTAAACTTATAGGTTGTTTATTATTATTGTTATCTCCTTTTAAAACTCTTCATTTTGATACCCTACTCGATGGTAATGGATATTTTTTTTAAACTGTGCGATATGGCCACTAAATCCGTATTTTTTTTAATGTAACCATTGACACTCGCGCCACCAAGACTAATCTAACGACGTATATTTTATTCAAATAGCTTCATCCGTTTAGGAGTTATGAGGAAGGGAACAAAGAAACGGACATACATACATACAGGTCAAACACATAACCCTCCTTTTGGGCTTCGCCGCAGTCGGGTAAAGAAAGCAAGCGTGTCAACAATGTGATCCCGTAAAGGGAAGGGAAGAAGAAATATCATAATAATATGAAAGTTTATTAATTTTTGCTGATGATAAGGCCATAAGGTACACAGCTTATTTACTTATTAAACCAAGTTCTTTCCAAAAGAATCTCATAGCCACCAGGTTATCAAAGCTTAAAATAAATATTATTAATATTGTCGTCACTCCTCAAAGTCAAAATCGAAGGTCAAACTTCTAAAATTAAGAAACAAAACACAATTCGTGACGTTAATGATGTCATCCGTTCCATTACCAATGTTAATATCATTGTTCGACTTCCTTTTGCTGAATTAGCATTAAATTAAGGTAGGACTAGATTTCACGATAGTTTTTATTAGATACAAATGGATAGACCGTTTGATTTCTTTATATAGATATAGTAAGGTGCTAATTGTGTGTATGTAGGCTTTAATAGATGTTCGCCGATTCCTTCCGTTTATGTTGTGAATTTCTAAGTAAAGAAGGTATACCTATCTACTGATATTATAGATACGATGAACTGCGAAAAGTATGATATGGCAACAAAGAAGGTGTCCTACGAGACGACGAGTAACAGAAATCCATAGAAAAGGAAGTCCCCAAATGAATTGGAATAAGGTATGGTGATGATGATGAACTCGGATCGGGCTAAATATTATCATTCAAAAAAGAGTTTTATCCGTACTTCGGAAATCACGTTGAGCCGTTGGATCAGTTTTTTTTTTTTGAGACAAGCCCTGTACGCCAGAATTAACAGTGGTGACCACAAGAAAAGCGCCGAGACAATGAAGCCCGGCGAAGTCCCAGATTTAACTGTCTTGGATCCCGCAACGAAATTAATCAGAAAAGAACAGCGGAGGAATTATAATAACATAATTTCCACTTCCCTCCATATCAGCAGGAGACAGAACTGAACAAGGCCAATAGGCACACAGGGGCGTATACAACTGGGATAAGCCCAGTTGCCTAGCACCACGGATATTATTGTCATTAATATTATGTTAGTAATTTGTTAGTTAAATTACCTAAGTTTTGAAAAATGCTGTTGAAATCGACTATAATTTGTAGATCTTTGTTTCAGGTACTCAGTGGTCCGACAGTCTAACAACAAGTCTTACCATAGGGTATCGTATTACCCAGTACTAACTGGGTTGTGGAGGTCAGATAGGCAGTCGCTGCATTTAAAATGCTGGTATACTTAGTGAATTGAATTATTTTTCCTATTATAAAAATACAGATTCAGCCATTTCGAATTTCTTTTATATTTAAACAATGTTGTGGTAAACCATTCATTGGAACCGATTTAAATTTATACAATGCAGTTAAACAATTTGAACGTAAATCTAAATATTTTTAATACTGACTGCAACATAATTTAAACCTTACATAGTGGGTCCAAAGAATCAACTCTAAACTAAAACGCATTAATGTACGGACAAAAATATGCCACTTTAGTTCTGCAGTCGGTGAACTACTCCTGGGTATATTAAGGGCCTTATAATTCAGTGCATAAAGTACACAATTTTAGATTGTTTGCGTTCTAACCGTAAATATAAGGTGGTAATTTCAACAGGTGCGTCCTGTGGCTGGAGGCACAATAAGTAACACGATTCCTTTTTTCGCGCGAAGCAAAGGTATTTCGGTTAGGTTGCTTATCAACTAGACTACCAAAATCATTACCCTTCCTTTTGGCTTTGCCGTAGTCGGGTAATAAGTTTGGAATCGCTTAATATTATGTCTGTTAAACAACAAAAAAAAGTAACCAAGTCAGGTACATCATCATACGGCTTCCGGCCACCATAGACACGGGCCTGTGGACGGTGAGTGATGGGCTAGCTCGCCGTCTGCCCGTCTTATGACGACGACAGGCCGTGTCGACGGCGCGTTCGTGTTCCACGCGCGCCTCAAAGAGATGTCAGCAACATGGGAGGGGCAAGGGCCGTCGCGCGGCGGGACTGCGGGATGTTGTAAGAGATACCGCGGCCTTGACATATAGGGCTAAGAAGGAACATGGGTGGTGTTTAGTCAGTCAAAGTCTGACACTCCCTTTCTTTCGCTCTGCCCAAGAGCAGGAGGGGTTATTTGATGATTTCCCACGCCCCAAAAAAAAGGTACATCATCATCTGCCTACATAGCCTTTCCACGACTATCCTGGGGTCGCCTTCCAGTCAAACCAGATGCAGCTGAATAAAAGTATTTTGCACGAAACGACTGCCTATCTGACCTCCATAATCCAGTAGGTGAGTACTTACTGGGTATTACGATACCCTCTGACAAGACTGATTGTCAGACTTACGGGTCATTGACTACGATTGCGCATTGAGTACTATAAGTGACCCACCCAAATGTCCTTTCTTTGGTATTGTTCGTCGTGACGTTGAGCTCCTTGAGTTA
The DNA here is from genome assembly GCA_932274075.1 of Diarsia rubi. Taxonomy (NCBI): domain Eukaryota; kingdom Metazoa; phylum Arthropoda; class Insecta; order Lepidoptera; family Noctuidae; genus Diarsia; species Diarsia rubi. Next base: position 20,287,344 of record OW026415.1, on the reverse strand, counting down.
TAAGTCGAACTCCACGATAACTGACAAATGCTTGCACTGACTGGACGGGTCCACTCAAATCTGTGTGGTGCTTTCTTCTAAAGACCATCTCAGACATTAATCTGCATGGTCTTCATGTGTGTATTATACCTTATTGTTAACCCAAACTACCAAAGATAGCAAGTCAACCAAGTCAGGTTACTAGGTCATAATATTTAGTGAATCCAACTCGGGCGCATCGTTCGGGAAACTACGCAACATTTTTTCGTCCAAAATGTGTTGGCAGTAATGATTTATGGAACAGAAACATGGTCCTTAACTGCTGGCCTCTTAGAGAAGCTCAGAGTCATGTAACGAGCCATGGAGAGAGCTATTCACGGAGTTTCTTTGAGCGGTAATATCCGGAATCAATGAACCCGAAATTCGCCGGAGAACTAGGGAACATCGACACAGCTCTCAAAATATGCAAGTATAAGTTTCAAGGTGTAGGCCACATCGCTTAAATAACTGACAATCGATGGGTAAGAAAGGTTTTAGAGTTGTGACTTCTAACCAGAAGACGCAGTGTTGGCAGACCTCCCACAGCGACATCGTGAGAATCGCGGGCAACCGGTGGATGAAAACGGCAGGTTACCGTTAGTTCGTTCTATGGGGGAGGCCTTCGCTAGCAGTAGACGTCTTCTGGCTGATGTTGATGATGAATATTTCGTGAAAAATATATTTACTACGGGTACTATATGACGCCGTCATGTCTTTACCAAGGACGTGATTACGTAAACTTAATTGTATCTTTAATTTAGATTTTAAAAGTCCTGCTCAATTAAAACATACCAAGTTAAAACACACCACATCTCTACCTAACCCTTCAGAATCCCGCCGTAAAGTAAACACCTCACCTCAAAAATTTGACCTCAAAATCGAGAACGTTCTCTCCAGGGAAGGCGAGACGGTACGGTACCCTATCAAAACCGTACGTGTTCCGTACGGGGCCAGACAGCTCGTAACAAATAGCTTCTCTGTGACTTGGCCGCTGTAAAATATTATGCTGGATGACGGGTTAGTCTTGGTGATCTGGGAATCGGGTAAGTAGGTTGAGATACTGAGTGCAATGACCTTGAGTATTGGCATTTAAATAAAATAATAAAATAAATAAATAAATATCCTTGGACATTTCACACAACGCCATCTAGTCCCAAGCTAAGCAACCTAATGCTTGTGTTATGGTAACGAGATGGCTGATAAACTACTTATATACATTTTTTTTTTGTAAATACATACATATTATAGATAGAAAAACACCCAGACTCGGAACAAATACTTGTAGGTCGTACAAATATTTGTTCCGTGCGGGAATCGAACCCGCGACATGCTGCGCAGCAGTCAATCGCTTAACCACTGCGCCAACCGTGTCGTCGTCATTTAATCTTATATTTGAAAGAAAACAAACATATTTATTAGGCACATGCCACCCACACACATAAAAATATATAAGAAAAAAAAATGAAAACGAAACTAAAATTTAACACTGCGTGACTCACGGCTGCAGCAAATTGGCTCTGTTCAGCAAAATGCAACTTGTGCCCGACGATGGTTTACAACTGGACCTAAATTAAAACAGTTTTATATTATTATTATGTTGTGTGAAGGACACGTATCTATTTCGAGGAGGTTGCGACTAAATCGGATGAATCTTCAGGTTAAGTCACTATTGCTTAGGTTGATCTGGGTGACCAGTGACCGCCCATTACATATCGCGTTTCCTCCGTGTCTCGGCAGGCACGTCAAGCCGTTGGTCCCGGCTCTCATTTGTAGTTCTTTGATAGTCGGTAAAGCTAGGCTAAAATAGAACTCCAAAAAAAAATAGACCTCCAAAAATTGAGATGGACCGGCCACATGTTGAGATTTACACACAATTAAAATGGAGCCAAATTATAACAAATTGGTATCCAAGAGATGACATCGAGGATGACAACAAATGCGTTGGGAGGATAAGCTGAAGCTCATTGCAGGACCCAAATGGAGGAGAGTTGCTCAAGATAGGAAGCAATGGAAGCTACTGGAGGAGGACTTTGCCAAGATGCACACTGAGTTAAGAGACATCCTTTAACCAAACGAACCAAACAACTTACACAAAGATTGAATCTCTCACCCAGTTTAACGGGCTAAATACGGGCTAATACGGGTTGTGTGATAGTAGTGGAATATTATTATTATTATTATTAAATATAATAAATAATCACATCTCACTTCACACTAATAATAAAAAGGCGAAAGTTTGTGAGTGCGTGAGTGTGTATGTTTGTTACTTCTTCACGTAAAAACTACTAAACGGATTGGATAAAATTTGGTACACAGCTAGTTTATAACCTGGATTAACACGTAAGATAGTTTTTATCCCGATTTTATCTTCCCGTGGGATAACTTTCGAGTTGTAGCGGGCGAAGCCGCTGGCAACCACTAGTAATAAATAAAAAATAAAATAATAATAAATTAAGCTAGGCACTGGTCTGAAAGTCTGTCAACCACTCCTATCAAGGAACACCCCCATATTAGTAGTACTTTACTAGTTATCCAATTCAATTCAATTCATTTATTTCAGGTTCATAACCCATATTTGAAACATATTATATCATACACAAAATAAATACAACATCAACACACATACAAATAAGTTAGCGGTGGTGGTGGTGGTTAGTGGTATAAGTTGGTGGTGGTGGTGGTGGTGGTTAGTGGTTATAAGCTGCATCCTATGATGTTGATAAATTATCGTAGATTTAATTTCCAAGATATTATACCTACGCAAAACAATACAACAAAATCCGTAGGTACAAGTATGTTAAAACAATTGGTCTTATTTACATAACACAATTAATATTGATAAATAGGGATGTTTACTGACTTAAAAATATGATTCTAATTAGTCCGTCTGTTAGATTATCGAAAAATATTGGATACGTATTTTTTGTTTTATCAAATCAAAAAAAATTACGAAGATAAAACGCGTCAAAGATTTGAGTGGGAATATGACGTCACTCGAGTTTTCAAAGCACTGTATCGTCTTCATTGTTTGCTCCGCCAGGCACGTCAAGTTACAAATGTAACAAAATGTCTATTACAAAATGTAGGTAAATGAATTGTCAAAATAAAACGGGGTTCTCAATATTATGATACGCAATTCGGGATTGAATTTTATGCTACACTTGCTGTTATCCACGACTTCGCCTGCGTGGAAATTATATTCTAAAACCTTTTTCGAGAACCAATCTATCAATTTGTGAAAACAACATGAAAATCGGTGAATTCGTTTTTGAATTTACAGACAGACGCGGCGTAAGACTTTGTTTTATAATATGTAGTTATAGTGATAAGTCAGTCTCAAACCTAGAATTAGCTGTCTTGAAACGAGTCTAGACAAGTTTTTGTGCTCTAGTAATTAACTGAAGAAAAACACATTCATTTACACTTGTTGTACAGTTCGACATAATAATTTGTTAGGGTTCAAAGGTGTGAAAGCCCGAAGTCTTACCAAAGTAATGTTTTGACGGCGAGTGCTAATTACTATAACGTAACATAGTATCACGACTGTTATCCCCGAAGGGCTAGTAAAAGCTGTTTGTTTTCATAAGCACAATCACGTGCTTATGGACAAACAGTCCAGTTAAGTAGGTCCAACTTTGAGAAAGAGGTCAGTCGTCGAATCCGACTCGGCTGGGCAGCGCTTGGGAAGCTGAGTAGTATCTTCTCGTCCAATTTACCGCAGTGTCTCAAGACGAAGTTCTATGACCAGTGTGTGTTGCCAGTGATTACACACGGGAACGAGACGTGGTCGCTCACAATGGGCCTTATCAGAAGGCTTAAAGTCACCCAAAGGGCAATGTAAAGGGCCATACTCGGAGTTTCCTTACGTGATCGAATCAGAAATGAAGATATCCACATAAGAACCAACGTTACCGTAGCTCGGAGAATTGGCAGACTTAAGTGGCAATGCGCAGGCCACATTGCTCGCAGAACGGATGGCCGATGGGGCCGAAAAGTTATGGAGTGGCGACCGCAAACCGGAAGACGTTGCGTTGGAAGGCCTCCCACTAGGTGGACTGATGACCTGGTGAAGGTTGCGGGGATCCGCTGGATGCGAGACGCACGGGACCGGTCAATGTGGCGACACTTAGGGGTGGCCTATGTCCAGACGTCATTTGGCTGAAATGATGATGATTCATCACCTTATTAAGTATCGGTCACTAATTACCAGTCATCCTATACAGAGTTTTAACGTACCCTTCAAGAAGCCGTCAACCAAGTATTACGTACATCAAACTAAGTAACCCCACACAAAAATTATTGCTGGGAAACAACTTTATTTTTGGGTTGAAAAATCACGTTTTATTGCGGTAAAACTTAATGTAGCATACTCAAAACATTGTGCTAACAGATGCTTTGAATAGTAAACGGGTCATGAAGGCAATTCAATTAAAATTAAATCCTTAAAAACTGATATTAAAAAAAATGGTACTTTGACCTCCAATATCTCTGTGCCTAACCTTCTAGTTTCCAGGTTTGGGACAGAACATAAAAAATATCGGAATGACGGGTAGAACAAGTATCTTTCAGCTTCATTTCGGGTACTTTTACACCCTTTATTTGCCGCTCCATAATAGATAAAGTCATCCAGTCGCATTCGTTAGTCTGGGACCCGTTACAGCACTTGATGATCCAAAGTCATTAGTCGAGTCTTCCATAACCTAAAGACTGAAAAAGTAAGCAAATATGCGATCAGTCTAACCAGCAATACCAAAATTCTACAAAGCCAAAATCCACTATATTTCGCACACCCATCCATCAAGCTACATAATATCTAACTCCAATATCAAAGGCATCTCCCGCCATGCAACATGCAGCGTGTAACGTGCAACGTGCAACGTTCGCTACAATTTATTGGCAACGTAAACACGTTGCAGATTAAATTCCAAAATATATAACTTTCAATCAACGTCTCACGTGCGCCCATCACGCTGAAGTTTAAATTTTTGAAATATTACTCAGCTCTGCGAATTGGGGGTTGGTTCGAGGTAAAGAAAATCGCGGGCAAAAAAAGACCGTTTTGTTTCTCATAGTTTTTAGTCCCAAACAGCTAAATAAATTAACATAATATGAAAAGTATATAAAACAACCTTTTTAAGTAACGTGGGGCTGTTTTCCCTATATAGTATACAGCTGTATATGCCTGAGTTCTAAAAGATTTATAGAGCGGACAATAAGAATATTGCCATACTAAAATTTTTGTCCCAAACATTTTCGATTTTGACACACAAATGCTACCTGAGAAGCAAGTGTATGACACTAGTAGACCTACGGTTGGATTATGATTTTCGTCGTGTCCCATCTTTTGCTCGTCCACCTACGGTCAATCAAATCATCATCATCAACCTATTAATGTTCCCACTACTGGGACATAGACTTTCACTCTTTGACAGGGAATGGGCAAACCACCAATCCAATCTACCACGCGGGCCCAGTACGGATTGGTAGATATCACAAGTCTCCAAATTTTTGGGTTCTAGGACATGCCGGTTTCCTCACGGTGTTTTCCTTCACCGTTTTTAGAGCAGTGGTGATGAAATAAATTACACAAAGTAATGCGCCTGCCTGGGTTCGAAACCACGAATTACGTTCGTAAGTCGAGGCCACCACCACTGGGCCACCGCTGCTCTCTTGCCTCAATAGAGAAGCGGTGACCCTTTCTATTTGGTTAATAGTCATTCTGTAACGCGAAAACGGCAACAGAGAATCTCCCAATTTCCAACACTCTCATTTTCTTACATCTTCAACCAACCCGTAAACCCGTTGCGGGAATCTCTCATATCGGGCCGAGGCATCGATGGACTCGGATCATCCCGGGTTTTACGAGCGTCCGAAGTAGGATATAGAACGAAAAAACCCGAAAATATCCGAGAATAATATCGGGAAATACGAGCCGTAACCGATGAATTAAACTCGATGTGGTGCGGTCGTGAAAAAGTGTTTGTTTTTATTTTTTATTTGATTTTGTTTAAATATTGTCATTTTCAGTCAGTAGTGAGTAGGGAGGCCACAATATTGTTACTTGCTTATGAATCCGGTATTGGTATAGCGTTCTGATGATAATAACTTGGACAGTTGGACTTTTCTTATTTACATGCTTCAATTTACAGATCTATGAAAAATTAAATAAGTATGGAAAAGGAAAGAATTACAGGTCATCAAAAACATCATACACGTCACGCATTGCCACGGTTTATAGCAATGCTGATTTATTGGCTAAAAAAAAATACACTCTCTCAAACAGACAACCTTCTCCTTTTTGGAAGTCGGTTAAAAATTGGCGCACCGTTTCCACCATTTCTTACATTTTGAATTACAGAGATATCGTTAAGTAATGTTTGCCAAGTTTTCACCTTTATTTCTCGATTTAAAGAGTGTTTTTTTGTTAAACGCACTCACGATACTGAATGGATGAATAAGAGATACTTTGAAACTGTAGATTGTTTGCAAGAATCAAATTAGTTACAGGTTTTTGCCTTCACAATATTTCTTGCCATGACGAAATAAGCCTTTTTGGATACCTTCCTCACTGACAATCTTTATTTCTTTTCCAGGTACAGTCAGCGTACAAGTCATTTGTTCCACATTAAGGTCAGCAAATAAAGGTCAGAAATGCAAATTCACGTTTTTAGTACTGTTTCAAAAGGTTTTGGTGATATAAAGATAATTTTGCAAACGTTTCGTCACTTAGGTTTACAGCGGCAATTTTGTATGGACATAAATGTCACAGGCAGACTTGTAAGTTGACGATTTGATACACTGACTTGTTTTTCAAAAGTTGGTAATTTGAGTTTATTTTTGTACTTTGTGACCGCTTCGTTGCTTCAGTGGTTGAAGCGCGACTGCCGAGCATGTGCTGCTGGAGTCGATTCCCGGGTCACGAAGTGTTATTGGGTTTTTTCCATAGGAATTTCTCAGCCCGGTTAATGGCATTAGACTCGTCCTCTATGACATGGGAGTTAACACATAACTGACAAAATATGGGTGTACTATAAGGTTCATCATGCCTAACCCTTCGGGAATTTCAGGTGTCATGTTAATAACATGGTAAAAATGTTCTCAGTTTAGGCATAAGCTAGCTGTCAGTGATCGATTGACAGTAGCGTAAAAGAGCGTTTTGGCAATTGTTTCTGTAAGTCGACGAGTGGCATGGGAAGTAGCGACAAAAGGAGGCAGAGACACATAGTGTGGCCACTTTACTCGTCATGCCGCACGTCATGCTCCTTGTCCTGCATACCGCTTCCTGTTTTGTCGGTTTTTGTTTTTGGAGGAGCGTCGCGATTAATGGCGCGAGTAGAGTAATGTGGGCAGAGCGGGCAACATCGCGGCAAATAGCGGCAGCGCGAGGAGCATAGTGATAGTGTGGCGGCCGCATTAGATTTCTTTTGGTTAGGCATTCAGTACAGTAATCACTGTGTTGATAAGATTTTGGAGCGTTTTATGTGCTGATACTGATTCCGTCCCACTGCTGGATAAAGTTCTCTTACCATGACTTCCAGATGTTTCGATCCAGGGGTAATGTGGAACACTACTATCACACTAGTCGTTAGTATTTGTCCAACTTGTCTCACCATCTTCTACGAGATCTACCGCGACGCCTTCTGGCTGTGACCAAGCTCCAGAAAGTGGCTACTTTGGCCCACTGATCATTGGACATGAAATAAAGAAAAAAGAAAGAAATAGTATTTACTGGTTTCACACAGGACAGAAGAAATTGACAAAATAATAAAAATTAAAAGCTTAAAACATAAGAGAAACACTTAAAAACAGGACATACTTAGTTTAAATTAAAATTGGTCCCGTACGAAGCCAAAAGGCCACTATCTCAGCATGGTGCTGTAACATTGACAAATGTCACAGCGCTAATATTCTGATAGGGCCAAAGGTGTTGTCACGGCGAAACAAAACTAAAAATAAAATATAATTAAAACAATTGTAAAGTAGGCAGTATTATGTAGTGTGCGAAGATAATTATTAACATTATGTATATTAATTACGACAAAAATATTTTCACATCCAACTAACTTGAATGTTTGTCTATGCCAAGAGCGTAAATGGCAACACTGACAAACGAAAGGACGCCGCATATAACAGGCATGCGCTAAATATCTCCTTTCAATTTTATACAGTAAACTATCTAAAGTTGAGAGAGACCTAGGTATATCAAGCTATTCCTACCGATTCATAAATCTTAAACCCATTCTCGTGCAATACTTAGTAGACAGAATAAAATAAACCGCCCTATTTTCATTATTCCCGTAACAAACAACGTTTTTCAGATAAACAATTTCATTGTGAAACGTTCAGTTTTTCCGGTTGAGCGTCGTTTTTTACCGAGAGCCTACAACAGGGATGTTATGGAGCTCCGTAACCGTAACCGAAACTATAGGATGTACGAAATTTAAAAAAAAAACCGTAACCGAAATCGATTAAAATGTTTCAGACAGTTTCGGATAAAGGCGGAGTCTAAATTATTATTATAGGAATAGATATTTTTGCATGTTGGTGACTCTGTGTTTGTTTTGCCCGGCCGAGCCGTCACTTGTCAGATTGTGTTGCAAGATTCTAATATTCGTGACCGAAATTTTCCTAAGCTAGCGGATCATTCGAAATAATTTTATATCCGCAACCGTATCCAAAACCGAATTGCTTCTGTATCTGTATTCAGATCCGAAATTTCATTTCCTTAACAACCCTGGCCTACAATATTCGCGCTTTTTCATACAATCGTAATAGCAATTCAATTCGGCTCGTGAAAAAACTTCGCTTTAAGTTGCATAAAAACGAGTTTGGGCTTTTATGTCCCCGGGTCGGTGTAATTGGGGCAATGTTGTGTAGTTTTGTGTTTTTGTCTTTTTTATATGTCGCAATGGCCTATTTCGTATTTTGGAATAGAATAAATCTTTTTTTTTTGTCCGTGATTGGAATCGATGATCGCCTTCATTATTCAGACGTAGATACTACACAAACTAATTTAAACTTTGTGTTATGTATCTATACTGGTATATTTTATTTTATATTTAGGATAAGGCATTTATACCTAGTATTCATTTTATTCTCTTCCTATTCTCACACACAACTGTCCACATTTCTTTTGAATTAAGCTGTGCCTTTGTACTATAAGTTCTATTGTGATGTTTTCTTATGTTCTCTTTTGTTGTGTACACATAAATGATAAAATAATTGTTCAATTTTCACAAATCCTGATTCTGTGGCTGCTACTAAGAAATTCTTGAATCGAACCCAGGACCCCATCATGCGCAGCACTCGATTGCGACCGCTACACCAACGAGGCAGCCTTAATTCTTACTAAATGTGAATGGCTTTTATCGACACGTTCGTCATAAAGAAACAGGTCAAGTAGATAATGATCGATGTTCTCTCGCGTTCTTCAATGGCGCTGCTGTAGGTACGCTTATGAAATATAACACTTCCGATCAATTTATAACAACCATGAGAAAATAAACAAATCGTCATAATAATATTTTGTTACCAGAGAATCCTCCAAATCTACAAGACTACGCCGAGGTAATATTTGTCAACTTTAACGTGAAACTACCACCTTTATTGCGTGCTAACAAAGTTCATATTACAACGAATTATCAAATAACAACACAGTGCAACTGTGTCGAGCAATTGACACCTCAAAAGCCCATGGGATTCGGCCATGCAAGATACCAGCGAAACTTTGCCGCCGCCAAACTGATCGGTGACACTAATAACAGGGTGACAAGGTTGATATCTCAACGGGTTTTGAGTTAGTAATGTAGTGTGTATGTTGGTCGGTATCTGCATGAATTTAACTTTGACAAGTTAAACCTCCTCAGTTGATACATGGAGTGGGTTCATAAGTAGACCTGACCCACTTCGTAGGGAATGCCGGTGGGAAATTTTAGTGTTTAAAGTAAGAAGTAAGATTTTCGTACTGTGTTAGTAAGTTTTGGTGAAGGTACTGAGAAAACATGGAACTACAGAACTGGGATGTATATTTCGGTTATATCGTCAAAAGTAATTTCTCAATTAAAGTTAAAAGCAGCGGCTAGTGGTTTAGTTACCTGTATTTAGTTGGCACTTTTCGAAAGAAACGCAAATCGGATTCGTGAAAAAGGAAACAAATTTTCATACAACAGTAGACACACTTAAAATCTCGATGCATCAAGGAAAAGCTTTATTTTTTTCAGTAGTCAGGTATATTTGTAAAAGTTATTTAGAATGACGGGTAAGCTCACCTCCTTTATGGATACCCTCCACAGGCCATCACCTCCTACCTCCTACAGGCCACCAAATCGCCAATTCATAATAATGATAAAAGTAATAATTACAACGCTGCATTTTAAGTATTGCAATTTTTCAGACATTTCCGGATGTATGCTACATTCTGTATTTAGACGGCCCAATACCACTAATTTTGTTACACAGACCAATTTTTTGCTAGATTAAAACGAGATAATATTGAAATTGTGCAAAAGTCTACTTTCATAGGTTTTAACAAACGAACACCTAATACCCAGCTATATTAATAATCCCATTTCCACCATACTTCCCTCTCCTTTTCAAACCCCTGACCTACAACTAAAACCGTTCAATAAACGCGTTCAGTAGTTTCCGAGAAAAACTTAAATTGGCTGCTAGTTGCTTTTATCTTTGAAAGTTAAAACGTACGTTAAAGCCGGCCTCGATCAGCTACGATGCAGTTGTTCAATTTGTTCCGTAGTATTTGCCGAATTGGATGTACAAATAAGCTTGTTGATTCATCCGACTGTTTTTTGGATGAGGGCGAATTATGGGCGATTTATGGCAGAATTCTTAAGCTGCGCTTTCCCGGGTTGGTTCTTGGATGGGGATTCACCACTCACATAATGAGTTTTCTCGAAAAATCGAATTAGTCCGTCATATAGATTATCAAAAAATTTTGGACTGTATGTATTATTTCATTTTTCACGTAAACAAACAATGAAGACAGTACAGTGCTTTGAAAACTCGTGTGACGTCATACTCTTAGACATTAGTATGACATTTTTAGCGGTCAGTGACGTCACCAACCCCCACTCAAATCTTCAACGCAACGCAATCTTCGTATTTTTAATTGATTTGATAAAACAAAAAATACGTATCCAATATTTTTCGATAATCTAACAGATGGACTAATTAGAATCACATTTTTTCAAGTCGGTAAACATCCCTATTGGATTGTAGAGGTCAGATAGACAGTCGCTCCATGGTAGATGCTGGTATTCAACTGGATCAGATTCAAATTCAAATTCAAATTGTTTATTGCAATCCATAATACACATTAACAGGTGTTAAGGAAATTAATTCTAGACACAATTATGGACCCTGTCGGGCACAGCAAATGTTTGTACAAGTACAGAGCGGAAGAGCGTTTCTTTTATTATTAAGTTGGCTTAAATATCTATTTTATAATTATATTCTATTAATCTAAGAATATATCTCTATTCATATACTTATTCTATTAATATTGTTAAGCAATTTATTTATTCTTTTATTATTTATTTAGTTATATTTTTAAATTGCTTATTTGTTTACGTCCTTGGTATAGACCTTTTTTTATATTAGTTTTGTAGGTACTTAAATTATGTATTTTTATTGGATTTACCCATTAAATATTCGTGTATCGTATAGTAACTTTTTTAAATTAAGTATTGCTTTAACTTATTTAAAATATAGTATTGGTTTTCTTTTGTTTCTATATGTTTTCTGGTAATTTATTATATATTTTTATAGACTTTGAATATGGACTAGATTGGTGTAATTTAAGACGGGAAGGGGGCAAATTCAGTTTGTTCTTATGTCGCAAAGAATAATTTGTTTGTACGTCTCCCCATGTGCTGTAAGAATCCGGATATTTGCGTACTAGTTTACATAATTCCAATATATAAATGCTAACTAACGTGAGAATCTTGTGTTTCTGGAAGTGCGGTTTGCAACTGTCTGTTGATTCTATATTAGTAATAATTCTAATTAACTTTTTTTGGAGGGTAAATAGTGACGGGGCGTCTGTGCTGTTTCCCCATAAGATGATGCCATAGTTAAACCAAGCGTGGGCATATCAGGCGTAGGCTGGTAGTCTTTTTAATTTCGCGGGGGGCATATTAAAACTTAGAGATTTTTGATTTAACTGTCTGTATGTGTGTTTTCCAGTTTATGTTTGTATCTATTGTTAAACCTAGGAGAGTGAAATTGCTAACTGTTTCTATTTTTTGTTGGTTATAAGTAAAATCTATTTTTCTTTGGTTTTTCTGCCAGGGGTGAAATGCTATTAATTTAGTTTTAGAAAAAATAATTTCGAGATTATGATCGTGCATCCAGTTTATAGTTTTGTCGAGAATATTTGTAAGTTTTTCATTTAAATTGGCATTTGTTTGGCATGAGGTCAGGATTGAGATATCATCCGCAAAAAGAACACAAGGTGAACAATGGTTTTGGGGAGGTCGTTTATATAGGAAAAGGAGGCAACCTATAACACTTCCCTGGGGAATTGAAGCGTGTACTGTTTTAACATCAGATCTGATGAGCTGTAATTCTTTTGATTTTTGATTATAGTATTCAATCTCGGGTAAGACGAAGGATCCGGTAAGACTGAAAGCCAACTCCAGTATGGTTGGCAGATTATGAGATTACGTTTTATTGGGAAAAGACTAGGCAGATGCAGAGGTCAATTCTTAATACAAAAGTTAATTTGTGATGACTTATTTGTTCAGTATCTTATCTTAGAGGAAGGGATTTTACTTTAATTTATTCAGAATTACATTTCAAGCTTACTATTTTTCACCAAAATGCTTAAAAGCTAACAATAATATTTTCATATTTTTTTGTTTTTTTTATTTGAACACGATTAAATTTTCAACTAGATTAAACCAGTGTTTCGTACCAGACTACTCTGACAAGTCGTAAAGAATACTAGTTTAAGGACTATAAGACCACTTTTTTTTTTTTGGTTGGGAAATCATCAAATAACCCATCCGGCTCTTGGGCATCGCGAAAGGAGTGTCAGACTTCCACTGACTAAAAACCACCCAAGTTCCTTCTTAGCCCTATATGTCAAGGCCGCGGCATCTCTTACAACATCCCACAGCCCCAGGTTATGACCTCTATGTTTGTTTAAGTAACTCCATTGATTTAGGCTTTACAATACGTTTTTGCATTTTTTTAAGCTAAGATCGTACATGAAAGTCCATATTAAGCTGCACGCTACCTTGGTGTAGTGGTCGTTAGTGCGACTCATGAGCATGAGGTCCGGAGTTCGATGCCCAGGCCGGGCAAAGTGTTATTGAGTTTTGCCATTAGGAAATCCTAAGTAACAGCCACGGAGTCTGGTTTTGTGACCGATTGATGGCAATAGGCTCGCCCCTTTTAACATGGGACTTAAACATAACTGACGAAATGTGGGTGTACTATTAGGTACACCTCTGCTTAACCCTTCGGGAATTACAGACGTGATGTTATGCATGTATGTAAACTGCACATCTATACTAATATTATAAAGCTGAAGAGTTTGTTTGATTGTTTGAACGCTAAGATCTCAGAATATACTGGTTGGAATTGAAAAATTCTTTTTGTGTTGGATAGTCCGTTTATCGAGGAAGGCTTTAGGCTATATAACATCACGCTACGACCAGAAGGAGTGGAGCATAATAGAAAAACGTTGCATAAACGGGAAACGATATTCCTTATTGAGAGCTTACGTTGCGTGCGCTGCTAAAATGGTTTAAGTTATGCAAATATGATGTAGAAAAGAAATGATCCTCTATAAAAGATCTACAAAAAAGTCCGTGATAAGATTAACTCACTGTAACTATTTTTTACCATTGAAATGTTAGGTTCAATAGAGTTATTTTTTGCGAAGCTAATTTAACCCATATGGTATTAATTTATATCTAAATAAATGGGTTTGTTAGAACGGAAATTTAATATAAAATATTTGAGTTTCAACAAATATCTTAGAAGATATCGCAATGTACAAATGTCCGCGCGACAAAATAATTACGCGGTCCGCTGCGCCGGCCAATGTAGATACGTGGAGATTTTGGCCTCCGGGAAATTCAAATTCAAAATATTTATTGCACCATAATATTTACAAGGTGTTATTGTATATTGTTTTGTGAGCAGTGGTGGCCCAGTGGTGGCGGCCCCAACTTACAAACAGTTAGTTGTGGGTTCGAATGCAGGCGGGCGCATTACGAGTACTTTGTGTAATTTATTTCATCACGTGCCACTGCTCTTAAAACGGTGAAGGAAAACATCGTGAGGAAACCGGATCTTAGAACCAAAAATTCGAAGTTATGTGACATCTACCAATCCGCACTGGGCCCGCGTGGTGGATTATAGCCCATCCCTCTCCTAGAGAGGAGGCCTGAGTCCCTACAGTGGGACCAATATAAGGCTGATGATGATGATGATGATACGTACCTAAAGTAATTCTCACTTTAATAATATATTCTAAGGTAATCTAAACTAATATTATAGAGAGGAAAGATAAGATTTTTTGTTTGTTACGATTCAACTCAAAAATTACTCTGACGACTTTGAAAATTCTTTCCACATTAGAAAACTAATTGAAAAATATTACTATGTTGGTTAGTCTCTCTATCGAGGAAGGTTGTAAGCTATATAATTGTGACGCAGACGAAGTTGCGTGGGTCAGCTAGTCAATATTATAAAAATCAATGCCACTTTTTGTTGTAATTTTATAACTCTATAACGGGCTCACCTATCTAAACCAAATGTTTAGGCTTTTTTTGGACTATTTAGTAGATGGTTTATTAAATGTGAAGTTTGTACAAAATCGGTCGAGCGGTTCTTCATTTATCAAATTTTTTGTAACAAATGAATTCAATAAATGGCGGATCATTTTGTTAATGGGGATTTTGTTATTTGCAATTGGACCGGGTAGGTGGCGCTGCTGTCTGGGCAGGACGACGTCTGCCAGGTCCGCTAGTTAACTATACTTTTCAATACCGTTACTGTTAGTCAGTGTCGATATTGAAAATTGCCGTATAAATTTCAATGAAATACGATTACAAACTCATCGTCATCATCATTTCAGCCGAAAGACGTCCACTGCTGGACATAGGCCTCCCCTAAGTGTCGCCACATTGACCGGTCCCGTGCGTCTCGCATCCAGCGGGTCCTTGCAACCTTCACCAGTTCATCGGTCCACCTAGTGGGAGGCCTTCCAACGCAACGTCTTCCGGTTCGCGGTCGCCACTCCAGAACTTTCCGGCCCCATCGGCCATCCGTTCTGCGAGCAATGTGCCCTGCCCACTGCCACTTAAGTTTGGCAATTCTTCGGGCTATGTCGGTAACCTTGGTTCATACATACTATCTATCATCTATCTATGTCTATTGGTGATTACATACTATCAGCTTCGAAATAAACGCGACTCTCAATTAAATCTCCAACAAGACAATAAAAGAATTCTCTTCAGTCAATTCACCATACAATTAAAACACATAAATAAAATAAAATATAGTAGGTACAGAAGCGAAATTAATGAAATATGAAATCGGCGATTGCGGTAGGGACATATTTAAATCAATTCTGTGATAATAATTCGCGCTGCTGATACAAATCCGGTGTGCCATTTAAATAGAGACCGCGCTTGTTTGAGATTTCAATTAATATTGTTTACCAATGCTGTTTGTGTAGAAATTATGTGTTTATTCAGTGTGAAGTCCATCTGCTATACCTATATAACTGTCATGTCCCATTTTGCAATACATTTCTGGAATGAACGGACTAACATAATCTGCCTAGCGTTTTCCCAACTATGTAGGGGTCGGCTTCCAGTCTAACCGTAAGCATCTGAATATCAGTATTTAACATGGAGCGACTGCCTATCTGACCTCCTCAACCTAATTAATACTGGGTAATACGATACCTTTTGGTAAGACTGGTCAGACTTTCAGGACACTGACCACCTGGAACGACTGCCAAAGATCTATATATATGGCAGCCGGGACCAACAGCTTCAGGCAGTTACCATTTAGCCACGAGCTCCTCAATTAATGGACGTAACCTTATTAGAAAAGTAGAGTATAGAGGTTAAACGGATCCTTAGCGAGCACCCAACTTGTCCCAACTTGGACCCAGTAATATTAATGACAATAATATCCGTGGTGCTAGGCAGCTGGGCTTATCCCAGTTGTATACGTCCCTGTGTGCCTATTGGCCTTGTTCTGGTTTGTCTCCTGCTGATATGGAGGGAAGTGGAAATTATGTTTTTCCTATCTCCTCCGCTATTCTTTTCTGATTAATTTCGTTGCCAGATCCAAGACAGTTAAATCGTTTCTCTGGGACTTCGTCGAGCTTCATTTCTTTCTGATTCTGGCTTTCAGGAGTTACAGTGGTATGGGAATAGTGTGGCGGGACCCTTAACGAAACCTTCAACCAAGCATTCTAGGCTGTACATCAAGTATCTTTACGCAAAAAATATTGCTGGGAAACGATTTTTAATGATAATTACACGTTACACTGAGTCTTACCGTTAAACGTTTTACGGTTGGACTTAAAAAACAACTAAACTTATCACCAAACGGTTCCGCTTCCATTTAGATTGCCTTCGACAAGCTAAGAGGAAGCATTTTATTCAAAGATATGGGATTTTTTTTGGAATCCCTTCTTTTGGGCTCCGCCGCAGTTGGGTAAAAAACAATGCATATCTATTTTACATGGGATTTAAGTCCTCTAACTGTGTGAAGACTACTTTGTGTATAACACAAAAATCGTTATTTTAACCACCAAACACAACTTCCGTGGGTACACAGGTTCATTGCCTAAGTCGCACACGTACTCCGTCTGACCCTGCCGGTATATCTGGCGAAACTTGGCGCTGTTCCGTTATGACAAGCGAATTTATATCCTCCACCATTCTTGGACTTATTTCGAGTTTCAAATAGTCTTGAAGTTTGTTCGAATGGTGAGTTATTGGGGTTCGACGTGGTTGAAAGTTGAGAGTTTATTTTTCGTTGAAAAGTGGAGAACAATTTGGAGCTTTTTGACCGAAGTTGGAAATCAAGGTTATTGCATGGCTTGAGAGCAAAACAATGCAAAACATCTTGGTTTCCTATTTTTATAATTTTTACCCGACTACGGCAAAGCCAAAGGAGGGTTATGATTTTGACTGGCTATGTATGTAAAGGAGTATGTTCATCTGTTCCCTCATAGCTAGTAATCTACTTATCGGAACTCGACATATGAGGTATCATTAGAACCGTCTTAATTGTCCGGTGAATGTAGCATATACGTGACGTGTCACAAAAATCTATATGGCGCCCTCTAGCGGACAAAACGTAATGTGTTAAAAATAAAACTGGAGATAAATACGCCATGTTTGGTATCATTTGAATGGGTTTTACTTGTACATTGCTCAAATTTAAAGTGACGCCCTCTAGCGGACAAAAAGTCATGTGTTAAAAACATATTTAACACCAAAATTGTTTACTTATAAGTTAAACACTAAAAAACAATAACGACAAAAAGTAACGACGCTAAAAAGTATGAAACAAGATTTTCAGGATGCTGAAAAAGAAAAGTCAAATCAAATCAAATCGTCTTCATTTGTGAACACAGGTATAAAGGTCTTGGCATAATATAATGAAATGGCTTGGTATAATTGAACTCCATGTCCTACCATTGAAATTGGTGTACAAATATTCGCTAGAAATTTAGTTAACTAGTTAAAAGTCGCAGTCACACGTTTATAGGTACCAAACTAAAAACTTTAATAACGTGCAACTGAAATTACATAACTATGAATGTGGATGGGTATAAGAGTAGTGGAAGATCAAAGGAATGATAGATGACCTTTGTAAAGGATAATATGATGATAATTGGGGTTAAGGGCAGAAGAATGATGCTGATGACAACATCACACCTGTAATCCCGGAAGGATTAAACAGAGGTGTACTTAATAGTCCCTTATAATAGAGTGCTAGCCAAAATATCGTGCCCTTAAAGCTAAAACCAACTAAAGTCTTTTATGGGCAAAAATGAGATATAGATACCGTTAGAATCTCCTTTTAAAGATCTACATGCTGGTAAACAGGAGATTTTTAAATAAAGAACAGACAAAATCAAAAAAGTGGCGGTAAAGCAATGTTTTTGAACTTTAAGCAATGTTTTTCTCCGGGAAAAACATTTAATTCCGCTCAACATTATATACCACTCTTGTACATGTAGTTTAATACTAAATATTTCTACCTAGTTTTATAAATTCCCCATTATGTGAACATACAAATTTTGTTTAATTAAATTTATAAAATGGTCCATGAAAGAGCTGTTTAAAGGTCAGTTGCCTATAACTCTGAAAAGGAAACTTATGGACATGTGTATTCTTCCCGTCTTAACCTATGGTGCACAGACTTGGTCTTTGACAAACATCCAGAAGTCCAAACTCAAGGTTTGCCAACGAGCAATGGAGCGCAGTATACTAGGTGTTAAATTAACGGATCGTGTTCAAAACACAGTGCTGCGTTCCAAAACAAAAATAGCTGACGTGGCCCAAAAGGCTGCTCAACTCAAATGGGACTGGGCAGGACATGTCTGCCGCATGCCGGAAAATCTGTGGGCCAAAATAGCAGGAAACTGGTGCCCTGACACAGTGAGACGGGGTCGTGGCAGGCCACGAAGGAGATGGCGGGATGAACTGGATCGGTTCCGTCAAAACTGGAAGGAGGACGCGCGGGTTCGAGAGAAGTGGAAAGAGTGGAGGGAGGCCTTTGCCCTGGAGTGGGACAGAGCAGGCAAATAAAAAAAAAAAAAAAAAAAAAAATATAAAAACTGCTGTCCAAACTCGTATTATTATTATTTTTTTTTTTTTTGGTTATTTTTCCTCTTCCACCCCAATAATGAATACAAAAAGAAATCAATAATACACGGACTTTCCTCATGATCGGCTGTTTTAATAGAAATTTTACGATTCGAACCTTTAAACACGATTTTCTCGAAACTATATGTTATGCAGTTAGTTGGGTTTTGCAGTAAGGGGACAATATATCCAAAAACAATCTTATAAGAACCGATTCAATCAAACTGTATTTCTAAAAGACGCACTTGACTGAAGATCGGAATTTTAAAAACGAAACATCGTAGGTGTATAAGTATATAAATTCAATCGCGAATCCAAAGCCACACGATCATGCAGGTGCTCTAGGAAATGAAAAGCAAACTGCGCTGCACATCTCATTATCACTACCTAATCCAGCAGACGAGAGTGTAAAATATTCATTTATTCGAAGCACAGATCTCACAGAAATAGATACGTCATGATTGAATTTGAAGCTGATCGATTTTAGACGTTTTCAATCGAGTAGTTTTGGGTGGGTAATCGATTGGTTGCATTAGGGTAGTTGGACGGAATTCGTATTTTTGTGTATAAAATAAGTCTTGATTTAGGTAAATATTCACATTTCCGGGCACAATATTAACTGGAAAAGCCCTGTAAAGAAGAAAATCTATTAAGAGTCAAAAAGACTGCGATCCACCTACGGACACTGTTACATACTGTAGTACCTACATCACTACATAATATAAAACAAAGTCCTCAGCTGCGTCTGTCTGTCCGTCTGTACGCGATAAACTCAAAAATTACTGCACCGATTTTCATGCTGTTTACACCAATGAATAGAGTGTTCTTGAAGAAGGTTTTAATATACAATTTGACTCGGGTGAAGCCGCAAGCATCAGCTGGTTATCTACATATAAGTAGGTGTCCGCAGTCCGGATCTTTTTTTCAAAAATGAGTCCATACTAGTACATGAGTATATATTATGATATGTAAGTTTTTATCACGAAGGTGATTACCTTCGTGATAAAAACTCATATAATAAAACGAGAAGAAAACAATAAACACAGCTTCCATTGCTCACACCAAAAACACATCAAAATAATTCCTCACAAAAAAAGAAACAGACTTCCAGCGGCTACAAAATTATCACTCGCAATCCCTACAAAGACTTGTAGACTGCAGCGCTCGATAGCGCATAAAGTTTAATTACAATTTCACCGCAATTAATACTAGTACGATTGAATAATAGAAACTCCCATGTTGCTTGCTAACTCCCTCTGCAATTTATAAATCTTTGGCTCTTCGGCGCATTCAACTTCTTGGATCTGGGAGTCTGGGCATCTGGGAAGTCGGACTGGGAACTGGGAACCCATTCGCCCCCCGACTCGATTGTATTGCTAATGAAGATGTGATTCTGCAGACGTTTTATGCACAAATTGAAAATGTTCAGAATCGCTTACTTCGAACCCGATTAGTAAGATTAATTGAACTGGATTATTCGATTTGTCTGGACCTTTTTATTTAATTTTGCGGGGTTTTACGATTTGATTAAGTATGCATTTGTAAGAATTGTTTAGTTTGTGGAGTGATTTTTTGAAGTACTTAGGTGAATGATTGTGTGAATACTGTATCGTTCAATAATAGAAAATGGTAATGTTTTTCTACTTTTCTATCATGCTATGAAGTCTATCATCAGATACCAGACAACGTGAAGTCCTTTCGATACCAAATATGGCTACTTTCTTGTCCCAAGTTATATCTTAGAAAATAATACCGTTTACTACACAATCCAGAAAATATAAACAACTTCATAACAGCACTATCAATCTAAGTTTAAAACAAGAAATCGTAGCTCACGACTATCAAGTATTCCCCGAGGCGACCGACGGAATTAGTTTCGATGATGCATAAATCTCATAGTTTTGTGTCTAGCAGTTTTCGAGATGTGGTGTCGTGATGAACAAATGCGCGACTTCAAGGGACGATACAGGGCGTTATTGGGGCTACACGATCGCCGCGGGCTTCAGCGGGAGATGGGAAATGGTATCCATTGTATAAGGGTAAAATTCTGAAGAAAACTTGTGGTTTTAGAGATTAATCACACCCAAGTTACGCTAAGTACTGCGTTATTCTGCAATAGGGTACACAGTAAATTATTTCACTATTTGTGCTAAGACCTATGCATGATATTTAGAGAGGGAGTCTACAGGCCAGCTACAAGTCACTCATTATTCTTAAATTCATCAATCCTGGTACCTTCACCTTATTTAAACATGGGATATGTTCAGTAACGGCACTTTGCAACCAGACTTTGAGGCAGTAGACTTTGAGGAACGATTTCTTCTTTATTGGCTTTTAAGAATCGTGAGTCTGTCATTTAGTTAATAGTGGATCTCTTTGCCAAAGTCAATGGTTTGTTGGAATGTCACGTAATATTGGCGCTTCCCGTATTCCTAACGATAGCCTATTCAGCCTACAACACTTCTTTGTAAGAGGGCTTCAAAGGTCATGATCCAACACCAGCGCCAAATGCAGCTTGTTGTTCACATATCTTCGAATAATTGGTTCTAGGATTGGTCGGTGTTGTTACGGTATTATTTATTACTTAACCTTTATTGTCCCACTGCTACGCAAAGGTCATAGCCTTCCGCTTTATTCTCTGTGTGAGTCAATCTCGCATAAAAGCCTCAAAGTCGTCACGTCACATCTTACGATAAAACACGAAAATATCGTCCGTCATTGGACACAGTCCCTATTTATAGCGGGTAGCGTCACATCGCATTGTCGCCGCCGGCGGAGCCCAAGTCCCGGGGCCGGCACGCCTGCCCTATGCAAATACGCGACCCCTAAATTGATGATAATCCTACCCGTACAATATTGTGACCTTTTACTTTTAGATGTAGGGAAAAACCTACGTTAAGGATACCTAGATTAGATTGCGGGTCTGGGTTTTTAAATATATTGATGTAGGTTTAAAAAAGTAACTGTTTCCGATGTTTATAATCTTAGAAGAGACATTATGACATTCTACTCATCATCATCATCAGCCTATATTCCCACTGCAGGGACTCAGGCCTCCTCTCTACGAGATAGGACTTAACAATAACTGGTGTAATGTGAGTCTGTATTAGGTAACACCTCTGCCAAACCGTTTGGGGATTACCGGCGTGATGTTATATCATTTACTAAGCTAAATTAATGTGTCGTCAATATTTTATAACAACATCGTGAGTCCAGTACCTACACACTACCTAAGGAGTCTTGTCGACAAAGATGTCATGTACAAAGATACGTCATGTCTAATATTATTATGGTCACAGTACATGATCATGACATATTCAAAATACTGTTTGACTAAAACTCTATGATAGGATGATTTAATTTGAACTATCATAATTAATATAATGAAATTATCAGCTGGGCTATTGCGTATCTTTTAAATGACAGTGGATATCATATAGTGTCCTTCATTAACTGTCAAATGGTTCCATTTTGTACTAAACCATAACCAATTTGACAGTTAGTCCATGGACAATATGATAGCCACTGACATTTAAAAGATACGCGGTAGCCCTGCTGCGGGTCTAAAATGGTCACTTTAGCAGATCATAATATGAATTAGTAGGAACGGAATGTTATGACAGATGAGTGGAATGAAGCGTAAAGATGAATGACAGATGTGAAGGATGTTGAATGAAAGAGATGAAAGTATGAAATAGTCTAGGAGTGAAAGAGAAAGCAAGAAAATGTTAAAAAAGGTGAAAAGAGGGAGAGGGGTTTAAGGGGACTAAGACGAAGGACGTTAGCTACAAAGACGTGTTAAAAATAAAATTTAAGTTAATTACAAAGATCAGTGCTTTTATTTGGCCTATATCGAACTAATCCCACATAGTTTTGGGGGCTCGTCCGGGATAGTTCGATATTTCCAGTTTGCTGGGCCAAAGCTCGAGAAAAGACGAGAGCTGAAAAACCCGACGCCAAAGACGTGGAGCGGCCGGTGATTTTGCTCTAGCGAAACGACGGAAAAAAACGATAGAAGACGGTAACAGTAGTTACAAAAGACTAGGCAAAGACGAAATATGGGTGGACACGGAAAAGATCGCCGACAAAGCCGTCAAGCGGACTATGACGAAGACGACCGCGTGGCAGCTGCATCGACGAGACAACCGTTCTGCCGAGATCAGGCTATATTCCAGACGGAGAACTTGGTGGCAAATTTCAGCGGACAAGATAAATCGTATTCGGTGGCTAAATGGGCGACCGACATCGATGATAACGCTGAAATATTTCAATGGACGCCCCTACAGACTCTGATAGTTGCTAGAAGATCTCTGACGGGAACTGCAGCCCTGTGGTTAAAATCTGAAAAACCATTTAAAAGTTGGGACGAGCTGAAGGCGGGTTTGCTGAAAGAATTTCCGGATTCGATAGATAGTAAAACTATACATGAAATGATGGCAACTAGAAAGAAGAAGAAAGACGAACGTTGTTTAGACTACCTGTTAGTTATGAAAGAAATGGGAAAGCGCGGCAAAATGCCTGATTATGTCGCCATAAAGTACATCATAGACGGCATAATTGATTCAGAAGTGAATAAAATGGTGTTATATGGTGCTATAACGTACACGGAGCTTAAGGAGAAAATCAAAATATACGAAACGATTAAAGAAAAGATGGGCGCAAATTACGTCCGAAATAAGAAGCCTGACAGCCGTGATGGTAGTGCTGGTACGAGTATCAAGAGGTGCTACAGCTGTGGAGAAAGAAATCACCAATCATCACAGTGTCCTAATAAAGAAAAGGGTCTGAAATGTTTCAAGTGTAACGAATTTGGGCATATCTCGACGCAATGTAAACAAAGCGGAAACATTCGGTCAAGAACGAGTGAAGAGAACAAGGAACGAGAATGGCGTAGTGAAAAAGCAAGAACGAACTCTTCCGAAGATAGACGAGCGATGTGTGTGGCTGACTTCACGCCGAACGTTTACGAGGTTGGCAAACCTGACGATTACGGCAGCCATGACAGCTCATTTGACAGTCTTGCCAACTTTACCGACAAGATGGCGAATGCAGTGGGAACTGACGCTAACTTCACGGATGTTTACGACGAGATAAAGACGCCGGCGCAAATACGTTTTGAAAATGCCTGCAAGACGATATTTATCAATAAGTGCGAAGTAACCGCGTTAATTGACTCTGGAAGTGAAGTGAACTTAATGTGTACCGAGCTTTACGTACATTTAGGATCTCCGGAATGTGTAAAAACCGCGACGAATCTAGTAGGCTTGGGAGGCAGAATAGTGTCGACGGAAAAGTTAACTGCTTCTGTATTGTTAGACGGACACGATTACAATGCTACATTTTATGTTGTTCCAAGGCATGCTATGCCATGTAGTGTTATATTGGGTCAAGACTTCCTCAAGGACGTGTTTACTATAATGTCGAAAGGGTCAATACTGATTGCACCAAACATAAACAATTGGTTGTCAAAGGTTTGTTGTGTGGTTAGTCAGGATCAGTTTGTTTTAGGTAACATTAAGAATAAGCAAGTTCGGCAAGATGTTATTGACTGTGTGAAGAATTATAAGCCTAATCAGGTAAAGGAGGCACCAATAGAGTTGCGCATTGTGCTCAAGGATGACATACCTGTGGCTCAACGACCAAGACGTATATCTTTAGCCGAACAACAGATGGTGGAGAAGCAAGTAGCAGAGTGGCTCAAGGATGGTATCATTCGCGCTTTGCAGCGATTGAGAGATGTGTTGGATGTTGCATCACAGTACGGTCTGCAGATAAATTGGAAGAAAGCACAACTACTATGCCGGCGTATAGAGTACCTAGGACATATTATAGAAGATGGGAAGGTACAACCTTCAACAGAGAAGACAGATGCAGTAACCAGGTACCCTGAACCTAAGACAATAAGGCAACTACACAGTTTCATAGGATTAACGTCATATTTTAGAAAATACATCAAAGATTTTGCACTAAAAGCTAAGCCGTTAACTGATTTGTTAAGAAAAGATGTACCTTTTGAGTTTAATGATATTCAGAGAAGTGCATTTAACATGTTGAAGAGTGCACTAGATAGTAGCCCTGTGCTAAGAATTTATGATCATCAGCTGGTAACGGAGTTGCATACAGATGCCTCTGCAATAGCATACAGTGCTATTTTGTTACAGAGAGACCACACAGGTGAGTTACACCCTGTACACTACTACAGTAGGAAGACTAGTGAAGCCGAGAAGAAATATAGTAGCTATGAGTTGGAAGCATTAGCTATTATTGAAGGAGTAAAGAAGTTCAGACACTATTTGTTTGGTAAGCATTTTAAAATTGTAACAGACTGTCAAGCATTCCAAAAGACATTGAGTAAAAAGGATTTATCAACAAGAGTAGCCAGATGGGTGTTGTTACTGGAGGAGTATGATTATGTTATTGAACATAGACCAGGAGGTAAGATGCAACATGCCGATGCCTTAAGTAGAAACCCATTTGTTGGAGTTATTGAACTAAGCTTGCATGAGCGTATCAAGCAAGCACAAATGTTGGATGATGGTGTAAAGGCGATTATAGACATACTAAATCTGCAGTCATATGATGACTATTCCTTTAGTGATGGTTTATTGTACAAGGGAATAGAAAGAAAGTTGGTGATACCGAAAAGTTTGGAATTTGAGGTTTTGAGAAGGATTCATCAAAAGGGTCATTTTGGAAAAAGAAAAATGTTAGAATCATTAGAACAAGATTACTACATAAAAAATGTAAGCAAAAAAATTGAAGAACTTTTGTTGTCATGTGTACCTTGCTTGCTAGCAACGAAAAAAGAGGGTAAGCAGGAAGGATTGTTAAACTGTATTGACAAAGGAGGCATTCCTTTGCACACCCTGCATTGTGATCACATTGGACCTCTTTCAGAGACAAGGAAAATGTATAATTACATCTTAACAGTCGTGGATGCATTTACGAAGTTTGTGTGGCTGTTTCCAGTGAAGGGAACTACCAGTAAGGAGACAATAGATAAACTAATGATACATCAGCAGATATTTGGTAATCCTACACGATTAATTTCAGATCGAAGTACTGCATTTACCAGTAATGAGTTCAAGGAGTATTGTGAAAAGGAAAGTATTCAACACATAACCATAACTACAGGGGTACCAAGGGGAAATGGTCAGGTGGAGCGCATACACAGAGTTCTCATAGCGGTGTTAGCTAAGCTATGTATTGAAGAACCATCTCAATGGTACAAGCAAGTCAGCCGAGTGCAGAGAGCACTGAATAGCACGTATCAGAGAAGCATTGACACCACCCCTTTCGAACTCATGCTGGGTACGAAGATGAAAACTAAAGAAGATATACAGATTTATGATTTGCTTCAGCAAGAGCATAGAAGTAATTTTGTGCAAGACAGGGAAGACTTAAAGATG
This sequence comes from Diarsia rubi, assembly GCA_932274075.1. Taxonomy (NCBI): domain Eukaryota; kingdom Metazoa; phylum Arthropoda; class Insecta; order Lepidoptera; family Noctuidae; genus Diarsia; species Diarsia rubi. Next base: position 20,261,048 of record OW026415.1, on the reverse strand, counting down.
AAGGCAAAAGATCAAATAAGAAAAATTCAAGATGAAAATTGTAGGACATACAATAGAAAGAGAAAGGAAAGTCGAAAATATGTTGTAGGAGATATTGTAGCCATCAAACGGACGCAGTTTGGCAGCAGCCTAAAACTTAAGCCTAAGTATTTGGGCCCATATAGGGTCACCAAAGTCAAAAGGAATGATCGGTATGATCTTGAGAAGATAGATCGTATGGCGGATGGTTCACGAGTGACATCTTCCTCAGCCGATAATATGAAGCCATGGCCCGTGTTTGGCGATAGTTTTGAGTTAGGTGAGTAGGTCAGATCCTATCAGCGGTTGTGTTAGGTTAGGAAATACATGGTTGTTCTTGACCTAATATTCCATTATGATGTTTAGGGTTATGTCATGTAAATGTTGTAAAATGTACTCTGTGTTAGTTTCTTTAAATTACCATTTGATGTACAAGTTGAAGATGTGGAGATTGTCTTGTTATTTCTAGTTGTAGAACAAGTAAGCTGTTGTTATGTAAAATTTAGTTTTAAAAGTTTTGCCTAATTTAATTTATGCTAAGTATTGGTTCTCGTGCAGTGTACCCTATAGTATGGTGTACACTCATTGTAATGTTTGTGCTAATTGTAAGATTTAACTGGAAGTAAATAAGTTAAGAGTTTGTTAATCTGATATGTACTTAGTAATGATGTAGTTAGATGAAGAAGGGCATGACAAGGTGTGTAAAATTTTATTAAATAAATAATTTGTTATTGTATAAAGTTCAAGTTGTGAATGGTGTTGTTTTGTTTGTTCAGTTTAGATCTGACTGGGGACAGTCAGATATCAGAATGGCCGAGTTGTAGGAACGGAATGTTATGACAGATGAGTGGAATGAAGCGTAAAGATGAATGACAGATGTGAAGCATGTTGAATGAAAGAGATGAAAGTATGAAATAGTCTAGGAGTGAAAGAGAAAGCAAGAAAATGTTAAAAAAGGTGAAAAGAGGGAGAGGGGTTTAAGGGGACTAAGACGAAGGACGTTAGCTACAAAGACGTGTTAAAAATAAAATTTAAGTTAATTACAAAGATCAGTGCTTTTATTTGGCCTATATCGAACTAATCCCACATATGAATTGCGTAAAAAACGTAAAATGGACCTTTTATGATACTAACTGCGACTGTGACCATTTAGGTAAATAGATTATAGTAGAAAAATAATATGATTTGCGTTTAAATTCGTAAAATGGTCACTGTATGATCTCTTGCTAGACCAGACACTACTTTTAGATGATAGATGAATGGAATAAAAGAAGTAAAGTATTGAAACACTACTGTATTGTCTCAAAGGTACTTAAAGTAAAATGAGCTTAATGGACTGATGGTGTGGAAATGAAGTGAGTGACGCGGCCCTTGTTGGCGGTAACGAGAACGCCTGGCTGACTTGATAGCTCAACGCGAACTCATCTGATTATTATGAGTTGAAATGAATGTGGCGTAATTTGCTGAATTGCAGAATGTGCGGTTGCACCGTACAGTCACAAACGCAGTTATTATTATGAAAGGTCCTTCTTACGCTTTTTAACGCAATAGGGGATCGGACTGGGTCAAAAATATATGATTATAATTAGTCTATATCTGTTAGATTATCGAAAAATATTGGATAGGTACTTGTTTTTTGTTTTACCAAATTAATAAAAATTGACGGAGATAAAACGCTCATTTGTAGGTAAAAGTGTACCGACATGTGGCGTTTTCGAGGAGCTTACGAGTTTTCGAAGCACTGCATTGTCTTAATTTTTTGTTTATGTGAAAAAAGAAAAAATACCTGTTCAATATTTTTTGGAAATCTATCTGACCGATTAATTAGTTTTTTTTTTTGTCCGATCCCCTATTCATATTATAATCTGCTAAAGTGACCATTTTAGACCCCCTCGTATTGTTGTCATTATAGGTAGTCAGTGACCCAAAGGCCTGACAACCGGTTTCTCCAAGGGGTGTCGTATTGCCCAGTACTAACTGGGTTGTAAAAGCCGGTGAGACTGAAGGCAGATAGTTGTATGTGGATCGAATCAGGTTCATTATTAATCGAAACTCCTTAATCAATACAACTATGTAAAAGTAAAAAAGTTATCAATCATCACATAGAAACATTTGTGCTTAATTTAGAATTGACGACCATTTCTATGCACACTGGCAAAAATAAAAATAGGTTAGTTTATTTTAATAAAAAAATAAATAAAAAAGCCTATTTAAGTTAATGCAAACCCATTACCTTCTTTACAGTTTAGAGCCTTTTCAAACAGCTTACAATGTAAATAAAATCTCTTACATAAAAGCTAAAATGTTGTTTATGCAGTAGAAATAACTCTACTATGTTAAAGTTGTTACCTTTAAGACGAAGGTTTTGAAATGTTTAAAGGGTACACTTACATCTAGCTCACCTTCCGTCCGTCCTAGGACGATGACAGGCCACGTCGACGGCACGTTCGTGTACCACGCCCGCTTCAAAGAGATGTCTGCAACATTGCAGGGACCCACAAACGTCACTCGGGGCTGCGGGTTTTTCGAAAGATACCGTGACTTCGGACACAAAGGGCTAAGAAGAAAAATGGGCGGTTTTAGTCAGCGGGAGCAGTCATTTGATGATTTCCCACCCTTGAAAAAAAGGGGGTACACTAACATCATTTATACAAAAATAGAACGTGCAGTTTTGCATCTGCGTCTTTTAGGAGGTACTTAACAAAATACATGAATAAATAAATTCTATTTAAGTAACGGTCAATAATTTATATTATATTTGTAGTTATAAAATCAGTGTTCCAGATAAAAATAAATACCATGGGATTATTCAGGGACTAAGAAATTATGGAATACACGTATGCGTTTGTTTGCGTGGTTATCGGGTGTGAATCAGACGGGATGTGTTTAAACACGGTGGTTCACACCTACCGAATTCCGTTTCTAAAAATAAAAAATGACCTACCTATTTTACTATCGATTCAAGTTGAGAATCATTAGTATAGTTACCTAATTTCATTTCAAAACGACAGCTTGTATAATTAAGTTCACAAAAAAAAATTTTTTTTGATTAGGAAAGTCTTGTACAAATCCAGATTCTGCGGCGGCTTCTGAGAACTTACAAAATGATATGAAATCTAATTTTAAGAGTACGAGTAATAGGGGATCGGAATGAGTCAAAAAAATATGATTCTAATTAGTCCGTCAGTCAGATTATCGAAAAATATTGGATACGTGTTTTTTGTTTTATCAAATTAATTAAAATTGACGAAGATAAGATGTGGTCGTGACGTCATTGGAGGTAAAAATGTACTATCATATGACGTTTTCGAAGCACTGTATCGTCTTCATTTTTTGTTTATGTTAAAAAAATAAAAAATACGTGTCCAATATTTTTGGGAAATCTATCTGAGGGACTAATTAGTTTTTTTTGTCCGATCCCCTATTGGCAGTGTTTTCGGGTTTTTTCTGCAGGAATTTCTTAAAAGTTGCTCGTAGTCTAGATTAGAGGGCTAAAATACTTTTGGTTGATAGCAATAAGCTCGCTTCCATTAACATGGGACTTCTAATGTAGTTGACTACATGTGGGTTAACCCTTCGAGGATAATAGGAGTAAGATTAACAATTCGCACACTACGTGTAAGTAAATTGTAACACACCACGTCGTGTAAGATCTTAAGGTTTTCAAAAAAATTATAATTAGTCCGTCACATAGATTTCCAAAAACTATTAGACACATTTTTCTTTTTTCACGTAAACAAAAAATGAAGACGAAAAAGTGCTTCGAAAAGTCTTGCAACGTCACAGCGTGGTACATTTAATACCACGAATTGACATCACAAACCCCCCACTCATGACCTTTGACATGTTTTATTTTCGTACTTACATTTTTATTAATTTGATAAAACAAAAACACGTTTCCAATATTTTTCGATAATCTAACAGACTGACATTTCTGTTTCATCCGTAGCGGTTATTTCTGAAGGAAAACATACACACGAAATGATAGGTAATAGAAAAAACCGGCAAAGTGCATGTCGGACGGACCACGCACAATGTAGGGTTCCGTAGTTGCCCAGTAAAGCCTACTTAGCTGGGCTAATTTTCCTTTTATTTTCGGTATACAGGTTGTAAATGAACCCTTCATACATACGTCAACCAATCATTCTGTACATCAAACTAACTGTACATCAAACTAACTGTACATCAAACGACTTTTTTTTGGGGTCAAATATTTCATTTTACGGTAAAACTCAATGTAGCACTCTTAAAACAAAAAATTGCGCTTTAAAGCTTAATATTTTACAAACGAATTCCTTAATCGAAAAAATTGTTTGAGCAAACTTGCAATATTTTTTAATGACCTATTCAACGACATCCCCCACAATGGCCTTCGCTGGAAAAAAAAAATCATCCCTACTTTAATGTGTACTGGAAATACCCTAAAAAAATAGTTTTCAATATTTTTCTCGTTTTTTCAATAGTTTTCAATATTGCACTTTGTCGGCGTAATTCATTTGTATATTCATGCCAAATTACAGCTTTCTAGTATTACGAGTCTTTGAAATATAGTGCGGACGGACAGACAGACAGACGGACATGGCGAAACTAGAAGGGTTCCATATTGACTACGGAACCCTAAAAATATTCTTCACGCAATCACTCACTTCCATTTATACAAAATCTAATCCAGTTTCTAACACTTTCGAGAGCATCATTATCATCTGCCTAGCCTTTTCCTATGTATGTTGGGGTCGGCTTCCATATAAACATAAGCAGCTACAACCCAGTTAGAACTTCGTCAGCCTGGTGGTCAGACTTTCTGGCCACGAGTGTCAACGATCTTCAATTTTTTTTTTTTTTTTTTAGAAACGTTGCCCCGCACTAGGAATTTCTCCTGTATCGTGGGTGCGTTCACAAACATTTAACTCACATACACATATACCCAGACCCGGAACAACTATCTGTAGGTCATACAAATATTTGTTCCGTGCGGGGATCGAACCCGCGACACGCAGCGCTGCAGTCCATTGCTTGAGCCACTGCGCTAACCGTGCCGTCAAATGACAGCCGGACCAACAGCTTAAAGCGCTTTAAGTGTGGGTTGGTAGTTGTGTCTTCGATTTTTTTATTTCTAATACATGCCGGTTTCCTCACGATGTTTTCCTTCACCGTTTTGAGAGTAGAGGTGATGAAATAAATTACACAAAGTAATCCGCCTGCCTGGATTCGAACCCACGACCTACTGTTCGTAAGTCGCGGCCGAGACACCACTGGGCCACCGCTGCTCTACATTCCTTGATTAATATCGTTTTAAAATCCTCGACACAGCACGCCAGTGTAAACTCGTGTTGAACCGGATTACCTCACGATAATAACTTGTATTAATTTGAACTGAAGTGTACAGCGTAAGTTTCTAAAGAGATTGATTATAACAATGGGCTCTTTATTTCTTGGCGCAGGTTTAAAGTGTATTGGTTGAAAGTTTGCAACTGTTATGTTCAGAATTTTGTTATATTTCGTTTCGTAAGGTACTGTTGCGGACTGCTGCGTTGTTTTTATTTTGTGTTGATGCAATTAGGTAATACTCGTAATTTTGTAATATTCTTTTTTACGGTTCCGTGTTCCGTGTGGGGATCGAACCTGCGACACGCAGCGCAGCAGTCCAATCGCTCAGCCACTGCGCCTACCGTGCCGTCTTTATTTTAATAATTAAATTAAACTAATTATCTAAAGCAGAGAACAGCGGTGGCCGAGAGCAGCGGTGGCCCAGTGGTGGCGGCCCCGACTTACGAACGTTGGTTCGAAACGAAGTAGGTCGTGGGTTCGAACCCAGGCAGGCCCATTACTTTGTGTAATTTATTTTATCACCGCTGCTCTCAAAACGGTGAAGGAAAACATCGTGGGGAAACCCGCATGGCTTAGAACCAAACATCTACCAATCCGCACTGGGCCCGCGTGGTAGATTATAGTCCATTCCCTCTCAAAGAGGCCTGTGTCCCAGCAGTGGGAACATTAATAGGCTGTTGATGATAACAATTACTGACGAAATGTTGTGTATAAGTTTAAATACCTCTACTAAACCCTTCGGAAATTACAAGTGCGATGTTATAACATAACAAGCTATTCTAATTAGCCACCATCATAGTTTTCTAATTGGAATGTCATATTGTATTGCTGAATGAAAAACATACACAAACAGTTGAGTAAGAAACAGTTTCTCAAAGAGATGTCAGCAACATTGCAGGGGCTAGCAAGGGCTGACGCTGGCAGGGACTGCGGTTTGTTCGAAAGAGATACCGCGTCCCCAGACACAAAGGGCTAAGAAGGAACATGGGTGGTTTTTAGTCAGTAGAAGTCTGACACAGTCACGAGCGGGAGGATTCATTTGATGATTTTCCACCGTCCAAAAATTGTTTGTTGAATATTTTCTATGTGGAATCATTATGAAACATCAGAACGATTTACTGAATACGTGGCATTTAGGTAACCGTTTTCGTCTTGGTCCTTGCATTATCTAATTACTATTACTACAAACCAATCATCCTTAACATTTCCTTGTACACTTTTTTTTTTTTTTTTTGGTGGGTCTAAAATCATCGAATAACCCCTCCCGCTCTTGGGCAGAGCGAAAGGGAGTGTCAGACTTCTACTGACTAAAAACCACCCATGTTCCTTCTTCGCCCTCTATGTCGAGGCCGCGATAACCAGAGGACTACCCGCGGCCCTTCCTTGTACACTTTCTGTCCTAAAAACGATTCAAACACTTTCTTTACTAAAAACGATTCAATAGATTAAAGTTCCCGTATAACTATTACGAGTACAAGTAATGTAAATGTACTGCCGACTGCAGCTCCACAATCTGTTCCGAAGCTCAGCCGTTCCAGGCGAGATGCTCGATGATTCATACATTTTGTATGAAGGGAATTCACGCGATTTTTCCGTTTCAATCCAACCCAGTTGCGAACGAGGCGAGTAGTGACCGTGTGTAAATTTCTTTCTCGTTTGTAATTTTTCGTTTTAACCGAAAATGGTTTCCACAATTTTTTTCGGGGAAGTTCTTCAAACATGATCTGCATAGTGGACTTCTGATTCTGCTAAGTCGACCTTTTGAGGCTGACTTGGTCTTACCCACGTTTTTCTAAAGATATTTTACTCAAAACAGTTCCCATTAGCTGATCCCATCCAAATACAGTCGGTTAAGAGATATGTTCTGATGTTTTCATGCGTCATGCTCGTGAACGGGTGCTGTCAGTTGTGACTGGTCACCTCTTAGTTGCCACGGCTTGTTTGAATTATTATATTATTTTTAAATCGTCGTTTTGGCTTTACTGTCGACACTTATCGTGCACAACTTGCTACATCGTTCTCACATGATAATATACCAATCTCGATATGAATGATGTAACCAAAGTTTTGTAACAATATTATGATTTAAAAGAGTATCCATGAAGTTTCTTGCCATTCTTCTCATGAGACCAACGCTTTGGAATCGGCAACTACAGTACACTGACAGTTATTATGCCTTGTGAGTGGGACTGTAGCTTAGTTTATTAGCTTATTAAAATTTAGTATTTGTTCGACTATTCAAAAGAGCCTGTAACTGGCCAACTTGAAATAAATGATTTTGATTTTGATTTTGATTGATTTTGATTTTGTAGATTTCAGCTGTAAAATCATGCATTTTCGCCAAACAAAAATCATTACGCAATCTAAATTATATCTTACTTATCTCTGTCCAATCAAATCAACCGAAATAAATCAGTTCAATTTAATATCCTATAAGATAATACTTTTTGCCATTAACTAGGTCGGTAAATCGGCAAATCAATGCCATTCTATTCAAGCTCTCAGGTAGCAATTTTTTGTTCACCGACAATTCTTCGTCCCGGTCTATGGGAGTTTTATAACAGGCTTTGAATTAGTCAAAAGAGTATCAGCAGAGATCTTATCGGGGTATTAGGGGTGGCTTTCACACTGTTCGTTTTATTGATAAGGGAGGTGTAATGTCTAAACAGGGTATTCTTTTGTTGTTTGTTAAAGTTTAATGGAACGGATTGGAATTCTTTTGATATCTTGATTGTTAATCGTTGATCCTTAATAAGATGACGAAGGTAAGGTGTCGTGACTCATGTTGTCATCTCATACGTTGTCATAAAGTCCTTACATTATAATTCGCAACTGAATTTAAATAGACCATAATGATTGAAGTTTCGAAAATATTAAAACTAAATATGCCACACCTCTCTTATCCGTCGTGCACAACTGACGCCTGGCCTCTACAGGATTTGAATGAAGCAATGCAGTCCAGTTTGCCAAGTAATGGTCGAACTGAATCTGAGTCTATTCTAGAAGAAAAAGAACACAAGATACTAGCATCATATTTCTTTGCACACGAAAACTACAGTTTGTGGTATTTTGAACAAGAACAATAGACGACACGGTTAGCGCAGCGGCTGAGCGATTGGACTGCTGCGTTGCGTGTCGCGGGTTCGATCCCCACACGGAACAAATATTTGTATGGCCTACAGATAGTTGTTTCGGGTCTGGGTGTCTGTGTATGTGAGTTTAAATGTTTGTGAACGCACCCACGATACAGGAGAATATACTAGTGTTGGGCAACGTTTAAATTTTGCGATTTATACCAATTTACAAAATTATTTTTTTGTCACCGTCCAAGATACATATATTCATCTTTGGCGAAAATCATTCAATACGTGTTTTTTCATGTAGTATAACAAAGTTTTAACGTTTCACGGAGAGCGGATAATTCTTTCGAGAAAATGTTTTACGTACTTATCGATTTTATTTTCAAAAATGGTGTTAGTGAATGGTACCTAAAGCCTTGAAAAAATTTGGACGGTGACTAAAAAATCATCTTGTATTTCTACTCACAAGCAGCTTATGCTAAAACTTATTGATCGAAGGCTAAAAAATTACATCTCAAGTAACGTGGTCTCAGTTTTCTTCCGACAAACCGGAACACGGGCACCATATAAGTGCAACTAATCAAACAAGGAGGAGCATGAGTAAACTTCTTGATAACAGAGCGTTCTTATCAATAGCTAAGTTCTTGAATTAAGGTCTGTTTTGAACACGTGTGCCTTTGTTAGAAAGAGGATGAGACTCTAAAAGGTACTTTTGTTCTGCGCGGTACAGGTAGACGGCATACAATAAATGCGTGCAGAAGGTTGACTAATTCAATTCAATTCAAATTCAAACTCTTTAATTCAGACAAGTGTCCATAATGTTAGTAACAACAAAATAACTTAATGACTAGGGTTAGTAAACTTAGTAATAAGGCAAAAGGAAAACATATTATAAAAATCAGATGGAATGGATCCTTACCCAATGACGCAGCAGAGGGGAGTCCCACCGATCTGAGAACACGCTCAGGAGACCATTGGTGGCGGTGCGTAGCCGACCGAACATGGAGGCGGTCCTTTTTCTGACGATCGCGTAAAAATCATCTGTGCGCGCCTCCGCAAACATAGTGGACGCACTACAACGGCACGACAGCCCCAACAGTATCCTAAACGCGTTATTATATTGGACACGCAGGTCGCTGTATGTCCACTGCGTAAAACTGGTCCAAAGACTGCACGTGTAGAATGACTGGCAAAAAGCTTTGAAAAGAGTCACTTTTACTTGATTTGTACAACGTGCAAACCTTCGAACCAGCATGTTACATTGAACAGCCAACGACCTGCACTCTCTCTCAATATCCATGTTGTTCCTTAGATCATCAGTGACCCAATGACCCAAGTACTTAATGAATAGGTACTGAGCGAAAACTAGATACACTTTAAAGATGTTTTTCATGCGACTGTTAGAGCTATTTTCTGTTTTAACAGAGTTTCCTCCGATCCTCGGAAATCATGTTAAACCATCTTTGACAGTCGTAACACGTAGTAAGTGGCACGAAAACCAGTATTAACTGGTTTGCGGAAATCAGATTGGCAGTAGATTTTATAAAGATAAATTCCACACAATTAGCAAGTGATTGCGTCAGATTCGAACCAGACCAGGATTTTTTATCAAATATTTTTCTATTACGTGGCTTACCAAGACGTCTGAAAGCTGTCGTTTATGTTAATTTCAGATTGGGAAAGAGATGGTGCTACTGGCGCTAAACTTCTATAGCTCTGTCTCGGTCACACCCTGAAGTAACATTAAAACAATACTGCTATAACACGTCGTTGTAACGAACAGCAGTACACAGGACAAAATAAAATGATATAAAATTAAAAAGAGAGTAAACAAAAAAGCTTAAAAATAAGACATACGTTAACCTAAAATTGGTCCTGTGCGAGACTAAAAGGCCTCTATCTCAGTATGGTACTGTACATGGTGTGTCTGTGTGTGCGTGCAATCCCGCATATTGTATGGAGCAGACCTTCTGTTCCCATCTGCTTTGTGTAGACATTGTAGACAGGTAGAGAAGCCTGTTTGTTCGAACTTCTAATATCTTTTTTTTGTTCCTTCGAAACGTTACAGCATTTCGAAGGATTCGTATTTGGGAATTCCCAGCTTTGGTTTATGATTTCTTGGATGTGGATTGTTATGATAGATTTATAGAACTGATTTCATCGCTTTCATCGTATTTCTGCTCAAACTATGTTGAGGTCCGCTTTTAGTTCAATCGGGTGCAGTTGAATACCTACCAATACTATACATGAATCGACTGCCCGTTTGACCTCGACATCCCAGTTACCGGGTATAGAATTTGAATAAGGTAATAATAAGAAATAGTAGCTGTAATCTCGGAGAGTTACGCAACGGTGTATATAATATTACACCTACGTTTCGATGGTTAAGTTTTTAATTGCAATCTAATAGGAGGGTTAGTCTATTGCCTTTTTATCGACGTTTTATAAGTGCCAGGCCTATGTGAAATAAAAAATATTTTGATTTGATTTGATTTGCCACCAACCGGGCATAAATCCCAAAATCCGTGGCATTCCATAGGCTTAAATGAATTGTTTGTGTACAATTTTATGGCGAGTTAAATGCAAATATTTAATAACAATTTTTACTTAACCTTAGGACCTGACGATATCCGAAAAGACACGAACTGAACTTACTTACTAAGAAAGTAAATAAATTAAAAAATATAACAGAATTTGAATGAAATCATCTGCAAAATTAACGGGAACTTAATTAAAGGTGGTGAACAAGGCTACAGTCTTTAAAAAAAAACAGTAGATTTAGATGTGGTACTGAAAACCACAAAATGATTCTTATCTCAAATTTGTAAGGGTTAACAAAGGAATGCCACAGTGGTGCTAAAATAATAATTATGCATATTTACACCCAAAAACTAAATGTTATCATTGTTTATTGTTACAGCCACAGGTAATAGAAAAGCAGTTATTTTTTAACGCCATCTTAGCTTTAGTTGAAACTGTGGGATAATTTATTTATCTTTCTTACTTGGAATATGTTGAGATCTTAGGTTTCAATTTATTAATAGTGGTTTTGTTTTCGCTCTGAATGTGATTTTATGTGGCTCGGATCAATGATTTGTTCTTTTACTAGTGGAGTGGTCCTTTCATAGCTGTTAAAGTCACATTGATCTTAATGCTCATATAGGGGAAGGTGGGGGGACACCGGATAGTTAAGAAAAATACACAATAAATAAATCACTTTGTTATTTATTGAGGTAATCAATGTCATAAATGTTTAAGTATACCTTGGGCATAACTTTGGCATAAAAATGTTTGAGATCAATCTTAGTAACTATAAAATATATTTTTTTTTAAATAAAAATTATAAATCCGAATTCACCCCATACCTATGGGTCAAACCGGATAGGCATTTTTTCTTCAAGGGGTGAATACAGATAGTAACAATAAAACGAAATAATCAAATTATTCGCAGTTTTTGCATACAAAAAATAATAATTGTTGCTCAGAACAACTAATGCAACTTTCGTGAGCCCATTTAAGACAAGCAGTGCATTGGTACCATTCATCTGTGGACTTAGTTTGACTGTACTTTTCGCCACAAACCAAACACTCCGAATCCTCCTGATAGTTTTCTTTATGGGTCTTTCTACCGATACCTTTACCTTTGCCTTTTTTTGTTTTAACTACTGATGACATAGCCTTATTTGCCAGTTCATTTTTATACGGTGATTCAGTCAAAATTGCGGTTTTTCCTCGACGCGCTGACGGCCGCATGCTCTTATTAAAATGAGGAATCGGCATGATATCTTTCGGTGATACAAGACTTAAAGAATCTGAAAACGTTTGTCCTCCTGTAGATGTTCCTGCTTGCGGGGTCGGAGTTCTTTCACGAGGCAACGGATCTTGAGAGAATTCATTTTTAGTTGGTGGTACAAATGATATGTCTGTAGTCTGTGATGGTGCAAAATCTACATCTGTAAACGTGTTGGGATTCAGAGGGCAAATTCCGGTTTTGGTAAAAGCAGACACTGCATTTTGCATAGTAGCGGCACGATTATAAACAGTTCCAAACAAAGATGCCATTTGAAATTGGGTGACAACACGCCCTGGATGATTACGAAGCCATAATTGGACTTCTTGCGAGTAAAACGTGCTTAAAGGCCCCATAAAACCAACATCAAGCGGCTGTAAACGATGCGTGCAGTGAGGTGGCAAGCAAAGCATTATGACACCATGAGCACGAGCTAACTCAATAGCTTCTAGGTTCTTAGTGTGAGTGGCGTGACCATCTAAGACGAGAAGCACAGGATCTTCATTGCTTGGTTTGACAAGGCCGATAAAGTGACGCACTGAATTTATGGCTAAAAGCATGTCTGACTCCGACCACTGCAGCCTATTTGACTTTCTCACATATGTTCGTGGCATGTTGACGCTCGCACTCTGCAAAAAAATAGTAATTAAACAGAGGAATAAAACAAACGCCCGCAATACCTACATATAAAATCAATCGGGGTGAAACCGGATAGTCGAAATCACCCCGTCCGCTTGTACCCCACAGGTGCCATGTTTGAAATTTAATAATAACAGAGATTATGTTTACACTCATAGCAACATCAAATACCGTTTAAAAAGGTTAAATATGTATTACTTCATAAAAAATACAACTGTATATGATAGCACATAGCTAAACTTAATGATAACAATTTAAAAAAGTCAAAATATTAGTTATCTTACCTTTGTTTACAATTTTCGTTTATAGACACACGCGCTTAGACGTTACCGTCGCCGCTATTTGCAACTGCACTGAGTAAGCGTTCGCGCGTATTTCGCCACTAGCTAGAGCGAGACAGCTGTACGCGGAGTAATGAAATAGCAACTATCTGGTTTCACCCCCTGTCCGGTTTCCCCCCTCATTCCCCTAAATAAGGTTGTTGATAGGTTACTATTACTAACAAGTCTGCCAAAATGGTCCTGATCTTCATAATTCTTTTTTTTTGGTGATTGGAAATCCTTAAATAACCCCTCCCGGTCTGGGCAGAGCGAAAGGAAGTGTCAGACTTCTACTGACACAAACGCGCTGTCGACACGGCCTGTCGTCGTCATAAGACGGAAGGACGGACGGCGAGCTAGCCTATGGTGAGTAATGACTCACCATCCATAGGCTATCTTCATAGCCCTAACAATATGTTTGATTTTGGAGTTCATCTGTCAGATGTTAATAACAATGCACTTATCAAAAACAATTTTCCCCAATATACGATATCATCAGCACACTTAGAATAGAACAAGCCAAAGTGATTTTAAACTTATAGAGCGGTAATTGGAAATACTATCACGCAAACATTTTGATCCCAAATAATTTTGGTTTTATTACACAAATGCTACCTAGAAGGCGGGTGTGTGACGCTTAACTCAAATTAGTAGCCACACCGATTTGTTACTAAGTAGTAATAAATTAAAGGTGACGATTTACTTAGTCTTGCCCGGTAACACGTAACGTATCACTCGTAAATATTTGGATGTCTTTGAACTCAGCCCTTTGCAAACTAGCCTATCCTTACCCCCATATAAACTAAAGTAGGACTGACGTAATCTCACAAGATGATGACCTACTTAACGATAATGAGAGTATTCAAGCACTGCCGCCATTAATGTTACATTCTTGCACACAAACGATAACTCGTGGTCGTATTCACTCTGATTTGTATGAAGGCTTTTTGATTTTAAATGTCATGTAGGCCTCATCAACAGCCTATTAAAGTTTCCACTGCTGGGACACAGGCCTCCTCTCTCTTTGAGAGGGAATAGGCTATTATCTACCACGCGGGCCCAGTGCGTATTGGTAGATGTCACATGTCTTCGAATGTATTTATTAATTATATATAAATATAAAAGTTATATATAAATTACACAAACTAATGTGCCTGCCTGAGTTCGAACCCACGGTTCGTAAGTCGGGGCCGCCACTACCTACTGGGCCACCGCTGCTCTCCCATGTAGAAACATCCCATAATATGAAATAAAAATATTTTGATTTTGTATATCAGGTAATACCAATAATTCAGTATGCCTTTCCTGCTTCGCAACCAGTTCTCCGCCAATCAGTTGCAACAGCATCCTCTTCCCCCTCCCCCCTCCCCCCAGCGCAAACTGATCAATTATGTATGTTAAGATACCACACCGCATGAATAACCTAAACACGACAATTTGCATAGTAATACATATGTAGTACTTGCATATATAGACTGACTCATTACCCATACATAATTATTATCTCTGTGTCAGTCTGTGCACCTATATCTTTATGTAAATGGCGTTGATGCTGGCAGTTGGTTTCGATTTATCATTTCCTGAAGGTAGTAGAGATTTTTATTCAAGTTCCTTCAGCATAGCTATTTACAAGCAGTCGAATTGAACGATTGGCAAATCGATCGACATGGTAGTACATAAGAAAAACTTTATGTAGCCAATAAATTATCTTTATTAATATTTCTATAAGTTTTACTAAAGATTGTACTTACTCAATTAATAGCCTTCGAGTAACTATAATACATATAGATAATTAAAAACAATTAAAAAATGATTTTAATTTTTAAAAGGGTGTGCAACGACTCATGTTTAGTTTAGTACAAAATGGCGTCGTTATTCTGATTAGATTGCAATTCCGATAGCAAATAGCTGTCGGCAGGATTGATAATTTACCTCGGTTTTGTGAATAGCAATTTTTTATACCGATATGACCGAGTGGTATAATTACTTACCTCTTAATAACCAAAAGATTCATTTAAGAGAGATTAATGAGCAAAGCCAGACTTTTAATACACGAAAACAACTACCGCTCACGATGTTTTTTACACACCGTGCAAAAACACTTGAGAATAAATTACTTGAATCTATCTTAACGTGTCGTTTCACTACTACTTATTTAACAACAATGTAAGCTAATATCATATACCTAGTTAGGGGTTAAAAAAAGGGAAAATCGTACCTACCCAAACACAACAACGTCTAAATTCCTCCATCAGCCAACAAAATAAATAGCCCCAAAGAAAAACAACATAAATCATAGCCTACTACTTCGGTACTTTCCGCTACACTTCGGTACTTTCCGCTACAGGTACCGACAACCAGTTTAATGAACAATTCCGCATTGTTCTGGTTGCAAGTTTGTTTGTTCGTTAGTGCTTTGTGCAATCTAGGTAGCCTATCTAGGTATAACAGTACTCTCTGGTTCATTATCTGATTACAGAACGTCAATGTTTATGAAGGTGTGAAAAGAGGTTGTTGTGTTGGAAAAATGTGTCAGATGACAGCTGTGTGACACATTGAAGTTTGTAAAACGATTGACTGTCTTTGTTAAACAAAGAACAAAAAGATTGTTAAACATACAAGACTTGCGTGAGGGTGTTTATAAAACGCATGGATCTATGCACTAAAAAAAAAAGAAGCTTATGTGCTATTCCCGACAATAATCTATCTCTGTGCTAAACTTCTAGAGCCGTCCTAGCCGCCATTGAATAACAAACTTCATCCAAATTTCGGCATTGCAAGTTAGTAAAGATAATCGCTTCCCAGGCTTCCGTCTACTATAATTAACATTATAAAAATGTAAACAAAAGTCAACTAAAACCGTTTCAGAAAGCAAAATTTTACATAACTTGTCAATATTCCCCGAATCTCACGAAATAGCCACACATTTTTCCTTGTCGAAACTCTGAAACATAACAGACAACTTAACAGCAACAACAGAAGGAGTTTCGGACATCTAATCTCAGCGAGAGATCAACAAGCAATTCATCATTTGACGATCTTTCATAACAATACGAAAAACCGAGTTTCCTACAACCATACTTAAAAAAATACAAATAATAGGCGCAAAATCGCGGCGGGCCTAATGGATTCCCCGGTTGGAGGTTCCATGTTTTATTTTCGCATTTTTGCTATAGTAATCCAGAGTGGAATGGTTTTCCTGTTTCCACAAAAGATGGTGGCCGAATATTTTTTGGGTGCCGTGAAAATTCGTGCTAAGTCTAGTTCTAGGCTTAGCACGAAGCAGCCAACAAAAATGGGTTCTGTTGTATTATTTTATATGTTACGATGTTAGTAGGAATGATTGCTCAATACCTTTTTTTTGGTGGGTGGAAAATCATCAAATAACCCCTTCCGCTCTTGGGCAGAGCGAAAGGGAGTGTCAGACTTTTACTGACTAAAAACCACCCCTCCCCTCTTTCTTAGCCCTATGTGTCGAGGCCGCGGTAACACAACTTGTGTACAACCCGCAGCCCCGACCGGCATTGCTCAATACCTGTAATACAGTCATTGATTGAATGCTTTCACTAACCAAAGGATTAAGGCATATAAAAAAAATACTGGCTGCCTCGTTGGTCCTCGTGAAGTCATGGATTCGTATCCTGGAAGCCACTCATTAGTAGCCACGGCGTCTGAATTTACGCCCTGTTGATAGCAGTAGTACTTCGTAGTAGCAAACTTTCGGAGTAACGTACATCGGAGTAACGAACATTCTGAATACCGTACATCGGTGTTTCGAACTTCGAAGTAACGTAATACAGTCACTTAAACCCTATTACGAGTACATGATAGACCCCCAAAGACCCCCTTGGGTCACTTGGTACTTTGGGTGTAATTTATCTATAATATGTATGTATTTAGAAATATATAAGTATGTTTATCAGTTGTCTAGTACCCATAACACAAGCTCTGCTTAGCTTGGGACTAGATGGCGTTGTGTGATAGTTGTGGAATATTATTATTATTATTATTACACTTCTGCCTAACTCCTTGGGGCTTACAGGCGTGATATTATCTTATGTAAAAAAAACATCCACTACCCTTTGAAAATTATGAGCCTATCATAGCACTCAGAGGAAAAACAATAGCCTACTTAAGAAGTAGATTAACTCGCTTTTAAAAATAAAATTGACAAACTAAGTACTTAACTGACAAAACAGAATAAAAAGATATAGAAGTCATAAAATAAGGCTTCTAAACAATGTTAAGTAGCTCTTTACAATGTTTTTTTCATTTTATTATATTTTCTGTTTAATCTTGGGATTAGTAACCCTACCAGGAAATGTGAATAGTGATGAAAAATTAACAAGAAATTAATCGCTATCTACGTTTCCAAGAGAAGTGTAAGCATTTGAGAGCTGTTGTAATATGCAATAAATCAAATATTTTTATAGCTTCCGCTCTTGGCACATATTACGTAATATACACTGACAACACATTATGAGTAACGAACGATAACGTATAACCCTTCAAAGTAATTGCTTCTTCCTTGGTACAAACACCTTTAACTTTCATTATATTTCTCTCACATATTTTGGAAATAGATGTACCTACCTGTGAACCAGGTGAAGAGGAAAAGTTAGGAGAATATATTCTTGACCAAATTTACCAGCAATTTTAAACTATCTATACCCATAGTCAAATCAAAACTATCTTCATCAGCCTATATTGTTCCCACTGCAGGGACTCAGGCTTCCTCTCTAGGAGAGCGATGGGCTATAAAATAATCCACAACACGGGCACAGTGCGGATTGGTAGATGACACATATCTTCGAATTTTTAGTTTGGTTTCCTCACCATGTTTTCCTTCACCGTTTTGAGAGCATTGGTAATTAAATAAATTACAAAAAGTAATGCGCCTGCCTGGGTTCGAACCCAAGACCAACTCTTCGTAAGTCGGGGCAGCCACCACTGGGCCACTACTGCTGCTCACAAAACTATCACTAAATAATATTTGTATGCAATTCTAACACGGAAAAATTATGCAGTTTGGATATTTCATCACCATCATTCTCCTGGCCTTATTCCAATTGTTTTGGGGTCAGCGCAGCTTGTCTTCTTCTACCATACTTCTCTATTAGTCGTCATCTTAGCATTAACCTCCTTTCTAGCCATATCAGTTCATCCATCGTGTCTTTGGTCGTTCTTTAGTCTTATAGCCAACTAACTACATTCATACTCTTAAAATTTCTCATTCGTCCGCATCACATTTCCACATCATAGTAACCGGTTACCACACCGTTTTTCAGTCACCAGCGCCACTTTCAGATTTCCGCTCGTGTATCTTAGTATGTCTATTTCATAAAATTTCTCTTAGAGTATATTCGGAATTATTTCAGACCCTGACATCTCGAATAAGAGCGATAACACAGCTTAGTGGCAAAATATAGCATTTCGGAAATTCCACGATAAATTCATTTCGCACGCAAAAGAATTCGAGAGAGAGCTTTAAAATGTAAAAGAAGCTAACAACGTTCAGTCAGATCGAATAAAATGAAATCTATAAAACTTTAGGAAATCCTCTCAATGGTAATTGTCTTGAAGGCTTCCAGGCTTTTCCCTGGCACGTCCTCCAAGTTGAGTGTCCTGTACAAAGACAGACAAATTAATAGCACGCTAAAGATGCGCTGGAACTTAGTCGAATCCTTTCTTAAACTCCGAATGAGCGAAATGTACCATTGAAATAAATTTTCACAAGGGAACCAAGAACGGAATGAAATTGTGCGATTCTCTTTTTTTGAGAATAAAACTGGTGTCTCGCTGCTCTTTTGTGGTGCTACACACGGAAGATTACAATGGTGAACAAAAAGGTATAACGCCAGCACATACAGGGTGTAAATCAACCCTTCACACATACGTCAACCAAGCATTCTGTACATCAAACTAAGTACCCCTACGCAAAAATTTTTGCTGGGAAGCGACTTTTTTTTTGGGTCAAAAATTACATTTTACAGTAAAACTCAATGTGGCACTAATAAAAATATTGTGCTAGTAGATGCTTTGAATAGTAAAAGTGTCATGGAGGTTATTTAAGTAAAGTTACAACCAGAAAAACTATTATTTACAAAAACAGGTGTGCAAAATTTGTAACTTTTACCCCCCCGTAACTAGAGGGTTTGGTCAAGAACAAAAAAAATATCGCTGTGGTGGGGAGAACAAGTGCCCTTCGTTTACGTTAAGGGTACTTTTACACCCTTTATAGCTACCACAATCTGTCAAACTCTAATAGATTTTCAATTTTATCGCTACAGCAAATGGTTCAAGGTTATTTGGTTTTTTTTTGAGTAGCTTAATCTGCTGACGTCTGTACTCCCAAAAACTTACCAACAAAACAACCACATACGGCAATGCTGTTGCGGTTTTCGATTTAGCAAATATCGATACCTCTGGGCTTTTAAGGCGTAAAGCACACTTTAGGTATTGCGTAATGTGAGCTTTACGCAAAGGGCACAAATCACACTTAAGATGTTACCTAAAATGTGCTTTACGCCCTTTGAGCCCAGAGGTATCGATATTTTAAGATCATAGGACCAAGTCAACATGAAATTCTGTGAAGTTTTTAACATAAGCCGCCAAGAACTAGTGTCAGTCCTATTGAAAGTCGTTAAAGAAATACGGCACGCTTAGAAGTGCGATTGCCTTTTACCTGAACCCGCTCGCCAGTGGTAATTGAAAACTTTATTACCAGTACAGTCATCAGTTCGCGGCCTATCAATTTGCTACTGAAGGACATAAGTGACTCCTAAAAAGGAAGTTAATGACTGTAGTCACTTTTCCTGGGAATTGCTTTAGAGCCTTAAGACCCTATCTAAGCTCTTAAAGATATTTGAGCTGGGATTTTAAATAGCCTGTGAACTATCTAGTGACCCTTTTTTTTGGGGTGGGAAATCATCAAATAACCCCTCCCGCTCTTGGACAGAGCGAAAGGGAGTGTCAGACTTCTACTGACTCAAAACCACCCATGTTTCTTCTTAGCCCTATATGTCAAGGCCGCGGTATCTCTTACAGCATTCCGCAGCCCCGACGGGCGACGGCCCTTGCGGGCCCCTTCCATGTTGCTGACATCTCTTTGAGGCGCGCGTGGAACACGAACGCGCCGTCGACACGGCCTGTCGTCGTCATAAGACGCACGGACGGCGAGCTAGCCCATCACTCACCGTCCACAGGCCCCGACGCCCGGAGCGTCTCCCGCGGTGGCTGAGACGTGAGGTTCTCTCCCTCTAAAGTTCCGCCACCTCCTTCGCTAGCATCACTGCTTCGCAGAAGGAGGCGACGGCGTCCCATTCCTCCTCACCCCGGACCATGGCTTGCACCAGGACCGGACGCGAGAGGTCACCGCCGCCGATCGCCGCTACGAACTAAAAAAAAATCAAGTGACCCTAAAGTATCTTTATCAACTTTATGTAGATGAATTTGTACTAGTACTGCAGAAGATTCGAATCTAGCTACCAAAAATCTTTGGCTACCTTTTCAAAATCAAAATCCAAAGTCATTTATGGTCATTTAGGTATAGAAACTATCTAAACGACATCCTGCGGCAGCGCAAATCTGACCACGACAGGAAAGAATTAGAAAAAAACAGCAATGAACCAAAAAGCTCTGGCGGACTATAAAAGAAATATGTCAAGTTCCGAAACGAACTAGCAACAATCAAGAATTGCTGAGTTATAAAGAAAACAGTAAGGTCTCTATTGATAAGTGTAACGAATTTTTTGTCTCAGTTGGGCAGAACCTTGCAACTAACATCTTAAACAGGCAGCCCACGAGAGACCATCGATGTCTCGGTGCTACAGATAAAAACCCACCTAAGGACTCACTGTTCCTACATCCTACTAATAATCAAGAAATAAGTGACATCATAGATAACCTCAAAGACGACAGTGCTCCAGGTCTCGATGAATTCCGGCCGCAGCTCCTAAAAAAAATAAAGAACCATATACTGGAACCCTTAAAACACATATACAATCTGAGCATGGAAACTGGAGATGTTCCCACTTCCTGGAAAACCGCTGTTATCACGCCCATACACAAAAGTGGTAACAAAGATGCACCAGATAACTACAGGCCAATTTCATTGCTCTGTGTGACCTCAAAAATCCTCGAAAAACTAGTAAACAATCGCCTTGTACGCTTTCTAGAGAAAAACTCTCTACTCTCGGACAGGCAGTTCGGCTTTCGACGAGGGAAGTCCACTGAGCAAGCTGTGAGTCTCCTAACTGGCATAATCACCTCAAACATTGACAGGGGCCATCGTGCAGCTGGTGTTTTCCTGGACCTCGCCAAGGCCTTTGACACAGTATCAATTTCTATACTGCTAGGAAAACTTGAATCCTTCGGTGTCAGAGGCCTCTCCTTAGATTGGTTCAGCAGTTACTTTTCTGATCGACATCAGTGTGTCAAAATTGGAGATATTCTCAGCGGGAACCTACCGGTGGCCTTTGGGGTGCCTCAAGGAAGTATATTGGGGCCTACCCTGTTCACTATGTACATGGACGATATCCTGAGACTCAATATTGCACAGTCGGAAGTTATCTGCTATGCTGATGACACGGCTATAATTTTTCATGGTGCGACTTGGGAAGAGGCAATGGTTGCAGCTGAAAAGGGGATGAGTATCATAATGGCATGGCTGGAACAAAATCTCTTGACACTAAACGTAAGCAAAACAAAGCTCTTAACTTTTCATGTCACTCAAACAAGTAGGCCAAATATTGACTCACTAAAAGTACATAACAACAAGTGCAATGTCTCAGCAGCAGCATCCGTTTCCGCCACCGACTGCTGTAACTGTAACGCCATTGTCAGAGTAGAAACCACGAAATACCTAGGTGTCATAATTGATCAGAACCTGAACTTCAAAGCACACATTCGAGCACTCGCAAAAAAGACTCGTAAATTCATTTACGTTGCTCTTACGAGCCAGTGCTCCAATGAAAATTTGTATTCAGGTTTACATCTCACTATGCCAGTCTGTCCTGCAATACTGTGTCGGTGTCTGGGGTAGCGCTGGGAAATCGTGCATGCTGGAGCTAGAGCGCGCTCAGCGGGCCGTCCTCAAAGTACTATTGGGTAAGCCGCGTCGTTTTTCTACGGATGAACTGTATAAGGAGTCCGGAGTTCTACGCGTACGTGAACTGTTTATCCTAGGGTCACTTTTAAACCTCATAAAAGCAAACAGAAATCGCTCCAGTTGCAGCAAGAGAGGTAGAAAAATCACAGAAAGAATCCCCCTCCTAAAAATAAAAACACTCTACGCGGCCCGGCTTACGTCATACTTCCCTATAAGAGTATTTAATGCTATTAGCAAAACTTTCTGTGTGCCCAACAACTACTATGAGGCCAAAATTAAGCTGAAAGAATGGTTGCTGGGCCGGACTTATGAGGAAACCGAGGGTTTACTTTGTAGCTCTAGCTAATATCCAGTTCCCACACACACTGAGATGCAAATCATACCCTCACTCACACACACTCACACACACCACACCCCCACACTCACACACACCACACCCTCACACTTCAACTGTTTTTTGTGTGTATGTTCTTCTTTTTCAATGTTATAAATTATTACTTTATTTCTTCATTAATCACTTTTGCCTATTCATTTACGTTGTTAATTAATTAATTAATTTAAGTTATTTTCAATGTTAATAATTATTATTTATTTTGTCTTTTCTCTGTGATCACATTTTGCTTATTTTTGCTTGCGCTAGCAGAGCATTGTAATTTTTAACCATGTGTAGTATCTGGGTCACCAAGATACAGGCTATGCCTAGTTTGGGACCCGCTGTTAAACCTGTCAGTTCTCTGTTGTGTAAGTTAATAAATGAATTTTGAATTTTGAATTTTTTTGAATTTTTGAATTTTGAATTTATTCAAATTAGGCTGATAATCAGCACTTTCTTTTCTTTTCGAACGTCAAAATTTACTTTACTCTACTTATTTACAAGAGACAGTCCCCCAAAACGCCCACCCGACACTTCCTAGTGTTTAGCTGGAAAGAAGAAGTGACGGAACAAACTCCCCAGCAACACATTCTGTCTGTTATGTTGGTTAGAAAAACCAGACTCGATACAATAGTAAGGTGTAAGTTCATTTTAGAGTTACTACAGACACAAATCAATAATAAAAAATTATATAATTATAAACAATGTAAAAATAAAAAAGTACATACCTAACATATCAATTAACAAATTTTTGTAATGTAGGAAACTTTGAAGGTACTGACAAATGCTGCCTAAATAACTCACGGAGACGAGGATTAGCAGTGTCCCCTGTTAGTCTAGCAACCGAAGTGATCAGAGGAGTATCTACGAACACCACATTATATGAACTGAGAGGGGAAATCCAAACCGTTATTAAAAGCCGTTATTTCATAGATTAGACCATTACAGGCGCTATATGTGTCAGAAAAACAAAGAAAGCAAAACTACAGTCACACTTGACAAGGAAAAATAACTCGTGAAAGTACAGTTGTTGCCCCCTTCAAAGTGTAAATCTCTATGGAAAAGTATGGGCAAGAAACTCCATGGAGTGTCCATGGAGTTTCTTGCTTTAAAATAAAAAAAAAATATTACTAAACATTCACAAGAGGCCTTTTGCATCCTGCATTGATGGTACCAAAGAATGCTGCAGCCATTTAACTAGAGGACTATTACAATATTTTACGCGCATTAGTCACTCATGTTATAAATACATTTTCTCGTTACGCGGCATACACAAACAATTGTTACTGGAGTACTGGCGCCGTGCCACGGAAATTATTGAGTATTTTGTGTTTAAAATTAATTTATTTTGTTCTGTCTACCTTTGAATATGCAGAGTTAGTTAGTTGCATTTTGAGGCACCAAGGAAACACGGTATGTAATAGGTGGTCGCCCATCCACAGACCAACCTAGGTAAGCGCGGCTTGACGTCGACAGCACGGTTGGCGCAGGGGCTCAAGCAATGGACCGCTGCGCTGTGTGTCGCGGGTTCGATTTCCGTACGGAACAAATATTGTATGACCTACAGATTGTTGTTCCGGGTCTGGGTATTTGTGTATGTGAGTTTAAATGTTTGTGAACGCACCCACGATACAGGAGAAATTCCTAATGTGGGGCAAAGTTTAAAAAAAACAATAAAAACACACACATCCTATGGCTATGATAAAATATTTACCGTTTACAAAACTAGATTCAGATTAGAAAGACAAAATGACATCATCATTCAGATAAAGGTACAGTCCTACTTTGATAAAGAGTATCATTGAAGTAAATCCTGTAATCGATAAGGCTTCGATTCCGAGTAAAGTTTTTATAGAACTCTTGAAACGATAGCGTGGACATATCGATAGGTTAAGCTTATTCACATAAGATCACGCCTTGTAACCCCCGAGAGGTTAAGCAGAGGTGTACCTAACGAATTCACATTTCGTCAGTTGTGTTCTCCCGTGTAATAGAGGCCCAGCCTATTTCCATCTTCTGGGCACAAATCCAGACTCCGTGGCTGAAACGGACAATTTCTGATGGAAAAACCCAATAACACTTTGCCCAAACCGGTAATTGAACCTAGGAACTCAAACATAGCAGTCGCGCTTACCTCAGACACACCTTGACTTACCTAACATTATACAGTATGTTAGTTTGAACGAGGGACATATTGAAACCTGCTATAGGACATGCTTACACGATACTAATAAAAGTTTGAACAAAAAAAAAACACTGATACATAACAGACAAAACCATACCAAATACTTCAGAAAAGTCTCGCAACCCTGGTGTTTATCACAGAAAATGTGCGCGGATCAATGACTTTTAGGCGTAATCCATTTTCCCTTCATATTTTAAAACTGGCTTATGACAATGGCAAAAATGAAACGTCTAATAAAGTGAGATCAAGAGAGCGTGCGGGGCCATGGCACAATTACGTCACAAATTAAGGTTATAGTTTTTTTACATATTTGGGACAAGAATGGGAAACTGAAAACTGTCCTTGAATATGTCCCTCGTTCAACCTAACATCCTGTATTTAATAGTGAGTATGCTCAAGAGATAGTTAAATGTTTATCGTTCCTGTTCACCGAACGCCCAGCCGGTGTATCTCATGTATAATAGCGGTTTTCTCATCTCGATATTCATCTGCCTTCCATTTATATCAGCGTTCTGTTTCGATTTTACGAGTTCCGTCCGAGAGCCGAGCGGCGTCAATGAGCGAGATGTAAACCGTTCGCGTACCCATCAAAAATTAGCGCCAGAGAATATTAGACTTTATTCAAAAGCAGCAGAGATTGTTGTGATCAGTTGAAGGGTAATTCAAAGTTGGTCGATCGACAATAAGTCTTGTTTTGGCATTAAACCGCGATTTTGACTCAAAAGGGTCGCTGAATGGTTTGGGCCCTTTGATTTTGACATCCGGTGCACGTGAACGATTATTCCTTGGTAGGCTTCAAATAGCAATAAAAATAGGTATTGAATTTTTCGAATGCAGGGAGCGAGATTAATATCGTCTGGGTTATTGTCTTGCAGGGTCTTTCGCTTTTTACCGTATTTTTTATTTGTTTTGTGTGTTTCGTTTAGTCGTGGGTTCGAACCCAGACAGGCGTATTGAAACCGGCATGTTGAACCAAAAATTCGAAGTCATTGTGACAACTATCAACCACTTCCCTCTCATAGAGGCGGCTTGTGTCCCAGCAGTGGGAATATTAAAGGCTGATTATGTTATGATATTTATTTGGCAGCAAATATTGATTGTGTTTCAAACAAGTTTATTTAAATTCAGCTATTAAGTAATGCGTAATTGGAATGCAAAATTGATTAACAGAAAAGTTTTTCCACTGCCATCGAATGTGTGAAGTTAATGAGAATTTAAAACGGTAAACGGCACAAAATTAATACTGCGAACATCAATCAATTGGTGGGACGTTCAATTATAAATACATTGTAATCAATTATTTATAGTGGCAGAAATGTTATAGTTTCCACTTACAATCTGAATGTTCAATTAAAACAGGTCATAGATCAAAGATTTATTTATTTACCACCAGTTAATAATAATAATAAAGTTTATAGACAATACATCCAATACGATGATATAGTCTTACTTAAACCAATAACTAAAAATTTAAAAAAAATACGATGCTATATGACACAATACAACAAAAATGTAAAAAAAAATAAACTATAAGTAGCCAAATCCGTAAAACATGTCAATGTTTATAGTTGCACTCCTTTTTAACCCCCAACGCATAAAGGAGGGGTGTTATAAGTTTGACGTGTCTGTCTGTGGCTTCGTAGCTCCGAAACGGATGGACTGATTTCTAATTACTTAGTTTTTTGTTTAAAGGGTAATTTAATCGAGAGTGTTCTTAGCTTTGCTTGATGGAAATCGGTTCAGCCGTTAAATAGTCTTGGGGAATTAAAGTGGGAACAAACATCGAAAATCAATATAACATAACACAAAATAGACTAAAAACAAAACTTTTTTAATTACTATTTGAATAAACGGTTGATTCTGCCCAAATAATTCTTCCGATAGATGAGTATATTAAATATATATTTCTACATGGTAGGCATTAAAGATGGAAAGTCTTCAAATATTAATCGCTGTTCGTTGAGACAACTCTACCTGCACCTTGAGGTACCTGCTCGAAATCACTGCTAACTATTGTCCGATTATAAGTTTAGTTTGGTTTTGGCCGAAACGTCTAGTATACGTACGTAAGTCACTGTTTTGGTTTCAGCCGGGCTCAGAAGCAAAAACGCGAGAAATTATATTTCTCTAAACAATCAACATTGAAGGTACAATAATATTAACAGGAAACATTAGAATAACAATCAACACAAAATTTATGAAATCGAAACCACTTGGCAATCAATAGGGGATCGGACAAAAAAAAACAAATTAGTCCGTCAGATATATTTCCAAAGAATATTGAACACATTTTTTTCTTTTTTTTCACATAAACAAAAAATTAAGACTATACAGTGCTTTGAAAACTCGTGAACTCTTCGAAACCGTCACATGTCAGTACATTTTCTACCTACAAATGACGTCACAGCCCCCCACTCATGATCTTTGAGGCGTTTTATACCCGTCATTTTTTATTAATTTGATAAAACAAAAAACACGTATCCAATATTTTTCGATAATCTAACTGATGGACTAATTAGAATCATATTTTTGGACCTAGTCCGATCCCTTATTGACTTTCCTTCTCCGAACTAAAGATTTACTTGCAACAAATAACCTAGCTGCAAGCGAAACTGAGAGCAACAATCGGAATACAATGCTGAGGTCCAAACAGTAACAATTTGTTAGATTTATTTCAAATCTTCACGCCTTATGCCTGGAGGGAGCCACCAACCCACTGTAAACTGATGTATAGACTGCAACGCAGTTATATAGGCAAACGTTTCAAGTATGTAAGCAGCGTATATCTGCGTCTAAATCAAAAAAGTAAAAAAGTAAATTTAAAGTAAAATAGTTTTACCGAGGAAAATATCGTATCATGCATAAATTAAATTATTGAAGACAATCACCAATATCATCCGGACCGCCGTGATAGATTAAGGACTACTCAATACTCTAGAAATGAGAACATTATAGGGTGATTAAATAGATATTTACCCCAAGTACCACCTAGAAACAGCGAATCCCAGAGAACTTATTAGATATGCCATTTTTTGGTGACATAACACCAGTCAATACGATTTAAATTAACTCAAAAAACGAGTCTCTATTGTTTTCCACTCGCACGAGCGCTTAATCAGTTTCCGCTTCCAAATTCTGAGAATATTAAACACCCACATTCCAAAATTCCACTTTCACCTGCTGAATAAAAACAACAAAATAATTACCATCACAAATCGATCACCGCTCGTTCGACAAGACATTTTTTGTCGAAACAACGAAATGATTTAAGAGAAATAATCGAAAAAAGTATAAACAATACAACTCCTTTAGCTCGGAGCAAAAGTAAAAGCATTCGAACTAGCCTCGAAAGAAATTGAAAGAGAAAGTACATTACACGAGCGAACAGAAATTGTTCTCTTTGATTAAAATACTTTTACAGTAACAGTGAGCGAAGACTCCTTATCAATCGGAACGAGTATGTAAAAAAAGATGGCTGAAAACCGGTCGAGTACCTACCGAAGTCGGATTTAAATGAAATTGTTCCGTGGTAGAATAATGAAGTACTCATTCAAACCGTCTACAAAGGTTGGTAAGTATCCATAGAAATCTTCTTTAGTTTATTGTCTGATATTATCAAAACTATAACAAAATATAGGTATTAGGTATTTACCTACATTCTAAGTTCGTCAATGATTCATCTTAAGTTACATTTCCAACAAAATTAAACCTTCGAAAATTACTTTAGTTTGATTCATACATCCCGTTATTACTCAAACATGCTCATTACGACACATTAACTCCGCAAGTTATAATTAGCAATACGATTTCGTAAGTAATTCATGCCACGAGATCAGCCCACTTGTAATTTAAAGAGCAACATTAAAAGATTAATTTCCTTTAATTCGTATGAAATCAATCAAGTTGCATTAACCGATAAAGTTTAACAAGTAAAACGGACTTACGCTTTAATGATAATCAAAACCGCTGTCCTAGATACGTCACTGACTTTCTGAATCAACTTATTTATTACAAACAGAGGCTTGGTCAATCAGCAAGTGGTTATTGTAAAAAATCTGTACGCAAATATCGCTTCTATATTTTGGATTGTAGAGGTTATTTTCTGTTACGTTTATATTGACGACATTATGATCTGCGGGGGCACACAAAAGCATCTTTCAGATGTAGCATTATTATTGATCTTTATCTCGGTATACGGGACCCAACAATTCGACATGCATTATTTATGCTCGAAGGGAGACCGTTTATTGAAACCGTACGACACAAATGTAAGTATGACGCTTTCCTCGCTATCGTCACTGATCTAAACATTTCCGTAATGTCCCATTAAAATGTTGTACGATGCGGGCCATGGATATGTAGGCAAATTGGTCTTTGTTTGAGTTTCAATGTTATAATTTAACCTCTTTTTCGACACTTCCATTGAATTGATAGGTGATTTTAACAGCAAAATCAAAAGTTTTTATTAATTTTGACATTTTGACAATTGGAAATTCAATGATTATTACTTGACCATTATTGTATACAATTTCTGCTCATTTCCTGCTCGATTTGACTTCAATAAGCGCATATAAAAGTTCTTTCCTCGAAAATGCTCTCGTCATATTTATTGTGAGAAAACGGCTTTTCGCGCTAAAAATTAAAGTGAATTAATGTCTATAAGTTTTTTTAAAAGCTTCACGAGCAAATAGAAGGGAGCCATGGATCCGTGTCCCGTCTATTCAATGTTTTGTTTAAGCAAGGGAACAGGAATTTCAGCAAGTAGTTAAATATTAAAAAAATATCAATCTTAGTTTGGCGCTATTCTAAAATTGTATGCATTTGTTCTACAGTTCAAACTTCATTATCGTCATCATTCTCTGGCCCAAATAAAAAAATATTTTGGTAAAAGTACCTACCTATAGAATTATGGAAAGAGAGGCCATAATTCTCTATCGGTTGTCATATCAGTAGACAACATCCTATCTAGTCATCTTTCGGATAATCCATCCATCGTTTCTTTGGATTCAGATTCACGTGTAAATTCTTCCAGATTATTCCACACATCGACCCGTTTGTTTGGAGAGCACTTAAGTAAAGAGAGACTACATCAGTTGCATAACATCTTACACAGAATGTATGGGTCAGCTCAGAAAAATGGGTCACGTCATGCTGGCATACGATAAACGGAGTGCTCACGAAATATATACCATGGCAGTCTTCGAATTTAATACTAGATTGTAACTTGATAAGACTGTTTATTGGAACCTTCGAACTTCGCGATAGATATGGAGTAGAAGTAATTCCAGTGGTGGGAAAAAGATTCCAGATAGAAGAATGAGGAAGAATACCTGTGTAATTCTAATATTATACGACTTTTGATACATTTAAACTTTTTCTAAAGACACAACGCATGTGACATACTTCACATGAATAGTGATATCACTAACCATAAAATGAGCCGCGTACTTATTTGCCACCGAATGACATAAAAAGCAAATATGTTAGAAAACCCAATTATCAAGGATGAGTCATCATACAAAACGATCTCTTAAAATAAAGCTGTCGCCGCCAGAAATTCAAACAGAAACTGTTGTAAAAGAACAAATCGCTCCAAGTTGTGTGTTTGGCATAATAATTCCATCGAACGATAACCTGGGGATTCGTAGTGCCGCGAAAAATGAACGTTTTTATGGTGAACGCGAATTAACTTGTTACGGATATAGGACATGTGAGATCTGATACAGATTGTTACGATATATTTTTGATGGTACATATAAAAGTTAACATAAAGGACTATGCTGATACAACGCTGTCTTTTATCGCGTCTTTGGTGGATGACGTTGTTAGTTTGAATGTTTTGCTATTTACTGTTATGGTTTCTCTGTTGTCAAACAACAAAGCTTTATAATTGGTTCTTTTGAAAGCGACCTTTATCATTCTTTTTTAGATATTATCAAAGAGATGAGCATCGTCATTCACCGTAACATTAGGTTTCTTATTTGCTTTTGTGTGGTCGCTCAAATTGCAATTCGTGAATTGTCGACGTCTTACTCACAGTTAAGAACTCAAAATATGCCAGCACTATCTTCATCTCAGCTTCACTGAATATTCATATCAAAATTACTAGTTCTATAGCTATTAAAGCTTGCACTCGCGTAGTTTGAGATTAACTCTGGATAGCGAACCGGAGCAAAAACCTGATTCGGTCGTTATTATGTGAACGTTCTTAGTAAAATCTCCGTTTAATATCATTCGCCGTGAGTGAATCAGATACTGGAAAGTTGTTACTGACTCATTCAGCTTCGTTAAAACTGTAGAAAGAAGTGCATTAGCAAATAATTGCACGGCCCTTCCAAAAAATTTGCAGCAGCTTTTCGTGATTGTTTTTAGATGGCTCAAAAGAAACAAAAATTCCGCCCAGCAACAGCGCTAATTTGATAATATTTTTTGTCTTGAAAGATTTTCGCCTCGAGTATCTGCAATCTTTTTCATATTAGCAGAAAAATGAGTTATAATATTTACTTCGGTCTTTAGATTTCGTATTAAGTTATTTGTTTACACAAGCAACTCCTATGTGTATAGTACCTTCGCAATCCAAGTCGTATTTGATTTGTGCGGACGCCAATCCTCGATATAGGGATTTGTAGTGTGAACCGATTACTGACCAAACGATCCCTTTGGTCCAACACAAAACAAAACATAAAAAAATATTCTATCAAAAAATCGAGCTACGATTTCTGATATATGAGAAAGCAAATGTGTTGTGTTTGTAAATATAATATGACGGGAGCAACAATGGGGGCCAATAAATCACTCACGGTGCCGTGGACACAATCGCGATCGGAAGATGCCGGAACTACACTGATGAATTCCAAACCTCACAACCGCCATACCATTGTTACGAGTTGAGGAAATATAATAGTCTACACGAGGTGTCTGGATCAAACAAATTTTAGTACCGTCGTAGGTGGTGTTGTTATTGTGCCTTGTAAATGGGAGCACTGGAACCAAATAGACAGGTATAGTGCACCGCAATATTGTGAATTGCGAAGTATCCGACACGAGTGTGAAAATATATAGTGGAATAGTGGAGAAAGATGACGAATACAAAATCCGTATCCATGGATAAAAAATAATGATTTTGTTCGTGTTTATACAGTGAATAAGAGATGTTTAGCACTTTCTTGATCCGCATTTTAAACAAGCGCACTTGACAATAAAAGTAATACGTCTTTAAATTACCGGCTTGGTTTCTATTTTATAGTCACATCTTAAGGTAGTTATTACACACGTGCCAGGGCCGCGAGTTGTTCGATAGAGATACCGCGGCCCAAAGGGCTAAGAAGGAACATGGGTGGTTTTAAGTCAGTAGAAGTCTGATACTCCTTTTCGTTCCCGCTCCGCCCGGGAGGAGTAATTTGATGATTTACCACCCTACAAAAAAAAGGTAGTAATTACAAAGTTACCTACATCGAAGTAAGCAAATGATTGAACTACACCATTATCACAGTCAGCTGCAATGAAAACAATATCATTGCATCATCATGACGCATTAACAGTACAAGCACGTAGCCTATACCATCTATCAACAGCTATAATATATCCTATCAAAATCATTCAAACTATATTATTTCAGAGCTGTGGTTCAGCGTCGGTGAACCTGAATTCCATTTCACGGTCGATGACAAACAATACGGTACCTAACCTTCATCCTGACCTAACCCAATGTAAATGTAACTAACCTGACCAAATTTACACAAGGCGTTTATGAATTTCAATTCTAGTTTGGACCGGGTGTCAATAGTATCTTAGACTGATATCGGCTTAATTTCGGTAATGGTTAATTGTTTGAAGTCTGTTGAGAGTTCTTCACTTCAAATAATTGATTATATTAAGTCGAATCATTACTTTTATCAAGGCTGTATTTTGGGGTGTTAAAACTCGATCGGAGCTTTTCGCCTCGAGATTATAGTCACCATACAGGGTGTAAATTAAACCTTCACACATACGCCAATCAAGCATTCTGTACATCAAACTAAGTACCACTACGCAAAAATTTTTGCTGGGAAACAATTTTTTTCTTTGGGGTCAAAAATCTCATTTTACGGTAAAACTCCATGTAGCACTCTTAAAACATTGTGCTAGTGGGTGTTTTTAATAGTAAACGGGTCATTGAGGTAATTTAAGTAAAGTTATAACCTGAAAAACTAGTATTTACAAAACAAA
Source organism: Diarsia rubi (assembly GCA_932274075.1). Taxonomy (NCBI): domain Eukaryota; kingdom Metazoa; phylum Arthropoda; class Insecta; order Lepidoptera; family Noctuidae; genus Diarsia; species Diarsia rubi. The sequence continues at coordinate 20,227,998 of OW026415.1, read as the reverse complement.
CTGTGCAAAATTTGGAACTTTGACCCCCAATATCTCCGTAACTAGGGGGTTCCCAGGTATGGTCTAGAAACAAAAAAATATCGCAGTGGGGGGGGGGGGAGAACAAATGCCCTTCGTTTGCGTTAAGGGTACTTTTACACCATTTATAGTTAAGTCACAAGCCCATCCAAATGTCTATGTTTATTGTAAATAAATAACTTAACATCAGTGAATATACAAGGAATGCATTTTTTTATTGGTCAAGACTTTTGATTTTACTCGTTTGAAGTTTTGGCAAATAAACTTTGCCTGTTCCGATCTCTGCTCGTCATGCAGTGAAGGCGTATGCCGTACATAATGTGTTTTTTGTTGCATAATCATAATCACCACATTTCACTGGGACACAGGCCTCCTACCTGTGAGAAAATAAAGAGCGTTCCGTCATTCTCCGAATGGCCTCAATGTGTTTATTGTTATTAACCCTAGAACCGTACCCATCGACTATCAGCAACTAATAGTAACCAGGGGTACTGGAGTACCCCAGTAATTAAATTATTTTTTTTTTTACAAAAGAATAAGTAAGCATTTAATAATGATTCAACTACTATAGACTTATGTGGCACTTATTTCACTCTTATTAAATGTTAATAAAATAACCTGTTTTAAAATTTTTGACAAATCTTTTATTGGTGCCCTGAACCTAGAAAAAAATTACATTATGTCATTGTGTATTGTCTATTGACCTGGGACACAATAAACAACTTCCTGATTTTGAATCTCAAGGGGCTGGAGCATCAGAAAACCGCTATTTTGTAATATACCCCCAATACTTATTTGAGAGATGTATAGCCAAAAGTTTTGTATGAAAATCGGTCCTCCACATAAGGGTTTATATGGTAAAGTTATTCCCTAGAACCACTTCTTGAAGAGTGTCCAGAAGGTTTTGAATTTCATTTTATTATAAATTTTTAAGTTGTGACATTTAAAAAAAAGAATTATTCAAAATACAAACAATGAAATACAAAACAAGTAATGTACTTAAATAAAAAATGACTAAATATAGTAAATATTTCATACCTGCCTACACATTGTTCTTAAATATAGTTAAGTCTAAGGCAAGGTAATTGAAAGAAACATGAATAAATAAACAATAACATGCAATATTTCGAAAAAACATTCACAAAATATTAATTAATGTAATTACATTAACTGTACCCAGGGGTACTAGAGTACCCCACGCTCACCTTCCCACGACTAGAGGCTAACAGGACTAGCGTCTTATAGAACGCTATGACGCGACTCCCTGCCCCGCACAAATACACGGCAGCACGAAGAGAAGGAATAAAGGAAAAAGAATATACGAATAAGTTATCGCAAATTTTCAAATATTTTGTTTCATTCGTACCCCAGGGTACGGTTCGGGGCCGCGGGTTGTACACTAGTTATCGCGGCCTCGACATAGAGGGTTAAGAAGGAACATAGTGGTTTTTAGTCAGTAGAAGTCTGACACTCCCTTTCGCTCTGCCCAAGAGCGGGAGGGGTTATTCGATGATTTTCCACCCGCCAAAAAAAAAATGAAAGGGTACGGTTCTAGGGTTAAAATGTATAGCTACTTGTAATTCTCTATTATCATTACTATAACGACTCTAACAACCCAGACACAATCGCTATAAACTTCCAATCACAATTTCACCTAAACCAGTTATCTCCTTCTCAAACACATTGGTATATTATCTTCTAACTTGCTAATCCGCATTAGTACATGCCATATCACCCGTAGTCCCAGCATTGTGGTCCAACAGAGATGAATCTGTAAGCCATTTTACGCTCGGTGACAAATTGCCACTGTACCTTTTATTGAAACGTGCATAATAAAATTGGTTGAGTGCGCTTGCTACCAATCTTGATGTGGACATATCCGGTGGACAAAAAAAGTTTCGGGGACAATAATGGAGGAAGGATGGATGTAATAAATTAATCATAAAATATGGACAAAAGTTTATTGATGGGAGCTAAATGCGTATTGTTGAACTGCAGACTAGTTTTGATGACGAGTTTTCGATATAAAATCATAAAATTGATGTACACTGCACAACAGCTTAGGTTTGGTTTTGTAGCGTGTCATATTTGATTCATACATATGTGTCTTTTTTGTCTGGAAGTGCTATATTAAAAGTTTGGTGCTGATTTTAATAACATTAGATTGTACCGTATCTTTGACTGATAAAGTAATAAATAATGTTTGCGTCTCATTCAAAAGTCCCTTACAGGTTCTAATGAATTACTCATTTGCTCCATCAAGTCTTTCGCCCCTACCGTTAATGCATCATTTCAATCCAAAACATTACACTTGACCAACAAGACGAAGTTAACAAAAGAGTTCAATAAACATAAAAATACAGAAATTCGATTATTTAAAAAAAGGTGAGCAACATTAACAGGCAATCATTTCTCACTTTCGTATCATGATACTACTTTACACGGCTATAGATCAAAACGAGGTACTTACAAATATTGATAAATGAATCGTGAAAATAAAAATTTCGGCTCACTTGGTCAAGTCACAGTACGAAGACAACCAGTAAATCAACTAAGACTCTTTCTGTGAAATGAAGCTAGTGTTAGGGTTGTTAATCAAACATTTTGCAATCCTGCCCTAACATAACGTAACTGTTTGCCTCGATTGGACAGCTTGGACTTAATCGCCAGTATCTTATTACCCGAAGCGTGTTAAGAATAATTCTTGTATCCGCTTTGCATGTGCGGGGGGCCAATTCAAAACATTTGTTACTAGCTGAAATACTGATTGAACTTTTAATGCATACTGTGGTCAACTTGATTCAAACACAAGAGTTTCACTGAAATTAAGTACAATAATATTGTTGTGTAAATAATCGTGTTTATGATGTTCACTTGTTTTGGTAATTGGTGGTAATGGTTGCTCATTTGTTTCTTCAGTTGCTGATTTATTTGGTAAAGAAGGGAGATACTTGTACAGTAGAAATTCTTTAAGACATTCAAGCTCTTTAAGTCAAAATCGCTTGTTCATATTTTACTTTGAATTCATCATTACCGTTATGTTCATTAATATAATATTTTCCTTTATCTTTTTCCTTAATATAGCAATTAAGTTTGTTTTCTTTTCTGTACTCAAAGTCCTAACTCGGGTAGTCATGAAACCTTCTATTCTGTCAGTATACTTACTATGACCTACATCCTTACAGTACAGTGCAGTACTGCTTACCCCATAATCTTACGTATTCCGTGATTGTAAACCAGGCCGACCGTAAAATACGGCTCCGAGCAGAATCGTTTCTCAATATTCAGTGTAAAATTGCAGTTTTCCGACGAAATCTATTTTGATAGCTTTGCAGAAAATAAGCTGATTTTAATCAAATACGACGAATAAAAATACAAAGCCATACCATAAATAAATACTATTTCGGTCTACAACTTTCAAAAACTACCACTCTATTACCTCAACAGTTAGGTTTAAAATTGTTGTTAATACTCAGGAAAGTTGTAAGCTTTTCATCAACTGCAGCTTTAAACAAATACCGCTTTGATGTCATCCCGCCCTTACAACATAACAAAGAGTCCCTTCAATAGTCAATGGACTGTCGACAGCAGGTAAGGAGACATCCAAGTCGTCAAACCAGTTAAATTCATCTCCCAAACGTTTGCCGCTCGGCTAGACTATACTTAAGTACGGAACAGGACCAATTTCAATGCAAAATAAAACCAAAAACAGCAGCAACGTGATTAATAACACTTATTTTGGGCTACGAGAGGGTTTGCCAGGATCACACCAGTCCGAGTCGGATGCGCCCTATGCGTTCGCTCGCTCAAGCTAGACGGCCATTCGTTCATCGCTCGTCTCCCGTACCATTCCCTCAGTCGGTCGGCCGCCTGCGTCGCGAGTAGACGTATATCGTGCTACGAATTTCTCGCCACACGTAATCGTCGTAATACCAACAAAAAATAAAATAAACTGTGACCGGTCTGTGTTCACGTAACGTTCTCGCGTAAAGGGAAATACGGCTTTAGCTAACTGGATACACGTCGGTTTTACAACGTTTATTGTTTTTAGTTGGCAAGTGCAAAATGTGATGTTATGTGTGCTCAACGAGCGAACCGTCCTGTGTAACGTTGCCTCAAAGTGAACTACATGGGTGTAATGTGCTTTTAAAATTGGAAACTCATAATCTCCGTACTTCGCAACCGGATTTTTTAATTAAGGTTGGTAAAAAAACATTCAAGCTAGACTATTACTTACGCACCGCCATGTTCAGATAAGATTATAGTGTAGGTGTAGTGCAAAGAGTGACTAATAAAGTCAAGGTGATGTATACAAACACGAATTCGTTCTAAATCTTATGTACATTTTGGTAAATATCGCGCGAATCAACGGAACCGAATAAACTTATAAGATTAAGACCGGTTACAAGAACATTACTTGAACTCATAGCGCAAATAAGCAGGAAGAACACGATGATACAACTGATTTCAGAGAAATGAGAAAATCAAAATTGCTTTAGGCATACTAAAAAAAATTAAGTTGAGAGACAAAGAAAAATCTAAAGAATTGATATCGCGCTCCAGTTCGCAAATGAAGGTCAATTGCATCGTGGACGGCTCATCGAAATGATCAATAAGAATTGGAATATGGAATAAATAACGATACGATACGTTCTGATTTCCATCATTCTGGCACAGACCCAACCATTCGAGGGTTGATAGCTTTCGGACTAGTAAACTCTACTTACCACTGTCACGCGTGAGAGCTGGTTGATAAAAAGATGTCCGTTAATGCATCGTCAAAAATTCAAAATTGTTTAGCTTGCCTCTTTTGTGTTTTGGGTACCCGTATTAATTTCATTCTCTATCTGAAGTAATTTAAATTGTTGGTCATTTCACTTTACGAAGAAAATAAGATGTTGGACAAAGATAAACTTCGCTGGATTTATTTTTGTTTCTTCTTTTTAGAGAGCGATATCGTTAGCAATGTGATTACTTTTATCGATGCTTGATACTGTAGCATTAATCTCGTCCGTTTTGTTTTCCTTTTCTACAAGCTTAGCTAGAATATTATTTTCTGTTTATTTGAATTCTCAATCTCCATCAGTATTTATGAAACTTTTAGTCAATCGTGCAATAATATTTCTTTCTTCGAACTATCGATGTTTAGTGTGTATTTGTTAAACAATCGGGGTCGTTTCTCTAAAAGAGTTCATCTGTGTGCAGGTTTAGTAGAAAATATTGTGTAAACACAGTGTAATAGTACACCGGTCGGTCCGTGTGTTTGTTTATCATACTGTTTCTAAGAATGTAGTGTCAATGTGACCGGGCAGCGTATTCATTAAATGAAACGCGATAAATGTAAACATGCCACACTTGCGCAATTGTAATCTTAGGCCTCGTTTGAGACAGGATTATAAATGTGTACAGTATTGTGGCGTGTGCTATAAATAATGTAGGTATTTGAATGCTGTGTGAAAAAAAAAAGAAGAGAAAGAGTTTCAACAAGGCCAAATAAAACTGTCAACGGTAATTTTTATTGTGTCTTTGGGAAAACTACATTATTTTTTAAAGCTGAAGTAGAAGTATAACAAAAATTAGGAGACGATCAATAAGTCTCTAGACGATCAATCTAGCACTTATTGATCGTCTTATTAACAGATTTACGTTGTTTTATTATGAAACCTCATTTTGAATATCCTGTTCACAAGTCATATTAGATTTCGTTTCAAAATGGCGAGTAGGATTACTTCCTCAACTATAAGAAGCCCTTACCACAAAACAGAGGTCTCAAAAAACAAATAAAAGAAACTCACGCATACTTCAAAAAAACATCAGCCACTTTAAGAGTTTAATCAAATCCACCATTGTTTGGCCGAAGTGCTCATAAAGGTTTCAAGAATAAAACCATGACATTAACGAAGAGACTATTTTCGTTCTTTGAATTTTCATTTGGTCTTAATCCATTTTTATAATCCAAAAACTTTCTCTCAACGGGGATTAGAAAGGGTTGTGAATTAATATTCGAATTTCTGAGTAAAAATGCTTTGATATTTTCAAGCTTATTGTGATCAACGTCAGTGCTACGGATTTATTTAGTGAGCTTTGACTTCTTCTTGAATTCAACGCGAAGATGATTAAGATTTTACAGGGTTTTGAATTAACCTCTTAAGCTCGTCTTAGAAATATATCAATAGCAACAAGCAGTAGAACATCAAACAAGAAATTATCGCCATTCTGATTTCGATGGCTTATGCCTGTTTTCGCAAGATAATAAAAAAAAATCTTAAAATAAAATCATGGAAACATTAACTTTCGGCCCAGCACTGAGTCATGTTATGGTAACAATGCAATAATATTTAGATGTTGTGTAGTATAAGTGGAAACTGAAATAAAATTAGTTGGCTCTAAACTTTACTATTACAACCCCAATTAGCATTTTGCATGAAGTAATGAAGAGCAAGACCACAAAAGCAATATACCTAACTATGCAGTTTGGATATTATATTATACAAACCAGCCTAGATTCTCTCGCCTAGTCTTTGGTGACCCAAATACAATTACACAATTACCTCGTTTGTGCATTTGCGGAATCCATTCAATTTCTAGTTGGAGAACAAACAAACTACCTACTTAAGGTTACTTTGATGCTGTTTGTTTTGACACAAGCACAGTTAATAGGTATGTTAAGGAGAATCCGTCAAAGTAACTCTCTAAATTGTAGACGTAGGTACTCGTATTTGATGAAAACCAGACGATTCCGTGAAACTATAATAACTCCCATTGGGTACGAAGAATTTCGAGCTACGTCGATTTCAATAAAAAAATCTTATTATTATAAATTTTGGAACAAATTACCTCGAATTTTCACTAACGCAAACATAACTACGACTTAAAAAGTAAACAAATTTCGCAAGCTCTATTAAAGGAATTGCGGTTGTAGGTATACTCTTACCGACTGTACTCTCACACACCTCCACTGGCATGCAGTCACATGCAATAGTTGGCAAGACTATTGATATTCACAAGGATTTCAAAGTTCAGTATAATGTTATTACCGAAAACTTTGATACTTTGAAATTCAATAATAATGTCATGCTCGGAATTTGATAACAAGGACAATTACAAAATGTATCGACTGAGTACCTACTTCATGAAAGAAATGAATTTCTATATGTGTCTGTTGAAGTTTATTCGAACACGGCGGAATATCAGCCAGATAATAAATAAAATAATATAAATAAACAAAAATATTTTCCAGGACCAAAATAACTCGTAGCAAATTCGAATATTTTAGTTTTTGACAAAAACACACAAAAATCTATTTATTTCAATATTTTTTGTAATATAAGCTTTCATTGCTTTCTTTGCTTTCATATAACAAAGAAGTAAAGTAAACCCTTTAATAGTAACTGGCATGAAATTGTTTCCTAGAATCCGCGACGCGATTCGTGGGAGTACCCGAAAAGAAAAAAAAAATACTATTTCTTCCCCTATAGTATAATATCTATTGGCAATGTTACTCTATGAACTAGATATTGTAATGAATAACCAATGGGATGTATCATAGTAGTAATTTCACTATTTTTAGCCTGAACCTTTTCTGTATTGCACAACACTGAATCATCATCATTATCAAGTACCTTACTCAGAATTGAGTCAGCGCTACCAAGCATAGAAATTTAGACAATCATTTTGAATGGTTTCAATGAAATAGTAGGTCGATTAACGCTTTTTAGATTTCAATGGAAATTTGATTTGATACGATCTACACAAACAAGAAAGATGATCTATGCAATGATATTCCCGTTCAAGAATTATTTGGCAAAGATTCTATTGAAATCATAAAAATGATATCAAAACCAAATAAAACGATATATTATACTCTAATATTTAAACTTTTGTGGGTTTAGGCTCGGATATCAGCAATACTTTTGGTTTTACAAAAAAAAAATCATGAACTTTGTTTTAAAAGTTACCTATATCTGACGCAATGGTAGAATAAAATGCTTGTTTTAACGAAACTGATGACCTGCACGACGTTAAATGTGTGTTGATAAAGTTTATTTTGTAATGCTTAGTCGTGGCTTGTCATAAACATGAAAATAACTTAAGTCTTGAACATAAGTTGTTCAAGGTTGTGTTACATCTCCTCGTAAATATGCGAGTCGTGTACTTTGTACAGATTACATAACGTCTTCATCACTGTTATTATTTCACTTGTTTTTATGTTCAATTACTTACATATCACACTACATCTTGTTTCGTTTTATGTCGTTCTTCTGATATTTCTTTGGGAATATGGCCGTCTCTTTGATTTTTTATGGATGAGGTGACATTAACCGATTTAATTTTAAAAAATAGGTACACGTTTTACACTAACATTATATTTTACAAATTTATTCATGAAATTTTGGAGCCTAATTTCTTTTCCGATGATTCTTGGAACGAATAACAAATTAAAAACTTACGTCGTAAAGAAACCGCCTGTTTTGCTTCTTTTAACAAGTTCCAATTTGAAATAATAACACTGAAAACTGAAACTATTATTACAAAAGATAACTAGATAGATAAAACTGCCGCTCTATTCATTAATAAGACAATGACTCAAGTGCTTTAGTGCACTCCGATATAATTTCACTCGTATCAAAGTTACTAAAATGTTTATGTTAGCTTGAAGTTTAAACTTGACTCAAACAGACGTTGACTTAACAAGATTTTCTGGAATCTAACTTTTTATTGCATTTACTGCGTTCACTCATCCAGTCTGAACTTTAGTAATAAAACTAAAGAGGTCTTAAACTTAATCACATTCTGGTTTGATAATAGAAAAAAAGTAGGTACTTTGACTTCCAGTTCTATGATAATACGCAATTCCAAAATACATAATGTAAAGTTGAAATTATCATGCTCTAAGATAACATGCTGACTTCAATATGACGAAACCTTAGCAGGTCATCTCAGGTTAATGGGAATGTAATTATAATATAAATCTGATGATTCCTTATTTGTTGATAAATCATACTGATCTTCTTGCCCTTGACCCGTGTTTACTTCGGGTCGGCGTAGCGCGTTTTTTCTTTCATTTTCTTATCTCAACCGTCACGTTTTCATTTACTTCTTTTTCTTCTATATAATTCCTTACACAAATCATCCATTGTGGTCTTCCTCTCTCTCCATCAACATTTTGTATAGGTATTATATTGTAACAATGGCAAAATTACATGTCTAAAATACCACTTAACCTACATTTCATAAATAAAGTCTGATCTAAATATGTATCTGATTTAAATAGTAAATTTTGTTTACAGATCAAACTCAGAGTAAAATCTCGGTTTCAAACATTCACATTATACACCAAGGTCATGCCTATTTAAGTTTTAATGTCACAAGCGTTCTGTTAGGCTTTACGTGCGGTTGAATTAGCACATTTTGCCTCCTAAACTTTACACTTTGTCTCAAATTAAGATAGACCGAATAAATTATACTTCAACAGCTTTTGGATGATGATTTTTGCAGAATCTTAAACAATCCATTAGCATGAGATGAGATAAACTTATATAACTTTTTGATAAGTAATTCAAATAAAGAAAACAGAAGAACCAAGGAAAACTGCAAAAGAATAACAACCAACACGTTAACCTTAACTTTTAAATTCGTCGAAAATACCAAAAATAGATGCATTTGTAAACAATTTATTTATTTTTATTCCACGGATTCAAAACAGAGCTACCGCATGCGATGACATTGAACAGAGGCTTAACGGAAAGAGCCGAAAGCAACTTCCAAACTCTGTAGCATCCCTAGGGATCCAGGATGAAATATTACTCAATCGGACCTCAGTGGATCTAGCATAATTGAGTTTGAAGTTGAAATACATGTGGCTGGATCGTGAAATATCGATTTTGAAAAATCGCAGATGCTTGGAAATCGGCGGTGTTTTTTGTAACATGTGTATTTTAGAGAGTGTCCTTTAAGTACTGCTAGGAACTTATACACACTGCCGCTTTAGTTTCATAAGTGGTCAAGCAGGAAGGCAGGTCTGCTATGCTCTGACGGCTGCACCTAAAGAAGACTTAATTACAGACAAATTGTCATTGGTAACGCATTTGCAACGCTGTCATTGCAGAAGTTCGTTGGCGGTGAACACCACTTGCTTCTAGGAAAAAAAATCACCAGCTTAGCTTTCTTTAGTATTAAAAGCTTTATCTTTGTAGTAAGTTGCATGACGCCAATATCCCAAGGACGCTGCTCATTTACTAGAAATGTTTATGTCAAATAATTTTGCATGATGTATGCCAAAATGTATAGGGACTCTCTTCAAAATAACTATAATTATCTGTTTACCTATTTTATTGGCAATAATTGATTTAATTTTTTTCTATTTTTAAACCATAGAATCCAATTAGAATGGATCACAATCACATTGCTGAACTAAATAATTTTGGATGCAGTTTTACAACGATTACTTGGGTGGAGTGGTTATGTAGTCAATGCAGTATTATTTTCCTGATTAATTTAAAATTAAATGCATTACTCCATAATAGGCCCTTATTCATTCCCCCACTTATTATTCAACGGTTTCCCTTCAGTCTATTATTAGCTTCACTAAAGCAATAACGTGACTATAAAAAATTAACGAGCGAATATGAACATGTTTCTCACACACAGTGCGTTAGGTTAGGTTTAGGACTCATGGCTTTATGGTAGATATTATTGATGATTGGCTGGTACGAAATTCCGCATATTTAAAAAAAAATCCACATAAATTTTGACAAATTAATCTACTTTTATTTTGTCGTTGAAAGAACTGACTTTTATTTTATTATAACTACATAAACTTGAGATTGTCCGCAACACATTATATGATGTAAAGCGATGATGAGGCCTAGGATAAACATGCTTGCTTAGAAAAATCTGATTGCCTCTAACTTTAAATAGATCCAGATTATAATAATCAGGGACTAATTTATTTTACGTTATTAGTCCCAATTTCGGCCACGAGCCAGAAAGCCCAGCCAAGAGTGCCAATAAATTGTTATGCAAATCCAAAATTATAGGTCAAAAGATTGACGACAAAAAGTTCGGTCGATCGTCAAATGTTTGAGACTTGGCTAACTTGACAGTAACGACAAGAAACGTTGGTAAATATTAAATACTTGTGAAGGCCAGTACCTTTTGGTCAACTGTTCCGTTATGCAAATTATATATTATAATAAAATGTAGCTTCGCTAGAATTTGTTTTATTCATTATGAATTAATTAATTTTATAATCTAACATTGAAATATATTTTTTATTAACTTTTGTGTAAAGTTTAATATTATGTAAGTAGATGGTTATATATTTATTGTTGTTGTTGAATAAATAATAATAATAATAATATAATAATAATAATATTCCACAACTATCACACAACGCCATCTAGTCCCAAGCTAAGCAGAGCTTGTGTTATGGGTACTGGACAACTGATAAACATACTTATATATTTCTAAATACATACATATCATAGATAAATTACACCCAGACACAGAACAAATGATCGTGCTCATCACACAAACATTTGTCCCGGGTGGGAATCGAACCCACGACCTCCGGCATAGCAGTTAGGGTCACTAACCACTAGACCAACAGGCCAGTCAAAATATAAAAGTAGTTATTTAAAGTAAACAGAGGTTGAATGGTTTTATTGGGAAGACGATTTTGCATAACTGTATTATTATAATTGTTTTTGTTTAAGTGTTTTTTTTTTTTGATAAAGCAGGCGGATGACATCATATTATTTCAATATTATTGTTGTCAACATTTTCCGAACAGAATTCTGTAATTAAAAAAAGGTCTAAATTCCTGCATAATATTTCGAACTTTTTTGAACTTATTTTGACAAAACACTATTCATCCTATTTTATGAGACAAAAAAACTGAAGTTGTATTCATTATCCGCGATCCCCATCTCAAGTGGCCAGAAACTTATGAGACAACTTCTAATATATACCGCAGCCTAGGAGGATGAGAGATACTTACAGTTTCTTTTATATTTAGAATATTATTTTAGCTAGAATTTCAGTATTTCTATTATGATATTGAATTAACAAGAACCCATGTGTAGAATATCTCGCAAAGCAGGATAGGACACTTTGTAGGCAAAAATTACTGCGTACACGGTGACATCTAATTTTTTGCCACTATTCCAGTATAACATGGCTTCGCTTTGTATAGGCTTCCCGCCCAGCAAAAGATCCGCTTAAACTGGTTTATACAGCTTGATTAGGAGGTCCTGCATATTACGGAGTTCATTGATAGTCTGCTAATTTTCACCCTTATGCCCTGAGTAATAAGGTTGAAAGTGATTGACCGTCAGTGTCCTCCTACTAAGTAATAGAAGTAGTAGTACTTATTGTAGCCAGTGCCCATCATTATGTGACCCCTCGTATAAAGAAGGAGTAGTGTGAAAAGCGGGGTCATCTGTTGGAGCTGCGGGTTGTTCGAAAAAGATACCGCGGCCTCGACACAAAAGGCTTTCTTAGCCTTTTGTGTCGAGGCCGTAGAACATAGGTGGTTTTTAGTCAGTAGAAGTCTGACACTCCCTACAGCTGCCCAGAGCGGGAAGAGTCCTTTTTGTTTATTATTATTTTTTAAAAAACGTTGCCCCACTCTAGGAATTTCTCCTGTATCGTGGGTGCGTTCACAAACATTTAAATTCACATACACAAATACCTTTCATGATATCACATAGGTATTCCAAAAAAAGGGGGTCAGGTAAAGTTGGGCATTGACTGTACGACATAAATTGGTCTGTTTCTCGCTTTATTTTGACAACTACATAATTTACCCAACAGCTTCATTCTACGCTCATAAAAACAGTTAGAATAAGCAAGTTACCTACTCACTCTTGATGAAGGAACAATGAAACAGTAAGCCATAAAACTCCCGCATATTATAACTGTTACATGAAACATTTTAGGGTTCCTTGTTTTATGAAAAAACCTATTTGTTCTTTTTTTACCCGACTGCGGCGAAGCCCAAAAGGAGGGTTAAGTATGTGTTTGGCGTGTGTGTATGTATGTATGTCTGCCTGTCTCTTTGTTTCCTTATAACTCCTAAACGGAAGAAAGGATTTCAATAAAATATACGTCGTGTGATTCGCCTTGGTGGTTTGAGTGTCACTGACTACATTAAAATTTAAAATTAAAAAAAAAATGATGATTTTGAGGGCAACCTCGCGGATCAAGGGTTTTAAAAGGATATTACAAAAATATAACACTTAAATGTTTAAAATAAATTCAAAGTCACAAATCCTATAAACAAACACAAAAGTTAAATCATCTGCGAAGAATTTTACGCGACCAACGTCTGTTGTTCTTTACAAACAGAAAAGAACTAAAAATTTGGAAATAAAAAAAAAGTGATAAAAAAACTACAAAACCCGACTGGTAAAACTGAAAAGCAAAAAACAAGTTTAGTTTTTTAACAACTTTTTTTTTCACTACTGAGCAAAGGCCTCCTTTCTCCTTCCATATTTTTCTATCCTGTGCAATCACTGGACATGGCACATGGACATGATCAGATCGGTACGCTGCCTTCTCCACGGTCGACTTCGACAGCGCTGTCCTTCTTTATTCAGAGGTTTACCTATTACTACACCTAATTGGCGGGAAGGGTTATTTGATGAATGATGATGATGAAAGGATGAATTCCCACCCCCAAAAAAAAAGACTATTGTCATCAACAAAATGTGCGAAAAATTTCAGACTCCGTAGTAAAAAAGAGAAATAGGTACCTGCTAAATGCAATCAAAATCTTAAAACGTTACACTTTGTCGGATTACCGTTTACAGTTCAGCAGTTCAATAATATGATGACAAGTTTAGTATCACAATTTGAATGAATCCTCCGAACGAACAAATAAACTGTACGGTATTGTCACGGTACAAAGTCCATAATTGCATGGCTTGCTAAATTTATGCAGTACAAAATGGTTGCCCAGCTGCCATACTAAATGTTACTCGTGATTGCAATCTTGAAACTTAATACAATGTTTGATAAGCAATGCCCTAAGTGCTATTAACGCCCTCGGTGTCGATATCAACTGTTTGCTCCGGGAATGGAAAACATTAACGAAATATGTACCAAGGAAAGCAGAATATGCGAAAAAAATGCTTTTGTAGAGGTTGCAGCATGACTAACTAAAATGACGACGTATCTAAAATGTACATTGTTTCTCTCAATCATTTGAAGATCACAAACAATGAAATTTTTAAATAAGTCTGGTTTAACTAAGGAGTAAACCAGATGGTGGACGAATTATTTTGAAAACAAACGTTATAAATTATGTTAAATTGAATGCATGTGATCAATGATCAATAAAAACTGTGTACCCACCTATAATTTAAACACAGGAAACAGCTACGAAAAAAAAACAAAAACCCCTGGGTACGGAACCGTGTAACATACGGCTACCTTTACTAATGTTTTTTTAACAATCGTTAATTTTTGAAAAAATAAAACATTTTATTACAATTTTTATCGATGTTAACCGTCTAACTGCAGGTGCTCAAGAAATACATGAAAACCACAACAGAGACTTCAAATTGACCGTCACGAAGAAGATCATAGACTATACTGTTTTTTTTTCTTTTCTCCCTGCTCGGTTTTTTATAGGTTTTTTGTATTAACACGTGCTAGGTAAGGGTAAACATGGCGGCTTTGGGTTTAAACTTGGAAGGTGTTTCCAAATACAGCTGACGCCATGACGGTAACATACGAGCGACTGTTTGAGTTAATGTGAATGCTCTTAGCATGTTTAACTTGCTGTTTAAGGGTTTTTGAAATAAAAAGTAGAGAAGCGGCTTTGGTTGAACTTGAGGGAAGTCATTACCTATGCATTTTAGTAGGAGTTGGTATGGTATACAATAGGGGATCGGACTGGGTCAAAAAAATATGATTCTAATTAGTCCGTATGTAAGATTATCGAAAAATATTGGATACGTGTTTTTTGTTTTATCAAATTAGTAAAAATTCACGAAGATTTAGCCTCAAAGATCATGAGTGGGGGGTTGTGACGTCATTTGTGGTGACATGTGACGTTTTCGAGGATTTCATAAGTTTTTGAAGCACTGTATCGTCTTGATCAAAAAATATTGAACACATAATTTTTCATTTTTCACATAGGTACTTACCTATGTGAAAAATGAAAAATTATGTGTTCAATATTTTTTGGAAATCTTTATCTGACGGACTAATTAGTTTTTTTTTGTCCGATCACCTATTAGATGTAATATCGGTATTAGGTCTGTCTACTAAAAAAGTAGGTACTGGAAACATTGTTTGTTACTTTATGGTGCGAAACATCTATAGGCGCGCCTTGGTAATAAAACCTAGTCAGTTTAGTACGCTGTGACGGACGGGCAATGGCATGACGCTGCCATGACGTCAATAACCATTTGTTTTTGGCTGGTTGAAAATCATCAAATAACCCCTCCCGCTCTTGGGCAGAGCGAAAAGGTGATCCCAAATAAATTGACGCAGCATGTAATAAAATTCGTGAAATATATGTTGAAAATTAAGCACATAATATAATAAAAACGATAAAAAAGAATTTATCTCACTATATGAACACTTTCCAAGCCCAAAATGTCGCGCCACTCCGCCCGAACCGCTCGCTTACGTCATCCATTACCTCTGAACACACCCTAATCTATTTCATGCTCAATTTATTACTTGCCGATACACGACGGCGACGGTAGCCTAACAAACAAATTAACAGTCCGTAACTAAACACACGTAACATAGTTATTAACAAAAAAAAAACAAAAAATTACGACATTATTTGAATCATTTTCAACGCTTCATCTGCTGTTACGCGCTCTTTTTAATAGTAATGGCGGCCATACAGCTGTCATGCCGGTGTTAATTCTAAATTTAAAATAAACATTTCATTTTTATTATAAGTTTTTATGAGGTTGGGTTAGGTTAAGGTTTTAATGTGATTCGTTTGCTTAAAAGTCGTTCTGTATTTGAATCAAAATCAAGAAGTCTGTTTAGGGTACATAAAGTTCCATTTTCCTCGACTATATCAAGTAACTAGCGGACGTCACGCGGTTTCACCCGCGTAGTTCCCGTTCCCGTGGAAATACGGGGATAAAAAGTAGCCTATGTCACCCGGGGATAATGTAGCTTCCCAACGGTGAAAGAATTTTTCAAATCGGTCCAGTAGTTTCGGAGCCTATTCGTTACAAACAAACAAACAAATCTTTCCTCTTTATAATAATATATAAGTGTAGACTTGTAATGCCTAAGACGGTCTTGGCCGTAATTACTTAACGTAGGTACTAAATACAAGCTATTTCTTGCCATCCATTCAAAGTTTATACAGCCAAGCCTATGGAGACAACGCGAACGTGATAAACTCAATCTCGCAAAAACTCAAATCACTACAAAAGCGTTTGAAATCCCTTCAGCATTACTTTAGCGACACACATACGATTTACACATCACTCAAACAGTTCTAAAGACGTCTTGTAGACTGGTCTTGAAAAAAACCTTATCTCTAGGGCCGTTTGGAGCCTATCTGCGGGATTCGGGCCTTCAGCTGTCATTCTGTTGAGAGGAAACGGCTTTGGAAACCGCGTAAGACTAGACTAAGTAAGACTGATGTTTTGTTCCGCAAATCCTCTATGGAATCGATTGACTGTGTCTTACTGATTAAGCGCTTTATTATAGACACAATTAAAAAGCAATAGTTTTATGTACAGATGGTGTCCGTAAGGCGCGCGAGGAGTTAATCATGAGTTGACATTATTAATAGAATATATGAGATAGACGTTTTTTTTATGTCCTTAAAAACAACATCACGTCTGTAATCCCCTAAGGGATAGGCAGAGCTGTACCTAACAGTACCGACACCCAATTTCCGCCAGTTAGTTTTTTAAGTTCCTTGTAACGGGGGCGATCCTATTTCCATCAATCGAGCCCTAATCCTAGACTCCATGGCCCTACCTGGGAATCGAACTCTCACACACACGCAACGTCCTTTGATGGCACTGTGCCAACGAGGCAGTCCTTAAAAATAAAAGGGATCTAAAAAAAATTCTGGTTTACATTTGACTTTAGTAGTTTTAACTGATTCCGCGTGTATGAACTGTTGTGGCCACTAAATATTCAAATCAAAATGCCTGCACTTACGGCTAAATCAACCCATCTTCAAACCAACTTTCTAATAACATTTACCAACTTACCTATTCACATCCTTGCCTCCAATCAATGGCACAAAGACCGTTAAATATCACACTTCAATCATGACGTTTCGACGACAAACACACCTGCAGGATACCTCGATCTCTTTCGTTACCTCAATGAGAGACAGAGAGGGATGATTATGAGTGTTATGTCACACGAAGATGTTAATTCATAGAAGTGATTGATGTAAATATTGGTTATTGGATACCAAGGTACTTGTGTTAGGTAATGTTGGGTGTTAGGTTGTTAATGCATTGGATATTGCTTTAGCTAAGTAAATTGTAGACAGTTACTTCCTAGCTTTGTTTGAAAAAGTAACCGCGGCCCTGAACACAATTAGCATCAAAAGAAACACGAATGGGTTTTAGCCAGTAAGAGTCTGACACGCCCTACTGCTCCGCCCAGAGCTAGAGGACGAGTTATTTAATGATATCCTAAACTTTAAAAAGATAGTCAATTCAAATTTATGTTGTCTTTGTAATGATGTCCTTTGTAGAGAATTATTATGGAACATAAATATCAGCATTCGAAGGAAATTTGACTGATTTGTCTTCAGAATTTACTAGTGGCAGACGTCGTACTGCCCGGACAGCAGCGCCACCTACCGAGTTCGAGACACAAAATCCCCATTAACAAAATGATCCGCCATTTATTAAATTCATTTGTGTATCATGTTATAAAAGTGTGAACTGCTCGACCGATTTTGTGCAAATTTCCAAAACCATCTACTAAATAAAAGCCTAAACATTTGGTTTGGATAGGTGAGCCCGTTCTTGAGTTATGAAATTACAACGTAAAGTGGTTATTAGCCCTTGTGCCGAGGCCGCGGTATCTCTTCCGAACAACCGGCAGCGCCGAAGGGACCCGCAGCCCCGACGGGTGCACATGAATACCTTGACCACGAAAATTTCATGTATAAAGTGATCGCGAGTGCCAGCTGCATAGATAACATCACGCCTGAAATCGACGAAGAATTATACAGAGGTGTACCCATTAGAACTCCCATATTTCGCCAGTAATGACTGTGGGGGCTAGGGTAATAAGTACAGCTGCGATCACATTATTCGGATACTTGTCAAGAGCCACCACAGTAATTTCCCATTCTCAAACTTCTAAAAGAAAACTCCTACACACTTCCAAGTTCCAATACACACACCCAAGACATTCACAGGCAAAAAATTCACGGCAGAAAAAAAAATACTTGTAAAAACTCCTCAACTCCCTACGCGAAGAAACAGAAGCAAAAGTAGGTACTAAGTGAACTCGAGCCATGCAAATATCGGGCACACGTTGCGACAACTTATCAATATGGTGCACGTGACCCGGATTATAAAAGAAAATGGCGGAAAAATGGCGCGAATCGACGGTGTGACCTTGTTGGCGGGAGTTTTGGGATTAAGTAGGTATTTTGGTTGTTGTCCTGGATAGGGCGAGTAGTGTTTAGTAAATTACAAATTTTGTTAGCTTTGTTGATTTGAAGTAATTTCAGTAGGTACATCATAAGATTTTCTGAAAAGTATTGCTTTGACTGAACGATGAGATGATAAATGTATGGGATAAATTAAATACACAGTATGCATAAACCACGATCCTTACATTCTCCTTTTGCCTCGTCCACATTCATACATCTGGTCATACACGCACGCCGGTTACGAGTACTACGCACCACTGTCCTTTCTGAAGAACGGCACCAATAAGATCAGTGTACTTAGCCTTTCTAGGCCGTTCCCTCCCGGCGTTGCCACTCACATCTGCCTTGTAAAT
Organism: Diarsia rubi; assembly: GCA_932274075.1. Lineage (NCBI taxonomy): Eukaryota > Metazoa > Arthropoda > Insecta > Lepidoptera > Noctuidae > Diarsia > Diarsia rubi. Next base: position 20,209,002 of record OW026415.1, on the reverse strand, counting down.
ACCAAAAATTTAAAATAAAATACTTCTTATAAAACATCGATTATCCTTATTATTATATAACTCAACCAAATTCACCATTGATCACCTTGTATAACCAAAATCAGACTTACTGGTCCCGCTAACAAGACAGCTATTATTTACGACGACCGATATTCAAGAAAGTTCCACAACTTTTTGGAACGTTCCTCACAGGTCCACACACATTCTTAACTCGAAAGTAATCTATAATAATTGTATTGTAAAACTGCAGAAGTAACAATAAAAATCATTCACATAGGTAATTAGTGTAGTACCGATTTGTTAACAATAAAGTCTACCTATATTTTATTATGACATTTTATTTTTTAATCAACTGAGAACCAGTATTGAACGCTCAAGACCTTCCAAAGAATACTATCACCATCAAATCATAACAAAAACAAATTAACTGTATTATTCATTGGGTAATAATCTAAGAATTAAAAGACCGAATGGAATGAGGACAAGATTTGCATAAGCCCCGCATGACATTAAAATTCATTACAATAAGTTCCTTGAGTTCATTCACTAGGACACGAAGTAATTACATTCATTCATGAATGAATGAAAGAACATGTTCTTTTCCTCTGTTTTCCCTGCGTTATCGGTATAAGATATTTTATATTTGGCAGGGAATAGGTATAATAAAATGTTGTGTTGTTTTATGTAAAAAGATTTTAGGAGACCAATCCTAGAAATTGTTTCCTTGCGTGTTGAGGAAATGAATTTATTAAAAAGAATATGGCTTTGATATGAAATGTTGTCGTTCTTCACTTGTTTTATTGAGTGATTGCCGATTCACTATCAAAATAAGTCCACTGTGAATCTCAAAAAAACTCACACATGTAGGGATCCGTAAACTCGTAGTAGGGAGCTCCCTATAATTTTTAATGATTTGTTGTTTTAGTGACAACAGAAATACACATTCTGGGAATATTTCAATCGTCTATCTATTACGAAGCATGAGATACAGCCCGCTGACAGACAGAAGGAAGGACAGACCCCGTTCTCACCAAAGCGGAGAGGAGCAGAACGGCGATGAGATGTGCCAAATTCAACCAATCACAGGAAGGGCGAAAGACCAGATGTAAAATTTAACTAGTATGATTGTACGATTTCCGCACATCATTAGATGTGCGGAAATCGGACGTCTCGGCTCTTCTCTAATTTGGGGTCCCGTTGGAGTCCTAACAATGGTTACATAAGAATAGCTCCTTATATTTTTAACAAAACTCCTTAGTTTAAACGGAAAATGAAGACTAGTTATTAAATAGCCTGGTAACAAGAAATCAAACTTAAACCCAAAAACGTGACACGAAAAAAATATACCTAATATTCTTCCACATTATTCGATCAATATCTCCCCAAATAGATATAACTTACGTAACTCCCTGGCTTCCGAACCTTTATATCTCGACAATAATGTATAAAAATATCTATTGGCTTGAAAGTGTCGAATCTCCCCCGACTGAAGCTTATAATTTCAATCGAGTATTGGAAAAGGATATGGCTGAAAGGCTCAGAAGCCGTATTTACTTACCTATTGCCCGATATTCAAGTAATGTTGACAGTAAAATGATTAGACGCTCCTATTTTTTTGTCTTTTTGCTGTTAATATTTACGGAAATAGACGTATCAAGACTCTGACGGAACAATGTCTCAGGCTTCATTTTAGCCGACGCCTGTCGGGGCTGCGGGTAGTCCTCTGGTTATCGCGACCTCGACATAGAGGGCGAAGAAGGAACATGGGTGGTTTTTAGTCAGTAGAAGTCTGACACTCCCTTTCGCTCTGCCCAAGAGCGGGAGGGGTTATTCGATGATTTTACACCCACCAAAAATAAAAATAAAAAGGCTTCATTTTAGGTAACCCTTTATTTAATTAAAACTGACCTAAAAATGTATTCGTAACTGAATGTTTCAATTAGGGACTATCTGGGTATAAATATAATGTTGTTTTATTCTTTAATAACTGTTGCCAGCGGCTTCACCAGCTACAACTCGAAAATTATCCCACGGGAACATAAAATCAGGATAAAAACTAACTTATGTGTTAATCCAGGTTATAAACTATCTTAGTAGGTACTGTGTAATTTTAACCAAATCTGTTCAGTAGTGTTTTGCGTGAGAGAGTAACAAACATCCTTTTATCCATACTTATAAGCGTTTATAATATTAGAAAGTAGGACCTATCCTACTCCCTACTATCATAGTAAATTAAATTATTTAAATTTGTGTAACATTCTTGCTAAGCTTACATGAATTAGAATCAATAATTATCGGAATAAGTTACAAGATTTTCGAATAAGAAAATTAATATTGAAAACAGATGCTTGTTTGATATTTTCTCACAAAAAGACATAAACTTTAATATTAATATTTTATACAGTTATTCGTAAACGAAAGGCTACTCTGCTAAACTACCAAACGAGTACCTACTACTCGAGACGTAGGTCTAGGTACCAAACAATACATCAAAACGTTATCCACGTAGGTATATCCGTCAGTATAATTAATAAAGTGCGATAACTGTCGAATAATAATAAGCTTCCTAATTACTTTTATTAAAACAGCTCTTAATTAATATTCCATTCGAATAATTAGCCCCCACAATCTACGAAAGAGAGAAACGCATTAGAACTGTCAAGTTTTTATCTTTGTCTCTTTCTTTTGAGACAGTTGACAGATTTGGGTAATGACGGTAGTTCCAAAACCTTGTTACGACTTCTTAATATTCAGTAATATTAAGTTTTAATTAGCCTCTACGATATTAATTGGGTTTATTAATAATAGAGGTTTCGATAAATTTTTGATTGAGTTATATTTCTGTATTAAGTTTGATGGAAAATTTTAACCAAGGCCGAGGGAAATAGGCTTGATGAACGTTTTCGTTTTTTGAGGCACAGTGTAGGTAGTAATCTATAGACTATCTGACTAGTATACTTATACATTACAAGCAACAACCGATTCGATGGAAGTCGTTGAATATAGACAAAGATATTTTATAGACTCCAGACAGTTGGAAAATCATCGAATAGGTCCCGCTCTTGGGCAGAGCGAAAGGGAGTGGCAGACTTCTACTGACTAAAAACCACCCATGTTCCTTCTTAGCCCTCTATGTCGAGGCCGCGATAACTAGTGTACAACCCGCGGCCCAGATAACTCTGCGCTGGAGTGTAAATACAGTGTTGTTCCACTAACGATCAGACTCTTGATATCGTGTCGATCCTGTCCTTTTGTTTCTATGTCACAGGAGCGGCAAAAAGGCGACGAGTTTGGCATTTTATGTAGCCTCCATGTACTTGAAGGGCCAACCTCGCTAAATTTTTGTCACACAATTTACATTGTCATCAACACGCTCAGAACTCACAATTATAATAATAAAATATAAAAATTTAGTAATGGAATAATAAAAGTTACAATGAGTATTTGTGGGAGACTGGTGCCTAAACTAAGCCATGACTTGTATTTCAGGACACCAGGGACTTAAAATAGTTGTCCTTTTTTAGAGTTGCTTCTAAAGTTGACTCAGCACGATTAGAGTGACAATTCCTCGGCTCCTATCGAGAAACTCTGCCCAAAGATTTATAGAATCCTACCCACTATTTAAACTGTCACCCGAAACAGCCTCACTCAATCTGACAGTCTGATGAATGCGACCGATAGCTCCCAAAACGTTATTAACATAATTATTTATATAGTTTTATTACCGATGCAGTTAAATTTTAATTATAACTGGTTTTATCTCGCATTCGTTAGTCCGAGTTGGGTAATAAGTAATAAGGGCTTTTTCCGGTGGGAGCTTGCGGCTGCCATGTTCCCAGATCGAGGTGTTATTTCGAGTGAGATTTTATGGTGTGCTATGGTGAAAGAGTTGGTGATTAATGACTGATAGAGCAGCAGTATGACTGTGACTTTACTTAAGAGTGTAAAGACACACAAAGATAAGACATGGTCTATCAAAGCCATTAATTAAATTAATTATTATTCTTTAAAACACGTTTTTCACATTAGGAATGAATTTAAAATTTTAGGTGGAAGCTCACATCTGGCCCGCGAAATTCTAATTTTCTTACGTTTTTGGCAATTTGCAGGCCAGTGCTTGGTTGTATGTTTATGAAAATTTGATTTGCGACTGTAAGACGTATGAAGTTACCGAATTATAACCATCAAAATTATCAATACAACCCTCCAAGTTCATTTTCATGTCAAGATTGATTTTTGCATGTAAAAGTCATTCTTTAGTAATTTAGTCGTCGTTCTTTAGTAGTTAGTAATTTTGATGGTTATAATTCGGTAACTTCATACGTCTTACAGTCGCAAATCAAATTTTCATAAACATACAACCAAGCACTGGCCTGCAAATTGCCAAAAACGTAAGAAAATTAGAATTTCGCGGGCCAGATGTGAGCTTCCACCTTAATACTAATTCACTGGGCAAAACTAACCATTAAGAAGATATCAAATAGCTGAAAACGTAAACGCGGCAGGCCCAGAAGGAGATGGCGGGATGAACTGGATTATTTTTCATATGATTGATCTAGGTACAATCGAACTACATCGTGAAAAGTGGAAAGAGGTAAGGGAGACCTTTGACGTGCAGTGGGACAATATAAGCTTATAATATAACAACTGCTTCTTTAAAAAAAAATCGTTAAACTGACAATGTGACGCAGTTAATGCTATGCCGATGTAAATGTGTTATGTAAACACTTCGCTATTTCATCAATTTCAATCTAAAGCAAATGAAACCCTATTCTCGAATCAAATTACTCAAAGATGAAGCCAAACTTACACAGTAACGTGATGATTCCAAATTCTCTTTTTCCCCATCTCTGGCTTACCACGGAAAATTACTCTCGAACTCGGTATGAAAATTAATTTGAAAGTACCCAACTATCTTTTAATCACAAAGTTGAAAGTCACTTCCAATAAAACGGCGTTTTTGATGAAGATTAATTACCGAAGAAATTTTAACATCGATTTTAGGAGCTTTAATTATTACAGGTTTAATGAAATTAAGGATTTTGTGGACCTTAGCTCGGTTGAGATTATGTAACAGATTTCCAAATGAAATTGGCTATTCTTTAGGCCGGTCGCAAATTCGTAACTTAGAGCGATGTTAATTTTTTTTTTGGTTAGCCTACTTTGTCCCACTGCTGGGCAAAGACCTATGTTACATTTAGGTAAAGAATATTAAATGAAGACTACCACTACCAGACTACTGGGTTGCGGGTTGTACGAAGGAGATACCGCAGTCTCGACACAAAGTTTTTAGTCAGTAGAAGTCTGACACTCCCTACTCCTCTGCCCAGAGCGGCATAAGTCATTTGATGATTTCCCACCCCCGCAAAAAAAACAAGCAGTATAGTATTTGAAAACATGAAGATACGAAAAACTGTGATATTTCATAGTTGAAAATTACCTAGGCTTTTTTCAACTATGTTGGGTTCGGGTTTTCCAGTCTAACCGAATGCAGCTGAATACAAGTATTTTACATAAAACGTCTGCCTATCTGACCTCTACAACCCATTTAAAACTGGGCAATACGATACCCCATGGTAAGACTAACCCCAATTAAGTACCTTTCTCTGTACCAAATCAAATGTCATTCACATCGGTTGAAATCTTAATCATTCATATTCACTATTCACGAATTATTTTATAATACAGACAGTATTATAAAATAATTACCTAGCGGGACTTCGGGAGAAGATAAAAGTAGATTACGATATACCGTCGGATAACTTTTTAATTAAGTTTACACCCAGTACCCGAATAATGTTTATTCATTTCAACAATTAATTATTACGCAACGTTCAAAGCTTTCAAAGCTTCTGTTTATACATTAGTGTTAATTTTTGATATGGAACTCCCTTTATCTTATTGAGTTCTTCTACGTTTTAGTCGAAGAATTTAATTTGAATTTGATATCTTATGAAAACGTTTCATTCTGGAAATTATATTAGGTTAATATCATTTGAATTGGTTCACTTAAGATTAATTCGTACAATTTTTATTTCGTTTAAGCAGTAGGTAATGTATGTGTTGCAAGAAATATCTAGAGAATTTCAATTAATCTGCCTATCCAATTTCAATATTAAATTCACTTAATCAAATCTATTAATAAAACATGGCCGCATCAAACGGTCAATTTAAAAAAATAACGTTCGAAATCCGTTAAGAAAACAAAACATTCCATTCCAAATTCAAAAAGGAGTGAACAAAGAGCTGTCACTCAAACGTAGAACGGACACGCCCAGGGAAGGTTCAATCAGAGACCTCTTACTCCATAATTACTCATGATTCTTGGTCAGTTCCGGAGTAATGACAGGGTACGATTTGATGATGCATTCTCTGAGCCTATGGTCATAGAATAAAAAGACATGACGTAAGTATATGATTAGGATGATAGTATTCATTACTTTTTAATTTAGTTCGGTCATCGTCGGCGTTTCTTCGTGTCATGGCGGAAGAAAATGAAACATTCCGAGCTTAATGTACTTTAGATAGTATAAAATATTCTCTTTATGTACACTTCTCTTAGTTTTCTCATAGTAAAACACTCGCGTTTGTAGAAGCTAATTATTTTTTCAAAAACGTCTTTAACTATTAAGCGAGTTACTTCAAATGGCATTAAATCTCGGAAAATGCAGTTTTCTTCTTTGTTTCGGGAAAGTAGTTCTCGTATTTGTTGTTTTGTTTGTCTTTCAAGACTATTAAAACTTGGATATTGGAATTTAAGTGCGAAAATTGGATTCGAAGGCACGAAACTACTAATTGTCGTAATTGGCTTACATCAATTAATGCAGAATTAACCTCACTACATACACGGCAATGATTCAGAGTTAATTTTAGCACCTCTGCGCTCTTGATCTATGCGTCAGCGGAGGAAGCGATAATTCGTAGGAAGAGCGAGGTGTAGTATGTTCGCGATTTCGTTTCCATACTTGTAAACAAAGATAACATGTCGATTCACGCCTGTAATCTCCAAAGAATTTGTAAGAGACGCAAAGGAGGCGCAACCGTACTTAATCTGGCCGCGGAATGAAATCACGGTTTTTTCGACCAACGAAACAGGCATGTAATCGTCGTCGTGTCGAATATGTGCTTACAAAAAAACAACTTTAAATCCTACACATAAAGTTCAGGTTACGTTACATTTCGCACATTATCGTGACGTTGACGGAAACAAAGATTTGCACAGACTTTAAGTTCGTACGAACGAATCTGTGTTAATCGCGTTGTGAGCGATACAATGCCGGTCGCAGCGGGGAGGCGCAGCGTAGCGATTGAATATTTAATTGAATGTAGAGCGCACATGGTGGGGTCAACGACCAAGTTGCTTGACCGATGGGTGGCGATAAGATAAGCAATATTTAGTTTGGACACCCCCTGTGTTGTGTTTGTTTAGTAGATATTTGTCGCAAATACCTAGTGCTGTATTGCTGTAGAGTTTTTCTAATAAACCAATTTTTCAAATATAAATGTTCTATAATCCACGACGCGGGCCCAGTGCGAATTGGTACTATGTCACAATATATCTTCGAATTTTTGGTTCAAAGATATTCTCAATGGTTTCCTCACGATGTTTTCCTTCGTCGTTTTGAGAGCAGTGGTGATGAAATAAATTACACAAAATAATGCACCTGCCTGGGTTCGAACCTGCTACCAACTTTTCGTAAGTCGGGGCCGGCACCACTGTGCCACCACTGCTCTATATGAACTAATCGCTATGTAAATTATCGTAATTCGTTCATCATTATTAACTCTCCCGTGCGGTCCCGGTCTCGGAGACCGATTGCAATATTCGACGCAGAATCTGACACAGTGAAATAGACGCGTCAGCTGCTCTGACACAATACTGTGATCCAATTTTAACGTACATCTGCCGCAAATGTCAGAGCTTATAGAATACTCGCGATTTTGCTAACTTGCTTATTTGATTGTGTTTATATTTTTTGTTTAATATGTGTTCTACTGATTCTATAAAAGGAATTGAAACTGTTTTTCGTTTTAGTCCTATTTGTAGTAGAAAATACACCGGTAAAATTGCGAATAACTTAGAAAAAGACGTAAAACAAAACACTTGTTAGAATCTTCTTTTTGTGACAGCTATAGAACAAGAAAAACAATAAATGATTGATTGATTTTCGCTACATTTCACGTAAAAAGCAATGTTCTGCTAATTGGGAGACCATGTTTTTTTAAATAAACATGTAGCGCTTTAGCGTGGAGGGTTGCCAAAACGGATTTTAATTTCATCAAAAAAAAGCAACGCAAAAATAATCGAACAAAAATCGACACTTTTTAAGGCCAGCGCTTTGAATTAACGAACGCCGGAGTAAAGAGAAAACGACACCATAGATAGACGTGATAGATACTGCTCTTGTATTTTTGCACTCAAGTGCAGCTGTGACTTGCATCGTAAGTGAATTCTTAAGACAGCACACTACGACGCAGCGAATAATTTCAATGAAATGCATAACTACAAAGTCACCCTTTTCAATATCAAGTAAGAGACACTACCGTAAAATCACATTTTTAAATATTTTAATTGTTAGTAGAATTGCAAGCTTACAAACTAGTGTTAGTAATGAGTTAATGACTGATTAGTTAATAATAAAAGATTTCCAAATGAAATATCATAGGTACTTAAAAAACTTAGTTTAAGGAAACACTTTACAAAAGAATCTGTGTATATAATAATTATGTTGACTCAAACCTGTTTTCTAATGAGCGACCTAATAGCAAGCACTACCTTACAAGTTACGTGTCAATTATTTTTTCATATACCTACATCTTAAGTAATATTTCTTTATAGTGGTGTGTAAAGCGAATGTATGAATCAGAGATTCTGCTACTGGACTACATGTTACCTTATTAATGTATTTATTCGTTAAGTGAACAATGTATGTTCTTTTAGAATAAATAATTCTTTAAACCCAAAAATGTATTTTATCCATTATGACTTTCTATTATACTTGGCACCGCTATAGCTCCCTAGCCCTAGCCTACAGTCCTAACACGCCGGGTGTCCCAAAAATGGCGACAAAATCTAATGCGCGTGAATAATTTTGTAACACAAATGCAACCGTTGTTGACTTTACTCTCCCCATTATTACTTTTTACGGTTTAACAAGCTCGTATTTTTACTTATCTCGTTGTGTGAATTGTTATTATACATTTTCCTACAAAGGGTGACAACCCTAGTTTCGTATCGGTAGGGCTGATGCTATTGTGGTCGCTTATATCAACGACGTATATTGTGACGCTTTTAAACGCGAAACTTTTTTATTAGATGTCTTTTTACAACTCTGCACAGTTTTATGAGTTTGATGAGTGATCTCGGCCCGAAATTTAGAGGCTATCGTCACGATCTTAATATCGCAGAAAGTTTTTGACGAGCTCTGAAAAGATGTGTACAATATTTTTATCGCGAGTCGTGAAGTTTTTTGCAGTTACTGCTATTACTTTTAAACTCTACGAGCTGGATTCAATTTAAAATACATGATTTAGTACAATTAGGTTTAGTTATTAGCACAATTACGAATGAATTGACACAGCAGCATGATTAAAACAACGCTAAAATAACATATTTACATTTAAAATTAGATCGACATTATTACATTACCACTTTGCTTTTGAAACTAAACAGAAAACGAATTAAAAATAAATCAACATTAATTATTAGCTAGCATTGTGAGTGGGAACGGCCGCGGTGGAGCAGCTAAATAAAAACAATTATATCAAAACATGTTGGAACTACAACAGCTGACAACACATAGACAATCCGATCAACCCGTACGATGCAGCCTAAACAGAAAACAATAGAGCGACCTTTCTATAATAGAACATCGGACACAAACACGATACCAATTACCTACAGGTTTAGTATATTACGTCGATACTGGAAATTTCAAACTGATATCAGAATTATATTAAAAGTTTATTAGCTGTTACCCTCGCCTCGGTGTTTGATTGTGATTTTTGTTTGCGTTGGTATCGAATAATTGGTATCGATTTATCGTTGTTACCAACTCGGAAACGAAAAATTTGTCATTTGTTGATACGATCGGGTGATACGAGTAGAAAAATGTTTTATAGTATTTTTGTTGTTATTGGAAATTAAATAACTGCCTATTATAAAATAATTTGAGGTAGCTGAATAGGCATAGTAAACAATTTATGTGTTAATTTACGTCAAAATATAATGCCATGAAAACATTTCTATTTAGCTAAGTCAAAAACTACGCTTTAGTAGCTTTCAATACGAACGGCAGTCAGAAAATTCACGGAATTTTCATCGTGCGACAAACTGTCAAAATTGCCAACGTGAAAGGAATATTCGTTCGGTTTTTTTAAGCACTGTAACGGAACTATTAACCTGTGTCAAGCAAAGCACAAAGCGTCGGTCCGAGTGACCACGTTTTAACAACAATTTCACCGTACAAAGACCAATTACGATACCTCGGGTCGATCAAACGGGTATCGGTGAAAAATTGGTATCGTTTTCGACCGGCGAGCAGCGGAAGGGTTGGTCCGTTTGTGAGAAATTCTGCCGCGTGATCGATGTTTTTGCGGAAAATTCCGGATATAATCCTGTAGACATAAATAGCAGATTATTGGGGATTCTGTTTGATATGGTCAAGTGTGTATTTTGTGAATAAATCGGATTTATTTTTTTGGATTTCTTTGTAAGCGTCATGTTATTCAAAGCAGTGATGTCGAGACGTATGTTTTAGTCCTAAAAAATATTTTATAAACATTGACCACAAACTGATAATGTATTATCATGACCTAACCTAACCTAAGCACCTTATTTATACTAAAATAATAAACGCATAAGTACAACCTACAAATATTTTCGTCACCAATATTTACTACTGAAAATGTTTATAAAATAATATCAAACATTTATTGAAGTTCCACAACAAAAGCAACCGTATAATATTCTACTAACAAATATGACTTGAATTGTGAAATCAAAGACATTTGCCAGGTACCTACCTACCAACTTGTAAGGGGTACTTCTAACTTATTATTAGATATTCGCGAAATATTCCGATCACGCAACTGCTCCAGGAGAATAAATTTAATTTATTCCACTCCACCCGTTACCGTTTTTCATAACCTGATATATAAAGAATTCCCATTTTATCGTCGAAATTGTTATTTTCTACATATTAGCTGTGTTATTTTATCGCTTTTTCTCTCATTATTTAGTACCTGTAATAACACTCATTCACGAAATATTGGGTGTTAATAATACAGTTACCGTACAAAAATTCTGAAAAAGAAATTTGATTTTGGTCTAATAAAAAGGTTCCTACATTGAAAGTAAAGCCTCACTCATCTGTCAATTTAGGAGCTTCGTTAAGTCTTTTTTTTAGGGTTCCGTAGCCAAATGGCAAAAAACGGTACCCTTATAGATTCATCATGTCTGTCTGTCTGTCTGTCTGTCTGTCCGTCTGTCCGTCCGTATGTCACAGCCATTTTATTCCGAGACTATAAGGATTAAACAGTTGAAAAATGTCAGGTAGATGTATTCTGTAAACCGCTTTTTGATTTTTATATAAAAATAAAAAAATATAAGATTAAGAGGGGGCTCTCCATACCTACATGGAATTGAAACTAAAAAAAACTTTTTTTCATCAAACCTACACATGAGTGGTATCTATGGATAGGTCTTCAAAAATGACATTGAGGTTCTTAAAATATTTTTTTCTCAAAGTCAATCGTTTCAAAGATAGACACATCTAAAGTGGTAAAATGTGTCCCCCCCCCCTTCTAACTTTTAAAGTAAGAGAGTGACAATTCTAAAAAAATATGTAATGTCGATCTCAACAAAAACTACCAACCAAAATTGGTTTGAACGAGATCTAGTAAGTATTTTTTTTAATACGTCATAAATCGTAAATCGTAATTTACCGTTTATTCAATCAACTCAATTATAAAAATTATGTTAACATTATGTTACTTGCTGCTACGGAACCCTTTTTTTTTATTTTTGGTGGGTGTAAAATCATCGAATAACCCCTCCCGCTCTTGGGCAGAGCGAAAGGGAGTGTCAGACTTCTACTGACTAAAAACCACCCATGTTCCTTCTTCGCCCTCTATGTCGAGGCCGCGATAACCAGAGGACTAACCGCAGCCCCGACAGGCGTCGGCCCTTTCGGGCCCCTCCCATGTTGCTGACATCTCTTTGAGGCGCGCGTGGAACACGAACGCGCCGTCGACACGGCCTGTTTTCGTCGTGAGACGGACGGACGGCGAGTTAGCCCATCACTCACCGTCCACAGGCCCGCGTCTACGGTGGCCGGAGGTCATCGCGGGACCCCCGACGCCCGGAGCGCCTCCCGCGGCGGCTGGGACGAGAGGTTCTCTCCCTCTCGCGTTCCGCCACCTCCTTCGCCAGCATCACTGCTTCGCAGAAGGAGGCGACGGCGTCCCATTCCTCCTCGCCCCGGACCATGGCTTGCACCAGGGCCGGGCGCGAGAGGTCGCCGCCGCCGATCGCCGCTACGAGAACACGGCGGGGCTCCGCCCAAGCGGGGCACACCTCCACTGTGTGCTCCACCGTGTCCTCCGGCCGATCCTCGCAATGGTGGCATCCGGCGTTCCCTCCCGCCTGATTCGGTGCAGGTTCCTCCCGAAACAACCGTGTCCGGTGAGGACCTGCGTCAGACGGAAGGTGAGGGCGCCGTGGCGCCTCTCAAGCCACTCCTCAGAGAGGGGACTTACCGCCACTATCGTGGCGTGCCCTGCGCGGGGTTGCGACAGTCGCTGTCTCCATGCCGCCATGAGATCGCACCGGAGGTCTGTCCGCCGCGCAGCAATTTGCCGCGGCAGCGGAGTGACCCCCCGGCGCAGCGCCTCCGCGCGCCATTGATGCAGGCGCGCGAGGACTATCGCCTCCAGATCCCACGGCGGCAATCCGGCAAGGAGGTTCGCCGCTTCGCGGGAGATCGTGCGGTACCCCCGTACCGTCCTCACGGCCATGACCTTTTGGGGCACGTTCAGGTAGTGGGCGGCCCGCTTCCTCAGAGCAGGCGCCCACACCGGTGCCCCGTAAAGGGCCATGGACCGCACGATCCCCGCGTAGAGCCTCCGGCAGGAGGCGTTTGGCCCCCCCAGATTGGGCAAGAGCCACCTAAAGGCAGCCCCGGCCCGCTCCAGTCTGGGAGCCAAACGTCGGAAATGCTCCACGAAGTTCCACCGGCTGTCGAGGACGAGTCCTAGGTACTTCAAAGTACACTCGACGCCGATGGGAACCCCTCCCACCATTAACTGGGATCCCGACGGCAGCGCATTCCCACGTCCATGGAAGCCCATGGCCTCCGACTTGTGAAGCGCCACCTCGAGACCCAGCTGCCGGATCCTCTCTACGACTATCGCAACCCCGCGTGTCAAATTGTCGGCCGCCGTCTCGTACGACCCACCCTGAGCTAGCACCAGCGTATCGTCCGCGTAGCAGACTACGCTGACGCCGCTAGGGAGGTCGGCGCGCAGCACCCAGTCGTAACCGATGTTCCACAAGGGCGGCCCCAGAACCGATCCCTGTGGAACACCGCACGACATCTCTCGCCGGTTCCACTGTCCGTCCTGACCAGGGTAGATGACAGCCCTGTCGGTCAAATAGTCCCCGACCACACGACGAAGGTAGGTCGGCACCCGGTGATACCGGAGTGCCTCCCTAATGCAGCTCCAGGGCATAGTGTTGAAGGCGTTGGCGATGTCGAGAGACACCGCCAAGACCACACCGCCCCGAGAGACCGCAGCCCCCGTCGTGAGGGCTCTCACGCGCATGATGGCGTTCACCGTCGAGCGCCTCTTGCGGAAACCAATCTGGTGTTCCGCAAGATCCGGACCCATTCCCTCCAGGTGCTCGGCGAGGCGGTTTGCAATTACTCTTTCAAAGAGCTTGCCCACCTCGTCGAGCAGCACAATGGGCCGGTATGCGGACGGCGAGTCCGCCGGGCGCCCCGGCTTCTGGATGAGGACCAGCTTCCCCGTCTTCCAACGAAGCGGGAACTGGCCTCTCTCCATGCATGCGCTAAAGAACCCCTCCAGTCGGGGCCCAAGAGCCTCTGAGGCCAGGACCCAGGCTTTGCCAGGCAAGCCATCGGGTCCCGGGGCGGTATTTTTGGCACTCAGCCTACGTACCGCCGCTCTCAGGTCTACCCCAGTCACCTCCGGAATGTCGTCATCGGTTCCTGAACGGTCCGCTTCCGGCATCGCGGATGGCGGAGCCATTTGCGGGGGAGGATGCTCCCCTCGCGAAGGGAACAGAGCGCTCACCACGTCCTCCACGAGCTCAGGCCGGAGACTCTGCGTCAGCGGGGGGGCCCGGGTGCGGAGTTGATTCCGCACCGTCTTGTAAGGGCGCCCCCACGGATCTCTGTTCAGAGTCTCCAGCATCTCCTCGCGGGCCTCATTCTTGGCCCGCTTACAAGCCTCGCGGAGGGTGGCCTTCGCCGCCCTGTACCCCTCATACAGCTCCGCCTCAATGGCTTCCGCATTCGGAGGCCGAATGCGGCGCCTGCGATGCCTGGTGTACAGGTGCCGCGCCGCCATACACTGTTTACGCAGGTACGACAGCTCTTGCGACCACCAGTACACCTGACGCCGGGCGCTTCCTGGCCGGACTCGGGGCATTGCCATGTCGCATATCTCGGACATGGCCTCCTGGAACCAACCCGCCTCGGTGTTTACGTCGGCGGGCCTGACCGGTGATTGCACCCAGGCCCGCACGATCGAGGCTTCCAGGAGGAGCTCCCTGTCCAGCTGCCTCAGCGCCCAACGCGGACCACTCGGGGTCTGTGGGACCGGCGCACTCGGGGACTGGGCAGAGACCTCAAACCGGATATACCGGTGGTCGGAATGGGTCTCCACCCTCTCCATGACGCGCCAGTCGACGACACGCCGTGACAGAGCGGAGCTGGCGAACGAGATGTCCACCACCGACTCGCCCCGCATCCGCACGCACGTGGGTACAGAACCCCGGTTCAGGATGTCCAGGCCTGTTTCCAGAGCCCAGCACTCGACCATCCCACCCCGCACATCCGTGTAACGTGAACCCCAAGCCAAGCTCTTGGCGTTGAAGTCCCCGAGCACTAGTACGGGAAGGGAATAGCCTCCGATGACGACACTTAACTCCCTGAGGGAGTTTTGGAACTCGGCGAGAGTTCGGCTCGGAGAGAAGTAGACTCCCGCGACTACGATCTCCCCGAACCGTGCTGCTACGCACCCCTGACCCTTTCTGACCGTCTCAAGGGTCGGGGTGCCGGCGGCGGCCGACGCAATAATGGCCACTGAGCCACTAAGGTCCTCCACCCAGTCTGGCCTGGGCGGGACAAAGTAGGGCTCAGCGACCACGGCGATGTTTATCGACCACTGCGCCATACTCTGGAGCAACAGATCCTGAGCGCAGGCGCAGTTGTTGATATTCGCCTGGAGGAGGCTTAATGGGGCCATTAATGGCAGTCCATTTCAGCCCCCTCCGGGACCTCCTATGGCACCACCGCAGCGGGAGTTGCGGTGGCGTCTTTGGCAGCAGCGGCGGCGGCGGCGGCGGCTGCGGCTTTGACGACGGTGGGGTTGGTGGTCTCGGAGGGCCTTCCCTTCCCCTTGGCCTTGGCGGGTGGAGTGCAGGCCTTGCTCCCTGCCCGGTGCTCGGCCGGCTTCCCAGCCGCCGCACATGCATCGCAGTGCGGCGTGGCCAGGCAAGCCGCGGCCTTGTGACCGGGCTGACCGCAGCGGAAGCATAATTCGCTGCGGTCCACCTCCGAGGTGCAACGGCACCCTACATGGTGCCCCACATGGCATCTGTAGCACCTCAGAGGTCTGGGCTCTAGCAGCTTGACCTGCACCCTCGACCAGCCAACCTTCAGGGTGTGGCCCTCCGCAATTTTCTTCGCCGCCGTCACAGGGCAGCTAACCGTTACAGTCAGCATACCCTCGCGGTCCGGTCGTAGGGTGCCCGCCTTGACCTGCTCGGCGGAGCACCCCCCGGCCGCGGTGACGGCGGCCAACACCTCCTCCTCGGAGACCGAGTCGTCAAGGCCCAGGATGCGCAGAGTTGCGCACTTGATGGGCCTCGACACTCGGACCTCGTCCGGATTTAGGGACGCCCTGAGCTTCTCTGCCAGGGCGTCCGCGGACGAGGCGCTCGACTCGCCGGGAATCTCCATCATTCGAGCCCCTGTCGCGGTGACTCGAACCCGGAGGCCCCCGGTGATCCCGAGCTCCTCGAGGTTCACCGTCGTCTTCAGCTTGGCGAGAACGTCGCGGAAAAGCACGCCCTTACTAACCGCGTCCGGCTGTAGCGTGATGACTACAGCCGCGGTTTTCGGGGCACGCAGCTTCGCCGCGGCGCTCCGCTTCTTGTGCCGGCGTTTGCGCTCGGCCCGCCTGGCTTTTTGAGCCGCCTTCCGCCCCCTCTGCTTTTCCCCGGCCACGTGCCAACCGTCTTCGGCCTCGGGAGGCTTTGGGGGCGTAGGAAGTGTGGGTGGCGGGTCCGCCGCTGGCACCGGCTCTTTCGCCGCTGCCGCCTTCCCCTTTTTTTGGGCAGGCGCTTTGCTCTTTTTCTGGGCTGGCGCCTTGCCCTTCTCAGAAGGTGCCGCCTTGCCCTTCTCAGGGGCTGCCGCCTTTCCCTTCTGGAGGTCAGCCGTCTTATTAGCCGGCACCGGCGCTGGGTTCGCCGGAGCCGGCTTCCCGGAGGGCTTTACAGCCCCGCCACTAGGCTGGCTGGACGGCCCCGCCTTGGAGCCGCCGGCCGCAGCGCTCGCGTATGACTTACCGCCTAAGGATAGGCGAAAGGCAATAGTTTCTACTGCGGACCGGAGGGCAGCCAGCTCCTGCCGAAACCCATTAAGGACGTGGTCCTCGGCAGCGGGGGGCCGGCCTTGCCCCCGCTCGCGCCCCTCCTGAGGCACTTTGTAAGGGCCGGCTCCTCCAAGCCCAGCCAGTTCTGCCTGGAGCCTTTTGTTCTCCTTTTGGAGACCCTCTATGGCGGCCGCCTGGCGGGTAACCTCCGCCCGCAGTTTGGACATTTCGTCCATCGCAGGCGGAGGTCCACGGCAGATTGCCTCCGCTGCCGCCAAAATAGAGGCTGAAGCTGCGCTCATGGCCCTGTTCTTCGACGTATTGACCCTCTTCAGGGCCACGTCGCGGATTGCCGTCTTCACGACTTCCTCAAAGGCAGCCATTCGCCTCTGGTTAGAGGCTCCACCGGTCACTGGCTCCGGCTCACCGCCGGAAGACTCCGAGGAGAGAATCCTCCGATTAAGGTGAACTCCCTCCCCGGCGCCCTCCGCGGCTCGCCGGCCAGCCGCCTTAGAAGCGAGCCGTCTCCCCCTTCCGCCCTTCCCCCGCCCACTCTTGGGGACCTTCCGGGCCGAGGTCAGGTCTCCGTTGGACGAAGACTCCTCCTGGCTCGGTCTGGGCCGCTTGCGGAAACGCTCCGCGTTCTCCGCAGCAGCCTCCGAGCCTTCGCACCCAGAGCCTTCGCGCCCAGACCCTTCGCGCCCAGAGCTCACCGAGCTGCCAGACACGGAGTCAGACTCCGACCCCGCATCTATTCGCCGCTCAGGCGAGCTCTTCCGCCAAAATTTGGCGGGACCCTTTGCGCCGCGCCTTCCTGACACCTTGTCAGGCCCACTCGTTGCACCGGTCGCAGGACCTCCTGACCGGGAGCCGCCTCGGCTCTTGCTGCCACTGGCAGATGGTGATAGACATACGTTGCCCCCCCCAGAATACGAGGGGCTTGACGGTCCACTAGGGACCGTGGCGGATTCTCCAGCTGCTAAGCAGCTGGTACCGCCCTGGGGTAATACTATTTCGTCTGTCATATTATCCATTATAATGTTCCTTTTAGAGGGTGCGGTCCCTATCTTCACCTACTTCTACCTCCCTCCGCCTACTTGCTGCCCTCACAGTCACGTCTGATGAGCAGACGCGAACCAGAGCGCAGCAAGTAGGGTCTCTTACTCCGACAAGCACACCGCCCGAGAACCCGAACACTGTTCACGTCTCCGGGCGGTGCGCCCCTCGCGTGTCCCTCTTTGTCTGGCCTCTCACACTTGGACCTTTCCGGCATGAGTATATCTACCGGCAGAGCTCCAAGGATCACTGAGACACACAAGCCCCACCACGACGGCAACGTGGGGACACTCCGGTGGGGTACGGAACCCTTCATGGGCGAGTCTGACTCGCACTTGGCCGGTTTTTTTAATAAAGAAGAATTCACTGTGTAAAACTTTCAGCAACTGTTGCCCAGTCTCTATTGTCTAAAAGTCGAGATACACTTTCATCATGACACTCTAGGTACTTTAAAACTACAACTTGATTCAAATAATCTCATCAAAATCCGACACCACGTATATTTTATAAAGCAAAAAGAAACTCTAAAAAGCAGCAATTGAAGTGGAAATTCCTTGAGATGAAATAAAAATAAAAGGAAAGAGGAACACCAACTGTTTATCATCTGGCATAAGTTGCAACATTTTACGGCAGGAGCGCTTTCTTCCGAGATGTTTGCAATCTCTCACAAGTTTTGCTGTGCTTCTATTTTTATGAGTAAATCCAACGTGTTTTGTGTCTACTATGGCACTTATAGTTTGTGCAGTAGTATGTGTCGATTTTATAAACGAAGAAGGTGACGCATAGAAAAAATAAAGTATTTATTCCCATTTGTATTCTACAAAGAGATTATACAAATAACACACAAAATTAAACGTTGGGCAAGTAGGTATTTGTTCTAAAATTATCAAAAGTAAAAAAAAAACTCGTCTCAAAACTAGTTTTTTTTATAGTGTTATTGGGTATTCCCATCAGGTATTTATTAGATTCAGCTAGCGTTCCCAATTTATGGAACTGGTTGATATGAACATAATAGGGGATCGGACAAAAAAAAACTAATTAGTCCGTCAGATGGATTTCCAAAATCATTTGATACGTATTTTTTCTTTTTGCACATAAACAAAAAATGAAGACGATACAGTGCTTCGAAAACTCGTGAACTCTTCGAAAACGTCACATGATAGTACATTTTTACCTACAAATGACGTCACAACCCCCCACTCATGATCTTTGACGCGTCTTATCTTCGTCATTTTTTATTAATTTAATAAAACAAAAAACACGTATCCATTATTTTTCGATAATCTAAATGACGGACTAATTAGAATTATATTTTTTTGACTCAATCCGATCCCCTATTGGCAAATTGTGGGTATATTATAATTTCTGTCTAAGCCTTCAAAAGTTATTATTAGTATAGCTAGTTCATATTGTCCCACAAAGGCAAAGGCCTCCCTCCATTAATTCCAACGGTCACAATTCTGTGCAACGTCTTTCCAATTCCAGTTGTAGACATTTTCTTTAATGGTCTTTCAGTTCCACTGGTTTTCTCCTCTTGGAACCAGCGTCCATATCGATATCGTCTTGCCATCTTATAGACGTTATGTTTTTATTATTTATTCTGCATAGTTATTTTACAACACTAGTTTCGTAGTCTTCGTTTATCATTCATTGTGTGATAGTTGTGGAATATTATTATTATTATTATTGATGACTCATACGAAGCTATTACGAAATAAAACTATTCTACTACAGGAAATCTCACGATAACCTTTAAAAAATAAACATAGGAAAGTGCTCTCTACACTCATGAACTTGATGCCCTCAATTTCCTTTTAAATTAAAATGAATCAAGTATAATAACACAAGAGATTGCAACTGACACATATTCCACGTCCTATATAAGTCTGATATCACATTTGTCACTCGAAGCATTTGTCGTAAATAACAAGGAATGATTTCTGCGCATAGAGCGAGTTGTGGAATAGATAAGGCAGTGCAATTTATTATTAGAAGTAAATAGTTGCGTGTGCATCTCTTTCTTTAGTACGAAATATGTTATGGGTTAGAATGAGTGCCCTATAGTTTCCTCACCTGACTTTTCCATACATAGCACTCCTGTAGTTTTCAAAGGGCTAGGCAGATGCAGGGTCAGGTTTATGATGCAGGGCTATGTTAAAGTTCCATGTAACTGGGGGCGAGTCTAGCTCCAAGCTACGTGGTTGCTACCGAGAAATTAGTGATGGAAAGCCTAATAACACTTTGCGTAACAGAAATCGAATCAAGGTCTTCATGCTCCCGTCGGGGCTGCGGGTTGTTCACAAGTTACCGCGGCCTCGATATATAAGACTAAGAAAGAACATGTTGTGTGGTTTCGAGTCAGTAGAAGCCTGACACTCCCTTTCGCTCTGCCCAAGAGCGGGAGGGGTTATTTGATGATTTTCCACCCGCCAAAAAATAAAAGGTCTTCGTGCTCAACAGTCGCGCTTGCAACCACTAGACCAGCGAAGTAGTCAATGTGGTAACTGGGTGCCAAATGTATAGCCACTGAAAAGCTAAAACGTCAATCCATTTTTTTGGTCGAATTGAGGTCAAGATCAGCCCTATTGTGGAAACGCTCTGTGATCGTCAATAGAATATTTCACCAAAAAAATCTAATTAGTCTGTCTGTTAGATTATCGAATAATATTGTAAACGTTTTTTTTTTTGTTTTATCAAATTAATAAAAAGTTACGAAAATAAAACGTGACAAAGATCATGAGTGGGGGCTTTTGACGTCACTTTGCGGGTAAAAAGTACTAACCTTGTGACGTCACACGACTTGACGCGACTTTTCGAAGCACTGTATCGTCTTCATTTTTTGTTTAAGTGAAAAAAGAAAAAATGTGTTCTAGTTAGAATTTTTTGGGGGTTTTTTTTGTTTTTTTTTTGGTTTTGTAAGTATTGACATAAGCTCATACGACCTCTATGTTCGTTCATTACTCTGTGTAAATAACGAAATGGAAGAATCTCAACTCATCGCTAATTATTAGAGCAGCCATCTGTCGACTAACTTATTATCGGTATTGAGGGGAGTCGATTGTGATTGTGAATCGAGTTTATTTGATTTACGATTTTTTTTTGTTGTTCGCTCTTGCGTGTAAAGGGTAAGCTGAACTTTAAATAAGAATTGGACTAGCAATTTGATTTCAAAAGGTTTTTTCATTAATAAAATTCACAATCAAAATTAAACTGAGGGCATGCAACAAATAAATATGTTTTCTCTGTATAACAAATAAAGCTGAAAAAATCCCTAAAAATACCAACAGGCAAGAACCTTCACAAAAATGCCATCCTAAAAATTTCGGAAGGACTCATAACGCCGCAAATTCCTAATAACACCCAACATTAATCCAGTTACGTGCGGATAAAACCAGTTATAACTGGATCTAACCGGTTATTGGAGGGAGCCGTAAATTTTACGTGTACCAATAACGTGTTGCGATGTGCATGAGACATAAGCCGTGTTCGCCTAAATTGGACACTATGGCAGCACCGGGCTTCGGATTGGTGATAAAAAATGAGTTTTACATTGTAAATTGACCCTTAAGCACTTTTGATT
Source organism: Diarsia rubi (assembly GCA_932274075.1). Classification (NCBI taxonomy): domain Eukaryota; kingdom Metazoa; phylum Arthropoda; class Insecta; order Lepidoptera; family Noctuidae; genus Diarsia; species Diarsia rubi. Next base: position 20,187,524 of record OW026415.1, on the reverse strand, counting down.
AACGAACATTGTTATTTTGTTGCAGGTAATTCTTCTTCCGTAGAGAAGACTCTGTATGGAGCTAATTTGTTGAAAGTCTTGAGGTCAATAGGTTCGTAAACACAATACTGTAGTACATTGCATATTTGCTAGGATGCAGCTGAATACCAGTATTTTATTTTTGATGGACCGAATGCCTATCTGACCTCCACAACCAAGTTAGTAATGGGTTATACGATACCCTTTAGTAAGACTGGTTGTCGGACTTTCGAAATATTTATAACGACTGCAAATGTTATGGCAGCCGGGGCCAACGTGCTTTCGCACGGAGGAAACTCGATATAAAATAGGTAATCCACAGACAAACCCGCCAAGAAGACTTAACATAAAAATCGACCAAAGCGACTGTTAGGTATAACTAAGCCACGAGCTCCTATAAGTATTTTATCAAAAGAGGCAGTTGACGTAACTTCCATAGCTGCAACGAGATTGATCCTACATATTTAATACTGTTCCAAGCAATGTCACAAAAGCCTTTACAAAAGCTCCAGCCATCCATATTTGATGTAACAAATTTAGCCAAACAACATTTATGAAGAATAAAATAAACAGTTTCCCTTTAGAAAAGGTTTGTGCATAGTACTTACTCTGCACGTTTCATGTATGCACTTGCATATAGGGTTGTCTTACCTCATTTATCCGGACATGCCCTGTTTTTTTGTCACTCGTACTTCATCAATCGAGAAGGTACGGACAAATTATGGACCGGACTCAGACAGATATCGGCTTCATCGAAAGTGGGAAAAAATATGAATTTTCATAATTTTTTTTTTCTTAACACGAGTTTTTATTTTAAAGAAAACTAGAAAGTTAATAAAATTTGGTTTGTCTACCAACATTGAACGCATATACAAAGTTTCTGTCTGTACTATTTACTTTTGAGGAGACAAAAATGACCCGTTTTTTCGCAACTGTCTGTTGCTTATTTTCAGGACTTTCCATTGAAAATGGTAGCCCTACATGCAACGGAACACAAAGCAGCCTGTAAAGCAGTATTATCGGCATTTTATAGAGAATGCATCGCCTTTGAACACGACTGCGAGCAGGTTTTATTTAAACTAACTTAGTTGCTAAAATCGACCCTTTTTGACGCCGAAAACTGCCGAGTTTTGTGTCGTTTTGTGAGCAAACGTGAACAAACTCCTATCAAATAACACTCCACTATAAGGAGTGTTATTTGATAGGAGTTTGTTGGGCGCGTTGGAGGTTGTTTTTTATGGGACTTTTTTTTAATGATTTATTAGGTACTTTCCCAATAAATCGCTAAATATAATTAGCCAATATTTCATTTTACTTAGACAACTGCTTACTTTGTTAGTTTATTATATGCTTTGTTGTTATTGTTCTTATATTGATTTGGTCTACTTGCTTCTTCTGTAACTAATTGACCATTAAAATATTTAAATAACGAATAAATATTTTCCTGAAATTTAGTAAATCCGAGGATTATTTTCGAATTACAAGAAGTCACAAGAATTTTTACCTCAGTACATAAACAATACATGTATCTGGGGGCACGGTAGTGCCCCCGCCAAGTCAAGCAATTTGTTTATTAACTGATCTATCAGTTTCTCTGATGACATTTATCTGCCTAGCCTATTTTGCAATTACTATATTGGGGTTGGCTTCCAGTCTAGCCGAATGCAGCTGAATATCAGTATTTTCTATGGAGCGACTGCCTATTTGCCAGTAAATACGGGGTAATACGATACTCTTTGGTATCAATCAATCAAATCAATCAATCAAAATAATTTATTTCAAGTTGGCCAGTTACAGGCTCTTTTGAATAGTCGAACAAATACTAAATTTTAATAAGCTAATAAACTAAGCTACAGTCCCACTCACAAGGCATAATAACTGTCAGTGTACTGTAGTTGCCGATTCCAAAGCGTTGGTCTCATGAGAAGAATGGCAAGAAACTTCATGGATACTCTTTTAAATCATAATATTGTTACAAAACTTTGGTTACATCATTCATATCGAGAAAGTTGTGCACGATAAATGTCGACAGTAAAGCCAAAACGACGATTTAAAAATAATATAATAATTCAAACAAGCCGTGGCAACTAAGAGGTGACCAGTCACAACTGACAGCACCCGTTCACGAGCATGACGCCATGGATCAGCCACCATTCCACTCAACCATTGTAAAGGGAACGAAATGACCCGACACACCCACCACCATCAGCGAGACATTTAAGTGAGCATGACACACTCTTAATCGCCAGGGCATATCCAAGTCAAATAAAAAATTTAAAAATAAATGTAGGTTTCCAGAGAATGACAGCTTTCTAGTACATAGTACTCACACAATATGTGCTATGCGACTATATAATACTAAAGAGATTGAATTTATACATTGCAAAGATAGTTGTACAATCTTCATCTTCTTCTTTCTTCTTCCTATTAAATGCTATTCATTTAAGCGTCCTGTCCTTGTGGAGCAGGACCGGCATTGAGTAAGAGTGGTAAGACTGGTTGTCAGACTTTCAGGTCACTGACTACCTGTAACGACTGCCAAAGATCTATATAATGGCAGCCGGGACCAACAGCTTAACGTGCTTTCCAAGGCACGGAGGAAACTCGGTATGTAACGGGTGGTCATCCATCCACAGACCAACCTAAGCAAGCGCGGTTTAAACTAAAGATTGAGGCTATAGTGACTATTTTTAATAATCCACGAGCTCCATTCTCTGATGACATTGCGTTTTATTTAGATTTTAAACTTTTTTAGTTTCACATAAGTACGGGAAGTGAACTCGTTCTTATTCCTTCCTACAAGTCCATAACACTTCTTGCAACATCAAGAACGATATTTAAATAAAGCCCTCTAATGACGCATCACTATCGTTTCATCAAAGCACTCACTAACATACGACAATATTTAATGTGTCGTATCTAAGTGGCACAAATCGTAGACGTCGTCGACCGATACGTCCCGATAACGTTCGATACCGCGCGATAACGTCCGATATCGGACAGCACACAATGAGTGTCAGTGTTGCGAAAGTTTACGTTACTAAAAGTACTGTGGAATCTACTGGTTTTGTACTTCGAAAAGCTTCATTGATAAGTGTGTTTGATTTTGTAGTTGACCGTTAGTGGTTGTAGCCGTTCCTTTTGTTGAATTCATTTTGAATACCTATGTTGCTTTTGAATATTTAAGCAGTGTTTCATCAGTATATTACAAAATTTAAAAAAAAACGCGCGTATGAACCGAAACTATGTGAAAATCAAATAACTAAAGTCCTCTATCGGACTGTACTTTATCTAATAAATCCACAGACATTACTAGTACTCTCACCAAAGATCTCCCTAATCTAAACAAAAAAAATACTTGTTAAAATTCTCCTTATTTATTCCCAAAACACATCTTCATTTATTACCAAACAAAATAGTCTTTTTACATTCGAAACAGGCGCAAATCAAAACAGACAGTCTGACGGCGCTTAATTCTAAATATCCCTTTTAATAAAATGTAAAGGTGAATACACTTGCGAGTCGTATTATAATAGTTAATGATATTATCTCGGGGATGCGGAGAGAATCACAATAAGCAATTAAGAACGTGAGAATAACAGAGTAACAACGTACAGAATGCTAACTCTGAACTTGTGATAAGATCCGAGATTCAATTTGTTGGTACGGAAAACTGTTTAGTTTTCTGTGAATCGGAGGGTTTAAAAGACTTAAAATAAGGTTTTAGGTAGAGTTTGATATGTTGTATAAATAGAAATGGTGATGGATCTTGGTTGACAGATGAGAATTAAAGAAAAAAGTGTCACGCCAATTCAAAGGAACATGGCGCAGGAAGATGATGATGCTAGCTTAATAGTAAAGAAATTGTAGTTTACAAATCACCGATAGTGCACCATATTTGGGTCTTTCTTGACGTAGTACGCCCGATTCGCAAAACGTCAAACTGTATTTCATGGTTTTATATTCTAGAAAATATATGCAGCTTATTTGCTAGGGTTGGTACACACGACGACCAATCAAGCTTTATGTATACAAAACCAGTTTAAACGGATACATTGTACGGGAAATCTATGACGCATTCTACAAGTTAGCGTGACTCAAGCAAAGTTCTCCTTCTGTACTCTACTTACTCTGTGGTAACAATCAGGCAATTACCCATGTACATGAATATTATGTTTTCATTTTAACGTGTCAAGTCGTTAATTAGAGAATCTATGCAGGACGTAAATTATTAGTTCATTAAGTTTTTGATCTTATGCTGTACGAAAGGTGTGAAAGATTTGATCATTGTTTTCATTTTAGAATCACAAGTTGTGGTTCTTTATGTTTTGATGATTGTGACTTACAACGAACTTGTTTCGACGTTTCTCCTTAACTATTAGTCAGATATAAGAGAATCGGAGATCTAGTTTTTTTTATACTATTAAACGAGCTTCTAACCAGGTATAAACATCACATGAAAAAAAACGGACACATTTACTCAACTTGAATAAAAAATACAAATAAATACATGTACAAAAGGTAAACCAAGTGCTATCGACAGGCAAGATAAAGCGGGTTTACATTAGCTAGGCGTTAGGCGTAACTCAGACACGGCTCCGCGTGAATCGGATGCACAAATAAAAAGAACTTCTCTTAGACTACGGAGCTTTGTTTAGAATTTATTCTGAAAGCAGTATAAAGTAGTGTTGCGAAGTTTTATGATGAAGTGTTTGTGGTAGGTAGGATGTTTGGAATGTTTTACAGATTTTGATTTGATAAAGAGTACTTCTTCTTGGGGTCTCGATGGTATTAAAATTGTTTTGACCAAGAAATGAGCTATTAGTTTGGCGCTTTCGGTAGCATTCATCAGTTTCTGTAGTGAAAAAACAACAGGACATGCAGGACAACGATATTAAGTGACATTGTCATTAATTAATTCTCGGCAATTTTCCCAAGGGCACTGTTGTGTAACAGGGTATTTCCCCAAAAAAATCGAATTAGTCCGTCAGATAGATTTCCAAAAAATAATGAACACGTATTTTTTATTATTTTACGTAAACCCAAAATGAAGACAGTGCTTCGGAAAGTCGTGTCAAGTCGTGTGACGTCACAAGGTTTGTACTTTTTTACTCACAAAGTGACGTCAAAAGCCCCCACTCATGATCTTTGACACGTTTTAAATATTTTTCGATAAAAAAATATTGTGTAATATTCATGCGTGTTGATATGAATATTCAACTTAAAAGTGTAAATTTCAATCCACTCGAGCGCCTATAATGTATTTTTCAAACTATCATTATAATCAAATTATCATAGTTTGTATGAAATAAACACCAAAACACATTACCCCCCTCTGTCGCAGTCGGGTGTCTCGGTTATCATCGTAATCAAAACCTGAGACGTTTCATAACACGTTAAAAATAGCCGTTTAACGCAGCATCAAATAAAAATGTGCGTTATTATATTATAGATTATAAGTGGTTATTTATAACTAAAACGTGTGTATGGAGAAATTATAGTTAAACGAGTAGTGGTTAATTGTGATTGTCACTCCAAAAAAAATATACAAATACACTAGTAAAAATATAATTGTAAGCCTTTTCTACATAATATATTGAAAAAATAATAAAAAATAACAGTCTTTTGAAATATGGGAGCTTTTGGCTAAATAATAACAACTGCACGGGTCAAACTTCAGGTTAAACCGCGCTTGAAGAGGTTGGCCCGGGGATGGGTGACCACGAAAAAGACTAGGTATATAGATGATAAAATGAGATGCTGGTCTATGATACTAAAGTTATCTAATCAGGGTAACAATATCGCCATGGAATTGGTCTCAAAATATCGACTTTTTAAATATAAACTTATGTATGAAGGCAACGGTTCTCTCTTCCTCTCTAACTTGCCAAATAAAAATCAAACCAAACCATTAATAAACTAAAGCTATTTTAATAAAACTGTCAAACTATACGATTGTTTGAACTGTCAAACTATATGATTGTTTGAACTGTCAAACTATACAATTGTTTGAACTGTCAACCCCACAAGAATAGAGAAGTGACACCTATTGCCTTAACGAAGTGAAATTTCCCCAATTAGCGTGTTTCTAATCAAATTAATAGCCCATAGAGGTTACAATGAATGTACGGTGTCCGGTTTTCGACCATAAATTAGATTCTACCGTGAATGTTGTTACCTCTTGGCCACAACTACTGCGTTCAAACGACTGCGTCTGTGATTGCTTAGAAAAGAAATAAAATACTTATTAAACATAACATCACTCCTGTAATCCCCGAAAGGTTCAGGCAGAAGTGTATCTAATAGTACAACCACATTTCGTCAGTAAGTTTAACCCCAATATAACGAAGTCTTTATAGTCTTTTTTTTACTCTTTACGTGCCCAGTTGTTGGCAATAGGGGGCGGGGGGGGGGGGGGGGGGGGCTATTGGCAACAACTGGGCACGTAAAGACTTCGTTGGTGCTACTCAAATAGATGATGACGGAGAAAACAAATACTCTATAGGGTATTTCGCCAAAAAGATCTAATTACTCCGTCTATTAAATTATCGAAAAATATTGGATACGTGTTTTTTGTTTTACCAAATTAATAAAAAATATAAAAATAAAACGTGTTAAAGTTCATGAGGCGGGCTTTTGACGTCACTTTGTGGGTAAAAAAGTACTAACCTTGTGACGTCACATGACTTGACACGACTTTTCGAAGCACTGTATAGTCTTCATCTTGTTTTTTTCGTCTAATTAGATTTTTTTTTAGCACTTGAGACCTCTAGCTAGACTAATGAGGCAGTTAGTGTAGGCGCTAGAGAAAGGAGTTTGTTGAAACTGCCACCATACACACGCGAAGGTAACTACACAAGTCGAACCGCCGGCGGTCGTGAACGAGGCCTTAGATGGCTACTAATACCACGTTTTGTTAAGACATTGTTTGGGTATATTTATCAAGATAAAGCGGTTTAATGTTGCAACATGTAAAGAAAGAAAAGACAAGTCGTGTGAAAGTGAAATTAAATATTCTTGAATACAATAAATTATGTGTTCTCTATTGTACAGAAAATAGTAATCAATAATGATATGAATATTTTATAGACGGTATTACTGCTCTAGGCGGTTTTAGTCAGACAAATTACTAGACCACGACATTATTAGCAAGTAGACGTATGTACAAAGACCCTTAAATAATAGAATAAATAATGTATACAGGTTTATAGTTTATCATTTTCATAAAGATTAAAAAAACAGTCAAACCCTAAACATAAAAACGTAAGCGATTCCCATCATCCTCTATCATTTCTCCATAAAGATAGTCCGACATTTTATTTATACATAACCTCAAAAATCAGTATGCAATTATGTAAATCCTATGACAAAAGAAGATAACAGCTCATTCATTTAACCATTTATAAACCTATTCACGTCTTCCATAAGCTGGCACTACGGACTTCTCGATAAAAAGTCACAATTTATATCCAAAAGTAATTTGGGAACTGTGTTAAAAGGGAAAGCAGGGACAAGTTGCAGTCACAGTACAAAATAATAAACAGTATCTCAACTGGGCAATTTTATGATAATATACTTGGCTTTTTCCTATTCCTCCACTATTCTGTTTTGGTTAATTGCGTTGGGGGATTCAAGACAGTTAAATTGATTCTCTGTGACTTTGTCCAGCTTTATTGTCTCAGCGTTTTTCTGATGGTCGCCGCTGTTGATTCTGGCTTTCAGGAGCTACTAGGGTTTGAGAATAGTGTGGCGGGCTTGTCCCAACAACAAAAGTTTCGCTCTGAATCAGACCGTGGTTGAGAAAGGTGGAGAATAGGGGGCTTTTGCGCAGCTTGGGACGAGTACGGGGTCATTCCAATGTTGGATACAGACTTTTTCCAAGTCAACCAGTCTACCCTTGTCATCATGAGGTTATATTCCTCTCGCTACTAGGGATGTTTACTGACTTAAAAAAATATGATTTTAATTAGTCCGTCTGTTAGATTATCGAAAAATATTGAATACGTATTTTTTGTTTTATCAAATCAATAAAAAATTACGAAGATAAAACGCGTCAAAGATTTGATAAAAGTGAGATTATTATTATTATTATTATCAAGTTGTGACCTCACTGACCGCTAAAGAATGACATACTAATGTCTCCGAAAATGACGTCCCACGAGTTTTCAAAGCACTGCATCGTCTTCATTGTTTTTTTTCGTGAAAAAAGAAAAAATACGTGTCCAATTTTTTTTGGAAATCTATTTCTTATTTATTTTACTATTTATGTACAGACAGTAGACAACACAGGAAAATAACAAAATATAACATTTGAGTACAAAGGTACCTACTGCTTAAATCTCAAGAAATTAAAAAAAAAAAACAATCATAAATTAAATCTATCTGACGGACTAATTAGATTTTTGATGTTAACTACCCTATTAGAACTAGAATGGCTGTCGATTTGCAAGTTCTTTCCTCACCTATTATTCTGCTTCTATGTTTGCCGGTTAACTGCTTATTCGGCTGTTACGCTGCCTACCAAGCATTAGCTAAGCGCTATTGCCCATGCATTTAGCGTATGCGTTGTTGAACTACTGTTAAAACATAGTTACTATGTTATGGTGTCGTGCATGTCAAAGAGTTGGAGTCAATCATGATCAGTGTGACACTTGGTGAAGAGGATTACAGTGATAACATGGTTTATGGCTGATAAGTAATGGGTTTTTGATCAGACAGGTCCGTAAATATCGTAGAAGTAGAGGATTAAGTAGCTTCTGAAGTTATTGTGAAAGACTTTCACTCAACAATGAAGTTATAGGTGTCTTCCGGCTCAAATGCTGATGATGGCTGCGATTACCAATGACCCGAAAAATATGATCCGCATTATCGTTTATCGATATTGATTGTATTTCGACTAGCAATGTTAAAAATGCCAGACATAAAAATGTATTGTCACCAAAACCAAAGGTGTGTGTAAAATTTCAGAACGATCGATTGACGGGATCTGGTTTGAAATTTAGTTGCAAGATTTGACTAATACGCACTTACTGCCGCACTCGGAGAGCTTTAATTATTACTTAGGCCATCACTTAGTAAAGGTTTTGACAGTTTTAGCATACAAAAGAATATCAAATCCTTACTAAGTGACGGCTTAAGTAATCATTTAATATCTCTGAGTACCGCAATTGCCTACTAACAAGCAAATAAGACAAGTCAAATAAAGGATTATAAAAAAGAATATGTGGCTCATGTATGGGCTCATAGTTCTATGTTTACAAACAACAAAACCAAAATAGCACCTACATGCTAAAAAACCGAAAACTCTCAAAAACTCATTAAAACTAGCACGCAATTCGAGGTTTTAAAGATCAACATAGTGACAAACAGATGAAACGGTCTTCAGCTTATGACGTCACATCACAGCAAATAGTTGAAAGAAATAAGTTAAAAGCAGAATTGAAATTTCGAGTAGGAGGTTGGCGGGAACGGTTAAGTAACACATCACGAAATATTCATACAAGGAAGGAACATCTTAAGATTCCCAGTATGCAAATATTACTTTGCCAACGTTTGGGGTGTGGTACCAACCTGAAGAAACAAGCGATTTGAAAGAATGTTATGATTTGCTTTAATATTTTTGTTGTTAATGGAATTTAACACCTATTCTATTTTCTTTATGGTGGTTAGAGATTAACTATGGTAGCAGAGTTTATGCGCGCTTGGTTTTACATGCCGTCAAGAAAATTATTCTCAGGCATGTTGGTTTAAGCACAGTTGGTTACATAAACATTACTGGACTGTGGTTAATTGATTGATAGTTGCACTAAACCCGTGTAGTGGATTATTGTAGACTGCTTCACACAAAGAGCTCTAACAGCCGGATATTAGAGGCCGATTATGCCATGTCTCGGATTCTGAATCACTGACATGATGTAAACATATTATTTCATACGTTCTTGGTCACACAACTTTAATCTGCTACAAAAAAGTAAACTTCTTTGCTTACACTAAGTGGCCAAAGAGGCCGTAGACAAAGTGACGTTCTGTAGAAGAAAATGAAGGGAGTTTGGTAATCTCTTACGCATATACTCGTAACCTTTCCGCTACCGCTTATGACTTTATACTACAAAAGTGACTATACCATACACCAATGTATATTCCGCGAGAACTCCGGCTGCGTTTAGAGCGGCGACAATGCCAAGTCGTTATTACAAATTATTGCACTTTTTACTTATACAACCATACGGTTTTATATTCTTAAGTGTCGCGATTAATTGCTTGCTTTCTCCATTTATCATATTAATTGAAGAGTACGAGTTTATGTTCAGAAAATATTACTTAATAAGAACCACGTCCGATCTTCTTCATCCGTTCGAATATCGGGTGGGACTCATCAATCTTTCTCTTTTACCCTTAGAAGAAGTCTTGACTGCCTCTTGGGTGTAATAGTCGCAAGTGAGACTGGTGTATAAGGTCTTGGGTTCGTTTTAGTTTTTAAATTTACATCTGAATTTTGTCAGGAAATCAGATTGATGACAATAGGCACGCCCCTTATTACATGGGACTGCCAAAATACATAACTGCTAAATGTGGGTGTACCAGGTACACCACTACCTAACCCTTCAGGGGCTAGGCGTGATGTTATGTTATGTTATTATAGCCTTCTTTCTCTCACATTTTCACTGCTGCATTTACGACTTTCTTGATAAAAGTCAAAGTCAAACAGTGACTGTCAAACTAATTGGTCGCTTTCAGCACCCAAAGAAAAGCCTACAAAATCCACAGCCCTATCTCCAAGACGATGTCTGAAAATCGATAAGCGATGGGTCCCGAGCTGAAATCCAACACGTTTGAACCGTACTGAACCCACTGACTTGTGGTAGACGTATTCAGTTGAGTTCAAGTGGGTAACAAGAGTGTTAGCACCTAACCAATATACTTCACACTGCTGGTTACCTAGTGTGATTTAAATACAGATAGATTTTATATGGCAGTCGCTCTATTTAAAACAATAAAGTTGAAAAAGAAATAGGCAAAATATGGAGGTACCGATATAATATTTCTTATTGAATAGGGGATCGGACTGGGTCAAAAAAATATGATTCTAATTAGTCCGTCAGTTAGATTATCGAAAAATATTGGATACGATAAGACGCGTCAAAGATCTTGAGTGGTTGTGACGTCATTTGTTGGGAAAAAAATATGTGACCATGTGACGTTTTCGAGGAATTCACGAGTTTTCGAAGCATTGTGTCGTCTTCATTTTTTGTTTATGTGAAAAAAGAAAAAATACGTGTTCAAAATTTTTTGAAAATCTATCTGTCGGACTAATTATTATTTTTTGTCCGATCCCCTATTCCAACATAATTCTTGTTTTGACATATTTTAGTTCATAATTTTTTTAACAAAAGTATACAAAGCATCATCAGGAAAAAGGTCCAAGCTGTCGGTGGTCCGCGCTGCACAGAGAGGAACACCCTCAATCATCAAAAGCCGCGTAATGAGAGTCTTCTAAGGTGTTGGTTCTTTGCCTCTGTTCTTTAGTCTATAATCATCTACAATGATTGAAGTGTCCACGTCCCAACATACTTATTAACAACGATAATTTTTAAAATCGTAAGTATTACGATTTTAATGGGTGAAGCAGGCCAGATATCGCTATTAGAAATAACAAAGTCGTATTATTGTAGTGGACCGATATTCAAAGTATAAACAATATCTTCCTTCATAATACCTATCGCTTAATATTGCAATACACAAAAGATATTCACAAACCATTTACTTGCAAGAAAAACAACAGCCAATACCACATAAAATTACCATAGCTGTTTCTAATCTTAAAACAAGCCACAAAACAAAGCGTATAGGTGTTTAATACCGCCCATAGCCGTCTGTAGCCGTTCGTAGACGTCCATAGCCGTTCCTATATCCATAACCCATAAGGCATGGTAAAATGAAGCTATAAAGGGCCTGTGGTAGCGAAACTGTAGATGCATGCGGTTTATGATGATTGCGCGTCAAGAAACAATAGCCTCTTATTGTTTATAGAGGACTATAGCGGAGTTAGGTCGCTGGATGCGGCTGTACGGTTTTTTGTGCGTATCTGAAATATGCTCTGTGAGTTTTTAACGAACTTCGATATAAAACAGCAATGTATTTGTTTAAACACTACGAAATTTTACTAACTGGAATTGTACCAATCCATTTTTTTAATATAGAAACAAGCTGTGTTAGAGTTATATTTTTGCCGTCAATTAAGAATATGACACTACCTTTTAAACACTTTCTAAACAAGATTCGAGTTAACGAAACTCTTGTCTAACTACACGTAACTATTTCTGATTTCAGATGCAAACGCATGTAAAAGAAGTTTTAAGATATATTGAACTTCTGGATAAACAAAGAGTAATAATTTTGACGCAAAAGAGAAATTCTAAAAAAGATCGTAATCCAACAATACAACAAACACGGAACTTAAAACATCACGATATCGATTTAGCAAAACCGTAACATTTAAGCCAGTCATACATCTAGACGAATACAGTTTCACCATAATAGTAACTCCAGAGTAATCTTCGGCCATTATCTGAATCCCTTTTTGATAAAACGTGAAGATACATAGACTTCGCCATTTAAGAAATGGTCCACAAATGCTAGTGAAAGTTTTATTTCAAAAGGATAAGATCAGCTGACAAACGTTACGAATTGAACCGAGTTTTTTATTATATTTGAGATAGAAGATAAATGTTTTATACAGAAAGTTCGTATGTATTATTTTAAAATGTAACATTACTTTAGACAGCCCGCTAAAATATAATCCACCATGATTAAAAAAGCGTGTTATTAACATTATTGTATTGTTTAGATTTAGAATAACAAAAAATATGAGGTAAAAGATTTTAGAATAAACCACAATACGAAAGGGCTTATGGCTCGTGCCTTCCCTGCATGAGAAGGGGCCTTAGTCTGACCAGGATTTGCGCAGCAACATGTTAGTATTATTAACATTCTACTTATCAATCAATAACCATATTAAAAAAGCTTAGATTTTCCTTTATATCAATCACATTATCAATTCCCAAAAAAAATCGGTCCCACGATCCACAGCCCTTTTAAACCCTTCATTTAAATCGTTCCAAATTTAATTTTCCCGCCCGGGCACCATTTCCATTCAGCCAGTATCTCGGGCGATACTTTCGTGTTATTCTCGATATCATTGGGACACATCGGCATGTACGTCACGTCTTAACCCTCGCCTGCTAACGACGCAGGTTTATCAACTACGCTGGACACAGAAAGAGTTACTCGTGAGGTTTAAATGTGGAGGTAAAAAGTTGTTGTGGAGAGAAAATGTTTGAACTTTTGCGGTTTTTGTGGTAAAGGGATCGGTAGAAATGTAAGTAGGTAGTAGCTTCCTTATTCCTTCTTGATTATGTCAAAAGTTTTTCTCTGTTACTCTAGTTTCGATGTGCATCTACATTTTTAGCATATTCCGAAAAATGGAAATAAACATTCTTTTTCAGAACATCCTAAAAACATAAAACCTTATTTACCAACTTACAAACAAAGCAAAAATATTATAGTCACAAAAAAGAACTGAACAATTCGCATTTTTCATTCGCAACACGAACCACGACCATCTTTTATTGACTAGTGGCGTAACCCGACGCTACACGTCTACGCGAATCTCCGCGGAGCGTATGAAATCTGCGGCGCAGAATGTAATATAACACTTTGGCAAAGATGTGAAATATGGAGACGCGGGCCCAGCGGTGTCAATTGTACCTACATACGTGTGGTGCAACTGAGTAAAATGGTGCGCGCGACTGACGGGTTGCTGAAAGGAAAGTTTTGTTTTATTTTTGTCAAGCTATGTCACCGTAACTTGAATTATAAGTTTAGAGTTTTGTACCTTTTAGCTGTCTGTTATTTGGGAAATTGAGTAGTTGACACTGAATTATTATTCTGTAAGTACATAATGGTTTTTAATTGATGTTTTTTTTTTAAATAATTAGGAACGTTTCGTTCGACAGTCCTAAGACATTTTTTAGAATGAGTACTACCTACTATTAGAATAGTCATAAAATATTTTAGTAGCGCAAACGGAAATTAAAATTACAAAATAATAATAATAACATATTATTATTATTTTGTCGACATAAAAGCAAATTATTAACACGATAGACTATCTTTCGCGTCAATATCGCCATTCACACCATATTGGACACTAAAAACTTAGATTTTACGGAAATAGAAACAAGAACAGGTAATCGATAAGACATACTATACTATACTATCTTATCTATTCGAAAAGATTAACACAAAAACCTGTTATGGAGCATTGTTCTGTTGGCAGGACCTGCTTTCTACCTAACCTAGTTTGGTTATAACCTAGTTTCATAACATTATGCAAATAATTACTCTTTTTAAACCTTCATAATATACCTACAGAATACTCCAAGTGTTCGCAAAATCAGCCACATCACTCATTGAATATTTGCCTTTATGTAAGTTGAGTATAAGGATAGTTTTCACCTAAATCTATCGTAATTAATTTATCTCCGCCGCCTCTCTATCCCCAAACTACTCTGTGCACTCAGGACCACATGAAAGCGTCGCTCGCTTCGCTTCTCCCGTCCTTCTGACATTCTGAACTATGTCTGTATTTTAACAAGGAAGCAGAGAAACTATTCCGTGTTGTCCTAGCGACAAGTTGTAGTCTACTTAGTTAATAATACTGCTTGTCTTCAAGTCAGAACAAGGGTATTCAGAGGAATTGTGTTGTGGCTTTAGTTTGCAATGGCATGCCCAAGTTCTCTAGTAACGCTATCGAAGCGACCGAGTTCTCGTCGATGGTGATTTAATTTAAAAGGAATTATTGATACGGCGCAGAAGAAGTATGAAGGATTCCCTAGATGCCCGAATGCCTTGATATAAGTGATATTATATTCTTCTTAGCGTATCGATGGCAAATTTTCGTTAATATTTGGTCCAAAATTCAGCAAACCCTGCTCGCTAATGCAGTCGTAAGATTGTCAAGAAAGTCTCTTAATAGACATTCTATTGATGGATAATTTTAGCTAAAATCATTGAGACTGAGAATAGTAACCTAAAAGGTTGCATGAATCTTTTTGAAAATCGTTGCAATAATAATGCTACTCATCTAAACCCACAGATTTAATAAAAAAAACTTATCATTTCATTTTCGAAAACACGTTCGTTTCTTTTGTTTCAAATGACGTAAAATTCTAATATTATTTACTTTTTTTTCTACGTTCGAAGAGCAAAAACAAAAGTGCATCGCGTCTGCACTTATTTCGTGTTTACTCTATGCAAACAATGAAAGCGTAGTGTGGGTATCGGCGCCAGTATGTCCCTGCTGACGCCCCGTATCACGTTACTTGAAGCGAGGTGACGCTCATGCCTTGTGTCTCGGTTAGCACGCATCTGTGATGGTTTGTAAACGAAATACTGATACACGGTCGTTGGTTTGATGAAAACAATAGGGATGTTAACAAAACAATCTAATTAGTCCGTCTTAAAGATTACCAAAAAATATTGCACACGTATTTTTTCTTTTTTCACGTAAGCAAACAATGCAGACGATACAGTGCTTTGAAAACTCGTGTGGCGTCAAACTCTAAGACATTATACCTAATGACATTAGTAACGTCACCTAGCCCCCCACTCATATTATCTTTGACGCGTTTTATCTTCGAAAAATTTTATTGATTTGATAAAACAAAAAATACGTATCCAATATTTTTCGATAATCTAACACACGGACTAATTAGAATCACATTTTTATAAGTCAGTAAACATCCTTAATGAATAATTATTACGTACTTTGACCTTACACATACACTTTTGTGGTTATTTTTTTTGTATTTAAATTACACGTTTAACCATGGCAGAAACAATAGAGAGTAAACAGCTACGATATTAAAATACTGCATCCTCTTCCACGTTCATTCATTTGGTCATAAACGCACTTTTTGAAGAACATCATTTAAAGTCAATGTTTGTCCCTCTTGAGTACACTCCCGGCGTGTCCCTTCATTTTTTTTAATGCGGTTTTAGAACGAAAGCAACAATTTACTGGGTTTTAGATCGCAGTGGCCAGTGCCAATTTTTAAGAGACAAAGCGCTTAGATTTTTCTTGCGAAACAGCTGGGACTCTAAATAGACTTGATCTAGATTTAGGATTAAAGCTTCGGAAACGTGATAGATGTCGGTGATTTATTGAAAGTTGTGTACGAAATGACCTGTCGTCCAGGATTCGATTTCCAGATCGGGCAGTGTTTCTGGGTTTTTCCATTAGTAATAGAGATGTTTACTGAAAAAATATGATTCTAATTAGTCCGTCTGTTAGATTATCGAAAAATATTGGATACGTATTTTTTGTTTTATCAAATCAATAAAAAATACGAAGATAAAACGCGTCAAAATTTGAGTTAGGGGGTTGTGACGTCACTGACCGCTAAAGAATGTCATACTAATGTCTCGGAAATGACGTCACACGAGTTTTCAAAGCACTATCTTCATTTTTTGTTTACGTGAAAAAAGAAAAAATACGAGTCGAGGAGAGTTGGAAATCTATCTCTGACGTACTAATTATTATTTTTTTGTTAACTACCCTATTTCTCAATCGCAGCCACGGAGCCTGGAATTATGCCCGTTTGATGGCAATAGGATCACTCCTTATTACACGGGACTTATATAACTGGCGAAATGTGAGTGTACTAATGTGTACACCTCTGCCGAACCCCTCGAGGACTGCTGGCGTGATGTTAAGTTATATGTTGTTCACGAAATTAAAGATAAGCACGACACCGTTTTACCATTAAACATCAAATTTACTCCTGAAACTACATTTACCAACAACTGAACAACAAATCATGAATTACAGGATTCATTTCGAAATATCAGAGTCCAAAAACGGGCCCATTTCGCTTACCAATCAACAGTAACAATTTACCTATCTCGTATCCGTGGCGAAACGGGTATCCTACATATAAAACATAGCCACATATAGCTGGTACTAAATCTGCCACGAAGTACCACTGTTTATTCGCTCAAACTGGAGTATAGTACCGTTGCTAAAGTTCACTGGGTCTCTCTGAGAGTCTTTCGCGTAAATGGAGGCTTATTTTTAGTTGCTAGTTCTTTTTAAGTGGGAGCTAAGAGGCGGGCTTATAGTTTTTGTTGACCTTGCTGGTTTATGTTTAGTTTTTTTTTATAATAAATGTTTAAACATTGATCAGTCGCCCATTAGATAATTATAGTGAGAACCGCTAATAGAATTTACTACCGGCTTCACTGTTGATTATAATAATCTGAACATAATGAAAGTTCCAGTAAATCGTTTTCTTTTAGATAAGCATCCATATAGACACTGGGGCACATCATCGTTCTTATCCGGCGAATATGTAGGAAACATAGATAGATAACTTTTTTTTTTTTTTTTTTTTGGTGGGTGTAAAATCATCGAATAACCCCTCCCGCTCTTGGGCAGAGCGAAAGGGAGTGTCAGACTTCTACTGACTAAAAACCACCCATGTTCCTTCTTCGCCCTCTATGTCGAGGCCGCGATAACCGTTGGACTACCCGCGGCCCCGACAGTAGATAGATAACTTGAAACAGTAACATAATCTTCTTGCAAGTGCTGACTGGTCATTGCTCTTTTTAGTTATTTGTTTATTGAGGCACACCAACGAAATATTAACAAAGATTTTCACAATTAGTTGAAATAAAATTGAATTATTTATATTTATTAAATTTGTCTTCTGTGCTGTGTAAATAAATCCCTTACGCAGCATGCACAACATTCACAATATAAGGTGAGCAATAAATCTACGAGAAATTTATTTGAAAACTATGTACATAATTAATATGACATTATAAAATCGATTAAAAGAAAAGAAACAAAACTAAGTATAAAATTAAATTAAATTAAAATTGTATTAACCAGATTATGTCATTACAAAACATTTTTGTAATAAAAGAAGCAAATAAAAAAATATAAGAAGATAAATCAAATGGAAATAAATTCATAAAAAGAAAAGCATTGTTTAAAATAAAGTCAAAATAAATCTCTTGCTTGTCCAGTTCTAGTAAAACGTGACAATCTTATTTATCGACGAGGGATTCCATCGCGTTGCTATGGCGTCTTAAATCTACACTTCTACACAAATATAATAAAGAGGTAAGATTTGTATTTTTGTGTGTGTATAGGCTTGTATTGAATAAACTCAATAACTACTGCACCGCTATCAAAAATATTTCCACCATTGCAAAGCTACATTCACTCTGAGTAACATAGGCTACTTTTTATCCCTGTATGCCCACGGAAATGGGAACTACGCGAGTGAAACCGCGTGACGTTCGCTAGTCTTAAATAAAAAACTCAAGCCGAGTAGAAAATAAGTCCTCTTATTTAGGTAAAGAGCTGTTTTTAATGGACTGCGGTTGTATAGCAGTCTGCTTACCCTTTCAAAACCACTGGTGAAACGGTCACGCGTTGCGTGGTTTAATTATAAGTTATAAGTGTTAGGCGTGTAAGTGTTCATGGCCTAATTTAAAGGCAGATATACATTTTCGAAAATTTCATCAAATTTGGGTATAAACGTAAAACATTTCATTAAGCCAGTATAATACTCTCCTTTAAAGTGGCCATTTTGACCAATCAAGCTATTTAAAACCAGTTTATGCAGATCTCTAGGTTTAAGAGACAAAACTATGCAAGGCTTTGAGGCGAACCCGCAAAAAACAACGATTTAAACAATTTCTAATACCAATGTCCATTAAAATATGAATAAGCTCAAACACACTGTATAAACGAAAACTCAAGACACAATTTTATATTTTCCCAAAGTTTTCTCTAGTTTTTGTAACAGTCAAATTAAAGCATACCCAAACAACGGTTCGGGATAGCCCTATTCTGAGGAGTGTTCAAAAGCCCTCAACGCTCCCTCTCTACACTCACACCATCCAATATTTTGACCTCGCGTGCGAGTGCCTGAAAGCCTTCTTTGCACGGCCAACTTTTTTTTCATAAAGAAATGGGTTTGAATGGAAAACCCACTTATTTTTCCCTACGCAAAGTCTGAATATCGACTAATGTATGAATGTCTGTCTGTTGCAGGTATGTTTCGAGTATCTTCGTAAGTACTTTGCTGATACTTTATTTTTGTGTAGATGTTTAAGGGTCTAAGAAGTATTTGTAGGTTTTTTTTTCAAAAACAGTTTGTGGTGTGTTTGTACCAATGACGTATTATATATAGACACGTATGAACTAACATGTCAGCGCTTCAAAACGGCAAAAATATTATATAACTACTTTTACGCGTAAAGAAAGGGAAAGAAAATATGACACCGTACAGCGGGATGCCTGTTGATGCCTGTTTTCTTTATGTTTTGCGCAGGTTTACACACACGATTTAAATAAGAACAAACGTAGCGTCGCGCGAGAGGTTGGTGCGTAACTAAGCGCGATGTGGCCAATTGGCTTCATTTCATGTTGTCATTTTTGCAGGCGGACAACGTATCTATAGTTTTAATATATCATTGGTTTGTACCATGCTTCCCTGGTCTTCACGAGACTCATCCAGGTCAGCCCTGTGATTATCTGTGAGTCGTCCACCTATCTAGTTGTTGGTCTGCCATCCCTTTTTTTTAGTACATCTGCCTTGCCTTTTTTCAACTATCCGCTTTGAGACTTACCAGATTCAGCTGAGTATTACCAGTGCCAACCAACAAACCTTGTATTTACCACAGTAAAGGCGTGGTTAATATAAGTCAATATAAAAGTTGGTACCACACATTGTTTTGTCTTAAACAGGGCGGGCATACTTTTGTAACCATCTGGCAAGAGAAAAGCACTCGGCTCTCTTCCCTTCCACAATATTGTGAGCACACAAGACTAGTGTGCTATCTTCTACATAGAATCATACTGTGCATATACGTCGTACACTAGACTTCTTAGCCACAAGCTCCTTGTACCGCGTTCGAGTTTCACTCTGAACATCGGATAAGCTGCCACAGCATGAGTTACGTTGTATAGCAGTAGTTGGTTACTGAAACCTAATGTCTTGCGTGCACACTTGTTATGAAATAATGGTATTGCATTTGCGCTAGATGCCAGACGCAACGTGATTGGTTAACCCCTTAACCAATCACGTTTCGTCTGGCACTACAGGAGCTAAACGCGAGTTTTATTATGCGTTAAAGTATAATGTTTCACTGCCTTAAACCAAATCAGAAAAATATATGATATTCTTCAGGATATACGCTAGTGACACAGTGTGTTGAAAACATAAGACAATTTATTTTACAAGATTGATAAAAATCGTGAAGATACCTCTAATAATTTATTTTAACGAAGAAAAACCATGCTATAATACATGTGATCGTTCTGATTTTTTTACGTTTAATTCTGCAAGCAACATACGAGTACTAAGTTATTGTGTTTTATTTTTTTAGTCTCATCAATAGTTTTTTTTGTAAATCGCATTTTTTTATCCCCAAACATAATTTTGTATAAAAATCGGTTTTTGTTTAAATTATTTTCAAATAATAAGGACTGTCCAACGTATAGTTACCTTACGGAATTACGAGGGTGCTTTACGGGGATGCGTTTCGCGGTCGCGGAGAGTGAGGCAAGCTCCACCCACTCGCTCAAGGTCGCTGGCATTTATTGTCGCCTTAATGTGGCGGTCCAGCAGTAGGCGTCTTTCGGCTGAAAGATTGGTGATTGAAGTTATTTCTTTTAAACTACTGCCTCTCTGGTTTAGTGATCGCAAACGGGGCTGCTGACACAGACGTCCTGGGTTCGATTTTCGTAAAGTGTAATTGGGTTTTTCCATCTGGATTTTTTCGGTAGCAGCCACAGAGTCTAGATTTATGCCCGGTTAAAGGCAATAGTTTTGCCCCCTTTTACATATAATATGACTTAAACATAAATAACTGTTATTTTTTAATTACAAACAGATGTTCAATTCTATTTACGTGTATGTACGTACAGGTAGGTTTCTCATATAAGGTCGCCCCCATCTACCTGTTATAATCCCTTGATCCAACCACACCCACAAAAGGGATAGATGTGGCCCTTTTCTTAGCCATGACTTACGCTAGTAATTGACTTTGCCAACTAAACCATCACATTTAACTGTTACTGCTCATATTACAGTTTTCATCCCAAACCAACTGAATTAATACAATTCAAATTAAACATAATCACTCTGAAATCCTATCTCATTTCTCAGAACAACTAAAGGAGGATTTGTGGGTTTAAACTTTATTGTATAGTTCAATAGACTAACATAAAATCACGCGTGTAACACCCGATGGGTTTGGCAAATGTCTATTAATAAAGGTGTTTAATACACACATACATACATACATTAACTCACACCCTTTTCCCGTGGGAGTAGGCAGAAATCACAGAACGCCACCTGCTACGATCCTTACATACTCCTTTTGTCTCGTCCACATTCATACATCTGGTCATACACGCACGCCGGTTACGAGTACTACGCACATGTCCATTCTGAAGTACGGCACCAATAAGATCAGTGTACGTAGGTATGTTTATAATATCCTATGCAATATAGTACATCAAGCGAGCCTATTCCCATCAACCGGGCACAAAGCCGAGAAATTCTTTAACTCAATAGGGAATTTCACCAAAAAAATCAAATTAATCCGTCAGATAGATTTATAAAAAATAATAGACACGTATTTTTTCTTTTTTCACTTAAACAAAAGATGAAGACGATACAGTGCTTCGAAAAGTCGCGTCAAGTCGTGTGACGTCACAAGGTTAGTACGTTTTTACCCACAAAGCGACGTCAAAAGACCCCACACATGATCTTTGAGACACGTTTTATTTTCGTCAATGTTTATCTATTTGATGAAACAAAAAACACGTATCCAATATTTTTCGATAATCTCACAGACGACGGACTAATTAGATTTTCACCATCGCGTTTTCCCAACCATGTTGGATTGTTGGGGCCGTGCAGTCTAAACGGATGCAGCTGAATACTAGTATTCTACATGCAGCGACTGCCTCTGACCTCCACAACCAAATTAGTACTGAGTAATGCGATACCCTTTTGCGAGACTGGTTGTCTGACTTTTCGGGAAACCCGTAACGACTTTCAAAGATCAGCAAAACACAGCTGGGACCAACGGCATAGCGTGTTTTTCGAAGAAGCTCGGTCACCTATCCACGGACCAACAGCGAGGTTCCGAGCGACTTTTATTATTGAACCACTAGATTTACAAGGAAGCTTAGTAATGAGTCGTCTGAACGAAAGAAAACATGTTTATTTAGCACATGCTACAAGTGCACAGAACAAAACATAAAAATTGATGATAGAAGAACTAATTTCTAAATAACTTTGAATATGTATATTAAGTTGGTACAAAATCGAGTCACGCAATCCGTTTAATTTCATCCAGACTTACGTCACTAGGTACGTCTGTAGCAAGTACCACCGAAGGAACAGACAGGTGCCTTATATTTCAAAGTAAGAGCATTGTAGGATATAGTTGGTCTAATTTAGTCTGTCTTACTCGAAACTCAAGATATAGTCGAGAAACGCCTTTGCCTAACAATGCCGTAAGCAAACGAACTTACTTAACTGTTTCGTGTACAGTCTATACCCAGTATTATTTGACCCCTTGTACTAAGAAAAAGAGGTGAAGTGGTGAGTGAAGAGCGGTCAGGTAATGCTGGGCAGTGAATGTACCACAAGTCCAAAACTGCTTAGTAATCCTGCAGGCAAAGCGTCTTCTAATTAGAAGTTATACCTACTGTTACTGATATTACTGTGGAGACATCTGATTGTAATGCATTGATATTGGCTGATAACATCTTAGATAATGATATGGGCTAAGATTAGATACTTGAGACTTAATTAGCAAATCTGTGAACGTTTGAGTTCGAGGAATTAAAATCGATATAGATATTACATAGTACAACTTATGATGAAATGTTGATGATTTGATGAATTTAGAGGGAGAGAAAAAGAAAGAAAAAAGTTGCACCGACCCCAATTAACATGACACAAGGGCAGTAAGTCGCAGTAGTAGTAGTCGCTGGGTGCGAGACGCATGGGACCGGTCAATGTGGCGACACCTGGGGGAGGCCTATGTCCAGCAGTGGACGTCTTTTGGATTTGGATGATGATAAAGGGCAGTAAGATGAACCTGTGCTAATCCTTGACTTATAAATGGTATAAAAGTACCCTTAACGAAACCGAAGGGTACGAGTTATCCACTGCAATCAATGTTTTGTTCCAAACCATACCTGGAAACTCCCTAGTTACGGAGATATTGGGGCTTAAAGCTCCTTTGTCACAGCAGTTTTTTGTAAATACTGGATTTTGAGGTTATAACTTTATTTATAATGAAAAATGCTTGCACTGACTGGACGGGTCCACTCAAATCTGTGTGGTGCTTTCTTCAAAAGACCATCTCAGACATTAATCTGCATGGTCTTCATGTGTGTATTATACCAAGATTATGTCTGGACCTTATTGTTAAACTTATTGTTAACCCAAACGATTATAAAAGATTAAAATAACCTTTGGAGTTTATTGCCGGTTCTCCTCCTTCGGAATCGACCAATGCACCGAACCGTGCACCTTTTTGTCGACGTTTTATAAGTGCCCATGTAGGCCTATGTGAAATAAAAATATTTTTATTTGAAATTACTTTCATGACCCGTTTACTATTTAAAGCCTCCACTTGCAAAGTATTTTAAGAGTGCTTCATTGAGTGTTACCGTAAAATGTGATTTCTCACCACAAAAAAAAGGTTTTTCAGCAACAGTTTTTGCGTAGGGGTACTTAATTCGATGTACGTACATTATGCTTGGTCAAAGGATTCATGATGGGTTCGTTTACACCCTGTATATTATTGATATTTAATAAACTACAGGTAATAGAGCTTTATTACATTAGTAACGTTTTTTTTGTCAAATGAAGAGTTTGGGAGATCCCCCCACATCCAAACTTACAAAATGTACCTCTTTGATAATATTAGTGTGTGATAAAAAGGCGGCCGCCTCAAGCATTTAAATATAAAATCAACAAAAGACACGATTAAACACACAAATCAAAGACTTTGACAAACTCCCAAAAATCTGAGAATAATATTTCATTTACATAAAAATCGACGTATAACAGACTTTCATCAATGTCACCCCCCCCCCCCCCCACCCGCTCCCGACGTTACCTCTCACAAGTGCTGTCATCAGTCACCATCCATCACTCGGGAGGAAATTATATTGAAGATTAATAAGCTATTAAAGATGGTGCTTCCAGTCCTGGCTTGTAACCTCTGAGGTTTCGGAATACTACTTTGTAATCGGTAGAGCTGTGACGAGCTTTGATAGGTTCATTTGTTTTAGGGAATTACACCAATATCGAGAGTGCCGATTCAGTTCATTTTTAAACTTGGGTCGGCTGTCTTTGTTACCACAATTGGAGACATCGCCCACCAAATCAATCATATAACTTCATGTAAGATCATGAATGGGGGCTTGTGACGTCACTTTCTGGTAGAAAATGTACAAAACTATGACATCACACGACTTATCGAATTTTTTGTTTACGTGAAAACAGAAAAAAAATATGAGTTCAATATTTTTTTGAAATATTTTTGGAAATCTATCTGACAGGCTAATTAGATTTTTTTGTCAACTACCCTATTGGCAGATCTTCGAGAAAGGTACTTCCTGCGTTACATTACCTTTTACACCAGCCGTCCTTGTTAAACCCATAGTTGCATTCTGCTTTAATCAATGCTAAAGATGTAAGCGTGTCAAGTTCGACTCATTTTGAGTCTACGACTAACATGCTCTAATCACGACTTACGATACCGATATTAATTTTGTGTATCATGTGACACTTCATAAAGGAGGAATTAACTGAAAAGTTAACAGTTTAACTTGTTTTTGATTGAGTAACTATATATGTATTTACAGACGAGAAAAAAAAATATTCTGATTAAAGTTCAAAAACTGGTTTTTGTTTCAAACGAAATTCTCAATTTAAATACCTGCTGAACACAAAAATGTGGCCTTTAAAACTTTGCCCAACAACCCGTTTAACCGGAATAAAATGAAACGTATAATTTCCGACCAAAAAAAATCCACACACTAATTGCCGGATTTGCTTTTAAACTTTAACCAAATCCTACGCAACGTAAACGAAACTTTCACAATTCAACTTTGGCATTAAATATACAAAACTCCCGTTTAATTCTCACGAAGGAAATTGCACTCTAACCTAAAAGTAATAAGATTGATATATCCTATTAAGGTAGGTTTGAATGGAAACCCTTGTTTTAACAACTCATTATTGGTATGTTCCTAATTGGGCAGTTCGTTTCGTACTCGGCGATTCGGTTGATACGACCGAATTCGGTACGCACTCCGACTGTTTGTGTTTGCCAAAGATATTTTCGCGTTTGCACAGCTGATTGCGTACGATGAGGTCACCCCGCGAATCCAAATTGAATGATGTCAAATTCGATTTTAAACCTAGCCTCAACGAATTTATGGGTAAAAGAAAATATTCAATGAATTATTTGGAATTGCTTCCTTTTGTTCGGAAAACTGTTTTATTAATAAAGTAAGTCTAATTACTTTTGAAACTCAATTTTAAAATCATACTTATTATTTTAAAAGCAGACGAACGTCGGTCAGTGGTAATTATAACAGCTGTTCAGATCGATTTTTACGTTAAGAAGCGTTACCTTAGGTTTGTCCGTGAATGACTGACCAGCCATTATTTGCCGAGTTTCGTCCATGCCACTTTAACTAGTTAGTCTCGGCTATCATTGGTAGACATTCGACCACCGTTGCAGGTAACCAGAACTTAAAAAATGTACACATCAAACACACTTACAATTTTACTTCCTTCGTCCCAAATCATACGAAATTAATTCACATCACAACACCGTACCCCATCCGACATTCCACTTATTTACTCCAACGTTACATATTAAAATTTTACCCAAAAACAACAATGGCTGCCTAAAATAAATCGCGTACCCTTGACTGCGTTACTCGCAAGCCGCTTAATTTTGTCAAACAGAACCTCTACATTTTGACGTATACATACGGAACGCGCATAGAATAGCGAATTGTGACGTTCGCTGAATAACTGATTAGGAACGAACCGCACCTGTTGTTATTTTTATTGCGCGCGCTGTTTTTTGTTCATTAAATGTTTGTATTGTAACATGTGGTGTGATTGGAGTTTAGGAATTGTAAAAGGGAGATAGAGGGAGAGAGTCAAAGTTTTGGACGATACCTTATCTTCAATGACGGAACTAGAGTTTCGAAAAACCATCATTTTGAAGTAACATTTATACTAGGAGGAGCTGAGAAAGAAAGAATTGGTAGACATAGAAGCGGTCGAAGAGAGCTCACTAAATCTTGTTGTGAAATCTAAAGAACGTGTGTAGGATTAATAAATCCTCATTAACATGAACAAAGCGAGTTCTGAAAAATGAATTCCAAAACAATAAAACACCCATTGCACACAATACGGCAAATTAATCAAAGTGCGAAACAATAGTATTTTTCACATCATCAAAACGATATCACACAGATCACAGGCCGGACGTAGGGAGGACAAAAACAATGGTAAGCGATGCCAACCAAGTTTCGCAAACAATTTATTCCACACATAACCATTCCGAAAATTATGTAAATCTCCACGACTAACAAATGGATGTAAACATTGAAAATGTTGACGGCAATAATTGCGACACGATTATTCAATTTGACGTTTTGCAATCAGCGGGCACAAACGAGCAAACACTCGTAATCAAACATGCCCGAATCGATTATCAACTCGATTCAATTCGGCCGATAACGCGGATGTCCGATTCGATACGAATTTATATCGTTCAGTCGTGTAATGATTGAATTTTATGATCGATTCCGTTTGTATCGATATGTGATGTTTAGATAGTTGATGCGATGCCAATATGTTGGTTAAATCCGTTGATGATTATCGGGTGATTGGCATTAGTGCCACAGTCAGCTTCAACATTATGATTAATTAATTTAATCATTATTTGTTAATAAAGTCCAAAGAAAAGCAAGTGCTTGTTATTTATATACATTCTCAAATTCATCTAAACTTCAATAAATTGGCTCACTCCGCCTAGATTACCCATTTCCAAACCCAAAATACCGTACTTAACAGCCAACAAGAGAATCAAAGTTCCAAAGCGAAATTAATGTCGAACATTATAATAATGAATGCGACTCACAGGATTTAGAGCAGTGCCAGCGTAACGAAAAGCATATAATATAACTTATACATAAAGCAGATAGTAAAACAAGTTCCACTATTAATCCCGGGAGTGTGTCTGTAGTGATGTGCAACAGTACGGGACTACGGGTTGCAAAGACCAAGTTTTGAAGTGTTCCGAGATGTTCCCGTTTGAATATAGCTGTGAATAAGAATTAGTGAGGCAACTGCTTTTAATGTTTGACAAGTGTTTCTGTTAATGTTTTATTTAAAGCTCGGTAAATATATTCTGTTTGCGGGTTAAATATTAAATTAAGCTTGGTTTCCTCAATGCTTTTAGTAATGAGTTTTGATACTAAAACTCATTACTAAAAACATTAATGTAAGCAAATTTGCTCACATTAATCTTCGTTGTAATTCTTTAGGCAGTCAGAATCTTTTCATAACGAATAAAAAATCCTCTCGAGTTGGCATTCACACTCCGAAAATATGTTAGGAGACATTTTAGTGATTGTAATATTAAATATTCACGACCTAACATAGTTTAATATAGTCTCTAATGGCAGCTGCATCACTAAAACACGAATCTATTCCCTTGAGCCTCGTAACTTACTCTCCTTTTATGACACTATAGAATATTTTAAGAGCATTAAAGCGTCCGAATCGTAGGGGATTGCGGCGAGGGGGGGGGGGGGGTAAAATCAGGGAAGAAGAGACGAACAGACACCAAATTGATGATGTATTTTAAAGATTGACAGCCTCAGATAGTACTGGTTTTCTTGAAAGCAAGGAGTAGGAAATCGAATAATATTATTTCGTCTTTAACCATCTGCAAACGGCAATTCAATTCTGACAGTTGAATTGTATTTGATCTCGAGTCAATTGATAAACGTGGATTGAGTGTTCTTTGTGTAATGTTGTCAATTTGTTTGATTTTAATTAAAATCATCAGCTACATAGTTACTGATTTTAAAAACAGTCGAGTATTGCTAGATATCATAGTAATAAATGAAGCAGTAGTTGGACAATATGACGAGAAATGAAAAAAGAATGTCAACGAAAGCCAACAATGATAAAACACACAATTTAGCTTTCAAAACACGAAGCCCAAGAAAATATGGCAAAGATATTTTACATCAAAGAAACATAACTTCCCACACATTAAAATTCAAATGCCAACGCCAAACATTTAACGTTTCACGTTGTACCAAAATACATTTTCTAAGGAACGAGAACCTAAATGATCCCCGTATTGTGCGGAACACAAATCGTCGATGCAGATTACAAAAGACCCTCGGGAGTGAACAGTCGCTCGAAGGAAAGCCCTCCTATCCCATTGTGATGAGCTCTTTGTCTTATTGGATAAGGTTCAAGTGATGAATGACAGCGAAGGTATCACAGTAAACGATCCTTTTATTGAGGAAAAAGATACGTTAGAATTTGTTGATGACAAACATAAAGACGTTCAATTACTTTAAAAGGCTGACGATGGATTAGCTGTCGAAGATGTAGGAATTAGGTCGGTTGTTCGTTTTTTGGACAAATGCTGCGAAATTGACGGTGGCAGCATTGTATTTGTCTGACTTACCGTTTCATTTACTCAATCCATTTTCCTTTTAAAATCTGATTTGTGAATCCGAGGCGAGTTGCCTAATTAACCCAGTCAAAGTAAACACAACTCAAAGTATAGCTGCTATTTTTTTTAAAAAAACTTCGTAATCTACAGAATCCCAGCTCGAAAGTTTTGAGCTTAGACTAACATTATCCTAAACCGCTTTATCTCTTTGTTTGATTTATAGTTAGCAACTTTACAGAGCGATTCAGTTGCTAAACAAATTGAATCCAGCCAAGTTTTGAGCTAATACCTTCGATGCAGCTTTTTGTGTTTTTTGCTTCCTACAATATATTTTTGTCTCTGGAGGGGTCCGTTGCTAACCTAGAACTACTTTGTAGATATGATGTAAAATTTATTCTGCAAAGTATTTACGACCAAAAGTTTTAGTTATTTTTTATTACTCTCTTTTACTGCTTTCTTCAAGTTTCCGAAAGTATGCCGAAAAACCATTTCATTTTATTATTCTGCCAAAATTTTGGTCTGTGTAATATGAATCAGACGAGTTTAGGGTATATTTACAAAGCTTTAATGATGGGAGAAAAGTAAAAATAAGAGACCCACTAATTTGGGGTCTTCGTTTGATTTTATTTACACGAGTTTTGTCATATTTACAAAGAGAGCAATTTTTTTAAGATTTGAATACCAATTATGTTCAGTAGAAATATCACGTCTTGTTATCTTATTTTGCATAGGTTTTGGTAAAAATATAATAGACATTTTTAGATTCTTGTACAGAATTACAAAAGCCCTAATTAGAACCTTAATTAAACATCAAAATTAATTGCGTAAGAACTGCTGCGTAAGAAAGCTTGCTGAAATTACTGAAATATTAGACCATGAATAAACACATTTTAGAAATTTCTTCAAGAAATAATGTTGCTATTTTTGTATCATTTTACGTCTTCCTAAACAATCTTCTATTTATAACACTTGTTGGAATTTGTTCGAGTTTCTGACGATCGTCGCAGTCGGTAACCCAGAAAGAAAAGCGTGCACCTCCTCGAAATGCTCAAAGATGCAGATGACCTGATAGAAGGTTATTGGAACTTAAAATGTATTACTGCAGTTATCGTTTCAGTTAATTTCGCAGACTTTGATGGAAAAAGGTGGAACGAAGGAGCTGAAGTAGATACTGGCAGAGATACATGATATTCACATGACTGTGATGATGTAAGTACGGAAACAAGCGGAATAATAGGGCAACTAAAGAAAGAAGACAAGGTTATAACTTGCACCTAATGCTAAATAATAAACCATAATCCATATCCATATCTGATAATTATACTCTAAAAGTAATGCCAATACAAGCTGTGTGATCCCAATACCTCTGATTTTTTGAATTCATGTGCGGTTGTATAATCATCACATGTGTCGGTGAAGGTAAGCAGCATGCTAGACAAGTATTTCTCGAAACTATGCTAAGCCAAGTCAGAGGGTCATGGGCGTCATAGAACCTCTAATACCAGGTTAGGCATAAAAGACACGATAAATAAAAAAGAAGAGGAGAATAGCAATATACAAAAACCAGTAGTAGGCAGATTATAAATTACAATATATTCTAAGAATTCAAAATTGCGGTTACCTAGTTAAACCAATTTCCTTTGCAAGACGGATGCGTCTCATTCTGAGGAACAAATTAACTCACACGGCCGTTTTAATAGGATAATGTCATGCTTCATACAGTTCAAGCTTTATTGAATGACTGCCCACTTAATTGTGGAGTTGCTTTGTCACTCCTGTGTTAAGCTTTAATTCTTTATCATGATACGGGAAATTTATTTAAAAACTTAATTATATAGCAATTGGGACTTCGTGGGACAAGGCGTTGTTTAATTTAGGGTCGTATTTCGTTACCAATTTATAAATAAATAGAAGCTTGTAAAAAGTGCCGCGTCTTTCTTTTGTCAAAAGTCATTATGGACGACTTATTGGTAAAAACACGTTTTTGGTCCGTATAATCATGGTATTTGTGGTCGCACTATTTAACATTCTGCATGCATATCGTTTGACACATTAAGTTATCGTTTTTTTGAAAGTGTTATTTACACTTAATAATTGTATTCATTTGCGTTCCACAATATAGATTTAAGAGGTGACTCAGGGCATAGAAATATACAAGTGTGCAGAGTAAGTCAACTAAGTGTATAAAAATAATAATATACCTCGGTAACCGAACAAAAAAAAAATGTAACTACGAAAACATCATTTAAAAATCAATTGTATTTCCTTGAAAAGCTTCCACGGTAGCTAGGTCTATGTGAAACTTTAAAGTACCAAACACCAATTTATTTTCGCCAGACGGAGGTACACTTCTGCAGAAAAGCTTTTCTCTGCAGAAAAATGTTGTAAAATTTCTCAACGTTGTATTATTTCTTCAGCTAGTCTTTGTAAATAATTCATAGGTATAGCTTGCACGACCACAATGGAGTATATTTTAAAATTAAAAGTATGTACGTACTTTCAGTTCGCAATAAAGCGGGTATAGCAAAATAATGAATGTTATTTTTCTGAAAATTGTGGGCCTTTTATTCATGTGAGAATCTTTTTATAGCTTGTGTTCGAGTGGTGTGGTAATATTAGTAAGCATTCGAAGTTCATGACTGTCGAGTCATGGAGATGACTGAAAACTGAAACATCTCCTACTCTATCTCTAACTTTAACAATCTTAACTGACTTGAAAAAATGTGATTCTAATTTGTCCCTCAGATAGATTTTCATAAAATATTGAACACATATTTTTTATTTTTCCTCGTCAACAAAAAGTTAAGACGATACAGTGCTTCGAAAACTCGTGAACTCCTCGAAAACGTCACTGTCAGTACATTTTATAAATTTTAATACAAATGACGTCACAAGCCCCCACATCTTTGACACGTTTTATCTTCGTCAATTTTTATTCATTTGATAAAACAAAAATGCTTAATTAATATTTTTCGATAACCCCTTTCAATTGCTTAACGGGCTAAGCACAACTAATCTTAAAAATCGACTAGTGCGAATGTTCTTATTTGGTTTACTTCCGAAATCATCAAAATTCTTAAACCCATCCATGGAAATCCAAACCCACGCACAAACCAATGACACTGATTTCATAAACATTTACTACTCTATAAACCTAACCGCTTCGTTCAATAAACTGACACTATTAACCGCAGACGAAGCCGTAAACGGCACTAGTATAGTTAAACGTTAGAAACTAATAAAAGTTGACGTGTCTAACCAACTGAAAGATCATCACATGTGCGACAAATGAGCGGCTATTTTTTTACTCACTTACTCATTTGTAAGGGCAATGAACGGAAACGTTAGTATTGAACAAAGCCTTGAGAAAACTTGTCGTAGTTTTTTTGTCAGAAGAGGTAATTTATTTGAAAGTAACAACATTAATTTGAGGTTTGATTGGTGAGATTAATCAGTTGTTGTTAACATCATTGGTCTAGTGACCGCCATTCTCATTGAGGCCTTGGGATGGCAAAAAATATGATCGACCTTGCTTGCTGTATTGTTATACTTGGTATTAAATCTGTGATCGGAATTTGGCGATGTGTTTCGTTTAAGGCAGGTTAACATAAGACCATCATCAGTACTCTCTTGCCCTCATCTCAATTCATTTGGGGCCGACGCAGCAAGTATTCTTCTTCTATAATAGGGTATTTCGCCAAAAAAATCTAATTAGTCCGTCAGATAGATTTTCAAAAAATAATAGACACATATTTTTTCGTAAACGAAAGATAAAAAAGATGCAGTGCTTCGAAAAGTCGTGTCAAGTCGTGTGACGTCACAAGTTTAGTACGTTTTTACCCACAAAGTGACGTCAAAAAACTCATGATCTTTGAAACGTTTTATTTTCATATTTTTTTATTAATTTGATAAAACAAAAAACATTTATCCAATATTTTTCGAAAATCTAACAGACGGACTGATAGATTTTTTTGGTGAATACCCTATTCTCTATTACTCGTCATCTCATTAGATACCTTCTTGACCATGAGCAGCTTAATATTAACCAGTACCGCACCTTCTTCTACTTCTTTGAAGATCAAAACATCAATACTAAATGATACTGTAGCAAATTTCTTATTAAAACCCACATTAAAATTAGATGCAAGGAACTAACAGATTTAATACCTTTCAAGTCCAACTTTGTCCATTTCTCTCTCTGTTCTCACCAGATAACCATCGTCAACTTGATCTCGAATGTCGTAATAAGGTAATTTCGGGTTGTGACCGTTAAAAAAGGAATAAATCTCTAATGTGCTGTGAACACGATTTTGTGGTTCTGAGTCGACGTTGACACAATGACGAAATGTCAAAGATGACGTCTTGTGTCAATTAGAAAGTTACCGCAGCTTTTTATGTAGTTTAATGATGTTAGGGCTTTTTTGTATCGTTTATTTGTGGTTTGTCAAATTAGGTAGATAGAGTTGATACGTTTAAATAGTGTGTTAGAATGATTGTCAATTTGGTACTTACTATCTTGATATTCTTGATCTTTTCGATGTTTCTTATTTTGACGCTTTACTTTGTGTAGTTCTAATTCAATGCAGTAAGATACAATTTTATTTTTTAAGGTTTTTGTTTTTATTATGTATCTCTTATAGCCGTAATCTTATTAGTCACACCTTCCTTGGCCTTCTCCTACTCTTATAACTATTCACATATAATAATATACTCAAAACAATGACCTTTAATCATCATTACAATAATTTTAAACTTCAACTTTGAATATTTCTTTCTATCTTAGTGTGTTGGCATTATTTTAAAAATTGTTCATTAATACTTTTCACTAAACAATATGGCTTGTAAGATTAAGTATGCATTGTTCCATTCGAAATTCAAATTCCCTATCTACTACTACACCAATCAACGTCGCGTCGGGGCAATTCGGTTATTGTCGGCCATTGTCGCTTGCACAGTTCTTTCGCAGTTATTTTACCTCCCTTCTTTCCATAACTGTTGCCTTTCCTCCTAGTAATAAGGTTGCTGTTGGATTACTACCAGTCACAAGTCTATCGAAATCATAATGGTCTTTATACTCGTAAATATAAGGTTTGGATTTGGGTTGTCGTTGTCTGCAGTAAAATAAATTAGAAAAGACTGTACCTATCAATTCAAGCGTTTAGCGCCACGAAGCGTGTAAACGCCTTATAACAGCTTGACGCGAACAAAAGCGTTATTTAATGCCATTATAATGCCCTTGTGAGAGTGGGCGATGATGGTATCACATGGTGATAAGTGGACGTCACACTCCCACCATTTCTCTCTAAAGTCGCTTTATAGTTAATTACAAAACAGTAATTGTTTGATGGTTATTTGGAGATTTGAAGTTTGGGTTTGATTATGTTCGGATTTCTTAAAATGTACCTGACCTGTATCCGCAATTAGTGGTTGGACCTCAAGCTATGTTATTATAATAATAATGCATGCGAAGCCACGGGTAAAAGCTAGTATTTATATATGTAAATAACATTAACTGATTACTTTCTCTAGAAACCTTCTCTGCCAAATAAAATCAAAACTCAATGCCTTCCAAATTCTCAATTTCTTTTCACTCAGGCGAAAAACCTCCGATTTTCGCTTCCCAAACCCCTATAAAGCATTCGGAAAGCGAAAATCGCAGTTAAAACCAAATATTCAGTGTAAAATCTTTAAAGGTTTTAATTATACTAAGTGGTAGGAGCGAAGGGAGACCAACATCAATCTATTTAATGCGAGAGATACCTGTTCGGGGCAAAAACGATGTATCCCTCTACCACACCATTCATTACTGGGCTAACGAGACTTTGGGAACGATATTTCGAAGTTGAAACGTCGATAAAACGCAAACTAGTTGCAATTGTCGGTTTGCACTTTGGCACCACGATGTTTTTCGTGTTTTGCGCCAATAGTCGTCGGCAGAGCAATTGGTATAAAAAGTTGTTCTGCTTATGCAGTTTTAACATGAGTGATGAAAACGTTTTTGTAGTTGTTTTTTTTAAATATATTTTCTTTTAAAAAGATACTAAACCGATACCTGAAAAAAAAACGGAACTGTAGTCTTTGCTCAATTTGTAATAGTACCTCACTTCATCATCAGCCATAAGACGTCCAAATTTTTAAAATTAAATGACCACAATTTCCATACAAATTAAATTAACATTTCCACCATACCCCAATCTAAAACTTGAAGTGCGAAAATGATAAATGCAAATCGTAAAAATGAACAAGCGCTAAAGCATTAAGTGCCTCATAATCAATGATTTCGTTGGAGCAACTCGTTCGTATGATTAGCATATACTTGCATACTAATTGCGTTGCCCAAAGTGAGAGCCCGAGCAACACAGACTTTGCCGACCCTATCGCTAATGACATTACCCGTTACCGCTTTTTTTCAGTAATGTCAAATTAAAGCTAATATGTAACAGAAACTAGTATCTATGAGTATACTCGTAACCGTTCCACTACTGGGACACAGGCTAGGTACTCTCTATGAAAGAGGCACAGGCCAATTCAGGCCATGGTTCTCCACAAGGCTCCAATGCGGGTTGGTTTCTGTCACTGACCTCCAAGTTTTGAGAGTAAACAGTTGGTAAGTGGTAGCCCGTATAGACCCCGATGGGCACTACTTTGTGGGATCTATTTCTTCACTACCGTTCTCAAAACGGTGAAGGAATACCCAAAAATCAACCATCCCGCATTTATACCGCGTGGTGGATAACCTTCAGCCCACTCCCAGAAGATTTGTGCAACGACGTTCATGTAACGCAACGAAGTATAAATAAATAAATTCAAAGAGGTAACCCCCTAAATAGGGCGGTCAATGCGCCCTCACGCGCTCTCAAGACGTTACCCGCCAGATTTGAAAAGTGTCGCCTCCGCTTTCCCCTTTCAAATTAAGTAGACTTTTTAAGTTGGGCGGATGAATTTTAAATTAGATTAAGCCCCAGGCCGATCGTGACGGCGCAAAGAGTATGAATGATGACTTTAAGTATACGTACATTGTATGAAATGTATATCAAATGCTGACCAAATTAGGTTGAGCTGTCAAGCTTTTCATTTCCATTGAAAGTTAGTTTTTCGGTTAGCTGGTTGTTCGATAGTTACACAATCATTATGGAATTGAAGCAATGTATATTTTCCGGTGATATAATTGTATGTTTGTGTGTGG
The DNA here is from genome assembly GCA_932274075.1 of Diarsia rubi. Taxonomy (NCBI): domain Eukaryota; kingdom Metazoa; phylum Arthropoda; class Insecta; order Lepidoptera; family Noctuidae; genus Diarsia; species Diarsia rubi. Next base: position 20,151,484 of record OW026415.1, on the reverse strand, counting down.
GGTCCCGTTAGGCGCATCGCTGCAACGGTACGTCTATACAAGCGGATTTCCTGAGTTCAATTCTCAGGCAAGTGTGGAATTTTTAGCGCTCTGGTAGACTGACGACTGCTTTTTGTTTTGTGGGAGATTGGAATTGAATTTGAGATATCGTATTGCTGTGTTGAGCTATTAAAGTCGTTGATTTCTTGTTGCAAAGCCGATCTATCTGTCTTTGATGTTGAGTTGTTGACTGGGAAGCTTTCTTTTTGTAAAGCCGCTGCTTCGTCGAAGGAAGTCGCTGAAATACCTTATAATAGATGATGTCTCAGTGTTGACGAATAGAATGGAATAGTTATTTGTTCTAAATACGAAGAAAATAATAAGAAACACATGACATAAGAACAAGAAAGAAGGAAAACATAACATCGAAGTAAACAAGGAAGGAAAAATATTAGGACTTATTACTAAATCAAGTTTAGTTTCATATGCGTCATTGTTTAGCAGCTGTGGCCGTGAAACAAGGCAAAGTATTTTGTGTCAAGAACACAGTCGAATAAAACAGTAATTTGAATGAGTGACAACAACATTTATTGCAGTTTTTTCGTTGTAAAGTTTGTGGATGTTTCAGTCATAATATTCTGAAGCAAAAAGTCCTTCGGATTGTGATTTAACGAGTTATACACTTTTGTTGCAGCCAAATGGAACTGAGTATCAGTATTTTGCACGAAGCGACTTCCTATCTGACCTTATGGAGGTCCAGGTTCCTTGGTAAGACTGGATGTCAGACAGATTGACAAATAACAAGTGGGACCAACGGCTCAACGTGCTTTCCTAAGCATGGGGACAACTCAGTATGTTATGATGGTCACCCATCCACTGACCAACCAGAGCCTTGAAGATCTACCCGATAGGCTGTTATTTTTTTTTTTTATAATAATATTCCACAACTATCACACAACGCCATCTAGCCCCAAGCTAAGCAGAGCTTGTGTTATGGGTACTAGACAACTGATAAACATACTTATATATTTCTAAATACATACATATTATAGATAAATTACATTATTTAGACATGCTGCATTAATTCTAAATAAATTGGGAAAAGGGAAATTAATGATGATGATGATGATGACATTATACACATAATCGCTGACATTATACACAAATGTCTGTTCTATTTCAGAATACAGTTTAGGTACATAAAAATAGGTGTGTATATATCTCTTTAACGCCCTATACAACATACTTTTAACATCACAAACTTCACCAATGAAATGGAATAGCAGCTAAAAATTCTGCTCCAGTGGCTCGAGAGTCGGGCTCAGTTTGGATAAGTTCCAAATTGTGTGACAATGATGCAGTTAGAGCGCTGTCAAAAATTGCTCGAGTTTAATAAAAATGTCGAGCCAAAGCTCTGGGGTTAGTTTATTATGAACAGTGTTTGAAATGTCGATTGGTGATTTTGATGGAGACTAAAAAAGTGTTTCTTTGTTTGGTAGAAACATTCATTGCTCTGGCCTAGAAGTTGTTAGCATAGAACTCATACATTTTTCCCTACTTCATAACTTAATCATCATCATCATCAGCCTATAAAATCGCACTGCAGGGTTTCAGGCCTCCTCTCTATGAGGAGGATGGACTATAATCCACCACGAGGGCCCAGTGCTAATAGGGGATCGGACAAAAAAAAACTAATTAGTCCATCAGATAGATTTCCAAAAAATATTGGAGACGTATTTTTTCTTTTTTCACATAAACAAAAATTGAAGTCAATACAGTGCTTCGAAAACGTCATATGATAGTACATTTTTTACCCACAAATGACGTCACAACCACATCTTATCTTCGTCAATTTTGATTAATTTGATAAAACAAAAAACACGTATCCAATATTTTTCGATAATCTAACTGACGGACTAATTAGAATCATTGTTTTTTGACTCAGTCCGATCCCCTATTGGTAGATGTTTTGGTTCTAAGACATCCCGGTTTCCTCACGATATTTTCCTTCACCGTTTTGAGAGCAGTGGTGATGAAATAAATTACACAAAGTAATGCGCCTTCCTGGGTTCGAACCCACGACTTACTGTTCGTAAGTAGAGGCCGCCACCACTGGGCCACCGCTGCTCTCACAACTTAATCGAAATATATTAATAATCAACACTACAAGATATTGTTTTTAGTTAGTAGTTGGCACTTAGCTTCTGCTCAATCAAATGACAATAAAAATAAAAAATAAGCATTAACTCTTCCGATACTACCAATAAAATTACCAGCTGCTCAAATGAGACTCATTGACGCACTCAAAGACGTTTCATGATTACTTAAGCCTTCACTTAGTAAAGATTTTGACACTTTAGTGAAGGTTTTGTTTATGAAATCTTTACTAAGTGACGGCTTAAGTAAACGTTATATATCTCTGAGTACTATAGTAAACCTTTGTTTAGGCGTACTAGCCACGTGTACTTCAGCTATCGGGGTCAAAGCATGCACTCGCAGTAACAGGTTAGTGCCCTACAAATGCCAAGCTGACCCGTTTTACCCCTGTTGACATTTATACCACGAAGGGACCGTCAGGTGCCAAGCTCTATAATTAAATGAGGGGTTATCATGAATATTAATACAGCCATAGCTAGAAGTGTCACTTGGGGCAATTCTTTTCGTTTTAAATAGCCCTTGTGTGAAACATATATTATTATATTGTCTGCTTGTACGGACAAGTCGGGTCGTAGTACTATGCTCGCCCCTTTTGCTTGGGACTTGTAATATAACTGGCCAAATGTGTGTACTATAGACTACACCTCCGACTTACATTTATGCGATTATAGACGTAATATTATGGAACCATGCACTAATGGTTGACAGGAAAACCCACTATGACTCTGTTTGAAAAAAGAAATAATCAACATTGGATAACACCCGAAATAGACCTTTTTAACAGATTCTGAGTCAAGTCTGTATGTCGCATCGGAATAATTGAACCTTTTTTTCCGGCTTGATGGACATCACTGTTGAAAAGTTTAAATAAGGCGAAGCTAATTGCAAAAGTAAAAAAAGGTCCCTTTTATAAAATTGAATAACACATTATAGACACTTTTATTGTGTTTCCATCCGGATTTTCTTGGTAGCATGCGCGGAGTCTGGATTTTTGCCCAGTTGACGGCAATACGAGGGTTCTCTATAAGGGTTCATTAATGGGTACACCTCTGCCTAACTCATAGGGGATTCTTCTTCTTTCTTCTTCATTTTTAAAAAAAAACGTTGCCCTATACTAGGAATTTCTCCTGTATCGTGGGTGCGTTCACAAACATTTAAACTCACATACACAAATACCCAGACCCGAAACAACTATCTGTAGGTCATACAAATATTTGGTCCGTGCGGGGATCGAACCCGCGACACGCAGCGCAGCAGTCCATTGCTTGAGCCACTGCGCCAACCGTGTCGTCGTCGTATAGCCGTGATGTTATGTTATATGAACGATTGGACACTACATTACTTTCGATTGGACTCCACAAAAACCAAAGACCGTCTGTGAGTTGCATAAATTCTGGCCACATATGGCATCTCGCTCAAATAACTGCACCATTAAGTACTCCCATTCCTCAACCGCAGATTGACATACTCAAGCCTACTCATACGATAACATAATCGTCTCCAATGATACATGAAACAAACCACGATAGCGCTCATATCGCTCAAACCGCTTAATTCGCTCCATTAAGACCCGTATCACAGATTAAGCGCATCCGTACCGAAGTCTTTGTGGAACGATTGTTGGGTACAGATGCTCATCGGTCATGGAAGGAAGCAATTAACTGTTTTCTTGATGGGTAAGAAAATAACAGTGATAAATCGGTGGAGATGGAAGGAAACAATAGTAACTTTCTTTTGGAGCAATTCCCTACAATATAAAAAAAATATGGACTCTGATCACGGCTTCACCCGTATTGAAGACAGAAATGATGACAGCGGAATGGCATCCTCATTTGCTAAGCTTTGTCCCAATAGGGTTAGATACCAAAAAAAAATCTATTAGTCCGTCTAAATAGATTTCCAAAAAATATTGGCCACATATTTTTTCTTTTTTCGCGTAAACCAACAATTAAGACGATACATTGCTTTGAAAACTCGTGTGACGTCATACTAAGACATTAGTATGGCATTGTTTACCAGTCAGTAACGTGACAAACCTCCACTCAAATCATTGACGCGTTTTATCTTCGTCAATTTTTATTGTTTTGATAAAACAAAAATATTTTTCAATAATCTAACAGACGGACTACTTTTGCCGCACTCAGAGAGCTTTAATGATTACTTAGGCCATTGCTTAGTAAAGGTTTTGACAGTTTTGTCGTACAAAAGTATGTGAAACCTGCACTGAGTGACGGCTTAAGTAATAATTAAATATCTCTGAGTACCGCAGTTAGACTCAAATTTTTTTTAGTCGGTAAATCTCAATTATTTTGGGGTCAGTTTCCAGTGAAACCCGATACAGCTGAATACCGGTGTTTTATGTAGTGATTACGTAGTGCCTATTCTACCACCACGACCCAGTCAGTGCTGGGAAATGTGATACTCCTTGGTACTTGAACTGACTGATAGACTTTCGGGCCACCGATTACTTACCTACTTAAATCTCAACCGAGACTAAAGGCTTCCCGTCGGGGCTGCGGGTTGTTGTAAGAGATACCGCGGCCTCGACATCAAGGGATAAGAAGGAACATGGGTGGTTTTTAGTCAGTAGAGTCTGATACTCTCTTTCACTCTGCCCAAGAGTGGGAGGGGTTATTTGATGATTTATCACCTAACAAAAAATAATTGACTTATCGTGATTAAGTGAATAATTGACTTATCGTGAAAGAGGGATGCACTGGAATAAAAAATATTACTTATCTGTTGTCCCAGTCACGGCAACATGTTTATTTAGTTTCATCAAAATGCGTACTGACGTTAAAGTGTGAAAAGGGGCAACTTACAGATATATTAAAAATAAACCAAGAAATAAACTAATGTCAGCGAGTTGGTGAAAGAGGGACACAAGGTTAGCCTAAATATCCTTGGAGAACTGTTACTATTTAGAATTTATATAAGACAGATCTTTGCAAAAGTTGTAGACATGAATGCAATGCAGCACCAAAGTTAGCAGATAGAGAATTTAGGTGTTACGCCTAATTAAACCATAAGTCCAAACAAGTATTTCTATTTACAACTCCCGGCATGAATTAGCACTAACTCTGCATACGGAGTTAAGTTAGCATAGCGTGAAGACGAACCTAGTTCTCATACATAAAGTTAGTCCATTCAAAGTTCCTGCCACCCGTGGTTGTATTAATACATAACCGAACTAACTTTTGTATTAATGTTTTGGTATAATAGGGATGTTACCAAAAAAATCTAATAAGTCCGTCATATAGATTACCAAAAAATATTGGACACGTATTTTTTTCTTCAAACGAACAATAAAGACGATACAGTGCTTTGAAAACTCGTGTGACGTCATACTCTAAGACATTAGTACTTATGACATTTTTTAGCGGTCAGTGACGGCACCTACCCCCGCTCAAATCTTTGACGCATTTTATCTTCGTCAATTTTTATTAATTTGATAAAACAAAAAATACGTATCCAATATTTTTCGATAATCTAACAGACGGACTAATTAGAATCATATTTTTTAACTCAGTAAACATCCATATTAAAACTAGATGACTGAAAGTCTCGTTGGACTTGTTATCTTAAGCGTGACTGCAGACCGCGAGGTCTTCGGTTCAATGTCAGGACTGGTCAATGTGATGACGATTGCGGAAGACCTATGGGCGTGATTGATAAAAATGAGCGATGGTGTCCACATCCTAATTTATTAATTTATGTAAGACAGCTTCACAGCTTAGAGTACAATAACTTAAAAATATTACATTAAACAATACGCCAGGAAGTGCCGAAGGGTGGGCGTTTTGGGGGACTTTCTCTTGTAAATAAGTAGAGTAAAGTAAATTTTGACGTTCGAAAAGTGCTGATTATCAGCCTAATTTGAATAAATGACTTTTTAATTTGATTTTGCTTATTACGAAGTACACAAAAAAATAGAATAAGATAAGGTAGCCGAGAGTAAGAAAAAAAGAGATACCGCGGCCTCAACATAGAGGCCTAAGAAGGAACATGGGTGGTTTTTAGTCAGTAGAAGTCTGACACTACCTTTTGCTCTGCCCAAGTGCGGGAGGGGTTATTTGATGATTAAAAAAACATGAGCTGTAACCTAGATACTCGTATCCAAACACGTAATATACACAAACACTTTTAATGCTTCCTCGACTAAAAGACGGAAAACTTAAAGAGTACTCTAAGAAAGCGTGTTAATGATTGTAGAAAAAACTTAAAGAAAACAACAGAATCCTGAGTTTTATACCGGGAATAGGAACATGTCCCAAGTGCACGATATCTACACCACGGTCCAATTGCAAAAGCGGTAAGCAGAGGTGATTAAATGAAATGGTTAAGAGGGTGTTAAGAAAATGTAGGTACAGAGAGGAAATATTTAAGAGTAGAATAGAAAACAAGATGCTTAAAACTCGTCAGCATTAAAATTCATCTAATTTATACAAAATGAAATAATTTAACATCAACCCACCTACAATACAACACAGACTTAAATTGCATCGCCTCATACTAAAATCAACCTTTACTGAGCCATAATAAGCTTGATATTCCAACAGCAATGTGACATTAACTCAATAATTCAGTTTGAAAGCATGTGTGATGTGAGTTACTGTACTTATTTGCGACATGTGTCCCGGTCTCCAGAAGTCCCGAGTTCTCGACACGTGTCGGTTGTGACCTTCAGACTTTATCCTACACGTTTCATAAAGCATGTTTTATGACTGTTGGGACTTGGGACTATAGGTCATCAGTATCATGCACTTATTTGATAGCATAACGTGTGTAATTCTTGAAGATTTTGACAAATTTGTATTAGCCAAATTTCCTATTGTCAACTGCCTATTTGTCAACCCCATACACTAAATTGATATTGAATCTGATACTACTAAATTGATGATGAATAAATCCCAATATCATTTTGCCTGTCCTGGTAATCGAACTCAAAACCTCATGTTCAACAATACTGAGCACAATTTCCATGCAGATAATTATTTTAATTTCAAATCTTAACTCCCAAGGGTTAGGTAAAGTCAAACATACTGTATTTAAAAATTAAAAGCTTAGGTACACCAAAAACCTCCGACTAAAAATCTTAAAATGTTAATTCCAAATTGCCAATCAAGCGTCCTGTACAAAATTTGTACGGGATCCCGAATAAATACCCAAATCCCGGCGGCCGGGACCGGACACGGGACTAATGTCGCGGGCAGCCGGACAAATAGAGCGCTGGATTAGCAACGCCCTGATTAACTAAGCCTGATGTCAGCCTGTTTTGTTATGCACCCCTAGTACTTTCAAGAGATTGGACATTATTTTGCTGCGTATATGTCCGTGAAAATGGCGTCACGCATACATAATAGAAGCAATTTAAGGAATATAACAAAAACACTGGTTTTATAGAATCGTCCAATGACCTTTGTGTAAAATATTCTGGATGTTAATCCCGCAAACCATAGCGTAGGAAAGTTGGCGATCCCGGATGGATCCTCAATCCCGTGGGGCGTACCGGACACGGGAGTAATGTCGTGGGCAGCCGGACAAATACGATGTTGGATTAGCAACGCCTTGATTAACCAAGCTGTGTCGCCTGTTTTGTTATGCACCCCTGGTATTTCGCGAGATTGCTGGTTTTTCTATATCAGGTTGTTGTTGTCGTCTATGAGGCTCTATGGACCTGTTTGGCGAGGGAGGGACAAAACCAAGCCGAAAATATGAATATTGATAACTTTGACATTAAAACAAAAGTCATTTGGGTTATTTTTTGCTTTATCAGCCTTGATTTTTACCGTTTTTCTGTCAGCTTTGTGAGAGATATGTAAGTATCAAAATGCTTATTACTACGGTTCTTTGGCATTTAAATAAGATTGAAAAGTTTAAGAGTTCTTGGTAATAATTTGTGCAATTGTCCGTAGAAATTGTATTGAAAACAAAAATGGCAGCATAGTGGAACCGACTATAAGAGCACTCTTTTGAACAAGTAGAGACAATAACTCGTTCAAAGTCTAGCCTACTTTACTCACTATCTACAAGCACCACAAAATTATTAATAAAAGCACCTCCAACCTCAACATTATCACTTTCATCAACAAAGTAGAATCTCGCTTGTTCACCTGTGTTTTATTGCATAATGTGGGGTATAAGTAAGAGGCGCGCGCGACCCTGCATAATGCTGCATAATGCTGGTCGCGACGCATTAACATTTGCGTTGGCTTTGCTAAAGTAATGACACGCGATGGTTCCGTAATTAACGGAGCCATGCGTGTGGTCTGGGCTTTGTGGAAAGTTTGCTTTTATTAAGAATGAAATTATGATTTTCGGAAAAAAAATTAAGTGTGTTATCATTGTGAGTGAACAACGCCAAACTAAAGCTAAGTTCTGAGTAGACTCAGTTTAGATGACCATCGACGCTCTAAGAAGCAGAAGAAGAAGAACTGTGAGCAATAAGAAAACAGCAAGGTAACTGCGTAACACACTGATCACTAGTAGTGATCGATTGTAACACACTATCAATGGTGATCACATTAATTATGACAGTTCTACAAAATTCATTGCGTTATTGTTAAAAATAAATTTCTGAAAGTAATTGTCATAATTATGGTTGTCAATGGTAACCACATACTTGATGGAAAAAGAAGTATTACTGAAATCCGAGTTGAGTTGTTACTATGACATAATACAGTCTCTTTGCAACAGCATGACAAATACACCGCGGAAGATAGATACCTATTAGATATTCAAGTTATTCTTTGTTTCTTACTCATACTTAAGCGGTTATAACGTGCTACACGTACGATAGGAAGATATATGAGTAACATAAACAAAGCCACAACTAATTACAAAATCGTGTGCAACATACAACATCGTTCCCCGACATTGCTTGCCTTCTAAAACTGAACAACCCATGATATCATCATAATAATGATATCATTAATTTATCTTCGAGCGTGTATTTGTCACCTCCTTGAGTGTTGCGAAACACATGACACTTTTTTATTGTGTCGTCGGGTGATACGACAACACATTAAAGTGTTAATGCACGCATTAAAAAGTTAATGCGTTCATTGGAGTTTCACACGTGTACACTGGGATAGTGGAGTCGTGGAAATAAATCATTTAGCATTTTAGATTACACTTTTCTATAGTGTTTTGTATAAATTGTAAATTATGATTTGTTAAGAGTAGGTGACAGTAACTTAATCTATTACCACTCTGTGTCTCTGGGTAAGCACTATAAGTAAGATAACCACATTAAGCCGTTGGACATGGCTGTCATTTGATGACATCTTTGACAATAGCCTGAAAGTCAAACAAACAGTCTTGCTAATGTAATACTAGTATTTAGCCACATCTGCCGAAAACGCTGGATATTCTGACGAAGTGATGACAATCCGTTAGACCACTTATCGGAAGCACTTCTGTGTTCAATAATGTGAAATTCACATAACGATTGCTCATTAAAGTAATTAATAATAAACAGCTTGGAGGCATTTTGCACATGTTCAGCGAAATATATGTTTTCCACATTGTGAGTAGTAAAATGTTAATGACATGTCATTAATGTTGTTATTAACATACAACATTGTATCGGAGTTAACATTATCATGGTGTAAATATCTGTGGATCTGACGTGAATTTACGTAGTCGGGTTTACCCATACTTTCAAGGTCACTCAGCATGCTAACTCTGAGCGTTTGAGTTTTTCTAAAAGACAAGATACCAACCAAATGACATTATTCGTAAAATAACTAGAGCTACTGACATAGCTTGCAGAGTCAGAGCTGAAGTGGCAGTCAAGATCGATAAACAGGTGGCCGATCGTGCAGATGAAGGGTAAAGGTGTGGCTGCGTTGGTCAGACGGGATGTAAGGTCGTGTCCTTAGTCTGTTATAGACTTATAGGTTCCCTGACTGTATACAAAGATTTTCTCTTAAAATTATCATTAAATTGGGCTATTAATTTCCGCGTCGTATTTGGACAACGTTTGTTTTTGCCAATCTGTCCTTTCAAGGCGTTCCTGCTTACCTTTTTACCTACACTACAATAAGGTGATTAATAGCGATCTTTTGTCTTGTGAGCGTGGGTAGCACAAACCTTCTTAGGACCAGTATCTAAAACATCCCTACAGAAGGTCCATTATTCACAAATTCAAAGACCGTTGTAAACAGCGTTTATTAGTAGTTAATTTACCTGGCAAATGAGCTACCTGAATCTATTTCCTGAGATCCCTCGTACTGCCTTCAGTTTATAAAACAGTTCTACTATTTATATTTCGACGGCACGGTTGGCGCAGTAGCTCAAGCAATGGACTACTGCGCTGCGTGCCGCGAGTTCGATCCCCGCACGAAACAAATATTTGTATGACCTACAGATAGTTGTTCCGGGTCTGGGTATTTGTGTATGTGAGTTTAAATGTTTGTGAATGCACCCACGATACAGGAGAAATTCCCAGTGTGGGGAACGTATTAAAAGAAAAAAAAAATTACATATATGCAATAAAATCTCGCGGTTTTTCGCTAGGGTTAGGGAGAAACAACAGCACGCCACCTGCCAAGATTCTACACATTAACATTTTGCAGTTGTTATAAGAATTCCTGTGGAACACCTGGTTGGCTCAGTCGCTCGGATTGACCTTTAAGGTTAAGCCACGCTTACCTAGGATGGTCTATGAATAGGTGACCACCCATTAAGTACAGAGCTTCCTCCATGCCTCAAAAACCACGTTAATTCGTTGGTGCCAGCTGTCATTTGTAATCATCAAATAACTCCCGTTCTTGGACACAGCGAAAGGGAGTTTCAGACTTCTACTGACTACAAACACCCTTGTTCCTTCTTAGCCCTTTATGTCTAGGCCGCGGTATCTCTTACAACATTCCGCAGCCGTCATTTGTAGATCTTGGGCAGTCGTTACAGGTACGCAGTGGCCTGATAGTTTGACAACCAATCTTACCAAAGGATATCGCATTACCCAGTTCTATGTGGGTTCGCTCCATATAAAATACTGGTATTTAGCTGCAACCGGTTAGACTGGAAGCCGACCTCAACATGTGTAGTTGGGATAAGGCTAGTCAGATGATGCTAAAGAATTTGTTATTAGTATTGGTACTTCTGACTTATATTGACACTTAGAAGACAACCTGTATATATACCTACCTACTGCATTGTTTACTTGGGAGTCGATGATGTCACCGGCGGCGCGGCATATAGACAAACATTATGGCAGACTTGATTCATACTTAACGAAGATTTATGTTGCTTTGGAGAATATTGCAAGGAGTTTATAATGTCGGTAATAGAGTATGATTATGTTTAATGATAATAATTATTGCAACGCGGAGCGGACGGCTTCGCTTGAAGAACGGCATCATTTCAGCTGAAAGACTATTCCAAGCCTTCCCCAAATGTCGCCACATTGGCCGGTCTCATGCGTTTTTAAGTGTGTGTGTGTATGAGTATGGGTGTGTGTGTTATGTGTGTGTGTGTGATATCCTATTAGCAATGTGACGTTTGCATTTTGATAAGGCTATCAATCCCTAGGTTTTAACCTATTATATTATTATTCCCTTTATTCATTTAAAAACAAATTTTATACATTTTTAAATATTTCCTATAAAACAATAAAAAAAACATTTACTTAACAAAAAAAAATATATATATTTTTTTTTTTTAACATTCTATTATATTTATTATTATTTCTCTTAGTACTTTCAAAATCTTTCTCCATGTTCTTGATCCTAGTTTTCGTTTTTATTCCCACATGTCTAGTAGTGACGTCCTAATAATTATTATTCTAACGATATCATTTTTATTGTTACAGATTAAGCGGGGATGACAGTAGCTCTACTTAGAGAATTTTCCTGGTGAGTACTCTAATTAAATATTTACCTAGAGGAGAAGCTAAATCAATTACTATCTCAGATGGTGAAGCATTTTTGCATCAGAAGAGCTATCTTAGCTTGGAATATAGTCACCCCACTACCAATTAGGTTATCAAGACTAAGTACCTAAATGTGTGTCGAAATGGTAGCAACACACTTAGTTCCGACTTCCTAACTCCCAAGCAAGCAGACACGCAAGTAGGTCACGCGATAAAGAACCCTATCGCACAGAAAACGCTCTACTTTACCCCCTATTTAAAACTAGAACGCCTATAATAGGGTAATAGGGTGCATAATCTTTAGAAAATCTCGTACGGTGCACATAAAACGATAGTCGAGACATTTCTCGTTATCTCGCGTTCGTTCGGCGGGCGTTCGACGCAAACGATTCGGAAAATCGAACGGAGCCGGCCCGTGTCGACTTCCATTACCGGTATTAGAGTTTTCGAACGTTCGTCGCGATCACTATCGAAAGCGCGCGATAGCCCCCGTTTCGATCGCGGTTCGGAGATATAAATGCGAAGATTGACGGAAGTCTGATGTGATTTGAATGTTCAAATCCTGAGAATTGGAATATTTTTATCAAGATCATTTTTCGAAAAATAAAAAAAGATTATTACGAAGAATACTAGGTATGGCTGTTGACGACATTCGTTAACCGCGAATAATTTAAAATAATTGGTTTTCAATGAATCAGTTCTTTATTATGAATAGGAACCAATTTTATAGTTATACTGCAAAACATGCAGAATTACCAGGATTACACTGTCGTCGTATGACGCAATCGTCCGTTTGTAATGTGAAAAATACAAAAACAATTTCCAATTTCAACATTTTTCGTCAAAAACTATTCGAAGCCTTTGATGAATTAGCTTCGATATCGGTTCCAACTATCGAGGCTTTTGATATTAAATAAACGTCAAATAAACATTTTATGGAAATAAACAAAAGAACAATTAAGTTCACTTCGACAGATAACTCAATAATTTCTGGACGAAATATCACAGAAAAATCTCCCCTGTCCGGAAACATTTCTAGACGCACAACGAATTGGGTAAGGGTAACGAAGATGGTAGATTCAGCGATAGCGGGGTAAAAACACCCTCAAACTTGTTAAACAGGGGGATGCATATCGCTTCAGAGGAGACAATAGGAAATACAGAATTTGGTATAACGCTTCCTGTCCCCTGGGTATTCGAATACAGATTCCATTTTAGCAATGTCAAAAAGTTTCCGGAATTATTCCGGTCGAATAGTTTCTATTTTGCGAAATGTTTTTTTGATCGGAGTATCTGTGGTTTTATTGTCCGTGACAGTAGATATAATGCTACAGGATAAATGAAAAAAAAAACCACAATCGAGTCACATTATAAATATTACTAATCATGTTTTATCTTTCTTGTTTCGTTCACACTTGTACATAATATACAGGGTGTAAATTAACTCTTCACACATACGTAAACCGAGCATTCTGTACATCAAACTAAGTAACCCTACGCAAAAATGTTTGCTGGGAAACGACTTTTTATCGGTCAAAAATCACATTTTACGTTAAAACTCACGTACGCATGTAGCACTATAAAAACATTGTGCTAGTGGATGCTTTGAATAGTAAACGGGTCATGGAGGTAATTTAAGTAAAGTTTTAACCCATAAAACTAGTATTTACAAAAACAGCTGTGCAAAATTTAGAACTTTGACCCACAATATCTCCGTAACAAGGGGGTTCCCAGGTATGGCCTAGAACCAAAAAATGATCGCAGTGGTGGGGAGAACAAGTGCCCTTCGTTTGCGTTAAGGGTACTTTTACACCCTTTATGTTGATGAATGTAGAAAGAGTAAAATGGATTGTGTAAGGAATGATATTAAAGATGAAGGAGCAAATGATAGCGTGGCCATTGACAGAGTGCAATGGGAGAAAAAAACATATTGCGCTGACCCCAGGTAACATCAAACAAAGGCAGGGTGACGATAGTTTCATCACACTCGAATTAAAGATAATAAGAACCTTTAATAAGACCAGTAAAGTACAATAGGGTAGTTAAAAAAAAAAACGAATTAGTCCGTCAGATAGATTTCCAAAAAATATTGGGCACGTATTTTTTCTATTTCGGACGTAAACCAAAAATGAAGACGATACAGTGCTTCGAAAACTTGTGTGACGTCACATCGCACTACATTGTTTACCACGTAGTGACAGCCCCTACTTATGATCTTTGACGCGTTTTATCTTCGTCAATTTGTATTTATTTGTTAAAACAAAAAATACGTATCCAATATTTATCGATAATCTAACTGACTGACTTAACGGAATCATATTGTATTTACTCAGGACACATCCCTATTCCACCAATAACATAAAACAAATGATTCACCATCCACGAGTCAATTCTGCTGACACAAGGAATTTTACGCAGAACTTTAACAGTGTAATGAATGAACCAGCATTTACGTGACCAAACATTAGTAAGACTTACATGAATATTCGCCACAAATACCTCGTTATTTAGGTCGGCAGATAAACGGGCAGAATACACAGAGAAACACTGCATGTAACCAAGGACCACAGAGTATGTACATAATGGAAGCTCCAAATCCATTTTAAATGCCTAATGCCGTCGTCTACGTTAAACAAAACCCTGTTTTGGTGATGGGTTAGTGCCAAATAAATATGTTTTCTCTCTTTCTTTTTTTTGTACCAGCAGGCCTATTGCGTATCTTTTAAATGACAGTGGCTAACCTATAGTGCCTATCATTTACTGTCAAATGGTTCCATTTTGTACTAAACCATAGCCAATTTGACAGTTAATCCATAGACAATATGATAGCCACTGTCATTTAAAAGATACGCAATAGCCCTGCTGGAGAAAGTACAGACGCATCAAGCTTCTACAATCTGTCAAATTTCTTTATTAGATTTTCAACTTTATGGCTACAGCATTCGGATTAAGGTTGATTGGGAAAATTGGTCAGTTTTGGATAACTTGACGTGCTGTCTGTAACTTACTCGTATATACCTTCAGTTTTGCTTTCAGGCAGTTTTCTTATTCCATGGAACCATTATCATATATCAATGATTCCATGTTTCTACATCGTTAGCATTACTCTCGCAAAGGTATTTCTTAGTGCAGCTGATGCTTCGAGATGCTGACGAGTTAAACATCATTTGGAATATTCCAATTATTTAAAGCGGAATTTGGAATATTCCAATTATTTGAAGCGGAGGGGGTCTCACCTGACTTCGATGTATCTATCTATCTTCTATCTTTATGGGGTTCAGGTATCCGCACTTAGTCCTTGAAGTGGACCATTCTGCGTGAGCCATGGTGGCCGATTACTCCAACCAGCCCACCTCCCTCCAGAAGCAGATGAGACTTCCCGGTCTCCTCAGGGCATCCGCAAGGAATCTTGTGTTCCAAGGGTCTCCTCACGAATCTTGGTAACGCCTGTACACTCAAGGAGCACATGCGCCACCGTTTCCTCTGCCTCCATGCATGCTCTGCATAGGGGGCTGTCAGTGATACCTAGGTTGTGGAAGTGTTTATTTAGTGAACAGTGTCCAGTGATGGTCCCCGCCATCAGACGCAGGCTGTCTCTGTCCAGGCGCAGAAGGCGCCTGGTCAGCTTTGTATCCAGGGATGGCATAGCATCCTTGGATTGCCTACATCCTGGTGTCAAGGCCCACCGTTCCTCCGCTTGTATGCGAGTGTGGTCTTTTAACCAGCTTCTTAGCTGCTTGAAAGGGATGGGCACAATGGGTTCGGGTCCGTACGGTTTTGTGCTGGATCCTCTTCTGGCAAGTTCGTCAGCCGCATCGTTTCCAAGTGATCCACTGTGACCTCTAATCCATTGTAGTGTTACCGTGTTGTGACATAGACTTCGATGTATGGTATTACTGAATTTACAGTTGCTCATAAAACATCACGCCTGTAATCCCTGATGCGTTAGGTAGATGTGTACCCGCAGTTCGCCATTTATGTTTTTAAGTCCCATTTATTAGGCGGTGAGCCTATTGCCAACAATAGGGCAACAAATCCAGACTCCGTGGCTGATACTTAGTAATTCCTGATGTAAAACCCAATAAAACTTTTGCCCGACCGACTCGAACCGAGGACCTCATGCTCAGCAGTCACGTTTTTGACCACTAGACTAATGAGGCAGTCAGCTGCTCATAATAGTCATAATACTAGATATTTAATTACCAGTGTAAAGTTAAATACTACACACATGTATCTTCTATATCGATAGATCGAGAGAGGTAATTGGTTACAATTAGTCTTTGCAATAATTACACGTATTACGTCGTAATCATTCTGTATAAGTGAGAATACTCGCTTGTGCGTATATTGAGGCTGGTTTAGAGAGAATACTGTAGTGATATAGTTATCGTGGTATGGACATGCCATACGGAGGAATGAGGAAAACGTTGTGGGGAAAATGTTTAGTATCAATGTAGGTAGCCAAAGAAAGTAAGACCAAAGAAACGATGAATGAACTGTGTGATGAATGATATGGATATGCAGAAAATTCTGCCGAATGAGAATTTGTAAGAAAAATAGACTTTTCAAAACGAATGCTTCCAGCTCTAGAATTTTGTTTCAGTTCCTCTGTATGATTTAAGTTTAAAAACTAATAAATTTTAAATAAAAAAACTGTAAAACTTGTCTTATTCCCTATTAAGTTACACAGTTTGCAAGCACAAGAGTTCTTTTCATCAAGAAATAGAGATTCCAGCAATCAATTCTACATCTTGAAGGTAGTAAAATTATCACTTACGCGTAGAAGTGGAAATACGCCTTAAGGTTGAGAATATCTAACAATCTCTGTCAATTTCTCACACACCCAAACCAGGGGTACGAAACCTTTCCACAGCTAGTTATCGAACAATAGTAGTATTGTGTTGTCTATCCGGATTCAATCACCGAGCCCTTTGTTTAGCCACTCGATGACAAATTCGGATAGCTCGTGTCATAGAGCTTTTTAATAATTTATGGTACGGGTTTGTTTACCTGCGCTGTTTTGTTCGGTACGTTGTGAATTTTTAAACTATTATTGCAGTCTGTAGAGGATGGCGGATATAGATTTGATGATATCAAAGAGAGGAATAGTAACCAGTCCCTTTGTCGTCTATTTTGACGACTCAATAAAATTAACTTAAAACAGCTCTCATACTGACTTTGATCATGTGAATATTTATTAAATCATTGGGTTATAAATTTCTACCATTGCGAAAAAAGTCATCAACCATCATTGTGCCAGCTCTGCCTGTATAAAGACGTTTTTCCATGAATCGTATAAATAAAATAAACAGAAAATGCACAATATCAATAAAAAACATGTTTATTAAATGTTGCGGTCGCGTGTTTGTTTTTAACATGACAAAAGATTTTTCGTGCAGTGTCTTGTTAACCAATTATTTTGTATGGAATAAAATAAACCAATTATATTAAAGAAAGCAAAAAGTAAACAGACACTGTGATATTATTTGGGTAAAAAACAAGACGTCTTAATAAGCTCCACATGCTGCAACGAAACGCAAAACTCTTTTATAAACATCAACTTGACGTTTGACATTCCGAATCGAGAACTCGACCGAACAAAAACTCGTATTCGATGTCTCGTTACGTGTTAAAGAGAATTTATTACGAAATGCCTGTCCATTGATCGCGAGTTTCTTCGCGCGAAGTTTACATGAATTAAATGGCATTTTGTGTTGCAAAAAAATAATCGATCATTATTCGATTCTCGATTAACTCGTGGACATTTTACTGAGTAAGTACGACAGGTGTCATTTAAAATCGAATGTGCCACTTGAGAATTTGTAATCATTAATTATTTTGGGGTAACTACTGAGTACGTTATGTTAATTGAATTAATACACGGTGTTGTCGAAACGTATCACGCAATATGTTGTCACCGAAGGACGTATGATGACAGAGTACTGAGCCATTAATTCCAGGTTCTGTTTTGTAAGGCAAATGCAATAACCAAAATGTGCACAAACTAAAGCTGCCGTGCAAGTCAAGATAACCCCATAATTACCCTTACCAAGGGTAAATTAAAGCAGTAATAACAGGTTAGTTAAAGATTGAGTCTTTCTTTCGTCGATTGTAATACGTGCTTAGGTCTGTTATTAAAATAATTGTGTCTCAAAAATACCTAACCCTATAATTAGTTACCCACTTAAAAATACGTGTTACAATCCTTACATACTTAACTACTCCTTTTGCCTCGTGCACATTCATAGATCTGGTCATACAAAAACGCCGGTTGCGAGTAATATGCAGCTGTCCTTTCTGAAGAACATAACAGAACAGAACAACAACAACACAACACAACGTAAAGTCAATGTATGTCTTTCTAGGGCGTCCCCTCCCAGTATTGCCAGTTTCAAAATATTGCCTTCACTTAAAGCTTTAGCACCTTGTCTACAGTTAAAAACACTTACTTTTATTTAGAGGTTTAAAGCTAACAATGCTTGTTTAAACTGCTCATAAAAAATACAACTAGAACAGTCGCCATCTTTGTCCATAAATTAAACTAATCTGACAGTGGGCTGATCAGTCATAGTGTCAGAGTGAGGTCGCCACTGCGCATGCGCCTCGCGTGCCAACTATCATCGTTCGCGATCAGGTGCCTATCGCACGCAAGCCTCCCCTGTGAAACGTTCCTTTTATATTTATTTTATATCCTTTGGGTTTACAAGCAGGTCACACGGACGGCTTTTTTTACATTTTTACTAAAATAAATGGGTGTTATTTTTTTTCTAACCATAGCCAATTATTCAAAAATTTGCGTCGGTGTACGAGTAATAAAGTTGCTAGTCATGTAATTTATTCATACACGCAAACTACAGTTATAAACACAATGATCTACTCTTAGCTATAGGATTCAGAACTTATGCCTTAAACTCCTTCGTTATAGCCATTAAACATAACATTATCAAGCCTGTAATCCCAGTAGGGCTAAGCAGAGGTGCATCTTATACTACACTTTCGCATTATTCTTGTAAAATGCGCAGCTACAGGTCTTGTCAGACTTAAAATTAATTTCCTTCTAATTATATTCCACTTTGTAAAAGCATATTCAAAGAAAGAGAAAATACAGGTAACCCCTTATAATGTAAGGCCAACAAACATTTTACTGCAAATACTTTGAACTTTTTATTTCGCAAATTCCTCCAGCCAGTTCAAACAAGTGAATTACTTTAGTAAAATAGTACGTTTCACTCACCCCCACTTTACGCTTGCATTGTCGCGTACCCGCCAATTTTTGTTGGAGACCCCTACTTTGGAAAGTCGAAGGGTCATTCGACTTTCTTTGTGTGAAAACTTCGTGTTCCATGAAAAATGTATAGATAGATAGATAAAATGTTTACAACGGCACATTGTTAGTAAACGTTCGTAAAAAGTATAAAAAAAACAATATGCAGATGTAGGTTTTGAAACAATTCAATATTTAGTAACAAAAATAATCGAGTAATGCAATTTATTATTTCCATGATTGAAAACTGTAATACAATTTTCCTGTTTGTTTGGTAAAAGCTTCGAACAAATGTGTTAAATGGCTATCCAATTAGCATATTTTATTTTGTACACACTCACATTTAACCTTATCAAAACAATTCAACAATTAGCCCTACACAAATAAAAGCAAAATAAATTAGAATTTAATGTTCAATTGCCGTTTATTAAATAAACAACGACAACACTGTTTTTTTAACATGTTTACCTAAATGTAGGTTTACAAGTCCTAAAATAGACTTAATCTCGTACAAAAATAGAATTTCATTTTAACCGACGAAAAAAAGAGGATCGAGGTCGTGAAGACGTGATTTTTTACGAAATAAAATTCCAATATCCCCAAAAACCCTTAGTAAGGGTGCATTAAGCAGTCAAGTCACGCGCTACCAACTTCTTTCGGTGTTCGTATCACCCCGCCTAGAACGTTACTTCTGAAGGGGTACTGTTGCTACCCGTAACTTCGATAAATGCCAAATACATTTTAGCTTTTGACTAAAAACTTTTTTGTAACGGAAAAATAAACGGCAACAGATATCGAAAAATGCGTTTCGTTTTCATGCTCTAGTTGGCTTCCGGGTTTGTTTCGGTGAAAATTGTTTGATGACTCTTCATCACCCTGTATAAGTTTTGTGGGTCAAGAGATTGAGATGGGTTTGTATGAGGCTTAGGGCAAGCCCTGTCACTCGTAGCATTTTGGTTTAACCCAACCTCTTGCAAACCAAGAAATAGTAAAAGTTAGATTTGGTGAAGTTTAAATAAAGAAACAACCTGTTTTACATTACATACGCAAAGTTCTCTCGTTTTCTTTGTAATTAAATGGTCGGTGTGGTTCAACACATTAATATTTCAATATTTAGTATTCATCTTCTGTCGAATTTAACTCTTAGTGGGTACATTTGTGAGGTTGTAGTACCTTTTGAATAAATAAAGTAAATAAAGCACAACACAGTAATAAAGTAATCTGTATTCAGATTATATCAATAATATGAAATTAATAGTTATTTACTTTAAATAAAAATAAAATTAGATTACACGTAGGGTTCTGTGTTAGAGTCAAATAAAATGATTTAATCAACACTCTGCAAACTGACTTGATAAGTGTATCATAACACAATCATATAAAATTCTGTTATGATACCTAATATGTACATGAAAACAAATATCAGACATTCAAGGCCAAACCAAAATCCCACAAAGTAAATAATAGACAGCTGTGTACCAAAACCACAATAATATTATAGGTAGCATTTGGAAACCAATCACCGCAAAGCGAAACGCCCACCAATCATAGACAAAACAAATCTTTTCAAAGAGAGATTTATTTTACACCCAATGATGATTTATGGTACTTTCGGTTTCCCACTATGTAGGTACTGTCAGCAGCATCAATATGTATAGGTACACTTAGCAACGTTGAGAAGGAATTTTCACCTTTTTTTCGGAACATGGTAAATTATCAAATGACCCCTCCCGCTCTGAGCGGAGCGAAAGGGAGTGTCAGACTTCTACTGACTAAAGACCACCCATGTTCCTTCTTAGCCCTTTGTGTCCGAAGCCGCGGTATCTCTTGCGAACAACCCAAATTTGATGCCATATTCTTATATATAATACATTAGACTATGATATCAAGTGAATGAAGAGCAGAGGAAGACCAAATAAGCGATGAATAGATTTTGTGAATGATATGGTAAGAAAGGAGATGACTGCTGAAATGACGAGAAATAGAGAATCATAAGAAGGAGAACATGCTGCAATGACCCTGCTAAGGGCAGGAGAATAATGAATGAAAATAGAATTCTTATCAGGCGATTAAACCACAGCTGCTTATCCTGAACTTACTATGACGTTCCCAGTGCTGTACACATTTCTCTATGAGAGAGAGGGGCAAGACCTAATCTACGTCGTGTTATTTGGTTCAAGAATATGCTAGCTTCTTTAAGACGCTTTTCGACGTAAAGTAAACTGCCTCCTGTAATTCAAACTCAGTACGGGATTGACCTACGATACTTATATCGGGGTTTCCAGACTTCTGCTCTTTACTTCATCTTAAACGCACAATAATTCATAATAACGTTCAAGAAATCATCGTTTACACATTGAAAATAAAAAAAATAATGTACATTGATGAAAAAATACTTGAATAAATTACTTTGAATGGAAGAAAATCCTTCCAGACGTTTTTATGTTGAAATCCGGAGTAATATTGCGATAGTTTACGAAGTCAGCCAGACGCGCCATATTACATTATCTTTGATTAATAACAATCTCCTCTCGAGAACGCTCATTACTGAACCAATGACACGTAGGAAAACGCCACGACCAATAAGGCAGAAGACCTATTATGATTAATATGTTAGCGTCGACGTGTGCTCTACGCGATTCACTAATGAAGAATGCCCCCCCACCCCGCGACTGTCGCCTGCTTATATACACTTCCCCCTCCCCCCGCGACCCATGTGATTGATGACGTTGCCACAACGTCACTGCTATCCTGCGGCCTATACGAGTGATGTGGGTGCGATCATTTATTTAATAACAGCTGCTGTGTAAATGTATAAAAGATGATCGTTTTTGGGTCAGTAAGGGAAAATATTAATATAGAATACCTTACTATGTTGCTGATTCTCCCTGGCTCTTTTTGTGATATTAAACGTCTCTGTATTAATGTTCTCGTCAATATCTAATACGAAGCTTAGAGAGGAAGAAAAGCTAAATTAAAAAATGATAACTTTTGCTTCTTAATTAACAGTAACATTTTTTTTGCAAATCCCCTTCATCCGTTTTTTTTTCGGAAATGAGACAGCCTCTAACGGGAAATGAAAATAATTGTTTTTCTCCCCTTGTAAATTGCTTCAGACGCACGGCAGGTTAGCAGGTAATCTCTATCAATCAAATGAAAAAGTAATTAAGAGCGGAAATAACGGAATTAACAACTACAAACATGAAGAAATTATTGGTACAAAGTGAGCGACAATTGTATTACTTATTTGCTTTATTGCCTAAGTAACGACAATTATTGTTTTTATTAAAAAAAATATAGGCCCTAGTTTAAAAATTTCGAAGCAGTCATTTATTGTTGAACAAGGTTCCTATATACCTTATTGACATTTCAGTCTTTTTTTTTAATGGCCAAATGTTTCATCATTTCAAACCTGGCTACAGACAAACAGAAGCTATTTGTTTGATCCTTGAAAAATAGGAGTAAAGCCTTGAGCCGGTGGTTATTTTTTATTCAGAACCCACGAATCATAGCATATTCATTAGCAAAGTCACTATCCATTATGTTTTTCAGTAGACAGTTACAACATAAAAAGATATTTGTTAATCAAAAACGTCTTTGTACAAAACACCAGCCATAGTAGTAAAGATTTTTATGCAATTTTTTTACGAACCACTCGTAACATTTCAAATTCGAAAAGAAACTATTCGAAATAATAACCTATGATAAACCTAAAAAAAATCAAAGCACAACACTAAATTCAATGCTGCCAACATTAGCAACAAAAGGACGCACCTTAACCGTCCGAACGCGACAGTAGCTTTGATTAATAAGTGCTGTTGACATTTTAATTAACCCTGCTAAAAGTCGGGCCATGCTTTGTTTCAGCTGAATAGGGACGAAATGCCCCGGAGAATACACTAGGTGTGTGAAAAGGCTTTTATATTACGCAACGCTCGATAATTTAGTGGCGTTTCGGTGTTTAGATATTCTCGTGGGCTGTGTTTAGATTAGAATAGGTACCTTCACATAGTCAGAAAGTAGGTAGGGGTATTCTCTATAGCGGGGTTTGATGTGATAAAAATATATTGATATTAATAATAATAAATATTCATAAACAATAATTTATAAGCTTCACGTGTTTCTAAACGCAATTTGTCGCTTTAGAGCGTATCTACCAACTTATAAAAAACCGGTCACAAACATTATAAATTATGGTTAAATATTTAAGAATAATTCCAGTATTAACTGGGTTGTGGAGGTCAGATAAGCAGTCGCTCCATGTAAAATGCTGGTATTCAACTGCATCCGGTTAGACTGGAAGCAGACATCTAGGCAGATGATGATTTCAGAAAAAAAACAATGATTAATGTCTATCTTAATAGCACAATTTTATTACAAAATAAACCTAGGTACATTAAAAAAAACAGATTTGAAGAAATCAATGAATCAGAATTGATCAAATCAGTTTGAAAATCGATTTGATATTATAGTGTTGTGTGTCCATCATCATTATTCTGCGTATTTCTGCGTGAACGACAACGCACAGCGTATACCACTCGATCTAAAAACTTTCCCAACGTCGCGACGGGCCTTAAAATGCTCCAGGGTAGCCCGCGAAATTTAAGTTTTCTTGCGTTTTTTGCAATTTGCAGGTAAGTGTCAGGTTTTATAATGCCTTTTTTTTTTTTATTTTTTTTTTATTATTTTTTTTTTGGTGGGTGTAAAATCATCGAATAACCCCTCCCGCTCTTGGGCAGAGCGAAAGGGAGTGTCAGACTTCTACTGACTAAAAACCACCCATGTTCCTTCTTCGCCCTCTATGTCGAGGCCGCGATAACCGTTGGACTACCCGCGGCCCCGACAGGCGTCGGCCCTTTCGGGCCCCTCCCATGTTGCTGACATCTCTTTGAGGCGCGCGTGGAACACGAACGCGCCGTCGACACGGCCTGTTTTCGTCGTGAGACGGACGGACGGCGAGTTAGCCCATCACTCACCGTCCACAGGCCCGCGTCTACGGTGGCCGGAGGTCATCGCGGGACCCCCGACGCCCGGAGCGCCTCCCGCGGCGGCTGGGACGAGAGGTTCTCTCCCTCTCGCGTTCCGCCACCTCCTTCGCCAGCATCACTGCTTCGCAGAAGGAGGCGACGGCGTCCCATTCCTCCTCGCCCCGGACCATGGCTTGCACCAGGGCCGGGCGCGAGAGGTCGCCGCCGCCGATCGCCGCCACGAGAACACGGCGGGGCTCCGCCCAAGCGGGGCACACCTCCACTGTGTGCTCCACCGTGTCCTCCGGCCGATCCTCGCAATGGTGGCATCCGGGCGTTTCCTCCCGCCTGATTCGGTGCAGGTACCTCCCGAAACAACCGTGTCCGGTGAGGACCTGCGTCAGACGGAAGGTGAGGGCGCCGTGGCGCCTCTCAAGCCACTCCTCAAAGAGGGGACTTACCGCCACTATCGTGGCGTGCCCTGAGGTTTTATAATGCCTAAAATATGATTCGCGCACGTAATGCGTATCTATAGAGATACACACATCAACACGGTCTAGGAATATTTTAAAAAAAGCGAATCGCTATCAATGTGTTAATTATTTATATTTATGTATATATTTAAAAGATACGTTATTTAATATTCTACCATTTTTTAATAATGGTTAAGGTACTTCGATTAAAATTTCAGGATTTTATGGAAAAAAAATGAAGCATAGACGGAAACCGTATAATATGAATTAACTTTTAATTTGTGAGTAAAAAATTGAAAAAAATAGAAAAATCATTTAATTTGTGTTTATAAACTTGAAGTTAGTAGTCTTGAGAAAGCGCCCATGATGTTCATAACACACTGTTCCACTCGCAGCCTTTGGACCAACTGAGTCGCCGTTGCATTTGGTTGAGCTTGCGCAGTAATTTGCAAAAATCGGTCTTGTCTGGGGGTAGTGATGCGACTTGGCCCCCGGTGCCTCTCCGCTACTTCACCTGTGGCACGATAGCGTGTCCACAATCTTGAAATTACATTTTGGTGGGTCCCTATGGCCTCAGCAACATTGCGCTGAACAGACCCAGCTTCCAGCATTCCCACAGCTCGTAACATCTCCGCCCTCGTCAAATGTTGGCGTTGCATGGCTACAATACCTCAATTTTAACTTTATCTTTCGTTTAAAAAATGAAAAAAAAACTGTAACTAAACGTAATTCGTATTGTTTTCTAAATTTCGCACAAATGAAAATTCCCTCTCCTACACATCAAGACATTTTTATGCCACCGAAACAAAAGAATATTCAAAAAATTGAATTTGGAATTAGTCTGAGATAAATTACAAACAAATCGGTGTATAAAAGATTCCAATGCGGCCAGTACTTTTCGAGTTATTTAATTGAGTATGAAATATCCCTAGACCGTGTTGATGTGTGTATAATATTAATCATTAATGTCATAAATATAATCCTTTTGAGTTGATTTAATTCCATTGAGTGACTTTTTGATGAAAAATGCATTGAACAAAGAACTAATTAATAATGATTAAAATCACCAATACAACCCGTACTGGTGATTTTAATCATTATTACTCAGTAAAGTCACATTTGTATCGGTCGCAAATCCTATTTTATTTAACATACAACCTGACACTGATCAGCAAATTGCAAAAAACTAAACGAAAAAATCGAATTTCGCGGGCTTCCCTGAAGGGTTCACCTTATATAGAGATGAAAGTTAGTATTGAAGTTCGCCATTTTGGTCTACGAGAAATCCCATGGGGTAGCTTTAACTACTAGGCTTTATGCCCATAACGCCTAGTTAACTAAAGACCTGAATAATAAATCTCTATCGATTGTCTATGCAGGATGTAAGAGTAGCATAATATCGCAAAGCCGCATACATTAGAAATGTGCAAAGTCCAGTTGCAATCTGTGGTCAGTTGGTCACCTCATTAGAATAGAAATTAGAAATCATTCTCATTTCTAGCCCTTTACTACCTAAGAATTTGTCAGTTGTTCGATTGACTTGGAAATGAGGTAAGTTACCCAATCAGAGCGCTTAGACAACGAATCTTTATATTAGCGATAGCGGTGATGGACGGGTCAAAAATATACCTATTGTCTGAACAAAGCTGAAAGCCTCGTTGATCTACTGGTAGCTAATATGATAGCCAGGGACTCAATCTGTAAACACAATAATGTATTTTTAACACTGTTTCCAAAACAGTTTTAACACACTTTTAAAAACACTTTTAAATGTAACAGATACAATAATGTTACCGAATCAAACTGTAACTTTTTATATGTATTAATAAGTATTAGTATGTGTAACTGCAATAATCAGTTTTAGTAGAGCTTTAGGTATAAGTAGTAAGCACAATACGGCAACAACGCGTTGCCGTAAGAATGTAAGACCTGGTACACTTATTAACACTGTTAACACTTTTATATCTGTTACAGATATGTTACGGTTACACTTTTGCAAGTCTTTTGGGTTAAAACAATGAAAACACATTTTATAAGTGTTACATATTTAATTTTGATTCTGTTACCTGTAACCTTTATGAAGGTGTTTTTAAGTCCCTGATGACAGCTGGGCATGTGGTCCGGAGTTCGATCCCTGGTTCGGGCAAAGTGTTATAAAATTATTCCATGAGGAATTTCTCAGTACTAGCCATGGAGTCTGGATTTCATATGGATGGCGGAGAGGCGTGATGTTATCTACAGTTGAAAACCTTGCTTGCGATCCTGTTGAAAATCGTTTAATCACTTTAAAATCTTCAGGCATGCGATAAAATGATTGCATACTTTTTTTCGTCTCATATTTAAACTTGTTAGAGGTCGGGGTTGCGCAAAGTATTCCTTTTATTCAAAAATAATTTGCCGTAACGAGCATTCCGGAAAAGTTAATTTAAACTCAAAAGCTTACTTCATAATAGAGCCACAATTGAAACACAAAAAGGTCTACTTTTAATAACGCACGACCAACAATGTAAGCAAAGAAGAAAGTTAATTTTGCGCGGAGAAAAATATCGCGGGACAAACATAGACGCTTGCAGCGCTGCAGCGGCAGGCAGCGGCTGCATGGCACACGCACGCGATTTTACAGTAATTTACATTTTTACGAGCCGGACGCTTGTTTTTTTTTTGCGACGAAACAAAGGAATCGCTGACCACAGTCCGCAGGCCAGACTTTATTAAATCTCAATTGTATCCAGTTCATTTTAAGGGCCAAGCTTGTTTTTGGTAATTTAGTTATTCAACGTTTTCAGTTTTATTATTATAAAATTGGCTGTGTAAATATTTCATTCGTGTACTATGTGAATAGTGACATAATTTTGCTTTCATTCCACGTCGAAATCATAAAAAGGTCCGTCTACAAAATAAATAAAAATGCCTTTCTCATAGGCAGCTGTTTTACTTTATCCAATTTCGTTGTCTATTGCCTAGAAAATGTTCCAGTATCAAATAAATATGTCACTGTCAGTGCTAAAATGCTCCATACTAAATAAAATTACCTTTATTGCTAAAAGGATTTTCAATTAGGTACAGTATTACTTCTCGCAGAACGGAACTTTTCGAGGTTATAAATCGTCATTTTTATCGAGATAGCTCTAATTCCCATTTGATTTGTCGCACTAACTAGCTTTATATGAAATCGCCTATTTATATAACAAGCAATTTGAACTGAAATTGCTCGAGTATAGAGTTGAATTTCCTATAGAACCTATGCCATAAATCTTGCCAGACCGCATTGCAATTTAATGACAACTCCGATCGAGTCAGACGGCAAAAAATTGTCGCGTCTGCGGTGATGTCATATTAGATTTATAACTGGAATACGTCATACACATTTATAGACAAATCGACGAACAAAAGAAGTTTTATTAACTAAACCATAGGTAATTCTTCTATACCTCTTTTGGTTGATAACACTAAATGATATTTTATATTTCGTCTGGCAATTAAATAGCATTATACGGTCAACCCATTAGCGTCGAAACATAATAGGCAAAAAGTTCAATAACGTAAAATATGGAGGCCTATTATATATATAATAAAGCAACACGAATGCCTATAAACAAAACTAAACGAGACAAAGTCACATAACTCAAAATGAATTGTGGTCATTTAACACGCGAACAGATCGCAAACTATTCGAATACTAAGCTATAACAGATCCCAAGATCGAATCGGAATCGATGTTCAATTCGATCGCAATCGCTGGGGAACAGCACTAATCCAATGACATCATCGCCAGGTGGGCGACTCTAGACAATATAAATTTGAAAATGGAAGCGTTTGTTCGAATGATTTTTTAAATTCGATTGTCTGGCTTCCTTTTTCGAAGTGGCAATAAAAAGTTTATTTCGTCAACGTTATAAGATTTTTTTTTATAGAGGAATGTGATTTAGTTAAAATGTTTTAATTTGAATACAGCTGTCGATGTCGTTTTATTTTTATGGGTTTATTTAAATTCTATTATAATATCGGAATGACAATAAAATCTTGAGCATTATAACCCACTAAAAACAAAACTTGTAAAAAAGCCAAGTCGCGCAACTCAGTTCTTTTACCGTAAAAAGTAGTGAGATCCATGTAATACCACGTCAGTTAATATTCAGTCTCTATTTAATCTTTGATGTTTCAAATAAAAACATTGACTTGGCCATCACATCGTATTCGCCAATGTTAAACAGGCCATTGTAATAGCTAATCGCCATCACTGGCCATTGTGATGCAGTGGCTAAGTCAATGTGTCGAAATTTAACTAATAAAATTCATTCACTGAAAATTTAACTTTAACTTTGTAATCCTATACATTTATCTGGGATTACAAAGATATTTATGCAGTTAGGTGTATTAAGAAAACTAGACTAAAATTGCATTTTTTTTAGGTTTTTCATGATTTATACACTAAACACTAATTGTATTCTAAATTTGAAGCTTCTATGTCTGCTGAAGTACCTTAGACTTTTGATAATCGGTCAGTCAGTCAGTCAGTCAGTGAGTGAGTGAGTGACAAAACTAAGGTACTTTGATTAGTTATAATTATTTAACTACTGGTTCAAATAGAATGAAAGTTTTATCCACAACAAATTTATAGGAGGTCGAAAATGGCCTGAACTGGTTCGAGAAGGGATGGTACGCCCGTGCCGCTTTATTGCTCGACTTGGCGGGGGCACTGCCGTGCCTCCAGATAACTGGATAAGTACATTATGTGATCTTGAGCATTATAATAACTGGATTAATACATATGTGACCAGATTTTAAAATGTTTTAAGAAAAACATGAAATAGAAACAATAATTTGGCAAACGATTTAGGGATTTCAAATAAAATAGCAACGCTTAAAAAATGGTGTAAGTACCAGTACACCACCAACACCTTTAAAAAAAAAAAAGAAAACTAGCACCACAAATTCGAAATTCAAATCAAAACAAAAAACTCCTCCTCCATGATTCACAAACAGCTAAACTCAAGTAAATCTCCCGGTAATCGCCTTGGAACTTACTACCAGCATTACAATTCTCAGTTTATGCGTTATGTTTCTTAGAAGAACGTGTGCAACTCGCATAATGGCATAAACAAAGGTGCATTGCCTATCGGGTCACGTTGCAGTGCACTCGGAGTAAACGTTGTGAGTGTGACGTCATAGGAGCGGTTGGTATGTTCATGTTGGTACTACGGTGTGTACTGTGTGGACGTGAAGTTTTACTGTTTATGGACTAGAGCTGCTTCTGAAACTGAAGCGAAAATCATATATTGCGTAATAAAGCTAAATCACGTGACGTCACGTCTGACTATGACCTTTGTCTCCCGTAAGTAGAGAAGTCATCATCATCTGCCTAGCCTTTTCCCAACTATGTTGGGGTCGGCTTCCAGTCTAGTCTAGTCTAGTCAGTAAACACTGGATAATACGATACACTTTGGTAAGACTGGTTGTCAATCTTTGAGGGCACTGATTACCGGTGACAACTGCCAAAGATCAAGACCAACAGCTTAACGTAACGGGTAGTCACCCATCCACAGACCAACCCAGGCCTCCTCTCTAGAAGAGGGATATATATCATCGAGATCGAAGAGGGATAATCCACCGCGTGGGCCCAGTGCGGATTGGTAGATGCCACATTTCTTCGAATTTTTGGTTCTAAGACATGCCGGTTTCCTCACCATGTTTTCCTTCACCGTTTTGAGAGCAGTGGTGATGAAATAAATTACACAAAGTAATGCGCCTAACTGGGTTCGAACCCACGACTCACTGTTCGTAAATCGTGGCCGCTTCCACTGAGCCACCACTGCTCGTTTTTGTTTATTTTCTTTTTTCCCCTCTTGTTGTTCGTGTTCAAGCATAAAACAACATTTCTAGTCTAGATATTTATTTATTCATTTATTTAAGAATCCCCAACAAAAGACATACACAAAGCATTTTTTATATCATCATCATCATCATCATCATTTCAGCCGAAAGACGTCCACTGCTGGACATAGGCCTCCCCTAAGTGTCGCCACATTGACCGGTCCTGTGCGTCTCGCATCCAGCGGGTCCCCGCAACTTCACCAGGTCATCGGTCCACCTAGTGGGAGGCCTTCCAACGCAACGTCTTCCGGTCGTCTTCCGATTTTTTATATAACGGAAAACAAAAAGTATTATGAGTTAAAGGAGACCATAGCCTTCAAAGATATTATTTGAGACAGAGATGGATGGATGGATGGATGTTCATGGTACTGTTGAAGTAGTTACAGTATGCAGCACGTCAACAAGATCAGTATAAGTTGAGCCCTAGTTCTATTAAATTTTCGTAAAATGCTAGCTTAGCTTATAAGGACAAAAGGACACTACCATCATTTCCTTTATCAATAGTGAAGACTAAAAAGTCGATAAAAAAACCCGACTGAAAAAACTGAAAAGCAAAAAACAAGCACATTTTAAATTAAAAAACAAAACTTGAGAGCAGGCGGGGTCCATTCTATTTTCATTTCATAATTTAATATTTAAATTAACTCAACGGACATACATACATACACGTCAAACACCCTCCTTTTGGGCTTCGCCGCAGTCGGGTAAAAAGAGGATCGTGAGAATATTTATAGATTACATAAAACCTCTTTGTCCTACATCCAGCTGCAGTAACCACAAAAAAAACATCAGTATCCGAAGAATTCTTCATTAAATCCCTTATGTTTAATTCTGTAATCAGCATGTAAATTGAAGCATGTATATCCTCTTAATCAGCTACATATTCATGAGATTTCCGTAAACATTTATGTAAGTATGGTGCTCGCCATTTTTCCCTATCAAGGCAAGGAACAATCTGGGCTATGAAACTTGCAGAATCTTTATTTGTTTGGCAGGTTCTATAAATAAAGGGAAACAGAGGGACAGACAGACAGACAGACAACAAAGTGATTCTTTATGGTTCCGTTTTTCCCGACTGTACTACGGCACCCTAAAATCGTTACATTCGTTGACGGATAAAATTTATGAAAATTGTTATAAGTAATTCTGTTACGACTATAGCAGAAGATTAAAGGATTTTACCATTAAAGGATTACAAGGTCTGAATCTAAATATCCTCTTATACTAAAAAAATGTATTAGCCTCTCTTAGAACAATGGATTTATTTTCCAAAAAAGATCTGCAAATACAGTAGTTTTTATTTAACTTAGTCTTAAATAATTTAAAAAAAAAACTGTAAAATACTGAGTTATAGAGGAGGCTCGAGGCTAAATAACAGCACCACTCGGGTCAATCTTCAATCTTCTTCGCGACTTGCCGCGCTTACTTAGACTGGTACATTGATGAAGTCCACTGTCGTGAATGAATACACATTACGTCTGTACCTCGAAAAGTACGTCAACCCGTTGGTACCGGCTGCCATATAAAGATCTTTGGCAGTTGTCACCGGTAGTCAGTGACCTCAAAGTCTGACAACAAGTCTTACCAAAGGGGTTTTACCCAGCCCGTCGGGGCTGCGGGATGTTGTAAGAGATACCGCGGCCTTGACATATAGGGCTAAGAAGGAACATGGGTGGTTTTTAGCCAGTAGAAGTCTGACACTACCTTTCGCTCTGCCCAAGAGCGGGAGGAGTTATTTGATGACCCCCCCAAAAAAGAAACAAAGTGGTATTACTCAGTACTAACTGGGTTGTGGAGGTCAGATAAAGAGTCACTCCAAGTGAAATACTATTATTCATTTGCATCCGGTAAGACTGGAAGGCGACCCTAACATAGTTGGGAAAAGCTTAGGCAGACGATTATGAGTTATGGCCATTGAAATTATATCTATTAAGGTTGTTATTCTACCAGAATAATTGATATAGGCTTTACTTAAAAACCAGCGCCAGCTCCTGAACTATGGGCTGCGGGATGTTGTAAGAGATACCGCGGCCTTGACATATAGGACTAAGAAGGAACATGGGTGGTTTTTAGTCAGTAAAAGTCTGACACTCCCTTTCGCTCTGCCCAAGAGCAGGAGGGGTTATTTGATAATTTCCAACACCCAAAAAAAAAGGTTATAGCTAAAACTAGTAACTAAATAAGAACCACTAAATTCGTACCTAAATCAAAAGACTTTCTTAATGTAACAGTCCAAAACAGAAAAGACAGTTCTTAACTAACCGATAAATAAATCTTGACCGTTCTATTACTTGACCGCCCCGTCCTCCGACCTCCGAAACATTATGTTGTATGAAACCAATAGTAAATTACCTATATTCAGTTTCCTGCACAACTATTTTGTAGCTTCGTCTTTCGCTTACTTCCTTCCTTCTACAATTCCTCACACAGGAATCCGTGGTCTAAGTTATAAGTTGACACGAGAAATGCATTTAGTCGATGTTGTTATTGTACAATATTTACCCAGGAGATCTGGTTCAACCATTTCTCCTGATATAAGCAACTGAGCGCTTCATGTAAGTCACCGATATTCGGCTGGATACGATTAAAATAGAAGCCTAATCCGACATGACTAGGGAGAAGCTAGGCCTAACAATGATATAGGCCGGAGATAACACATTCAATGGTGGTGGAGGAAACAGTTCTACTAAACCACCAAGCTTGGTAATAGGATTGGTGATCGTAATTATAAACGTCTAAACAGATATCGATTTGTGGCATTGGAAACTGTTGTGACTGCAGCAAACGTCGGCAGTAATTATTATAATTACTGTAATATGTTTCAAGCCTCGTAAAGGTAAGTTACCATTTTCCTTAGAATATCAGTACAATTTTAATATCATGTTTTCTTAGAAACACTGCGTCAGACATTATGCATTCAAGCACCGTATAAAATTACACACTCCATTATACATACAATTACTGCAGCTATGTGACCCATAAAACGTTTCATATAGTCATTAAAACTATGCTCGCATCTTGGCATAATGGCCTTACAAACACATGACCTTAATTCCAACACATTTTCAAAAGAAAATACATTAAAGTGTGGATTATGCCACTTCAGCCGGCGACAGCCAAAATATCTCTCCAACAATGCACCATAAACACAATAAAGGGTGGTATTATCAAAACAACAATGAGCTTCGATGAGAAAATTCTTCACATTTTTAATTATCCAGAACGCATGGCTTCATAAATCTTGTGGAAGCACCCGCTAACGCAACCGCTCGTAAATTAAACGCTCACAAAGATTGTTCTAGAAAAGTCCGAAATAACGCGATTAAGCGAATGAAAGGGCCGAAATGAACAAAGCAAATGTGATTACCGCGTTGCCAGCTAAAAGAAATAGGTAATATTTCTTTTGTGGATTTGCTGGTAGCTGTATTTTTTTTTAATTCGCCCTCTGGCTATCCGTTTTCCTTTATCCTATTCCTTTATTCATTGATAGCCGCAGACAATGGCGTTTTAATCAAAATGGCTGATGGAAATTTAGGAACACAGTTTTCGTTAAGATACCTATGGTTCATTCAATTTAATTTATGAGAAAATGGATGCTCCGTAATCCCGGTTGAAAATAATCCTCTTACACGAGCTATGGCTATTGGAAGAGCCTTCGAAGCGGCTACACAATATTTACTAATCATAAGGAGGGACTGGAACAGTTATAACAAGCAGTCAACTACCATACGAGCACAAATTGACCACCAATCTAACAAACAAGATTATAATAACGTTATATCCCCAAAGACCATTCATATTACCACAAACCAAAAGTTCAGTGCCCTGTAAGTGACAAAATTAAGTAGAAAATACAGTAGAATCCACTAACAGCACAGTAAAAACTTCGAAGCACTTAATGTACTAGGTCCAAGCCACATAAAAGAAGAAACCTGGACTCTTAAGTAATACACGCCCAAGTTGTAAAACTTTCATTACTACTAAAGAATGACACACCAAAGGTCTAAAGTAAAAAGCGTCAATGAAAGGGTTTGAAACGAAGCAAGAGAGTAAAATTTTTGATTGCGAAGCTGATGAATGAAATATGATTACAGTTCGTGCTACAAATTCTTAACTTCAATAATGGTTGATTACTCTAGAGTGCGTAATCCCAGGGAGGTTTTGAGTCCCCAGAATAATATTTTATTGAAGGAAAATCAATATTGTATTTTGTACTCCCTAAAGCAATTGAAATGATTAAGATTATGCGGCGTTCGAGTTATAATGTTAATGGATTGTCAAAAATATTACTATGTTTTGCAACTTTTGCAACTAAAATATACCCAAGCATAAAGGAAGACTTGGTTCATTACACGATTCAACTATTAAAGTGCTAATCAAGTTGCAGGAGAGCTACAGTTCTCTTATACATGAACGTCTTCTTCAGTTTCTCAATTACTCATAATTAAAATAGACAGAATAACTATAAAGCAAGTCCCAATACAACTTAACGCAACACTTTGTCATACGGTACCTACCTACTGCTCATCTCAACAAACCCTGAACTAATATGACAAAGCCTCAAACTGCGTTCGTTACAGTCGACGAGGCGACGACGCGACGTCACCGACGTGCCACAGGGAACTGACAAATTGTCGTCTGCCAAGTTGACAGCGCCCCTCGCGGATATTGCCGTAACTGAAGCAAACATGGGGGGAAAGTTTATATTTAATCTGAGACTTGGAGTGTCACAAAAAGCGCAATCCAACTTCGGCTTGCCTCGTCGCTTTTGTTTTTAGAATGGCGCTTGTCTCGGATTGGCATCGGAAAAATAAGCGTTTGGCGTAAAAGGGAGAGTTTTGTGAAGCACGTATTAAGAGTATTGTTTTGGAAATACCCATCGAAGAATCGGTTGGGGACGTTATCAAAAGCCAAGAAAAACATAACTTTGGGTTTAAGTGAGATGAAAATAATGCTGATGTCCAAAGACTGCTATAACATGCTATCTCCATAAGCATACATAATTTATAGGCATAACTTTAGCCACGCTTTTTTATTTCTGCTCTCTGTTCATTATTCATAACGAAGACCTGGATAATTAACGAGCTCCTCTAACTTTCCAACAGCGATACACCGCTCCCAGCAAAAGGCAAAAATAGCCAACTAAGAAGAACTAACTCAAAACCATGTCGAACGTTTCCACGCCAGCGCTAATTATTTTTAATCGTCTCCAACTTTGCATATCTCCAGCGTTTTTGTCCCAGAAAGGGTTAAATCGTAGGTACTAAGCTACTCCGGCGACCAAACCTTATCGCTTAACTCTAAATCGTCTTCTAAAGGCCCAAACGACACTGGAAGTGGAATGACGTCTGATAGTACAGGCATCGCTAGCCTGATATTGAGATTTGCATAAAATGAGGTCTCCTACATTGTAGGTACGTTGAAAATGTAAAGTAAATAAGACGAGTTTTATTAAGAGTTTCAGAGATAAGTAATTGTACGTCAGCCTGCGAGGTTGTTACTTGAAGTTGGTGAGAGCGGGAAATTCGGGATTTTCTAGAAATACGAAATGTGTAATTTAACCGGCAGTATTGTAAATCTTTGCCGCTAAGCTCTTGGCTTTTAAAAGCAGGTTCTCAATATTTCACGTCGCTGAATACGAAACAGATTTTAATCATGGATGTTTACTACGCGAAACTGTAAAATGTGACCAATTTTGTTACAATATCTGGCATTTCCATTTAGAAGTATTTAACACTAAAACACCAAAATGTTAGTCACATAATCCCCATAAAAATTCAATTAATTTCTTGTCAGTTGATAAAATAACCATAAAAAAAACAGAAGAGAAACGAAAAATAATTGTACAGAGAAAAGAGTGCTCGCTATATTCAGAAATCTTCAAAAACAATCTCGTAATGTAATAAGCGAGGCAGGAGGACTACGATAAATTCATTACAGCACTCCTCGCAAAAATATTATTCTCGGCCACATCTGGACACGCTAATGTTCATATAATTGTATGTATAAGTATGATAATATGTGCTGTAATTGCATGTATAAGTTAGGGAGATAAGGCCTTTCGGAGTTAGGGCAGTAGTGAGTTATGTTAGTTGTTATAACTACTGCTACCATGAAATGTTGCTACATTTTCGGTAATATTGTTATTGTCAGTCTGAGTTTCATTAGGTCTTGGATAGTCCTTTATGCTTGTATCAAACTCCTATTGTAACTTCTAGATATTATTATGGATGTTATTGTGTTCAGAGAAGCAATTAGGAACTGTTTCCTGCTCAACAATAACATTCACAAAATAATGATAAAGAAAACAGACAATTCCGAAAAACGTTCCAGTAGCCTAGATTTCAAAACGAGAAACTTTGACTCGGGACAAGACAAGCAAAATATAGAACCAACATCCACTCCAAAAAACAGGAGTTCATCACATGAAACCCGATCAAAAAGAACGTGACTGACGCGACACTAGGCCAATCAGCATGCGAGTAATTAAAACTTCAGCAGAACTAGTGGAGGGGAACTTGCGCCACCTCCGAATGCATAAACTTATACTAATTAGTGAGGAATTCTTTCGCAGTAACGCCCCGCCAAGATTTGGAACTTTGTACCAACTTCCACCGCCCGAGTGTCTCAGCTTTTAATTGGGAATCTTCAGGAATTCGCTTTGTCAAGGAATTCTCCGTGAACAAACTGTGACTCCGTTGATAATTCGTAAGTTTTCCTTCTTGTTGAACGATGGTAAACACTTCTAATTCGGTATATAACGGAAACTCGTAAAGCGCTAAGTTAATGCTGCGGATACTTCGGCCTAAGCTCCGCAAATAACACGACACGTGCCAAAAAAGTCTTCCACTTTACGACCGCCTTCAGAAGCAGCAAAATAACAGAAAATTGGCACATTCACATGTCTATTTATTATACTCGGAATATGTCGTAACAAACGTGTATATTCTGAACTATTTGTTCAAGAACCTATAATTGGGAACGGAAACGCGTTTACGTGGAAATAATACGCAAAGGAAAGGCACACAAGACGAAGTTACGGCACGTCGACGTCACGGAACCGGCGCGAGCGGCAGGCGCGTTAATTAAGCAAGAATTTACTGTATTCAAACGCAAACTTTAAGTCAAACCTACCAAACTTGGGCAACGAATTTGTTTTCTCGTGTACGTATCTTCATTAACTTAACGAGAGGAAACTTATTACGTATGTTTGACTGGGGACGCATTAGTGCTGCGGTGTCGCTACACACTCCTAATCCAGCCAATGTTCGAATTTCAACTAATTTCCAGACGCATAAGGCATCCAAATTCGACCCAATTATAAAGCCGGGTCGAGTCAAATTTGGACCAATTAGATGAGCCAACGAGCTGTGTCGCACTCGGGAGCAGTTTTGTCGGCAATATAATTTATTAGGGCGGCTCAAAGTCGAAGGCTTTAACCCTTAAAGACTCGAGTCAAATTTGATTACGGACGTTTTAAACGTGTCCCCTCGGCCGCACTCCAACTTTAAAACGAATAGTCCTGAGTTACCGGTCGGGCAGACACAATTGAGATTAAATGCACGACTCCATGTGGGACTCCCTTCCAACAAAAATGGTCCTTTTTAGCATACCGGCCATGCCACGATATAATGCTGTTAATCTCGTATCGAAAGTGAGACAAACGAGTTTAATATAAACGTTGCGTGTTGATGTGAATTGTCAAATCATTTGTATCAATTTCCACCCTGATATTGTCATATCCGTTTCCTGAAGGGTGCGTCAGTTAAGAAAGTTTATGTCGCTTGCAATGTTTCTGACATGACACAAATGAACTGCCTTGAACTTCAAGCAACGCTTATTAAAGAAAATAACTTTGCTGAAAGAATATTAAAACAGTAAATCTCCCCAGAAATAATACAGTTTTCACATTTACATTTTTATTTATGTTTTTAACGGATATAAACAAAGTAATGCTTTAAAACTCTCCCTAAAAGACATTCTTTGTTATCAATTTAATTCTTTCGGTGTACTCTCTGTCCTGATTATTCTCTAGCCTCGTTGTAACGAGACAGTCACTGGAACAAAGGAACTTGACCGTTAATTTAAATTGAACTAGACATTTGGTTTTTTACAATCGAATTCCTTCAAAACTTGTCTTAAATTCAGCTTGTTGATGTTGTCTAAACACGAACTTTGTAACGGGGTACTTTCGAAAAAGTTTTTCTACAAGGCTTGATTTTTTTACACGCAAATTGTTGACGTGGCTCAAAAGGCTGCCATACTTAAATGGGACTGGGTAGGACATGTCTGTCGCATGCCGAACGAGCTGTGCTCCCGTAAAGCTCAGGATTGGTGCCCTGAAACAGTGACAACGAGGTCGTGGCAGACCACGAAGGAGATGGCGGGACGAACTGGATGTCTTCCTTGAGAATTGGAGAGACATTGCGCTGAATCGTGACCGTTGGAAGGAATGGAGGGAGGCCTTTGCTCAGCAGTGGGACAACATAGGCTAGCTATAATAATAATAATAATTGATTTATAAGTATTTTACTCATACCATATTCACAACCACCACCACCAATACCATATTCTTAACTTACTTCTGCATTATTTCATCTTGTACTTTTATTCTAGATTTGTTCTACTCATCAACAATAGTCCTTTACTCGACCACCCATATCCTCAATCGTTCCTTCTACAGCATACCACATAGGTACTACCACTTCAGCTTGCTGTATTTGCGACATTTTATTTAAAAAAAGACAAATAAACCACGAACTAAATGTCCAAAAGAAACTAAAAAATGAAACAAAACTTAACCCCCCACTGAACGCTCCTCGCGAATATTAGGAAAGACATCAAAAAGGCCAAAAAAGCCCCAGACTCAATAGTCTTACCTTCCCGAAGTCGCCGAGGGCCAATTAAACGTTTTGAAATTGATTCAACGAAATTCACAGGCCTTTGTAAACGTTCTATTGACATTAGACATCGCTCGATCGCCGTTTGATGTCACGTCTTCAATGCCGTCGTCGTCTTCGTCCGAAATGCCGTTTTCTTTTCGTGTTTTTCCTCCTGATTTTCTTCTATCTTGGAGTCATTATTAAAGGCAACAAACAAATGAGTGTATAAACAGTCTCTGTTAAATAAGTTGTTTTTGTCTTGGGATTGGGGAAATTTGATTTTGTATTGTGATTTGGCGGTAGAAAATTTTTTATTATATTTTCCTTGTTTAGGCTAATGAAGTGCTGGGCTGTAAACTAAAAAACATGCCGACTAATTTTGGTCGTTCATAATGTAAAATCACTTCGTATCCATTATGTCAGGAAAATATTCTGAATGTTTATGAAAAGGGAAAGTCTCGCTCACCTTGAATTAATTTAGCCTAGACCTACACTAATCTAAAAACCCAACTCACCAAGTTTCGTGCCGCATCACTTCTAAACTACGATTAATTAAAGAACTGTATGTAACACTGAAGTAATAAATCATTAAAATTACTCTGAAACCGGCTGATTAATCAATTAATCACTTGGGATTGGTCGTTGGTAGACTCACCGATAGGGCCTGAAAGACCCGCCTCGCGCAGCGGAAGGGTTGATTTATGAGAAAATAATGTTCCACTGGGAAATTTAAAGTGTTAACTAAAACTTAAATTGTTTCGCGAATTTCATATTAATTTGATATGTGGCAGCCGTCAAGTTCGAGTGGTTTGTGCGCTAAGTTCGGCTCAAGTTCGTGTTAGTTTACATAGCAATTAAGTAAGAGCTTCAAAAGAAATTTTAATAAGGAACGGGAGTTTTGTTTGCTTGTTTTGTAACATAAACAAGGTGAGCCTGAGTAGGTAGCGAAGTTTTCAACAATTAATAATGATACGCGAGATCTTGAAAACGCGGAACCCAACATGAAGCCGTAGGTTACAATAAGTTTGGAAATATGATATGTCTATTTATATAGACAGTCGAAGAAGTCGATGAAACTAATAGAAAATCGTAATTATGACCACTTTTGTCTATCAAAGTAATTGGTGATTTGAGTCTCAAAATAACTTTACTTAACTTTTGTAATGATTGTAATCACCATCATGCAAATGAATACCAGTATTCTGCATGAAGCTGCCTATCTGACCTTTACAACTAGTAACTGGGTAACATGATACCCCTTGGCTTTCAAACTTTTGGGCAGCTGACTATTTGTTATGTCAAAGATAATAATAATGATAAGGAGGTTCCTGTCTCTGGAGCCCTAACCACCGGTAACTTGGACCCTGCTCCCGTCACCGGTGGACGACTATTTTTATATTTTTAAATGTTTTTTTATAAGTTTTGTATAAAATATTTAAAAATGTTAATTATATGGATGAAAGTGAATAAAGGAGATAATAATAATAAAATCGTTTATTTGTACACAAAAACCAAATAGTAGAATATAGAAAGGACTTATGATTAAGTTGTACAACAGTGTCATAGTTAAAGTCGAAACATCTGACTCCTAAACTAGGCAAGAAGCCTGTATCTTAGAAGCCGAAGTTCCCGAAGATTTCATTGACATGCAACAGTTTAAATATGATCGTCGTACAAGTACTTCTATTAAAAACATTTAAAAAATCTATTAGTTAAAACAAAAGACAAGTAATTATGCGCAAACAGCATATTTTTTTTATACCAAAATCAAGACATTACTTTGAGTAAATTTTCAGTTTCATCATATCATATCAGCTCTTGCAACCACTTGGTTAGTAAATTTTTACCTCATATTTTGTACGGATATATATAAACAACACTTTATTTATTTTATTAAAAAGACGAGAGCTCAGGGCAAGAAACTGACGACTAGCAAATGCGGAACGGCACCTTACAGGATCACAGACAGGAGTACCTTTGCGTCTTAAAAGGATTCGAACAAGATCGTCAAGTGACAGCCGGGATCAGCAGCTTAACATGCTTTGCGAGGCACAGATTGTATATTATGTAGGTAACGGTTGGTCATCCCATCCACATACTTACTCGGCAAGAACGGTTTAACCTTAAACCGTGGAGCTGGTGTTATTTAGCACTCGAGTCTTCGGATATATTAAAATAATCTTAATACCCTTTCAAAATATCCGTAAACCTGCAAACCGTACTACTCACGAAATGAGACTCAAGATGTAAACATCACACTTAACACAAAGAAACAATCACTCTAAAACACTCCTCGTGGAACCTACTAGAAAATACATAACATCTGAAAGTTCCGTCTGATCATAAAACCAGTCAAGGTCACATTTAATGTCATGGCCGAAAGCCGCGACCAGCCGTTACAGTTTCATTGCAAATAAACCTAATACACTAAACAACCGTAAAGGAAAGGCTAGCATTAATCCTGCGGGAGCAAATTATTCATATATAGCGAATAAAAGGAAGTTGAGTGTTTGTTTCCGCTGAGTGAGCTCTTGAAGATGGTTGTTGTTATGGCGGTTACCGATAGTTACTGGTATAACCTAATATCACGGGTGTAATTCCTGAAGGGTTGCGGGCCTTTTAGTACATCTCTATGGCCAGTTTTGTTTAAGCTCCGTGAAATATCGGGTGAGCCTATTGCAATCAAACATTGAGGGGCAATTGACACAAGGAACATTGGTGATTTTTAGTCAGTAGAAGTCTGACACTCCATTCCACTCCGCCCAGAGCGGGAGGACTCATTTGATGAGTTCTAAGCCTCCCAAAAAAAACTTACTATTACAATCATGGGCATTGATCAAGAGTTGGTAATGTCAGAAACACTGCCCGATTTGGGAATCGAAACCAGGACCTTATGCTCGGGTATTCCGGGTTGTGACCACTAGACTAACAATATTCTAGCTATTCTGATAGTTCACTATAGATTACGGTTAATATTATTGCTAATATTGCTTGTGCATACGATGCGAAGTGTTTCGTTTATCCTTCAGAAGTTGACACCTTCATCCGTTGGTCATATCCGCAGTAAATGTGGCTGTTCTGGAAAACCGTTCTAAACAGTGTGATTCTTTATAATGTGCACATATCGAAATGAGGGAATCTATGCTTAATTTTATCGATGGAAAAAATATTTAAAAAAATCTAAATATTTTTTAATATTTTTTATGGAATTTTCAAAAATGTTGTCCGCTGTTGTGACCCCAATGTAAACAAAACGGTGTAACTTTTAAACTAAATTATCTATCGCGATGAAACAATTTTATGTAAAAAGTAATGAAAAAAAAAAGTTTTTTTGATCAAAAAACGTGTTTATTTTCAATTGAGGGTAGTTTTTTTCCACAATTTTCATTTTACGAGGACGCCTAATTGCTTCCAATAGTTATGGGGTTTGTTTCATCGCGATAGATAATTTAGTTTAAAAGTTACACCGTTTTGTTTACACTGGGGTCACAGTAGCAGACAAAATTTTTAAAATTTCCATATAAAATATTAAAAAATATTTAGATTTTTTTAAATAATTTTTCCGTCGATAAAATTAAGCATAGATTCCCCCATTTCGATATGTGCACATTATAAAGAATCACACTGTATTAGTCCTTTGCAAACGCTACTTGAGTTGTAATTTTAAATCTAGAACATCAGATACAAAGTACCAGCATTGACAGTGGACGCCATCATTGAAATACGTATGATTGTTTCGGCCACTCATAAAAATTCCCCCTCCTTCCCCCCTTGGTGATATTTGAACTTACCCCTCTTCCAGCATCACGTGTGCTTTTTCTATATTCAAAAGATCACATGGTTTAGAATCAGTTTTCATAAATGGGATTTTAAAAGGAGGCTTCAACATAAACAAGAGGCTTATGGTAAGTTACGGCTCAGACCCATACGGCCTTATTACAAAAGTGGTTAAACCTGGGTTTAACTTAGACTTGGTTTATCTCGCATGCCTTCACTTTCTTTTGAATATTATCGAAATGAGACGGCATGCGAGAAAAACCAAGTCTAAGTTAAACCCAAGTGTAACCACTTTTGTAATAAGGCCGTCTCAGTTTACCTCCTCTAAGTCTTCTCGACTTACCACGCTTCTGCTTATGTTTATTGTGACAGTCACAGACCAAAAAACAAAAAGACAGCCCAAAAATAAACCATTACTAACTACCACACATTAACTTTGGCATACATTAAAGCCTTGTCCAAATCTGACCTAGATTTGGATAAGGCTTTTAATGTATGCCATATAAGTGTAATAAACAAGTAGATTCTTTGCAAGAGACTGGAGTATGTCCATTGAAGACGAGACGCTAGTACATTAAACAAGAGTTGTTCTCAAAGAATCGCAACAAATCACAGTAACTGCGCTCCTATTGTTGTTATGTCTTTTGTGAGCCGTGTCTCCATATGTTCTTGGTTTGTAGGATGCGTTCTAGTTTTGGAGGTTGGAGAGATGGTTAGAATGAAAAATGAAAAATATTAATTTTTCCAAAAAAACAGGTACATAGATAATAATGAGACATCCATAGTAAGAAATTGTATTGGAGAGATGGTATAATTATTTTTGTGTTTATTTTTTCTGGATCGGTCTTGTGACAAGTTTTACTACTTAATTTGGGAACACGAGCAAGAACACGTGCGTAGTATTCGCAATCAGCGTGCGTGTATGAACAGATGTATGAATAGATAATATAATTCCAAAAACAGTAGAATAAAGATCAATTACAATAGGGATGTTTACTGAGAAAAAAAACGTGATTATAATTAGTCCGTCTGTTAGATTATCGAAAAATATTGAATACGTATTTTTTGTTTTATCAAATCATTCGCGTCAAAGATTTGAGTGGGGGTTTGTGACGTCACTGACCGGCAAAAAATGCCATACTAATGTCTTAGAATATGAAACCACACGAGTTTTTAAAGCAACTGTATCGTCTTCATCTTTTGTTCACGTGAAAAAAGAAAAAATACGTGTCCAATATTTTTTTAGAAATCTATCTGACAGACTAATAAGATTTTTTTTGTTGTGTTGTTTTTGTGGCAGATAGGTGTTCGTTGCAGATAGGGTTTTTGGAACCATAACGTATATTAAGTGGGAGCTAATTGGTGTTTGTCTATACAAACACCAATTTTGTC
This sequence comes from Diarsia rubi, assembly GCA_932274075.1. Lineage (NCBI taxonomy): Eukaryota > Metazoa > Arthropoda > Insecta > Lepidoptera > Noctuidae > Diarsia > Diarsia rubi. The sequence continues at coordinate 20,106,842 of OW026415.1, read as the reverse complement.
AGGATGACTTAAGGAGCATTAAATACATAAAATATATTTCCAGTGTCATAAATATCCATACATTTAAGAGTCCGTAATATCAGCGAATTTTAACAAACACGACTTTCTCGAAACAGCGCTTAATCGAGTAAAAGTTATTTGAAGAACACTCCATCACTTCGCGGATATCCTGCAGATCGTTCCGACCACCATAAAGGTCCTGGCTTACAACGTAGCTTGTTTAACACTCATAATTTATCAATATAGCCTATTATCCCATACTTTCGCGTTGACTCACAGAATACGGAGGTATAGCTTAAGATGTAATGATGATTAATGATGATCACTTCAACGTTGTATTACGTAGTATTAATTATTTCATCACCACTGCTCGCAAAACGTTGAAGGAAACCATGAAGAAGCAGGCCTATGTTCGGAAACCAAATAATGGAAGACATGTCTAAAGAGACCATGTTTAGCGCATCAGCGAGACATTTTTTTGTAGCAATAATAATTATAAAATGTCAAACTAAATTGATTTGATGTTACTAATTTAGGCCAGCCAAGTGATTTCAGGTTTTTGTACTGATTATTTTTTATTTATATTGATAATTTTGAATGCCTCTTTCTGACTACCACAACAACCGTAGCTATTTGGTGTGTTCCTCATAGGTGCGCAATATGATGCGCTTAATAGAAACATCGCCCTTTAACTGTCAACAAAGATATAGGTCAAAAGATCGTCGCAGACTCCATTGTTATACCGTATTTTTCCTCTTTTAAATTCGCTGAGACGCCCATTTAATTATTCTGAGCATGACTCGGATAGCGTCTAAATATTTGATGTTGAAGTATTTTCTTTTGTATCTGTATTTGGTTCTTGTCCAAGTATTAAAATACTTATTTTTCTTTTCTACGAATTGCTGGCTTGAGCCGAAATTATAATAATAGGATTTGAAACGGAAACATTAATAAATGTTGTAACTTGTGCTTGAACTATTGGAGATTATACAAATGTTTTGAAGATTTTCGTAAAGATACTGGATTTACAATTCATAAGACCTTGAATTTTGACGGTATCTCTGTTCTATCTCTTTCAATTTGTACACCAAAACGAAAACTTATGTAAAGTTATGATTGTAGATTTACATTAATATCAAAACTGATCACTGTTTTGTTGACAACTGTAATTTATATGTCATTGCCTCGCTCGCCCATATCGAAAATCATATCTACCGTTCCATGTAGAAAGTACGACTTTACTCTTCCCGCTCAACTTAAGGGTACATCTAACAGTTTAAATATTTGTGTACAGTGTAATTGTATTGTTATTTGTGTTGTGAAAGTTTCTCGTTCAAACTGTTATTGTTACAACTTCAACTCAAACAGCAATTGGCTCGGAAATAACGTTCCGTCCCTGATCGGATTACCATCAAGAAAATTTGGCATTCTTTTTGCATAATAATATCTAAGTTGTGTAAAGAAAATAATTTTCGTAGAATCATCAGCCTAGCTTTTACCAAATATGTTGGGATCAGTTTCCAGTATCACTGTTACTATGATTTATATCGAACGACTTCTATCGACGTCTATCTTACCTCCATAACCCAGAATTTAGGCAATATTCCTTGCTAAGTCTGAATGTCGGACTTTCAGGCATCTGAGTACTCGTTACGACTGCCAAACATTGACAAAAATGAAATTCCGGGGCCAGTGACTTAACGCTCTTCTGAATTACGAAAGCCCTGCGATTGTTGATTCGATTGTTCTTCGAAGTGTTGCCATCGTAATTGGACGTTGACAGAACCCGATACTAGGAACCTGAAACTCTCGAGTTAATATTGTTGTTTTGTGCTTTTCATTCAATGGGTCCATACATTACTAGATAGGAGCCAGCGCCATGTTTTTTCTCCGAAACTATTCCCTTATTTTCTTCATTTATATTTGACTGGCCTGTTGGTCTAGTGGTTAGTGACCCTAACTGCTATGCCGGAGGTCGTGGGTTCGATTCCCACCCAGGACAAATGTTTGTGTGATGAGCACGATCATTTGTTCTGTATCTGGGTGTAATTTATCTATAATACTTATGTATGTATTTAGAAATATATAAGTATGTTTATCAGTTGTCTAGTACCCATAACACAAGCTCTGCTTAGCTTGGGACTAGATGGCGTTGTGTGATAGTTGTGGAATATTATTATTATTATTATTATTTATGGGGGAATCTAATAATACAATCGTTTCTGACGTCACACCTATGATAAGATTATCGCTTCTTCAGCATGCCTATTCTCTTTAACTGCGCAGTACGAATTGGATACAGTCATGAACGCCTGCAATCTTTTTTTTAGGGATGGTATGGCTTAACTCAAATGTGAGAGTTTACAGCAAACATATTGCTACTCCCAAAACGGTAAAAGGAAACATCGCGAAGAAACAACTGTCCTAGAAACAAAAACTTTTAGTGACTGACCACGGAGCGTGGTGGATTTATTGCTCATTCCTACTTTAAAGTTTTGTCCCAGCAGTGGGACCAATGCAAGCTTATTATGCTATGTCTATACATATTGGTGACTGTAACTGTACGAGGCTACATCTGGGCTACATCCAGTAGTGTCCAATTACGCGATAGTCGATACACAGTTCTACAAAAAGGAATGAGTTTGCTTTTACCCCTTTTTACTTATTTTCTCCGATAACTGGCGGAGACTGTATATTTTCTTTATTTCTTAAATTAGCATACCTAGGTATATCTGGTCTTTTTTGTTCAAGTCGTCAGAGCAACGAAACTTTATGGAATACACGTGCAAACTAAAGTTAGAAACTGATGTAAAGTTAGAACCGCTTGAAGCAATTTATAATTAATTAATATTTGCCGACATTTCGCCAGTTTAGTTTATGTTCTTATAGAGTTCGTATAGCTATTATAGAGCCATCAACCTAGTTACACTTACTCAAGACACTACTTACTAACAAGCTCATTCGAAAAGCATTTATTTCAACTGCACTATTACAGGCACTTTTGAATGTCAAAAAACAAAAAAAAGCGAAGCTATAGTCGCACTCACAAGGCATAATAACTTTTGAAAGTACTGTAGTTGCCCATTCCCTATCGTAGATCTCTATGGAGAAGAATGATCAAGAAACTCCATGGACACGCATTCAAAATATAGATGTATAAAACATGTATATCTTCATAGTACAGTAATATAAGTTTATTACGGTGCTCGTAAACTAGGAACTTGTAACCTTGCGATATTGTGTCTATCAAGTCGATACATTGTTCAAGTAACCGAGTCTATCGCTTTGTGTCGTGTTTGCTTGCTATAGAGCAACATAAAGCTTGTTGAAACAAGAACTATGGCTTTAGAATAGTGTACACGATGTGTACATAGCATGTTGTCAATGTTTTGCGGTTTAGTGTTCAACATTAGCTTTCCTTTATACAGTCGTTCAAAAGTCATGTGAAATGTTGTCATGTAAAAATAAACAACGAGTTTTGACTGAAATGTTGAAACAAGAAGATACATGTAATATCGGGAGCTCAGAATAATTGTTATTCACGGAAGATATCCTGGGACTGACAGTATATTATGTGCAATTATAAATCGTGAACACAAAACTGTTTTACAGTGTTTGCCTGGGTAAGCCCACAGTTACACATGACCTTATTTATGGCCAAAATCAGTGACGATCGATTTAGAAGCGTTATTCCGTATTCTTACAAAAGCTTTAAACAGGATTAATGCAAGCTTTCCGGTGATTTATTTAGTTATCGCTGTTCGAACGGCCCTTTTTCTAGTCGCTCTTATTATCAAGACTTCCTATGTATACAAACCTAACATCGCATTAATCAGATTGACGATGACTCATCTCATGGCTAATGCATACACGCAGCCATCATTCATCAATTACGGTATTAACCCCACATAATCCAATATAATACTGCCAGCTTATCGTCGTTTAAACCATAATTATTTGCAATAAAACCATTACAAACATTTTTATCAAATTATATTTGGCGAAAATTATTTTACGCACGGTGTTTGCGAATGTCAAATCATATAAATTTATGTTGGATTTGCTCCCCGCAACACCTGCGTGTAGGGTGTCCCGGTTAATCCTTATCACCGGGATAATTCCCTTTTGTGAACGCGATTATGGAACGTTGTGTAATTCACATAATTCATGCGTCTCTCTAGCTTATTATAAAAGGAGAAATTAGACTGTAATGTTTTAAATTGGGGTAGTAAGGTAGTAGATTATATTATTTATGTTTCCCGGGTGTAAAATAATATTGTTGGTGTTAAATGTTTACTGTCTCGCGGAAATTGTAAAATAGACGGGAAATGGGTTATAACGATGTCGGTTGATGTTATGCTTACAAGTTGGTACTGTGCATGCACTATCACCATTTTATTTGTCGTCTGTCGTTACTTTTGATGGTACAATGTCCTGTGTGTAATTTGTTGATATCGACTGAAACTTATGAATGGCAGGCAAATATTCAAGAGTTTCCTGAGATCAAACATGAAATGATAGTAAAGTACAGCTTATATTTTTTGTATATAATTATATTTATTTCTTGCATGCTCAAACTCAAATAAAGAAATGGGATAAGCATATTAACCATATCATACACAAAAAATCTACAATTATAAAAAAGACAACCAAATAAATTCCAGCTTTGCTTAATTTCAACGAAAATCTTTTTATCTTTCCCTACCTATCTTAACCGGTGGCTACTTATAAATATGACGGAGCAAGCACTACAAATAGCCGACGCAAGTGGCTCAGGACTATCACGACTAAGCAGGTCTCAATTATTGTCGCCCCTCTTCGCAGACAAGCGATATAATCCGCTTACCACGACCGGCGCGAAACATTAAGCTATAATTATTAATAGCGGCCTGTAATAACTAGATGACCTTGTTTGTTAAGCGCTTTTTTGGGGGTATATTGTAATGGAGAATGAGGAAACTTGGCAACAGCGATAAAAAAGCAAAAAGGTTAAATGCTTTCAAAAATAAAATCCCGAAATATTGAACATCAAATTCCTGAACGAATATTTTTTTATATAAAAATAAAAATCTCTAGTGAATATCCTGTAGATGTTTGTAATTGTAACACCCTTAGGAAATGATTTAAAACCAGGTATTCAATTTATTATGATAAAAATGTTCGTAAAAAGCGTAAAATGTAATAAAATGTCCGCTTTTAGGTACGTCGTTAACATTCATAGGCTAATGACATTATAATAACGAAGATAGAATATTTTCCTTTCACAGTCTCTAGGCACTATTTTAAGGGATGATAAATTGAATAAAATCTACTGGGTAACGAAATAATACAATTATGTCGAGTCGGCATTGCGACACAGACATTTATCAAGGTTGTCAAGGTACATGGTTATTAGTAAACTTTAAAGACATAACTCATTAATAGGCTTGATTAATTAAGGTTGGCCAAATTTAAATAAAATCAAATCATTGAACAATTGACTTAGAACGTAACTGACAAAATTACTGTAACACAACATCATGTGTTAAAGTTAAGAATCAGAAGTAAATTATTATAAATATCCAATCTAATCTTATAAAAAAGCAGCCTAACGTGACAAGCTCAAAACCAAATATACTTACCGCACCCCCAAATAACAAAAACACCCAAGTGTCGAAAAGAATATTTGAAGTCTGTAATAACGGCACCCTTCTTTAATGAAATGGGAAGAAAAATCCCGACGAAATACCTTGTCACCCGGTTGATGCGCGTCAACACAGATTAGTGGAGCGACGTTCGCCTTCACTAATGTCACCGGCAGTGCTTTTTTCCTTTGCCCTTTTTAATAAGAAAAGTCTGGTTTCGAGAATTATGTATGTGGTTAATTTAATTTGGAATAAATGCAGCGGATGTTTAAAAGCTGATGCTAAAGAGTGATGCAAAGTTCACAGGGACGTGGTAAGGTGACAAATGTAACGATCTAGTAAATTGGAACGACGCGTGTCGTCCCAAAATAAATCGTTCACAGAATAATTAAACAAATGTACCACTATTGATACATAATCTGATGAATCACCATTATTATATGGTTATACTGAGCTTAGTTTATTTAGTAACGTAACATAATTTACAAAAAAAAATCCTTCGATTTTTTTATGATCGACCTCAGGTGAATCAAAACTTTCTCATGAACACTCCATAAAGATCTTCAGTATTATTTACTTAGTTACCATTCCATTCGGTCTGTCAAAGATTATATTTTTTACCAGCATTCGTTCGTTCCAATGAAATCATTCACGGACTCCTGTGCCGTGTGATGGTAGAAAAAGTAAAACCCTCACGGGAACGAAAGCGGAAAAACATGATGAGATCGTATTTTTTTATCCCGTACCTAACTGATTGAAATTAAATAAAACTCAAAGATTCCTACCATTTAAATAGTAAAGCAATTTAAGTCGACTCTACTTAACTCGGTTTATGTTACTGGAATTTAATATCGGCTCAAATATTATCAAAGAGAAATAAAGAATATATTTACAGAAAATCTTGGAAACAGAACTTTGATACTAAATCAAAATACGGCCATTCGTAGTTCGACATCACCAATTCAAATATTTATAACATTAGTAACTTCATTTCTTATTCCGAGACCTGTTGTGGGTTTGATTTATAGGAGAGTCATCCAATAAAGATCTAGAAATACCTCCTTTTGTTTCGGAATCCCGAGAATCGTACGATAAAAAAAATGTCTGTAATATTGTATCCGGGCGCCTAATTCCGTTTACGATTCCCAAACAACGCAAATATATTTCGTTGAATTAGAGTTTCGAATTCGCAAATCAGTTCCGTGACAGATTCGATTCGCACAACGCTTTAACATGCAAAACGAACTCGATCTTTACAGAATACTATATTCGCTGTCTTTGCACGATTCCAAGTTTTATTCCTGCCAACTTGTTTCCCGGGCTTGTTTTTAGATAAAATTCGAAATAGATGCAATCTCTTGCTTGTCTCAGACATAGAATCGAAAAATCTTTCAAATACCTGGATCCGGACGCAGAATGATTACTATCTCTATACAGTTTTAGTGAGAGCTTATTTTCGATTGTCTCGGCAAATGGAGAGGTATTTTGAAATGTCGTTTTAAGAATGTCAATAAAGAATTGGAATTTGCGTTGTTATGTTTATTGAAGATGTTTAGGATGTCAATAGGTGGCTGGATGGTTTATTAATTTTATTATTCCGTGATTAAATCCTCATTCAACGTTTGAAGGTAAGGCCCCATGCTTTAAATTCTTGACGTGATTAAAGGTTATTTTGTTATTGTAACCTTCAACGGTTTGCTACACGTGTGTCTGAAGTACTGATTATATTGAACGCTCTTTGTCAATTACTTAAGATACATATCTAAATACGTGACTAAACATTTTCGCTGCACTTTCTCATTCTCCAATAACCTATAACCTCAATTACCATTAAATCATACCTACCAATCACACTGTATTCAAGCGAAGCAAAGCACGCCGTTATCACGGGTACCTACTTTCCATAATCGCTGCACACCATGTATTTCCATAGGTTATAATGAGCCTATCACTTGCTCATTACCACGCCATAGAACATAATTGCAGTTCTGCGTTCCCGTTAGGCGACCTGCGCGTGCGCTGCGAGCTAACGTTAATTATAGAGCAGGGCTGTCACTGTGTACAACGAATAGACGCTCCTTATTAGCGGGAGACAGGATGGTTGGCAATTTTGTTGACAAAGCCTGGCTTTTTAGCTTGCTATAAATTAGGAGCTTGTAACACTTACCTTACATAATATCTGTTGACAAATTAGTAAGAAGTTAAGACTGTATTTAAAGCAGTTCACTCCATTTACCAGTAGTAGTCTGTGGTGAAACTAACTAGAACCAAAAGCGAGAAAAATATGGAACGAACCTTCGATTTGTTCTCTCTTTAAGTAAGATGCTAATCATCCAGAACATTCATAGAAACCTTTCATTTCTCCGGAACTGAAACTTACCCATTTAACTATTCAATTCAAATAATCCAATCCAGTTCCACCAGCCATTGAATAAAATTCATTACGTCTGATTAAAAATAATTTAATCCGAACATTAAGTCATTGATAGCAAATAATTTTAATTACAAGCGAATCAACATGGCGGCTCCTGTCATCTGCATTCGAGTTGTACGGAAACGTCAGTCAACGCTGACTCACGGTCGTCAATGGACGCGCCATCTTTTATGTACGGACGCCGTGGTTTATAAGCGGTAGATACCTATATACTGCTGATTAGTTTGTGGAACTGGCTTGAGGATGAATAGCAAAACCATATTCAATCATCTAGTTCGTGGTAAATGTTCGATTTATGAACGTTAGTAAGAAAGTAAGGGAATGTATTGTTAAAAAAACTAAGCATACAATTGCTTAAATGACACCTATATTATTATATATTCTAATTTACTTTTTTTTTAATGTTGCCCCACACCAGGAATATCTTCTGTATCGTGGGTCACATTCACAGACATTTAAACTCACATAAACAAATACCCAGACCCGAAACAACTATCTGTAGGCCATACAAATATTTGTTTCGTGCGGGAATCGAACCCGCGACACGTAACGCGTCAGTCAACTGCTTGAGCCACTGCGCCAACCGTGTCGTTTATATTAGTAGTAGTAGCTATTAGTAGTATTAGCTTAGCATTGCTTTAAACTTTATGTAAATCAATTAACTCTGTGTTCTTTTCGTATTACTAATTGATTTTCGTAGTTTTCACACAAAACCTGTCATCTGTTGCTGAATTTACATACCTAATTTATCTTACAATAATGCCAATCAAACCGTAAGCGCAATTACCATAAAAATTAACATCAACATGCTCATAATGAGCATACATCAATAAAACTCGACCTCTTTCCCAAGTCCATAGAGAATTTTAAAAAATAGTTTATTAAAAGACTTAAGGAACGAGTTTCGTTGCATGCCAGTTCGCATGAATGGAGTTATATTTAAGCGTGCAATGTAGGAAAAAGGGAGAATAAAAAAACCAGTATGGCGGCATAATTTAGTGGTAAAGCAATGGATTGCCGCCAGGTGGCCGCCGCTGCGTCTGCGCATACAACCGGTTGGCTGGTGAAACAAGTTGTGAAAAAACGGCGGCGGAGAAAAAGAAAAATCTATTTTTTTTCTTTGTTTATTTTTTTGATTTTGCACGTAAAGAGTTTGCTTACAGAATACTAAAGCAGCTTGCATAAGGTCCTTTAATAAGTCTAGACGGAGTCTTGTATTAAGATTTGGTTTACCACAGAATAGTCTAAGTTTGGTAGTTAAGACGTTGACGAGATGACGGCGTAACCGAATCCTTGTGCATGCTTACAAAGTTTGAAGTACCGGTCAAGTTAATTAGTGTTGATTAATAACTTGATATTCTACGATCATAGAAGTTTCAACACAGTAGAGCCAAAATACTAAGTAAGGTTAAAAAAAACTTGAAGTCAGGACAAAGTAAGGACAGGCAAGTACAAATCTAAGCAAATGGCCCTGGAAAGGTTTCGGTTTGAAGAAACTTTATTCTCAATAAAAACATAAATCACTTACTTGAGAACAATACTAAAAATATAGATTACAATAAGTTCGTCATCAGTATTACAACTTAATAGTTACCCTTCCAATGCATTCATTTCTCCAGAAGTGATCGATCCGCAATTATGTGCTGGATAAGTTAAGTTTTGAATGCATCGAAAGAGTGTACATTTCCACAGGACGGTAATTTATTATAAAGCTGTGCTCCTTCGTTTCAAAGTCTTGTGAAGATGCTTTCGACCAACAGTGGCATACAGGCTAACAGTAACAGTAAGTGCAAATCAATGCTCGTTCCGTATGAAAAGAGGTCGTTTTTCAAAGCTGTACCTACCAACTAACAAGGGTGCACTAAGGTAGAATACGAAACTCAAAATGGTGTTTGTATTTTACCAGAACACGGGCACATAGTTAACGCAACGATATTTTTCCACAACGCCATATCTAACAACATAGACCACACAACAATGTCAACTTGTCAGTAAGTAAAGATCGAGATAAAGCGAGATGATTTGTGGATCCCACTCTAGCTCCATGTATCTTTTGATTAACGCACAACGCGTTTTAAACACGCATCCATTCATATTTTACTTCGGTATTCTCATATTTATTGTTTATTTGGCTCTGATAAGTAATGGGCTTTTGTATTGTTTATAGGTAATGGTAGTCGGTTCTGTACCTACTTGCGATGTTGTGGAATTAAAATTATAAAGGAGAGGTTTTAAGGCGTGGTTCAAAGGTTCTTTACGTCGCTTCTCAGTTGCAAAAGTCTGAGAATTACACACGCAGTTTAAAACGTTTTATGTTAATATAAATATATTTTTAAATTGATTTGATTTATTGCATTATTTTAGATGAGTATCTACATGTTATTAGGTTAGAAACAGCGTCTATTACAGTGAATTCACTGTAATAAAAAAATACTCTAATAGAACTACATAGGATGTATTTTGACAGAAATGTCTATTTACCTACTCACCCTCATCAGAAAAGCAGTAAGTTTATGTTTAGAGGGATTGTGGCAAAACGATAACAGTAAAATTGTGATGCTGTAGGCCGTGCCTACCAAAATTGATAATATGATACCTTAGCATTGTGTAAAAAATTTGATACTCGGTTGCATCTTCTATTTCGTAAAATAAGTTAGGAAGATAATATTCAAAGTACCTGACCCTTCAAGGCATTATGTGATATTTAAATCCAATAACTTTCAGAAGAAAATATGTGGAGCTGGAGAAAGGAAATATGTACCGACATGTATGTACCGACATGTAAGGCTTCTAATCGCTGTACCGCTTTGAAACTACTGCAGAAATTTCTTTACCTACTTTTGAGAAACTAGGAATATATTACAATATGACGTGCGTAATTTTTATGGAAAAGTATGATTTTAGTATCGTTTTTCAATATTTTCAACATTCAATTACTAACAGATATCGTAATCTTTGGCCGTATTAGATTGTGACATTACTCAAAAGTAAGCTTTACCTTTGCCTACTTAACACATAAATAATATTTAATATTCTAAGCATCCATAAGTCATCGCAACCATTACTTAAATCTTCGATTCATTAAAATACCATAAAACACGTCAGTTTTAAATTTTAAACCTTCAATATTTCGACGGGTAGTCGTAAAATATTTCAATCAATTAAACAAAATGGCCGCTGCCTCAATAAATAAGATATTATGTGATGCAAGAACACAAGGTGTTTCTCAAACTTTGGAAAACTATGTCGATAGCTTTCTCATGGTGTGACTTCCCTTTTAAGGTCATATTTTGTTTTTAATTTATGTTTATTGTATTCGGTTTTTTTTCGTATCGTTGTTTTTATGCATTACGTAAAGCATAAGCTATAAAATATCACATAAAACCGACAATAACTTAACACTTCGAGAGATAATATTGCAAAACGGTGTTGTATCTATTCTTGTCTTGTGCAACTTTGAAAACTACGTTACTTTCCCGTTCTTTTTTTTATTTCAATAAAATAAAAAGTTTCAGTTCGTTTCGTTTTTCAAACTATTTTGGATCTAGCTAAGATCTTAGTTTACCTGGACCAGAATAATCTAAAACGACCTGCTTAATCCTATCTCAAACTACACTAAAACAAGTGGAACATTCCAGAAAGTATGTTCAAAACGGCAATAGTCACGACATGTCAACCAAAAATACCCTTCTACCCAACAAACCACACTCTCGACCGCATTATCCTCAATTCTGGAATATTTCCTCAAACGAGAGCTCCTCGACTATTTTGTGCGTACGACGAAACTCACGCAACTTACTAATTACGGGCCATCATTTGTAGCCTAAACTCCTGGAGCACGACAAAGTTCCACTAAATACTGAGAGGTTTGGGGTGTGGTCGTGGAGGAAAATGAGCGAGAAATAATGAGCTGAAGAGGGTCGGTTATAGGTCGTTTGTGTGTTCATCGGCTAGTTATGTTTTGGCGTGTCATTTTCATTTTAAATGTGCGGGAATCTTTAAGTTGAATCAATGATAACTCAATTACAACCTCTCTCATATGTTAAACCCAAAGCTACACCATCCTTTGAAAAATCTATTGAAATTGTTAATCTAGATGCTACACGCTAACTATTTAGTCAGCGTGTAGTGAAATCGTTGTCTTCAAAATGTGAGGGGGAGGTACCCCAAATAATTTTCGTATCAGCATTAAATAGTATCCATCCACTGCATTAAACTCCATTCAGAATTACACATTAGCTACCCCTTTCAATTAAAACGTAGCGAAGCGGGAGAGTCATTTCTCGCTTCGCCACGTTCCGGTCCGCTGTCGCTTCGACCTCGTTCGTTGAGGACCGCAGGGCAGGCGACCCTTTGTTGCGTGAGAAACAAAACTTTGGTATATTCGCAAGAATGTGCGGTCAGACCGACCGACGCGGTTAATGTTCTGTACCTAACTCCGACCGTTTTGGACTTAGATCATAGTATGTACTTAAAACTGTTGTATATACTCATGCCTGGGGATTTAGACAAGGATGTGAAGTCTTGTTTGCCACACGCTAACAGATTAGTAGACATGAGTATTGCGTATAAACATTATCTTGGCACTACATATTAAGGTTTAGGTCAACTTTATCCACTTATGAAGGGTTAGGAGGAGGTGTGTGTTCATTTCGCTAGTTAAATTTAAGCCATGTACGAAAGCCATGTATGTAAGCATGCTCATAAGGGGTTAACGTATTGCCGTCAACCCGGCATAACTCCAGTCTCTGTGGCTGCTACTGAACCCAATAACACTTGGCCCGAGACGGGAATCGAACCCTGGATCAAATATCCAATTGTTCAGCAGCCGCCTTTGCGACCACTCGATCAACGAAGCAAGTAATTTAACGTTACCACTCATAAACCAACAGATACCTTCAAGGTTTAATCTTCATAATCATCAGAGCAATACTCTACTGAACACAGACCTCTTCAAAAGCATTTTATTTAATAGGATCCTCAGTTAGTCTCATCCAACTTTCCACCAGACACCGTTCACCCAAAACCTTACTTATTTTTAGCTCCACACTGTTCCCTTTCGCAATTTCCATATTCATGAAATTAATCTAAAAGAAAATGTTAATCACGTCGCCAACCTTCCCAAGGTTGTGTCGAATTACCTACTGGCCACGCTATTACATCACTGGTGAATAGGTTCCGCACGTCCGCTCCACTTAGCTGCGGTGTCTGAACTGACCTTAGAATGTACTGGTTATAGGTAGGTAGAGACAGAAGGGTATGGTTTCACTTTGTGACCAGTTTACAAGTAGATATCTACCTTTTTTTTGTCGACTCCAAATATGTTATGGGTAAATTAGAAATAGAAAAGTGGAAGTTGGGATCGCACACCGAGGCTTCCGTACAAACTTCATAATATACAGGCCGATCTTTTTGTCATTCATTAGACTAGGTACATATTTACGGATATCAAAATTACCCTTTTGACTTAGGTCAACGGAAAAGTTTTACAGAGACCACAAACAAAAGAAAAACTTCTCGCCATGCATCATTGTCAATCGACGATTACCTACCAACAGGATACAAATTGTGCAAATGAAAGCTTCTTGTCTTGACTAAAACTCCAGAGACAAGTTCTTTGCAATATCGGAAAAATAAGGCGAGTCAATTTTATATTTCAAATAAAAAAAAAATACACCAAGACCTGTTTGGTGTTTGCAAAGCTTTTAACGGAAACATTGTCTCGCTTTAAATACTTCCGTTCCAAACAAACAACAGACTTGAGACTACCCACCAAACACAAGACTTATTCCTTCTATATGTACAAAAATAATGAGATTAACGAATGCAATCCCCGGATTAAATTTATTATGCGTGAAAGAACGAGGGAAGAATACTAATCTCCCAGGGTTGCTCAGGGATGGCAAACCTTATGGCACGCGCCAGGTCTACAAGGAATTGGCAGGGGTCATAAATCACGCCATTGCGGTTCACTGAAACATTGGAATCTCTCAAAATGTAAATGCCCTTAGTCAAATCGAAAGTCCAGCGATCCATCTTTATCGGTTAACGGAGTTTCTAAGTTGGTCTGTTGTATGTTTATCGTGATATTTAGCATTGAAAAATGTTTGACTATTATAGTTGAAACTGTCTGTGAAGATAATCTTATTGTGTTCCCCACACGGACGCAACATCAGGAGAATATGTCGAAAAGCCAACATCATGTCATCATCATTCAGTCATCTGCCTAGCCTTACCCAAATATGTTGGGGTCGGCTTCCAGTTTACCTGGATGCAGCTGAATACCAGTATTTTACATGCAGTGACTGCCTATCTAACCTCCACAAGCCAGTTAATACTGGATCACATTTAATTTAGTGTTAAGCGTTGACTACACTTATTGTGAATATAACAGTCTATAAACAAATTATTAAAGAAACTAATTCAGTCCGCATATTGATAAAACTGTTGCGCGTATTTTTTACGTTCAAAACCATCAATTTTGAAGTTCTATACCGACGGAATTCAAAATTAATTTCATTTCTTAGTACTTAGTCCTTACAAAAGATTTCTTGAAAACTTGTGCGTAAGGTTTGGCATCCCTGTTAGCAAGGCGACGAACCCGCCAAAGCTGGTGGCTCTTTGTACTGAATTCCGCTTGAATTACGAGTACCCTCTCCAAAGTATTACTTACTGTTCACGCTATTTCTACTTGAAGGGTGGGCAGGACTTCAAACAGCAGCAATATATGGGGAAATCACTTCGTCTTTGAAGACAAGAACAATTCGTAATTACTTGCAGTTTCGACATGTTGCTTTGAAAGTGTGAAAATTCTTTTGTTTAGAGTTGTTTCCTCCATAATGTGAAACTGTAAAGAAGGGTAATATTCGAAAGCTGATTTCTGTACCTGCATTGTCCTGATGACTCAAATTTGGTCCTACCAGTACGTGGAAAACTTTGCCGTTTTTCTATTAATAATATTACATCGTTACCCAATAGATATCGATTTAGAAAATCCTATGTTCAAAATAAAGTAAACGGAAAAATATATTTTTATTAATTCATTAAATGTGTTCTAGAGGCAAACCTATTTATATTACAGTACCTACTAAAATTGAAATTCATATTAATTACTAACATTAAAAGCAAACAACTATTTCAAGTAATCCCCATCTTCGTTAACTAATACATCAAAACAATTGAAAGTCACTTAACTACAGTTTGTTAAAGAGAATGTAGTACAACCTCTGTGTTTAATGATGGTACTTATATACATAGATATTGCAATCACGTACCTACCTAGTATTCGCACCATGAGTACCTGATTAGTTTGTACATTCGACACAGCATGACTTTGTGTGGTAAATCAATTTTTATAGTCCTTGAATAAATTGGTTTAAATAAGTGACGATCATATTTTTTATTAAGTGTTTATGATAAAATTGTCAACTCTATACAAATTGTAATTGATAAAACTGAAATCTGAAAACGGTAATTGGAGATACCGAACACGTCATTGTGAATAACTTTCACAATGGAATCTAACTTAAAATAGTGAAAAAATTCGCGAGTCGCATTTACTCGACTATCTTATGCCAGCGGCTTCGCCTGTTTGGAGTTGCGTAACTGTCCCAAGGGATCGCATCAGATGTAGGTAAGGATCGTAGCAGGAGGCGTCCTGTCGTTTCTACCTAGTAGGTACCTGAGAAAGGTATGATTTTATCTTTTTTATACAAAACTAGCTGATGCCCGCGGCTTCGCCCACGTAAATATCGGTCAAATTATATACTAAAACCTTCCCTCAAGAACCACTCTATCCATTGGTAAAAACAGCATGCAAATCGGTGCAGTAGTTTTTGAGTTTTCGCGAACAGACAGATGCTGCGACGGCGATAGATTTTCACTTCACCCAGACCCTCTGGTCAAAGTCACTAACTACAGAGTGAAGCTGTATCGTTAAAATTATATAGCTAGCCAGCTCTTATACTATGCTGACCCGTGTTGACCGCATTTTAGTGCTCCTTGTCGTGAATGTAGATTCACTACATCGCTATACAATAGGTAGTCTGTAGAGTAAGTAGCTTGTAAGGTTTCAATGGACTACCATCGACCATTGCTCGTCACAGCCTTTACACAATGGTGTCCTATATTTAATCTTGCAGTAATAGAACTCTTTGTTAAGAAGATCGGCTGGGGATTCCGACCATACTTAGACTACATTTAAAAGTAAATATATTTAACAATTACTTATGAAGTAAGTACTCGTAAATATTTACAGTGTTGTGGGTTAAAGGAAATAGTGAGTGTGACGTGAAATCGTCATAACCTGCAGCATTGCCTTATTTTACAGTTGACTAATAAAATTGATGATTGATATAAAGGGTGTAAAAGTACCCTTAACGCTAACGAAGGGCACTTGTTCTCCCCACGACTGCGGTAATTTTTTGGTTCTATACCATACCTGGGAATCCCCTAGTTACGGAGATATTGGGGGTCAAAGTTCCAAATTTTTCACAGCTGTTTTTGTAAATACTAGTTTTTCAGGTTATAACTTTACTTAAATTTCTTCCATGACCCATTTACTATTCAAAGCATCCACTAACACAATGTTATAAGAGTGCTACATTGAGTTTTATCGAAAAATTTGATTTTTGACCCCAAAAAAAAGTCGTTTCCCAGCAAAAACATTTGCGTAGTGGCACTTAGTTTAATGTACAGAATGCTTGGTTGACGTATGTGTGAAGGGTTAATTTACACCCTGTATGTGCCGCCTGCTTGTTAGACACTAAATAACTCTAAAAATATATTATCCGTTGAAAAATATCCCATCCGTTGAATCAAAAATTAAATAAACCTTACTCTTCCATACCCACCGGAGTTTATCTTCTCAAAAACACAAACCTTTTAACCCACCGCTTTACCCGCTTTTCACAAAATGAATCTCATCACCGAACCAACCATGTCACACATAATTAGATGACTTGCATCTATCATTTACTTTCAACCGTTCATCCCTAACCAAAGGGGTTGCCAGTTGCCGTTAACCTCGAAGCTCATTAGCGAAAACCAAAATAAAGCGTGCAATATAAAAGAATGAGTTGGCAACACTGATAACCCTATTCATCACGGGGAATATAGCTGGGTTGTACGCAAATTGAACTTTTCGCACTTAGGCCTGAATGGGATTTTGTCGATACTAAAAAAGTGGGGGTGTTACGGGTCGTAATAGGTGTTTGAGTGCTTCGGGATTATAGCTCTTATGTACTTACTGTAGCTCTTATGTTGTAGGCGTATGTAATAAAAGGCGAACTAAATGTTGGAATACATAACACATCTGTAGGCCTTTTTGAAAATGATCGTCGAAACGGCAAAAAGGATTTATTACGTTCCACCATGTTCGTATTTACACATATCAAAGGGATAGCCTTACTTCCAATAGAGTATCAATCTATTTATTAAGAGCCTTAATACATATAATCTGAATGATAAGAATACTAAGGGGGTTGTGAGATAAAATAAGAAAAAAATACCTACATAAGAAGTCTGAAAGTGGTGCCAAAAAATTCTAATTAGTCCGTTTGCTAGATTTTAGAAAAATATTGGATTCGTGTTTTTTTGTTTTATCACTTAAATGAAAATAAAACTTGTCAAAGATCAAGAGTGGGGGCTTGTGACGTCACTTACTGGGTAAAAAAGTACTAACCATGTGACGTCACATAACTTGACACGACTTTTTGAATAACTGTATCGTCTTCATCTTTTGTTTATAAATGTGAAAAAAGAAAAAATATGTGTGCATTTATTGGAAATCTATCTGACGGACTAATTAGATGTTTTTGGTTAAATACGCTATTGCGTTTACAAACGTAAAATTGACTATTAATAATAGTAACTGAACAAGCTTGACCCTCAAATACTTTTATTACTATTACGTTTAATATTCAATGTCAAAAGTAATAGACTTTTGACATTGAATATTAAACGTAAAAGCGCATACGGTATGTATATTTTGTTTGTGTATTAACCAGTTATTTCTTGTTATTTCCAGATCTTTCCTGCAGGTTGAAATGAGACGAAGAACACACCAACGGATATGCGAGGTAATTAATTTTGTGTCTATTTTAAAACCGCGTCGGTATCGAAAAGGGGTTTTCTTAACTTAAATTCGTGGTCGTTAAATACCACAGACGATCAAAAACTCTTGAAATTACTTTAGGTCACTGTCTCATTAACTACCTCGTCGATCTAGTCATCTAGAGGTCCCAAGCGAGACTGCGAGTATGAGGTCCTTTTTTTTTGGCGGGTGAAAAATCATCAAATAACCCCTCCCGCTTTTGGGCAGAGCAAAAGGGAGTGCCAGACTTCTACTGACTAAAAACCACCCATGTTCCTTCTTAGCCCTTTATGTCGAGGCCGCGGTATCTCTCACAACATCCCGCAGCCGAGTATGAGGTCCTGGGTGCGATTCTCGGGTCGGCCAAAGTGTTAATGGGTTTTTCATTTGCTGGCACGGAATCTGAATTTGTGTCCGATTGATAGCAATAGGCTTGCTCCTATTACATCAGATTTAAACGTAACCGGCGAAAAGAGGAGTCTTACTTACAATGCCAATATAATACAAATAGGGATGTTTACTGACTTAAAAAAATATAATTCTAATAAGTCCGTCTGTTAGATTATTGAAAAATATTGGATACGTATTTTTTGTTTTATCAAATCAATAAAAAATTACGAAGATACAACACGTCAAAAATTTAAACGGGGGGTTGTGACGACTCTCACCGGTAAAGAATGGCATACTAATGTCTTGGATAATGACGTCACACGAGTTTTCAAAGCACTGTATCGTCTTCGTTGTTTGTTTACGTGAAAAAAGGAAAAATAGGTGTCCAATATTTTTTGGAAATCTATCTGACTGACTAATTAGTTTTTTTTTGTTAACTACTCTATTCTAGGTACAGTACCTACAGCCATGGTACTTGCACGAACAAAACCATGTACCGATCCACGGAACAACCTAGACAAGCGCGGCTTAACCTAAAGATCCGAGTGGTTGTTTTAACGTAGCCACGAGCTCCATTGTATAACCACCTATTTTTTAGAATTCTCAAATCCTGGTGTTTCCAGGATTTGCAAATTCTAGTCACAATGTTAGACATAAAGGCAGAAACTCTCTCCAAACCGAAACACAGCAATGCTTTTTGCAGAAGTAAACACGATCGTATTTCCTCTTTCACAAACTCAACTATTCTACGAAACTAAGTTAAAATATTTGAGTCCTTTACAAGGTACAGTTTAGCAATCATGTCTTTCAGGGGGTCATTGTACTCATCATTATCAACTTTTAATATAGGACCAACATTTAATCTGAAAACAAAATTCAAACTACACTAGGGTACTAATTAGTCCGTCAGATAGATTTCCAGAAAATATTGGACACCTATTTTTCCTTTTTTCACGTAAACAAACCATTAAGAAGATACAGGTGGTTCGAAAAGTCGTGTGACGTCACAGCTTGGTAAATTTTTGACGTCATAACTCCGAACCCATGATCTTTGACACGTTTTATTTTCGTATTTTTTTATTAAATTGATAAAACAAAAAACACGTATCCGATATTTTTCAATAATCCAGATATATTACACACGGACTAAACAAAATGATATTTTTTTTAGTCAGGAATCATCCCTATTACATTCGCATAACTCGTCAAAATGTATGGAAAAGTTCTTTATTTTTTTAAAGCGATTTTAGTAAAAGTTGTTCATAATTATGAGTACCTACAATGACTGAAGTTTGACGCAATTGCAAAACGACAGCTTGTATTGTTCAATGGGGCATAGTTAGGAACTAAGGCCCCTAGATCATCCCTCAACGCGTTTTTCATTACTGTCTATCTACTGCCCAGCGGGAACAAGGGTGTAATAGAGTTATAGTTGTTATTAAAACTTGAGTACAGAACCTCTGTGGACTGAAAATGGCTAACATGACAGGCGTAAAGCCCTGGTGTGCTTAGCAACGGTATGGAACTTTTTAATGCAGCTTAGTAGCAGACATTAATAGACGGTATGCGGGTAATTCATGTTCGCAAATTGATGTGTTGAAAAATACTTAAATATTGCAATTGAGTAAGCGGCTATATCTTATCGGATTGAGGAGTGAGAATGTTGGTTGGTGGGCTGCGGGTTCGTCGAAAGAGATACCACGGCCTCGACACAAAGAGCTAAGAAGGAACATGTGTGGTTTTTATTCAGTTGAAGTCAGGCACTCCCTTTCGCTCTGCCCAGCGCAGGATGGATTATTTGATAATTTCCCATCTCCCCAAAAAAAAAAAACCAGTGAGAATGGTGTACTTGATAATCCATAAATATAACATCACGCCTGTAATCCCGAAGGGTTAGGCAAAAGCATTAGTACACCCACATTTCGACAGTTACGTTTAAGTCACATGAAAAAATGAGGCGAGACAGAAATTCCTGATGGAATAATCCAATAACACTTTACCGACTGAAGAATAGTACCTAGGTCCTCCTGCACAGCACTAGACCAACGAACCCTAGATGACAGAACAGCCTTATTTCAGTTTTAGAAGTTTAAAGTAATATTATGTGACGTGCAACAAAAATATTTAGCCATCTCAATATCCGTCTCGTTTTCCCATTCATTCAAATTCTACATCTTCCCCAACCCTATTTCAAGGTCATTTAATTTTCAAACAAACTGCTCACTACTATAGAAAAATCTACTCCAAAAACCATAACATATGAATAAAACCTGTCGGACTGTCCGTTCATTGATACAAAATCCTTTCCAAGAACACTCCGCATAATGTTATTCCAAATATATTCTGTAGCTTCTTGCATTGAATAGAATCAACATTTATTCCTCCGAGGTGTGTTTAAACTGACCCTTTTCGAAAAGTAAAGTGTTTCCCGTATAAAACTATTGCCAACATATAAATGTATTCGTATGAATTACTGCTATAAATATAAATTGTATCGTTATCTGGTCAGTGTTTTTTGTGTATTCGGTATTTTCGAGCCATATTTTTTCAATTGGAAAATTCGATTCAATTTTGTTTAGAAGAATGGGCCTTTCGAAATGTTGGTAGTTTGTTCAGTGAAATGTTGATATAAAACCTATTTCGTATCGTTGAATTCAATGATTTTAAATTGCTCTGTGTAGCTTCGAAAAATAATAAGTTGAAACTTTTATTCTTGAAAATATTTTAGATATTGAAAAGGTCGCTAGAATAAGTAGTATTCTTGGAAAAAAATAGTACTGTCACGAACACCAAGATACTCGCAGTAACTAGTAAACGTGTTGCCTTTTCACGAACGTGGTAGTTTGGAAGTCATAGTAGTAGGAAATAGTTCCTGTATCAAATTAGAAACCGTTATTTCATGAGAAAATCGCTTTTGAATCTTGCTATTTTAAGACATACTTACTAGCTGTTGCCAGCGGCTTCGCCCGCAACAGCTCGAAAATTATCCCAAGGAAACATAAAATCGGGATAAAAACTAAACTATGTGTGTGTAATCCAGGTTATAAACTATCTGTGCACCAAATTTTATCCAAATTCGTTCAGTAGTTTTTGCGTGAAAGAGTAAAAAACATCCATCCATTCATACATAATATATACTTACAAACTTTCGCGTTTATAATATTAGTACCTACTCGTGACTGCGTCAGTTGCACTATATCTATTCTTGAAAATAATTTTGAAATTGAAAAGATCGCTAGAAAAGAAGTATTCCTGGGAAAAGTTTAGTCCTACGATGTTCGGTAACAATAATTTACTTCAAGTGTAACGTTGACACAATATTTGATAGCTTTAGTCTTCAATAATTTCTTCGAAATAATAAACTAAAGCCTGCTTTATTATATCAACGAAAAAATACCAATATAAAATTAGAAAAGATTTAGATATTGTAAAAAATCTCCAGAAAACAATCATATTTGTGCTTTTTTTTGCTTTTTAGTTTTTTTTTGTCGGGTTTTTTAGCTTTTTAACTAGTTTTTTTTTTGGTTTAAGCTTAATCAACTTTTTTCATTAAAACGAATAAGAAAATCGCTACATAAAACAGACACTTCGAGCATATTCGGTGCCAACATCTGTGATGCCCTAAAAACGTACACATATATCACAGTTTTCAAATAATTATTCATCTCTGAGAGCACAAGCCTGTTGCATTACAGTTAAAACCAGTTGTTAAGAGTTGCAATACTAACAAAATAAGCACGCACGACTCTTACCCAAACGATGGGGAATCAGCATGCAAGGTGAAAGGTTGCCATGGCATACATTAGCAGTTGCCAACGTAGAAAAGCGACAGAAGTCCCGTGGATCGTAAATATAATACACACTTTTTCACTAAGAAGTTCGCAGTACATCACTCACCTTAGGTTTACCGACGATATGGACTACTATATCGTCGAATATAATATGGCATGGCTTTTTTTTTTGGCTGGTGGAAAATCACCAAATAACCCCTCCCGCTCTTGGGCAGAGCGAAAGGGAGTGTCTGACCAAAAACCACCCATGGTCCTTCTTAGCCCTTATGTCGAGGCCGCGGTAACTTGGGAACAACCTGCAGCCATATGGTATGGCTGAGACCATGAGAACCTCATTAGAACGCTCGATGACCTCAGTAGAGCCTCCGAAAGAGTGGGTCTTAAAATCAGCATAGACAAAACCAAGGTCATGTTGAATGCGCATGTGCAAGGTTTACCTGTGGAAATGCGATATACAGGGGATAGGAAATATACAGGATTGTTCTTCTACATCTTTTTTACCAAGTGTAATTGCATAAGAGTTGGGGCTGCAACGTGCGTGCGCGCAGAGCGGCGCATTGGACGCGGGCACGCGCGTGTAGGGGCCGCATACCGGTGACAGATTTATGGGACATTACGGATATTATGTTAGTGTTTATTTTTGTTTTTTGATAATTACGGTAAATGTGCAGAATATATCTACAAAATGAAGTCTTTGATTTCAAAGTTTTCTTTTGAAATCAAAGTCTTCATTTCAAATGTTTTCTATTATGGGAGCTCACAGTATCTGTGTCTGATGAGAAGACATGCTAGAACAACCTCAAATAAATGGGAATAAGAGCAAGAGAATGTAGATGATGACTTGAACAGAGACTGAGTTATAAAAAAAGTATTCCTTCAAGCCGGCCAGAAAAGTCTTACTAACTATTTAACAAATTTCCACAATAATTGTTTCTAACTCGAGACAAATTCCACAGCATCATTTGCATACCACACAAATGACATAATTCCCACATTACCTCAACAACTCCTGGCTCCACTACTGGCGGCGCTAATCTGTACCGGCGCAGGCGCAGTATGCAAGCCGCGTCGCCCGCGCAACCGCCCGGAATGCAAGATGACCGATTACGTTTTTTGCTTCACACTGCCACAGCCTTTTATGTCGAGACGGAAGGCTTATTAAGTTATGGTCGTCATTTTATATAGTTTTTTGTTTAGTCTGTCTCGAGTAGGTGTCTATGTTGAATATCTATTAAGTACTTACTGAGACTACATATATGTAATGAGACTGTCAGACTAGGTTCATTAATCATCATCAACAGCCTATTAATGTCCCCACTGCTGGGACACAGGCCTCTTCGATTTTGAGAGGGAATGGGCTATAATCTACCACGCGAACCCAGTGCGGATTGGTAGATGTCACATGTCTTCGAATTTTTGGTTCTAAGACATGCCGGTTTCCTCACGATGTTTTCCTTCACCGTTCTGAGAGCAGCGGTGATGAAATAAATTACACATACTAATGTGCCTGTCTGGGTTCGAACACACGACCTACTGTTCATAAATCGGGGCCGCCTCCACTGGGCCACCGCTGCTTAGACTAGGTTATATAATGCTACTTATAGGTGTTCAGTAAATTAAATCTGATCAGTAGTTTTTGCGTGAAAGAGTAACGAACATCCATCCATACATACATACAGACTTACAAACTTTCACGTTTAAAATATTAGTAGGATATAAATAAAAATAATAAATAAATAAAATAAATAAAAAATAAAAAAGCCTTTTATTTCATGCGTTGAAAGCGTTGAAAGAAAAAGTAATACAAACTCTTAGTAGGATATATAAGATAATAATTATCCTAGTGTAGTTGCTTCTTTCACGGAGTCACAAAGAAAAACTAGTTCTGAATGAATCAATAATAAAGTTTTAAAAAAAATACTCATAAGTAACAATGTATTATGAAATATTGGCTTTTCGTAACAAAAGCAGATAACAATTTATAATATGTTATATTATGAGAGGCCTAGTGTTATTTTTGTCAGTTTTTGCTGCCTTTTATACTTGAGGTAGAGAGAGAGATTGAGAGAGGCAGTGGTTTGCTGACAAATAGTGATATCGGTGGTTGACAATAAAACTACAAAGAAATTTTGTTTATGAATGTCCTAAAACAATACAACAAGCATAACATTATGTCTACTTGTGTCACTTACTGCAGTACTCAGAGAGCTTTAATGATTACTTAGGGTATCACTTAGTAATGCTTTTGACAGTTTTGTCATACAAAAATATGTCAAACCTTTACTTAGTGACGGCTTAAGTAATCATTAAATATCTCTGAGTACGGCAGTTAGCCTTTCAAATGTAAACTATAGTTACGTCCTTTTTTTATTAATCCCAGACTTCTCCGAAACATTTTACATAAAAAGAAAACACGAAATAAAATGAAATTTTATTCGTTCAACATAAATATAACATAGGTCTGAAACTTATTGCTTACGAAGGTCAAGCTGAAACGCTACTGAAATTATTTTCTTTCAGTAGGTAAGCAACTTTCATAATCGTATATTATTCTCTTTATGTTCTGTTATTTATTATTTTCTGCGAATCACTGGATTGTGATGAAATGTTTATGGAGAAAATACTGTTGGTACTACTGTGGAAAGATTTAGGATCTACGAAGTTTTGCCTGCGAATTCCCCGTGGTTTGGCCTGTGTTAAAGTCATAGTGTCATAACTATTCATGACATATAACATCACGCCTGTTATCTGCGAATAGTTAGGCAAAGGTGGAGCACATTTCTCCAGATCGGTTGGTGCAGTGGCTTAAGCAGTTCGGGTTCGCACCCCACACGGACCAAATAAATGTATGGCTTAGATAGTGGTTTCGGGTCTGGGTATTTGTGTAAGTGAGTTTAAATGTTTGTAAATGCACCTACGATACAGGAAAAATTCTTAGTGGGGAAAAGTTTAAAAAAAATAGCTGGTGAGCCTATTGCTCTCAACCGGGTGAAAATGCAAGCTACTGAGATATTTCTCATAGGAAAACTTAAATCACACTTTGCCTGACCTGAGAATGTAACTCAGGATTTTATACAGAGCAGTTGCGTTTGCGATTTTTAGACCAAGGAAGTGGTCATAAGTATCCTGTAATAATACAAGTTACGTAATACAAGTTACGGTTTACTTGTGTGCCAATTTTCATCAAAATGTAGTCAGCCGTTGAGTCAAGTAAAATTAACATAAGGACAGAGTTACCATCACATTTATTTCGATGTATAGATGGACTTAAGGTGTTTCATTTCGTGGAAATGAAGATGGGATGAACAGAATTAAGCGCGTTATCTTTCCTTTCTCGTGAAAATCTTCAAAAGACTTTATCTTACACTAAATAAAACCACCATGATGGCCGTCTTTAGAACATAACTAATCCCAAAATCTCCGGTGTAACGTCCGTAGCCCTTCTTGTGCTATCTCTAGGGAAATCACTCTTAGTAACAAAGCTCTAAAATGATTATACTCAGAAACTGACAAGGTTTCGATGTAATACTATAAACATCGCATCTTTCAAGTTTGGTATCATTATCACTAAGTGTCCTGCCGTTATTTTATGTTTACTTGAATTTGGAACATATATTTTACTTTCTTTTTTATGAGTGTGCCTGTGTGAATGTGTTGTATGCCATGAGATATGTTCATGAGCGGCAACTTGACGGCGACTTGCCTGTTATGGGCCTACTACACGCTCATGCTTCACCAAACCAGCTTGCCTGAGAGATATTTTTCGACGACATGTAATGGGCTTGCCACACGCACAGGCTTCACCACAGTCTTGCTTGCGCGATTACACGGTGCACACGGTAAATCGCGCGTGTGGTTGCTAAAACTGTATTACCATTACCAACCACACGCGCAATGTACAGTGTGCACCGTGTAATCGCGCAAGCAAGCCTGTGCGTGTGGCAGGCCCATTACATGTCGTCGAAAAATATCTCTCAGGCAAGCTGGTTTGGTTTCCTCACAATGTTTTCCTTTATCGAAGCAAGTTATAATTATACAATACGCCACATAAATCCGAAAAATAAAGTCTTGGGTTTGAACTCGGGACCTATGACTTGGCAGACTGCTACAACAATAGATATTTTGCAGATCGTTGTCATACGACTCTCTCTAAAAGTATATTTATAACACTAACCAACTTATTGATAAACGCAGTGTGAAGTTATGCCAATCGTCTTCTCATCATCAACCATAGTTTGTAGGGTGGGATATCATCTAATGACTCCTACCGCTCTGGGCAGAGCGGTAGGGAGTGTCAGACTTCTATTGACTAAAACCACTCATGTTCATTCTTAGCCCTTTGTGTCGCGGTATCTCTTTCGAACTACCCGAAGCCCCGAGAGGATCAACCTGACTCCCCACCCCACCCCCCCGCCTGACTTCGCTCACTACTTGGCATAAGCATCTGTTTGTTTGAGCTATTCTCCACGTTTCTGTGCCAATATTAAAATTCATCTGAAGGTTACTACTTGACATTCTTACAGGAGGCTAATATTTCTTATAGTTACGTCCAAATACTATACAAGAAGTATTCGTTCTTTTATAATATTAGAGAGTATATTAGTATATTTTGACTGGCCTGTTGGTCTAGTGGTTAGTGACCCTAACTGCTATGCCGGAGGTCGTGGGTTCGATTCCCACTCAGGACAAATGTTTGTGTGATGAGCACGATCATTTGTTCTGTGTCTGGGTGTAATTTATCTATAATATGTATGTATTTAGAAATATATAAGTATGTTTATCAGTTGTCTAGTACCCATAACACAAGCTCTGCTTAACTTGGGACTAGATGGCGTTGTGTGATAATAATTGTGGAATATTATTATTATTATTATTATTATTTACGTCCAAATACTATACAAGAAGTATTCGTTCTTTTATAATATTAGAGAGTATATTAGTATATTACTATCTCCTTCCTCCTTACAAAACCCATTCAATGAACGAACTAGAAAGAACCCTGCCCGTCTCTTTCCAGCGCTAGCGTGAGGGTAAACAATAGTGGCCAGGAGCGAACCGCATACGTGACGTGTTCCGCACAGCCGATACACCTGTGTAAAGTTGCATTTATTTATGCACCACGATGCGTCCATTCTTGTGGGGTACCCACCCCACAAGAAGTGTGGTACAAGTGGACGAGGTTAGCGAGAGATGTTGGATAAATTGTGGTTGAGGAATAAATGTTGGTGGTTATGTATGTGTAGCGTCATGAGCGGATAATATGGCTCCTATTTCTCAGATACGGATCTATTGTATGTTAGAGGAATTGCGGGCGCAGAGCGGGTTGATTTGTTTTGGTTCTAGGACTGTGTGATATATCACTTATGATTGCAACGGTTGCGATTTCAGATGCAAACTTCTCCGTTTCTTTATTTAATTTCTGTTAATGATTCACTGATTTGGCTTCGACAAAGCGTGAAAGGTTTCACCACATAAACATACACTTGTCAAGATGCATGACTTCATGGTTTTTATTTTCAATAAGACGTCTTTCCAAACGACTAAAAACAGCTGCTACGTTAGTTCACAGGTGCTCCCTGAAACCTGAGAAATAGTTTATACAATGTGGATCTGGAACTACGCATTAAATTAAAACTAGCACTGTACTAGTCCATCGAAACATTTTAAAACACGAAGATTAGTAGTTAGTGGAAAATTTAAAAATTGCAATTTCCAAACAAAATAAATAGCAGAATCAACTGCATAAAAAGTAAACACGCTTTAACTACGAAAAGTCACTGACCTAGTGCGCGGGGTGCAGCGAGCGGCGGCGATGTTGGGCGTAGGTACTTTTTATCGGAGAACAACAAATCAGCGGCATAAACTCACTAAGTTGCGAGTTGTTAATTAATAAAAGATCACTGATTGAATAATTAATCACTTAAAACCTTATTTGAGGCATAATTAAACTAAAAAACTTACTAACTTAACCTAAATCACAAAACTAGCTACCTAATAAATGCCTAAATAACTAATATTACACTAACACCAATAAGTCACAGTAACCTATGCACTAATCCAAATATCATAAATCGTCTTTAATCACAATAACAACAAACTTTTCATAAAATCACGACAATGCGCGCGCGGCTCGTCTTGTGATAAAAAAAGTAGGCGTGTGCTCTCCTCAAAGGGCGCCGCTATGCACTGACTGACATAGTTACCGAGTCAAGGACTTTTTGCCGAAAAAAATTCCGCTCACACACACACTCGCAATTTTCTATGCACCACTAATGCATTATTTGCGTAAGTAATATTACTTTTTCTTTATAATTGTAGTATTTTGTGGGAGTGTGCGGGGCGCGTCAGAGTGGGATCGTATGACACCTTTCTCTGTCTTTCAAGCGTATTGAGACGTTGAGAATAGAATCGTAGGTTTTTGCACAGGTTCCTGACCTTACAATGTTTACCTATTATTACGGACTCCGATCTACATCATGTTGAAAAATAAGAAAATGAAAAATAATTTCCTGTGGCTAAAGTAGTCATTGGATTTGATTGATTTTTTGTATACGGGTCAAGAGCATGCCTTTCTTTACGTGGTTTAGAGGAATGTCAATCGTCCTGCTCCACATTGTATAATGTATAAATATGTAAATGTTTCATATCGCTACCCGTCTATGCCTTACACAGAGGGCCACACTCCATCTACAGCGTAGTATCTCAGCAATGCTTAGCATAACACAGAGTGCACACTAGCGACCTTTCACGCGCTGGGAACCGGCGCAAGCGCAGAGCATTTGAATATTTGCGCACGACAGTGCGGACCCGGCTTTATCCCGGTGTTAATATTTCATGAACTGAAAATTTTAATTTAAAATTCAACAGTGTGTGGTCGCCGGAATCTCTTTGTTCACCATTGTGTATTGTATCTATGTTTGTTTATGGTGGAACAGGAATCCTGAATTATCATACTTGAGTAATGATTACGGAAGCCTAGCTGAAAATTTCGCTGTCAAAACTATTTATTCAGGAAAAGGCGAGAAGAAGCGCCATACCAATAAAAGTGGTAAGAAGCTGGGGAGGGCTTTACAGAGAGACAAAAAAACTGCTTAGTCAAGCTCAATTGAACTTAAATGTCTATTAAAAAACGTTTCAAATAAAACATTATTCAACAAAACCAAACAAAGTCTCGCTCAATCAGTTAGCTAAATTAAATTCGAATGCAAGCCATTAATATTGACTAAACATCCGAACAGCCGTGAGATTG
Organism: Diarsia rubi; assembly: GCA_932274075.1. Classification (NCBI taxonomy): domain Eukaryota; kingdom Metazoa; phylum Arthropoda; class Insecta; order Lepidoptera; family Noctuidae; genus Diarsia; species Diarsia rubi. The sequence continues at coordinate 20,077,261 of OW026415.1, read as the reverse complement.
GCGTCCATTTTTAATTTATTACTCGACACACGAACGCATATCGACACTAATAGTTTTCTATAATTGAGATTCAAATTGAGTTTCCCACGACTAGCGAGTGAATCGATCGACAAATATATCGAGAGGTTGATTAAGCGAATCAATATTTAGGCGGCACTATGGAGTATGGAGCGTAGTGAGTGATGTACGCAATGCGTATGTTACCTTGTCACTTGTCGATATGAGCTGAAAAGTTAGTTCATCAATCTAAATATTTATAAAAGCATATCGAGTGCCCGATGACACGTTCCATCTGTTAAAATGGCACACTTAAACTCCTTTATCGAACGAATTTTTAAAAATATTTTTGAGTGCTCATTTTCTTTATACAGCGTGTATACAAACTCTTAGCGTTTTTTTCTTAGTATTGCGCTAAAATTATTGCTGGGTACAGGTAACTGTATTATTGTAAAGTAGAGTTTTACAATTAGAAAAAAAAGTAAAACGGTTACTTAGCTAGTAGCAAGAAGGTCTCAGATATAGCCACGAACAAAACAATAAATGACGGTTAGAAGAAGTGCCTGTGCGCTTCGTTAAGGGTTGTTTTTACAATATTTTTTACCCAGTGTTATATGAACCAAATGTTAAATTATATAACATTTCAAACTATCGTGTATACAACATACTTCACGAGCACAATATTTGCTACAATAATAGAGCAATCTGAAACAAATATTGATTTTATTGCAGGAATCTAACAAAAGGAAGGGTAAATTAAAACAATAGAATTGGATTAAGGTTTATAATAGAGTTTACAACTTATCTTCATATCAGATCGATTAAACATTAATTTAAGTTATTACTACCGTACTCAGAAATATTTAATGATTACTTAAGCCTTCACTTAGTAAATGTTAGACATACAAAACCTTCAATAAAGCGTCAAAATCTTTAGTAAGTGATGGCCTAAGTAATCATTAAATATCTCTGAGTACCTACGGCAGTTAAGCTAACTCGGGTTAAATATCTACCCTATACTTAAATGTTATCTACCGCATAATTTTCATTTAGTCACAAACTAAAACTTGAACATTTTTAAATAGGTTCAACTTCTATGACTTATTTGAAATAACTATCATTATAAAGAAACTTTTAATGAACTTTCGTAATTTACATAAAATAGACTTAATTTTTAATAATCTCTTAAAGATGTAAGTTTACTAATGTCCACTTTGAAAGTCACATTAAAATTGACTGCAACCTCCTTTGTAAACCATTTCTTTAATCATTTTAAAATTAAATAATATAACTTTTACAACACCGGTATCATAGTAAGTTAGGATTTCTTTATTTTTCATATTAATTACTGTCCTTCCTATGTTTTTATTTTATTTCGTAGTCCAACCAAATTACGTCGTAATATGCCTCATGTTATTTGTGTAACATTTACCAAAATGGTATTGTCGTGCGCTTAAACAAGCCACCGAAAGCCTTTATAACTATAACTTTTCGATCTTACAATACTCCTAATATCATACAACACTATCGAAAATTCATAAAGTTTTATCGATATCTTTTACGGCATGTGACATCACTATAGCTCAATAATGTGATAACACAAATAGTGCGGTCGCATTAATCTTCTGTGGTGTATAAGAATTTACTGTGTGTTGGCACTTAGGCAGATGTATGCTAGAATTTATAGCGTAGTCTACGAACTAGTAGGCGAAGTCAAACAATACGAAAGTACTACTAGTACGTTCATTCTGTAATTCTAATTAAAAAGTAATTGGGTATAAATTCAAAGTGGAGTTAAACTCAACATAACTTTTTCTTTTTTAAGCATGTACTGTCCTAACATAACTTTATGTTAATTTTTCATTAAAGGGTTATGCAGAAGTCTACCTATCTTACAATGACATTCCGTTAGATATGGTTTATAAAATACACGTGTAAACATAAATAAATATACCTCATCATCATCATCTGTCTGCCCTATTGGGGTATTTCACCAAAAAACATAATTAGTCCGTCAAATAGATTTCCAAAAAATAAAGGACACGCATTTTTTTTTATTCGAAAAGTCGCGTCAAGTCGTGTGAAGGTACCTACTAGGTTAGTACTTTTTACCCACAAAGCCCCACTGACCTTTGACACGTTTTATGTTCGTCAATTGTTATTAATTTGACGAAACATAGAACTCGTATACAATATTTTTCGATAATCTTAACAGACGGACTAATTAGTTTTCTCGCCGCATTATGTTTTTTTCATTCATTCTCCTCTGGCAACCGTCACGCTATCATTTACTTCTTTTTCTTTTCATTTTACTCACAAAATCTGTCCATCGTTTCTTTGGTCTTCCTCTCTCTCTCCATTCATCAACATTTATATTCATCACCATGCACGAAAAATGTGTTTTTCAGCTGAATTTTCTGCTTTCCTCATACGAGTCTCCTATAAATGGAGCTCATTTCAATCTGAGCCAATTCCAATTTACTCTTCCAGTTCTCTTTACCTGTAAATAGAGTTCTCTTTTACCTCTTTAATTAACTTACTGTCGATAAACTGAAGACTATTTGAATAACGCGGTCAAGTCGACTCGATATAACTTTATCACAACTGTAGATTCCAATTAACGTAATGGATCTGTTAGTTATCCTGCCACTCAAGTTAGAACTAGATAAGGAACTATCCATCTATACCTTACTATGCAAGCTTAGTGTTTGTCCTTAAGCATAAAGTTTGTGTCTCTTAAATTGATAAAAATGAAACAGCAGATTTCTTCATGATTTGTCAAATTATAAAAGTAGTACTTACTATTGACGAGTCCAACTGATACTTAATTTAAATTTTAAATAAAAAAAAATAAAAAAATTGGGTCAAGCCCGCCACACTATTCCCAAACCACAAATCCAAAAACAAAACCCAAAAAAAAAGTAAACAAAAAAACCAAACCAAATTTTTAATAAACAAAAACTCGTCATTCATAATTATCCGGAGCCCGACTTCACCTACCTGGTTATAAACCTCTCTTTGGTTGTTCTCAGCTCCACGCCCGTGTGCCAGCTTCGTCCAGAATATTCCTTTAATACTTGATATACTACCAAGACAACAAAAAATAAGCTTTTGTGAATAAACATACTTTGTAAAGTTGGTATTGTCGTATTCTTAGAACATAAAATAATAACCAGTTCCAACCTACGTATAGCTACTAATACTTTCAGGCCTTACCGTTTACCGCACCTAATATCCTGCGATGTCTACGCGATTATGCGCCAAAATATCACAAGCCCGGCCACCCATCTCTTAATAAACCCACTGCAAACCCACGCAAACAATCAGGCATTCTCATTAAGAACTTTAATGTCATACAATAGTGCCAGCGCGTGTATCTGCAACGAAATAGATCTTCATTCTTGCTTAAGACTGTAAAGGCTCGGGCACACTATCGATAATGATTCGCACAGCGAAAGTACCATGTTTATAGTAAAATCATCAGATTTTTCGAATGGATTCAGTCTTGTGAGCAAGAGTTATGATTCCGATTTCGCAAAAATGGACCGATGGGGCCCAAAAATTCTGAAGTGGCGACCTCGAACCAAAAGTCGTCGCGTTGGAAGGCTTTCCTTTAGGTGGACCGATGACTTAGTGAAGGTTGCGAGGATCTGTTGGATGCGAGACGCACGGCGCAGGTCAATGCGGTAACACTTGGGGGACCTCTACGTCCAGCAGTAGACGTTTTTCGTCTAAAGTGAATCTATTTAGATTTGCTGTATATATGTATAAAATAAGGCTGACGGGTATTTCAGGCAACCTTTTTATAGAACACTGAATTTTGGTCTTTTTTTTCGTGGATGGGAAATCAGCAAATGACTCCTCCCGCTCTGGGCAGAGCGGTAGGGAACCAGGGACTGTCAGACTTCTACTGACTAAAAACCACCCATGTTCCTTCTTAGCCCTTTGTATTGAGGCCGCGGTATCTCTTTCGAACAACCCGCAGCCCATAAATTTAGCTACCTGAGAGAGCAACCAAAATCACAGCAAACCTGTATTTTTTTTTTTAAACAAAAAAAACGTTGCCCACACACTAGGAATTTCTCCTGTATCGTGGGTGCGTTCACAAACATTTAAACTCACATACACAAATACCCAGACACGGAACAACTATCTGTAGGTCATACAAATATTTGTTCCGTGCGAGGATCGAACCCGCGACACGCAGCACAGCAGTCCATTGCTTGAGCCACTGCGCCAACCGTGCCGTCATTTGTCTAAAACAACAAAATTGCAGAACACCAATACACCCTCACCCTAATTCGTTGCATAAAACAAAGCGTTCACCCGACAACTCGACGCGTGTCGCGATGCATTCTGTCTTACCGCCGAACAGACGTGGGCATTAAGGTCGCAGCGACTCCCACGCACTATCATTTTATACAGAATAGTGAAATTACATTCCAAATGCATTATTTTAGTACCGAACTGGTTCTAAAACTATTGTTTCTGGGTTAAACTTTTGTTGTTTATTTTATTGGCGTTAAAAATAGTTTCGGAGAAAGATTTTATAGATAGATAACTTATCGATGCACGCGCACGAGCGTGATGCTTTAGTAGGCTGTCATTTAAAACTGCTCACAAGAAAGAGATATTGTAATGTAGTAATTTCCAAGCATTGTCATTGGTTGAAATTCGTTCAATATCATTTTATATGTCAAAACACCATTGCCTCATTGGTCAGATTCAGACTAAGCTTTAACACACCACACACGATCTAAAATCAGCTGAATGGTCCCAAAATACCTTCTGTGTAATAGATCACTTTTGATTGTGCTCATAAGGAGAAAATTGCAAAATATGATCCTGAGAAATCCGCCTTATTGGGCAGCTTTTGCCCCTGCTCTAACGGATTAAGACATTAATGCAAAATAAAATGATCAGAATCATATAATAGAGATGTTTACTGACTTATAAAAATATGATTCTAATTAGTCCGTCTTTTAGATTATCGAAAAATATTGAATACGTTTTTTGTTTTATCAAATCAATAAAAAATTACGAAGATAAAACGCGTCAAAAATTTGAGTGGCGGGTTGTGACGTCACTCACCGGAAAAGAATGGCATACTTACTAATGCCTTAGAAAATGATGACAAACAAGTTTTCAAAGCACTGTATTGTCTTCATTGTTTGTTGTTTACGTGAAGAAAGAAAAATTACGTGTCCAATATTTTTTGGAAATCTATCTGACGGACTAATTCGTTTTTTTTTTGTTAACTACCCTATTTTAGTAGGTAAACTTCATCACTCTCCTGCCTTTATCCCAATTAATTTAGAGTCTGCGTAGTGTGTTATCTACTTCCGTACTTCTCTACTACTGCACATCTCATCAGACACCTCGCTTCTTGCCATATGAGCAGCAGGTACCTTATAAAAATCCAGTCACTAATCGGTTTGGAAAGTATACCATTCGTTTTAGCACTCAAGTTCACTATCAAGCAACTACAACACAACAAACCTAACAAACCTTTCAACCCTGAACTAAATACCACACTCGATACCGAAACCAAATACAAGCAAAACTTTTAAACTCAAGTGCATAATCGTGCTTTTAAAACCATTCCCGCAAACACGTACATACCATACATACCACTAAATTAAAGACATAACGCGTACAGCTACAATTCACTTCGCAAGTGTACCCGCGACCTACATTCAGGAAATCGATTGAGCTCTCGATTACGCGCCGTTTAATCACAATGTGGAAAATTAACAGAAAAGTACTGAAAACTTTTATGAATGTGGGTAGGTTATGCGACATGGAATTTTCTTTGCCATTGCAAGTGAATGGAAAAGTTTTGAATGAGCATTGTCTAGTGAGTGAGTGAGTGAATGAAGGTATTGATATTTATTTATTCATTAATTCTGTTAACGGGGTTTAGTAGGTGTTAGCTGAATTCTAAATTAAGTTCCCGGCTTAGGTGCAAGCTATAAAATAGCTTGTTTTATGTTAAAATGTGTCGGATTTTGGGTAAAAGTTAGTTTTATAATAGACAGTTGCAGGTTGAGCAGATCGCCAATAAAAGAGAACGCGATCAGCACAGGCGTTCAAGCGCTGTCAAAGTGAAAATTGAATAGCAATGATAAGGATTCTATTCGCGGTTTAGACATCATAGGTGGTATTGACTTCAAGTAAATTTTTGACTTACCACACTTCTTAGCCGGATAGGTGATTGGATTCGTTCATGACAAAAGCAACACACAAATCATCTCAATAAAACTTTTTTATCATAGCATAAACTATGCCATGTACCCAAACACACACTCTAAGCATACATCTAAAGACTCCATACATCGTTTCAACCGATATTTACGATGTAGGAAGCAAACATTATTTTTCTTGTTCGCTATTCATGTTAGAAATACATACATTAAGTATATTAGTTGGCAACATCGAGGAAACGAGTAAAAATCACGTACACACACAGAGAATAATAGTACGTGCCGCCGCGTTCAATGCTGGCAACACCGGCTTTATTTTATGTCACAGAGTTGATGTAACATTCGTAAATACGTCGGTTATGTTAGAAAGGTTTAGGGTACACGGAATAATACATGTTCAGAGGTATATTCTACTACTTTATAAATGTAGGAATACCCAGAGAAAAATACCGAAATAAAATCTAACCTAACCGTACTAAACACAGGCCAATTACACTGAAAAGAAAAAATCACCATCTTGAAAATTCTACATTTAAAAACACGAGTTCCGATTAAAAAAAAAACAAATCATGCGATTCCCGTACGAGCGTTTACACTGCGAGTGCAATAGACAGCACTATACGAAAATAAGTGCAGAATGTAAAACGGAACGGGCGCGATTCGTCGCGCGGCAAAACGCGGGTCGGGCCGGAACGCGATTATTGCAGCTCCAATGGCGCGATTAACCCTCCGCTAGCGTGCTTTTGTCGTCTAAAACGTACTTTTTATTCCAACTTAAAAGCTTCAGCAACGATCTCGACAACGGTTGTGGCCCACTTTACAAGTCTTTATATCAAAATTTAAAACGGCTACAGAAAAACTTGGTAATAGATATAGTGAACTACAAAAAGTCAACGAACCACGGCTCGGTGCGGTTTCGTTCAACTGTTCCAAATCCAATTGCACCATTAACCCGTAACTGCCGCGGCAAAACACGGGCACCGCAATAAAATCAATGGGACACTTACACCGCCTATTTTCATTCAAATATATTCGCTCTATAGGCTCAAGTTCGCGGATAAACTAGATATAACCGGTATTAATCGAGTTCGGAGACGGTCGATAGTTAAAGAGATATATGGCCAATTTCTGGGGAGATTTGTTTTAGAATAAAAGCTTATTGTCTGTGACTGCGAAGCTTTGTCGATGGTATTAAATTACTAGGGAGTACTGCTTGACAAGTACTATAAAAGGCTTCGCGTGTAATACATCGAGACTTGTATCCAGCTAGGTCTAGCATTCAGCTGGCTTGGCGCCAATTTTTTCATGTTTCTGGAGATCCATTGTGTTTGATAGAAAACCCTGTTGCTTTTATTGGCGGTGAATCTGAAATGTTAGGTATATTGCCATGTTATGTTATGCATCTTAGAAGATATATTTTACATGGCTGGAAATTGCTTTTAAAAATTTTCTACTCCAATGGATTCGAATGATTGCTTTTAAGTTTTCTTTTATTAATTTTATGACGCAGCTTATTTGCAAATTGATCTCCAACGGTTTATTCATGTTTGCGTTATAGTTATAAAAAAAACAAGATATCAAACAGCTTAGTCATTCTTCTATTCTACTCCTTGACTGTATTATTATTACAGCATTGTGAAACCACAATGATGCCTCAATTATGCACCTTTATTTCATTCCTTCTTCATATAAACTCAAGTCCTTAAAAAGCCGCACAATTTTTTTTCTACACGTATTAATTTGAAGATTACATTAGGTTCTATCCCACGAACATCCTCTACGGAACCCTTACGAAACACACACAAACACTTAGTCCTCAACATTCGAGACATGAAAGCAAGGAAACAACCACCCACTTTATTGGTCCAGGCTGTCTTGCACACAACTTGTTTATACCAAGACTAGGCGCGCCCCGCGGCGCCGCCTCGGATTCCTTTACTGCTCATTGTAAAACTGTGTACTAAGATTTAGTTGGTACGCTTGTCTTTGTTGCTGCGGGATTAGATAAAGCATCGTGGTTAGTTTAGGTTTAACTTGTAACGTTTGTCGAGTTAAATGGGAGGAATAACAATAAATTAAGTTGAGGAGTTTAGTAGGATTTGGCTTCGATTGTAATAAAATACTTTTCGTTGCAACTGCTGCCTTGAAAGTTATTTTGTGTTCGGGAGTTATACGCGGGTTAGATGTAGCACAGGTTTGTGTAGTAGTTACTATCTATAACAGATGATTTCCAACAATGACACAATTTTTAGTAGAAATAGCTCCATTTCACGTAAGACGTGTCATTTGAATGATCAGTAGCAAATAGACATTTAGATTTATGTTCGGTTTATAAACTCGTCTCTTACTGGGATAAGTACAAGCGGATCAAAGTGAGCAAATGTACTATTGAGTGTACCTTGTCATTCTGGGATAACAGGCAAAAAGTTACATTACATCAATAAAAGACAAAAACTTAACAATACAACGCAAATCAAAACAACGTCTTACAGACAAAGATACAAGCCAACATAGTCAATAGGTCAGTAGCCAGGAAAAGATCAGAGCTAAGATAATATTTTAATGGTTCATTAAACAGCTCTATCCAGCTTTCTCAAACCTCTAGAAAGCTGACATTTGCGTGTCTGTATTATTTATTAGGAAAACGTGGAATGAACTAGTGATGCACGGAAACCGGAACTGAGTGGTGGAAAACGTTTGTATATCGGATCATGTTTCTCGTGGCTATTATTGGTATCTGTGATAGGGTGCAAAGTAGATTATCAGGAGCCTATTAACAAGTGCTGATGTCCGCTGCTAAAAATATTACTCCGCGTTTTAATTTTGTAACTTGTAGGTACTTTAAGTTTTTTTTTTTTTTTACGAAACCATGATCTTTTTCAAAAATAAGTTAAAGCTGTTCCATATAACATCAGCTATTAAGTATATATAGATTAAATGTTTTCACGTGTTCATCCATTATGTCAACATCATTTTAGGTTTAATAGAATATTGTAACCTACGGTTTTAACTTTTATCGTGTTTTGATCTTATTTCAAAGCAACCGCATGTACTAATGATATTTATTTCCTTTTTTCAGGTAAGTCTAATCTTCCATACACCAAATAAGTCTACAAGAACAACATCGAGTAAGTAAGATTGTAAGAAAGTAGGGAAATTGTAACCAAAACATCAGACTCGAACGAGGAACACAAGTGATAGACTAGTAGGTCAACTTACTTGCATTTATTTCCATCTCCCCCTTTCCTTATTTCCTTCAGCAAATACACAACACATTTAATCAAATCAAATAGCTTAACAGACTTCATCTGTTTTGTTTTGATGCAGAAGACACAAAACAAAACGACAATCGAAACAATATGTCCATCTAAGAAAATCAGAGTAAGTGTGCTACACACATGTTCGACTTGATATATTTTGGCTAAATGGGGCATCAAAATCGGTTTCAGGAAAATCAAAACCAAATGTTAGCCGAACCGACTCAAACACAAATCAGAATATTCAGATATGGAATTTGCCGAATGGAGTTGGTTTGATTGTAGTAAGCCGAATACGCGTAGTAATTGCTTTGGGTCGGCTTTTTCTCAGTAGGTGACCCCTAAATCCATCTATCCACAATTTGACACAACCCTAAAAGACATCTCTAAGCAAACAGGCAATTACGAAAGCAACTCTTGCGCAGACATTTCGTGCGAGTGTTGTTCGTACGTGCATTTACATAATCAGATGTTTTCATCGCAGCGGTAGGGTTAACTCAACTATTATGACTACTGCAAATGACATGTTTACTTTTGTTCCGTGTTCGTGAAAAGACTTGGTTCTGTAGCACGGCGGCGGCGGCGGTCTGCTTGTCGTAGCTTATTTAGTATTTATATATATTATATACTGTTGTTGTTCGTTTTGTGAAGTTTTAGTCGAGATGAAATCATTGTTTCAACAATTGCTAGTCAAATAAAGGTTAAAGATTTCCTTGAAGATGATGTCATGTGGTAATATGATGATTTAAGTTGATGGATGTAGAAGAAGAGACAGATCAAGGAGACTATGGATGAATTGTGTGAGGAAAGATATGAAAGAAAAGAAATAAATGACAGTGACGTTAGACAGAGAAGATGGAAGAACAAACATGTGCACAGACCCCAAGTAACAAAAGACGAGAGCAGAAAGATGAAGATGATTTCCATGATGGTAGTTTTAGTAGAACACAGAGATACGGAAGAAAACGAAATTGGTTGACTTAGCCCAGGTGATCGCTAGCAGAAAATGGAAGTGAGCGGGTCATATATGCCGTAGACAGGACAACAGGTGGGGTAGTCGGGTGCTAGAGTAGGGCATAGAAATGTAGGAAGGCAACTGAAGCGTTGGACCGACGACCTTGTTGGAGTGTCTGGAAAGAACTGGATGCGAAAGGCGCAAAACCGGGAAGAATGGCGTGCATTAGAAGAGACCTACACTCAGCATTGGGTGGTGAACGGTTGAAGAAGAAAAAGAAGAGTTTTTAGTAGACTTTGAAAATATACTCAAACAACACGGAAATACAGCATTTCTTCTATTATAACAACATTACCGAAAGCCAATTTACGCTCACTAAGCAAAAAAATAATGACTACCTACAAATATCCTACTAACCGTACCTAAGCCACTGAATACTACTACAATTCTCCTAGTTCCCGTTAGTTCTCGTCGGCACATCTCCATTCGCCCGATAAATCCGATTATTTTCCTAATCAAGCCTTCGGATGGCAGAGAACAAAATCACAGGCCTTGTACCTCGATGCAAATGTGGCCATACCACGAATACTCCGTAGAACCAAATGGAACTCTGCCAAGCGTTATAAATATTTGATTTTATGTTACAGACTATTTGATTTCATTTGATTTGAGATTCAGTGAAAGACTTGGAATTTCTCTAGTTAACATTGTCTTTTGTGTTTGTGCCAAATTAGTTCGAAGCGGGGTTTGGATTGGGAGAATTTTCGCGTTATGCTTGATCGCGCGATCTCTTATGCAATTCGGTGCCACGTGCACAAATATCGTTTGTAGTAGAATCGAGATCTGTGTAAGATTGAACAAGGCTTCGTTATCGCGTTTATCGTCTATTTGCAATCTGTATACTTTATCTAAATGCATTTGAAGTGGCTTATCTTGTATGTTTATGCGATTGCATTGGTCTTCTTAACTTTGTTACTGATTTTCATGCTGTTTTAAGGAAGGTTTTATGCCCTAAGCAGGAGTCAAACTCAGAACCTCATGCTCAGCAGTCGCGATTCATCATCAGCCATAAGACGTCTACTGCTGGACAAAAGCCTCCCCGATAGAACGCCATAAAGAACAGCAGCGTGCTGTTTGCATCCACCGGTTGCCCGCGACTCTCACGATGTCGTCGGTCCACCTAGTGGGAGGCTTACCAACGCTGCATCTTTCGGTTCGTAGTTGCCACTCGAGAACCTTCCTTCCCCATCATTTGTCGGTTTTTCGAGCGATGTGGACTGCCCATTGCCACTTCAACTTGCATATTATGAGAGCTATGTCGGTATCCCTGGTTCTGAACTCCGAGCTCTCTCCGTGGCTCGTTGCGTGACTCTGAGCTTCTCTAAGAGCCCGGCAATTAAGGGCCATGGTCTCTGAGCCATAAGTCATCACTGGCAACACACATTGGTTATAGACCCTCGTCTTCATTTAAGACACATACTGCGGTACTCAAAGATATTTAATGATTCCTTAAGCCGTCACTTAGAAAGGATTTGACATACTTTTGTATGACAAAACTGTCAAAACCTTTTCTAAGTGATGGCCTAAGTAATCATCAAAGCTCTCTGAGTGCGGCAGTAAATCGCTATAATGACCATAAAACCAACAAGAAAGGCAGAATCAACAGCAACCAATGTCGCGGCAGCCGAAAGATTTATGTGTTTCTTATTTGAGATACATAATATAAATTTGCAAGGTGTAAATAAGCGTCCTCTTATAAAACGTCAGAAGAAAAATGCACGGTCCGTATTGATTCATTCCTATACAGAGGATCTGCAAGAACTCTATGGAAGCAAGTCGTAAAAGTCGCGCAAAGCAGTGTCGGGTTGCTAGTGGCTGGTACAGTAATAAACTTCATGTTAGGAATATTCCAGCAGTTATCGTTAGCTTGTCTGTCGCCTACGGAGACTGGCGGTGATTTGTCTTAGTTTCTACAGCTAAACGTTGTTCAATAAGACTCGATTTACTGTGTAGCAGTGATGTTACTCCATTATCGACACTTGTACTCTGTTTTATTGAATGTGTAGATATCAAAGATTTCTTTATACAACTTCAATCAATGAAGGTTGCAAAAGCATTTGAAATTCAGCGTACTATCTTCTGCAAGACGCAAGCCTACTTTCTGACCTTTCAGGATTGCGGAATTTGTTCAATAGAGTCACCGCGGGCTTGGAACGCAAGGGGCATTAGAAGGAACACGAATGGGCTTTAGTCAGTAGAAGTCTGACACTCCATTTTCCTCCGCCCTGAGCGGGAGAAGTCATTTGATGATATTCTAAACTTGAAAAAAAAAGGCCTACTGTCTGAACAACGTGAGCATGCCTAGTGCAGGTTGGTGGATGTTACATGACTGTCTTCGAATTTTTTGGTTGCAAATGAATAAAGTCTGATTACTAGTATGAAATGAATGCTTTAAGTCTCCCTCTATAGTATTGTGTGACTGAAGTACTATATTTTACTCGTAGTAAATAATTAAATCACGCGTTCCTTATAGCAAAAAAAAACGATGTATCGGAAAACCTTAATCGTCCACCATTACACTCGATGAACAACTATTTCTGGATAACGATGATGATGATTTCTTTCAGTATATTGACCAATAAAGTTTGGCTCGTTTCTCGTTCACCAGTCCAACTCGTTGGCCCAACGACTGTCGCACGCCGTTTGGACCCAAATGAGTTTAGAAATCGCCCAAATTGTGCGGGTTGATTATTTCGGAATGGAATAAAATGACCCAAATAAAAATTGATGTTATTGCAAATATGGAAAGAGGTTGGGTGGGTACTTGAGATGTTTTTGTTCAGACATCGATCGATTCTTTTTTTTTTGAATAATTGAATTCGGTTTGTTCAAGAGTACACAGTTTACTCAATTATGATTATATATTATTTTATGTCATTTACTTTTTTCACATGTCTCGCAACTATGTAGTGGTCTGCTTCTGCTACCGAATGCAGCTGAATACCAGTATTATACATAAAGCGACTGCCTATTTATGTTACCTCTACAACCCAGTTAGTACTGAATCATACGATACTCCTTGGAAAGACAGTTGTCAGACCTTTGGGCCACTGACTTTCTGTAACGACCGAAAGAACTATACATGACAGCCAACGGCTTAAGTTTAACTTTCACCCCCCCCCCCCCATGGAGGAAAATGTAAAAAAAGCAACCCTCACTGGACTCGTGTGAGAGATTATGAATCTGTGAGGAGCTGCCCTGTAGTAGCTGATTTTGCTTATGCTATCCCATTAACTTTATCGGTCGTCATCCCGTGCCCTTATTGGTAAATGGTGTGTGTCCTGAAGACAGTTCGAGTGACAGTCATTAATTTCATTCTTTGTTGGACACAGTTATGTAAATATTCGTCGCAGAGAAACAACCGATTGGCTTAAAAAATAAATAAAATAAACATGGACAAAAATTGATTTAAAAAAAATAAAAAAATTGCTCGTAGCAAAGTTCTAGGAACAGCAAAAATACTCCGATAGAAAATTTAAATGTATTTTATGTAGGATTAGGCTATTCTGGCAATTAAACTGCTGTCATCGTCTTTTTAGTTAGACTGCAATATACTACGAAAATGCTACAATTACGAAAACATGGACAAACAAGGCCAATAAAGAAGTTTAGGTGTCCGAAAACAAAATATCGCTATTTGATCAAGAAGAGTTCGCAGAAATCGGAAACTTTTATCTGCAAACACTCGGACTTGATAGTTTTATATCCAGTGTTACGATGACATCTCGGCAGTTTGAAAAATTGCGAAATTCCTAACAATGTATCGAAAATAGTGAGGCGACACGATAAACAACAGTATCGATGAAAGTATCGGAGTTATGGCGTTATTTTTAACGACTTTCTCAGCTGAAACAGTTGAGATGTTATGTTTGGGACACATATATATCATACTTATTTTTAAGCTTTTTAAGATAAAAACAACCCTACGTTATTTTACGACGTCTCGCATTATCTTTTTTTAACTTTGCTACGTCTGACGAGAATCCCAATAACTTTCTAAACGTAAATTGTGGGGGAGACGTTGCTTTAAGTCGCAGATTTCGCAAACGAACCGTGCAAGAATTGTGAATTTATCGACAAAATTTATCGACTAGTTAGTACGTGGGCATCACTATCAGTGAAGGTCGCGTTGATTTATAGTGACGTGCAACATGAGTTATCGATACCGGTGTCTCGATTCGATTGGCTGACAGGTTTTGTTTGAATCTTTGAATATTTTATCGTTTTATTTACTGTCGTTTTAAATTCTGAATATATTTTGCTATGTAGTCCTGTCAAACGTGATTTTGTTGAATATTTATTAATTTAAATAAATGAATTCCGAAAAGAAAATTATTAATGACAGGCGAAAAAAATTAATTCCTGAAGTTGCTTGGAATACTTAGATTTACATGCAATATCAATCCTAATTTATTTTATTTCTATGTTCCCATAGGTTTTAATTTCAACTTTACACTGAAGCCAAAACAAATCAATTAAGCCCAACAGAGCAAAGATCGCCAAATAAAAACCGTCTTAGACACAAACTAAGTGGCTACTATCCTCAAACGTCGGTAACCCAAGTCAAGAAGGGATTTATGGATTAGTCCGGTAACCAACCATTATACCCCACTTAGTCGGGGGCTGGCAGAGAACGGGCTTATTCCACGTCTTGCACAATAGCTTTGAGAACCCAGCTTTTGAGATTAGTGGTAAAGCACAGAGTTTATCATCGGTAACTGTGTTTTGAGAAGATCTTGACTTTTGTTTGCTATGTGTTCTTAATTAAATTTTACTAAGCCAAGGATTGCTGCTTAGGCCGCGAGGGAAGATAAGGATGAAGTGTCTGGTGTAATCCAGTGTGATTTATTAATCGACATTTTATTGAGCTTTTACTGCGATATTCGTTTTATGGGACATCACTAAAGGACAATACTGTCGCTGTTTATTACATGCAATTGAAACATATTCTACATATATTTACACCTGTGCCTAACGCTCAAGCCGTGACGGGTGTGATGATATTTTGTTCACTATAGGGAATTTATCATCTTCAACATCCACGGCCCACCTCATTTTGTTTGTGGGGTATTCCCTCAAATAACATAGAATTTATAAATCAAAGACACTCACAAAGAACCATTACATCCAAAATTATTATCTTAAACGCAAAACTTTAAGACATAACCGCGAAACAAGGCCATAAATTGTGCATTATCAAGCAGGAGTACCCCTGTACCTACCACGAACATGACATATCACATAATACAAAGGTAAACTAAACACAGGTGTGAATTGTGCACATTACTCAGACCTACGTGATCTTTGTAGTTACTCAGAACACTACTTGTAAACGCTCGTCCATATGAAGAGAGTTTCTCGCCGTGCTAGAAACGAGAATGCCCGTGTGAGTGTTTTAAACAAGACTTGCAAATACTTCGGCCATCTCTCTACTTCCATCGGAAGTCCTGACACACTGCAGGTTATCACTCATACGTTGTCGATGTTCCACAAATTGCCTCGAAGCACTTTGCTATTATATTTCTTTTTTTATGCGCACAGCCCAGGACAATTCCCTGCCTCCGCCTGTGTTACTAATTCATAGTACCTCAATCTATTTAAGTCACGAGTTAATAGGCTTCTTCTGGGTTAGCTCGATTCATCGTCGACCTCATCTCTGTCTTCAGGACAAGATTGAAGTAAAACAAGTACAAATGTACATGCAAATACATCCTACATTTTACACGAGTCAATATTATTGAAAAATAAATAGTCTACTCGAGAAACGAGGCTAGGAAAAAAGGCGAGACTTTATGTTGCGCGTATTTGAAGCAAGGAACTCACCTCGTGTAAACGAGCTTTAATGTTGGTAATAAGTTGTTCCATATAAATAACTGTCGGGTACCATGTTATCTGTTGGACGTGCTTAGCTGAATTAAGAATTTGCACTATAAACGTTACAATGAGATGAATGAGGCCGTTTGTCTCCGAGTGACTGCGGGCAAAATGGAACGTACCTAATTATTCTGTTTTATTTTAGCATATTTGCTGTTGGAATATGAAAATTTTGCATATTTTACTAAAAATATAAAGCAGTTCACGTGAACTTAGCGTTCACGATTTTCGTTTACTTTTATTATCCCTGAAAGCATGATTGTTGTAATAGAGATTCAACTACGTGTATATTTGTATTAAATCTCAGAACATAAAATTTCAATAAAACAGGCTCATTTCATTTCAAGATATTACTAGAAAAATCACTTACGTTACGCTACAAAAATAAACTCTTTTGTGAAAAAAAACTAGACAGTGATACGCCGAAAACACAATATCTTATCTCGAGTAGGTTTTTTATTAAGTTGTCACCAAGTAATTCATCGTAACGTAGATAATATAGCTGCACTATAAATTACTTTTTTCATAAAATTCCAAAAGTAAGAATACAAAATATTGGCTCACTATCTCCAACAATCGTTAATTTCTTAGTGACGTCACAACGTGTGAATGAATGACTAAGTGAATGACGTGAACGAATTTTATCGACAGCTTATCTCTGGAGACTCATATATTATAGTATGTCGACGTAAAAGTTTAGTTATAGTGCATTTTAAGCTTCTAAAATTGCTTTTTGATACAACATCTTTTTAATACATTTTCTTCGTGTAATCTAACTTTCTCTTTGTGTGTTCCTGAAAGGTTTGGTATATTTACAGGCTCTTTAGATGTTTGATGTTCTTTTTATAAGGTAAGGAACTAAGTACTTTTTTTCAGTGACTGAAAACGCTACAAGAAAGTTTTACAAACTCACCAGATAAACACCTTTTCAACGGAACATTTATCGTGTCTTAATAGAAGCTAATTTTCGTGTCGAAGACATTGCCTAACAACATAATTTCTAAATGGTGTATTAAATCATTAGCCAAAGATTCGTCTATAAAAGAAAACGTCATCAATTCCACATTTTTCTAACAAATTAAACGATTAACTCGTAGTAATCCGGCGACATCCCGTCCGCCCACCACACTCATAAATGATTATTAACTATTCACGTTCATCCTCGGACGACAATCGTAATATATTCATCAACGAATATGTTATATCTTCATTAAGTTTTATTGTGTTACCGACTCATTAGTATAATTTATTGTATCGACCAGTTCTACCGCCACATACTCTCGCTGTTAACTTATCGACTTCGAACATTTTGTTATTTCTAGCTTTATTTCCACTCATTGCTTTATTGTTGACTACAAAAGGAATATGTTACAAACGAGAAATATGTAAATGAACAAACAAATGTCTTGTTCGCTACCAAGCAAAATAAAGTATATTTTACACAGTTTCCTCGTCGTGTTAAAACTTTCTGTTACCGTTTTTACTTTGTAATTAATTCAGGTCGAACGTGACATGAATTTAGTCTTGTACGACATTTATACACGACACTTAACGTACGACACTTAAATTCGAAAACTATTTAACATCCAATAACCAAAACACGGTGATACAGCACAAAGCTGGTATTTAGTCTAAAATGAAAGAATCATCCAAAACGGTCGAACGCTTTTCGAGATTTCCACAAACACAAGCTCTCGACGCCGAGATAGGGAAATATTTGACTAAAAGGTTCGTGTCGTCGATGAAAATAATCTGTATATTTTCGTATAATAAAACAAGCCCAAGTGCGGGCGAACCGAAAAAACACATTAAGGACATTCTAGCGATTGAATAGATCAATAAAATGAGACGCAGAAAGAAAAAATATGCAAAGGAAAAACTCGGTGAAATAAAGTGAAGTGAGACGCGCGAGTGAATACTCCCCCGTCGGAAATGTTCAGTTATTTTGATTTATATCTGGCGTGCACTTGCGATTAGGCGACTGGGAACATAAATCGTGTTCGTGTTAGAACCGAATTTCCCCGAAACAAAATTTTACGATAAAATTTCCCCAGAATAAGAATATAAAAGCTATCCGATCCGGATCTCCATATTCCTGAAAGTATTAATACGTGTTTCCTCTCCATTTAATGATTTAATCTCGTACAAATTTCAGTTATTACTCTATGAAAAATGCAAATTTTTAGCCATTAACCTAATAGCTTTGTTTGAGAATGGTACATCTGCGTGTTGAATATTTAACGAGTAAAAATTCTTGCGACTTAAAGTCGTGTAGATGCGCGAGTGTCGACTATCAGGTCGTGTAGTCCCGGGCGAGTGTTCACCTGCCCTGACAATTTTAATATAATAATATTTTCCTTGCGCCATCTCACTCGCAATATTAAAGTGGAGTCCCGCCATCTTGGGGCAAGGTTTTTATTCAAATTACGATAATGCTTTGTGGTTTTTATAATGAGTTGGCTCTAGTTCGTTATTTTTATGAATTACAGCGTATTTAAAAAATAAATGGTTGTTGATATTACATATTACAAACAATATTAGTAAATTAATGAAACACGTTGAAACTATTATAAACATTTATCATTTTAGCTAGTGGTTTTAATTAACCAAAGTAAATTTAACTCATGAAAAGGAACTACTTCTTTATTTTTTGGAAACCAGCAACACTCCGAACGAAAAATGATTTTCATTTTATGTTTATTAGGCAGTGCAATGTTATTACTACAGTTTCCTCCCTTCGCTCAAACTAAGCAAATAGCACAGGATAATATTGTTGCTTCCGTTTACGGAATTTTTAATTTACGCTCAGATACAACGCTCCAATATCCGGCCATCGTTCATGGAATCGGGTGATGCTAGAATTTTATTAAAAAAATTGCACCACTTTTTACGATATCCATAAAACAAAGCTTTGGTTATTTTTTCCCACTCTCCCCTTTAAAAAGTGGCTCTCTGGTACCTGCTAATGGACGTCAATGTACCTACAGTCAGGAAAAAAAAGGAAAAGTATATCTTTGAGGAAAATAAAATTATTTACCCTTTAATTATAGCCATCGCACTCAACTGATGAAGAACGACATTTATGGTCTAAAAATACGGACAATTTAAGTTTCCACTCAATATAAATACTAATCAATCTTCTCCTCGACCGTCCTTTGGAAAGACCGAACCATACATGGCTTTAAATACAGCTGAAAATTGTTATTTATAAGCAAGAACCACTACAAATAGGTCGAATCACAGCATTGTGTCGAACATGACTATCCATTTATTGTAATGTTGCAGAAAAGCGTTGAAAACCCATTCTAAGGTCATAAAACGCTTACGGACTCAGGAAAGTAGTAAAATTCAAAGAGAAATCATGTACGGTCGGTTACTAAAGTGGATAAGCGACCGCACAAAGCAATAGCTTGACGTTTAGTCTGGACTTACGACCTTTTACTTTCACGACAGATATTGTCGTCACCAACTGATTGTGGTTCATAATTTCAACATTTTAATAAAAGTCACGATGGCCTAGCGGTTTAGCGCGTTCGGATAGATCTATCGTGAATCAGTAAGTCGTGCGTTCTAATCTCACGCAGAAAGTTTTACACTTTTTGTAAGTATTTACTTGATTGGAGGTAATGAGACAGAAATATTATACTCTTTATCAAGATAAAGAACATAATATTTCTTTTACTTATATTTATAATAATATTTCTTTACGAACTTCTTACTTGTTCGCTTTGTTCACCCATTTCGTAAAGTTTGAAAGGTAGATCATAGAAAAATAAGTCAAGAATTATAATTTCTGTGAGGTAGACATGAGTTTTATGAATATGTTACTGGATGAACGTTGTCGATTGGGTTATAGTTGTTGATAAGTGACGTGTGGTTTAATAGATAGCAGTATTGTTGATATTTCTCAAAATGCAGGCACAGATTAATATTGAGGCGAGGGCGACTATTATTGCTCCGCATAAAAGTGATGTTATTAGATTACAATTATCAGAAAAAACCGGAATAAATGTGAGTATTATATTTAAGAATTGTAACTTAAACTGTTAGTAGAAATAAAGATAATATCGTTTGGTGACATTATGAATTCATTAATTGTTTTTTAAATTCATCATGAGGCTTAAAAGATAAATAATTAGTGTTTATTATTGGATTCATATGCACAGCGAATGAAGTCTTTAGTATTTTATTATAACCGACTCATATCACTTTTGTTTTGTTTTAGAAGAATACTGTTAGTCTCTGAATCAAAGATACGAGGAAGAGGGTCGCCTTGCTAATCGACAGCGAAGTGGAAGGCCGTCGCTTATTAGTGAAACGCAGCGACGGCGGTGACGACATAATAATATAATTATGGTCAAATAAAATATGGTTTCACACCTACGGGACGCCTCGCGGAATTATTCGACACCTCATCTCAAACTGTTCTCCGTGCCCTCCAAGCTAAAGGCTTGCATCATAGAAGACCAGCTAAAAAGCCCTTCCTGACAAATAGATAAAATCAAGAATGATTACGTTTCGCACGTGATTATTTAGATTTTTACTGGAATACTACCATATTTTCAGATGACAAGACTTTTAAATCAAGTCAAATAATATTATAATATTATGAGGTCTATGCGCAAACGTTTACATGACTGCATTGAAAATAATGGGGGTTCTACAAAATATAAAAATGCGGAATTGTTTTGTTTTTAATAGTAAACGTGTAATAACATATTTGATGATAATAACTTATCCGTAATTATTTACCAATCTTAAGTTGAGGTTTAGTTTCAATCTTCTTTTCTTCAAGAAAATGATCAATTAAGCTAAAACCTCAATACGACATTTATTGTGACGTTACAAAAAAAAACAGGTTCATAAAGTCTAAATCATATTATTTGTCAAAAAACTCTATCTTTAATAAGTGGGTATAATCAATTATATTTCTGTGATAAAATTATCTTTTCCTTGTTAAGAATTGACTTAGTGGGTATACAATCAAAATGTTATGATTTATGAACGATTACAAGAGAACTGTTTTTATTTAGGTAGGATTTGACGTCACAATTCTCATGATTGTTAATTAGTTAATTTTATAAATAATTATGAAGAATAAAACATTGTCTTGTCATTAAACACGACTTCTTTTCTACCTTACCACCCAACAAACACCCGAAGTGCTAACATAATCACAACCACATAAATAGTAAATAATAATACATTGGGTTTATATCCTATATATTTAACTTCTTATATAAAATAAGTATTCTAATGGGTTTACAATGACAAAAAGATAAAAATGATTACAAAGAAATAAAAAGCAATATCTTATGGTGTGTGAGATGATTTGAACTCGGACCTCATTGATCGTAGATCCACTGCTTAGCACAAACGGCTATCGACACTTGTAAGTTAAACGCGAATTTTAGCAATTGATTAAATAATGCGTTTGCTGCGATTATAACGAAAGAGACGGAAATATATTTTGTTGTGCTATTTCGTGGAGTGCGACGCCCGACGCGACTACGCCGACGACATGATACGATAGCGGGCAATCTCTGTGGCTGTGGTGTGCTTACTGTATAGAGCAAGACCACTTACACATACAAACGCATGAACGCTCGCCCGTGCGCTCACAGAAATACAATCCTTAGCGTGCCCATGCACTTGTCTTGCCTTACTGTACAATGGAAGCCCATAATGTTAGGGCACAATATTTAGCTGTATACGGTGCTAATACTTAGTTGCAGCTTTATTAAAAGGCCTGGAATTTCCAGTTCCATCCATTTTTTACAGGAAGGTAATGAACAATTAAGGTAGTTAATGGTAAGGTAAACGTAATGGAAGGTAATGAACACTGTTGTTGATTTTCAGTTATGTAAAAAATATAAAATAGTGCCTTCCACTTTTTATGAATGTAACGACGATTTTACTCGAATAAAAAAGAATATGCTAAAACTAACATTTTTTTTTATTCCGCGGATCGTCGCAATTTGTTCGAAACGAAGGAATGAATGCGAAATAGTCCAGCTCGTCCTACCATCTTATTCTGCTACTCCTGCGTTGTCGTTACCTGCCATTTAGTATCCACTGAGTGGTATTTTTTGCTCGATGTTCCTCCGACAAAAACATTTGTCAACAAAACAATGATGTTTCTTCCAAAAGTGCAATAAGTACCTTCTACTACGTATAGACAATGTATGGAACAGCGGACTTTTACATACAACCAACGAAAACATTGGTAAACTAGAATTATTTACTGAACTCATGCCATTGAATTAGTTGCTCATCAAAATTTCTTGCAGTTTCCTCTGCCAGTTTAAAGTCATACACTCCACCATACACTCTTTACTTTATTTCTGCAATGGCATCTTGCGTCTGTCTTTATAATAGATTGTTCGATGATAACCACTGCATGATGTTATCATTACAATGGAGTCTTCTACCCACGTGAAGCCAAAGGGTCTGTGTTTATAAATAGCTCATGATAATCTTGGCATTATACCTCGCTGTTGGTCCTGCTGTAATTTTTTAGATCTTTTGTGACCCGAAAGACTAGCAACCAATCTTTAAAAGGGGTATTGTATTACCTAGTATCAACCGGGTTGTGCAGGTCAGATAGGCAGTCGCTTCATGTATACGGAAACCCTTAGACAACCAACCTTGGAAAAGACTAGGCAGATATGATGATACCTCGTTCAGAGGACATTGAATGAAGGATGATGCTTGTCTGGTAGATGGCGGTTTCTGGAGGTTGCTTCTTGGCTGCAGCTGTGTCATACTTTGTTCCTCTATACAAGATGATTTTTTAGTCACCGTCCAATTTTTTTCTAGGTATTAGGTATCATTCACTAACACCACTTTTGAAAACAAATCGATGCATAAAATTTTCATATTAAATCGTTTTCTAGAAAGTATAATTATACGCTCTCCGCGAAACGTTAAAAGTTTGTGATGTGATAACTCAATATTTTTGTATTGAGTGGTAATAAAAGAAAAAACACGTATTCAATGAACGTATTCGCCAAAGATTAATGCATCAAAATTTGGACGGGTGACTAAAAATCATCTTGTAGGTATCCGAGTCTCTTATCATTAGTTTTGTAGCACGCGATGATGTGCAGAGCATGGTCTTGAGAACCAGATTGGATATAGAGTTATTGTGGTTCATCAGGCATTCTTCAGTAGCAGCCCGGAATCTGAATCTGGGTTACTGTGACTTAAACGTTTCTGGGGTGATTGGGTCATTCCCTAAAGGTTCTGAATACCCTCCTCATCCATTTAATGATGGAACACTATATGTTTCTCCAACATACCCCCACGAAATATAAGTTCCTTCACAAATTCCAGTCTCGAAAGCCCAGCCAATAATGTTTTCGTTCGACTAGAAATTTTATGCATAGTACACACATCAGCCGAATTCGCTGTCGAAAGCAGACTATCGCATATTCGAGCTATGTTCACACACTTGACGGCTCGTAAGCGAAATAGCATAATGGAGGAATCAGCTGGGACGACATGGTAGGATAAACTCGAACAGGTCGGTACGGAGAATGTTCGTGGGCGAATGTTTTGCTAAAGGGAGGAAAAGGAGGGATGGAATTTCGTTTGCAGGATGATTTGATACAGGGAATGATGATGGATTGTTTTATTACAGACCATTGACTACATCAGTCTTTTTGCTCGTTTTCTGGGGTTTATAAGTGGTGTGTCAAGGCACTCTTTATTACTAGTCAATATCGTAATTATTTAAGTTCCTTCCTCCTCAACCCATAAAGGTAATTCCTTAGTTATTATAGTCTGTCTATTTAAATCAACAAAATCTTCATCTTTCGTCACTAAAATTATCACCACTACCAATTTAAATTCTTCATCCAAATTCATCTCCTTCAATCATTGGGTTTTATTGTAGAGCTGTATAGGTAATCTAAAAAAAACGTATTGCACAATTTCCTACCTTCTTAGAGTTTCATTAAACAATCACAACACATATGCGTTATGTTGCAATATTAAGTCTCTTATGCCAATAAAACAGAGCTGCACACTAGTCTATTTCCAGGACTAAAGGGAGCGAGGGAAAGGGGAGTGGGGGGAGCAAGGGCTAAACGAGCAGTAATAAACTTAGACAACCGTAAATCAAATGTACCGGACTGCTCTCGTCACACACCGTTACGTTGCACAAAGAAATAAGTTCAACCTAATGTTTAGTACTGGGTAAATGTGGACGGAAGTGTGTTTATGAAGACTGAAGACGAATATTGTTCAGACAATGTTTAGACGTACTGAAACAACTGTTGTTTTGGATAGCTGTACCAACGATTAACTACCATTGTTTATTCAGTAAGCGTCATAATATGAAGAGATAAAAATACCATTTATAATATCATGCATATATCCCTGAAGTGCTGATCGATCTGATCGTCGACAAAAATCTGAAATCGGCTTAAATCTTAAAACCTAAAAAGTACAGATTGATCACCAAAAAACTAGCGCAATTCACAGCCAACAATAACTCATATATCAAGATTAGTCCTCGTAATTTTGCCTGCAGTTTTCGAAATGCTGCAACAATCTAAACCAGGATTGGGGTATAGACAGGATTCGAACATACGATGCAATCTTGCACATACCAACGTATGTTAGGTGTGTCACTCGCATTAGTGCTGTGATATTTATAGCTGGGTATCGAACCTGCGCTAATCCGGAACGCGTCGGATTGTATACGCATTGGGTGACAAACTGCCGCGGCACTGCAGTACCTCTACCATGAGTTTACACAGCCAAATCTCGCAAGCGTCTACGTAAATTATTTGTATGAAATATCGTACAGCGCCTCTAGCGGTCACGGAAAGAATTACAATCCGTAACATGAGCACTATAGATGACGATAGGTTAAAAACCTAACGTAATCTATTCTATAGTTACTAACGTTTTTAGCTGTCACCATACAAAATGGTACCATGAGTCACTAATTTCACTGAACCTATCGAATAATTCGCTTACTATAGTGGTTACGTAGCTCACTAGCATTTTGGCGTGTGAAACATATGTTTACAACAAAATTATGTACGTTTTTGAGTCTAATGCAGTCAAAATAATGTCTGCAAAGCTTATTTGGTATGAAATATGTTAGTGGCCGCTGAATTTAAAGACCAACGACGTGAATAACGTGAATTTCGAGAAATGATTTTCCGAAATGAGAATTCATGTTAGACACCAATTGCAAAATATAAATGAATGAACGTTTATTAAACATTATAGACTCTTTAAAGAATACTTTAAGGTTTGTGCATATGTATGAATAATGTTACGGATTTGATGTCAACACAACGAGATTCATTAGAACTAAAGGTACCATGCAGTTCTCTCAAAACAAAACACAATAATTTTGAAGAAAGTTGAAACATACCTTTCTATGAACTCTACCAACAATTGAAACTGAGGCACAGGGTCCTCATTGTTTTAAATAATCTGTTTGAATCTACTAATGTAAACTGTTAAACAACACAACACAGCTCTGTGACACAAGGTCAACAAACAAAATTAAAAATTGAATACACGACAGTGACATATTAAAAGGAATAAAAATTCAAAAACCACTAAATACTATAAGTAGTCTAATAACCGTCAACTTTTCTATTTTGTCGGTTTATTTGTGAATATATCGATCTCTCCTCTTATTAGTGGGAAAGAAAGAAACAAAACATGAGTAGAGTGAAGTTAGCTAGACGACACAATCTATCGAGCTTACATTAGCGCCTGCGTAAGACTCCGTAAATCTCATGGTGCAAGCATTATCGAAATCTATTTGATACACGTTAGCACGCTAGCGAGTTCAACGTTAGCGAGTAAGTTTTCTATGACAACTCATGGTAGAGCTACTGATTGTTACATCGATTTTGTGACGATTTGAGAGGTTTCGACTAAGTAAAATACTATATTTATGCGGTTTTAAGTATCAGTAGTTTTTCGTTTGATCTTATAGGAAAAAATCAATGATGTAGATTACAGTTTGGAGACAAGCTCGCAAGGTTGGTGAAAAGTAGCAGTGTCAAGTCAATCATCATCGTAGACTTAGAAAATAAATAAGAATATAAAGTACCTATATATCAGACACTAACGACATTTGACAGGGGTGCAAAAGGACCATCACAAGACGCCTAAGAACTTCAAACAAAACCCTTTTCTTGGGGAACAATTTCATGACTGACATGACAAGAGCTTGCTTAAAAGGTGATTCTCACACGAAACACGTGGTCTGACGGTGAAGAGCATCTCACATCGTATTGGCTTGTATGAAATCCGTTGATGATTAACATACGGACACCGCCCAACCGCGCGGACAAATGGAGCTCACCGCATATACGCGCGGCGCACCACTGATACATTTGGTTCCCTCCCTACCCGCCCGTGCGGACGAGCACTGTCGAGTAAGTATCACATTACACAAGGATGACAGTTCATCATCATCCACATAGCCCCACTTGACCCACTGCTAGGCATAGGCCTCTTTGATTGAGCCAAGCTTCACGTTCTTGTGCCTGCCTAATCCAAGATATTCCTACGATATATGACAGTTCATCACCATCATCATCATTTTAGCCAAAAAACGTCTAAAAAGGTGTCGCCACATTGACCGGTCATGTGCGTCTCGCATCCAGCGGGTCCCCGCAACCTTCACCAGGTCATCGGTCCACCTAGTGGGAGGCCTTTCAACCGGTTGCGGTCGCCACTCCAGGTTAAGACGCGCTCTATTCTCGGAAAGCAGTTAAGCTGTTGGTCCCGGCTGTCATTTGAAAATCTTTGATAATCGTGGCAGGTACTCAGTGGCCTGAAAGTCTGACAACCAGTCTTACCAAGGGTTTAGTTTAGTTTAGTTTAACTGGGCCTTCATCCGCACTTAGCCTCTCGATTGGGCCATTGCGCGTGATGTCTAGAGAATACCTACTCCAACCAACATAACTTTTCGGCCCCATCGGCCATACGACAGATGAGGTTTAAGATCATTTATTCTCATAAGAATTACATTATTCACTTACATGAGAATATTAAAAACTTAACATAAAGATGACAAAATACTATTAGTAACATACTAATCATAAATTAAAAACCAAGTTTCAAAAGTACTTAAACTCAAAAACAACCCTTCAAGAAACCAGAAATTCGTCAATCGCTACATCCTAGTAAAGATGTCGCCGACCATTACAGCGCATTGTGCCCTCTCCTTTGTTCGTAGCCAATTAGTCGTAAGTTCCCACCACCGCACCTCCAGCCGCTGCACCGCTGACTAGCGCTATTATTGCTTAATAGATTATGGCCCGCTGCTTTGTCTCTGGGCAGCAACACGACCAGAGAGTTTCGTCCGTTAAATAAATAATTTTAGTCTCGCGGCTAAGGTGCTTCCAAAGTTTAAGTTTAGGGATTAAAGTTTGCCTTAAAAGATCTAGTTATGAACTAGTTTGAACAGAATTAGTATGGAATCTGTTGTTGATCTTTACTTAATTAAAACTTGATTTAAGTTACATGGAGTGGGAAGAGTATGCTGCTAGCATCTATGATGTAATAGAACCTTAAATAATTTTTTTTTTTAGAAATTATATCAATGGAATGACCCCATGTTTACAGTGAAAGTAACGTTTTTTTAAAGAATTGGATTAAGAATTGTGTGGAGGTAACTACGAATATCAAAACAGAGGAGCTAGTTGAAGCCCGAGGCCATAGCACTTTCCGCAGCTATCAAAAAAATAAGGCCACGAACAATCCACAAAAGCAAGGCACAATTAAATTTCACCGCTGGCAACACTAAAACGCTAAAGCACCAAAATCCCACAATAGCACATGGCAACACCGAGATCATTTTTCACCGTCGCGTCGGAAGGAATACGTGTTTGTGTGGACTGACGGCTCCAAAATATAAATCAGACATAATGGTATCTGTACAAAGCGCTTTTGAGTTCACACTTGCCGCTTTTTGGGGTTCCATGGAGGCAAAACTCATTTGTTGTTGTCAACGTTATGAATATTGTTTACTGTAAACATTTTATAAGACATCGTCCTCTTTTGAGCCAAAACCTCATATATATATATGTAGGTCATAACCCAAAACCAACTTCTTTTAAAAAGATCTCCTTTTTCCAATTAAGTCACCGATAGTTTCCACATCCTAGTCGCCTCAACACCTCAACTAGGAAAATCACCATCAGTGTCTCCCCATAATCGTCTCAATAACCAGTATTATTCCTGACAAAATCCTTTCAAGGACCTAAAACTCCATCGATAAATGTATCTCCTATACTCGAAAATCTAGGCTGGATTGTGTATCGTTAGTTCGTTACGTATCTAGACACTAGGTTACTTCACACATTCCGAAACGTTGAAACCCGTGTATCGCAGCAATGTCATAGTCATCACACAAATTGTGTTGCACACCGATATTTCTGCCGCGTGTATGCAATTCCAACGTCAGATTTTTGCGATCTATTTCGCAATAACACCGACGATATATTGGTATGTTTGTAGGCTTTACTCATAGTAAACATAGTCACTTTAACTGTCGCAGTTTTGTGTCAATTTGACTTTGCATAGAAAAGTTAGAAATAAAATCTATGATACAAAAAAAAATTGGTTAAAAAACCCGACTGGAAAAAAATCAAACTACAAGCACATTTAAAAAAAAAATTGAAAGCAGGCGGGGTCCATTCCATTTTCATTTCATTTCATAATTGAATGTTCAAATGAATGCCTGCTTTCAGTTTTTTCAGTCGGGTTTTTTAGTTTTTTTTAGTTTACTTTTTTATTTCCAACTTTTTAGCTCCTTTGTGCTTGTTCTTCGCGTAAAATTCTTCGCAGATGATTAAACTTTTGTGTTTGTTTATAGGATTATTACATATTTTTGTAATCTGCTGTTAAAACCCTTCATATTTCATATAATTTTAATGTAGCCAGTGACACTCGCGCCATCAAGACGAATCTAACGACGTATATTTTAGTCAAATCCCTTCATTCGTTCAGGAGTTATGAGGGTACAAAGAAACGGACATACATACATACATAGGTACACGTTAAACACATAACCCTTCTTTTGGGCTTCGCCGCAGTCGAGTAATAAGGTGGTAAGAAGACACATAACATAAAATCACGTTTGTAATTCAATAGGAATAATAATAAATAGGATTAGACAGATTTGTAGCCAGTTATAGTGCATCCACACATCGCCAGTTATATTTAAGTGCCTTTGATAGCTTTGTGGCTATTTCTGAGAAAAATCCTAATGGAAAAACCCGACAACACTTTGCACGACCCGGGAATCGGGCACAGAAAAGACCCCAAGCTCAGAAGATTTTTGAGTAACGTCTAAAGACTAGGAAACAATATCTACAGGATCCACGGAACCTTTCAACAAAACACACTTCCGAGAGCTTTCATTGTATCGCAACAGTGAGTGCACTAATTACACGGTGGATATTTTTCTCAACCTTGTCTCTCTAATGAACGAATGAACAAATGAACGAGTGAACGGAATGTTTAGCCGTGTTTATTTAGAAACTCTTTGTTCAAATACAGTTAGCCCCGAATGAATGGCAATGTCGTTCTTTCTCGTTGAAATAAAACGTGAAATATGAACTGGATTTTAATGTTTTGTTCAGTTTATAATGGTAGCATTTTAGCGTGGTACAAAAAGAAGTTGATGGTTTTAAATGACGGAGTGAAAAGGATAATGTGTCCTATTGTACATATGTCTAGTGTTTGTGTAGTTTTAGTTGTGGATAATGAACAGCATCCTTGGCATAGTTTTGATTCTTTTCTGTGTCACCTGATCTATTCAAGTCAAGTCATGTTTGCACACTGTTAAATTATCTACTGTCATCTTAAGAAATGTAAAAATGTCACAACAGCACGAAATGGAGGGAAATGAAATGGAAATATACCTACCTACCTGTACAATATTTTTTGGTTGCAAAAGTTTCAACAGTACACTTGAAATTCATTGCCCCAGCGCACAAACAGAGAACAAACTTTTTCCTTAATTTGGCTTTTCTAGCCAGCGAAAAATATCAGATACACCGGTTTGCACCGTCCACAAATCCGCACAGAATTATTGTTGAAAAAAGAGAGAAAAAAGGCATGCCCAACCATATCCCACTGACACAGCAACGTACTATCTATGTCGGTATTATTAAAATTCCCGTGTCCGTCAAAGTACAACGCTATTTATCTATTAAAAACGGTATAAAAGCCACAGACACGTCCGCGCGCTCATGTGTCCACACGTTGCGCAAAAAGTACGAAAAAAAGTGCAAAAAGGTGTCGACACGTTCGCGGGACAGGCCCGCCCGTGAAATATGGCCACCCCGGACACTCCTGAATGCGTGCATACCCTGTAATTTATTTATAACCCTGTATACTGTTAATGGATACATTTTTTAATGATTTTAATACAGGGTTAGGGTGACATGATTATACGAGCAATAAAGGGACAATTTTATTAGAATGGGTTTTCGGACAAATTAGATTTCGTTTAAGGGATTAATTTTGACGTTTTCTGGTACCGGGACCGTTATTTCGGTTCCAGTTTGTGATATTATGACAAATATTTATTGTTTTGGTATCATACTTATTCTACAAGTACTTAAGTACGTCTACATTAAATCTAAAACCTTTGCTAGCTTCAGTATTAGGTTTATTGACATGTTCGAACATAAAATATTACACAAATAATCACAAACACCTATTTTCTTGTGAAAAATCCCTTTACTTCCACTACGTTCAACTTACTTTAACGGTAGAAGGCTCACGTTTTGTTTATACACCGTGTATTTTCGTCGAACGAAAAAATTTGCTCTTTCAAATAAAGGAACACTTCTTTCTATTTTTTTCGCCCAATTTCTATATTGTACGTTTTCCCGCTGCGAGACGTAAGTTAATAAATTACTTTCACATGTTACAACGTCTCAACAAAGCCCAGGTGTTACAGTTTCAGGCCATTGGCCTGACAAAGCAGTATTTCCTTTTCGTACCGTTTCTTTACTCCATTGACAAATTCCACCCCTGATTGGGAAAGGGTTGATGGTAGAAAGACCGTCAGTTACGTTATTGTGTTGAATTTTTCCTTTTTAGAACGAAGTTACGCTGTTGTAATATACTGGATGATTTTTGTAATTTAGTTTTTACTTCCATTTTCCTTGAATTATGGTTACTATTTAGAATAATAATCGTTTTCGAAACAAACTTTGGAAATGTTCACGTGTATTATTTTGGGAATAGTTCACTGTAAGTATCGTTACGCAGAAATTTAGCTGAATATTCTTTTTTCTGTGAAAATCAGTCTATAAATCAAACTTTATAAATAGTTTTTTTTTATTAGGAAAGTAAGAGGGGCCATTGGTGCTAGGCTGTCACCAAATATCTGTTTCCCAAAATCGTGCTTATTTGTTTAGTAACTTATGTTTTTTTTGTTGATTGTTACAGAGTACCGACTCCAGTCTTCACAACTGCAACAACACAAGTAATCACATGCCGACGGTAAGTTTTTAATATATTTGTACAAAATAAAATGATAAAACGAAGATGATCTTCTAAATTATTCTACCTTCGTAATCTTTTTAGTCAAGCTTTGTCTAAGTACGCATAGTTCTTGACAGATGGCTTCTTGTTTTACGACCTTCGAGAAAGGTTCACATTTTCTACAGGCGCCTTCGCATAAAACTAGGATGTCCAATATCTCGCCATCTGCCGTACGATGATCCCCAAAATATCACTCAAAGAGCAAGAATTACGGCCTCTACTTTGCTTTATTCGCGTCAAGTGCGAAGGGGACAGTTTTCATAAAGGTCCCGCCGATGCGGAATTCGTAAGAATAAAATTCTGACTTTACGACTGATGCGGAATGTATCGGAATCCCTCCTACCCCTAGCCCCCCCCCCCCCCTCGGGCACCCTCTACCTCGAAATCCTAGCGAACTAATTACGCGAGACGATTTCGCCTCGAACGGGACGCGAAAAACATTCAGGCTTTTATTTTTGTATTTGAACAAATTTGTCAATTACTTTTGAAGAGGGTCTGTTCCGCTTTGAAGACTAAAGAGAAATACATAAATTAGAGAGTTCCCTTTTGTTTCTTTATATCAAAAGGACAAAAGTTTTAAAATCTTGTTTAGATTCATTTTTCTGTGGGTTTTTTTCCTTTGGTTACGCTAAAATTGCTATTTGACTTTTTGTTGTGTTGTAAATCGTAGGGGCTTAATTATTTTTTAATCCTTCCCCCCCCCCCTGGCCGCGGACCGTGGAGTATGCGCTGATTCACCTCGACGGCCTCACCTCGGACCGCAAATAATATAACGTCTAAAACAAAGGGAATAAAAGAAAGTCCCGAATAATATTTAGGAACGCGGGTGCTCCGTGCGACGGAAACAGAATGTTGGACTTAAATTTTCGGGGTTTTTCCCGGTTTTTCGGACAAACTTTGGGGACCTCCTTCCTGACTTTATAACTGGAGTTTCGGACCACGATTTTAAGTTCGCGCCGCGGTTTCCTCTTGTCTTTTGTTTGAATTTATGTATTATAATAACCCCGGTAGGATATTATGAACAAGGTAAACTGATTTGGTAACATTCTCTTTTGTTGTTATTTCAGTAATGGCCATCTCGGAGTTCGCTCATTTCCATTTGGCGAAACGATCTAACTCGTCGGAATTAAAAAATATCGTTAGCGTTACATTTCAATTCGCCCGGGGGATTCTTTGAAAAATCCCTGTAGAGGAGTAAATTCGTGCTATTACTAATGTTACCCCACCTTTGTTGTACAATACCCACTTAGTGCCATTGAATAATTCATTGTATCGGCTGCCAACAATAGGCAAAACAAACAAACTAGCAGAGAAAGCCTTCGGCACTGTGGCATGTTTGTTTCGGCACTCGGCTCACACTACCCCCCCCCCCTCCGCAGCATGCCTCCCCTCTCGGTGCATGTTACCTCTTCCGCTTTTAGAGGGCGCATCTGGAATACGCTTTTAACGACAAATTCATGAGACCCCCCCCCCTCAGATATGTTGGCGTGTTAATAAATATAAGCTTAGCGTTTCATCCATAATTCAGTTGAGAACATTCATGAATGCAGCTGAATGTTATTTTGGCTTAAATTTTTAATTTATTTCAGTTTGTTAAAGTGAAAAGTGGCAAAATTAAGTGCACGGACTTTGGGTTGGAAGTGTTTGAGAAGTTTAGTGAATAATTAATGAATGAATACCATTATAAGACGGTGTTTCAAAGTGTGAAGAAAGACGAGACGCATTTCGTAACACGTACTTAAATTAAAATCAAATTCATCAGTCTTGGACGAAGCTGGCACTAAGGTGTAAATAAATATGTCGAAAGTTGAAGTAAACCATAACATATGTTTGAATGAAGTGGTTATAAAACGTATACAAGTGGTGAAGGCGGCACAAATACAAAAGCCTAGAGCACCAACAAACATATCTACTAACAGCACCCTCTGATTAGGGTCACCATTTTTCCGGATTTGCCAGGACATAAATTCGACGATATTGCTAGTACCTTGATGATATTTTTTGTTTAATTTGTGCTTGCAACAGCACTGAGAACTCAAAACAAATAGTAAACATAGTAAATATGTCGTGTTGTGTTAATTTTAGTGTTAGTGACCAAGTCAGTCTAAAAACTAGCCTGGATATGTCTGGCTTTTTCAACCTCCGTACAGACTTAGTACAGTTATTTTAACGGACTTTTTGACAACATGAAAATACATTTCTGAAACTTAAAAAGTGGCAGACGGCTAACTAGCGGCTACTGATGGAAACGCAAATCTTCGAACTTATTTTCTTTGTCAGGACTTTTCAAAATTTTGATATGGCCACCCTACCTCCGATAGAATTGACTCAGACTGGTAATCCGAGAGATGTGAGTACACAATATAACCAGGACACAAGTACAGGCTACACGACGGAGACTCGGCTAAAAGCTGTTTGCAAATAAATAGCTGCTTTTAAAAGCAATAGTTTTTCTCCTTGTTGCAAGAATAGAGGTTTTAAGTGATCGATGTGTTCTTGTGTTGTTTTATTTGTTAAATAATGGACTTGTGACGGTTTTGCTGTGTGCGCTAAGTGCTTTGACATTATTTGTTAAAGGTCAATTTATTACTTTTTTAAACCTTAGTCTTTGGATTTTGACGTGTACCTAACTCCATTTTTTGTATTTACTGTACTCGTGAACTTAGAGAGCCCTGACATCCATAATACAAGTTCAATCTTAGCTTGGGTATCAGTAGTGTATAAACCTGTATTTCACAATTCTTGAAACTAAAACTTTTGTAATACTTACGTATTGGTATATCATGCAGTAGACATTGTGAATTGTAATTTGGAAATAAATATTTTATTATTATTATTATTTATTTTGCACACTATAAAGGCTCATTTAAGATGTCTTTCAGAATCATTTATTTGTCGTCTCGTTTGACATTGGTATGAAATACAAAAAACTGTCTACAATCAAACAAAATTGATCAAACGGAAAAGAGGATGGCCAAATTCTTTTAAAAACGTAAATTTACCATAACTTCTGTATAAGTTACCAGCCATTATCGTCATCAACTGCCTAGCCTTTTCCCAACCAAACGGTTAGCTTCCAGTCTAACCGGATGCAGTTAAGTACCAGTTTTAACAAGATGCAACTGCCTATCTGACCTCCACAACCCAGTTGGTAGTAGGTAATACGGTGCCTTTATAGAACTGGATGTCCGACTTTCAGTTTTTGAATCTCGTTTAAGTTACGAGTAAAGGTTGTTTAACTTTAACCAACAAAAGGTCAATTTTTTACCCAAACAGATAAATCGTAGTCACATATCAATTACAGTAACATCGCCCACATTTTTACCGAACGTTTTCATTCACCGAACAGCCGTCCCGTGAGATAAGTTTAATTACAATCTGCTCATAAATTAACGAAACAAATTGCTGGCCGATACTATCTTGGTTTATCTTTACATTTTGTTAACCCGTCACAATGGTTCATATATCAACTAGATACCAACCCCTGTTTGGTTAAAGGATTTTTGGTTCTGTAGGTACAGTTTAAATTGAAAAACGGGATGTAATTATAAAACCACAAGGGTAGGTTGATATGTCTTTTAATTTACATTTTGTCTGTTACAAATGCACGCTCTTTATTTTAATGGTGGGGTTAAAAATATATGTTTTTAAGGTTTCCGGAACCTTTTTGAGAACATTTTTTTATCTGCTGCCTCGTTAGTCTAGGGGTCGCAAGTGCGACTGCATGAGGTTCTATATTCGATTCTTTGGAAGGGCAAAGTGTTATTGAGTTTTTCCATTACAAATTTCTAAATAGCAGCCAAGGAGTGGATTTGTGCCCTATCACACTAATATTATAAAGGCGAAAGTTTGTGAGTGTGTGAGTGTGTATGTTTGTTACTTCCTCACGCAAAAACTTTTGAACGGAATTAGATAAAATTTGGTACACAGATAGTTTATAACCTAGATTAACACATATCTAGGACAGTTTTTATTCCGATTTTATCTTACCGTAGGATAATTTTCGAGTTGTAGCGGGTGAAGCCGCTGGCAACAGCTAGTTGATGATAATAGGCTCGCCCTCTGTTACATGGAATTTAAACAAAACCTTTGTTTAAGTTATACACACACACATATATATAGTGTATGTATAATGAAGGAGCTTTTTTGGGGGGGGGGGAATCATTAAATAACCCCTCCCGCTCTTGGGCAAAGCGAAAGGGAGTGTCAGACTTCTACTGACTAAAAACCACCCATGTTCCTTCTTAGTCCTATATGTCAAGGCCGCGGTATCTCTTACAACATCCCGCAGCCCATAGTTCAGGAGCTGTCGCTGGTTTGTAAGTAAAGCCTATATCAATTATTCTGGTAGATTAGCAACCGTTTCACATAGATCTCAGTGTAGTTTGCTTGTAACCTTGTTGTATGACCTAATCAGATATTGCATTGCAACTCTGATCACTTTATCTTAACTACGGAACTCAAAGTAACTTAACTTCTAAGTCGTGCTTGACTTTACTAGCCTAAAGTCACATAACTTTGAAAAAGCGTTAGTCATTCATTACGTTTATCACCCCGGCCTAAATTAAGTCGAGAGATAGGAGCCCCTAATTCTAAAACTCACGGATACTTTCCAAACAGGTATCGATCACCTAGCTTGGGAGTCTGTACTTTTGTTGGGTCGCTTCATTTTTTTGTTAAAGTGTTTTCAGTCGATTTATTGGCTAAGTTTGTGACGAAATTATAATTTTGAGCCTAAGATCGGGACTGCGGGTTGTTCGAAATAGATACCGCGGCCTCGACACAAAGGGCTAAGAAGAAACACGGGTGGTTTTGTGTCAGTAGAAGTCTGACATGATGATGATGATTTCCCACACCCCCAAAAAAAAGGCTATGAAAGTTTATTACATGAATTAAATTAGATTAGTTATAATATTTAACCTAAATATTGACTGATTGGTAGAGAATGCCTTAGGCGTTAAGTCCATACACAACTATTGTACATACATGAAGTTCCAATAAATAACTAATGTGACCCCTCCTTTTGCATGCATGCAAACCGCACTTCAATATGAAGAAACATAAATCCGTTTTCACACCTCGTTTCTCAAAACTCAGCAAAAATCTAGCCAAAAAAACTTCCAAAATATAAAAGAAGAACCGATTCGTGTCTCAAATTGTCCATAAAAGCGATATCGAGTCACCCTCATGTTGTCCCCTTTGGAGGTCGTAACTAACGAACGAATGGCTTTCAAATGAGGGCCGGGAGCTAAGACACGGTCTACCGTGAGGGGACCGCACATCTGTCAGACCCTCCCTTCAAACGGCTACTTTAATACAACTCTTCGGCCCTTCTAACCGCCTGGTAACTCGCGGAGTGCGCGCCTAAACTGTAACCTTTGACCCCTCGCTGTTTAAATCTTTACAGGATTTTCAAAGTAGGATTCGATTCGGTTAGCTGGAATAGAATGACTTCATTTTATGAGATCCTGGTAGAAAACGTTTATTTCCGTCAAAAAATATGATGGGTATTTATGATTTGAGTAGGTACAAAAAATTGGAATTTCGACAAGAATTTCTCTGATTTTTGTTTCTTAGAAACAGAAATGTTTTTGTCCGTGAAAATAATTTATATTACAAAAAAATAAAACCCCGTTTTGATATTTATTAATAAGTTGGAGGTGTAAAATAGATTTCCACGTAGCTAAATATTTTTGGGCAAAAATAAGAAATATTTGGAACTAGTCAAGCGTTATGATGACAAACGAGGCGTGAATTAGATTCTCATTTGTTTTTATACATAGGTTTTGGCCCGCGACTTCGCTTGCGTAAATGTAGAATTTCAAAAGTTTCTACAATAATTTAATTTAA
This sequence comes from Diarsia rubi, assembly GCA_932274075.1. NCBI lineage: Eukaryota > Metazoa > Arthropoda > Insecta > Lepidoptera > Noctuidae > Diarsia > Diarsia rubi. Next base: position 20,039,516 of record OW026415.1, on the reverse strand, counting down.
TCATGATTCGAACGACACAACAAATTAAGTACTTACTTTTTTCAGGACGAAAGGAATGGTTCTGTACACCTGACAACGGATATGCAAAAGTTCAGCATGATTGGTTTAGTACTTTAGACATGAAAAGGTAAATAACAAACAAATTTACTTTCGCATTTCAATATTTGTTGTTTGATTTTGTGTAAAAAAATTTGGTATGTTGTTCTAGAAACAACAAAGTTATTATGATTATTAAAAAAACATTTGGATTAAAAGAACTCGTAACTCCTGTTTATTTTATGTCAAACAATGTTTACCTAGCAATTACGTGATGTTTGTTCAGGATTATTGGCACAAAATAAAGATTTTTCTAAACCAAAAACTAATATAAAAACAAAACAATAATAATATTATTTTCAATAACAGAAACTTCTGCTAGTTTTCGATGACACACGAAATAATAAGAGAAGTTGAAAAGCTAACCTAAAAAACTCTGACCTTCGACGTCTAGTCGCCATCTTGCGCCAGACTTGCTAAGTTGTTTATGATATTATGTGTAATACATTATTTATTACGACTAACATCACTTACATAATATCCAATACGTACTTAGTATTGCTTTGCTTACAAATTAGGTTATTTCAGTAACTAGTTTATCGCTTATTAACATAAGTAATCCCAAGGCTCTTCATAATTACAATAGTAATAACTTCTGTTTATTTATTTAAATAGCAACATTAGCAACGCAAACCTATTTAGTAATAAAAACTGGCCAAGTTAGGTCAAACTTGCACATGAAAGGTTCCGTACCATTGTAGTAGATATTGGGAGATTTTCCATGTTATTTTAGCACCATAGACTTCTTATAGGTTTTCGTGTAAATCCTGTAATCTAAAAGTGTTGAATTAATTCCTGTAGTTTTTAAAAAAAATTAGGCTTAGTAGTTTCGGAGGTAAGGGACAGACAGACACACGAGTGATCCTATAAGGGTTCCGTTTTTTCCTTTCGAGGTACGGAACCCCAAACACTATCATCATACCAAAAAAAAACTGTTTTCTACACACTCCCTTTTTTCCGAAACGAGTTTTGAAAACGCCTGATTATCTCTTAGACTCATTTCTATTCCTCAATGCTATAACTACATTCTTTTATCTCGCAACAAAAACCAACCCTTCTTTAGTGTTGTCCCTTATCTCTAACTCTTACGATCGCAGAGTATCGATAAAATCAAAAAGTATATCCATTATAATATCCTGGACACCCTTTTTTGCACATTTTGGAAAAAAAAGCGTTCCTGTGAGCGTAAATTATATGTTTATAACATTCGCATTATCTCGCACAAAGGGTCGCTATGCTCGTGTACCGGGGGTGTGCGGCCGCTACCCCTCTCTCCCCTGACGTTAATTCTCGCCCGTATTTGGGCACTCCCGTATTGGTTTAGATTCTTTACTCTCTGAGGAACAAGTAGTTGCTATAGGCGTTGAATTTATTTCTTTAAACTCAGGTTTTGTTTGTTTATGTCAAATGTCACGCTTGGACACACTGAGTGGAGAGAGTGAATGAAAACCACAGCTGTGCGCACACAACACTTTTCTTTGTCCAGCTCATGAAATATGAAGTTTAAAAAGTAAGTAAGAAGTTATGTATTCGTTGGGGAAATGTTGTTCTTACGACAATTGCTGCATGGCTTATAAATGCAAGACTGTTTTACTCACGTTCTCACTAAAAACACTAGCAATTTTCAACAATCAATAATTAACTATCCATTCTTTATAATCTTTATTGTAGCTAATCTTCAGTCAAGATCTACAGATCACTCGAAAGTACTAAAAGAAACAGAAGTACAAAACTTTTGATAATACGTACATACTTATGTAACCATCTCTTAGTCCCAGATAATCTTCTTATCGAAAGTTTCAAATATTATAATAATAACAAAATGTTACAGAATACGCTGTATTCGTATTCGTATTGCGTATAGCGTATTCCCGAGAAAATACTACTGACAACAAACTTAAATTAAACTTCCACAAAACTTATAATAATATGGCAACACATTTAGTCGTCACTAGCTCACGACGCGACGTGGCCAACGTCAAATCTTATGTAGCCTAGCACAATTAAAATTTAAAAAAATATTCAATTCGGCCAGTGTTTAAAAAAACCGTCTTTGAAGTAGAGTGTGGGCATAATTTAAAAATAACATATTAAAAAAACCGTAAAGCCACAACTAACAGACCGCTCGGCTAATTATAATTTAATCAGTAGTTTACACAGCCAGGGTCTTTGATCGGGCTGTTATTGTAATACCACGTGCAACGGACACACGTGCCGGGCGCGTATTGTAAACACCGGTTATACAATAAATAACCGAATGGCGTGGTGCGTCGCGCGGGTAATCGAATTATGAATCGATAGTTTTTTTTTTGTTGTGCGGGGATAGCGATGTAATTGGCTCGGATGAAAATAAAAGTTTGATGTTAAAATTGGTGAATTTTAGAGAGTGGATGATAGTGTTGTTTCATATTGTGCCTTTTTGGGGTAACAGTTTAAGGTAAACCATTGTCATTTGTGATATATAGTTTCCACGGGAGCACAACAGCTAAGAAGGTTTAAGGTGACTATTGCTTAATAAAATGTCATGACTTTTAGCTTGAAAATACGTAAGTGAGGCTTGACACGGTTACAGTGGCAAAATACTGTACAAAAGTACGCAAACAGAAGTAGTTCATAATCCCTTACAATTCGGACCCAATTCGTAAAAAATAAAACAATAATGTCACAACACAACTCCAAAAGCATTAGGGAATCTCCATCGGGCAACACTGACCCAGTAATCAAATAAAGCATCCAAACTTCGCAACTGGCTGAATGACTGTCAAAGCATTGCAAAAATAAAGGAAAAAAAAAAACGGACGCGTACAGAAATGAAGCGAAAAATTACAAAAATGCCAAGTTCTCGCTCGTTTTACACGAAAGGTTTTTTATCGATGGCATCGGTGATTGCTTTTGAATATTTTACCGACCAAACGTATTATGTATTCACGTCATAACCGAAGTAAATATTTGATGGCTCTCTATCTTACCGAGTTATTAATATTATTGTTTGTTCCATAAATACTTCTTGTTATGTTTTTGTAAAATTGCAGTAACTTTGGCAAGAGGTCAATAAAAATGAGCAAAATTCTCCTTACCCAAAAAAACACGACCCATAAAGCCATAACTTTTCAAATTAATACTACTCAATTAGCATTTTTCCAGAATTCATATTCGTTGGTTTATGATTCTAGTATTTTGAAATAGGAATTCAGATTTTCTACGTTTTGATACACGCCAGAGTGAAGCAGAATATGCTCATTAAAATTCCATTCAGTCTAATGTTGCCGTTGTATCCAAACGTACATATACGGTAGATGCAGGAAGTTATCAAAATGTAATTAGAGAATATACAATGCATCTGTTAAGCCATGTAGTATGATATTATCGTGTATGAATCTTGTGGCGCTTCAAAGTATGTCTCGTGGCTCATTGTGTGCTGTAGCTATTAATAATGCATCATTATTGCATAATAATCTGCTGAGATAGCACTCACTATGCTCCTAGTAAAAGTGCCAGGGCTACACTGATGTTTGTGAGTAATCACATGTCAAAAAAGTTTTTTTTTAGTTATGGTCTAAATTCTCGTTCAATTACAGCAAAACAACATCTGCACTATAAAAAAAAAACTTTTGTAAAAAAATCTGTACAGCACTCATGTTCATGACCTGTCATAAAATTGTTTTTAATCCACTTCGAAAACCTAAAGAATAACACAGTTTTCTAGATACAACATTCGACAAAAGCGCAACATTTTGTTCAAAATGTGTCACAAATTTCTACCATTTTCTAAAACCGTGAAAACGTTGAAATATTTACGGAATATCGTGAGGTGGCTCCACAATCTTTTTGTAAATCGTTTCGGGGTTATGCGGTTAATATAATGTTAATGAATTCCGATTCCGATGTTCATTTTGGGTCGATCCGTAATAAAGTACCTCAAATTTTATAGCCAACATCGAACTGTTTATATATGTAACAAAGCTTATTTGAAAATAGTTCAGTTAATCATTTTGAAACGAAACTCTGAATGCGCTGAACTATGATTTTATTTGGTTTCGACAAAAGTATTTTAATAACGTCGTGGGTTCGTGTTTGTCCTCAACTTAAAAGGCAAATGGCTTAATTTTCATGTTTCGTCATACTTCAATTTTAACGAAAAACTTTCATTCAATAAGCCGAATAACTTTTTTAATGTCACTGTTAACGGGCACCGGGGCACACCCTCATTCAGCCACTCGCCATTCCACAGATTAAACTGTCAATTTTAGTCTTTTATTTCTCTTCTTTTTTTCTCATGTAAGGAACCTTCGTAGCGAGTAAACGGCCCGTAATTTAGGGTTCCACAGCTGCCGCGTGTGTAATGTTGATTGTATTGCGAGAGTACTTGCGTTGTAATCGAACACTTTACCCTTTTTATGTGAATTAGACGAATATATGAATTTTATTTACAGTAAAAAAGCTGTTTGATTGCTCGTTTACTTTAAGTGCGATTTTAAATAAGTAGGTAGGTAACTATTGAGTGAGAGAAAATATCCATGTCCTAACTTCTTTAGTATTCAATTAAAAATACCGCGCGACGTAACCTTAAACGAGCGTTACTCTTTACCGTTTAAAACGCTAACGATACCTGCCACGATAAATTCCTTGAGGCGACCCTTTATTTTTGTTTAGACAATCAGGAGTAGCAATTAGCAAGAGACCTGCCGCGGGACTTTCATTACATTAATCCCGGACATAAATTGTGGCCGGAAATAAATTAAGTCGCGACTTAAACCGAGCACTTAGCACCAGAATTAACCGACGCTTAATTGAAACTAGACGAATATAAAAAAGCCTCACTGTTGCAGCTGATAAGCGAACCGGTAATCCTCTTCTAAACAAAGGATTTAACTTTAACTTTAGTTTTCTACCTTAGGCCGGTGTTAAAATATTCAACTGTGTTGTTTTTAACTCTGATTACAAGTTCTGACGTAATCTCCGGATTGTTTTTTAAGATGAAAATCTTTCGGAGTAAAAGTTGTAAAGATTTGTTTCTTTAATCCGACGGACGCTAAGGGTTGATGAAATTATTTCTTAAGGTTTTCTCTCCGTCATTTTTTAATGAGAAATATTTTTGTTTATATTTGACGCAAACACAAAGGTTTTAATCAAAGCTGTTATGGATTGGCGTAGTATTTAATTTTACTTGATATTTTTATTAATATTCATTTGTCATATCTAACAGAAAATACTTATCTGAGAAAACAGAATTTCCTTCAGTTTCTTTGACGATAAGTGATGTTGAATTTCTAGTCTTACATCATTATGATTAGGTTAAATATTTGGCTTTGCAACATTTCCTGTTGCTATTATCATTTAATTTAATCAGTGTTGATAACATAAATATTTGCTATTCGGTCGATATGAAGCAAAATATTTGTAAAGCAGCTGGTTGGACACGTGGCCCAAAGCTAACCGTTTCGCACAATAATGGCATCAATTTCACACAAGTTCATGGGCCCCGCAAGGACCCAAGGGACCCTAAACTAATATTCTATAGGATCAATACTGTCTGACAAAGTCACCGCGTGTGGAACCATCGTGACAGGAATCCGCCATGTTGTTAGTTTTCACACGGTGCGTCAACACTATTGTTAATACACTTTTGTATCAAATAATAAAAGAAAAATAATGTTGAAATACGTAATTCACATACATTATTAATGATCGTGCCTTTTATGAAAGGGATCTTGTTAATCCAGACAAAATCTTTATTATGAAAGCGGAAAAAAGAAGTTGAATAAACAAACGTCCGACATTAATGTTGCTCGTGTAATAAGTATCTAATATTTATTATAAATTCGTATCAACGTTGTTTCTTCGTAATAACAAGATTGTTATCTCAGATGGACATAGCGACCTACTTTACATGTTTGTTAAACATTGCCCATCCTATACGCGGAGAGATTTCATAACTTCATATTAAAAAATGTTTATAATTTTCATGGGATTTATTGATTGACGCAGACTAAATTACGTCATATTACTTAAAAGTCTGTTTCAGAGACTAAACAAAACTGATTTTCCCTATTACAGGAGACTGACACATAACCACCTAATACGATTGTATTGTTGGAACACGTCTATCGAACGTCACCTAACCTTTGAGAAGGCCAGGCGTAGTTAAGAATCAACCTAAAAATATTGACCTGGAGACAAAAACCCCTTTAATAATGTTTACCTTACTTGTTTTTTTTAAGAGGTGAAGTTAAAACCTATAGATCACTCCCCATCTTGCTTAACCCTACACACAGCCAGACATGCGAGCAGACCCAGAGGAATAGCAACAACTCAAGGGCGAGGGGTCTGTTAAACAATAGTAGTATTTTCCTTAAGGTCACTGGTTCCGGCAGATGTAGAGGGGATCGGAATTCCCCCGCGAACGGAGCTCCATGTCCCCTCTAGTCATGTGTGCGAGTATAGTACGCATGTTATAGGTAGTACGTTGTTATAAATATAGATATTTGCAATGGAATTCATGCAGGGTGGATTTTTCTTCGGCAGAATCGCCCTGTGTTTCCTCTGCTAATAAGATATACAGGGCAGGAGCCCTATATAATATCCTTTGCTTAGATTAGATTATAGAACTTGACTATTGAAATAGTAATTTCCTTGTGTTACTTTCTGTAAGGTGTTTGGTGGGTGTATTATTGCCGAAGTCCATCTTCGCACGAAAGTCTACAATATCAGAGACAGGGCGATACGCCTAAAGTGGAGTTGGCCAGGATATCTGGCTAGACGCGGAGATTGCCGATAGAGTAAGATTTGAATGTCCAAAAGCACGTTGCGTCGACTTCATTAAGGGTCCGCTACACCCCCACATACATCCAGCAATCTGTAAAACATCGTGAAATCGTGTGTCACAATAAAGTCAATAAGAATGTGTTAAGACTAAGAGTAAAATCAAACCATTTTCGAAAAAAATACCCTCATATTACTCACAATAAAGTTCCAATTGTCTCAGTAAGCGTTCTTCATGTTCGTGATAGTTTAAGCTTTCCCGCTAGACTTGCATTATCTTCCCGTTTCATTATTCTTTCCCGACGTTTTCCGCATGTCGCGAACAGATATCCACACATACCGGCTGCTAAAACAAAACAACAAATAATAGGTACACGACTCAAGACTCGAGACAAACTCCTTTAATTCAATTGTAGGTGAAGCGCACTTTGCCCGCCATCGACTGTGCATATTACCCGAGCAAAACGCTTTCCCGATGTCTGCCCGGGACACCGGGACATCAGCCGTTTAACTTAATTGTCGCCTAGCATTATCTTATCGGGAACAACCGGTTTATTTATTTTTATGTCGTCGACGTATCGCGAAAGAGGTCCAGCCTTTATCCCGAAATTGTCGTTTTTATGGTTACTGCCTTTTTATTTTTTGGCTTTATTTTTTTATAAAAATTAAATTGATACGATGCTTGCTTTGTTCATTATCGCTCGTTCTTTTTTGGTCATTGAAAATAGGTTTTACATATATGAAGTTATAGATCTAAATAGATTCCAAGAACAAATGTTTTTTTTTGTTATTATTGCTTAAAAACTAAAATGTGACAGATTATAAACATTTACTTTTAGAGAAGAATAATGAATACCTACCTAACAACGATAATTTTTAAGCCAGTATTATGTAGACTGTAAGAAACTAATCGTTTAACAATGTACTTAATTCGTTCATAGAAATATTAATATTTAAGCTTGTAAAACAAATTCCCAAAACCTAGTAAAACACACTTTCTTTTACCTAAAACCACTCATCCGAAAAACTAAATTAATTTCAACAAATTCCTCAACATAAATTCCTAGGCTAATTCACACATTTTCTAAAAGATAAATTTAAATTGTTTAAAATGTGTAGAAACAATTGTAAATTAAAATTACAACATGTTTGTAGTAACTAGAGCTGCATAGCCGACAGTGCGTGAAGCAATGCCGGTCGTACACTGTAAGCGAAGCGAATATTACTAACTGGCTAGCTATAAAATACGTCACACAGTATATTCGGTGCAAGTTAAATTTAGTAGGTTATAATGTCAGATTATTTAGGTTATGTTTTACACGCTGCTTTAATTAATTTTGATTATTTTGGAGAGTAAACCCGTTGTGCGGAAGTTAACAAAGCTTCTTTGTCTTTTCTGATGTTTTCTTTCTTATTAATTTGCAAATTGTGTGCCAACTCTTGCTTTATGTTTTGCAAGAGTTTCGGGGAGCTGCAAGATAGAAACAATTCACGTAACCTGCATTTTTTCAACAATTGCATTGTTTTCAATGGTTACACGGGTGAATAGTGGTGGCGCCAAATCACTTAACCCTGCTGTGAGGTATACCCCAGTATCTAGTAAGTGTGACCCATTGCAATATTTAAACCCAAAGACGAACATCTCGTATTGTACACTTACTGTCTACCGAAAACACATAAACATTCATAAAACTCAAACTCGCACAGGAAAACAAACTTTACAAAATAGGGTGGACGTACCCGTCGTCGGCGCCGCTATATTTATTATCCGATTATTACCACAAAACGCTTTCACATTACAGTGCCCCTCGGACGTGTTATTGCACAGTCCGGCAGCAGGGGCGCTCACCCTACCGAGTCATGTGAGACGTGAATAAATTCAATTAAAACCTAGTTTCCAGATCGTTATTCGAATATTTTCGATGTGATTAAAAAAGAGATGTTCTAAAATCGGATTTTTTGGTCTAGTGATTCAGTCGTGGCCAATCGGTTTTATATTGGGTCAGTACTTACAGATATTTGACATTATATTTTGCAAACCAATTTATTCGTCTCTATTGACATCGGTATGGGAATTTGTCTATAGGTACCAACTTATTTTATCAACAAAAGTTATCTTTCAATTTGATATCATTTTAATAAATCAAAACCGTAATACCAGAGTAAACGTCAAAGTATTTCACAATTCCGCCCACACTTTGTAAGCAAGAATAAACGCGATGTTTACCCCAATTCCCAAAGACTCCGAAATAAATTCAATCATAGAAGTAACGTTGATGAAACGGAACGTCGATTCAATTCCATAATGGCCAACAATTTGACTCCTCCCGCCACAATTTTCTGTCAGAATTCCGCCAAAAATTACGTAACAAAACAACTACAAACGTCTTGTCAAGACGGTTGATTCGAATAACGTGTTATCGTTTCCTCCATTTTTGTGCTCAAAAGGGAAGTCTGAATTAATATCAGTTATTTATGAAATGTCGGCGAGAGCAGGCGTCTTGATGATCAGCGTTTGTCAGGATAATGGTTTTTTGTACGACAAAGTGGTTTCGTCATGGCTTGTTAATTAATAATGTAGATCTAGGAAAAATACGCTATTTTTATTTGTTGGTATTTTTACAGATCTCTGCTTGGTTTAGTCAATAATATGTAGGTATTTCTCTGAAATCCAATAAAATTCGGCTTAAAATTTCAGAAAGGAGATTATTTCAATCAACTACTTAATGATTAAGATTTATGATCAACTTATTAAGTTTTCAAAAAAAAAAAAATTAAAAAAAAAATTCAATTTAATTTCTTTATTTCCATCTAGCCAACAAAAAGAGCACACACTTTAACTTCAGAACGCAAATTTTATCTTTTATTTCATTCGAATAAGGTGTTATTCTGGGTGTCTAAAATGGCCGCTTTAGCAGAATCGTAATATTAATCATGTTAAAATTCTTAAAAGGGACTTTATAGTTATAGACATAAAGTCCATTTTAAGAATTTGAAATTTTAACGTGATTCCTACTATGATTCTGCGTGGATTCTGATAAAGCGGCCATTTTAGACCCGCTGTTCTTATGATTTCTAGATACCTAGAATAGACTTGTGCCTGTTTTATCCGAAATGTAGGTGTACATAATATATATGTATACAGTACACACCTACATTAATTCACCAATTATTTTTAAAACCTACGTATAGGGCCTGTTATCCTTGTTAATACATTAGAAAGCACATCAGATTGGGCCCAACTCCAGACTTCACTCTCTGACTCAAAGTCAATGCCCATTTTAGACCGAATTTAGATTCTAAACCAACTCACTTCACTTTTCTACCGGTTTCTAAGGTCATAAAGAAGCCATGAGCCATGGCGTAATATCGCAGAGTGGTTTACAATTAGCTAAGAATATACCGCGGCGCCGCCGCTCGGTCAAACGATGTGGATGTAGGGTTGCCACACGCTCTGACATATCCGGCATTTTGACTTTACGAAATATACATTTTGTCACCCTGTATAAAAATAAATGTCAACATTGTATGTCAATGTGTAATTTGTTTGGTGTATTTATTAAAGACTATCTTTACCTAATGGAGACCTTTTAACAAATAATACCTTATTGATTGAAAACTAAAATATCCGAAATTTTGTAAAGAGTTTCGAAACGGCAACCCTATGTGAACGGAATGGCAAACTGGAGCATTATTCCGTAATTTACTAGTGTTAGCTATGGCATTATTTGTGTTTAGTTTTGAGTTTAAGATTAGTCTTAGTGGAGATGACTTGTTTAGTGAGTTAAGTATCTCGTTAACACCGAGTTCATGGTTGCCACGAATTTACAATATCAGGAAGCAAAGTCTTGGTAGTATTGGCTAATTGGGCCAGGTATTGGTCGTTGCTTTTAAGCTAGGTGACACTAATCCTAAGTATAGCCAAATTGACACAAAAAGTTAGGCATTTCCTTTATAAAATTCTTGCCACGTATAGTTTCCAAAATAACGTAACGTCACGCCTGTGATCCCGAACGGTTAGGCCGAGCCTCTACTCATAGAATACGTAGTCACTTTAGCAATCGCTGCAGTATTGTGTAACTTTGACTCTGAATGGAAACGTTAGAAATTAAGTCTATGATACCACAATTATAGTTACGTTTAAGCCCCATGTTACAGGGGGCGCGCCTATTGCCATCAACCGGGCACAATTCCACGTTGAAAAATTCCTTATGAATAACCCAATAACACTTTGTTAGACCCAGGAATCGAACCGGTTTTAATTTAATATTAGTTTATCAAACTAAACCAATACTAAATTAAAACAGAGTTCTCGGTAAAAACTTGATCACATTTGAAAATTATCCTGGAACTCACACACTTAAAAACAATCATAAAATATGAATTTACATACTTCTCCCACTGACATAAAATATTTCTAATAATTATACCTCGATAGAAATGCACGCACTCTCAATTTTCCTTTACGACTGTCTTCATGAATACTGCAGCAGTCAGGTTTCTTTCTATAATTACCTCTTGTCCTACACCGAGATACAAGACAGTAATATATGGGCAATTAATTTTACAACGGTAGCAATCACCATGTTTTATTGCGACAAGAACGATTCAAAATGGCTGCTTCAAACTTGTCTGACTTGAGCGTCTGACACTCATCAATTTTTATTAACGCAATGACAGCTACATTAATTTCTTAATTACAACTAATATGTTGAATTCTTATGTTAATGTGTTCATTGGTTGCCTTTTTTTGTTGTGAATTAATTGTAAATGCTTTATTGAAGGTGTGACGAAATTTTTAATCTGTGGTTAATTGTTGGGTGGGTCAGTCGTTTTTTTGGTCGCATATATCATTTTTATCCATTTTCGTCGGTGTGCGCAACGAACGATTAAGAAAACCTGTTTAAATGATAACACAATGTTAATTGAAGTGCAACATTCTTCCTCTGGCAATGTCAACAGAATTAACAAAAGTACTTTTTAAACACTGACGCTTAAACTTTTACTACGCTTTTCTTCATCCTATTCTTGAGATAAGCGTATTTTTCATAATTTGTTTAGAGTATCCCCCTATATCTTTTGTTATATTGCCCTCTATAATACGCAAAGAGGCGACTTGCATTCAGCCTAAACCCGGAAAAAAACAAATAAAAACTTTTTTACAAATCACTGCACGTACAAAGCAAAACTTTTTACGAATCTTATTCAGCGCGGGTCTTTTGGAAAATATTCGGAGTTTCGAAGTTAGGAATATCAGAATAGGGGCATTATCTGGCCGAGTTGGCACCTTCGTTAGCCGGGGCTTCGGAACCGTCTTAAGGGGATACGGCCAGTCGCGTGAAAAATACAGATACCGATGAACTATACCCTGTAGTGTCTGGGATTATTTTTTATTCCGTTGCTGAGGATTTTTAGTTTGAGTATTTCGAAATCTTGTAAAGATGGTCGAGGTTCTTTGAATTCTTAGTATTTCTGGCTATTTTATTTCTGCTTTCATCACTATGTTGCTATTGTACTAATGTTTTCGTGTGAATATGAAACATCAGCTGTCTTTAAATGCATGGTTCAGTGCCTTGCACTGCGATTTTAAACATTTCACAGTAAACTACTCAATAGAAAGTGACTCATTCAGCCATTATACTCAAGTTTTCAAAAATCGAAATGAGTGTTCGAACCGCGAATACGTTCGGAACTTACATCAAAAGTCCATTTCGGGCGATACGTCTTGGCTAACCAACTATCGAGATTCGAACGTCTCCACCTTTTGAAATTCAACGATATTTTAATGGCCACTATCGGCTGGGTCGATTGATTTCTTTTTTTCCCTTTTTTTCAAGTTCCGCTCTTGGGCTTTGACAGAGCCCGATATTGCTTCGAAGCCCGACTTTTTATTTACGGTTCGAATGGTAAATAGACTTCAGTGTTTACACCAAAAGGTTTTGATTTTTAACTAAGAGTTATTTGACTTATTGATTGAAGTTTCAACGTTGTTTGCCGCTTTAGCTTTGATTAAGGTTTGCGAAAGGAAGTTAATAATTAAAGCTTATTTACTGTTTTAACAGTATTTTCTGAAACAGCTTACGGAACCGAGAATGTTATCTTGACCAACACCGTTCGTTTAATAATTCATAGACGCAACTCTGAACCTTCATGGAGTCTTATCCTTTAGAATCGGTTTACTGTTGTCTATGATAACAAAATTGAATAACAAACATATCACTGTTGAACTAGCATATCCTCACAAGTGTTCAAGCAATACTGGTCCTAAAGCAAATGCGTTTTGTATGAGTATCGCGTGAACAAAACGCAGTTGTTAACAATGTCATTTCGAGTACGTAATGTTAGTAAACCACTCTGCGCCGCAATGAATTTCAGCTTCAAAATGATTTGTTATAGCAATACAAATATATTTACTGCCGACCAATTTAAAAAGACCCGGTATAACATGAATATTTGATATAACTGTGTGTCAGTATTAATTGGTGATGCTTACATAATATTTGTTTAAGTTGGGACTGATTGGGTAGCGGTGGCTTTTAAATAACGTTATTGTTGAGTTACAAAGCTTGTTTAATATCGCTTTCCGTGTCTCTGAACCACAGTTTTACATGGAACTGGACTGAAAGTATTGGAAACAGTGTATTTTATTGTAAGAATAACGGAGTAAGAAAACAGAATACTTAGTCATGAAATAAAGTTGAGAAAGAAACGATATCCCTTCTTTTAATGTTTGCATCCAATGTAAACACGACGACTAGTCAAACTATTCAAAACCACTTTATTAAGGGCTGTCAGTGTTCTGATAATCTATACAAAGCCAGGCCAGAGTAGAGATTTTTTTTACAAAATAATCAGAAACAATGAAATTGTTGACGAAAAAAACCGATTAACTTTCCAGTAAGTTAAATTTCACGAAGATGAATATCGCGAGCTACAATAGGGGATCGGACTGAGTCAAAAAACAATGATTCTAATTAGTCCGTCAGTTAGATTATCGAAAAATATTGGATACGTGTTTTTTGTTTTATATAATTAATCAAAATTGACGAAGATAAGATGTGGTTGTGACGTCATTTGTAGTTAAAAATGTACTATCATATAACGTTTTCGAAGAGTTAACGAGTTTTCGAAGCACTGTATTGACTTAAATTTTTGTTTATGTGAAAAAAGAAAAAATACGTCTCCAATATTTTTTGGAGATCTATCTGACGGACTAATTAGTTTTTTTTGTCCGATCCCCTATTAGTCGTTGTATAATATTAATAGTTATGCCTACGTAGTACGAATGTCCCCTGGCTTTATGTTAAATCCAAAACGGGAAATGTTCTATTAGAATGGCGTCGTATTAATATGGTTCCGCGAACTATTAGCTGTCATTATCAGGCCACCTGCCCGTAATTTGTTAATTGAACTGACAATGCAAACAATACACTCGTCCTATCCCAAATTCAATGGGGCTGGGTAGAGTTATAGTGAGGTTTTTTGTGAACGGGAAATTGTGTTGGTAATATTGCTTATAAAGAGTAAATACTTGGTAAATCGCAAAATTTCTTATGACTAAGTATTTCGTTAAAAGGGACTTCGTGGTAAATAAGCAGAGAATATACGTTTAATAGTGTTTTTTAATTTAATTTCTTTAAAATTATTACTTAGGATCTTTTTGCTCTACGTTGATTAAAGACTTGGTTATTTAAAAACTAGTAACAGTATTCATAAAATATAAAAAATTACATTCAATACCTACTGTAAATAACTATCTACATAAAAATAACACCGAGAAACGGCTGTACAAACATCTAAGCGCTCCTCAATCGCACTACATCAATATTTACCGTGGCAACACTAACATCATCCTCTATGCAAATGTTCTGGAGTCCTCCATAAACAAAGGTACTGTCTACAGAGATTAACTTTCCGTTAATGACACCGTTACATGCACCCTCCAGCCGAGTGGAGCCGAGTCTAGCCGAATCTAGCCGAGAATACCCGAGTCTAGCAGACTCCTTCATGTATTTGCTGACATAAGGAGTGTGTATCCAGACTGTTTGGATTAGAGCCTGTTCGCGTAAAGTAGGATGTTTATTAGGAAGTTGGTATTGGAGTAGCTAACCTCTAATTATAATCACACTTAACAAAGCCAATGAAAATACTAGCTTAAAGCCAGTAAGAAACAAAAAGCAAGCAAGCAAAAGAAACAAAAAAATATCAGACCAAAAATTAAAAACAGAAACCAAAGTTCCGTATTCAAACAAGCCCATAGCCAATTGGTCTCAAAAAACAGCCACCAAAACACATTTGAACATCGAACAAAACAAAACTCAATAAGCACAAGCGCCATTGATCATTCGGTAACGCACGGAACAGTTTACGAAAGTTTCCAATTTTTGCTAACGACCCGCGAAAAGACTGGCCGGTTAGTTCATTATTTTCCAAAATTGTACGTGAGGGTTTCCTTTTCTCTGTTTCGTAACTTGATGTATGATTAAAGTTTTTGTCCTTGGCTCGTTTTCTTTTTTTCTCTAGTGTAATTTGGCGCGGAATTCTCGTTCAAGCACAGATTAAAAATAATCTACAACGCAGGTTAAAGTGAGTTCAAGAGTTTTATTATCTGTGAAATTGTAGGTCGTGGTCTGATTTTTGCGGATTGCGTTACATCAATTTATTAAATTTTGTAACGATTATTTTAATAACCAATACAATTATTTTTGTTTGTGTATTGGATTACTGCTCATGTCATATATATGATTGCTAATTTAATGGCTGAATGAGCTTAATAGGGACAAATTGTCACTCATTTATTACAAATTTATAGCGTATTTCGGTCAGCAGTTTCAATGAACATAGGGAAAAACACGATTTTGATCATCTTTTAAAGCAGTCTATTCAAAATTAATTTCGTAATAAAATTCGGCTTTACTTTCTAAACAGAAGCTCGTTGGGAAGTGAAATTCGTCGCGTAATCAACCGGAACCCCCTCCAGTCAACATTTACCTGTCCTTTCTCTTAATATCTTAATATTCCAGTACATTAATAACAATTAACGCTCTCTCGCCTTCAATAATTCAATCTTTGCCTTCGGAGTCGAGTTAGAGAGAATTAAAACATTTCTACCATTGCCCTCGGGGAGTTTAAAGGGAAAATTTTGAAGGCGTTATGAAAATTGACGTTATCTATTTTTGTATTTACTTAGAATTAATTTTACTGGAAAACTGGGTCGAGTGTAAGTGAATATTGTGATTAATGCGGTAAATAGAAGTAGTATGAAGTTTCTGATGTTGCGTAGAATTTAAAGCTAAAGCTATATTGAAGTTAAAGCATTAAAACAAAAATTACGTCACGTTACTTTTGGGCCCTATCAGAATACCAGCGCTGTAACATAATATGTTAGAGCATAGCACCATGCTAAAATATGCCTTTTAGCATTGTACAAGACCAATTTTAGTTTAATGATTTTTTTAAGCTTTTCATAAGTTTACTGTTTGTAATTTTTGGTTTGATATTAATTTTTATAATTTTCTTTTGTCCTGTGTCAGACCAATAAACACTTTTACTTTCTTTATACCAAACCGAATATTGTAACTAATATAAAACCTAACATAAACAATCCTTCTCACCGAAATCCGAGCCCACACATCACACATCGAAAAAAAAAAATAACAACATAGTTGTATTCGTACGGTAAAGGCTCCGTATTAAATTTGGTAGCACTTTAGTGCTCTTGGGTTGAGCTCTTGACGCCTATGCTCGTAAACTAATGTTATTCGGCGTATAACGCGCCTTGGGAGACCTCGAGGCTCCGAGGCATAAATTTTTCATGAACCGAGGACCGCAGAGTGATTGAAAAAAGGCTTCCGCGATATTGGTACTCATTGACGGGGCGTGGCGATCTGAGTCAACCGATGGAATTGGTTTTAGATGTTTGCAAGTTGAGATGCAATGGGCAGTTTGTCATAGTACCTACTGTTACAACAGCCTGCTCACAGCGTGCCACCCTAGCCAGCCAATGACAGCTAACCATAACTATGCCACTCTAGCAAACCATAGCCATGCCACTCTAGCATACCATAGCCATGCCACTCTAGCCAGCCAATGACGGGCAACGACTCGCGAGCCAATCACAGTCAAGCGAAGACACCACCATAACTACCGGATGCCTCCGGTGGGGATATCAGTCTATATAATGCCCTGTAAGCTCAGTTTCGAGGTCTTGTCGCGCTCGATTGTGAAACCTGTAAGTCGAGACTCTGTCCGAATAAAATAATGAATCAGTTCCTGTCTATTTTTTACCACTGTCGTTACACTCAGAAGTGGGATCGAATAAAAAACCTACGATAAAACGACGCTCTGCTACATTTAAAAGTCAACGGTCACCTACTGTGGAGGACGAGGTCTGAAAATTCAAACGAAGAACGTCGATGCACACCGCCTGCAAGGAAAATATTGTCTCCCATCCCAGTATCACAAGGCACAAATTGAAAAAGCGGGCGACAATCTGGATGGAACACGAAGCGCCTACCCTCAGTATCGCATCGTTCATTCCATAATTTGACCTTGAAAACGAAGACTGCGGCCAGTAACCACCTGTGAGACACTTTGAGTTACAAGAAGTATCCATCTCTTTGCCAGCAACGGTTCTACGGTAAATTAAGACTACCTAAAGATTGTCAACAGCAACCAAGGACATGGAAGGAAGGAACCGTCCTACTTCACGCTGAGAGCTGCAAGGAACCATGCATAAATAACAAGGTCAGTAAACATGCCAATATTTGCCAAACTAGCCAAATGCCATTAGCCAAATATATAAGCCAAATGTGTTTTACCATGGAGTGCCCCATGAGTTGATAATTATGCGAATCGTAGACAAAATAATTTGGTAAGCCCGATAAGTAAATCTAATCATAGTCAGTTAATCTGTATAATATTATCCCGGTACAAAAAAATGTTTTACGAGTAGGTACTAGGTGTGTACTAAGGAGTTAAAAACTTAAGAATATTTAGTTCAAGTGCGCATTAGATTATCCAACAATAACAATTCCAAAGTAAATCATGTAGATCAGATACTTATAAATAGCTACAATAATTTTATTAAACTATTATCAGAGATATAGATAGCATTCCTTGGCGATCTCTTGCTACCGCCAGCCGATATTCAAACAGTTTTAGACTTATTGGATAAAGTTCTTGACAAATTGAAAACGAGGAACTTAAAATTAAATATGAGGAACTGCTAATTTTTACATATATTTATTAATTAGGGTTTAAAACATCATGACGCGATGGCATTCAACCAGGTGAATTTAAGTTGATCGTCTTAATTTCTCATCCCGAGTAATGTAAACGAAGTGCGTCAGTTTATTCTATCTAGTTCTATCTAGTTACTAAAGAAAGTCCATTCATAACTTAGCAATAATAGCTCGCCCGTTTATATCAAACTTACAAAAAAAAAAGTACGATGTGGGTATGAGGCAAGTCACATAAATCTTGTTATGGAAAAAAAAAATGTTATAGGTCGGTATTAGTGATTATGTAGGTACGATCCTAGTTTTCCAACAGAAATTCACACGTATTGCAGGTATTGCACGTATCTTTTATAAAGTAGATTGACGGTAGTTTGCGCCCTGTCGTTTAGTTTAGTCGCGTTACAAGTCAGTTAGAGTGTTTATCATGATTTTGGGCTTGGATCCCCCTTGCGGTGATAAAATTGTTGCTAAGATTTCGTATTATGACGTGTTATGTAAAAATGTCCATGTAATTCGGACTGTACTGCAGTACGCGATACAATGACTAATCATGATCTTATGCCATGTATTGCCCGATATTACTTTTCACTATGGTGACCGATGAGCCAAAGCCCAAGCAAGCTAAAACGAAAAGCCAAAGTCAAAGTCTATGTCTATCTTAGGTATGTAGATCGTTCGATAGATGCCGTTTATTGTGTACCATTTAGACGTGAACGATTTGTTCAGTACTGTGCAATGACAAGATGAAAAGCCGAAAAGTAGTATTGTTTTACTGCGAAGTGGATGTACAGATACTTATAGTGAGTAATTGTGTAATCGTTGATGGTAGGCTATAACGTAAACAAACCTTTACGGTACCAGATTAGTTGTGTGAGTTGTGTCAAACTTCGCGCGATGGAAAATATTACAAAATGCATCATGACAATAACAAGGAGTAAAACGAAGTTCTGAATTTTATAAATATCAACACAATTTCTGATTTCCAAAAATAACCCGATTTATGTAAATATTATTATGTGTAAAGGGGATAATGTAGGAAAGAGGGTTAACGACATCCAATTCTAAATCTAACTTAGCTCTGATAATACATGACAGTAGCAAGCTAAATTTTTAATTTTAATATGGTGATAAAACTGATGTCCTGAAACGAGGCTGCGCCTGTGGGTATCTTGGGGGCCAGAGTTGCATTAACTTAACATTAGTACTTAATAGCTTTAAACACATAAAATTATATTGGAAAAATAGAAAAACGTATTCTTGTGTAGTGTGTTAGTGTGTATAAGTAATGAAGTTTTGCCATCGACACGCTAAGAATTATGTGTGTGAGTATGTACATGTATGTGTGCGTGCGTCTTAATGGTATGATGTAATTAACTTAAATTGTTTCTTCCGTTTCTTCAAACGATAGTTTGGCAAAA